>OV815296.1:7800220-10300220 GCA_929108145.2 Limnephilus rhombicus
AATGTTTTATTATGGTAGGGGTGGAGCCGTTGCTAGTTATTAAGAACATTTAAGGTGTCTTATGACTAATAATTTATCTGAGTTCGCTAACCATATCATTGAAAATAACCATAGTGTTGAAAAAAATACAGGGATAAATATTCTTCATATTAATCATAAAAGAAAACGTTTAGATAACTTAGAAGCTTTGGAAATTAAAAAAAATCCCTTAAAAATAATTAATCTATTATCAACAAACAAAAAATATTGTCTCAAATTTATTATAGCCCAATCATGGATTTGTTCCCCTACCCACCCACTCTACATTAATACCTAGCAACGGCTCCACCCCTACCATAATAAAACATTGTTCCCATCCATATTTCTAAAATGTCAAATTAATATACGCTTGCCCTGAAGAAGGAACGTTTGTTCTGAAACCGGTCGGATTTACTCATTATATAAGTGGTTCAAACAAAGTTGAATTGTTTCATTTATCTATTTGTTAATTTTACGCACCAGATTTAAATGTCCGGGTTTAATTTTCCCCACAGGAAAAACTAAACCCTTTCACACACTTACCAAATGATCATCTGGTCAATCCACGTTATGCAATTGCACTATATAAGTATTATAATTACAAAACAATACAAGAACAACATGTCAACCTACCAAAGACCATATGGGAAAATAATTCACCGACTCCAGATATTTTCATATCAGAGGGTTCGGCTCTGTGGAATTCCTAATTGAACCTATAAATCCTACTGATCCCTCAATATAAATATTTAAAAAATCTTTTGTAATCCTACATGTATTTAAAATTACCGATTTTTGCATTTTTATATATAAATTCTTTGACAAATCTAATATGCCTAAATTTTGAATCAGACACCTAGGTATAATGCCAGTAGCCGAAATAACAAATGGTAATATTTTTATAGTCCGAGAATGCCAAATTCTTTTAATCTCATTTCCTAAATCTGTGTATTTTCTAATTTTTTCAGAAACAATTTAATTTTCTTTAATTTTTTTTAAGGTGTGCATTAGTATTTTTTTTTTTTTTTATTCCAGTAAAAAAGAAAATTATATACATTTTCACTCATTTATCTAGAAATAATTAAACACAAACTAAACTAAATATAACAAAACAGCTCTATTCTATGTCATTACTTTGTTTATCGAGAATAAACATTAATATATATTTTTTTTAATTTACTCAGCTTTTTTCCGTTTTTAATGTCGTTTGGGATGCAATTACATGAATTGCCTCCATCGTAACCAATGGATTGTTTACCATTGTTAGTGTGGATGGTGTTTAAATGTGCCCTTGAGGTGATTTTTCACAAAAACGGCGCTTTATAAATTATCCAATTATTATTATCGTATTGTCGTGTAAAGTGTTTGTGTACTTGGGATTATTTGATGAATTCTGTGATTGTGTGTACGAATTTTTTTTTTTTACATTAACTCCACACAGGAGGCCTTGAGGAAAATAATTTCCCTCGGGGCCTATGTCATCTGGGATGCTGTGTGGAGGATCTTTTTGAGGAGAGGAAGGAATGAACATTCGTATTGAAGAGACTTATGTTGTAGGATGGAGGAAACACAGAGGCCGGCAAATCATTCCACAGCCGAGCTATTGAACATAAGAACGAGTCGAAGAAACGACCCGTTCTCATGTGACAGATGTCAACCGTGCACAAATGTTGGGCACGCGTTTGGCATGTTTCCCGACTATGCACCGGTGCCGAAGGGATCAATGATGCTAGTTCCTCGGAGCATCTTCCATTGTAATACCGGTAGAACAAGGATAGCATTCCCACCCGACGCCTGTGCTCTAAAGATTGCAATCCGTCTGTTAAGATGGGAGAATCTATCAAACGGACCGCCCGTTTCTGCACAGAGTCGAGGGTATTTTTCAGGTATTTTGGAGCTCCAGACCAGAGGTGGCTGCCAAATTCAACCGTGGGGCGCACTTGCGATTTGTACAGGGTTAGCAGTTTATTGTTTATTTTGTAAATAAGGAGATATGTATTGTATTCATATAGTTTTCTTAATGTTAATAGTTTTGTTTCCATATTTAATCTTTTTGTGAATGTTCTGGGCTTGTAGTGAAATAGTTTTTTGATTACCTTGTTTTGAATTATTTGTAATTCATTTACGTACCTACGTTTCACATGCGTTTCCCCAGATTTCAATCAAATAATTTAAACGTGAGTGTACGAGACTACAATACAACCCTTTTATTTATTTATTTTGTAACAGATATGATAGCCGGCTAAATACGCTAATTAAGGATATGATTTTGTCTTTAATACCTTGTATATGTTGTTTTAATGTCAAATGCTGATCAGTGATTTGAGCCCAAGATATTTTTCCTGGATCAGGATTTGCAGGCCATTAATAGGTCAGTATTGGTTAACAATATAGTTTGAATACGGAAATAATTCGATCATTTAGTTTAACGTTCATTTAGTTTATTCGTTAAATATCCGATCATTCAATTTATTCGTTAATTGGTAAACAATATCGGCGACACCCGGAAGCGCAGTCCCACCCAGTTAAAACTACGGACAGCACATCTCTTATATCTCAATATCTTTGATTTTACCCAAGTTAATTTTTTTATAAAAATTTAGGTTACACAGCTTTACTTTATCACCATGTGTTTAGTATTGCCATTTGATCAACAGTGGCACCCTCCTAGTTTTCTACTCTTATTTGACAAAATGTACGACCCCTCTCTGTGACTACTATGTAGGTACACTACTATCCAATGCATAACTTCTTTCGGTGTAGCGCTCCAACTCTCAAAAATAAAATACCGATATTTCTTTCGAGCACAATCACGATTATAATTATTTTTGTTTTCCGCTTTGTGTTAACTTTTTCCAACCCTTTCGGGCCGGGCGGTGGCGGTGCGCTTGAGAAATAAAATAATAAAAAAGGCATTGGAGCCGACGCAGACCAACCGACTGCTTGTATTCCTCGTTGTGTATTTCTTTTTGTTTCAGCCCCGTAATAAGCAGTTTCGATACGCCGATATTATGGCGGCCATAACGTGTAGCTACGTTATAACGCCGTACTCGTCTACTGTGCAGTCAGGTTCATCAAATAACGAACAACAAAATAATTCTAAATTAATAGAATACTTAGTTTTTACCACTTTCATTGTTTATAAAAACCAACATGTTTCGTGAGCAACGCTCATAAAAATCGGTCCAGCCGTTTTTGAGTTATTAATGGTGTAACTCAGTGTTTCCCAAACATTGTTCTGCCGCGGCCCGGTAATTTTCACACTGCCCCTTCGTGACCCACCTAATACTTTTAAACCCAAGCTGGTTCCATTAGGTAAAATAATACACATTTATTAATAGTAAAAATGTTTTATTAATACTACATATTTTGGTGTCGCCTATTTAGTGACCTAGTGTCACCCCCCCCCCCCCCAAAAAAATAATAATAATCAAATTTAATAATGTTATTACTAAGCCGCCGCTACCCGAATTTCTACCAGTTTTTTACACATCCCCCTAAAACATTTCAAGTTTTAGCTCTTAAATTTTCTCTCATTTCAAGCTCTTAAAAATATATATTTTTGAAGATAATATCTATACATTCCCCTCGCCGAAACGCAAATTATATAAAATTTCCTCGATAGAAAAAAAAACGTAAATTATGCTCCGAAAATTATTATTTTCACGTCTGTTTTAGTTATTTTACAAGTTATATGTATGAAAAAAGCACAGTGTTTCTTTAATTGCTGTTTTAGACAGCCCCCAAGATATTTTAGCTCTATTTTAAACGAGTCGTGTTTTATTAAACATTTTCACAATTATCGCTTCAATTTTACCGTTTTAAATATTAGCGCACTCTCTCTAACATTCGTAATTACATATCTCTCCATCTTCTTCTTTTTGAGCGGGGATGCGACGCCTTAAGTTCTGTAAGTATTTTAGTTATTTATTATTGTGACAGCTGTTTCGGCCTTCAATCGCAGAGGTGTTGGTTATCCAATAAATGGTTTTTGATGCAGCGATACCTACACTTATATACCGGTCCCCAATTTTGTATTCATTTTTATTAATTTGTTTTGTATATCCATTCACCGGGTCCACGTTGATCGAATTATGAAGCCGACTGCATTTACAAGTTCTTGTAGATATTGTATCTACATGTTGATGTATACATTAAGAAGTGTACCTCCGCCAGACATGAAATGGTGTAGGTATACATATATCTGTGAACCACAGGTATGAAGTATGTACCGTTCCACTAACAAAAGATGCAGACTTCAGCTGTGCTCAAATGTTTTTGTATTTGGCATTATTTGGTTTGTTTTCAGACGACATCAGAATGGTGAAACAAGTCTACATTTTCACCCTTTCTAACCAAAATTTAAAAAAAAAGATATTAAAAAAATCAGTGTGCAATGTACACGCGGTAGAAGAGAAGCCTTCAGAAAACTAAAGTAGACTAAAGTACTTTTTTATCAATGTGAATGATTTTTTATCAATGAGATGATTTTTTCCATATTTTTGTCGTCGAATTCCATTGTACCTTTTCCTATACATTTGGTCATCTTATTAGTATTTGTGTTTCTTTTTCGGTGTCGCTAGATGTCTCTTTTTTTATGTTTTCTTTTGTCTGTTAATTTTGGAGTGGTTTGAAGATTGAATATTGATTTTATAATAATAATATTATTTTATTTTTGATTTCGTAGGATTCGATCCTTGGTCCCTCAAATGTCTGGCCGCTGAGGTTCGCCAGGCGCTTTATACAATAACACCAAAGGAGACTTGCTTGGGATTGTGGATTTATCGTATTGTATTGAAACCGAGTACCCAAGAATTAAATATATATTTGATTGCTATCTCATCCTTTCGCAGGCTAAATCCAATAGATGTGCCTGTGTGTTTATCTCTTTTAGTGTCGCTGGTTTCCGTTTCATCGAGTTTCAAATCACAACGATGCTAAAGAAGCTTTCACTTAAAAAGACAGAAAGACAGTCTACACAAAAAGAAAAGAAAGAGCTTTTTTTAGAGGAACGCACTCATCGTCTGTTTCATACAATTTGGGAGGCGGGTATGGGTACAGCCGCCCCGGGAACCATTTATTGGATAACTAACGCTCCTGCCATAGGTCACCTACATTTGCTGACTTAGCAAGGGTGCTCGGGTTCATGGGTTGAGGTTTCTCTGGGTCGTGGCGGCGAATGTGTTTGCTACTGCGTGGCCGGCTGGATCGGAAGAGCATGATAGAAGTAGACCTATCCTTCCGTTTCCCAAAATTACCCTCCACACAGCATCCCCAAAGATGACATTGGCCCTGAGGATTCTTTCTCGTATCGTATCCAAAAAGTTTGTTTTGGATTTAATTAATGTCATGACATTCACCTAGTGAGCAATTTGAAATATATAATATACTAGCTGACCCGACAAACGTTGTTCTGCCATATAAATTATTTCAAGTGAATATTTTGTTTGTTAAATAAAAAATAACGAATGTATTGTAAGTGTGTGGGGATGGGATCTATGACAGAAAGAGGAATGGAGCGCTGTAGACGATGAACGCCGATAAAAACAAAAAAACACCAACTAAAGTAAGAAAATGAAATAAAGAAAATCAATATGAATTTCGAAGAGCAATTGAGTGTACGATATTTTTTGTCAGTCCGTCTTTAGCCAACATAAATAAGCTCGATGATTTGCCCACGCGAGAACATGATGCAGAGTGAAATATCAAAATCACGCGACGCTTCTCACGAATGTCTTGCGCATATGTGGATAAAATTTTGATGAGGCGGACGTAGCGCCATCTGTCATTCAATAACATAAATATTTTCGTTCTGTTTGAAATATGAAAGACGGTTAAATTTGTTCATGCAAAAATACCAAAATCGCGATTAAAAATGGGAGGGTGGGGGTGGGAGGGTTAAAATTTGGGGTTATAGGTATTTTCCTAATCATCTAGCGCTATGAAATATACTTCAAAACCTATTCTCGTGCCTACCAAATATACATTAAAAAATTCATAAAAATCGGTCAAGCTGTTTCAGAGGAGTGCGACCACAAACTCTGTGACACGAGATTTTTATATATAAGATAAAGGAGAATGTCTGTAGTGCTGGACGAGCAGGTCTGGATTTTTTTGGTACGAAAATCTACAGTTTTATGCCGAGGTTGATGAAATTTTGCACATGTGACCTTCAAAACAAGAGGAAGGTCACTGTCTACATTTGATTTCGAAAACTCTGTTTAAGCCCGGGCGTCGCCCGGAAATTCAGCTAGTTAATAATAATTCAGAATTTTTTCATTGAAGCAGTTTAATTAATAATTAAGTTGATCTTTTGATAAGCCCTGTAACAACATTGTATGGTTCATTTAATGCCCGTGTTAGTCACAGTGCAACACAGGTTTATTATGTTTAAAGTATACCTACCTACATCTGCCTGGTAAGTACTTACTAACGCTGGAACTGCTGGTCTGAACTAACGGGTTTATTCTGTAGAACTCCATACTTACTAGTGTACGTTTCCTGTGATTTGGCATGACTAATAAATCGCTTATTTCAATGCAATATTAGTTATCTGCCTTTGTCAACAAACTTAACTGGTACCCCTAATGGTAAATATCCCCGGCAAAATATCCCAGACAAAATATCCTACGGACAAAATATCCTCCAACAAAATATCTACTCAAACCTAGCCTAACCTTATTTTACATTTTAGTACTTTTGAACAATAATTTATTATATTTACAGGATGTCTGTATTATTTTTGTTCCATTTTAGTATTTTTGAAGAATAATTTATTATCTTTACAGGATGTCCTATCACTTTTGTCCCATTTTTTGTTTTTTATATTTTTATTTTTTATAGTGATACCTCACAAGAGTCTCCCGTCTGTCATACTATGGCATCCCCAATTGGGGTATGTTGTGAGGCTGAAGGTAGTGGGGAGGGGAAGGAGATAGGGAAGAGGAAGGTGGGGAAGTAACTGGCTATTCAAATATAGTCACCAAACACGGCTAATGCCATTTCAAGCAACGTTTCAATTCTGAATGGTGGTCTTACACCAGGGCGATACTGAGAGTATCTTCCACTCTGGAACGTGCCGCAAATATACTATATTTTATTTTAAATGAATAAATTGTGAAATAACACAAACAAAATTTATTTAACACGCCGGGATTCGATCCCGCAACCTTCGGAATGCGAGTCAAGAGCCTTACCTACGAGCTGGACTACGCGGGCCGTGTTAGATTACGTTCAGTTAGGTTAGCTTTTCGTAGATACTTTGTTGGGGAATGTTTTGTCCGTAGGACATTTTATCGGGGATATCTTGTCGCAGGTTCAAAAGTCGTGGAACCAACTTAACTAGCTAGTGGATTTTTTAAATGTGAATACCACACAAGTGTCGCAAATGTATGGATCCAGTTGAAAAATGACTCCCTTGTTCGTGAACAAATCGATCGTTCAGTTGATTGGTCAGACATCTCTAGTTTTGAGGTAATGAGCAAACAATATTCGATTGCTTACCATAAATCAAATATTATTTACACGAATCGTATATATGTATATTTGGAAGGTTTTTTTAGGAAAGGAAGTTTTGGGAAGGTCAAGGGTATGAGGGGTGGGTAGGAATCTGAGGGTAGATGTAACCAGGAGTGACGGACGTATACACCACCAAATCGATTATAATGCAGAAAATCTTGTAGTGTTATCAATTCGGGAGGCGGGTATGGATACCGACGCCCCGAGAACCATATATTGCATACCAACACCTCTGCCACAGGTCACCCCAATACGTTTTGTGACTTAGCAGGGCTGCCCGGGATCAGGTTCGTCCGGATCTTGGCGGCGGAGAAGTCTGCCCCCAACTGCGTGGCAGGCCGGATCGCGAGAGACTGGTTGAGGGGTTTATCCTTTTGACCTCTCCAGCAGGACTCTTTCAAAACATCGCCTTGCACCGCTGCGGGAGGGGTAAATTCATACATCCAATTCATTCTTCCTGGACACCCTGACCCCCAGATTCCTGTCCACCCCTCATATATTTTTCCTTCCCAGAACTTCCTCTCATTCCTTCCCAAAGATGACATGGGCCTGAGGGAAATAATTTTCCTCACGGCATCCAGTGTGGAGCTAATGTAAAAAAATAAGCATCATGTGTCCTTTTAACCAGTAGTATTGTTTCAGATACTGCTCAAATAAGGTTTAATTTTTTATAAGAAAAACTGTCTTTATATAACTTTTGAAGGTTATTCCCATTAATGTAATATATCATTGAAGAACAATAATAATCTAAATGAAAATATGAAACAAAACAAGACACAGAAAAATAGAAAAAGATAATGGTCGCAACTGGGACTCGAACCCAGAACCTCTCATCTATCCGCGGGACGTGCGTTTATCAATTTCGCCAATGCCACCTACTGTCAAACCGTCATATTAGGCAATCTCATATTTCATATTTTAGAATTAACAATATTTCGTTCACAAAAACAGCGCTCTATAAATTGTCCAATCATTATTATTATTATTCAACTATTTTTTTTCCATATTATAGGCAACTACCCTTTTTATCGTCTTGTTCTCTTTCATATTTTCGTTCAGATTATTATTATTATCTTCTTCTTCAATGATAGATTACCTATTCAATTATGGAACTATTTAACCATTACACTGTTTCTTGGGCGGTAGGCAGAGGGGACAGACCGTCACACAACCTTGTCTTGGCATATATCTTTAATTCATTCTCATTCAATGTATCGTATCATCAATACTCTTTTGAACCCGTCTGCTTGGTTTCGCCCGTAAATTCTGAAACTGTCACTTTGGATCGAGATTGTAAAATATCTATGCAAGATAGCTTTCATATTTTAAAGACAATGGGAAGCATAATTTCGTTCTCTTTCAAGTTAAAAGAAAAATACATATGTTTGCATGAGAGGAAGAGGGATATATAGCTTTTAAAATGTAAGGTCGCTCGGGACGTTTTTGATCTTATGAAAGTTAACGACCGTCAATACGGATTCCGGCGGAACCGCTCGTGCGGTGATCTTCTCGCGTATGTGACGCATGTTTGGGGGCGATGCCTGGAACGTTTCGGTGAGACCCAAACGGTTGCACTGGACATCTCCAAGGCCTTTGACCGGGTTTGGCACCGAGGACTTGTCAACAAACTGCATTCTTACGGACTTCCTGCATCCTTGTGTACTTGGATTGCCGACTTCTTGAGGGAGAGGTCGATTCAGACGGTAGTCGATGGTTTCACCTCTTCCTCACACTCGGTTCTGTCTCCGAGTCGGATCGGTTCTGTCTCCGAGTGTGTTTTTGTTGCACATCAACGACCTTTTGTCATGTGCACCAATTCACTGTTATGCGGATGACAGTACAGTTCATGATAGCATTTTGTTTGACAAGCCCCCAAAGGGCTTACAAACTCCAACAGCTCGTAGGGCTTTGAAGCAAAGAATGGACGGTTACCTCGAGAGTGTTTTCTCTTGGGGTAAAAATAATCTC
Organism: Limnephilus rhombicus; assembly: GCA_929108145.2. Taxonomy (NCBI): domain Eukaryota; kingdom Metazoa; phylum Arthropoda; class Insecta; order Trichoptera; family Limnephilidae; genus Limnephilus; species Limnephilus rhombicus. Next base: position 7,809,725 of record OV815296.1, read on the forward strand.
GTTGAATTTAATGTTTCAAAGACCCAATCTTGTCTGATTACGTCTAAAAGGGATCGAAATGAAAATCTAGTCTCTTTCAACGGAAGCAATCTTCCGAACAGGCCCTCTATTGATATGCTTTTTGTAACCCTAAGTGACCAGCTCAGGAATGGGGGCTCCTTCGAAGCCAAAGTAAAGTTAGCCTCCCAGAAACTGGGCGTACTGTATAGGGCCCCCAGATACTTTAATAATGCACAACTGCTAACCCTGTATTAATCGCAAGTGCGCCCCACGTTTGAATTTGGCAGCCACCTCTGGTCTGGAGCTCCAAAATACCTGAAAAATACCCTCGACTCTGTGCAGAAACGGGCGGTCCGTTTGATAGATTCTCACATCTTAACAGACGGATTGCAATCTTTAGAGCACAGGCGTGGGGTGGGAATGCTATCCTTGTTCTACCGGTATTACAATGGAAGATGCTCCGAGGAACTAGCATCATTGATCCCTTCGGCACCGGTGCATAGTCGGGAAACACATGAGAACGGGTCGTTTCTTCGACTCGTTCTTATGTTCAACAGCTCGGCTGTGGAATGATTTGCCCGTCTCTGTGTTTCCTCCTTCCTACAACATAGGTGTCTTCAAGACCAATGTTCATTCCTTCCTCTCCTCAAAAAGACCCTCCACATAGCAACCCAGATGACATAGGCCCTGAGGGAAATTATTTTCCTCAAGGCCTCCTGTGTGGAGTTAATGTAAAAAAAAAAGTATAACGCGATTACGTGTTTTGGGATGTATTTATTCCTAAACAAGCAGACGGGCCATGTGACAATATGTCATGTGATACAATTCGAATCAATCACATGTTTTAGTATTAGTTTCACATGTTCAATTTGATAAGAGTCCATCGTTTTGAAATGACGTAGCGTCACCTCCCAAAAAATGTCGATCGGCTTAAAATACATATTTTTAATTTTTTTAATGGCAATTTAGGTTCATGTAATTATCTGCCTTAAAACATAATAGAAAAATATCGTGGGTAGGTACTAGGTACCAGCCTACTGAGAAATAATTTAATATCCTCGCGCTGGCCACACCGACCTCTGAAGGCGTTCGATTTTTAAAATCCATTCCACGGACGGATCGGGCCCGCCCCGACCGCATTTGGGCAAAGAAATATATTACCAAAACAATTTTTAATATCTGGCCGTGATCTGACCTGAAAATATAAAACGTACAGGGCTCTTGGTGTTTCGTGGTCAAAATACGAGAATTACATATTATTAAAAAATATATAATTAAATGAAGACAATATTAGCGAAACTCTATCGAAAATCTGGAGAGAGAAAAATCAGAAAAAGATATTGGTTCCGCTGGGACGCTTTGCTTACATGGCAAGTGCTCTACCTATTGAGCTACGCAGCCCATATCAAATTCGGTCACTTTTAACTGTATCATACTTCGACTATGAACAAAAACATTATCTTCATTTTATTAACGCACATATTATTGGCTGCTATCTTTATATATGATTGCAAGATTCAACTCGAACTAAATGCTATCTAGATAGTTTCTGGATAATTTTTTATCAATTTTATATTTAATACGCGACATCTATGTATTAACTTTTCTGCAAGTCTTGGATGAATATTTATTTTAATTTTTTAAACTTTATGAGTAAAATCTAAAATTCTAATATTTAATTAAATGCAGACGATATTAGCGAAACTCAATCAATCGGTAGAGCACTTGCCATGTAAGCAAAGGGTCCGGGGTTCGTGTCCCAGCGGAGCCAATATCTTTTTCTGATTTTTCTCTCTCCAGATTTTCGATTGAGTTTCGCTAATATTGTCTTCATTTAATTAAATATTATAATTAGAGATTTTACTCATAAAGTTTAAAAAAAAAAATATATATATATATATATATATATATATATATATATATTTTTTTTTTTACTTTATAAGTAAAACCTCAAATTGTAATATTTAATTAAATCAAGACAATATTAGCGAAACTCAATCGAAAATCTGAAAACAGGAAAATCAGAAAAAGATATTGACACCTCTGGGGCTCGAACCCAGGACCTTTCGCTTTCCGGGCAAATGCGCTACCACTGCGTCGCATATTAAATAAATGTCAAATAAAATGGATAAAGATTTATCCAGAACTATCTACAAAGCATTTAGTTCGGTTTTGAATCTTGCAATCATACATTGCAAATTTGGGAGGCGGGAATGGGTACCGCCGCCCTGGGAACCTTTATTGGATAACCAACACTTCTGCCTTAGGTCAACCCAAGTGATTCGCTACGTTTGGTGATTTAGCAGGGGTGCCCTGGTGAGGTCTTGGAAGCAGTTGACCAGGACACACTGAACCCCAGATTTCTACCCACCCCTTAAACCCTTTTCCTTCCCAGAACTCTCCTCTCCTTACTTTCTTTAAAAAAACTCCTCGCAGCATCCCCAAAGATGACATAGGCCCTGAGGGAAATTATTTTCCTCAGAGCCTCCTGTGTGGAGCTCATGTTAAAAAAAATACATAAAGATAGCAGCCAATACAATATAAAGATAATGTGGGTGGTTCTTAGTCGAAGTATGATATACGTAGGTAGTTAAAAATGACCGAATTGGATATCGACACCTTGGTGCAGTGGTAGCGCTTTGCCCGGAAAGCGAGAGGTCCTGGGTTCGAGCCCCAGAGGTGCCAATATCTTTTTCTGATTTTTCTGTTTTAGATTTTCGATTGAGTTTCGCTTATATTATCTTCATTTAATTAAATATATTTTTTGGTACCTCCTTTATAGCTTGGTACCCACAATCAGTTCCAATTTTAAAAAAAAATATTTTTCATTGAAGGTGAATAATTTTACACATTATCTACGCAGGAATATTTCACATCATTTCACGCACGCACCGATCCACCGACATCCGAAATTAACATGTGTAATTGGGTATATAATAATGCTGGGTTGTATTTCAGATTTTTTGGCGATTTATATCTACTTATTACTTACCTATCTCAAATCTTCAATTAGGTAATTGATGTATTGTGCTATATACACGTAGTATCTACCTACTTTGTCCGAACTTTGCCAATTAAATAACATCATCTTGTGCAATATTCTATAAATATTAAGCGAGTGGAAGTCCATCGCGAACGGCTGCCATGCCAAGACTAAGCGTCGCAGAGAGTGTAACGTGATGGAGATTTGATGTGGGAAAACCAGGCTACACTTTAATAATGTTGTTACTAAGTTCTACTAGTATTTTCGTTTTTTTTTAATTATTGTAACATCTGTTTCCCCCTAATAATGGACCTAATATAACACTAATCAATACAGTAAGGAAATTTGTTTTTTCCCCACTTCTCAGTATGTTTACAAGACCTAAACAATATAATACATGTAAATAAATCAATAACAATCTCGTCATTATTAAACAATTATGAATACACTTACATTTATTGTGGGGAAAACAGATTTCAAAGTATGTGTAGGTACCCCACAAATTAGAAAATTTGTTGTCACAATTATTTCCACAGTAAATCGGTTGAACCGGTAATAAATCAATTTGGGAACCTTCAAAACTGAAATATAGCCTCATATAAATAGGTCGTCTTAAAGTGGTCTAACCCCAGTTTTAAAATGGCCTTGAAAGACGAAACAGCTGTCATAATAATAAAACTAAAATACTTGCAGAACTTAATAATATAATAACATTATTAAACTTATTTTACAATATATTTTTTTAAATTACCTAATTGAGTTCTATAATTTAAATACGAAAACAATTAATATAAATCTTAATTAACTTTAAATTTAATTTAAATCACAAAATACTAATACCGATCGTTATGTACGGTAAAACCTGCAAACATACCATTCCCGCGGCGGCCGACCCATGTAAGGAGAAAATATATAATTTTTCCCGCCTCTTTCGTTATCGGGGTTTCGAAAAAGGAACGCGGCGACGCCATGTTTCCAAGATGGCGGCCGCTGGTGCCGCCTTGTCGCTTATCGCCTGTCAAACTAAACTTGTAAATCTAGGTGTATATTTATTTATTTATTATTCTTATACAGCCCGAGAAGCACTAAATGATAATTTGGAAATTGTTTATTTAAAGGTTTTTATCAGATATTGATTTTGGGAGCAAATAAAACACTAGCTAGTATTTGCATTTAGGTTACCAAGTAAGTAGTAAGTGGATGGTGAAACGAGTCGTAGGCGGCCAAAGTAAAAGTGGTAATTTGTGTTATTAGACGCCATGGTGGTGGTTGCTCTCAATATATCCCCGGTGAAAGACCATAGATCAGAATCGAAACGTTGCTTGAAATGGCTTTAGCCTTGTTTGGTGACCAGATCTAAATAGCCAGAAACCCACTTCCCAATCGTACCGTAGTTGGGAATGCCGTGGTACCCTGGCTCCAAACAATTAAAGGGCAGTTTTTTGCATCAGTTCCACACAGGAGTTCCTGAGAAAAAAATCTTTCTGGGTCTCTGGGTCATCTTTGGGGATGCTGAGTGGAGGCACTTTTTTGAATCTGGGGTTCAGTGTATCCAAGAGTGACGAACGTATGCATCTATCTCTCCCACTGCGGTGCAAGGCGATGGGTCGAGAGAGTCCGGTAGGAGAGGTCTAGATCAGGTCTCTCTCAATCAATCTCTCCCGATAGTAGGCGGGCAAATGCATTGGTCGCCGAGATAAGACCAACCTCACCTCATTAACCCGTGCACACCTGCTAAGTCACCAAACGTAGCGAACCACCTGGGGTCACCTGTGGCAGGTGTTGGTTTTCCAATAAATGATTCCCGGGGCAGCGGTACCTATATCCGACTCCCAAATTTGGTTCTCCCTAGTTGGGTCTCTTTTGCAGTATTCCTTCAAGAATGATGAATGATAAATGTAAACATAATTATTGGTTCCATGCCAACTCAGAATGAAACCAACTCAGAACCACCTCAGAAAGGTCATTAAAAGCTATGAAAAAATAATTGTAAAATAGCCGGTATCCCTAACCTAACTTAAACTATTTAACTAATTTTTTTATATTTTTTTATCATCACACTGGTTTCATTCTGAGTTGACGGGTCACCATAATTATTTAATAGGACTATAGGATCCTCAATAGGGTATGTTGTGAGGCTTAAGGGAAGTGGGAGAAAAATATGGAGATGGGGAAGAGGGAGGTGACGTTTCGCTATTAGGTACCAATGTGGCAAAAATATTATCATCTGCATTCAAATTTTCCTACTCCATCAAAATTTGAACACAGCTATCATTCGGAATACTCGTAAATATACATAAACATGACATGAAAAACATTTTATCTTAGTACATAATCAAACACGAATAAAACAACTATAATAATTAATATTGTAATTCCACACGCAGTTTATTTTGTTTTAAATTGACCGCGTACTTTAATTCAGTGATTTAATCACAAAGTCTGACATTCAAAAAACTAATCTCTTGTTGGTAAATGAACCATTCTGCATTATTCACTAAACGGCGTTTCAGTCTGGTGGGTTTGACTGAATCTGATGCAGTGGTCGACAACAGTGAACGCACGAAACTTCTGAATTTTATTATATAACGTTTTCCCTATCTACTCATCCAGGTTGACCTCTGATCATGCTTTTAGAATCACCCTCAGACCAACATCCCGAATCGAAAATCGCTTTTATGAAGTGTAAACTTTTTTAGCACCGTTGTCATTTGAATGTATCGACTGTAAAGCGGGGTGATTTTCTCACGAAAATGGCGCTATAAAAATCATCCAACAATTATTATTATTATTATCTGTCCTCATAATGAAGGGAATTTTTCATAATAGAAGATACCTACTTACCTACGTTTTGAATGACCCAATATGTGTGCAAAACGGTAACATGTTGTTTATTGAAGCTGTTTAAAGTTGCAATAAGTAATTCAATATTGACCTTATTTATTTATTTATTTGACATAATATCTAACATTTTTAAATACAATTCAGCAATGTCAGCCTCACTGGGTAGCTCACCTGTGCTGAGGCCTCCATTTTATAAAACAAAAATTTATACATATTACATTAAAAATAATATTAAAAATGCTGCATAAAAAAAAGCTAAAATTAAACATAAATAAAAATTTATAATTTAGGTAAAATGTATTTTTTTAATGATGTGTTTTATACTTATTTTTGTGTGTTACGTGTGTGTGTTTTATTCTTATTATGTAATGAGATTTTGGAAATATTGTATTTTTTTGTTCTTTAATCCAATTTTTAATTTTTGGTATGAATTTATTTTTGTTTTCTTCTATTTTATTTTCAAGGGTAAGACTGTTGAATGTTTTTATAGCATGATATGTATAGTGCCTTTTTCCAAAGCTTGTATTCACTGTCAGAGTTTTTATGTTATTTTTGTACGATTGTCTTACTGGTCTGTTGGTGATATTTTTAGATTGTTGAAATTTGTTTTTTTGGTCGAAAATTTTGTTTAGTAGAGTTTTAATGTATAATTGGCGTATATCTAGTACGTCACAACTGTTGAATGTTTGGTCTGTATCAGTTAGTCTATGTTTTTTAAGGATTACCTTTAAGATCGTTTTCTGCGCGATTTCTAAGTGAACGATAGCTGAGTTTGTTGCTCCTCCCCAGACATTTATTCTATATACTATTATTGATTGACAAAGTGCAAAATATATTGTTTTCATTTGTTTTATTTTATATATGTTCCTTATGTTTAGGAAAATGTGTATTGTTTTGAGGAGTTTGTCATTTGTTTGATATGATGTATCCATTTTAGGTTATGGTCAATTACGATTCCTAGATACTTTATTTGTTCTGTTTTTTCTAGAGAAGGGCAATTGCAGATGTTGTTATTTAAACATTCGTGTATTTTAATGGTGTTTGTGTTGTTTTTTGGTCGTCCCGTGCTGTTTATACTGTACGTTGTAAATTTTGTTTTCGATATGTTTAGTGTAAGTATGTTTGAGTCTAGCCATGTTTTCACTCTCGTGATTTCTAAATTTGCTATGTTAAATACATTATTCCAATCCTTAGATTTAAAGATTAAAACTGTGTCGTCTGCATAACTAACTATTTCACCGTTTATTTCCATGCTGCAAAGTTCATTTATGTAAATAGTGAAAAGAACGGGCCCTAGTATGCTTCCTTGTGGAACTCCGTATGTTATCGGAAGTTGATTAATCTAAAACTATTCATGTATTGTGGAAACGAAATTTTTAACAGCTCGAGTGTAAAGGGGGCATATCTACATCTACATACATACATAAAGGGGGGGGGTCCAGTAAAATCTCAAGTTACTTGAAAAGAATATACGAAGTGGCCCAAATTTATCTCACCAAGGGGGGAGGGGGGTCTTGATTGTAAGAAAAACTGCAGTATAAAGGGGGCATATCTACATTAATTACGTGAGCTCAAAAAGGGGCGGGGGGGGTCCAGTAAAATCTCAAGTTACTTGAAAAGAATATACGAAGTGGCCCAAATTTATCTGACTAAGGGGGGAGGGGAGTCTAGATTGTAAGAAAAACTGCTCACGTAATTAATGTATGCCTCCAAAGTGTCCATTTATTTAATGTCCATATGAGGTTAAAATTTTTAATTTAAAAAATAACACCTAAAGTAAAAAAATGTCAAGAAACAATAAATAAATACTATAAGTATGAGTAGGATATAGAGGTTTTCGTATCCTAAAACTCGTCAAAACTAAATGATCACACACATTTCTAAGGTGATACTTCTACAATAAATTACATCAATAAAATATAATCGTATTTTAATGAAAACGGGCACTTCAATGGAATGAAAACTGTACTAAATGTTATGATCAAAAAGGTTTCTTTAAAATACATTTCAAAATTATTTGATAGGCACTCACTTTATGTTGTATTAGATTCCTTTGTCTTCAAATAAAGATTCGCTTTTAACGAGTATTCGCTTATAAATCTTTGTTTTTCATTGTGTTATTTTTAACTTATATTATTTATAAACCATAAGGGTACATATTTTTTTAATTTTCTCTTTTGTTAAAAATGGTATGAACTAATGACACAATGAATAATAAAATTTTGTTTGATCTCTCAACACTTTGTTGTTAATTCATATATTATTTTTTCTACAAATTTCCTCTTTTTATCATTGTCATGTTTAAATTTTGTTATTTTGTTTTTACTTAACCGTTAGGTAATGACCGATATTTATGTGTGATACTTTTATTAAGGCGATCCGACAGTCCAGGAAAAAAATCTAAATCTGAATTCACGCCCTTTTATGGGAGGAGTTTAAAAATACTTGAGAAAAAGCTTTTGGAATGGTTGGAAAAGGTATTTAGAATTTTTTTTACAGGTTGATTTCGTAAAGGCCTGTAAAAAGCATTAACTCATTTTTTACGCATTGTTTATTGTAATAAAATAGAATATTAAAATTGATTTCACGGAACAAAGCGACGTGGAGCCTAGTGTCCGTTTCCCGCTCCGTTCGGGGGCGAACTGATAAAAAAAAACGGGCGTGTCTAGTTATGTAGCCCTTCGGTGGACGGTATAGAGTTCACTTTGAAAATCCAAATTCGTATACTGCCGGCCGTATTGTAAAATAACAAAGCGAAAATGGATATTTTATTTTATTTTGTGAATTTCGGGCGTAAAAATCTTTTTTTTTTGCGATTATTATAAAAGAAATTGAATTCGCTACATTAATCAATAAAACCATATCCGAAGAGGGGTTTATAAATAGGAGAGTTTGTACCTAAAAGTGTTTTTTACAGACTTTATATTTTATTTTTTTATAGGCCTATTAAAAAACTGACCGATATTTTTAAGGGCCAAGGTATGTCCTACAGGCAGTATTTAATTGAAGCATCTATAATACTTCTAAGCGATCAAATTTTCAAAACAAAAACGTATGATTTTGTCTGATTTTGCATTATTTACTATGGCTTCATCTTAAATTGTGAAATTATTAACTCTGATACAGGCGAACCCTAGTGGGGTTAATAATTACATGCTAAACAATGTATTTTAACTGTGAAGTAGCAATAAATAAACAAATAAAATAAAATATATGTGGACTAATGGACGAATGTCTCCCTCCTTAGTCATTAGCATCAATTTAAATCAGCATACAATTGTTGCCGACCACTTTATCGGTGCATTGTTAAGTTTGTTGGTAGGTTTTGTTGTTTTTCATTTATTTACTCTCAAACCTGTAATGGCATTTGGGAATAAGTCAGTCACCTCTGGGCTGGACCTTCAACCGGCAAACTGATGTGCATTGATTTATTTGTCAATGTTCGTTAAGACAGCTGTGAAGATATTTTACTGCGGTGTTACCCTGACTGCCACTAGTTACTGTTTAGTAACTGTGATATTTGTTAGATGAGTAGTTTGGTTATATAGACCTAGTGCAATAAATAAGAGCTACGCATGTCTGTCAACACTTCTCCCTTCATGGGTTTTTTTCTGTATTGTGACATGGTCCGACTCAAGTAGATGAGTGCCCTGCCACGCACAACTGATGCGCTCATCGGCTACTTTGATTATGATGTCACTTTTAAAGGCTCCTATTGGTTGAGCTATGAAACGGAAATTACGCTAGGTCTGCGCTCATTGGTCGCTTTGATTAAGACCTCACTTTTCAAGTATTAGTTGAGATTGTTTTGATAAAGTTTCACAAACATGGCTAACGCCATTTCAAGCAACGTTTCAGTTCTGAATGGTGGTCTTACACCAAGACGATACTGAGAGTATCTTCCACTCTGGAAGGTGCCGCAATATACTGTATATTATTTTATATGAATTAATTTATTGTGAAATACCACAAATTAATCAAATAAAATTTATTTGCGCACGCCGGGTTCGATTCCCGACCTTCGGAGTGCGAGTCAAGAGTGTTACGTCGGGTCCACGGAGGCTGTCAAATTGATTTATTTGATTGTGCCATGTCTTCCTTGTGCGTTCCTTACACCCATTTCTTCGTTCAGTCGCTCTACATGCCCAAACCATCTGAGCATCTCTTTCTTAAGCTTATTCATCAGCTTTGCATTATTTCAGAAATTTGACATTTTTAATATGTCATAAAAGGTTTTAAATTCAGTCAAAATTCATCCTTCCTTTGCCAGTTCCATGCTTTTTTCTTTAGCTCCTAACAGGAGGCCCTGAGGAAAAAAATTTTCTTCAGGGCCTCCTGTGTGATCACATGATAACATCTCCAAAGATGTTTGGGGATACTGTGTGGAGGGTATTTTTAAGAAAAGGAAGGAAAGGAAGTTCTGTGAAGGAAAAAGGTACAGTGACGGACGTATGAATCCATCCCTTCAACTGCAGTGCAAGGCGGTCGAGGAATTCTGGGTGGAGAGTTCAAAAGACCTCCTCAACCAGTCTCTCTCGATCTGGCCCGCCACGCAGCAGGTGGGCAGACATATCGACCGACAAGATCTTGATAAACCTCACCCCACCTGTGTTGTTTATCCAATAAATGGTTAAAATGCGTAGTGAGTTTCTTATACGAATTTATGTATATCTACTTATATGATTCTATCTAACATTATAATATACATATAGGTAGGTACCTTACAAAATTCCATCCCCTATATGAATGTAGGATGTAGGTACAAAACAGGCTTTTCCATTTTATTTATTAAAATTCTACGTGGTTCGTATCTGGCGTTCGAGCTCGGGACCCTGGGCGAACACGCCCAGCAATGCCCCTAATTATACGGCCGACGGGTGCCCGCCTATATGGATGTGCAGCGCCCCCCGGGCCTCCTTGCTGTACCCCGGGCCCCCTGCTCTGTGCCCGGGCTCGGGCACAAGCCCACCTGTTTTGTGGGCCCGCTTCATACTATATGCGGTAGGAAACTTACCTGGGTTGCCAAGTGACGAGGAACAAAAAGGAATTATCGATAACTAACTTCGAGGTCCCCGGCGTTACCCTGGCTTGAGGTGATTCCCTAGTCTTTGAAAAGTTCGAAATCGGAATACCCGCCTCTTTTTGGGAGGTATTTAAAATACTTGAGAAGACTTTTTTGGAAAGGTTGGAGAATGAATTTGAGAGTTTTTACAAGTTGATTTCGTAAAGGCCTGTAAAAAAATTAACTCCTTTTTTAAGCATTGTTTATTATAAAAACAAAGAAACATAAAATCGATTTAACGGAACCAAACGACGCGAGTCTAGGGTCGTCCATTCGCCACCACAGCGGGGCGTAACGCGTAACTGATGCAAAATTCACAGTCTTTATGGCATTAAGTTTAAGGTGATCCAATAGTCCAGGAAAAAATCTAAATCGGAATTCACGCCCCTTTAAGGGAGGAGTTTGAAAATACTAGAGAAAAAGCTTTTGAAAAGGTTGGAAAAGGTATTTGATATAATTTTTTTTAACTTAACTAACTTGTAATAAAACGGAAATTTAAAATTGATTTCACGAAATCAAGCGACGCGGAGCCACACGTCTATTTCCGGCCGAGGCGTTACTGATTCGAAATAGGTGTGGCGTGGTCAGTAGTTCTTCAGTGGATGGCATAGGGTTCACATTGAAAAAACAAATTCGTCGACTAGCGGCCGTATTGTAAAATAACAAAGCCAAAATTCATATTTTATTTTAATTTGGGAAGTTCGGGCGTAAATATAATTTTTTTTGCGATTATTATAAAAGAAACTGAATTTGTCAAATTATGCAATAAACCCATATCCGAAAAGGTGTTTATAAATAGGAGAGTTTGGAATTGAAAGTGTTTTTATAGACCTTATACTTGATATTGATATTAGATATTGCATTGTTTTGTTTTAGTTTGTGAAATTCAAGCACACATATTAAAATGTTTTTCGTTTGTAAAGAATTTAATTTGCCAAGTTTATATAATTAGAAAGTTTATGCTTGCAGAAGGTACGGCTTTGCACGCGGAGGACATTATATAACACTGGACATTGCATGATTTTACATTTGCGACCCCCATCACTATTAGTATTACATTTATGAAAAAAATTGTGGCAAAAGAAGAGTTGATATGTATTTTGAAAGACTGGAGAATTTAGGACTCTTTAGGGCTGGAGAATTTTCATGAAATGATCTTTAAAAAAACTCACAAATAAGAATTTTTAACTTTTTTATACAATTAGTTATTTACAAGGTGAAAGGTTTTTGACTATGGACATGACCATCTGAAAAGGTGAGTTTTAAATTTAGCAAATAATCCTTTGGGGGATCAAGCGTCTGAGGGATCAGGGGTCCCAGGGATCAACTATCCGGGAGATCTTACGGCTTACCATCCGAAAAGTACCTTATGTATTGGACGATTTAGTTTATTTTTTTACATTAACTCCACACAGGAGGCCCTAAGACGAAAAATCCCTCAAGGCCTATGTCATCTTTGCGGACGCTGTGTTTAGGGTATATTCAGGGAAATGAAGGAGAGGAAGTTCTGAGAAGGAAAATGTGTGAGAGGTGTCCAGGAGTGACAGACTTATGAATCCACTCCTCCCCCTGCAGTGCAAGGCGATGGGTCGAGAGAGTCCGGCTGGAAAGGTCAAAAGGCCTCCCTCAACCGGTCTCTCTCAATCCGGCCCGCCACGCAGCAGGGGGGTAAACGCATCCACCGCTAAGACCTGGACAAACCTCACCCAATAAAGCCGGGCACCCCTGCTAAGTCACAAAGCGTAGCTCAACACACGTGGTGACCTATGGTGGGGGTGTTGGTTATCCAAGAAATGGTTCCCGGGGCGGCGGTACCCATACCCGCCTCCCAAATTGAAAAAATTAAAAGAAAAAGATTTTCTTACGAAAGATAATTAAATTATATGCCAGAATATGATTACGATAGAAATAGTTTATTTTTTTAAATTAGATGATATCAATTTAAAAATAATTAATTAGAATTAAATTGAAATCCCCTGAACATAATCAATACAACATCCTTTAGCGTCATATTAATCGATATATTCAAAGGAACACGACTTTTTAGCCAGTCTATACCTAGATACACCCGTCCCTCTCCCCTTCAGGCAACAACTTGCAGGCGCACCAAGTGAGAAAGAGATGTAGTTATTAGAAAACGAGGAGTGGCGATTGTGTTTTTCTCCCGCTCGCACGCACTGTGCGGGTACGTAAGGCGTACGAGCGGAAGGGGGATGAAAGACCCCTTTGAATTGTAATAAAGGGGATCTTAGGAAATATTAGGGGCTTTATGTGTTTTTGAAATGGGGATTCCAACTGGTGTTAATATATTTTAAATTTTAGTGAAAACTTCTTTAGTACCGTTGTGATTTGAAACTCGATGAAACGAAAATTGAAAAGAGACAAACATGTATAGGTATTGGATTTAATGAGATAAAATAATCGCTCTTCTCTTTATGCGGTGCTTCGTAGCCTTCCCACAATGATAGAACAAAGAGGCATAGAATTCCGAAAATATTTAAAGCATTAACTGAAAATATTAAAAATGAGATATCTTATTCAAATATCAAAAAAAAAATTAAATCATTCTATCTCCGTAGAACATGAAAGCAAATAATATTGTATACAAATACCCAGATCGAATGTTGATCAAATACCTGGAAATTACTATCACACACTGTATTCATAACATTATAATAATTAGTAGTTTATAATAATTAGTATTTTAGATTTTACACAGTTATTACAATGTAAAACATAAAAGTATAATAGTATTAATTAAATAGGACAAATGAGAGATTTCTTACAATCAAACTGATTGATCAGTTTTGTAAGATTTTAAAGATTAATATTGTAAAATTAAAAAAAAACCGAATAAATATACTTAAAAAAAAAAAAAGAATTGGAACGTTGCTTGAAATGGCTTTAGCCGTGTTTGGTGACCAGATCTGAATAGCCAGATTCTTCCTCACTTTCCTCTTCCCATCTCCTTCCCTTCCCCACTACCTTCAGCTTCACAATATACCCCAATTGGGAATGCCATAGTCTCACTGACTACAGACGGTTAGGAGCAGTTGGGACTCTTGTGCGGTATTGACATAAAAAAGATACACTGAGAGCATGATGGAACGCCAGCACACATTCCTTGCTTCATCCACATACATGGATGCATAATTTCATGCCCTGTAGGTACCCTGTATAGTACCCACATCTGTTATTCCAACATTTGATTACCTAACTAAATCACCTATTTGATTCACTTGATCGTGACATCTTTGACTATCATTCTTAAAATACAAAACACCTTACTTCTTTTCCCTTCACTTGCGGTTTATTTTTTTGCAATCGGTAGGTACTCTCCCTTGCAAACCACTTTCACAGTTCATTCAATCTACATGTCCAAACAATATGATCGTCCCTTTCTTCGTGTTCACGTTAGGTAATTTATTTATTTATTTTTTGTTATAAAGAAGCTTTGACTGCCCAACTAGTGAGGTCTCCCGTTCTAAGACAGTCAAATTGACAGGTTTCGTTTATATTGGGTATGTAGGTACATGATTATTCATATATGTAGTATTAGAGTAAAGTTAACATTCACAGATTCCATTCACATAATTATACTATACGATACAGTAGGATAGTAATAGTACCTACTTTAAATAGTAGATACTTTTGGATCTCTTCATTCGTAAATACGAGCGTAAAATATAGGTTTGAATCAAAGATATTCAAATACAGAAGAGATATGCTATGGTGTCCGCGCAACTGTCGCCGGACTACGCGCTAATTAGCGTAGTTTTCATACAAAAATAATTTGTTCATTTCGTTGATTTTTTGAAAATGTGCATTAATATTGGTTAACAATATATTTTGAATAAGGAAAGAATTCGTGTATTTAGTTTAACGTTCGTTTGGTTTATTCGTTAATTATTTGTTCTTTTAGTTTATTTGTTATTTGGTAAACAATATCGGCGACACCCGGAAGCGCAGACCCACATAGTAAAAACAGCAGATAGCACATCTACTTATATTTCAATATCTTTGGTTTGAATAAAGATATTGAAATCCATACTAATATTATAAATGCGAAAATGCGTGATTTTGTTGTTTGTTACGCTTTTACGCCTAAACCACTAAACCGATTTTAAAAATTCTTTCACCAATAGAAAGCTTCATTATCAGCGAATAACATAGGCTATATATAATGGTAAGATCTGGCGTTATGAAATTTGTATAAATGAAAACGTGTATATTACATATATTTTAGCGGCAGAGAGGAAAGGCAGTTGGAAGGTGGGGTACGCGGTGAGGGAAGAGACGAGGGTGGGGGAAGGCGGGGAAGGCGGAAGGGAACGGGGACGCACGGGAAAGGACTTACAGATTTCTTTGAATGACATTGCAACATATGCCGGGTACCAGCTAGTCTTAATATACCTATATTATATAAAACAAAGTCAGGTTAGTTACACCATTTATAACTCGAGAACGGCTGGACCGATTTTTATGATTTTTGATTTGTTGGATTTGTCTCCTCCAGAATAGCAAAATAGCTATTAAAACATTGGGAAAAATCACGAAAAAAATATGTAGAAAATTCTTTTCCTCTTACATTTACAATTATGATAGGTATATAATATTGAATAGTTAGTGAATTCCAAAAATAAAAAAACGTCAAATGTCAATGGGCTGATTATTTTGATTTTGTTACACATATATGCTGCCCCTCTTTCTTACACACTAAATATCAACAGTCGAAAATGGAACAAACGGTGAACGTATGTCTGCACCCCTCCACAGGAAAAATACATTAATTATAATAAACATCCCTCACAAGTATAAAGAAAATTCCCGTAAGTAAGTGGAAAAGTAAGAAAATCACAAAAATACAACACTGACACTGACAAAAACAAAACACCGACAGTTGCGCATCGATAATTGCTTCATTGTGTAATTTTCAACTTAATACAAAAACTGAATTTAACTCAGCAAATTAGTTGACACAACAGTTATTGATTCTGAGGCGGTATGAAGTTCGCTGGGTCAGCTAGTAAATAATAAAAATATAAGATAATGGTTGATTGTTATTTTACAGTCCTATCTAGTGTATTTGCGACCCGTTCCTGGATAATAGAAATTGTCCCGGTGAAAGATCGACATCGACATGAACTAGCATCATTGATCCCTTCGGCACCGGTGCATAGTCGGGAAACACGCCAAACGCGTGCCCAACATTTGTACACGGTTGACATTTGTCACATGAGAACGGGTCGTTTCTTCGACTCGTTCTTATGTTCAACAGCTCGGCTGTGGAATGATTTGCCGGCCTCTGTGTTTCCTCTTTCCTACAACATACGTCTCTTCAAGACCAATGTTCATTCCTTCCTCTCCTCAAAAAGACCCTCCACACAGCATCCCAGATGACATAGGCCCTGAGGGAAATTATTTTCCTCAAGGCCTCCTGTGTGGAGTTAATGTAAAAAAAAGAACTATGTTCGCTCCTTCCTATCCTCAAAAAGATCCTCCACACAGCATCTTCAAAGATGACAAAAGCCCTGAGAGAAATTATTCTCCTCAGAGCCTCCTACGTAGAGTAAATGATAAAAAAACATAAATTACCTCAAGATCAACATACCTACACCACAAAATTGAAAACTTTAAATCTTAAATTTTGGCTGGAAAACCATAAAATCCATGCTACAATATTATAAACATGAAGATGAGGAAATCATAAAAAAATATGTAGTAACCTATATATGCATAGCCTCTAATATATGTGTAGGAATATGTTAGAGGCAAGGCATGTAGTAAAAAAAACATGAAGATGTGGAAATGAACAAATACGAAGTTGAGGAAATCAACAAACATGAAGATGTCACCGGTCAGTGGTTGAGTGGGCGCTTGGGTCCCGCCCGGGCGTAGCGTGTTCGATTCCTCAGCTGGCTAAGTCCTCCATCACAACACAAGCAACATTTTCGGCTTTCTGTGGTGGTAGTAAGAGATTTTCAAACATTGTTGGGTTATTCGTAAAATGGGAATGTTTGTCTTTCTTTAAAAAAAATGTGTAATTTAACAAACACGAAGATGAGAAAATCAATAAACATGAAGATGTGGAAATTAACAAACACGAAGATGAGGAAATCAACAAACATGAAGATGTGGAAATGAACAAACACGAAGTTGAGGAAATCAACAAACATGAAGATGATGAAATCGTTGATAGGTTGAGGAAATCACGATTTAACACCAATACAAACTACCAACTTAGTGAGGACTGGTTAAAAACTATTATAGGTACTTTGTATGTAAAATGAAAAAGATACCCTAAAAATTCCTCTTTAAAACGTCGCTTTCCTCTCACTCCCTTCAGTCTCACAACTCCAAAATACCTCAAATGACGATGCCATATAATCCAATTAGCTCCGGGCATTGGGGACTCTTGCGCGGTGTTCACATAAAATAAAGTAATAGGTATGAAAAGGTTACAAAACAAGTGATCTCTCAGCTGGTTTTTCCAAACCAAATAGAAAAACACTTAGGTACCTATCATCAAAAAATACCGACGAAAAACTGTGTTTCTAGAAAATTGCTCAATTTAACACAAAAGTCACGTTTCCTATAATAGAACTGACGCCCTCCATAGTATCTATAATTTTATTTTATGTGAATACCCCACTAGAGTCCCAACTGCTCCCAAAGGCCTGGAGCCAGCGATACAATGGCATCCCAATTTGTTGCGAGGCTGAAGGCAGTGGGGAGGGAAAAGAGATGGGGGAGAGGAAGGTGGAGAAGTACCTGGCTATTCAGATCCAGAGACCAAACATGACTAAAGCCATTTCAAGCAAAGTTTCAATTATCAATTCTAACGTTTTACACCAGGCGATACTGAGGAACGTAACGCAAATATAGGTAGGTACATTATATTATTTTAATTGATTAAATTGTAAATAAGACAAAAGCCGGGATTTGAACCTGTGACCTCCGAATTGCTAGTTGAGAGCCTTACCTCTTGACCACGAAGGCCGTCTAGTGTTTATTTAGTGTTTGGCTGACACGGAAACAATTTCAGTTCTTGTGATATTTTATCTTAGTTCTATTTTTTTTAAAGAAATTTACGTAGGTACTTAAAAAATCCATCCTTGATATTTAATATATCTATCTAAAATTAATAAAGAGTAATAATTCACATGTGTAGATATTGTAACATTTCATTCCTAGAATTACGTAGATATCTACGTACTTTTGCATCTATTTTATTTTATCTTAATATATAAAGCAAAGCCGGGTTAGTTACACTATTTATAACTCGAGAACGGCTGGGCTGATTTTGATGATCTTTGATTTGTTGGATTTGTCTCCGCCCCGGATAGGATAATAACTATTAAAACATCACAAAAGTTAACGAAATAAATAGTTATAAAGAAAATTATTTTCCACATACATTTTGTTTGGAACGAATTCTCCTATTTTGAAAGAACTGCAGCAATATTGTGAGGGGTATAATATTGAACTGTGCATGAATTCCAAACATTAAAAAACGTCAAACGTCAATGCGTTGATTGTTGTGCATTTGTTTTTAATCATATAATGCTGCCCTTCTTTCTTACACACTCAATGTCAATAGTCGAAAATAAGACAAATGGTGAACGTATGTCTGCACACCTCCAAAGGAAAAATACAATAATTATAATAAATCTCTGAAATGAAACGCATTTTTTTACATAAGCTCCACACAGGCGGCCCTGAGGAAAATAATTTCTCTCAGAACCTATGTCATCTTAGGGGATGCTGTGTGGAGGATCTTTTTAAGGAATGGGGAGGATAGAAAGTTCTGGGAAGGAAAAAGGTATGAGGGGTGGGTAGGAATCTGGGGGTCAGTGTGTCCGGGAGTGACGAACGTATGAATCCATCCCTCCAACTGTGGTGCAAGGCAATGGGTCGAGAGAGTCCGGCTGGAAAGGTCAAAGGGCCTCCCTCAACCGGTCTCTCTCGATCCGGCCCGCCACGCAGCAGGTGGGCAGGCGCATCAACTGCCAAGACCCGGACATAAGTCACCTCATGAACCCGGGCACCCCTGCTAAATCACCAAACGTAGCGAACCACTTGGGGTGATCTATGGCAGAGGTGTTGGTTATTCAATAAATGGTTCCCGGAGCGGCGGCACACGTATCCACCTCCCGAATTCCCGTAGGTAATTGTAAAAGTAAGAAAATCACAAAAATATAAATCCGTACACAACGCCATCTCTGATACTGACAAAAACAAAACACGGACAGTTGCGCATTGATACATAATTGCTTCATTGCGTAATTTTTAACTTAATAAAAAAACTTAATTTAATTCAACAGCTATCGATTCTGAGGCGGTACGAAGTTCGTCGGGTCAGCTAGTTAAAATATAAATTAGGAATTTCAAACACGTTGTTTGTTTCACCAGATAATTCAATTTGGGAGGCGGGTTTTTTATTGGATAACCGACACCTCTGTCATAGATCACTCCTTTCTTTCCTTTAAAACACCCTCCACACAGCACCCCAAAAGATGACTTAGGCCCTGATGGAAATTATTTTCCTCAATTCACGGTGTAGCATAACAAAAACACATATTTGACACAAGAAATTTTGCGGTAAATGTTTGTTTTCAAATATACATATATTTTTTAAATAAGTATCTACGAGTATGTAAAATATTCTACCCTTCTCAAATCAGTCACTGTTTTTAAAATATAATGATTTCATAATAGATATATTTTATAGATGATAGGTAGGTAGGTATATAACAATAAAAATTAGGGAGGTACGTAGGTACTTATCACGTATACCTACTTATTTAGAAATAAATTTAAACAAATAAATAATAAAAAATTTCAAGATTATTCAACTAAACATTTTATTTTTTTACAGAAATAGTATTTTTATATCCACGCTAAGAGTTCTCCGGTGTTGTGGAATAAGGACAGTTAAATTTATTTTTTTTAATATAAAAATGTTATTTTTTTACATTAGTTCCCCACAGGAGGCCCTGATGAAAAAAATTCCTCAAGGTCTTCTAAGGGGAAGTAAGGAAAGGAAGTTCTGGGAAGGAAAAATGTACGAGGGTAGGGTAGAAATCTGGAATCAATGTATCCAACGAACTTATGAATTCATCTCTCCCACTGCGGCGCAAGGTGATGGGTCGAGACAGTCCGGCTGGAGAGGTCTAGGTTAAGTCTCCCTCAAACAGTCCCTCCCGATCCGGTCTGCTACGCAGTCGGTGGGAAAACGCATTCACCGCCAAGACCTGGACAAGCCTCACCTCATGAACCCTGGCACCCCCGCTAAATCAAACGAACTTAGCAAACCACTTAGGGAGATCTACGGCAGGGATGTTGGTTGTGGTACCCATAACCGCCTGCCGTAAAATAAGTATTTTGTAAACATGTGATATAATATTAAATATTCAATTTTTCACACATAATTGTAAATATTAATAAAGTTCAAAAATGATCAATACCTAGTAGATATTACCTACCTAAACAACATTTAAAATTAGTTTTATTATAAAAGTAATACCTACCAGTAATTAATATTCATAAATTTTTAAATTAATTAACTTCACCAAAATAACAAAAATAAAGCATAAAAAGAACTGAGAACATTGTGTTAAAATTTCATACATTATTAATTCATTTAAGTTTATTAGTTTGTCTACTCGCCGCTAGATGTCCATCGTTCACTTTATTTTGTTGGAATATTATTTTGATCGTTCGATTGGAAATTTAATAAGAGAGTAATGAATATTTTATTAACTGTGTTTATCTGATCGTTGTTTTTATTCAGAAGACTTGTTACGTTGGATTATTTTTTTTCAAAATTAATTCAGCATAATATACATTGTGTTCACAATAATGTCCTCTGCGTGCGAACTCTATCTAAATTTCTTTAAATGGACAATACAGTGTTAATTTCAAGCGACCTCCCAGGTAAGTATGGTCCTGTTTTTCATTAAATTTTAGGCAGCATCGCGTTCATTGGTCAAAATATTGTACACATATTTTCGTATCGGTGATCAATGAACCGATGTATGCAATTTTTAGCTATAAGTTGTTTATAATTGTTTGCCTAGCTTGTAGTTTTTTAGATTTTAGAAATGAATTATAAGTTTGTACAGCGCCCTTGAGGTGATTTTTCACAAAAACGGCGCTATATAAACCATCCAAATATTATTATTATTGAAGTAACTTTTAGACTAAGGTAAACTTATTCAATTAAAATCTTGTCCTGACGCAGATACTTTTCTATGTAAGAATAATGTACAATAGTCCCAACTGCTCGGAACCAGTTGAACTATGGCATCCTCAATGATGTGAAGCTAAATGATGTGGGAATATAGGTCACTAAACACGACTAAAACCATTTCACGCAGCCCGGCGTTCCGAATCTGATCGGTGGGCTTCAGCAAGGCAATAATGAGAATATATATTATTTACCATTAGGTACCTACATACCTACTTAAGACCCTGCCACCAGAATATCTGCCTTTTAAGCTCATCAAAAAACATATTATTTTTATAAATAATCTTTTTGCATTTGCCGAATTTAAGAATTGATCAATATGATATTCCCTCCACAGAAAAAAACACAGTACACAAACACAGGCGGTAGAAGTGAAACATTCAGATAATTAAAGTAGACAAAATTGAGGAGTGTACGAAGGACCGCACAAAGAGAAGACCGATTATACTATTTCATTCTCTCGCAGGCTAAATCCTATAGATGTATTTGTTTGTCTCTTTTTAGTATCGCAATTTTTCGTTTCAAGGAGTTTCAAATCACAACGGTGCCAAAGAAGTTTTCACTTAAAAAATCTCAAAGAATGCTCCGAAAATTATAAAATACACATTTGGGTCTGTTCATGTTATAGATAAGAAAAAAAATCAGTGTTTCTTTAAATGCTATCAACATGTCGAATTAGTTTTGCTTCATTAATTATGAACAGTTTTTTGGATTGAAAACTTCTTTAGCACCGTTGTGATGTGAAACCCGATGAAACGAAAAATAGTGACACTAAAAAGAGAGAAACACACGTCTCTGGGATTTAGCCTGCGAGAGTATGAGATAGTATAATCGGTCTCCTCTTTGCTTTTCCTCCGGTGCTTCGTAGCCTTCCCACTCTTGTCTACTTTAGTTTTCTGAAGGTTTCACTTCTACCGCGTGTGATTCTACACTCTGATTTTTTTTAAATATTGGCAAGCTCCCACTAACATTCGTATTGAAATATCTCCCTTTCAAACCATCTTCTTCTTCTTTTTGAAGGCTTACTACGGAGCCTTAATAAAGTAGTTATTTATTTTTTTGAATTCCACTTAGAAAAAATAAGATATTATTCAGAGGAGATTCCCGCATGAATCAATATTGAAACTATCTAACTAAAGTAAAAAACAATTTATGAAAAATAATAATAAAACCGTATTTTATATGTCCAGTTTATGGTACGCCCATTATAATGAAAACTCAATTTTATTATGGTACTTCTGAAATAATTATTAAGTTCTTTATTTATTTTTTTCTTTATTTTTTCATTCAAGCCAGTTAAACTTCTTTTGTAGTTTGTCAGCAGGTAGATGTAGATAACACTACAGGGGTGTTTCACCATCCTCCTTATAGCTTATCCATACGAAAACGAATATTAATAAATTACCAAATAAATACGCGCAACAGGTAAAAAAACTCGGTTAACTTATCCTATATATTGCCAATATTCACAGGTTCAAGTACCGAATAGTACATAAACTCAGACTTTGAAAATAAATAAATCGTGTTTAATTAATTGAAAATGTACGTTATCTTATGGATAATCTAAATAAGGATAGTGAAATACCCCCTTAAACTAATAAGTGAACGTACCCATACTACGTGACCCACTTTTTGCAATTATTAACCCCCCCCCCCCCTCGATGACCACGTGTAGTATATTCCAAGACCCCCCCCCCCCTCCCCCTACAGTTTTCACGTAGTAAATCATAATTATGGTTTTGAATCATTTCTTGCTAAGAAAAAGTTTAAAAAAAAAGTATTTGACTTATATTTATCTTTAATAATACGGCGCGGCGCTTGCTGCGTGACGGCAAGAGTGCGTAATTAATAATTACTAGTGGAAAAAATATTAAAAAGATATTGGAAAAATATAAAAAGATTTCTAGATTGACTACGTGACAAAAACCTAAGCCCCCCCCCCTTCCCCCCCTCATTGCGACCAAGCGTGGTATTTTGAAGATCCCCTCCCCCCCCATAAACGGGTCACGTAGTATGGGTACGTTTCCTTACATGCCTCGACCATATTCCGTCAGTACGTAAGAATATTTCCTCTTTTTATTAAAATAGGAAACTAAAAACTGTTTCTGAAAGGTTATGAAATAGGCTTTCAAATTTTATTATTAGAAATAACCATGTAATTTTTTAAATATGAAAATTTTGAATGCAAACATTAAAATGTTTTAAAAATGGCTCCCTTTGCGGTTTTTCTAAATAAAATTATTGGTAACGAAACAATATAACAACGAACGTATTTTATTAGACTAATCTTTATCTTTATCTTTACTAAGTATAAATTGAAGTCGCTCACGCTGTATGTGCGCTTAGATCTTTTAAACTACGCAACGGATTTTCATGAGGTTTTCACCAATATATAGAGTGATTCATGAGGAAGGTTTTTAGGTCTATAATTTGTCAAGTTTTTGTGTAAATTAGTTGAAATACATAATATTGAAGACTCCAGATACCAATATCTACAGCCTGTGTGTCGGACGAATATCTACAGCTCATATGTTGGACTAATATCAATGAACTTCAGAGTGAGGACTAATATCTACAGAGCTAAGGTTGGACGAATGACGGTCCCAGTGGTGATTAATATCTATGGAGCGTAGGTTGGACTAATATCTACAGAGGGCAGCTGAGCAAGAGGTTGTACGGAAAAGCATAAATTACTTCAATTAAGTAATTACTAATTACGTAAAGGCTTAAACGTTTTAAGTACGTACATTAAGTTTTTGCATAATATTACGTATTTCGCTGTTTACAAGGACAATAAATTTATTGAAGAAACATGGAGATCATAATACAAAGATATTTATTTATTTATTTTGAAATACACGGCACCACAACCTAACAGACTAAATAATTTAGAAGCACTCGAAATAAAGAAAGCTGTTAAAACAATAACCCAAATCCTTAATAATCAGCTAAATGTGTCCAATAGTCCGATATTAGGGATTTTTACATACATACATACATAAATTAAGTTTTTTAAACTGCATACGCAATATTACGTTATTCCAATATGCTATACATAATTGCAAATCCAACCTCTGCCAGTGCTGTAGATATTCTTCGTCCACACTTTTGTTCTCATAGATATTAGTCAGCAGTTTGAGTTGTAGATATTCGTCCTCACTTTGGCTCACATAGATACTAGTCAGCAATTTGAGCTGTAGGTATTCGTCCTCACTTTGGTTCTCATAGATATTAGTCCGATTTGTTCATTTTTTGGAATTCCTGTAGATATTAGTAGACGCCTCCAGTGAGAATATGGGGTATTTAAAAATTTTAAGTCCTAACGTGGTTCGCAAGTAAGGGATTTAGTAGGGCATCAATATAAATCAGCTGTATCTAATATCCAATTTTTCCGATTATATTTGACTTTATCAGTATAAATGGTATCATTTTTAATTGTCATTTGCAGTTTATTAAATATTTTGGGTACAATATAGTTTAGGATTCTTTCACTTTATTTATTTGTACATATCTGAACCACCAATTCTTCAATTTGCGTGAATCTTGTATTATGTTTATGGTAAACTCTTTCCCTAAACAAGGAATCAAGTGGCATTTAGAGACTTGAACATTAATTTAATATTACTTCTATATTCGTTGGTATATTTACGGATTTAAAATTTTTAATTGGAATTTTATAAATTTTGAATATAACTTATGTTATTCGTTTAACAAGAATGTCCCCAAGAAGCAATTCCACCATAATTAACAAGTCATAATTTAATTGTTTACATACGTACCTAGATAAATAGGTTTGTCATCGTATATTAATTAAATAACGTAATTCATTATTTTGTAAATAATTGCTTGATTACATAAAATTATTTTATTTTAAATCTGCAATTCACACGCGGTACAAGTGAAACCTTCAGAAAACAAAAGTAGACACGAGGGGGTAGACTATGAAGCACTTTTTTATTAATGTAAAGGATAATTTTTTCCATATTTTTATCGTCGAATTCCAGTGCGCCTTCTCCTACACATTTGGTCATCTTATTAGTATTTGTGTTTTCTTCGTCAGAGTCGCTAGATGTCGCTTTCTTTTGTGTTTTCTTTGCCTGCTCATTTCGGAGTAGTTTTAAGATTTTACAAAAAAATATTTATTTTTTTTATTTCGTGGGATTTGACCCTTGTTCCGTTGAATGTATGGCCGAGAAGGTTCGTCGGGCGCTTTATACCACTAGACTAAAGGAGGCTTAAAAAAATAATTCCTTCAGGTCCTATGTCATCTTTGAAGATGCTGTGTGGAGGGTCTTTTTAGTAAAATGATGGAGAGAAAGTTCTGGGAAGGAAAAAGGATGGAGGGGTGGGTAGGAATCTGGGGTCGGTGTATCCAAGAGTAATGGACGCATGATTCTATCCTAATCACTGCGATGCAAGGCAATGTTCCGAGAGAATCCTGCTGGAGAGGTCAAGAGATCTCCCTCAACCATTCCGATCCGGCTTGCCACACAGTTGCTGGGCAGACGCATCCGTTGCCAAGATCCGGACAAACCTCACCCCATATGAACCCGGGCACCAAACGTAGCGAACCACTTGGGGTGACCTATGGCAGAATTGTTGGTTATCCAATAAATTGTTCCCGGGGCGGCGCGGCGGTACCCATACCCGCCTCCAAATATATGTAGGTGTCATGTGTTATCAATAATTTTACGAATAAAGACAATTTTCACCCGTCATAACACAGAGACATCCCTAGCATTGCCGATACCAAAAATATGAATTTATCGTACCAATTGTTTGCATTAATATTAAAAAAATGAACCTGCGACGCCTGGAAGGCAACCCGACGCTTTGGACAGCTCGGTTCGAATCAGTGCTTACGGCGGTACGTTTAGGCGGTCGGGAGAACGAGAGGTTAGGTTAGGACAACACTTTCACTGCTTGCTGTGTCCTCGCGGTCAGATTTAAGCTGATTGCTTCTGATTGCCAGAGAGGAAGCGCGCATTAGTCCCAATCATTGGTCATTAAAGAGATCATCTGCACTGTAAGTAGGTACTGGTCTTGTTGTCCTCCAGCACAACACACAAGCCATACACAATACATATTATGCTTACATCTCATCTTTCAGCTCCCTGTAAGATTAGGCAGTGAAACAATGTTTTAACCACTGGAGTGATCATTCCCAGATTCATCCCAGTGAGATTTCCCAGAAGATCATTTTTTTAATTTTTCGCCAACATTAAAAAAAATCATAGTTTTGAATTTTAACATGGAGACATGAAAAATTATTATAGTGCTATACAGCCAATGAATTAACCTGTAGTTTACCGTTTATCTCATATTTGTAGGATTTATAAAAAAAATATTTAAAAAATCGTGATGTTTCTAACCGCGCGAATCCTGCGTGTTTGTTACTTTGAAACTTCCGGGAGAGGTACTTATTCTAGTCAACATAATTTTTTTTTTTCTCATAACATTTTCCTTCCCAAAACTTCCTCTCCTTTCTTTCCTAAAAAGACCCTCGACACAGCATCCTTGGATGACATAGGCCCTGAGGGGAATTGTTTTCCTCCAGGTTTCCTGTGTGGAGCTACCACGCATACTTCACCGGTTCAATCCTCTGCTAGCTATGCATGTACTCCATCATTGCATAAGCAACGCTTTCCGATTATTATGAATTATGATGGTATTAAGAGCAATTCAAATATTGTCAAGTTTTTCGTTTCCTGGATTGTTTAAATAAAATATCAATACTACGGGTATTAGTTCATCAGAGTAACTACATATTTAATTCACCATCACGCCGTTTCCCGCAGGGGTAGGACAAAGGGGACGGTCTGTCAAACGATTCAGTCTGATTGATGATGCTGATTGTCATTTATTTTAAACTTAACGTTGAAGTGAAAACTTCTTTAGCACCGTTATGATTTGAAACTCGAAGAAACGAAAAATAGCGACACTAAAACGAGACAAACACATTTTATTTATTTTTTTATTGAAAGAATAGATAAAACATAATATAATCAACAAACAAGTCCTGCTAAGTCAATTGAATTGGCTTGTCAACAGGTGCTTATATTTTAGTTTCATATACATTTTTTAAATTTAAAATTTACTTCTTATATCTACAGATTCAACATTTTTTTCATACATATCAATATCAATATAAATATTTTTTTCCGATAGTTAATTTTTCACCATATATTTAACCTTATTCATAGAATTACATTGCTTTATACTGTCAGGTAATAAATTAAATATCTTCGGTATAATGTATTCAAACGTTCTCTGTCCGTACTTATTGTTAAGATGGAGCCATAGTAAATAATGCAAAATCATACAAAATCATATGTTTTTGTTTTGAAAATTTGATCGCTTAGAAGTATTATAGATGCTTCAATTAAATACTGAGTGTAGAACATACCTTGGCCCTTAAAAATATCGGTCAGTTTTTTTATAAGTCTTTTAGTAAGCCTATAAAAAAATAAAGTATAAAGTCCAAACTCTCCTGTTTATAAACCCCTTTTCGGATATGGTTTTATTGTATAATGTGGCAAATTCAGTTTATTTTATAATAATCGGAAAAAAAATTGATATTTACACCCGATCTTCCCAAAATAAAATAAAATATGCATTATCGCGTTGTTATTTTACATTACGGCCGCTAGTCGACGAATTCGATTTTTCAAAGTGAACCCTATGGCGTCCACCGAAGTACTACTGTCCACACCACGGTCGCCACACCTCAGTCACGCCCCGAACTGAGCGGGAGATGGACGCGTGACTTCGCGTCGCTTTATTTCGTGAAATCAATTTTAAATTTCCGTTTTATTGCAATAAACAATGCGTAAAAAGGGAGTTAATGTTTTTTACAGGTAAAATCAACCTGTAAAAAAAATTTCTTAAATACCTTTTCCAACCTTTCCAAAAGCTTTTTCTTAAGTATTTTCAAACTCCTCCCATAAAGGGGCGTGAATTCCGATTTCGATTTTTTCCTGGACTATTGGATCGCCTTAAATTTCGGAACTACTACTGTATTAACCCGTCGTTGCGCGTGAATCTAGTGCTGTATTTATGTTCTATTTTCTCTTTATGCTGCGGGGTAAATATATGCTGAATTATAATTTTGGGCGATAGTATTGCCTTAACAGGTAAAATTTTGGCACCCTGAAACAGCAACGATGTATCATGTCTCTGTTTGAAAATATTAGGGACGCCTAATAATTTTACAATTGAGTTTTGTACAACGTTTTGTACAACTTGGACTTGTTTCAGATTGGTTATAGTAGTATTTCCCCATATTGTTAATCCATATCTTATAATAGATTCTGCCAGTGAGATATAAATTATTTTAAGTGTTTCAATTGAAAGAAAAAATTTTAATTTGTACATTCTGCCAGCAATTGATCTGAGTCTTTAACAGTTTTTTTTAAATGTTTTTAATTCAGAGTAATCGGCGACGAACCTTTGCAGACATTTTGCCGACCAATGGTCGAATCCCACGAAATCCAAAAAAAATTTTTTTTTCTAAAATCAATATACAATCTTCAAACCACTCCAAAATAAACAGGCAAATGAAAACACAAAATAAAGCGACAACTAGGGACTCCGAGGAAGAAAACACACATACTTATAAGATGACCAAATGTACCTATAGGAAAGGGTGAGCCAAAATTTCGGCTCAACAGTTGATCAGTAGGATTGGAAATAACGGTCGTCAGTCTATTTTCATCATTCCTCTGTCAGTTTCTGCCAGGCCTCCGTAGTCGACGGGTAAGGCTCTTGACTCGCAATCCAAAGGTCGCGGGATCGAATCCCGGCGTGGGCAAATCAATTTTATTTGTGTTATTTCGCAACTAATTCATTTAAGGTAATATATAGTGAATTTGCGGCACGTTCCGGAGTGGAAGATAATCTCAGTATCGCCCTGGTGTAATACCACCAGTCAGAATTGAAACTTTGCTTGAAATGTTAAAAAAATGTGTTTATTGTTCAAAAAATGTGTTTCGTAGGCAATGCTTACTTCATCAGGATTTACTTAAAGACTAGTAGAACGGTGTTTTTTAGTTTATTAGTTAAAGTATTTATTAGTTTTATTTCATTAGCAATAAAAATAGTATCTATTTATTTTGAGTGAAATATTTAAATTGCCACTTATTTCAAAGCAACGAACGACAACAAATATTTTCATAACATACCCTTTCTCTGAGTACAATGCGCCCATCTTTCTTTCTCGAGCTTTCAATCGTTGTGGCGGCATTATGGGACTATGAACACGAACTCTATGGGTTCTATGGACTGTAGTCCATATATTATATGTATATAATATAATATTATGGTCGGTGACAACAATGGCTTAAGGGTCTCTCAGTTCCCGCACTGTTTACAGTTTTGCCGATTTGGGTTATAATCCAGGCACACACAAATAAACACTGCGCCACCGGGTGTTTGGTCAATATTTGTATAATAACTAATAGTAAAAGTATTGTCGTAATTTTGGTAATAAGGCGCTGAGGAAAACCAATTTCCCTACGTCATCTCTGGGGATGCTATGTGGAGGATCTTTTTAGGGAAAGGAAGGAGAGAAAGTTCTGGGAAGGAAAAAGGTATGAGGGGTGGGTAGGAATCTGGAGGTCAATGTGTCTAGGAGTAATGGACGTGTGAATTCATCTCTCCAACTGCAATGCAAGGCGATGGATCGAGAGAGTCCGGCTGGAGAAATTAAATGGTCTCCCTCAACCAGTCTCACCCGATCCGGCCCGCCAAGCTGTAGGTGGGTAAATGCATCCGCTGCCAAACCTAGACAAACTTTTAAGTCACCAAACGTAGCAAACCACTTGTATGGGTTTTAGTTGTCCAATAAATGGTTCCCGGATCGGCGGTACCCGTACCCGCCTCCCAAATTGAAGAAATGCAAGATTTTTTTATCAATTGTAAATTTAATCGATTCTCCGCCTAGAAGCTATATATTTAGAGTATACATAAGGGTATACAGGATGTTAAGGGACGTACTTGACTTACTTTAACCAGTGATTCCTGACATTATTTGAAGTAAAAAATGTAAATAAAATTTTGGTCTCCGGTGACTTTTATTGACGACTTTTTTTTTTCAAAAATTTTTTCTTCAAAATCAAACAAAAAAAAATTCTTCCGCATGTCGTCACTGGTCACTCAGCCGAGTGTCCGACGAACCCCTTACACCGCCTCCAACTGTTCAATAACTACCATTTTTTTATGTATTTGTAGAAAAAAAAAAAAAAACATCAAAAATGTCACCGGAGACCAAAATTTTATTTACATGTTTTACTCCAGATAATGTCAGGAATCACTGGTTAAAGTAAGTCAAGTACGTCCCTTAACACCCTGTATTTTAATATTCAAATAGCTGATTAAGTTGTAAATGATGAAGTCCGGGAGTTCGTTTACCTAAAACATTTCATTCATCATACAATTTGGGAGGCGGGAATGGGTACCGCCGCCCCGGGAACCTTTATTGGATATCCAACACCTCTGCCGTGGTTCGCTACGTTTGGTGATTTAGCAGGGTTGCCCGGGTTCATGGTGTCTAGGTCTTGGAGGCGGATGACCAGGACATACTGAACCCCAGATTCCTACCCACCCCTCAAACCCTTTTCCTTCCCAGAACTCTCCTCTCCTTCCTTTCCTTAGAAAAAACCTCCACACAGCATCCCCAAAGATGACATAGGCCCTGAGGGATATTATTTTCCTCAAGGCCTCCTGTGTGGAGCTCATGTAAAAAAAAAAATTCTAACTGCCTCAAATTCGTGTTTGAAAAATGAACTTCATAGCTTTGGGACGAAACTTGATGGAAGACAAATTTGGTCCGTGCTGATCAAGAAAAGTAAAAACCGATCGTTCTTCCGATCTTTCTACTGAGAGATAATTTGATTTTGACAAATATTTTCTTACCGATATGTTTGGATTCAGTGTTAATTTTAAGGTTCACAGAATCCTGAGAGAATACTTGGTCGATGGTATGCAGTCTATAGTATTAATATAATAATTAATGAGGGATAGATTTTTAGGGCTGGTTTTATAAACGAAGTACCAAATTTCAGTTACGTAACGAACCGTTTTTCATTAACTGACCGCTATCCGTTCGTTATCTTATTTTACGTATTATAAACAAATGTGCATTACTAGCTGTCATCGGTTACATTTAGTCCCAAAGTTTTATTACTTGGGTCAGTCTCCGTATAAAAATGCACTACTTGCATTGTTATAACCCCATTTAAATTTTTATTTCTTTTATATATTATTATTCAATTAATAAATAATATTAATATTCAATTTTTTTTTTTAAGTTTATTTATAAATGAGTTCTTCTATGTAATTATTAATTATTCGCCTTCTGAAGGCATTATCAAACTAGGCGAAACAGCTGACACTCCTAATAATAATTACGTAGCAGAACTTTTTTGTAAATATACTGTTTTTATAAATTGAATGATAATATTATTGAATATATAAAAGAAATAAAGCTGGGCTGGCGTTAGTGATTGATAATAAATAAATAGCCGAGCGCCAAGAACAACTTCCTACTTACAACTGTCAAAAAACGCCAGTAAACGGATCGTTATCCATTTAACTGACCGAAATCTGTTCTTAAAACATTAACCGCTACATAACCGACCGGTAGCCTCGTGAATGTTTATAAAACGGCAAAATCAAGCGGTAGACCAAATATTAGTTAAAAATGGTATCAAGCGTGACGAACGGATGGTTATAAAAACGGCCCTCAGAAAATCAAAGCAGGTAGTAAAATCGTAAGTATGTAATATGCGTGAGAAATTGAAGATAATGACGGTAGTCCTTATTCGAAGTATGACACGAGTACAGTTAAAAATGACGGAAGTAAATATGATGTGGTCGAATTACCTCACGGGTCAGAGAAAAAAAGAATCGAGAGAATTTCTCTTTTGAAACTCTCCTCACCGACGCCAAATGGTGTCACCCTAAGTGACCAGCTCAGGTACGGGGGCTCCATCGAAGCCAGAGTAAAGTTAGCCTCCCACAAACTGGGCGTACTGTACAGGGCCCGCAGATACTTTAATAGTACACAACTGCTAACCCTGTACAAATCACAAGTGCGCACCACGGTTGAATTTGGAAGCCACCTCTGGTCTGGAGCTCCGAAATACCTGAAAAACACCCTCGACTCTGTGCAGAAACGGGCGGTCCATTTGATAGATTCTCCCATCTTAACAGACGGATTGCAATATTTAGAGCACAGGTGTCGGGTGGGAATGCTATCCTTGTTCTACCGGTATTACAATGGACAATCATAGTCGGGAAACACGCCAAACGCGTGCCCAACATTTGTACACGGTTGACATTTGTCAGATGAGAACGGGTCGTTTCTTCGACTCGTTCTTGTGTTGAACAGCTCGGCTGTGGAATGATTTGCCGGCCTCTGTGTTTTCTCCTTCCTACAACATGGGTCTCTTCAAGACCAATGTTCATTCCTTCCTCTCCTAAAAAAGACCCTCCACACAGGATCCCAGATGACATAGGCCCTAAGTGAAATTATTTTCCTCAAGGCCTCCTGTGTGGAGTTAGTGTAAAAAAAAATATATATTGATCATGTAAACAATTTTTTTATTAACATTGGTCCAAATCTTGCTTCTCAAATCCCCCAGAGTGGAATCACCCAATCTACCAATTCAGAGGATCAAGCAAATAAAAAAAATATAAAATTTCTCTTCCGAACTGTAACAAAAGAAGAAATTCTCAGTACAATTAAATCTCTAAAAAACACTTCTTCCGCTGGACCAGATGAAATTACGACCAAAATCCTTAAAATGCTGTCTTCGGAGATTACATTGCCACTGGAATACCTTATAAACCTAAGCATTACACAGGGCTACTTCCCCTCTAACCTAAAACAAAGTATCGTAATTCCCATCTACAAATCTGGAAACAAGACAGATATCAACAACTATAGACCAATTACTCTACTAAATAGCTTGTCTAAAGTTTTTGAAAACCTCATTAATGCACAACTTTTAAAATTTGTCGAGAGCCATAAAATACTTTCAATTAATCAATATGGTTTTCAAAAAAACAAAAGTACATCAGATGCCATTGCCAGTGTGACTGACTTCATTGTAAAAAGCCTTGATAAAGGAAATAAATGTATCTCAATCTTTTTAGACCTTTCTAAAGCTTTTGATACAATATCACACATTAAACTAATTAAAAAACTAGAGAACATCGGCATTTCGGACAAAGAGCTAAACTTCTTCAAAAGCTACTTAAATGGACGCCAACAACAGGTTAAAATACAGAATACTCTCAGTAATCAGCGCTCAACTGACTATGGAATTCCACAAGGAAGCGTTTTGGGACCGACTCTGTTCTTTCTGTATATTAACAACTTTTGCAACCTTGAAAGTCAAGGACACATTGTTAGCTTTGCAGACGATACCGTCTTATTATTCGAAGACAATAATTGGTCAGCTGTATTTAAAAAAGCTGAAGAAAATATTAACTTGATTAAAAAATGGCTAGATATAAACACACTTACCCTTAACACGAAGAAAACTAAATATGTTACTTCAAGCATCAATACTACAGGCCAACCTAATGATGATTACTCCATAAAAATTCATAGCTGTACGAATTCCAATGAATGTAGTGAGTGCCCCAGTATAGAGCGCACTTCACAGATAAAGTACCTCGGCCTCACCATTGACCCATACCTCAAATGGAACCTACATACCCAGATCATTGCAAATAAAATTAGAAAAACAATACACTTCTTCAGATCCATAAGGAACTTTCTTAACTTACAACTCTTAAAAACGATTTATTTTGCAATCACCCAATCTATCATTGAGTATGGTATCATTGCATGGGGAGGGGGCACTTCATCAGCTCTAGATCCTGTCGAAAAGGCACAGAAAACAATTATGAAAATTATTCTCAAACTTCCTCTAACTGCAGACAGTGACCTTATATTCAAAATAATGAGAGTATTTGATGTTCGACAGATCTATGTAAAAACTATCCTCATGCATCTCTTTAAAAACAAACATGTGCTTTACGAAAAAAAAAATAAACTTAAGGTTTACACGTAACTCCAACAAAAACATATTGCAAGTTCCAGCACTCTCTTCCACCTTTGGTCAACGTAGCTTTAGATACTTTGCCACAAAAATATTCAACATTCTCCCAGAAAACATCAAACTGAGTCAAACACAGAGAGAGTTTAAAAAATATGTTAAAATATGGATACATTCTAATGATCGAGCCTATACTGGTGCCCTCACCCAAACGCCCAGTCATTGACAGTTGTTATTGTAGTAATAACCTTGCAGTTTATGAATTGTGTAGGTATATGCAAACAATAATGTTAACTAAAATAAAGTTTTTGCTGTATGGAAACCTACTTAACACATTTATAAAAAAATCATAGATAAAATTGCGAGAAACAATTAACAAAATTTCTGCCTCAATACAGGTTCACCTAGTGAGGCAGGCAATGCACAACTAAAAATACTGTATAACTATACTACTCCTTTGTAACCTTTCTTACATTACTTTCTGTTTGTTAATTTTTCTGTACTGATTGATGTAATCTATTTGTAAACTACATTGAGTATGTAATTTTTTTATTTATTTTTTTAGTTATATTGTTGTTATTTCATTGAATAAAGATTATTATTATTATTATTATATATATATCAATCTCGGAGGAGATTTGGTTCAGGAGCAATATACTCCTCCCTACCGGGAAAACCATTGGCAGGTTAGTCATACAGGCAGGAAGACAGAATAATCTATGATGACGCTGTCTAAGATAGTCATTTGGAACATAAAGACTCAAAATGGCTGAGTTCTCAATATAGCCTCGCAGCAATCTGAATAAGTGGGTGACGGCATACCCTTCTCTTCTGAGCTGCAGGGATTGAAGTCCCAGCATGCCCAAAATAAAGTTCGTCGAGTAGAGTCATGGATAGTGGCCATACTCCCTCATCTAGAGAAATCTTAGAAACTTTTTTTGAACCCTCTCCAACATGAGGGAGTACCCCATTTCTTGAGGATTCCAGATAAGCGAACCACTCTCCAGCCTACAGCGGACCAGGGAGAAGTATAAAATTTTCAGAGCACGGGTATTCCGAAAAACTGACGGTTCGGAGAACAAAACCTAACATTTTTAAGTCCGACTGGCACACTCCTTCGATATGAGGACGAAATGTCAACTTACTTTCATACATAATCCCAAGATCCTTTATATTAGAAACGCGTTTGAGATTATAACCGAGCATAGTGTCTATGATAGGTGAGACTAAATGCTCTGGTAAAAGTCAGAATTACACATTTCAAGATATTGAAATAAAGTTGGTTTCGTTGACTCCATTCTGAAATGTTATCAATGTTATCAGCTTGAAGGCCCAGGCAGTCCTCAATATTTCTTTCTAGCTTTTGCCCCCGGCTTCGCTCGCATAATATCAGGGGGTTTCCACTCCGCCTCCTCCACCTTCCCTATCCCCACCCCACTCCCCCCCCCCCTCTCCTCGCAACTCGCAACTTTTTTTAGCTGGAATCAACTCAAAACAATTTACTTTCCACTTTGTCAATTTTTGATCGAGTACGGTATTGTAGCCTGAAAGGAGCAAACGCTGCAGTCATTGATCCGACCGTTGAAACTTATATTACAATTATAAAGATTATTTTAAACTACCGACCACAAGCAGTTCGGATGAAATCTTCGGGAGAATCTGCGTCTTGGACATTGGGCAACTTTTTGCCAAAAACATACTAGCATACCTCTTCAAACACTCCGAACCACTCGTGATGCTAGATCCAAATGGCATAATCTCTTGCATATCACTTTCGCTAAAACTTATTTTGGCCAAAGAAATTTTAGTTACCTACTTTGCAATAAAACTGTACAATGCTTTTCCACTGACCATTAGGCAAATTACAAATTATTTGAAATATCAATCAGACACCGAACCGAGTCTTGAATCATCAACCAAGACAGATCAAACATCAACGATTTTTTCTGTTGCTAAATAAATTTAAAATATGTTTATATTATAGTCTCGTACACTCACATTTAAATTACTTGATTGAAATCTGGGGAAACGCATGTGAAACATACATAAATGAATTACAGGTAATACAAAACAAGGTAATCAAAAAACTATTTAACTACAAGCCCAGAACATCCACAAAAAAATATATATATGGAAACAAAACTACTAACATTAAGAAAACTATATGAATACAATACATGTCTCCTTATATACAAAATAAACAATAAACTCGTACACACAAACACAGAATTAATTAAAACGTCCCAAGTACACAAACGCTTTACGAGACAACAAGATAACATACATTTAAACACCATCCACACTAACTATGGTAAACAATCCATTGGTTACGAGGGAGGCAACTTTATATAATTGCCTCCCAAACGACATTAAAAACGAAAAGAAGCTGGGTAAATTTATAAAAAAAATATTAATATTTATTCTTGATAAACAAAATAATGATGTTGAATAGCGCTGTATTGAAATTTTATTACGCGCCAGATTTAAATGTCCGGGTTTAATTTTCCCCACAGGAAAAACTAAACCCTTTCACACACTTCCCAAATGATCATCTGGTCAATCCACGTTATGCAATTGCACTATATAAGTATTATAATTACAAAACAATAGAAGAACAACATGTCAACCTACCAGAGACCAGATGGGAAAATAATTCACCGACTCCAGATATTTTCATATCAGAGGGTTCGGCTCTGTGGAATTCCTAATTGAACCTATAAATCCTACTGATCCCTCAATATAAATATTTAAAAAATCTTTTGTAATCCTACATGTATTTAAAATGACCGATTTTTGCATTTTTATATATAAATTCTTTGACAAATCTAATACGCCTAAATTTTGAATCAGAGACCTAGGTATAATGCCAGTAGCCGAAATAACAAATGGTAATATTTTTATAGTCCGAGAATGCCAAATTCTTTTAATCTCATTTCCTAAATCTGTGTATTTTCTAATTTTTTCAGAAACAAATTACAATTAAATTACAATTACAAATTACTTTATTTTAATTTGTATAATTATTTCTAGTTAAATGAGTGAAAATGTAATTTCCTTTTAATTGGAATAAAAAATAAATAAAATAAAAATAAAACCCATTTATATGAACAAATTTTTGTATGAACAAATTTAACCTTCTTTCATATTTCAAACAGAACGAAATTATTTATGATGTTGAATGACAGATGGCGCTACGTCCACCTCATCGAACTTTCATCCACACATGCGCAAGACATTCACAAGAAGCGTCGCGTCATTTTGATATTTCATTCGGCATTATATTCTCGCGTGGGCAAACCATCGAGCTTATTTGTGTTGGCTAAAAACAGACTGACAAAAAATATCGTACACTCAATTGCTCTTCGAAATTCATATCAACTTTCTTTTTTTCATTTTCCTACTTTAGTTGGTGTTTTTTAGTTTTTATCGGCGGTCATCATCTACTGCGTTCCATTCCACTTTCTGTCATAGATCCCATCCCCACACACTTACAATACATTCGTTATTTTTTATTTAACAACCAAAATATTCACGGGAACTAATTTATATGGCAGATCAACGTTTGTCGGGTCAGCTAGTATGAATAATAATAATGAATAAAAAAACGAAAATCATGTTTTATCTCCCAGTATATTAAGTATCTATACAGATACACAAAAGTATCTACTCATGGTGCGAAATAATATAGGAACATACCTATGCCTACATTTTCAAGCACCCTCATGTTTATTGGTGATACATTGTACAAAATATTTATACAAGGTGATTTTTCACAAAGAATGGCGCTATTCAAATAGTGCCTATCGTTTTTATTATTAAAATGTAGATATTGAATAATTAAAGTCAACTTATACTTAAAAAATACAAAAATATAAATAATTCAGAAGATATGTTACCTTTTAATAAACTTTCAAAAATAAATATGTTTATACGTGCGGGTAGGTACTAAGTACCGTAATACCAGAAGCAAACGTCCTCCCCAAAACCTTTCTTTATCCAATTCCTATATCCATTCACCGTGGCAAGTCTGACTGCTTATTATGTCGGGGATTGAGCCCGGACAATGCAGCCGCCAGCCGGAGCTAATCCCTCTGTCCCACTGTCCTACCGGTCATACATCCACAGGCATCGTATAATAGAGGTGGGTAGCTTGTCGGAAATAGAAATTGTCTGAAAACGGATTCAAGAAATGATACAAAACTTATCTTTTTTTATTTTGGAAATTGGTGACTTTGTTGTGGAACTGTATTAGATATCGCAGAAAGGTGTCGTATATCGCAACCAAAGTCAACTATATTATAGTACCTACTCAAAAGCATTTCCAAATACTACATACAAAATAGCGTATTTTATAAAGGACAAAAAATTTATAATAACTTACCAAAAGCAATAAAGGTAGCCACAATAAAATATAACTCGTTGAGTATTTGTAAAAACATATTATGTGACAAGCAATCAGGATTCCGGAACAAAAACTCTTGCGAAGCGGCGATAAACAGAGTGATTGATACATGGAAGAAGCAGACAAAAAAATCACCATTGCAGCACTCTTTGATTTCAAAAGAGCATTTAAACGATAGAAAAGAAAAAAAATATTGGAAAAATTAGAGCTGATAGGTCCTTCTGTCGTAGCTCTGAATCTATTCAAAGAATATATCCAGGAAAGAAAACAAGTAACGAAAGTTGAAAGCTAAGAATCAGAACCGATATAAAATAATGTTGGTGTTCCGCAAGGATCGGTAGTAGGTCCAATTCTATTCATAATTTACATAAATGATATAGTTAAAACCATAAAACATTGCAAAATTGGACTATTTGCAGACGATACCTTAATCTACTATATCTAGTCTATTTTGTGTGAAGATTACACAGACGCAATTAACAAAATAAACGAAGACCAACAAAATAAACCAAATTTTCTGAAATTAAACAAGTTCAAAACTGAACGAAAACAAAACAAAATATATGGAAATAGGCAACAAAACAGGTTTAATTTGACAATTAATTATGAAAAAAATTGAAAAGTAAATGAAATCAAATACCTGGGTATAAAACTCGAATCAAAAACTACCTTTCACATCAAATTTTTAAAATGTACCAAGAAAGTATCAAAAAAGTGAATATTCTTAGAAGACTAAGAAATAAATTAAATAGAAACACTACAGAGCAGTGACGGTCCGTGAGTTTTCAGTGAGCTAGAACAGTGGTCCCCAACCCCCGGGTTGCGGCTCGGTACCGGACCGTGGACCAAACGGTACTGGGCCACGCAAGGGCCTGCTTAAAAATCAAAATTACCAACGTAAAAAAAGTAGAACATACTTAATAAAAAAATAAGTACTTATCCACAAAAAAATACAGTGGAACCCCTTATGATTAGCACCTCCCGTAACGAGCAAAACAATTTTTGAAAAAACGCTCCCTTAAGATGAAGCCATAGTAAATAATGCAAAATCATACAAAATCACATGTTTTTGTTTTGAAAATTTGATAGCTTAGAAGTATTATAGATGCTTCAATTAAATACTGTGTGAAGAACATACATTTGCCCTTAAAAATATCGGTCATTTTTTTTATAAGTCTTTTAAAAAGCCTTTAAAAAAATTAAGTATAAGGTCTATAAAAAATACTTTCAAGTCCAAACTCTCCTATTTCTCTCATATTCCTACCCCTCTTCGGATTTCATTTTATTGTATAGTGTGGCAAATTTAGTTTCTTTTATAATAATCGCAAAAAAAATATATTTACGCCCGAACTTCACAAAATAAAATAAAATATGCATTTTCTCGTTGATATTTTTGACATCAATCAATACGGCCCGCACTCTACGAATTTGGATTATAATCCAAATTCGTAGAGTGCGGGCCGTATTGATATTTCCATAATTATTGAAGTGACCCTTATGGCATGGGCGCAAGAACCATGCACTGGGCAACACCTATTTCGTATCAGTCACGCCCCAACTGGCGCGGGAGACAGTCGTGTGACTCCACGTCGCTTAGTTTCGTGAAATCAATTTTAATTTTCAGTTTTCTTACAATAAACAATGCGTAATACAGGAATTAATATTTTTTTACAGGCCTTTACGAAATCAACCTGCAAAAAAAATTCTCAAATACCTTTTCCGACCTTTCCACAAAGGGCGTGAATTCCGATTTAGATTTTTTTCTGAACTAGTGGATGGCCTTAACGAGCGACTTTTCGCGTAAGGCAAGGAGAAGTCCCATCTTCACGTCACTCACTTGTGAGCCGGGACTTCGGCGCCAGTTCACCAATCTCTGGTTAGCACTCATTCCGCTAGCACACTAATATCGCAACATTTTTCCAATTTTTTTGTTTTTTGAAATTTGTAATTTTTCATCCAATTTTTTTGTTTTTTGAAATTTAAAATTTTTCATTAATTCCTCACGTGCTACGAGGTAAAGAATTTTGACTGAGGAGAGGAAGGAGTGAACATGTGTCTTGAAGAGACCAATATTGTAGGAGGGAGGAATCACAGAGTTTTTGATTAAACTCTTTTCAAGTATCCTCTTTCTAAAACTGGTAATCAATTCGGTGTCAGCATTCTCAAGTCAACGTTTTAAACAATGAATTGAATCCTAGCGAACGAATTCTTCAAACCCAACACATAAAAATATTACCATTCTCTGATATTCGGCTTTCTACCCTTCGTTTTTTTGCATAGAGTAGATACGCGCTCTCAATGTGCCCGCCGAAGTGTGAAGGAACCTTTATGCCCTGAAAAGGATAAGCGATTTGTGAAATGACTAATCCATACATCCAAAAGGATTTAAGGGATGCTCTTTTGAAAAAAAAAATGTTATGGAAACCTACCCTTTTCTTTATTTGGGATATGTATTAAATTTGAAGCATTTTTATTTTATATTGGATAAATAATGCTTTGTAGGTAGAATTCGTTAAATTTTATATTTGCTAAGACATTTTGACATGATATGTCGATATATTTAGTCGCCCAAAGCTAGTGGGACTATGGCATTCCCAGCCAGAGCCATTTCTGCCATAGTTAATTTGTCCTTCCAGAAGCTGGGCGTACTTTGGAGGTTGCCCATCACTTTCCCAGGGCGTTCTAAGGAAACAGATGGTTTCCTCCGTCACCGTACTCGTCAGGACTCTAATTTTTTTTTTATAAAGAAGCTACTTTTTATTTAAAATGACTCTAGACCCCCAATGTCCGGGCATACATTGTTAGCAGGCAGTATGCGAGTACGTACATGTTGTTAGTTATTTATTTCACAGTGTCACGTCTCATCTCCGCCACCTGATGTAAAACCTGGCCAGCCACCACTGATCTGGATCTTAAAAATACGTGATA
This sequence comes from Limnephilus rhombicus, assembly GCA_929108145.2. NCBI lineage: Eukaryota > Metazoa > Arthropoda > Insecta > Trichoptera > Limnephilidae > Limnephilus > Limnephilus rhombicus. The sequence continues at coordinate 7,851,260 of OV815296.1, forward strand.
GAAACCCTTGACTCTGCAGAAATTTGCGATCGGTCTGATAGATTCTCCTATCTTAACAAACGGATTGCAATATTTAGAGCACCTACATTGGATGAGAATGTTGCCCTTGTTCTACGGGTATTTCAATGGAAGATGCTCCGAGGAACTATCGTCATTGTTTCCATCGGCCGATGGAAAGTCGGGTATTTTTGAGTAACATTTGTACACAGCTAACATACGTCAAATAGAGAAAACCGGTCATTTCTACGACTTATTGGATGTGGAACGGTTTGTGACCTCTGGGCTTCCTCCCTCCTACAACATGGATTTCTTCAAGTCCCAGATTAATCCTTCCTTTCTACAAAAAAAACCCTCCACACAGCATCTCCAAAGATGACATAGGTCTTGAGGGAAATTATTCTCCTCGGGGTCTCTGTGTGTAGATAATGTAAAAAAATCCCCAACCGGGGTGACAATTGATTCTGATGGGAGTGGAGATCTGGAGAAGGAAAGGAGATGGGCAGTGTAAGGGTGCGAAGTTTTTGACTATTCTGAAACACGGCTATTGCCATTTCAAGCAATATTTGGATTCTGAATGATGGTCTAACACCAGGACGATACTGAGGGCATATGCCACTCAGGAACGTGCCACAAATACCTATACCATAAATATTATGTATGTTAATTACACGTTAATTAACACATATTAATTAAACACAATTTACCAAGTCGTGATTTTAATCTGCCGTATCTGATTCGTATCTGAGTATCTTAACCGCTCGGGCAAGGAGATCGTCATTCGAGTTAATTACAAGTATAAACTGAGGAGCGATTCTGTACATTTGTGGATACGGGAAAGATTCCACACGGAATCGGCAAATTTGTGTGATTTTCTATGACTTTCAATTGCTTTTTCAAAGTGTGTCGTAGGCCGAGGACATACTGTAACTGTGTTTGGTCACCACATCTGAATGTGAGGTGACATGTATGTCCAGAAGTGGACCAGAAGTACGATCTGGACATACATACACGAATGAATCCATTCCTCCCACTATTAATCGTATTAATCCATTCCTCCCACTGAGGTGCAAGGCGCCGGATCGAGAGAGACCGGCCGGAGAGGTCAAAACTTCTCCTTCAACCGACCTCATCCCGTGAAACCGGGCACCCCTGCAAAGTCACCAAATGTAGCGAATCACTCGGGATGATCTATAGTAGGGGAGTTGGTTATCCAAACCCACCTTTTCTTATATGAATACCGCACAAGAGTCCCATCTGCTCCGTCTGAAGCCAGTGAGACTATGGCATCCCCAATTGAGGTATGTTGTGAGGCAGAAGGTAGTGGAGAGGGGAAGGAGATAGGGAAGAGGAAGATGGGGAAGTACCTGGCTATTCAGATCTGGTCACCAAACACGGCTAATGCCATTTCAAGCAACGTTTCAATTCTGAATGGTGGTCTTACACCAGGACGATTCTGAGAGTATCTTCCACTCTGAAACGTGCCGCAAATACACTATATATTATTTTAATTGAATAAATTGTGAAATAACACAAATTAATCAAATAAAATTTATTGATTCGATCCCGCGACCTTCGGTGTGCGATTCAAGAGCCTTACCGCTGGACCACGCCGGCCGCCCAAATTGTTAAATTTATTTGCCATTTGTCGCTTCTTTTGAAGATTCTGAGGTTAGGTCTCCCTCAACCAATTTCATCCGCCGCCAAGACCTAGACAACCTTCACCGCATGAATCCGGGCACCCCGGCTAAGTCACCAAACAGGATCACAAAAGACCTGGCTAGCAGATAATTGTACCCACGATGCCTGGACGAGAACCCAAGGCTCTACACCACTCTTCCACCAACCGGCTTCTTTTTAAATCCAAAATAATCCCAAACGTGCTAACATCCGCCTAATGTGTATCAGATTATGAGACCCCTGCAGTGAAAACATTTTAAATATCCGGTGGCACCTATAGGGTTGATAGTACAATCCCTTGGTGACACGCCCTCAGAAACCTAACCCTCAATGTGCCATTCTCCTAACTAAAAAGGTTATAAAATACAAAACAAAAAAATCGTCCCGTTTGACGTGGTGAAAAGGCTTTTGATTATTTTTTCCATTATTGGTTTTTGAATAAAGAACATGTGGGCGTGGCGATTATAGAGTTCCCGGTAGGTACCTTAGTAGATGTTAAGTTTTTTTTCTTGTATATGTTCGTATTGACAGATGTGAAGCCAGTTTCAGAAGAAAAAAAAAATTAAAAATCCAATTTAAGTCATTTTAATCTAGTGAAATTTTAAATTAGTATTCCTTAATTTCCTTCCTGGATTTTGACACTAGTGCAAATTTTTTTTTAATATAATATAGATACCAAAGATATTTAAATATAAGTAGATGTGCTATCTGCTGATTTTACTATGTGGGTCTGCGCTTCCGGGTGTCGCCGATATTGTTTACCAATTAACAAATAAACTAAAAGAACAAATAATTAACGAATAAACCAAACGAACGTTAAACTAAATGAACGAATTCTTTCCTTATTCAAAATATATTGTAAACCAATATTAAAGCACATTTTAAAAAAATCAACGAAATGAACAAATTCTTTTTGTATGAAAACTACGCTAATTAGCGCGTAGTCCGGCGACAGTTGCGCGGACACCATAGCATATCTCTTCTGTATTCGAATATCTTTGATAGATACCGACAACTAAGCATGTCGGTACGTTTTGCTTTTTTGATAAGTTACGTCTTATAGGAGTTAGGACCCTCCAAAAATCGTTAAAATTGTTTGAACCCCATCAACAGACATTATACAAACTAGGCAATGTATTTTTAAAAATAGCAAAATGTGCAGACATAAAATATTTTCTTCAAAAGTTGGAAAAAAAAAATTAAAAATCGGTCCAGTTTTGGAAGAGAAAAATGGGGAATACAAAATTTCGGTTTTGACGATTTTATTTAGGTATTATCAGCCTGAGGTGCTGTTAGTTAGTTACCTTTCGCTCATTATTCGGGTAAGGTGCTATTGCCGCTATCCTAATTTCTATCGATTTCTTATATATCCCCCTTAAACATTTGAAGTTTTTAAGCTCTTAAAAAAATACACGTTATTTTTTAACATAATATCTATACATTACCCACGCCGAAAAGCAAATTATATGAAATTCCCTCGATTGAAAAAAATCGCAAAGTATGCTCCGAAAATTCTCATTTTCACGTCTGTTTCAGTTATTTTACTAGTTATTTGTATGAAAAAATTCACAGTGATTCTTTAATTGGTGTTTTAGATAGCCCCAAAGATGTTTGCTCTATTTTAAACAAGTCGTGTTTTATTAAACATTTTCACAATTTTCGCTTCAATTTTACCGTTTTAAATATTAGCGCACTCTCTCCAACATTTGTAATTACATATCTCTCCATCTTCTTCTTTTTTAGCGGGATACCTTAAGGCGCCGTATCCGCGATCAAAAAGAATTAGATGGTGAGATATGTAATTTAATTACTTATTTATTGGAGCGCGCTAATATTTAAAGCGATAAAATCGATGAGAAAATTGTGAAAATGTTTAATAAAAAACGACTCGTTTAAAATAAACCAAAAATTTCGCGGAAGGCGTCTTAAGTATCATTTAAAGAAATATTGTGAATTTTTTCAAAACTATAACTTGTAAAATAACTGAAACAAACGTGTTTATAATAATTTTCGGAGCATACTTTGCCATTTTTTTCTATCGAGGGAATTTCATACAACTTGCGTTTCGGTGTGGAACGCGTCTAGATATTATCTTAAAAAATAACATATATTTTTTTAAGAGCATAAAAACTTCAAATATTTAAGGGAGATATGTAAGAAATCGGTAGAAATTCGGGAAGCGGCGGCTTAAATACTTATTATTAAAATTTCTTGGCGATCCGCAGTGAAGTATTGGCGAAACAGTAGGCAACAACCACTTATGCATTTAAGATAGTAAATATTGTTTCACATAAATATAATATTTTTTACAATTTTTTTGTAGTTTTTGGTGTGATTAAGATGAAATAATTGGATACAATATCATTCAATTCGGGAGAAGGGTATGGGAACCATTCTATCTTCAAGAACAGGTATTATACTATCAGATGGTTAAATTTATCCAAGACACTATGTAGGTAGCATTTAGTTCGAGGTACTCTTGTAATCGTACACAATGATAACAGTCAACAAATATATTGTAGTTAGTATTATACTGTACAGTTAGAAGGGAACAGGGTCCCATTAGCTCAGAGTGCCAGAACATCGCCCCGGTAATGCTAAGGTCCTGGATTCAGTTCCTAGAAGTGACCGCATCTTGTTACGATTTTTTTGTTTCAAATTTTAGATTCGAAGTTGCTAATATTGTCTTCAGTGATTAAATTTTACAAAAATTTTCACCATTATCACCTGCACTTTAAACCTTGTGGCCTCTGTAAAACACTCCAACACTCTTCAACTAGATTTAATAAAAGCATTCAATGATTCCATTACTCGATGGAGCACCTATTACCTACCTAAGGGTGCAGAAAATCAAAGTAGATCTACTTGAATATTTCAAATGCGTCATAAGAGTAGCATTTCTATAGTGCTAGTTGGGGTTGACGTGTAGTGCACTCTATCCTCTTCAAGTATTCTATTTCACCCCTGGCTTTGGTACAACAATGAGATAAGTGAGATGGTTTCAGTAATAAATATCGTAACCCCAAAACTTTTAAATAATCGTTTTCAAATCTTATAAATGGAATTTTATTACTACGACGGTTGTGACTTGCTAAAACCACTTATCTGACATAAAACCTATTGGTACTTTATTTGATGATTTTGTTTATTGATTATTTTACTCGACTTTGAAACAACAGATGTTACCATTTTTTTTTACAGTGAATACCGCACAAGAATCTAACTGCTCCCGTCTGGAGCCAGTGAGACTATGGCATCCCCAATTGGGGTATGTTGTGAGGCTTAAGGTAGTGGGCAGGGGAATGAGGTGGGGAAGAGGAAGGTTGGGAAGTACCTGGCTATTCAGATCTGGTCACCAAACACGGCTAAAGCCATTTTCAAGCAACGCTTCAATTCTGAATGGTGGTCTTACACCAGGGCGATACTGATAGTATCTTCCACTCTGGAACCTGCCGCAAATATACTATATATTATTTTAAATGAATTAATTGTGAAATAACACATATTAATCAAATAGAATAATTTATAATATCCACCTCGATATACAGATTGTCCAGTTGATTAGTTAGACATCTCTGAAAAATCGATATTTGGGTTGAGTAGTTATAGTTGACGACCTCCGTAGTCCAGTAGGTAAGACTCTTGACTCACAATCCGGAGGTCGCGGGTTCGAACCCGGCGTGCGCAAAAAAAATTTATTTGATTAATTTGTGTTATTTCACAATTAATTCATTTAAAATAATATATAGTATATTTGCGGCATTTTCCAAAGTGGAATATACTATCAGTATCGCCCTGGTGTAAGACCACCATTCAGAATTGAAACGTTGCTTGAAAATGGCTTTAGCCGTGTTTGGTGACCAGATCTGAATAGCCAGGTACTTCCCAACCTTCCTCTTCCCCAACTCCTTCCCCTCCCCACTACCTTCAGCCTCACAACATACCCTAATTGGGGATGCTATAGTCTCACTGGCTCCAGACCGGAGCAGTTGAGATTCTTGTGCGGCATTCACTGTAAAAAAAAAAATACAGTTATATGAAACCTCTATCTGTTACAATACAGATTACTCATACACCCTCAACACCACCAAATCATCATTACATTACATTACATAGTATAAAATTAAGTCGCTCAAAATGTATGTGCGCATAGATCTTTTAAACTACGCAACGGATTTTCATGCGGTTTTCACCAACGGATAGAGTGATATTAAAAAAATAAGGTTTATATGTGTAATACATGCTCATTATAGTAGATAAAAGCCGAGAAATACAAATATTCAATTCATACAGCGGGCAGCTGGCAGGCGAGTGGTGTGGATTTTATAAAGGTAATGGCGTTGTGTTTCGTTAGCCACAGCAACGTGTGGTCGGGTCTGCTAGTTAATTATATTTCATAAAACTTGTAGTGAAAAACAAAATGTTGTTTTATGGGTCATACGAGTATTTCAAAATTTCATACTAATTAATACTAGCAGTTGAAAACCCGCTCCATAGGCTTTAGTTGCTAGGCCCTGCGGGCTGCTTTTAGTTCAGCTTCGCCCAGTTAGAATGTTGGTGACCATTTTATAAATCCGATAGGAACTGGTTCCAAAAATGGCCAATTCCTCGGATTCACTGTGATCCAGTGACAGCTAGTCACCGAGACAAAGTAACCGTGACAGGCAATGACGTCACACGTAATATATAGCCGCGTGATACTATTGTTCACAACTAAGTATTACCGCCAATCTTTCCATATCGAGAGAGATACTCAAATTTACAAAATGGTTGTAGGTACTTATACCTCCTAGGGGGGGGGGGGGGGGGGGGGGCACGTTCTCACGCTACCTGCTGAAGGAAGTGGCGCCATCTTTTGACGAATTCTTGAATTCGAAACAGAATAACAACGGTGGATTTGTTTTAAATTTCATGTACACGATGTTTATATGGCGCGGCGTCAGACATGCACTCGAAGCCTGGTTCTTAAATTACAACCACGCAGACGCAAGGAGAACCATTAATTGAATGATCAACACCTATGCCATGGGTCACCCTAAGTAAATTAGGAAGGGTGCTGGTTTATAGATGTTTATATGGCGCGGCGTCAGACATGCACTCGAAGCCTGGTTCTTAAATTACAACCACGCAGACGCAAGGAGAACCATTAATTGAATGATCAACACCTATGCCATGGGTCACCCTAAGTAAATTAGCAGGGGTGCTGGTTCATAGGGTGGGGTTAATCTAGGTCTCGTGGCGTATGAGTCTACCAACCTTCTGCGTGGCGGGCCGGATCACTAGAGGCCAGTTGAGGAAGACCCTTTGACTTTTCCATCCGGACTCTCGACCCAATGCCTTGCAACGCAGTGGGATGAATGGATTCATACGTCACTCCTGGACACACTGACCCTCAGATATGTAACCACCCCTCTTACATTTTTCTTTCACAGAACTTCCTCTCCTTCCTTTACTTAAAAAGACTTTCCACTCAGCATCCTTAAATATGATCGGCCTAAGTATGATTTTTTTTTATTAAATACCGCTGATAGCTACGTTGTAACCTCTCTCTCTAGGAATAAAAATGATATTTTAACATTGACAAAAAACTTGTACGTTTGGGTGTGTAAAAGTAATGGTATAGTGCAAAATCTCAATAATTACGAGTTGTGGCAACAAAGCAACAGGGGTGCGATATAATATTTTATTCAAGCTATATAATTATTTTGGCATACGCCGGGCACGCTTTCCAACACAAAACACTGCAAATAACCGTTATTCCCAAAACGACAGATCGAGTTTCATTTTTTGATTTCTAAAAGTAAATAATTATAGAGTGGATGTAAGATTGAATAAAAGGGGACAATTTTTATTTGTATTGGCATTTCAAGCTGCGTTTTTTATTAGTATATAAGTCACCTGCAGTATTCGTAGAGGTAGATACTCTCAGTATCGCCCTGGAAAAAGACTACCATTCGAATCGAAAGGTTACATGAAATAACTTTAGTTGTGTTTGGTGACCAGTTCTGAATAGCGAGGTAACCTTTCTTTTCCATATTCTTTTCTTCTTTATTCCTTTTTTTATCTGAATACCGCACAAGAGTCTCAACTGCTCCCAACCGCCTGCCATCCCCAATAAGAAACTCCAGTGAAAAATATTATGGCTTTTAAAAAATATGTTCATATAGACCAATAAACGCTGATTCTGAATGTATAAATTTTATTTAATAATATTAAACGCAGAGTTTTAAAAAAGATATTAAAAAGTCCATTTTTAATCGGGTCATAGAAACAGGCCGTCAAGTTGGTATTATTGAAATGTTTAGTGGTGACGTCACTGAACACCGTAAAGTCATTGTATTGGAATGTAGATATGACACAAGCCATCGTATTAACAACGTTTCATCTTATTCGTTTATTTACATACTGTTTATAGAGATTTAGGTGTTGTGTTTATTGAAACTTTATTTAGGACTAAATAATTCAGTTTCAAAAATAAAGGTATCTCTTACTTGTTTATCTCTATTATTGAAAATATTCAAAAACTACTGCACAAAAAAAAAATAGTGATGCTACTCTAAGGAGAATACTTCAAGCTCTGAATTTCAAAATGGCGCCAGTTGAACAGCTGATTGCCCGATCTCATAGTAACTTTTCTGGAGTGATGACGTCACACGATTCACTACACATACGGTGGTTTTAGGGGATCTTGAAAAATTAAAACTTTGACAATTATTTTAACTATTAAAACTAACTCTAAAAATATAAATAAATATACAGTTATTTAAGTTAGAAGGTCATGCATTATTCATTAATTTTTTTTTTTTTAAATTGGACTGGAGTTCCTTATTGGGGTATATTGTGAGACTGAAGGTAAGTGTGGACGAGAAGGAGATGGTATAGAGGAAGTTAGGAAAGTACCTGGCTATTCCGATCTGGTCACCAAACATGGGTAAAGCCATTTCAAGCAACGTTTCAGTTCTGAATAATGGTCTTACACCAGGGCGACACAAGAGTGATGAAAGAGATTTGTAAAGGAGTGCTTAGACAGTTTGGAAGCTTAGAGCGGATGGACGGAGAAAGAAGAGTGCCAGCATAACGAGAAAGAAGTCGGGACGTACCGAGAGAGCATAACTAAGAAAATTAAATAATTGAGTCGTTTGGTTACTGGGTCAAAACTTAAAATATTGCAAAATTCAAAAATAGGGTGCAGTGCATTTTGCTAAAAACTTTGTTCCCATTATTGATTACGATGTTCAAATCTGGTCACTAGTAAATTTTCGATTCTGAATATTGGTATAAAGTAAATAGACAAGAGATCCTGGGATCCGGGGTCCCGGTTGCGAACGTTAGCTTTTCATTTCAGAACTCCTAGTGAGACAGGCGCAGCACAATTACCTATGTAACATTAAAAAAATAAGATTATAATAATATACTGTAATATCAGCTCTTAGAGCATTGGACCTGGCAATACCATGGTATCGTATCTACCTACATAAACACACACTTCACCACAACCTTTGATTGCACATCCGCCCTGATGATGGCACCTGTAAGGACGTGCCAAACTTTGGCTAAAGAAGTAGGTAGAGGAACACGCCATAATACCTCAAAATTAAATCACGGTAATTTATAAATGTCAATAAAAACCGCATTACTTTACTACAACTAGATTCATAGTTTTTACACAACTTTGCCCCCTTCAATTCTTCAGGGCAGTAGGAAAATTCAAGAAAAACTAATTATTTATCAACTGCAAAAAAACTGCTCTCGTGGTTTTAGAAATAATGCATAAAAGTACTATATAAATTCAGATAAAATTGAGATGAAAAATAGTTTGCTGGTTACCCTATTATGATAATAATAATAATACTAATTGAAAATACTAGATTACTAAATATTCAGATTTAGGAAACGAGATTAAAAGAATTTGGCATTCTCAGATTATAAAAATATTACCATTTGTTATTTCGACTACTGGCATTATACCTAGGTCTCTCATTCAAAATTTAGGCATAGTAGATTTGTCAAAGAATTTATATATAAAAATGCAAAAATCAGTCATTTTATAATACATGTAGGATTACAAAAGATTCTTTATGTCTCGTTTTTTTCGTATTTTAGTTTCGAAGATTTATTAGTATTATCTTCTTCAATGATATTGATATTCTCGTTTTACATTTATGAGAATGACCATCAAGAGTTATTATAAAGGAGAGTTCTAGCTAGAATTCGAATAAAAAAAATGCGTGTGATTTAGACCACAAGACTGAGGTAAAACTTCTGCTCCATCTATATGATAGGAAGAGAGAAAGAAAATGTGCGCGCGCACTGCTCTCTCTTGCTCCTAAAGTGTGATACAGACAATAGGCCTGCACTGTGCCTTAGATATACGAAACGTAACTGACTATGAGAGAAAGAGAATGTGTGCTCGCACCTCTCTCTTTTCCCCCACAGTAATAAATACGAAACGTAACTCTCCCTCTTTCTATCTTCACTAACTTATATCTCCCTCTCAACTACCGTTCGCTTCGCTTTTCGTAACGCTCTCGTCACTCATTCGCCAGCTTACTCCCTAAGTCAAGCGTGCGTAAAGAAGTTTTAATTGAAAAAAAATATTCGCTTAGACTTAGTTCAATTTGGGAGGCGGGAATGGGTACCGCCGCCCCAGGAACCTTTATTGGATAACCAACACCTCTGCCATAGGTTTGGTGATTTAGCAGGGGTGCCCGCGTTCATGGGGTGAGGTTTGTCTAAGTCTTGGAGGCGGATGACCAGGACATACTGAACCCCAGATTCCTACTCACCCCTTAAACCATTTTCCTTCCCAGAACTCTCCTCTCCTTCCTTTCCTTAAAAAAACCCTTCACTCAGCATCCCCAAAGATGACATAGGCCCTGAGGGAAATTATTTTCCTCAGAGCTTTCTGTGTGAAGCTCATGTAAAAAAAAAGTAGGTGTCCCATATAAATAAAATCGGATATGTTTATCTGAGAAACTATCTAGGTTACAAACCGGTTAACATTTAAAAAGGTAGCCTCCAAAAATATTGGAAAAATTGTTATTAAGAAGATAATATTGTTAATTCTGAATTTGATAAAAATGACTTGCAAATAAGATATTTCGGTGGCCGAATTGGTTAAGGCGCTGGTCCCGGTAAGTCGAGAGATCCTAGGTTCGAGTTCCAGTTGCGACCGTTAGCCTTTTATTTTTCTGTGACTTGTTTTTTTTTTCATATTTTCGTTTAAATTTATTAGTATTACTTATATTTCAATGATATGAGTACGTATAATACATTGATGGAAATAATTTCAAAATTTATCATAAAAAAAGTTAGGGGTTATTTCACCATCCTCCTGATAACTTATCCATAAGATAACGAATTATTAAATAAACAAATAATAATAATAATATATCTTTATTGAACAAAAAAATTTAAGATTTATAACTACAAAAACCAAAAGTACATCATAAGTACAGTAAAAGTACAGTTTAAAAGTTGCCTAAGTACAAAAGTTAATAACAGAAAACAAAATACATATATACAGTATGTACTTAGAGAATAGAGATTTATAATTATAAATTTAGGTTTCTCGTAACTTGCCTCACTAGGCTAGCCTGTGTGGAGGCAGTAATTTTACGTGAATTTATTATACTGTGAACATACCTACACTTATAAATATTCGCAACAGGTAAAGAACTCGGTTAACTTATCCTATAAATATATATGTATAATAACCAATATTCGGTAACCGACGAGTTCATCGAAAATCAATTCATCGAAAGCAAATTCATCGAAAACGAGTTCATCGAAAATCAATTCATCGAAAATCAATTCATCGAATGATCAATTCATCGAATCGCCAATTCATCGAAAAACAATATTTTTTGTAGATATTAGAGCTGTCAAAATTAAATACCCAAAAAGGTCTGTTTAACTGAGTTAAATGTGTTTAGCAACTGTCAGTTTCGTAGTGACAATGTAAAATTTATAGGTTATCTTTTCGATTTCCGATTGTCTGATACTGCAAAAAAGGGATATCTAAGGAACGGTGACCAGACAACTTATAATGAAACCAACTCAGAAAGGTCATTAAGAGTGATGATATATATATATATATATATATATATATATATATATATATATATATATATATATATATATTTTTTTTTTTTTTTTTTTTTTTAATTGGTTAAATAGGTTAAGTTAGGTTAGGTTAGGTTAGGTCAGGTTAGGTTAGGTTAGGTTAGGTTGACCAATGCTTTTTAAACTTCTCGGTCCGCTCGGCATTTCTCTCAAATATCAACAAAATATATTTTTTCGATGAATTGGCGATTCGATAAATTGATCATTCGATGAATTGGTTTTCGATGAATTGATTTTCGATGAATTGGTTTTCGATGAACTCGTTTTCGATGAATTTGCTTTCGATGAATTGATTTTCGATGAACTGATTTTCGATGAATTCGTTTTCGATGAACTCGTCGTGAACCCAATATTCATAGGTTCAACTACCGAATAGTAAGCTCAGACTATTTAAATAAATTAATCGTGTTTAATTAATCTAAAATGTTCGTTATTGTATGGATAATCTATGAGGAGGATGGTGAAATACCCTATTATTCTAATAGTTTTTTTTTATTTATATTATATTTTATTTTTTCCTATTCTCAGTGGAGTTGTTCTCAGCAGAATTCCCAACTTGCTCGTTAAATCATTGTAAAATAAATAAATAAATAAATTACCTTGCATAAACACTCACGACACAGCCGACCTTGTAGGGCGGTGTGAGAGTGAGTGATTTTAAGGGCGCCGTGACTTGTGACAATACTACTAATCATACCGCTCCTAGCGGCCACCTCAGGTCCGGACAAGTATTATAAAGGGCAGCATATTATTCTACGCAGATACTTGAACGTTTACCTTTATGCACTGCGTAAACCCGCACATGACCTATTGGGGAATAAACCCCATATTTTTATCTTAGAAAATAATTGTGTCTAGTTTTTTTTTTAAAGAAAGAAACTAAATTTGGGAGGCAGGATCAGGTAGCGCCGCCCCGGGGAACCTTTTATTGGATAACCAACATCCCTGCCATAGGTCACCTCAAGTTCCTTTCTTCGTTTGGTGACTTAGCAGGGGAGCCTGGGTTCATGAGTTGTGGTTTGTCTAGGTCTTGTCGTGGCGGGCCAGATCGGTAAAGACTGGTTGAGGGAGACCTGGCTTGGACCTCTTGTGCCGAGTTCTTTTAACTTGCTATCAACTCGTGCACTGCAATGGAAGGGATGGATTCATACGTCCGTCTGACATTCAGACTCTGAGGGAATACAAGAAGGCGCTGCAAACGAGCGCAATGCCTTTGCACGATGATGTCGTTTTTCGGAAGGAGAAAGACTCCTTCGAACACCTCTCACCCCAGAAGATAGGTGGAAGCTTGAGTGGCAATCGGCCAACGTCAAAAACGCCCATCTCGTTCAAGACCCCACTGAGAGACAGCCTGGGTTCTCATTGCCTTACAATGACTGCCATCAATAGGATAAGGTGCTCCGGCGATGTGTGAATGCGGTGCGGTGCAGACCACCAAACATGTGGTCAACGAATGCCCGCTCCATTCATTCCCCGGCGGGATTGATGAGATCCACAGGGCAACGCCTGAGGCCCTAGACTGGCTCGCAGACCTAGATATCCCCCTCTGACCCCCCCACCATACGAAAGAAGAAGAATACGTCCATCCACTCTTGGACACATACCCACCCCTCATACCTTTTCCCTTCTCAGAACTTCCACTACATCTTATTCCTAAAAAGACCCTCCACACAGCACACAGCATCACCAAAGATTTCGTTGGCAAAAAAAATCCATCAGGGCCTCCCGTGTGGAGCTAATGCAAAAAATAATATTTCCGGATTATTTCCGATAACCAGACTGAATTTGAATTCTTCCTACTTCCATCATCATCAGTTAGCTAATTAGCAATACCTTCTTAATAATTTCAAACAAAGATAACTTTGAAGGTAACAATAAACTCAATGCAAATTAACTCTATTTAGTGCTTATAAATACAGTTGACAATTTTTTGACAAGTCCCCTTTGTTTAGGTACATCTTTTTTATTCTTAATAATCCTATCTAAACTTTATGTTCTCTATTATTATAACATTGATATTATTTTTTTAGTATAGTAACAGTAGTTCAGTAACACATAATAGTATCCTTTACCTAAATACTTGCTACTTTGTTATTATTGATAATCTCCTGTGTACAACTGTATACTTATAATATCATGTACTCACTTCCATGTAAAAGCCATGCTATGGCGTTTAAATAAATAAATTATATTGGAGAAATAATTGGGGCCTATAAGTTCCACGAAAAACGCCAACAAAGCACTTCTTGTGATCGTGATATTGATATTTTAATAAATATCAATATCCCTTGCCATATCAACGTCCTTGAGATGACTTTTCACAAAAACGGCGCTTTACAAATTATCCAATTATTGTTATTATTTTTATCGATATTTTTTTTCACTTTCGACATCCCTAGGGCAATTGTCGGCGGCTCAACTGTCGTGGAACCCTTATATTTGCTGCACGCTCCAGAGTGTAGCCTTATATTTGCTGCATACTCCAGAACTCCAGATGATACACTCTGTATCACGATTCATAATTGAAACGCAGCTAGATATGGATTTAGCCGTGTTTGATGGATTTAGCCAGATCTTCTTCCTCTCCCCATCTCCCCAATACCTTCAGCTTCACAATATGTTGTGCCCCAACTGGAAATGGCTCCAGACGGTTGAGAATAGATGGGACCCAAAAAGTCATTACACGAAATCAAATAATTTCACAAGTTTAGTGGTGACGTTGATTTTCTGCTGTCACTTGAGGGTTGCGTTGCGCAGTGCGCAGAAAAAACATTCTCGGGGAATGCTCGGACTGCGCAGGCGCGTACACCCCGCCAATTACTACCCGTCGGCCCCTTTGACGCATGCGCGCTAAACAAAAACTCGATCCGTACAGGAATCCGAATGGCCAAGTACGCAATACGAGCATAGTGCGCCTGCGCAGACCTACTTTTGATGGAAGTACTGCGACAAAAATACAACTAATATAAATTATAATGAGACATTTTTGTGACTTTGATGTTTACCTGCCATCGACAATTCATCAAGTTAATTCCCGCTCAAAAAGAAGAAGATGGAGAGATATGTAATTTAATTACGAATGTTGGAGAGAGTGCGCTAATATTTAAAATGGTAAAATTGAAGCGAAAATTGTGAAAATGTATAATAAAACATGACTTTAAAATAGAGCAAAAATCTCTTGGGAGCTGTCTAAAACAGCATAGAAACACTGTGAATTTTTTCATACATATAACTTGAATACGTGAAAATAATAATTTTTGGAGCATACTTTGCGATTTTTTCCTATCGACGGAATTTCATATAATTTGCGTTTCGGCGTGGGGAATGTAGGTATAGATATTATCTTAAAAAAATAACATACATTTTTTTAAGAGCTTAAAAACTTCAAATGTTTAATGGGGATATATAAGAATTCGGTAAAATTCTACAATGTACGCACCCTTGAACAGAGAAGACTAAATTATAAATATAGATTTAAATTCTTTTTTCAAAATTGTTAATGGTTTAATAAACTGCCCTTTTCTACTTAAATATTTAAAAATTATATCAAACTAAGATGGGATATGGCTCAGCTTTATTGAAAATGTGCAGTAATTTTAATGAGACAAAAATCACTCCACTAATTTGACAATGTCATCATTGGCCTGTTTGGCCACCTTCAAATCATCTGTTAACAAGATTTAAAGCTCCCTATTATGTTGTTCTATGGTTGTACATTATGGTTGTGTATGTGTGTGTGTATATGAATGTAATGTATATGTAAATGCGTGTACATATGTGTGCATGTATGTATGTATGCATGTGTGTAATGTATGTGTGTATGTCTACACATATTTATGTTTGTGTATGTGTGTGTGTATGTGTACATTTACATAATTATCTACGCTTACAGTTTTGAGACGGTATTTTAGGGTAAAACATACTCGTACTCTACAGAATGTTTTTTTAGTATTGTGAAGCGTATTATGCTCCATTATTTTATCGATCTTGTGTTTGTCTTTAATTAGTGATAGTATCAACCATGTTCTACGTAATTGTGTTTGTCAACGCTTTGATATGAATCACTGTTGACAAACCTAATTTAAAAAAAAATTAAACTAATAGTGGTTATGCAATTGTGGTGGCTGGAATATTTCATTAATATGAGTGTAGTAGGTAATATTGTTTGTTTTTGTGAGAAGAGAAAGCTTGCATAGAAAAGCCCACTCACGGCCGTTGTTGCCAATCCTGCTGATCAACTGTTGAGCCGAAATTTTGGCTCAACTCTCCTCTAATGCACAAATTCGCTCTTCCCAATGCAATTCTACGACCAACAGGCGAATCGAGCGTTACTCAATAAATCATTTAGCTGATCGGAGGCTCAAATTGATCGATCGAAAAGTTGGAAACAAGCTAATCTAATATCTTTACACGAGAAGCATACGGATGCAAGTCCAAAATTTGAAGAAATGAGTTTTTGATGCAGACTTGAAGTAAATTATCATGTTTATCAGTGGCAGAAAGATACAGGTCCTGTCATGAAGAAAAAACAGGATTTTGAAAAATGTATACGGGTGCAACTACCATTATGCAACAACTATCTTAGAAGCAGATGGATGTACCATGGACTTGCATCTTTATGATTTAGTTGCATTTGAAGCATTACGACTCAAATCCTACGTATTACGTAAGTAAACAATTTTTAAACATTGATCCTTTCATAATATACCACATGTCATAACAAAATATTCCACTTCATTTTGAAGCAGAAGGACTCAAGTCTGTGTTTTAGTTTGGCTTAAGTCAGCATTTTTTAAACAATATTTTTAAGGGCTTTACATATAAAACATTTCGTTTTATTTGCTAGTTTTTAAAACAAAACTAATTGATTTAATAATAACTTTTTTTATCTATCAGCAAGGATATCCGAAGAAGTTATGAGACTATAGAAACATAGAAAAATAGTTTTTTGGCTCTCCTGAACATTTATCTTTTTGGACTTGCATCCATATGCTTCTCGGGTACAGATATAAAGCAGATGAGTCTCTTTACTTAACGAAAGTAGTTAAAACAATGCCTATTTGCGTTTTACCAACTTAAGATGAATATATACGTGAAATCCTATTTAGATACTATTTTGATTAATCTTTATGGCTCTTTATCTATTAGGCTTACAGTATGAAAATAAAAAATATTCTACGGATAAATCGAAGCTTTTACTAGCTTTTCTATGTATTGGATTTACAATAAAATTATTATTTACGTAACAAAAAATATAAGCGTAAACCACAAAAAAAATCTTTTTTCATGACTTAACTATGAAGTAATACAAGAAACAATTTTTAAAAAATACCCCTTTATGGCTAAGACTAATTTTTGAGGTTTTCCATGTTCTAACTTTTTTTCGTTCTTATAATATTATGCACAAAATAAATAAAAACCACTTTTTCCCTTACTAGCCTCGTGCAAAAAGACGCTCGATTTTAAAATTTTGCAGGCATGAGATTCGAAATATTTGTAGCGTATATTCCTCTTAAGATAACAAAATAAAGATACGAAATAATTGACTGAGTATCGAAATCCTGTCTTAACTCGATGGTTTTACATTTCTTATGTCTTTAAATTTGTTTGTACTGTGATACCTTTGTTCAACATAGTGTGCGTTTTCTGCTTGAAGAAAAATTAACCCGTTAAAACAAAGTTTTTTTTACTATAAAACCTCAATTTTCAAATGTCTTTTTTCTCTAGGGACTGGAGTCGACACCGCTAACAGCTAAGACAAATCCTAATATAGTACCGACATTTTTTTCGTACGTTAACTGCCGTAAATTTTGTGTACGAGTGCCACTAAAAGTTGATCGAATGCATTGTCATCTACAACGACTCTATCTGCTGAATTTCAAGTCGATCGGATGTCATAAAGTTGGTTAATTTCTACTTCCAACATTTCACTTCATTCATTCAATCTAGAAAACAAAAGTGAAATAATGTAGATGACGCCGCCCATGGAACCATTTATTGGATAACCAACACCTCTGCCATAGGTCATGCAAAGTGCTTCGCTATGTTTAGTGACTTAGTACGGTTGCCCGGGATCATGGGATGAGATTTGTCCGGGTCTTTGTGGTGGACGCATCTGCCCTCCAGCTGCGTGGCAGGCTGGATAAAAAAAAGACTGATTAACGGAAACCTTTTGACCTCTCCAGCAGAATTCCCTCGGAACATCGCCTTACATCACAATTGGAATAATGGATTCATACATCCGTCACTCCTGGAGACACTGACCCCAGGATTCCTACCCCCACATACATTTTTCCTTTCCAGAACTTCATCTCCTTCCTTTCCTCAAAAGACTCTCCACGCAACATTCCCAAAGTTGACATAGGCCCTGAGTGGAATTATTTTACTCAGGGCCTCCTGTGTGGAGCTAATGTAGGCAAACAAATTGACGAAGATCTGCCGATCCTCCCAAAAAAGTGTGACCCCTCTAGGGGGCTAGAGGCAGGGGGGGGGGGAATTATCGACAAATACATGTTTACAATCTAGGTCGAGTGAGATATTGCATACCTACATTGTTTTTATTCATGCTGAGTCGAATGAGACCACTCCCAAGTCGATGGGATAAATATTTGGTGAGACAATACAGGTTTTCAGTAACAAGATCTGAATAGCCAGGTACTTCCCTACCTTCCTCTTCCCTATCTCATTCCCCTCCCTACAACCTTCAGCCTCACAACAATTGGGCATACCATAGTATCATTGGCTCCAGACAGGGGAAGTTGGGATTCTTGTGAAAATGAACAGGGATTGACGCAGAACTACGATCGAACTGCATGAAGTCAATGAAAGTTTTGTTTGTACTGTCTGTAGGTACAATATCAATTAACAATGACAATATCAATTTAAAACTAAGGCAGAGAATGTTAAAATGTTATGTGTGGTCGGTCTTGTTGTAAGGATGTGAGACATGGACTATGGACTTTGAAAGTAAATACCATGAACTGGTTAGAGGCGTTTCAAATGTCGCTTCGCCGGAGAATGCTCAAAGTCCCATGGACCGACATGTTCACCAACGCAGATAGAGAACTGCTCACGTTAGTAAAAGTCAGGAAAATTTCATATCTGGGTCACATACTTCGAGGGGAGAAATACCACTTGCTCCAATTGCGGACGGCCGGCGTAGTCCAGCGGTATTAAGGCTCTTGACTCGCACTCCGAAGGTCGCGGGATCGAATCCCAGCGTGGCAAATAAATTTTATTTAATTAATTTGTGTTATTTCACAATTTATTCATTTAAAATAATATATGGTATATTGGAGTGGAAGATACTCTAAGTATCGCCCTAGTGTAAGACCACCATTTAGAATTGAAATGTTGCTTGAAATGGCTTCAGCCGTGTTTGGTGACCAGATCTGAATAGCCAGGTACTTTCCCACCTTCCTCTTCCCTATTTCCTTCCTCTCCCCACTACCTTTTGCCTCACAACATACAGCAATTGGGGATGCCATAGTCCCACTGGCTCCAGACCGGAGCAGTTGGGACTCTTGTGCGGTATTCATGTAAAAAAAATAAAATTAACAGGCAAGATAGAGGGTCGCAGAGGGCCTGGTAGGAGACAAATACTGCCAGGGTCGTCACCACGGCTTGCTCTGTATCCCACACGGCAGAACAGACGTTCTGGCCCAGCACAGCACGACAATAGGTATGGTGCTACTAAATGATATCTCTAGGTCCCTTGACATTTTCAACATTTTCCTTGAAGGTTTCAAGAGTAATTTTAGGCAAGAACTCTTAAATATGTATTATTGTAATTTTTTTTAGTGTAAAGTTATGTATATCTTATGTGTATTGTAATAGGATTATATTAATCTGTAATGCGCAAAAAAATGTCTTGGCTGTGAAATGTGCGAAAGTGGACCGGTATTAGAATTGTGGAGGAGCTACTCAGAGCAGCGCAAGATAGAGACGAATTTACCCGAGTGATCACCGACGTCGGGGGGATCTGACAGGGCACACGAAGAAGAATACGTAGGGACAAACACGCTGTAATATAAATGAAAGATGTTGGCGACGCTCACACTAATAATGATTCGTGGCCCATCTCCCTTGTTCCTATTATTATGTCCAGGAGTGTCTTGCAATATTATCCATCTTCAAGGGTTGAGCGCTGATTCATATTTCTTTAATTTATAGTGTAAGAAATGGCCAAAAATGAGAAAGAAATAAAAAAGTAGGTACATTGGTTTTGGTAAAAATAAAACATGTGTTATTGAAATATTTCCTTTTATTGTTTATGGCAACTTTTGCATAATTAAATAGAGATCTCTTCAACAAAAATCAAGACAATATTATTTTGTATCTGTTTACAAATTATCACCGGGTTAAAAAGAAAAACAAAACTTTTATAAAATTTTTGGATTTTGAACAAACCAATTCTGAGACGAACACTTTGTTATGTGGCCATTATTTTAAATAGAAAATATTTAAAAATGATATAATTTTTTAAAATCATTACAATATTCTAAGATATCTAAGAAAATTATACATTCGAATACATATTAAACTTAATTCTGTATTTAATACCCATTTTCTATAATAAATCTAGATTCTTAAGCCTAATATTATTTTAGCTTTACAAAAATGTACATAACTATATATAAGAATTAATCTACAAATAAAATAAAATATACCTTTAGTTTTTGACAAACATGTTTACTTCCATTGCCAGAACATTAAACAAACTTTATTAAGGATATTGTAGATTTAAATTCAGTCTGTTATTGTTGAAGCCACAAATTTAATTTATTCTCGGTGAACCAATTTTTTAACCCCTAACGCTACTACATTTAATATCCAGTTGCTATAAACAATCAAACAAACAATGAGTGTATCAATCAATCAATCCATAGTTGACTCTAGATGAGCCGCACAATGCAGTTTAACAGCTCAAATAGCAAGAACATAAGTTAAAAATACGTGAACTTTGATTGTATGGTGAATACACTATTACAGTCACAAATGATTATGACACACTTTATATGCCCTTTTGATTGCTTAATTATTTATTTGTTAAATAGTTAAAGATTTGCAATTGAAGTGAAATAACCCAAAATTGCGCAATACAAATGTTATAATGATTTAATCAATCAATCAATGAGTGAATTAATCAATCATTTAATTAATGCATCAAATAATCAATTGATTATTGAATAAGTGAATCAATCAATCAATAAATGAGTGCAACCATTCAAGCAATCAATGGGTGAAATCAACAAACAATCAATGAGCTAATAAATCAACCAGTGAATAAATGAATATTAATGAATTCATCGATTGAATCAATCAACAAGTGAATCAATCAATGTATGAATTTATCAGTCAATCGACAAACCAAACAATCAGTCAATGAGTGAATTTATCGGTGGGTGGATCAACCAATGAGTGAATCAATCAATTCTGTACCTGAAAGGATAAATCACACACAGCTATATACTTTGCTTTGGACTTGAGACGTGGTTTGGACGCGGTTTATCCTTTAGAGTACAGAATTAATGAATCTTCTTTTTAAATCGGTCAATAAGTGAATTCATCAATCATTGGGTGAATTAATCAATGGATGAATCGAAAAATGGGAGTATCAATTAATCGTGAATATTTATATTTTTTAACATTTGTTATCGTTTTTATGCAAAATATCACAAAATATTTTGCATGAAAACAAATTTATTCAATTTTAAGGCCCTCCGTTCATGATACTTACAATCTACGTAATTGTGACGAAACCACAAGTACCCTGCTGATATACCACTCGTTAATGCTAGTCTCCGTACACGGCGCTATCCGAAATATACTGAACTTGATCATTTTTCACGTGCAGCCGTGGAGTTAACACGCAGTCAAGCGATGTCATATGACTTTTTTCCAACATCAATCCATGCCTTCTCCACTAAATCTTTTTTTACGTATTCTGGTAACGTATAGTTATATAAACGTGAATTTTTTCCACTTTCAGAACAAATCTAATATTACTTTCATGTTCCGACGCCATTTCCTTCAAACGTCAAACGAATAAGTATCAGACACAAATGATGCGAGCGTCGCGTGCGAGCAGCACTGTCGGTATCGTGATACTGATTGGAAACCGACAGCCACCGCGTAGCGCCGTGAACGGGCACCAGCAAAATCGTACGGGGGTTACTTACGATCGGAGCGTATGATACGCGCACGAGGATCGAGTATCTTGTAGCTGTATCTCCGTGAACGGAGGCATGATCGTCATTTACTGGGGAAAACGTTATTTTAGACAAGTTAACATTTTCTGAAAGAGTAAGGATAATTTACAGGACATAAATGTGATATTTGAGACAAATGAGAAATAGAGGAGACATTTTCAAGCAAAAACATTTAAGTGAATATAGTGTTATCATAAATACCCATAACCAGTTCTACTACAGTCAAATGATATATCATTCAAATTAATTTTTCTGCTTAAATGTCTCCTCTGAAACATCCTTCAATTTTTTCCAAATTGGACGTTACATACATGATAAATGGGAAGAAAATATTGTACGACACACGTTTATGCAAAAAAAACTGTTAACAATTTTATGTTCCTGGCAATAGAATTCGTCCCTGAAAAAATAACAAAAATTTCGTCAAGTGCCAGAATAGCGCTTCAAAACCATCATTACCACAATCGCAAACGTAGCGAAAATACACGAAATAATTTTATCGTTAAAAGTCCCTGTTAAAGCTAAAAACCATTCACAAAACACAAAAACAGACCTAACTGACATTTGAAGGTTAAAACTATTAGTGGCAATCTTTTCACAAATAATGGATTCTACAGGGTTATATGCAATATAGAGTATGAAGAGCAAAAACACTATGGGGCAATCTTTTCACAAGTGAAATGATAGAGAATAAAGGGTTAAAACTCTTTGGGGCAATCTTTTCACAAAGTAAAATGATAGAGGTGAAGAGTTAAAACTCTTTGCGGCAATCTTTTCACAAAGTAAAATGATAGAGTGTGAAAGATTAAAACTCTTTGATGCAATATTTTCACAAGTACAATT
This sequence comes from Limnephilus rhombicus, assembly GCA_929108145.2. NCBI lineage: Eukaryota > Metazoa > Arthropoda > Insecta > Trichoptera > Limnephilidae > Limnephilus > Limnephilus rhombicus. The sequence goes on from OV815296.1 coordinate 7,874,116, forward strand.
ATAGAGAATACAGAGTTAAAACTCCTTAGGGCTTTCCTTTCACAGGTAAAATGATAGAGCGTTAAGACTTAAAAGTCTTTGGGGCAATCTTTTCATAAAGTAAAAAAATAGAGTGTGAAAGGTTAAAACTCTTTGATGCAATATTTTCACAAGTACAATTATAGAGAATACAGAGTTAAAACTCTTTAGGGCTTTCTTTTCACAAGTAAAATGATAGAGCGTTAAGACTTAAAAGTCTTTGGGGCAATTTTTTCATAAAGTAAAATAATAGAGTGTGACAGGTTAAAACTCTTTGATGCAATCTTTTCACAAGTAAAATAACAGAGTGTGACTGATGAAAACTGTTTAGGGCAATCTTTTCACAAGTAAAATTAATGGATTTTAAAAGTTTAAAACTCTTTAGGGCAATCTTTTCACAAGTAAAATTAACGAATTCTAAAGGGTTAAAAATCTTAAAGGCAATCTTTTCACAAGTAAAATAATAGAGTGTGAAGGGTTAAAATCTTTCGTTTCACAATGTGATGGAATGTGAGGATTAAAACCCTTACGTGCAATCTTTTCATAATTTAAATGATTGGAGTTTTCACAAGTAAATTTAACTATCGAATAATGTGATATTTTCACAACTAAATGAAGTTGATTGCAAAATTTGACAATTCCAATAAAATAAAAGTGAAATTACTAAGCGCCATGTGGAATTTTGGAGTTCTGAGGAGTGAATCACGAAAATCTCATTTTTATGATTGAGATTTTCGTGATTCACTAGAGAAAGTAAGTCACACGAAAAGAACATAATAATTTTTTTATTTATGTGAATTAATTGCGAAAATTTGACAGATCAATTGAAATAAAAAAGTTGCCACAAGTCGGAATAATTGTGAAATTTCCTCAATAAACAGTTACAATATGGAATGATTTCGCAACATTTTCACAAGTGAGGATGAAATGAATTTCACTGATAATAAAATAACGATTGTCGATTGAATGTGACATTTTTGAAGTTGAGGGGGGGATAAGAGGTTTTTCGGTTACTCGGCTGAGTGACATGCAGAAGAGTTTTTTTTGTATGATTTTGGAAAGGACATCGAAAAAGTCACCAGAGACCAAAATTTCATTAACATTTTTTAATCCACATAATGTCAGGAATAACTGATTAAAGTAAGTCAAACAACACCCTGTATATAACACAAATCGTCTGAAATATTTTTTAAGTGAATCATAATAAATAGGCTTTATAATTTTTCAATAGAAAATTAAATAATTTCCATTCAAAATAATTATATTAGTTTTTGTTCCCATTTAATTTAAAAAAAAAACCCAATTCATTACATTATTTTCTGTGACATGCCATCAAAGGTATATGGCTTACTATGATTATCTATGTAAAATCATTTTTATATACAAAATCATAGTATGTATTTACATTATAATTTATCAGAAAGACCAGCCAGCATGTTAAAGAAAACTTTTTTTATTCTTTCATAACATTGATAAAATCATTAGTAAGTATGTTATTTTCTTTCACGTACTTTACCAATATATTGTTATTGTTAGTTTCACTTGGATAAATTAAAACATTTCACTTTCGATTTAGTAATCATCCGATTTTGAATGCTTATTTTAAAAACTAAAATTAACAATTTGCACTTTTTCATTTAGGTAATGTTTTTCAATTTATTTAATATTCATATTAATTTTTAGTGAAGATGTTTTAAATGTAATTATTATTTATATTTTTATCGTAAAACAGCGTAAGTCTATATTTTCATGTCGCTTATAAAATCACTATACAACCGTATTGTTTAACTATGTGGAATTATAATATATGTTTCACTTTTGTCCATTCTGTTTATAATATTATAGGATGTTTTCCTGCTTCAACCGTGGCTACACCGCAGGCCATACCCTGTTAAAAGAAAGAAATTTAAATATTAGATTACTAATAAATATTAAATTTAGAAACATGCAAATCCTTAATAACAAAACTAGGTCCAATTAAGAACCTTGAGATATTCTGGTATAAAATTTTAACCAAATGCACTAAACTATACTTCAAAAATAGAAAAGGTACATCAAAGAAGAACAAATAAGCTGCTCAACCTACGATTAAATAGAGAGATAAAGGAAAGATGAAGAGAAAGACAAAGAGGAAGGTAAAGATGGAGAGGGAGGTGAAGAGGAAGACGACAAGAGAGGTAAAGAGGAAGAGGAAAATGAATGGGAAGATCAAGGTGAAGGGGAATATGAAGGTGAAGACAACGAGGAAGATGAGGACAAAGGTAAATATGGTGAGGGAGGTGAAGAGGAAGATGAAAAAGAAAGTAAAGAGGAAGAATAAAATTAATAGGAAGATCAAAATGAAGAGGAAGATAAAGAGAAAGCCAAAGAGGAAGGGGAAAATTAATAGGAAGATCAAGATGAAGAGAAAGGTGAAGAGGGAAGGGAAAATTAATAGGAAGATCAAGATGAAGAGAAAGGTGAAGAGGGAAGGGAAAATTAATAGGAAGATCAAGATGAAGAGAAAGGTGAAGAGGGAAGGGAAAATTAATAGGAAGATCAAGATGAAGAGAAAGGTGAAGAGGGAAGGGAAAATTAATAGGAAGATCAAGATGAAGAGAAAGGTGAAGAGGGAAGGTAAAATTAATAGGAAGATCAAGATGAAGAGAAAGGTGAAGAGGGAAGGTAAAATTAATAGGAAGATCAAGATGAAGAGAAAGGTGAAGAGGGAAGGGAAAATTAATAGGAAGATCAAGATGAAGAGAAAGGTGAAGAGGAAAGGGAAAATTAATAGGAAGATCAAGATGAAGAGGAAGATTGAGAGAAAGGTGAGAGGTGAGTGAAGATGAAATGGAAATTTAATTAAGATCGAGATGAAAAGAAAAATGAAGAGTAAGATGAAGAGGAAGAGGAAAATAAATGGGAAGATCGAGATGAAGAGGAATATGAAGGTGAAGACAACGAGGAAGATGAGGACAAAGGTAAATATGGAGAGGGAGGTGAAGAGGAAGATGAAAAAGAAAGTAAAGAGGAAGAATTAAATTAAAAGGAAGATCAAAATGAAGAAAAAGATGAAGAAAAAGCCAAAGAGGAAGGGGAAAATTGATAGGAAGATCAAGATGAAGAGGAAGATTGAGAGAAAGGTGAGAGGTGAGTGAAGATGAAATGGAAATTTAATTAAGATCATGATGAAAAGAAAAATGTAGAGTAAGATGAAGAGGAAGAGGAAAATGAATGGGAAGATCGAGATGAAGAGGAATATGAAGGTGAAGATAATGAGGAAGATGAGAACAAAGGTAAATATGGAGAGGGAGGTGAAGAGGAAGACGAAAAAGAAAGTAAAGAGGAAGAATAAAATGAATAGGAAGATCAAGATGAAGAGGAAGATGAAGAAAAAGCCAAAGAGGAAGGAGAAAATGAATAGGAAGATCTTTATGAAGAGGAAGATGGAGAAAAAGGTGAAGATGAAATGGAAATTTAATTAAGATCAAGAAGAAGAGTAAGAAGAAGAGGAAGTCGAAAATGAACCGGAAGATCAATACGATGAGGAATGTGAAGAGATTCACTTTTCTCTTCGTATACCTCTTCATATTGGTCTTCCTATTCATTTTCCACGAATCACGAAGAGGAAGAGGAAAATTAATGGGAAGATCACGATAAAGAGAAGAGGATAGAGGAAATAGAGAGGAGGAAAATAAAGGGGAAGATAGCGAGGAAGATGAGAACAAAGGTGGATGTGGAGAGGGAGGTGAAGAAGAAGAGGAAGATGAATACATGAACAGAAAGGTAAAGAGGAAGATGAAATTATGTTTTTATTCTGGTTGACTTACGTTAGTAACCCTGCTGGTCCGGGATCCGCGGGCTGGTACCACGAGTATTGTGGCACATATCCGGGATGATGGGCCGGTTGAGGGGGACCGAGTGGGCCCCCTAAGGGAGGTGCTCCCCCCGGGCCTCCGCCACCTGTTCCTGGTTTCATGTCCCAAGCGCCCGCTGCGCCGCCCTGAGAAAATAAAAAAATTGTTAAAAATCATTTTGATTAAAAACGAGACCTTAAAAAAATAGGATGCTTCGCATGGTATTTTTTACTGTACGAGTTCACTGAAACTTGTGATTCATAATTATTATAGTCTTTAGTTGATGCATTCCGATTTTCTTCTAAGCTTTTCTAGAGAAGTACCTTCCTAATTCAATGATTTGAGTTTCTAACTGGGGTTTGTTTCTAATCTAATTTTGGGGTGCTATGTCGTGTTGCGCTCCTCTTCCTTTAGCCAACGTTTCAGACGCTCTAGCAATGTCACATCACAACATATGCCCTGATGATGGGCGCTGCAAGATTGTCTGAAACGATCGTTAAATAGGGAGGAAGCAAAACACTGCATAATACCCCAAAAATCAATCACGATGAAGTATAATTATATATGTGGTGATCCATTTCATTTCTAGTGTCCAGTTATTTTCAAGAAATGCTCGTTTGAAAAATACATCCCAGTTGCTTAAAAATATTACCGGTTTCTCTCCGCTTAGAGCATCTTTAAACTGATATATTTTAAACTTATTATATTAAGGAGATGAATAATACAAGATAGACACGGTGAAACCGGTTCGGCCCCAAACAAAAGATAAGTAGGATAATAGTTGTTTCATTTGAAATATTAGTGTCCACTACGAATTTACTCGTACACTTTGTGATGACAAATTTTAACCGTGATGAAAAAATACGGATGAACTAATTTTTAAAATAGGTAAGTAGGTTAGTATGTATTATAAAATATATAAAAGGTAAAACTAACCAAAAAGGAAGGGTAATGCTGATTGTAGGATCCACCAGCAGGCTTAAACATAGAGAAAATACATACGGTTAACATATTATTTCATTAAAATATACAGAAAGAGACATAAACAAAAAAAAATCAGAATGTCCAGGAAAGGGGCAACTAGGAAGAAATTTAATAAAATTATGTCATAAAATCATTTAAAATCAAATATAAAAGTGCACTGGATGAACATGGTGATAACGCAGAGACCCATTTTATTTTACAGAGAGAAGAAAGATCAAATTTAAACATGCAGATGACCATGGCGTTTTTAAAACTTGTCTGAAATTGATATGCCTTCATATTTTTTGTACAGGACGTAAAATGAACACATGTATTTGTTAGTAACCGGTTGTAAATATTATAAGTAATCATTAAAGGGTATTAGAACAGTTTCAAAACATATTTAATCATACAATAATAAATAAAAAAACTGGCAATTAAAAATTCCCGTGATACAAAACTACCGACAATATTATATGACTTAATTATTAAATGATATAAATACAGTATTACTCAGAACCAAGTGATAAGATCACAGCAGTGCGTGACCTAGTCTGGTGTATTAGCCAGTATTTGCATCCATGAATCGTTGTACTAGATGAAATCATTGGTTGCACCTACCAACTGTCCTTGCATTAGCATAACAAATTGCACAATTTCCTCCTTTTTACTGGGTCAACGTCTCTTTTATGATTTACCTCTGTGAACAAGTTTCTACGGTACCTAACTGAGAAATCTATAAACTAGTTTCATTAGAACGGGTATCTAATCTATCATAATGTATCTATATGTATGGAAAACTTAGTTTGTTAGTAGACCGCTGTTTTACAGATATACCCGTAGTCTATCTAGGCTTGGTTTAATTGCATAATTTGCTGGATTTTTTACATGCCTTTGCTAGAAGCACTGCATGTATCTGGTTTGAGTGTAATTTGTGGCGTTTAATTCTCTCTTCCTGCCCCTATCAGCTTCAGCGCTGTTGTACAGGCTGCGATTTCTTGAATTGGTGAAATCATTTTATGTATCGTAAAATACAGACTTTTGACTTATAATATCATTTTGGAGTGGAGATCGCGTTCCTCAGCAATCAACTTAACCGCAACCGGCATAAGAATATCAATTAAAATAGCGATCATTATTTTTTTATAAGAACTTTCACAATTTATTAAGGTTAATTTAGGGGTGTTAATACTTTAATACCTACACTTTTTTTGACCAATGTAGGGCGAAATTGGTATCGAAATCGAAATCCTTTTTTTTAACCAATGTAGGGCTAAATCGGTTTCAGAGAATATTTTTTAACTGAATATATTAAAAAATCCATAGAAATGCGAAAAGTAGAGAGATTTCAGTAATTTGTCCAACTTTATGAATTTAGTTTAGCACCACCAAAAATTTAAGCATTTTCAACAAAATAACTACTACAAACTGTCTAAAATCTAAGGAGTTCTTCGAATTTTTGACATGGTAACGCTGGTTAGTTTCCTCAACCTCTTCAACAGGGGTCACCTCACTTGCTTCATTTACTTCCACCTTGAATCTAAAAATCCCTGGACAGAACATTAGTGCGATTTAGTATGAATGAAATTAAAGCCAAATCTGAGGAGAAATTGCCTACAGCCATCTTGTATAAAAAACTTTTTAAATGATGTTCATTTTACGCACAGTGGCATAAAATTAACTATTTAATGATCATTTTTATATTGTTTTACGAGAGACTTTATTCGCGGCGACAGTTGCTGGTAGAAAAAGCATTTACGGTATATGGAGGTGCGCAGTGTGCGAACACTTTGATGGGAGACTATTTTGAAATTGTAAGAATTTTGGAATAGTAGCCAACTTCCGCCGCAATCTCTCATCTACCTAACTCTCTCGTCGGACGTCCGGGGTAACCCGGTATATAATAAGTATTTTACCAAACTCTTGCTGTCACTGTAGCTGTTACCCCCACGAATACTGAGCGACTCACTTCAGGCTGATAACCCCTAAATAAAATCGTTAAAATCGAGGTTTTGTATTCCCCGTTTTTCTCCTCCAAAACTGAATTAATTTTTATAAAAAAATTACCATCTATATCAGAAGAAAAAAATCTATGTCTGAATGTTTTGCTTTTTTAAAAATACATTTTCTAATTTGAATACTGTTCGTTTATTGGTGGCGTTCAATACTGGCAATTTTAACGATTTTTGGGGGTTCTAACTCCCATAATAAGTAACTTATCAACAAAACACATCGATACGCTAGTGGTCAATATCTTTTCTTTGAGGCATCACCGAGGAACCGGCTAAGGGGCGCGGAAGCTGAGTGTGGTTCACGACTAGACCGAACGTCATGTGCATTCTTGCTGGGACTGCCAATCGATTGGAGAGGACTCCCAACCGTTTGCCATGCCCTTATTACTTATCTACTGTGTCTTCCTCCCAAACAGGTGCTTGTAGGATACGGGATACAATCACCCAGCGCTTGCCACCTCGTGGACTTTCACCAACCTATCCCACTGTCTTGTCTATATTTTGTCATACTAATAACACATATTGTATCTGTACTTCGTGCTAAGCACTTGCATGCTGCTTATTAACAACGTATGCAGGGACATTGGAGGTTTAGTTTCGTTTTCAAATGTAGAGTCGTTTTTACCAAAAAAATTAGAGTCCTTGCAAGAGCCTTGAAGGGGTAACCATCTGTTACCTATACCAGGGCGGGTAAGTGGTGGGTCCTCCAATGGTCAATATCTATATAATATTAAAATATATTTTCGCTAATTGGTCCTTCGAGCCGGATTCAGTTGATAGATGTTTTTATGACGGTTTTTTTCAGAAAAAATTTCAAAGTATGAAACAACTAACTCCTCAGTAATTTCCGAACAGGCATTTTTAAAACATCTTCCCCCTCACCCCACCGCTTCAAATTGTTCTCAAATAGCTCCGTCCGAGGGTTTTTAGGTTCACGACTTATCTTTGATATTTTTGAGCATTATTGAATGAAGTTGTCCGATTCTTACCTTGACGTCCCACGGCACAGGCGGGGGTCCCTTGACGTCCCAGGGCGCGGGCGGGCTGAGCCCCGGAGACAGCTCACTGACGGGGGTGGACGAGGGGGTAGGAGAATGGCCCCCGGGCTGACCGCCGGGGGGGCCCGATGAGCCCCCGAGGTACTGATTGGGGGAGTGTTGGGAACCGCTACTGCTGCCGCCACCTGAACACAAATTAAACATATTACTCATATTATTTACTTAACTCATTATAATATTACACATTATCATTAATAGTAATAATAAATATGTAGTTCTGTACTCTACAGTAACTTAAGGTGATGTACTACTAAGCAATGCAAAATCATGTAATTTTGGATTAAAAAGATAGATACGAGTAGATCGCTCAGAAATATTTTAGATGCTTTAATTAAATGCTAGTAGAACACATATTTGCCTTTGAAACAATCGAGTATTTTTTTATTAGTTTTCTTATTAGTCCAGAAAAAAAAGTGTGAGGCCTATAAACACCGCTTTAATAGCCCCTCCAGACTCACGGCGAGAAGCACCGAGAACACCCGAGAAGCGTGAATGTGATGAGTTTCTCGCATTCTCTTTCTCGGGCTCGCCTGTTCTCGGATAGCTGTCGGTAAATTTGGCCGCTTCAAAGGATTTCTCGGGCGAGAAGCGAGAAGACTACTACACTCACGTTTTGTCTCAGTGTTGTTTGGTGAGCGGTTGAGAGTAGACGTGCGCCATATTTTTGTTTTTGTTTCGAAAATTTTGTTTCCTTGTGTTAAAAATGTGGAACAATCAACAAGAGTTGCAATTTATCGCACAGAGCCAAACCTGCAGCATTTTGAATATCGTCTGTAATGTCGTCCGTACCGGATGGGAAACAGATCACGAGTGAGAAAAATGAGAGTGTGGATAAGTGCTTGTTCTCGCGAGAAGTCTCGGCGAGAACTTCTCGCCAAGACTTCTCGCCGTGAGTCTGGAATCGCTTTTAAGTTCAAAATCTCCAACTCACGAACCCCTTTCCGGTTATGGTTTTATAAAATGATTTTATTTTAATGATTGTAAAATGTTTGTGCCTGAGCTTCGCAAAATCAAATAAAAACATGCCCTTTGGCGATTTTATTATCGCGAATAAATCAAAACAGGCGACTTGTGTTAAACGGGAATTTAAACCTTAAGATGAAGCCATAGTAAATAATGTAAAATCACACAAAATCATACGTTTTTGTTTTGAAAATTTGATCACTTAGAAGTATTATAGGTGCTTCAATTAAAAACTGCGTGTAGAACATACCTTGGCCCTTAAAAATATCGGTCAGTCTTTTAATAAGCCTATAAAAAAATAAAATATAAAATCTGTAAAAAACACTTTTAAGTCCAAACTCTCCTATTTATAAACCCCTTCTCGGATATGGTTTTATTGTTTAATGTAGGGAATTCAATTTATTTTATAATAATCGCAAAAAATTGTTTTTTACGCCCGAAGTTTACAAAATAAAATAAAATATGCATTTTCGCTTTGTTATTTTACAATACGGCCGGCAGTAGACCAATTTGGATTTTCAAAGTGAACTCTATGCCGTCCACCGAAGGGACATAACTAGACACGCCCGTTTTATTTATCAGTTCGCCCCCGAACGGAGCGGGAAACGGACTTTCGGTCGCTTTGTTCCGTAAAATCAATTTTAAAATTCTGTTTTATTACAATAAACAATGCGTAAAAAATGGGTTACTGTTTTTTACAGGCCTTTACGAAATCAACCTGTAAAAAAAATCTCAAATACCTTTTCCAACCTTTCCAAAAGCTTTTTCTCAAGTATTTTTAAACTCCTCCCATAAAAGGGCGTGAATTCCGATTTCGATTTTTTCCTGGACTATTGGATCGCCTTAATGCCATCTACTTATAGAGTATTATTCTTAGCAACCTGATCCTGAATTTTAGACAATAACAGTATTCCGCAAATTATCCAAATATTTTAAACGCTTCAGATTTTATGGCCGGGTTAAATCGTTCCCGCAGGAAAGACTTAACCCTTTCACACACTTTTCCACAAATGATCACCTAGTCAATCCACGTTACGCACTTGCACCATATAAGTAAAATAAATTCAAAATAATACAAGAACAACATGTCAAAGTGACCAAATGGGAAAAAAATTCACCGACTCCAGATATTTTCATATCAGAGGGTTCGGCTCGGTGGAACTCCTAATTGGACCTATAAATCCTACTGATCCCTAAATATAAATATGTATTTAAAAAATCTTTTGTAATCCTACATGTATTTAAAATGACTGATTTTTGCATTTTAATATATAAATTCTTTGACAAATCTAATATGCCTAAATTTTGAATGAGAGAGCTAGTTATAATGCCAGTAGCCGAAATAACAAATGGTAATATTTTTATAGTCTGAGAATGCCAAATTCTTTTAATCTCATTTCCGAAATATCTGTATATTTTCTTATTTTTTCAGAAACAGATTTTTTAATATTACAGGTATTTGGAATAGCTACATCAATGATATAAGTTTTTTTTTTTCAATTTTGTCATCTAAAACTATATCAGGTCTATTATGACTAATTGTTCTATCTGTTAGTATAGTTTTATCATAATATATTTTATAAAATTCATTTTCTAAAAAATGAATTTGGTTCACATTCATAATATGGTACTATATTACGGCAGTCAATCAAGTTATGTTTAATTACCAAACTTTGGTGAATTATTTTTAAAACCTGACTGTTATTATTATTATTATCTTTGATTTCCATCCCATTTGAGGCCAGATTGGCCAAACATTTCATTAAACGGATCACGAAACAGGTCCACAGGTTTTTTTTATTCTATGTTTCGAAGGGATCAATGATGGCGCGAAACTTTATGACACAGGAAAGAATTATTTAAGGCAACCTCCAGTTTGAATGTGTGAATAAATCTTACCATGCATAATCTGCGTAGAATTAGGTGAGCCCCCAGGCGCCTGGAGCCCTAGGGGATGTCCCAGACCTCCGGGCCCCCCAGCAGGACCCCCGCCGGGTCCCGACTGCGCGGCCTTCATCATCTTCTTGTATTTGCTGCGCCGATTTTGGAACCAGATCTTCACCTGGAAAGATAAGAAATTCACGGATTAGTTGACTTAATAAAGATGTTACAAAGATGATGTGTGGTATCTATGGACGAACAACCTGATTATGGCTCCTCTAAATCAAAGGTACAGACGCTATAATATACTTATCGAACATTGGATCCATTATCCCCAAAACACGAACCATGTTAGCTCAACGTCATTTCTGGTTCGTCCCTTCGAAAATGTTCAATGTATGTTCAATGTAAAAATGTTCAATGTACTGAATATTCAATATAAAAATGTTCAATGTCCTGAATATTCAATATAAAAGTGTTCAAAGTACTGAATATTCAATGTACTAAATATTCAATGTAAAAATGTTCAATGTACTGAATGTTCAATATAAAAATGTTCAATGTAATGAATGTTTAATGTAAAAATGTTCAACCTACAGAATGTTTAATGTAAAAATGTTAAATGAAATAGAATGAAAGTTCAATGTAAACATGTTCAATATACTGAATGTTTAATGTAAAAATGTACAACGTACGGTAGGTTTATGTTAAAATGTTAAATGGAATGAATGTTCAATGTACTAATTGTTCAATGTAAAAATGTTCAATGTACTGAATGTTCAATGTAAAAATATTTAATGTAGTGAATGTTCAATGTAAAAATGTGCAATGTACTGAATATTCAATGTACTGATTGTTCAATGTAAAAATGTTCAATGTACTGAATTTTCAATGTAAAAATATTTAATGTAGTGAATGTTCAATGTAAAAATGTTCAATGTAAAAATGTTCAATGTACTGAATGTTCAATGTAAAAATATTTAATGTAGTGAATGTTCAATGTAAAAATGTTCAATCTATTGAATGTTCAATGTATGAACGACGTCTAGTCATGCAGTAGTTTTTCCCAATTTGCTGTTGCTGTTCACAATTAGACGTTTTTTGAAACGGGATGAACCTATTTTAAAAAAGTAGGTACAAGGCTTTTCAAAAGTGATTTTTTCTCACTTCTTTATTTCGTGGTTTATTTAAAATATTTTGGATATGTATCAATGTTTTCATGTGAAGCTTAATGTTAAAAATACCTATGTCAAATTTCTGAAATGCCTATGTCAAATTTCTTAATAGATTCTTTGTAGATTTCTTGGCGTAAAAAAAATGCAATAAAAATGTTTACCTATACACTATACATATAGGCCACAATTTCAACAATTACTTAACAAAGGTATTCATATAGCATTCAAATAAGGGAGGTTTTAGAGTGGTTTCCGACGCTTAAATCTATGATATCGAATTGTGAAATTTAGTAGTCAAGCATTAAATTGAAACGTTGCTTGACATGGCTTTAGCCGTATAGATCTGAATAGACAGGTTCTTCCCCACCTTCTTATACCCCATCCCCTACATCTCCCCGCTTCCTTTAGCGTCGCAACATCCGTCGCAGTCTCCCTGGCTCGAGACATTAATACTCTTCTGCGGCGTTCACATAAAAAAGCAATGGTATAAAATAGAATGGACCATCTTCACAAAATTAGACTTCTATACATGAAACGATTTGGACCTACCCCGCTGAGAAAATCACCCCTCTGCTTATATCGATGTTATTATGTCTTGATTCAACATATAACATGCCACTAGTTTTAGACGACGTGTTACAAGGACAGGTTGATCACTGTGAAGTGTTTTGATTTATTAATTTATCACCGTAGCGAAGATGTCAGAAAATTACTTTTTATGACATATTGTACTGCCACATCTGAGCAGTGGACACAAAACCCAGCAGCGCAATGGGACAAGCTGACGGTGTGCTACAACAATGCATTCAGGAAACTACTTATGAAACTTTCGAATTTCCAAACATCTTCTTCAATTAAACAATAAACCAATAAAATAATACAGTTAGGACATCTTCATTCTGGAGTAGATGGAGTAAGTATATATAATAGAGAATGATTTTTTGAAATAAAGACACATCATTTATGGAAATGTGTTACTATGTACTGTACGCAATGCCATATTCAAAGAAATACATCGTTTCTCCCTAAATCACCTTTCCCGTGCGTCCCCGTTCCCCTCCCGCGACCCTTACCTAGCTAGCTTTATAAATTATAGCCTTTATGTTATTCTGATGTATGAGCTATATTATTGTAAAGTTTCATTCAAATCCATTCATTATTTTTTGTGTGAAAGAGTAACAAACACACATATATCCGTACAAACTTTCGCGTTCGTAATATTAGTAAGATTAAGAAGTAAGAAGTAGCGCCACAAAAATAAGCTTGTGTGCATGGGGGATGTGTTGTTATGTTCTTTATTTATATCTATGTCAGAGTGTTCAGTAAGTCTTTTAAAGTGAAAGTTGAAATTTTTTAAATTGTCATTTGTATTTCTAATACTTTCTGGTAATGTATTAAATAACTTCTCCAAATATTGTTTTATATTTATCTATGTATTTTTATGCCTTTGTTTTGTAGTTACTTAAAATATTATTCTTCTAATAATATTTTAAGTAACTACAAAAGTTTTTAATATTGTGATTTCTTGTTATACGTGAACTTTAATATTGTTAATTGACCTGCTGACAAACTGTTTTGGCAGATTAGATTATATTATGAAGAATACAAACATATTTTTTAAATATATTTTTGATTAAACTGCCCCATTGTTTTTTTTTACGTTTTGTAGTTGGGATAATTAATTTTTGACTGAGTTTTCTGCTATTTTAAAATGCTGCAGTCTTATTTAGGATATTATCTTTGTAAATTTGTTATGTTGCATGGTAGAATTGTTTTTAATATTAATTTGTATACTATGTAAAGCGGTTGTATGAGATATTTTATGAGTTCCACCCCAACCTATAATACCATATTGTATTATTGAATGGCAGAATGTTGTATTCTATTAATTCAAAATCTTCTGCTAAGGATAATATTCAAATGTAACCCATCACACCTATCAGAACCAATTTTTAAAAAGTTCACAGTGTTAGACATTCGACAATTATACATAAATACAATTCTCATATTCCTATGGAAAAATGATTTGATGGAAAAAACACAACAAAAAAATCACACTCGGTACTCGTCACACCTAAAATTCATAATTCCTACAACTAAAACAACTTTCGCACAGCGAAAGTTCTCCTATATTGCCCCCAAAATGTTCAATTCATTGAATATTGATACTAGGAAATCAAAAACTGATAGGCTTTATATCATAAGTGTACAGGATTGGTTATTTACAAAGGGGATGAACTGCCTGAAGTCTACAAATTAAGTTAATTTGCTTTATTATTATTATTTTTTTTTAATTCAAATTCAAAAAAAAAAACTTTTGATAATTATCATAATAATATTTATATTTGGATGACTTATTTTCAACATCTCCACAAGAAGAGTCATTCATTTATTTATCTACTTATCATGTATTTATGTACCTATTTTGTTTAAGCGAAACAGCAGCCTACAATAAGAATGGTTTATTTATATGTTTATTATTATATAAATATTATCTACTTAATCGAGAAACCACTTAAAGAATTCGTTATCATACAAAAACATTGTACCTAACTGAACTATATATTAACCAATAACAACTCTTACTTTTATATAATTATATATTCATAATTCGACTACCATAATACGGGCATGTGCCTAGAGTGGTAGTCGAATCACCTGTAAAAACTGTATAAAAGGTTATATGATGAGTAAAGAAAAAAAAAAGAAAAAAATACTTTGGCAGAAATCACAGTATGCCATTCTGATCAAATCTTTATGCCTAATAATCAACCAAGATAAAAATTAAAAAAAAAAAAGATTCCTTATTTAAAAACAAAATATAAATAATCTCATCATTGAATCTTATCTTCCACATTTATTATGATTTGTATTCAAGTATGTAAAATAATAATAATTGACAAACAACCCTAATTACGAACAATCAGGATTATTATTATTGAAATCAACCCCAATTGATGGTTTGCTGTGAGAGGGGTATGTGGGGGGGGGGGTACCGCTGTGATAAGAGCTATGCCTTAATGGGGGTTGATCTTGAACATTCTGAAGGGTAACTTTTCAAATAATAATCTAATTATATTCTATCATAATTTTATTTTGTGGTAGGCCAAGAATCATAAAGTCATAAACAAATTAAAGAAAAATAATTATCACATTTTCAAATCATAATACGAGATAAAAAATTTATTTTGACTTTTTTCTTGCCATTTAACCTTTTTTTTATATATTTAGACTTTTTTTACAATAGTTCCACACAGGAAAACCAATCTACCTAATGGCCTGTGTCATGTTTGGGGATGCTGTGTGGAAGTTCTTTTTAGGGAAAGGAAATAGAGGAAGTTTTTGGAAGGCAAAAGGTTCTAGGGGTGGGTGGGAATCAGAGGGTGATTGTGTCCAGAATTGACGGACGATGCTATGGGAGGAATGGATTCATCAACAGTTTATTTGGGAAGCGGGTATGGGTACCACCGACCCGGGAACCATTTATTGGATAACCAACAACCCTGCCGCAGGTCACCCCAAGTGACTTAGCAGGGGTTCCCGAGTTCATGGGGTGAAGTTTAGTGGATGTGTTTGCCCGCCTACAGCGTGGCGGGCCGGTTCGGGTGAGAATGGTTGAGGGAAACCTTTTGATTTATCAAGCCGGACATTCTCGGAACATCGTCTTGCATCGCAGTGGGAGGGATGGATCGTACATCCGTCACTCCTGGACACACTGACCCCCCAGATTCCTACCCACCCATAATAAACTTTTCCTTCCCAGAACTTTCTCTCCTTCCTTTCTTAAAAAGACCCTCCACACAGCATCCCCAAAGATGACATAGCCCCTGAGGGGAATTATTTTCCTCAGGGCCTACTGTGTGGAGCTATTCAAAAAAAAATATATATAAATAAATTAAAAGTCCTTGACGTGATTAATTTTTTATATTATTACACCGTGTGGCGCCTCCTCCTTCCGTTGCCAGCATTTTGAACGGCGTAGAGCATAAAGCCTTAATTACCAACTCTTAGACAACGGAGCCTAATTTAGATGAAATAATAATTTGTAATGTCAAACTCTTCCTTTTCACCCCCGTAGTCCAGGAGGGGTGTAATGCAACACTCCGTCACTACCCCAAAAGTAATTGGCGACCCCTGCCGGTCGCTCTTTGAGGGTTAAGCACGTGCCACCTCTGACTTTATGAAGCTTATTAATAAAACAGACAGAGTTAATTATTATTATTAGACCATTTTTTTATGTGAGTAACGCACAAGAGTCCCCACTGTCTGAAGCTAGCCAGTGGGACTGTGGTGTATTAGTTGTTTTTTTGTACTCTCTAAACAAGGCTAAAGCCATTTCAAGCAATTTGGGCGGGCGGGTATGGGTACCGTCGTACTCTCTCGGAACATCGGAGGGATAGTGGGAGGGATGGATTCATACGTCCGTCACTCCTCAGCACACTGACCCCCAGATTCTTACCCACCCCTCATACCTTTTTCCTTCCGAAAACTTCCTCTCATTCCTTTCTCTAAAAATACCCTCCACACAGCATCCCCAAAGAAGACATAGGCCCTGAAGGGAATTATTTTCCTCAGGGCCTCCTGTGTGGAGCTAACGTAAACAAAAATATTGCACATCAGGCAAAATCGAGGTTTTGTATTCTCCATTTTTCTCCTCCAAAACTTATTTTTAAGATTTTTAATACTTAACTGTATTAGAAGAGAGTATTCTTTTTGTATATTCTTGCTTTTTTAAAAAAGACATTGTCTAGTTTGTATACCGAACGTCTGTTGATGACTTTCAAACCACTCTCATTCCATTTCATACCACTCTCACTCAAAAACCTCAACATTATAACATTTAAATTTCAAATAAAAAGCTGGATACTAAATATAGGGAGATCAGAAATAGAAAATATACTGAAATCAAATACAGACTAAAACCGAATCTAATGAACTGAATTATAAAAAAACACTATCTTATTTACTTTATAATTATTAAAAAAAAAATACTACATGATATATGTTATGTCGAATTCATATTATTCTTATAATTAAATTATAAAATGTAAATGAAATCCTCAGCACGGGAGATCCCAGAGAGGATATCATTATCTCTATTTGTTATTAAGAAATGAAGACAATAAATCATTATTATTATTAATAAAAAAAAAAAAAAAAAAAAAAACAAAGCAATTTCAACGATTTTTGGTGGTTCTAACTCCTATGAATAACTTATCAATAAAAGCAATACTCTCGTGGTCGATGTCTATATTATATTAATAAAATATTTGCGGTATATAGTTTCAAAATCCAGAGAGGAAATTGGGAATACGTTTGTATGGATAAAACGCCGCCCGGTTTCCTCTTAAATATACATATATAAAATGAAAGTGTTGTTTGCTAAGTTATTGTTTTATTTTAAGATGAAGCCATACTACATAATGCAAAATCATATAAATTCGTATGTTTTTGTTTTGAAAATTGGATCGCTTAGAAGTATCATAGAAGCTTCTATTAAATGCTGCGTTTATAACATATCTTCGCACTTAAAAATGTCGGTCATTTTTTTTATAAGTCTTTTAATAAGCCTATAAAAAAATAAAATATAAAGTCTGTAAAAAACACTTTTAAGTCCAAACTCTCCTATTTATAAACCCCCTTTCGGATGTAGTTTTATTGTCTAATGTAGCAAATTCCATTTTTTTTATAATTATCGCAAAAAAAAATTTTTTACTCTCGAAGTTCACAAAATAAAATAAAATATGCATTTTCGCGTTGTTATTTTACAATACGGTCGGCTGTAGACGAATTTGGATTTTCAAAGTTAACTCTATGCCGTTCACCGAAGGGCTACATAACTAGTCACGCCCGTTTTTTTATCAGTTCGCCCCCGAACGGAGCGGGAAACGGACGCTAGGCTCCACGTCGCTTTATTCCGTGAAATCAATTTTACAATTCTGTTTTATTACAATAAACAATGCTTAAAAAATGAGTTAATGTTTTACCAAAAGCTTTTTCTCGAGTATTTTTAAACTCCTCCCTTAAAAGGGGCGTGAATTCCGATTTCGATTTTTTCCTGGACTATTGGATCGCCCTAAACAAAATTTCTACAATTCGTTGATCTGGACTTATAGACAAACGTCACAACCGATATAAGTATTTTAAAAATAAATTACCGCAAAGACACCATGTATCCTAAAGACTTTTTCATCCCTTTCATTTACTTATAAAATATTTACAGATTATGTGATTACGGTGTATCCAAATGGATCTCCTTTCAAGGAATAAGGTTGCATTCTGGTACTAATTGGTTTCGTATAACAGCTACTGAGGTACCTAATATGTACTATAGTTGAACCAGTTACAATAGATTTATATTATTAGACATTTCCTGATAAAGAATGCTTTCTTGGGGTTAATTTAGTTTTTCAAAATTGAATAACTTCACTCAATCAAAAAAGGCAGAGGATTTTTTTTTTAAAAACTCCACATAGGAGGCCTGAGAAAAATCATTTCGCCCGGGGCCTATTACCATCTGAGATGCTTAGTGCAGGGTCTTTTTTAGGAGAGGAAGGAATGAACATTGGTCTTGAAGAGACCCATGTTGTAGGACGGAGGAAACACAGAGGCCGGCAAATCGTTCCATAGCCGTGCTGTTGAACTCGAGAACGAGTCGAAGAAGCGACCCGTTCTCATGTGACCGATGTCCCAACAGTGTTTGCCAACTCAAAGGGATCAATGACGCTAGTTCCTAAGCGCATCTTCCGTTGAAATACCGGTAGAACAATGATAGCATTCCCATCCTGTTCTCTAAAGATTGCAATCCGTTCGTTAAGGTGGGAGAACCTATCAAATGAACCGCCTGTTTCTGCATTGAGTCGAGGATATTTTTCAGGTATTTTGTAGCTCCAGACCAGAGGTGGCTACCAAATTCAACCGTGGGGTTATTCATTCATTTAGGAAAGCAATTAATGAAATATTTCAACGTGCATATTAAATACCCTATGTAAATTAAGGAAAGTTGAACTCTTCCCCATGTGACACAAAACAGTTTACACCGCATTGGCAAAAATCGATATTTTTATTGAAAACTAGTGTCGTTTTGTGCTGGACATCGTACAAGAGCTGCATTCTCTGAGTGAGTATTGTTTTGTTTTCACTTAGGATTTTGGAATTGCTGTGTAAACTGTTTTGTGTCACATGGGGAAGAGTTCAACTTTCCTTAATTTACATAGGGTAGTTTTCCCTCGTATCAGGGGCTATTTACACGCCCCTCATATTTAATGGTGCAATTAGCTTCCTACTTATCATAATAAATAAAGTAACATAAAGAAAAACCCGTTTTCCATCACAAAAATAAGCTTTCTGGCAACATTGAAAAACAAAACATTTTTTTTACATTAACTTTACATAGGAGCCCTAAGGAAAATTATTTCCCTCGGGGCCCATGTCATATTTGGAAATACTGTGTGGAGGGGTCTTTATGTGGAAAGGAGGGAATAAACCTGATTCTTGAAGACATCCATGTTGTAGGAGGGAAGAAACAAGTGTTTTTGGTTTAAAAATTTGCTAATAGAACATATCTTCACCTTTGAAATAATCCAGTATTTTTTTAGTCTTTTATAAGCTCAAAAAAATGTATCACGCCTATAAAAATTCTTTAAAGTTTAAAAACTCCTACTTACGAACATATTTTCGTTGCGGTTTTCTTGTATAATGTGCAAATTAAGTTCTTTAGAACATTATCGTAAAATATTTCAATATTTGTGCTGGAACTTCGCAAAAAGCATGTTTTTGGTGATTTTTTTTTTTGCATTAATGAAAAGAGGCGGCTGATGTTAAATCTGGAATTTAAACCTTATGGCCCTCAACAGAAGGTTTTTGGTGGACCAATTTCGAATGTTACACGACGTGGTACATCGCCTTAATATTATTATTTATTTTTTTATTTATTTTCAACGCCCTGATGGGCGTTGAAAATAAATAAAATAAACATGACAAGTTTATAATACAGGGACAGTTTTTAAATAAAAAAGATAAACTATAAAAATATAACTAGTAAACATCATATGAAAGGTAGGTATACAGATAAATTTAAGGAAAGATAGTGCATTACAATAAAAGAAAAAGTTTTTAAGTTGTAAATGGCATAGAAATAAACTAGTGGGTATGTTAGTAATTACAAAATTTACAGGTGATTACAGCTGATTAAATGTGATGAATAATACATGACAAAATGCAAGATACATAAAAATAAAACGGAAACAAACGGTTTTTACATTGTAGATTAATATAGAAATACACAAATATATGCAATAGCCCCTCCGTGATGCTCCTTAGACATCAAAATATTCTACATAAAAATATTGCTCAGATATTTCTTGAATAATGGTAAACTTGTATTAAATATATCGATATTTGAGGTGAATTTGTTCCCTAGTGTGTGTAGTCGAGAAATTGGTGCATGTATGTGGTAGTTGGTTACAGAATTATTGTTGTAGAATAATATGTTTTGCCTTGTTTCTCGATTAGGTACTTTGAAATCAATGAGATGCAGGAGTTCGCAACAATCTAATTCGGAGTGAATAATTTTAAACAAAAAAGTTGGGTCATTTAGTTTTCTAGGGAATGCAATTTAAGTGTATTTAGTAAAGATGTGTAGTTAATGTGTTGAATAGGTATGTGTAACTTGAAGTTAATAAATCTTAAAAATTTGTGCTGCACTCTTTCGATATTTCTTATATGAATTTGATAATATGGGGACCAAACTATGGAATTGTATTCCAGCAAGCTGCGTACAAGTGACAAATATACGATTTTTATATCTTGCAACGAATCGAAGTCTTTGATTATATATTATTATAATGTTCTATTGTGCTATACTCCACGAGTGCCCTGAACTTTGGTTACCTTTGGTAGATAAAACACATGAAACAGTCGAAACGCAAAGGGTTTAATATAAATAACCCTCACCGACTCATCACTTGTGTTGTAGTTCACGTCTCCTTAACCCTTTGTGTCCCTAATCCGATTAGACAGATTAATCGTGGCGATATAAACTCCGTGGAAACGTTACAATCAAAACTAATTGTAAAAAACGGTGAATGAATCTGTCATAATATAACCACGTCAAAAAGTAAAAGGCTTTCAACAGTAGTGCAACTAACCGAGCATTATTTTTATGGTTGTAATTTTCGATGTTATTTTTAATTGAGTGTAAGCTTTTGTAATTTATTTATCTTTGCATGGATAAATTTTTACGAGGAGTCTTAGAACGCGTGGCTATTTTTGGAGTCCTGATTTTGTATGGACTCATGGACTATTTGTACTCGTACCCAGTGGCGGATCGTGACTTTTGGGTGTGCTAGAGTGCTGATATTTAAAAAAATGGCATTTTTGATGTTGTTGTAGCCAAAAAAAAATGTTTTTTTTTTTTTGAAAATCAGTTTTTTGTATGAAAAATTTCAGAAAGTTTCAGTTTGGCGGTGTGCCGCACCGATTTCCTGAAAAATCTTCATACAAAACACCGATTTTTGAAAAAAACAAATTATTTTTCGCATACATAGGTACGAGCCGTACCTATGATTTTTCAAACAGGCTTTTTTTGAATTACAATAAAATTATTATTTAAGTACATAACAAAAAATATAAGCGTATACTACTAAAAAATGTTTTTTCATGACTTAACTATAAGAAACAATTTTTTTTAAATACGCCTTTATGACTGAGACTATTTTTGACAATCTCCATGGATTAACTTTTTTTCGTTCTTATAAAATTATGCATAAAATAAATAAAAACCACTTTGGCGCTCTCTTGCCACGTGCAAATAAGACCAAAACCTGAACGTTACGTAAGAATCGAAATATTTCTTCTGTTTATATTCCTCTTAAGTTAGCTACCGATTCTATGTATATAATGTGATTGTGCAGCTAATTCAGATTATGTAAGTAGACACTCAGTATCGCCCTGGTAAAAGACTACCATTCGGAAACCAATCTATGATGTGTGGCTTTAACCGTGATTGGTGATTAGATCTGAAAAGCCAGGTACTGTCCTACCTTCCTGTTCCCTATCTCCCACATCATTCAGCATCACAACACACCCTGATTGGGATTACCATAGACTCACTGGCTGGTGGGAGCAGTCGGTGCAGAATTTAAAAAAAAAGGAACCGAAAAATATTTTTCTAAGTAGGTTTGAGTTTTTTTATTAAAGTGGCACAATATGGTTCTACATAAATACGTGTACATATCGATCTTCCAATTTATTAGTCGGACATCTTTGAAAAATCGAAATTTATGCATTTATCTGATAAAAAAATTCAGATTACTTGTAAACACCACCAAATCAATTTTAAAGCAAAAAACTTGTAGTGAATTAAAAACAAAATATTGATGTTTTGTGGGTCACTAGTAGGATATTTCAAAATGTCATACTAATGTACCGGACCGTTTTGTCTCCCGTGTTATTTTATAACATATATAATATGTAAAACACAGTTACATGTAAATAACATTTGATTTATGATGAGCACTAAAATATTGCTTTACTCATTATCTCAAAACTTAGTATCTGGAGATGTCTGATTAATCAACTGAACTATTGATATTTTTATACATTTTTGTTACCCCTTCGTTTAATCGAGGGTTCGAATGATGGGTGTTCTACTAAAAGCACAAAGGGCTGTGTATTTTAACCCTGTAGCAAGTTGATGGGTCGAATTTAACCCTTGCATCCTTAAAAAGCGGGGGTGGAATCATGTTATATTTTAACAAGGATAACCTCGATTCATATTATCCAGAGAGCGTATCTCGTGTCATGTTCTCACGTATCAATTATGTTTTGTTATTTAAACTAGTCTCATTCAGTATAGCTAACGCGTAATAACTTAAAACCCAACATATTTCTGGAATTTAAGAGCCTAGCAGGACAATCGGTTTTATCGAAATTTGCTAAAATAGTTTAATTGTTTGTCGCTTGTGTCACCCTCATCGCTTTTTAACTCAATTCTATCAAAATTTATTGTAAATGGTTACTAAAAATGGATTTGATAATAGTATCCGCTCGTAAAAATCCGAAGTTACACGATCATTCCCGATCACAAATTAAATATTGGCATGTTATATCTTGGCCGGTCGTTTTGAACGTTGGATTTCTATTTTTCCCCATAACGTGGGAAAATTTCCCTTAAGATTCCCTATTTCTTAAAATTATTTAAAAAAATATTATATGAACAACTTTTTAAAAACTGTCGGAAATTCACTATGCAACTGGTATGGTTTTAGATGCAAATCGTGAGTTGTTTATTGGTTTAACACTTCAATCTATATATATATTTTTTTTATTTAAAAAATATAAACTACAAAAAGTTATAGAAGTTCTATAAAAATCTGTATCTTTTCTTTTCTTTTTCTTTTCATATATGACGACCGATGGAAAACAATCAGTGGTACATGAACGATTTTTTTAAAACTGATCTTTTATAAACAGTTATAAAGTAAGAAAAAATATTTTTTTTAATATTTAATATTAACTTGGGGCATCGAAAATGCATGTATCTTAAAAAGAATAATAAGAAAAAAAAAATTTGAGGTGCTGTTATCGACACAGATAACTTCGAAAATACGCAAAAATACGCAAAAATACGAAAAAAAAACATTAAATATTGAAAAATCCCTCGCGGGCTCTTAATAAATACAAAATGTCTGAAAAAACCCTCGATTCTGTACAGAAATGGGCGGTCCGTTTGAAAGATTCTCTCATTTTAACAAACGGATTGCAATCTTTAGTGCACAGGCATCAGATGGGAAAGCTGTCCTTGTTCTACCGGTATTTCAATAAGAAATCTCTGAGGAACTAGCGTCATTGATCCCCTCAGCACCGGTGAATAGTCTGGAAACATGCCAAACAGCCGCCCAACATATGTAAACGGGTTTGTCACCTGTGAATGGATCATTTCTACTAAAAATTCTTCAGTTCAATAGCTCGTCTGTGGAACGATTTTAGTTTTTTTTTTTTGTGAAAACTTCTTTAGCACCGTTGTGATTGTAAACACGATAAAACGGAAATGAGCGACACTAAAAAGAGACAAACATATCCATCTATAGGATTTAACCTGCGAGAAAATGAGAAAGCAATAAAATATTTATTTAATTCACGGGTACTCGGTTCCAAAAGAATACGATAAATCCACAGTCCCACGTAAGTCTCCTTTGGTGTAGTGAACCTCCGCCGACATTTAACAGACCAAGGATCGAATAGTACGAAATCCAAAAAAAAATGTTAAATCAAAATATCCAATTATAAAACCACTCCAAAATGAACAGGTCAAAGAAACCAAAAAAGAAAGCGTAATTTAGTGACTCCGAAGAAGAAAACACAAATACCAATAAGATTACCAAATGTATAGGAAAAGGTGCACTGAATTCGACGACAAAAATATGGAAAAAATCATCCTTCACATTGATACAAAATAGTCCTTCGTAGTCTCCCCAATTTTGTCTACTGTGGTTTTCTAAAGGTATCACTTCTACCGCGTGTGAATTGCTTAATTAATATGAGCTTTACCACGTGTGTTGTTTTTATTTTATTTATCAAAACCACTTCATAGTCTCCCGATGGTTATGCAGAGATTACGCTACCTGTCTTCAGCAAGCACTGTCACAGCAGTGTCCGCTAATGTCTGGTCGGTAGCGGGTAGCGGGGCCGGGTCTGCGCCTGCGCCCCAACCGGCCCATCGGACCGCGCAGCGCTTTACGCTCCGCGGCCCAGCTCTATGGAATTATGATTATTGTTGTAAGGTATTTCCCTTCACGGCTCTGCGCTCCTGGTTGTCATACGGTCACGCTGCATTGCCCGCAACTGCGATGGGACATGGGACGCTAGGTGACGAGAAATAGTCAACTTGCCGTTCAAATTAATTTATTTAATCTTATTACTTAGTCGTTGTCAATGCTGAGGATCGCAACACTCTGATTTCCCTGGTGGAAAAGACTCTTTCACTCCTAGCGGTCCTACGCTGAGTGGAGAGCCAAGGATTTATATTTAGGACGCCTATGATATTTAATCACTCCATCACATCAGGGATCTGCCTCTATCAACGATAAGGCCAAAACTAACTAATGCAAGCCCCATTTGGGCCCACGCTTCAGTCTCATTTGAAAAAACTTCTAACATTTCAGAATAAAGCCGTACGCATAGCCCTGGGTGCCCCCAAATGGATAAGGATATCCCAACT
Source organism: Limnephilus rhombicus (assembly GCA_929108145.2). NCBI lineage: Eukaryota > Metazoa > Arthropoda > Insecta > Trichoptera > Limnephilidae > Limnephilus > Limnephilus rhombicus. The sequence goes on from OV815296.1 coordinate 7,899,244, forward strand.
CCACAAAGATTCTGAAATCCCCTTAATATCTCTATTATTTTATTATCTTAAGTCTCGAGGAAATGCTTGGAGTGCTCGAAAATCATTTTATGCTGGAATTCCCACCCATGAAAACGCGTCCATAAACTGCCTCGACCGGTACGTCGAAAACGTACGTACCACACATTAAAAAAACCTAAAAAAATCCTCCATAAATATTAATCTCCCCGTATTACAGCCATGTCCTCTTGCAAATATTTTTTAACAAAAAACCAAAAAACCATTTTTTTCAACAACCATTATTATAAATTCATGATGAAAGAGAAAGGCTCCTTTTTGGCCCGGAGCTTTCGGCCCGCCATTATTTCAAAAAGTCAAAAAAGTTGTTTGTTTGTCCCATCTTCCACTCTGCCAGTGATAATAATAAAACTGTAAAAAGATTTTTACAAAATTTAAATATCTTGTTTATTTAACGTTGTTTCTATTGACAAATGGATCACTGCTCAGCTATACACATTCAGGATTTTTTCCAGAATGCATAATATGATAAATAAAGTAAATAATTCAAATTAAATAAAAATAAAACCATTTAAATCAATGTTCATAAAGTTCAAAATAAGTAATATAATTACAAACACAAGTAGATATTACTTTCATTATTGTAAATTCTATCAATTAGGATGTTGTGCGGTTGACTGTGCAGTCAGCAACCGTTCGCCGCAGAGCTTCTTGAAGCACTGCATCGATGTTGATATTCGAATTTGCAGTGGTATTTCATTACAAGTTTTGATCATGAATAGCTGAAACTACCCTCAAATTCAACAGTTTTATGTCTGGGGAGAACGAGTAAATGGTCTCTTTGGCGTGTACTTAACTGTGTGCATGAGAGTCACGGGACCTCTGCAGTGCATCAAACAGATAGGCAGGAATTTTCGAATTCATCAAATTGTATATTTGACTATGAATATCTCCAGGTTCGAGTTCTCAGTTTTGCGAGCAACGTATCCAATATATTTTAGGGTATTCTGTAAGTAGTTATAAAAGAAAATAACTCCCAAAATCGCTCTGGTGAAGGACCACAATAAAAGAATGAAGAATTACACTCTTGTGCGTTGGTTCAATGCATAGTGATACAAAATAATGTGTTTTTTTATTTCAAAATTTGATCGCTTAGAAATATTAAACATGCTTTAATGAAATACCGTGAATGGAACACATTTTGACCTTTGCTATCATCGAGAATTTTTTAAATAGACCTTTTATAAGCCTACAAAAAAAACAAAGTATCAGGCTTACGAGACAGTTTTATTTTGAAAATTTTCCTACTTACGAACCCTTTTTCTAGTATGGTTTTATGTGGCAAATTAATTTTCTAAGAAAATGATCGTAAAACATTTAAATATTTTTGACTGAATTTCACAAAAAAGTGTACAATTCACACGCGCTAGAAGTGAAACCTTCAGAAAACTAAAGTTGACTAGAGTCGGGAGGTTACGAAGCACCGCGCAAAGAGATTGATTATACAATCGTATTCTTTTGCAGGTTAAGTTCTGTATGTATTTGTCTCTTTTGAGTCTTGCTATTTTTCGTTTCATCTAGTTTCAAATCACAACGGTGCTAAAGAAGCTTTCACTTTCACGAAAATTTCAAGGAATGCTTGATTTCGCCTGATTTCGAATGTTACCTATACATTTCAAAATACGTTTAGTGACAAAATCTGAAAAGATACGTTTAGTGACAAAATCTGATTAGCCAGGCACTTCCCAAACTTCTTCTTTCTATTTTCCATTCCATCCCACACTCCCTTCAACCTCACAAATTCCGTGTAGTCCCACAGACTTCTGGCAAAACTCTTCCGCAGTTACACAAAAACCTACAATAATTCAAGTTACAAATGTTTTTAAAGTCCAGAAATCAGTCGCCCATCTTAGTAGTATTTTCACTGTTTTACCGGTTGAATCGTTTGAATTGAATGGGCATTTGAATAATATTATTTCAGCGTCTTTTATTTATTGTTTCCCTGGCGCATTCCCACGAACTTAATGCTTGGATGGAAATGAAAATAATATTATTATTTTGACAAATAATAATGCTTCCGCTTAACAAATTCCTTAACCAATAATTGATTTGATAAATAAAAAAGTTTTCACAAATAATCTGGTTTTTCCTACCTACTGTAAATAACGACACGGATATTGTATTATTTCCCTCTATATATACAATATATACATACAAAATAGATGTGAACATTTTTTTTTGTCTTCCAATACCACGTTCTAAATGGAATGCTGTTACTTCTAGTCAAGATTTGTATGTTCAAGATTAAAAAAAATGTACAACATAAAGCTTAAATTTGGATTTGAGGTCAAAATACCCAACAAAACTGAATAATATTTTTTTAAATCAAAAGATATAGAAAATATCTAATACGGAGGAGTTGATTTTTGTTTTATTAAATTATAGGCCGTTAAACAATTTTATTTTGCAATGATTTTGAAGGCAACTTTAGCATTTTTTGTGAGTTAATTATAATTACTAAAACATAATAATTGTGCCCCACTTACGAGTAGTATGATAATACTCGTAAGTGTAAGGAAAATTTTAAAAATAAGGAAAAATTAAAAAAAAACTAGTAGAATAATATTTCTTAGGTATAAATTATAATATACGAGTATTTACGAGAAATTTATGTTCAAATGTAAATCGGCCGTTTGTTATTTGAATTTACACACACAAAATTGCTTTTTAATTTTTTTTTTTAATAACCATCATTAACTCACAAATAATTGCCAAAGTTGCCTCTAAAATCATAAAAATTTGAAACAAAATGAACACACAAATAATTAAAATAGCACATGTATGTCCAATATATATATAATAAAACCACATATATGTTTGGTTCGGTATTTTGGTCTCAAATGCAAATTTAAATTTTGTATGAAAATGGCCCAGTGAAGCCCACATTACCAAATGTTTTAAAATATGTAAAGTTAAAAAAAGAAAAATAAATAAGAAATGTGAATGAAGCAAGGAGTGTGCGCCAAGCAGAGTTGTGTGGCGGTCTATTGTCTCTGCGTGCCCCTTTGGAGAAGCGACGTGATGGTTAGTTAGCATACCGTGTGTTATGATAAGAGAGTAAATCAATTGATTAGTGTGATTATCGAACCTGACCCAACCAAATATCCCTGCCGGGCGTCCTACCAACCAGTACCTAGCAACAACCATATTGGTGAAATGAAAACTTCTTTAGCACCGTTGTGATTTGAAACTCGGTGAAACGAAAAATAGCGACACTAAAAACAGACAAAAACAGGATTTAGCCTGCGAGAGAATCAGATAGAATAATCAGTCTCCTCTTTGTGCGGTGCTTCGTAGTCTCCCCATTCTTGTCTGCTTTAGTTTTCTTCACTTCTTCACTTCCACCGCGTGTGAATTGCACACTCTGATTTATTACGTTTCGTGAACACTTCACTGATGAACTCATTTCGTTAAAATGATAATAGTGTGTTATTGTAAAGGAAGCCACAATAGTCGGTATATCAATCAGTTTATCGTAGTCATTGCAAACGGTTTGTCAGACATGTTTGACGACACGTCGCGATGTGAATGGTTGATTTTATTCCATACATAAGCTCCAATAAGGGAGCCAGTGCGTAACACGCACAAGCACGGTTTTCCATAGTAAAACGTAAGGGATTTTTAAAGTTCCAAGCACGTCGACGGAAACGAAAAGGGCGTTTCATGCTTTTCAAATTTCGAACGCCTGTCATCAGGGGTAAGTTTGTCAAACGCCTTCAATAATATTTTTGGATCGAGCAAAAATTTTTAAACACTGAATAAATTCGTTTTAATTTAAAAAAAAATATTTTTCTGCTGTCAATGTAAAACAACTCTATTTAATGTGTTCATGATTGCTTATCTTTACATAGTTTAAAATGAAGTCGCTCCCGTTGTCTATGCTCTTAGATCTTTTAAACTGCGCAACCGATTTTTATGCGGTTTTCACCAATAGATTATTCATGAGGAAGGTTTTTAGATATATAATTTGTCAAGGTTTTGTGTAAATTGGTTGAAATATATAAATAAAAGGAGCGGACTGGCAAGCGGGCAGCGGGTAACGGGCTGGCATGCGGGCTGTGTGCATTTAATTTAACTGATGGCGTTGGTTATAAAGGTTGGGTAATGGCGTGGCGTTGTGTTTCGTTGGCCACAGCAACGTGTGGCCGGGTTTGCTAGTTTTTTATAAGTGAAATTTCAATATATAATTACTTACATTCTGTAAAGCTATAAAGGCTGGTGTAAGCATAATTAGTAAGTTTAAGAAAGAGACGCTCAGATGGTTTGGGCATGTAGAGCGAATGAACGAAGAAATTGTGTGTGAAATGTAAGGAAAATATATAACGTAAACGTGAATGGTAGAAGTCTGGGACGCCCGAGGAAGACATGGCACGATCAAGTGAATCAGAAACTTGAGTCGGGCCATGTCAAGCGTCACAATAATAGAAGAGTATGTATGAGACGATGTATGAATGTTATTGAGGTGTGTGTGCCAAGATCGGGTTGTTCGGCGGTCCGTCCTCTCTGCCTACCCCTGCGAGGAAACGGCGTGATGGTCAGTTAGTTATTTGATATATTACTCACATGTAAGTTATAGTAGGCAATAATTAAATCTATGGCATTTTGAAAGAAAACCGATTAATACAAGCCTAGGCCCCAAACAGGCCAATGCAAATGATTTTAAGAAATAATTTCTATATTTAAAAATGTTTATTCAATTCACAAAAAGTAAGGAAAAATTTACCTCACTTCCCGCACAAGGAGACTTCCCAACACGCTTTTATCAGATATTTTTGAAGTGAAAACTTCTTTAGCACCGTTATAATTTGAAACTCGATGAAACAAAAAATAGCGACACTAAAAATAGACAAACACATACATCTATGGGATTTAGCCTGCTAGATAATGAAATAGCAATAAATTATTCAATTATTTCACGGGTACTCAGTTCCAACATAATACGATAAATCCACGGTCCCATGCAAGTCTCCTTTAGTCTAGTGATATAAAGTGCCTGACGAACCTTAGCGGCCGTACATTCAGCAGACCAAGGGTCAAATCCTACGAAGTCCATAAAAAAATATTTTTTTTGTATAATCAATATCCAATCTTCAAACCACTCCAAAATGAACAGGCAAAGAAAACACAAAATAAAACGACATCTAGCGACTCCGAAGAAGAAAACACAAATACTTATAAGATGACCAAATGTATAGGAAAAGGTGCACTGAAATTCGACGACAAAAATATGGAAAAAATCATCCTTCACATTGATACAAAAAAATTTGCTTCGTTGCCTCCCTACTCTTGTCAGTCTTGTCTCCTTCAGTTTTCTGGAGGTTTCACTTCTACCGCATGTGAATCGCACAGATATGCTTATACTAAAGTAATATGTATTTTTTTAAATTTGGTATAAATTAATTTAGTGTTATCGTTGATTATTTTCATCAAAACCGTGACACTAAAGTTAATTGAAGTTCAGCTTCATAAAACGGATTATTTTTTCTTACCTCCGTTCCCAAACACCTTACCGTTTTCAAATTTGGAATGCTTTCAGTTTTGGGCCAATCGGATGTCCTCACCCCCCTCATATTTCTGCCCCACCCTCCCTCTACAGCCTTTCCATCACCCCTTCGCCGTTCCAAGTCACGCAATGGGAAGCTTTGTCTATGCTTTTATAAAACGATATTTATTAATATTTTTTCTATGGCGCGATGAAACGTTATGGGTAGGTACTTTGTTCTAATCAATTTGAAAACGGTGTTCGGAATAATTAGATTAATGTTTTTTTTTTTTGTATGGCGTCAACACTCCTTTTTATTACTTTTATATATATGTATACAGGTATCGCAGCCAGATTTGAGTCGTACATGGTATTCACACTGATGCATTGCTTGCACAAGCATGTTTCAAATTTGTTATTTAACTTTAGAAATTAAAATTTTAGCGAAATTGAAAAAAAAAAACATTTTAAATGCAAAATATGGATGAAAAGAACACACTGTAAGTACGTTTTTTGCATATTTAAATTCAATATTTTTTAAAGTTTTTTAACTAAATACCTACAATAAGTGGGAGTATTAAGAGGGCATTACCAGAGAAAACCAGAAATATGTCATTTTCAAATCAGATTTTAGACGTATTGACTCTTCTCCACAAAAAATTATAAATGGATTTCGAAAGACTGGATTCGAAGGATTGTTCTTTTATCTAGCATTCGCATGTAATAAATTTTGAGATTTTTTTTTAATTTTTAGTATAATAAGGTTATTCCATAGGTCGTAGGCAGATTTGTTAAATTTTCAAAAAAGATTTTGTATTATACCACACCCATTTCAAATAATATAATCATGCAGTAAAATAAATCAATACATTATCTAACAAACGAACATTTTAGAATTTTAATTTTAGTTTCAATAAAACCATTAAAAAATATGTACGTACATGTGTTTCTTGACTAAAATTGGTCCATTTGTGTATTTATTTGCGCACTTACAAACTAATATATTTCAGATTTTTTTAACATTCTTATTAAATTTAGACAGTATTGAAAAATGATAAATACTTATAATCAAAAAATAATTACAAAAAGTACATTATTTTAATAGTTTTATCATCACGCTTTCAGCATTTTTGGATGAAGGTATAAATTAAAGCTAATTTGGATTGAAATAAATTCGATATTGAGTTATAATTTAAAAAAGCTGGTACGGAGAGTAATTAATCTTTCTCATTGTAACCGCCCTGCACGATCGTAAGAACAACTTTCGACGAAATGTGGATTTTCGTCCGCTGGCTGGTTAAACGCTCTAAAGACAAATAGTTGTTTATCGACATATTTAACCATCAACTTGGCGAATTTTGTGGAACTTGTAAAAAACTTATTCCAATACTATTCCTAAACATATCTGTGTTTTTGTAAACTTATCAAATCGCAGTACCTATATTTTTTTTGTATTTTTGTGACTTGTGTGCATTTTTTATCTAATTTTATTTTTATTATTTCTTTATCTGTTGAAAAATCATCTGTCATGAATTTATTGTACTACCAACCATGTAAAAGCCCTCTGGGCGTTGAATAAATAAATAAATAAATAACACCTAAATAAAATTGAAGCAATTCAAAACAAATTCCTCAAATATCTTTGTTACAAGTCATATGTAAGATTTAATAATTATGCAGAGGCAGCTTCATACTTTAAAATTGATTCATTGAGTGTACGAAGGCATCATATGGATGCAATATTCCTGTATAAATTAGTCAACAATAATATTCAATGCCCAGAGTTGCTAAATAAAATTCAACTTAATATACCTGCGCGTACAACACGCTCTTCTGTCCTATTCAGGGTTGATCAATGCAAGACAAACTGTAAGCAAAATTCTTGTCTGAACAGAATATGCAATCGTTACAATAGCATATTATCCAAGGTGGACATTTTCAATTCTGAACTTTCCAAATATAAGGGGTACATTAAAGAGTATTTCTCTGATGTTTCATGAATATGTTATGTGTCTATGTTTCTATCGTTTGTACTTTAATTCTGTTATGATTTTATTTATATGTACAACCTGGCTTCTTATGGTTACCAATGTATTGATATTTTTATGTAAATTTTAGTTTTATATACTTAATATTTTGTTTTATAAAATGTTTGATCTCATACTCCTTTATTATAAATTTTATTATTTAAAATTTGTTATTATGCTGTTTAATCAGAGGTAAAGTCACATGGAGGAAATCCATAATTGGTTTTATTTTGGCTACACAAACATGTACAAACTGGAAAAATGTTAACTGTTGATTTCCCGAAAATAAATAAATAAATAAATAAAATCATTAAAATCGAGGTTTTTTGTTCCCCATATTTCTCCTCCAAAACAGAACGAATTTTTAAGATTTTTTTTACTACCTGTATCAGAAGAAAATACTTTATGTTTGTAAGTTTATTTTTTTTTTAAATACCTTGTCAAGTTTTTATACTGAACGTCTGTTGATGGCGTTCAAACCAGGCAATTTTAACCATTTTTGGAGGATCCCAACTCCTAGAAGAAGTAACTTATAAAAAAAGCAAAACGTACCGACACGCTAATAGCGATGTCTATATTATACTAGCTGATTCCCGGCATGCCTTGCTATGCCATTTAATAAAGAAAAAAATTCTTCCTGCGTGTCCTCTCCCAATTGTCCCGTTCCCCTTCCGCCTCCCCTTCCTCTCCGGCGTCCCCTTCCCCTCTCGAGTTCCCACTCCGCCTTCTCCACCTTCCCTCTCCCCATTCCACTCCCCCACCTTCCCCTGTCCCGCAAACCCCCCCTCTTGTGTTCCCCCCATCCTCCCCCTCCCTTCTTCCCCCTCCCCCCTCCCCACTCACTCATTCCAAACATTCTGTCTCGGTACATTCAGTTTTCAAACAGCTCGCGTGCCACCTATAGCATTTTTTTATACATATTTCGTAATACCAGAGCTCACCAGTATTTTTATACAAACCTTATCCTGACAATGCCGAATACAAAAAAAATAGAATTATCGAATTTGGTGCAGTCTTTCGGAAGTTATGCGCGCACATACATTTCGGCGATTCATTTTTATTTATATATAGATAGATATATAGATAGATAGATAGATAGATAGATAGATAGATAGATAGATAGAAGATCGATAGATAGATAGATAGATAGATAGATGGATAGATAGATAGATAGATAGATAGATGGATAGATGGATAGATAGATAGATAGATAGATAGATAGATAGATAGATAGATAGATAGATAGATAGATAGATAGATAGATAGATAGATAGATAGAAGATAGAAGAAGAAGATAGATAGATTAAAAAACATTTGCAGTAGTGTTAAAATGCAGAGAGGTAATTGAGGAGAGGTAGTAATTAATATTATAACTCAGTCGTGCCACGCGTTGCTTATAAATTATTAAATCCTCTGTCTGAAATGATTCACAACGATGCAAAAAGGTTGAAGAATCCAGAAGCTAGACAGATTGACGTCAAAATTCACGCACCGCCAAGTTTTGATCAATAATTTATAATATCGAATTAATCTTTATATAGCCATATTTTGAAATACAATAAAAATGATCGTGTAAACAGTCCATCAAATCGCACTTGCATAATTGCCCACACACGATTGCGCATCCATACATTGCAATTAAAATTAATTAGTGCAACCATTAAAAAACGAGAATTTATTCTGTCTAGGTCAAAAGGAAAACAGTTAGAAAATGCGATTTGATGTTTTACAAGATACTTTTGTCGTAAGTTCATGCATCAAGTTGCCTGCCTACCTGTCGGAAAACGCGAAATGTAACATTTTAGCTACTTGTATGGGAATAGGCTCTGACAAAATGCCGTATTCTAAACTATACAATTCATTCACAAGGTGGCGCAAAAGTCATCATCCTATCGGCAGATGCCATAATTTTTGCAAATGGCGGCAAATGTCAAATCTGCTTTGACATTTGTGAACTAAAAAGATACAAAATACACGTCAACAAGACATGAATCACTTCAATCCTCAAGAACGTGGAAATTTTTTGAATAAAAGCATTTCCGGGTCACCTGATCTCTCGTTTTGGTGATTTGTTCTCGCCGGCAAGATCGCCCGATTTAACCGTTCCAGACTTCTTTTGTGAGGTTTCTTGAAGTCATGAGTCTCATGTCATCAAGCCTCAGAAGAAGCCTGCTGAAGCCCTCAAAGAGAATATCCGTCAAGAATGCGAGAACCTATCGCAGAAAGTTATGGAAAGAGTTATGGTCACAATTCTGGCGGCGGCTACTTGACCGACTTAATGGGAAAAAATGAAGACATCAAATAAACACAATCCAAAAGCAGAAACTATTTTTTTATTCATAAAAAAATTACAGCCAAAGAACATCGGGTGACAACTTTTGTGCCACCTTGTGCATAATATGGTATACGGTATACAATGCATGAATTATTCCAGGAGAGAAGCAAAGACGTACCTTCCAATTTGGAGTATAACTCTCTGAATTTACTGTGGATATCTGGCACAGGACCTTTACAATTAAATACACAATGTTTAAAAATATTTCTTAAGCGCATTGAATTAAATATTTCTTTCAATAAGGGTACCAATGCCTTGAAAACCACTCATTACATAAACCAAAACCTCTTCCATTGGTCATCCCTAAGTGGTTCGCTGAATTTAGTGATTTAGCAGAGTTGCCCGGCTTTAAGGGTTTGTCATGACCATGTCCGCCTAATCATTATTGCAAGAAATCAATCGACATTTTCAAAAAAAAGCGCGAAGTCCCAACACACATCGCTGCGCACTACTCGTAGGTACTAAAATCAGGAATTAAGAATGCAAAATGACGCATGCCCATCAAATTCAAGTGTTCACTCTATTCCACATAAAAAAAAATGTACCTATATGTGTGTCCAATTCGCATTCAAGGGAAGATTCGTTTGTGTTATTACATATTATTACAAGCTATAGATTGCTAGACATATATTACAAGCTTTGAAATATACATAAATGAAGCTGTTATTTGGATATTTGTTGAAATCCCACCCAATATCAGCTCTCTCTCTCTCTGGTTTCAATCCTGGGATTGGTTTGCAGCCAATTTCTCTATTCTTCTCTACCATTCTTCCCTGTCTTGTGCGGCTCTTTTGAGGTCTGCACGTCCACCAGCAGGTCCTCCAGGTACTCTTGGCGTGGGCGTCCCCTAGAGTTTGTCCCCTCGGTCATACCCTCCATTATGGCATGCAAGAGGCCTTCTTGTCGTATTACATGGCCGCTCCATCTTGCACGCCTTTTGGACAAGGTCCTGAACAGGTGTCTTCCTCCTTCGATTCTTTGGAGAACCTCCTCGTTTGTAATGTAGTCTCTCCAGGAAATTCCTAATATTCTTCTATAGGACCACATCTCAAAAGCCTAAAATATCAGCTACAACCAGCATATTTGCATAATTTATTATCAATGAATTCGTTTTTCGTACTACCTGACTAAAGATTTGCTCATCAAGTCAATCTCTGATTGAAGAAGATTCATGAGAAGGAAAATGCATTTAATGCATTTCATTAATGCTTATTTATTTGAATTAACATTTTTTTAAATAGTTAGAACAATTGTGCATCTCAATCTCAATGGGTACAAATGACGTCACGCTCGGCTGATTTTGCGCGCTTTTTCAACGTTTTATTATAAAATACAGATTTTTTATACCCTCGTCGTCTTCTTCTTCTTTCTACCGGCGCATTCCCGCCACCGATCCGTACAATCAGTCAGCGGGGCGGCCATGCGTTGAGTGCACCGAGCGGAGCGGAGAGGAAAATGTACCGGCGGAGCGGCGGAAAAATAACATGACTAATAAATAAATTAAAAAATTAAGATATTAAAGGCTTCAAATATAGTGTTGGAATCGCATTTTGAAATAATTACACAATATTATAATATTAATAAACAAAATAAATTATTTTATAATAAAATCAGTCTTAACACTTTTCGAAATTTTATTATTAGAATTTATCGATTTTTCTTAAGATTTTCGACAAAACTGTAGCAAATTAAAAACTAACAATTTTCCACAATGGGACCATGTTTTTGTGTAATACGACACAAGAATCATAATTTCTCGGAGCCAGCAGGTCTATGATATCTCTATTTGAGGAATTTTTTAAGGCTAAAAAAATTGTGTCGGGAAGTACCTGTGAAATACCACTAAACGAATCCCTAAGTACCTACTTGCTGAGACCATTTCAAAGAACTTTTCGATTTAATGGTGGTTTTTCTGCATAATATGACATATTTTCAAAGAGAGTACATATATATAATCATTACTCTAATCACTCTTGCAGAGGTCGTATTTTTCCACTTTTTCATCCACAGAAATCAAAATCATATCTCAGTGCCCAAATTCATCCATCGCGTCAACTAAACCTCGGAGATCTACCCAACCTTTTCCTCCGCATCTCCCTGCCGTCCCCACTAACTTAAGAGGAATACACAAGACAAAAATGTGTCTATGCTTAGTGTCCCTCATATGTCACAACTAATACATTATATTAGGCATATAAATACTTTTTTTTTTTTTGTTGTTGTTATTTTCATTTTCATTTAATGGTTATTACCAATTACATTTGTATATTATATCATAATAACCAACATTAGCATAAGAAACTGTTTTGGCTTACCTCATGTTTAACCTCTTGTATAACTCATCCTGTATAAAAATTGCTGTTTGTTTCTTACAATAAATAAATAAATAAATAAATTGATTGGTAAACACAGTCACGGAAACGCTGGATATTATCCCAAAAGTGATTTTTATTTATTTTGGGAATATTGAAACAGGAAAAAAAAATAATCAAGGGAACTGTCACAAATCATTTGAGTCATACAATATTATTTTTTAAGGTCGTTTCTTATATGTATTCATATATTTCTATTGAAAAAAAAAAATATATATATATATTTATTTTTTTATTTTTTTTTACATGAGCTCCACACGGGAGGCCTTGAGGAAAATCATTTCCCTCAGGGCCTGTGTCATCTTTGGGGATGCTCTGTGGAGGGTTTTTTTAAGGAAAGGAAGGAGAGGAGAGTTCTGGGAAGGAAAAGGGTTTAAGGGGGGGTAGGAATCTGGAGTTCAGTATGTCCTGGTCATCCGCCTCCAAGACCTAGACAAATCTCACCCCATGAACCCGGGCACCCCTTTTAAATCACCAAACGTAGCGAAACACTTGGGGTGACCTATGGCAGAGGTGTTGGTTATCCAATAAAGGTTCCCGGGGCGGCGGTACCCATTCCCGCCACCCAAATTTTGTAGCTTATGCGTAATTTTTTTATAAACAAATAAGTAAACAATTTTATTTTAATTTTATTCAAGCGAAACATAAGAAATGCTTTAAATTACATAGAGCATATTTTTGTTGTTATACATGTTAAATAATTCGAAGTAAAGATTAATCGAAATTAGCGATTTCATGCGCATTTAAGTTATAAAGCTGTTAAAAATATATGTTTTTCTTGAAGATAATATCCATACATTCCCCATGCCGAAACGGCAGTTATATGAAAGTCCCTTGATAGAAAAAATCGCAAAGTATGCTACGAAAATTATTATAAACACATTTTTTCAGTTTTATTAAAAGATGTAAAAATCCACAGTATTTCATTAAATGCTATTTTAGGCATTCTACGTGAGATTTTTGCTCTACTTTAAACGAGTCGTGTTATATAAAACATTTTCACAATTTTCGCTTCAATATCTATTATTCTTTTTTAATATTAGCGCTCTCCGTCTAACATTCGTGTTTATCCTTCTTTTTGAACGGGTACACCGCGTCTTAAGATCCACAATATTCTTGCATCGGGGATGCCACAATCCCACTGGTTCTGAACATTTGGGCTCCTTCACTTAAAAAAAGTTGAAACCACTACCTAACAGTAGATACTGTATAAAGTGTCCTCCACACGATTATTCCACGAAACAAGAGAATTGACAATAACAAAGAACACAAAAATAATGATGGTTTATCTTAAGATCTCTGCGACTGAACTACGTGTGGCAAACGTAGTTTTTGCATTGTCTTGTATCCTTGTCACACGATGCAACACGGCAAACAATGCCCTTCATGCGCCACCTACAATAACGTATGATTTCTCCGTATACCTCCGTAGAAATATGAAGATAGGTACAAAATTTGCCATGGGGCAATGTTTCTATCCAAACCGAAAAAACACCAAAATCAATTTTTCGATGAGTTAGAAAAATATTACTGTGCCCGCGTTTTTTTTAGATTGCTTTTTAAGTGAACCTTCTTTAGCATCGTTGTTATTTGAAATTCGATGAAACGAAAAATAGCGACACTAAAAAGAGCAAACAATTAATTTTCATAAGATTTAGCTTGCGAGATATGAGTATACAGTCGGTCTCCTCTTTATGCAGTGCTTCGTAACCTATCGGTCTCCTCTTTGTGCGGTGCTTCGTAGTCTCCCCACACTTGTCTACTTTAGTGTTCCGAAGGTTTCACTTCTACCGCGTGTGAATTGCAGACTCTGTTTTTTTTATACATTAGCACAACATAGGAAGCCCATGAAGAAAATAATTTCCCTCTATGTCATATTTTGGGGTTCCATGTGAAGGGTCTTTGAGAAGTGGAAGTTCTGGGTAGGAAAAAGGTACGAGGGGTGGTTAGGAATCTAGGGGTCAGTTTATCCAGGAGCGACGGACGTATGAATCAATCCCTCCTGCTGCGGTACAAGAGGATGGGTCGAGAGAGACCAGCTGGAGAGGTCAGGGAGTAACCTTAAATCGGCCTCTCCCGATCCGGCCCGCCACGCAGCTGGTGAACCGGACACCACTGCTAAGACACGAAGCGCGAACCACTTGGGGCGACCTATGGCAGAGGTGTTAGTTATTCAATAAATGGTTCCGGGGCGGTAGTACCCTTACCGGCCTCCCAAATTGGATTTACCTAAGTGTAGTATCGGTGGCGATCTTTTACTACAAAATTACTGACATCTTTCAACACCTGCGTGACCCTGTTTTGTTTTTCGTTAAAAGTAAACTTTGAGGCGATAAAAACACCTACATAAATTATTTCTTTGGATTTCGCTTGTAATATCTAAAAACAACCCACACCCTGACAATGTTTCACGAATTCGGGATCCCATAATATTATAAGTAATAATTATTAGCCTGAAACACTTATCTACATTGAAAAAATCTCCCGAGAAAGGATACATGCCGCCGACGGGACTCGAACCCGTGTCCTTCTGATTTCCGGTCAACTGCTCTGTCCACTGAGCTACGTCGGCTTATCGAAATGCCAAAAAATTCAATGTATACTAGTGTTTCATTCAACAATTACTGCTTATTACATTTTTCCACCTGCAAACAACCAACCCATTCGGGATCCCATGTTTGCTACATTGCTATAGCTATATGGAAATGGCTTTAGCTAAGTTTAGTGCCTACATTTGAATATAAGTCACCGTCCTCTTCTAATTCTAATTACTCCCGCCTCCATCTCACTTTACCTTCACAACATTCCCCAAATTGGCGATTCCGAACTCCCGCTGGCAATTGGGATTTACAAAACTATTTTGTACGTCGATAATATAATTAAATTTGTCAAATTTAATGTAAAACAATCTGCCCCGATGTTCAGTCTTGCCCCTCGCTCCGCGCCAACAATAAAACTCGAACGCCATAAAAAAAGCCGTGGGAAATGTTCTTTTTTCTATGGCGGAGCACACACACAACACAATCACGCTTTTGTTTTACACCGAGAGACGGATAGAGTCGTCGGATTTTTAGATATCTCAAAGGCGCCCGACGCGGGAGGAAGCCGAGAATTGTTCTGAAACGCGCGGAAATGTTCGAAAATGCCACTGAATCGCGGCAAAAACCGTAGATTATAAATATTTATACCTACACCTTGAAAAACACGACATTTTGATCGCGAGCGGTAAAACGCGGGAAACTTTGAATCGCTAATGTCAGATGAAGGTTTTTGTCTATGATTTTCTTGATCTGAATGAATCTGTGAGGCGAATGACTTATTGATGTACATATCATATATAATAGGTTTCCTTTTATTTCAAACTTTTCTGATTTTGATGACGATACAACCGACCATCAGCACTATTTTGTTTTTTTGACGTTTGAATGGTCACTGTTATGCCGATTCTTTGTCCGTTTCAGCGTTTGATCAAAAGTACCTACCTACACAATAAAATTTGACGTTTTGATTTCAACAAGTGTTTTGTCCTAAGGCAGTTGTTATCTGTAAACAAAAAAATATTTTTTTATTTTTCTTGTACTGCGTTGTGCGTGCGACATATCTTATTTTGATTTCTCTTAAGCCTCGATGACACACGGCGAGTTACAAGCTACTATCTACTAAGTTTTAAAAGCGGGTAAATCGGCGAGTGAGATTGCCATGACGACACACAAAACTGTCCACTTGCTCAGAAGCGTAGGAAACTGAGGTCGCTTTTAGCGCCAGTAACAAGAATAACGACACCTGCGTGAACTAATTCTTCAGATTTTTGACAGTCGAAATCAGCTGTTTATCGGAAGCCATGTTGGAAACGTAAATAAACCAATCACGAGCAAGCGTGTAGGCGAGTAAAGTTGAAGACCTTTCAACTTTTTTTCGTAGATTGTCAACAATCTGCTAGTTGCTGCTAGTTAGCAAGTGACACGATGACAATGGGCGAGTTTACTAACAGATAGTGAATTTCCCAGATAGTAGCTTGTAAACTAGCCCTGTGTCATCGACGCATTAAACTCTGTTAGATTTGTTTTACCTCCCACCTGCTTACTTAAATTCTTCAGTTCCTAAAATTATTTTTTATCTCATCGAGATTTAGAAGAATTTAGAAACCGTTTGTTGGCATGACTAAGTAAAATCAGTGAGTGTTCCACGTGAAATAATAATATTAACGTGGAGAAGTGAAATGTGTCATGCTAAACCGCACAATAATTGCACTCCTTAGAACTGAGAATCTGTGTTACCCGATGTTAAACAAAATAAATAACGGAGCACCTAGGTATATTGTGTTTTTCAGCCACCTCTGGACTGACGCCTCTAGATACCTATATATGTATGAAAAAGGCTTGGTTTTGTGTGCAATCCGTTTGACAGATTTCCCGATCAATGAAAGGATTGCAATCTTCAGAACAAAGACGTAAGATGGAAATGCTGAGCTTATTTTACCGGTATTTCATTGGAAGATGCTCTGAAGCTCCATCAGCATCATTCAAGTAAATAGCCGCGAGACACGCCAAACGCGTGTCCAACATTTGCATACAGTTGATGTTATCAAATTTGGCACATGAGAACGAATTGTTTATACAACTCGTTTGAGTTTAACAGCTCGGCTATGGGATGATTTTACAGTTTCTGTGTTTCCTCCTTCCTACATCCTGGGTCCGCTTTCTATGATGGTATTAGGAGATTTTCAAATATTGTCAGGTTATTCGAAACCCGGGAATGTTACTTTCTTTGAAAAAAAAACGTTTTCCTTAAAAAAATACCCTCCACACAGTATCCACCAAGGAAGCGAAACATTACTTGAAATGGCTTTAGCGGTGTTTGGTGACCAGATCTTAATAGGCAGGTACTTCCCAACCTTCCTCCCCCCCCCCATATCTTCATTTCCCAACTAGCTTCATCTTCACAACATACCCCATTACGGACTTCATAGTCCCATTGGCTCCGGACAGCTGAGAGCATTTGGGACTCTTGTGTGGTATTCGCATAAAAATAAAGTAGGTTGTAAGAATAGCGGATCGACCGCCACACCTGTTTTGATAGGTGCCCCATAATGGTGTATTGTATATATAATTATTGCTGCTTACTCTTTTAGATTTATAACTCAATTCGATTTTAATCTGGGTGGTCATCTCGTGTTTTTTTTATTAATATGATAATATGAAGTTAACATAAATTTTTAACTAATAATATTGAGCATGTTTAAAGTACCATCACAAGCCGAAATACCTTCCGGAAAAAAAAGTTTTTTAGGGAGACACATTATTAAAAAAATTCACAAATGAATGTCCAAATTGACAAAATGAAACCTTCCGAAAGGGGATTTTTGTTGGAGACAATTTATTAAACAAAATGATATACATACACTGGAATTTACGAAATACTCGCACCTTCCGAAAAAAGAGGCGTTGTTTTGTTAGAGATACAGTCTAAATGGACAAATGTATGGTCAAATATTATGGGCATTATTCTAGTGATAGTTAAAAAAAAATTACAAAAAATTAAACATATAAATATATGAAAAAATTGAGAAAATGATTGTCAAAATGGACAAAATCAGTTTACAAATTGACGAAAAATTCACACAGATGCATTACTTGACAGAAAATAAAATTCAGGTGAAAATTAAATATACCCAAAATGACAACATACACTTAAACATTAACAAAATTACTGTTTTATGAAGTTTGAGAGTTTTAAGGTCATTGCAATTTTTGCAGGTATCTTTATAAGCACATAAAACCTTCGAATAGCATTAAATAATTCGTTAAAAAAAAACACTATAATTAATCTTTTGACAGCTTTCATTTCTAGAAAAGGAATAATTTTGCAATGAATACGAGTTGTACCTACCTTCTACCTAATCCAGATCAACAATTAAAAACTTGAGTTACAGAAACTGGTATAGGCCTCATTAACATAGCCATGGAAAAAGCTGTAAAAATATTATACTTTTATTGGGGCTATTGCTATGGCTAGAGTTGTAAATAAATGCTGTAAACTTGTTCTCTTATTCGGGTATAAATATTTAAATTATACATTCTCAATTCTCACGAAAATGATGCTACATAATTCATTACAATTTGAAATACATATTTGAACTGGAAATAAATAAATCCTGATGAGGTAAGCGTTGCTGTTAAACATGTTGTTTTTTTCACATTAGTGCCACACAGGAAGCCCAGAGGAAAACAATTGCCCTTGGGACCTATTTGATCTTTGGGGATGCTGTGTGGGGGGTATTTATAAGGAAAGGAAGGTGAACAAGTTCTGGGAAGGAAAAAGGTAAGAGGGGGTCAATGTATCCAGGAGTAATGAACGTATGAATTCATCCCATCCATCCGGCTGAAGAAGTCAAAAGGCTACCCCCAACCAGTCTCTCTCGATCCGGCCCACCACGCAGTAGGCGGGCATATGCATTCGCCGTCAAGATCCAGACAAACATTATCCCATGAACCCGGGCACCCATGCTAAGTCACCAATTATAATAATAACGTAATGTTTATATAGCGCAGTTTTGCGTTCTTTCACTTCAAGTACGCTTAATTATAATAAACTTAGTGTTCCTTACGAATCCTTACAAAAATTGATTAAATAATGTGAAACAAAGAATAAATATACAGTATATACAAAGCAATGCCAACACCAAACGTAGCGAACCACTTGGGGTGACCTATGGCAGGGGTGTTGGTTATCCTATAAATAGTTCCCAGGGCGGCGGCACCCGTATCCGCCTCCCAAATTGCGAACTACAACTTATAATGCACATTTTAGGATAATTATGAAATATCGATTTGCCAACTTTTATCAACGATTAGCTCTATTATTAATAAACTAAAAACATTTGTCTTACATCCTTTCATCTCCAATTTTAATTCCACCTCTTCCTTAAATGTTCCAGCCTCACAAACCCGCACAGTACTCGCATCAATATAGGTCAAACATTGCCACGAACACGCACCCAGCGCGCTTACACGGTGTACCGTGTACTTACACAGGCGTACAATGTAAACACGTGTCCATACGACACATGCCCCGCTCCACACAGCATCACCGTCATGAACTTCCTAGGAATAACGAGATATTATTGAAGAGATCTCCACTTTAATTGGCCGGGATGGCCGCGTTAACTCCAATGTAGTCGACGCAACACGAAATGAGTCTCTACTAACAAAATTGTAAAATAATTTAAATAACAATGTTGATTGTCACTTTGTCACAATTCGACACTTAGTGTGACAATTTGTCACAAATTAACTTTTTACTAGGATGCAAAAAAATCCAAGTATATTAACGAACCTTGGTGAACATTGGTGAATCTATCTACAAAACTTTTCTAAGTACGCAAGCGATCAAAAGTTTAAGTTTGACAGTTTATGGGAACGGTTTTTGATCTATCTTATGCTTTTTGAGCTAAGATATTTTTGTATTTTGATTGATTAGCGATCATATATGTAACAGCTAAGGTTAGGTTTTTTGCTTTTCCTCAATAAGTATTCTCAATTATTTCAAGATCATTTTTTCTAAGATTATTTTCTCCGAAATAATGCATTGCTGTTCCTCAATCAATATTCTACTAATTATGGATACCATTCTCCCTTTTATCCAGAATGTTGAGACTTGTCAACGCAAGTCAAAGCATTGATTTTTTTGGTGTAAAACTAAATGACTTTCGGCAGTCGATACGCAATATTTAAATGCTTCTTCATGCTTTGCCTTGTAGTGTCTTCTATATGTACCTTTGACATTTTATACTGTCGTTGCTGTTAATTTATATGTGCTCTCCCTTCACTGTCATCTCTGTTTTTTTTATTCATGTTATTATTATGTTTTTAATGGACTATTGTCCGTAAATTAATAAATAAATAAGATGCTCATTTTCCAGAAAAACGTTAAGCACATAAAATTTTTAAAACGTTTTTAGCCTACCTAATATGTTTTTGGTTTTGTTTTTTGGACACCCGAGGAAGACATGGCACCATTGTGAATCAGATACTTGAGTCGGGCCATGTCAAGAGTCAGAATAATAGAAGAGTATGTATGAGATGATATATGAATGTGAATGAGGCAAGAAGTATCTGCCAAGATCGAGTTGTTTGGCGGTCCGGCCTCTCTACCTACCCCTCCGTGGAAACAGTGCGATGGTTAGTTATTTATTTATTTATTTGTAAGAGACAAACAGCTTATCCTACATAAAATATAGAGATACAAAGTTAAATTAAGTCAAGCCAAAAAGGTCTCCTATGATAAAGTTACTTGGAGATAAAGTTTTATTATATCTTAGAATTAATTTTAGGTGAGGAAGAGAGGAAGAGGAATATAAGATAAGGATAGGAGATGCTCCCGATACATCCCACACTCTTATATTAATTGTCGATCGTACGCGTTACTTCTATTCGGTATTTCTGAAGGGTATTGTTAAAAATGTAAATTGTAAAATTTTGTGTTTTATTGCGCACGGAGATCGGTGATTTTTTTCTAATGTTAGTTCGACGTGTGGGCAAATTTAATAAATTGGACTCTCTTGTTGATCGTGTCGGATTATGATTTTTAATTTTGTTAGTATAAGATACATTTTTCCGAGTGACAAATCAATCAAATGAAAGAATACACAAAACTTAGTGATGAGACACTCACCATGAATACAATTACCGTTTTCTACTATTAAATATTTTAACTACATTGAGACGAGCACCTTTTCAAGATGACGATGCGTCTCCTGGAGTGGGTGACCAACCCAGTGGCAATAACGAGGAAGTGTCCTTTAAATAGTGGCATCCTTAAGCGACACAGCACGTCCCATCACACACATATATAGCTCTTACACACTCTGTATCCTAACATACCCACATACAACCAGATATTTTACGTAGGTACCTACTAATAATATTATCATCTGGGTACCAATAAGCTGGATGGACAGAGTTACGAATGAAGATGTAATGGTTCGGATGAATAAAGAAAAAGAAGTTATTAAAAAAACAAAAATCCGAAAACTTCAATATCTAGGACATACGATGAGACATCCAGAGAAGTACGAGATCTTGCATCCCGTAATGCAGGGAAAGATTGCCGAATGACGGGGCCCTAGAAGAAGGAGAACATCATGGCTGAAAAACCTGAGACAGTGGTTTGGCCAGTTGTTCCGGGCCGCAGTAAATAAAGTCCGCATGGCCAACATGATAGCCATCGTCCGTTGAACGAACAGGGCACGAGAAGAAGAGGAAGGGTACCAATACGAAGAAGACTTTCTGGAATAGATAGTGATAATATATACGCCGACCTATAAACTGTGGAACCTGCTTTTTATGAGGATGTCATAGAAAAGTTCCAGAGAAAGTCCCTCGACAAGAAGATCGTTAAAATCTAAACTTTGCTTGAATTTCCTTTCCCTCCCCTGCTCTCCTTCAGCCTCACGACTTTTCAAACCAATTGGAGATGTCCACTGATGGTTCCACTGGCTCCAGACAGTGGTGAGAAGTTAGGATTCTTGTGCGATATCTATTCACATAAAAAATAAGATACGTGTCCTAAATCTCCTCCATTGTTGTCAATATTTTAATTGGATTACTATCCAGATGTGATGACGTGTTTGTGTGCTCCACCACTAGCTCGTCAGATTAAGAATGATTGTGCAAAACACAGAATCGCGTAGATAAGTTTGAATCTTATCTGCCTTGCGTTACCGGTATTCGCCGCGATGGTTGCTGGAAGGCTGGTGTTTTTACAATCAGATAAATAGTGGCACACGTAATGTCTTCACGGATCAGATCCGACGACAACGTACACGTAGACACTCATGCTAGATGCTGCAGTATGTATGTATAATGTTACGTAAGTTCTCGGTATTCCTACATCCTATTCTACGTCTTACGTGATGGAGGGATTACGATATTCTTAACACGTATATTACCAGAATGGGGTACAAATGTACCTAGGGAATAACAATGGCACAACTCAAAAAACTTAATTTTTTTCAAGAGAGCAGTTTGAATATTTCGTTTGTGAGTATTAAATCAGTTTATTAACCAATAAAAAAACACTGTTTTACAAAAGTTGGGAAGCTATTATGTAATTTCGTTACATATCTTATGTTTTTAAAATTAAATGACCATTGTGCCACTATTTTTGCTGAATTCGAGTAAAATATTATAATATAACAATGAAATTTTCGCTTTTAAGGTGTAATAGATATCCAGGAACATTTCTGCATAGGAACTTAACTCAAAAATGCAATTTTTTTAATAGTGCCACTATTATCGCACAAGTGCGAAATATGAGTTCCATGTGAATTCAGAATCAAGTCAACTCAACACCTCTTTGAAAAGTCATTAAAAGCTATGAAAAAAAATTAAAAATAGCACATAACTTAACCTAACGTAACCTATTTAACCGATTTTTTAATATATATTTTTTCATCACTTTTAATGACTTATCAAAGAAGGTGTTGAATTGATTTCATTATGTTTGTCCGGTCACCCAAATATAACCTAATTGTAATGTATCATAATAATAAGTCTATGATTGGTTCTCACATTACTTGTCTGTGGACTCTTCGAGTCACATGGTCTCGTTTCCGAGATGTGCCGAAGGTAGCTGAAGGTATATGTGCAGTCTTTGTACTTCGAGAACTACACAAACAAAAGCCGGCTCTCAGTCAGAAATGATGTTAGTCTTCCGAATTATAATTATAAAATATGATACGTTAATAAACAAAAACTATGATTCAAAGAACCCAAGTCTTTCTATAAGCATCCGGTAGTACTGGAGAATACTTGTCCCAGTACTTACAAATAACCAATATATTTGGACAGAAAATTGGAGACAACACTAACCTAACCTAAAAGATACAAAACAAAACCTAACCCTTAAATTAAGCCGTAATATTTAAATTAAGCTTACCCTTATGCAAGTACATAAGTTAACCTACAATGTTCCTTAAATATACAATAATATTGCTAACCTAACCTAACCCGTAGATTACCAGAATGGGGTACAAATACACCTTCATCATTTTGCATACTTTATTTTAAATGAGTTCGTATCAAAAAATAAATATTTAAATTTGCCACATTATACAATACAAGAAACTGTACGTAAATACGTAATCTGCGAGGCATATAATAGATACCTACGTATAAAAAAATTTCTTATCAATAGAATCTAGAATAATCGGGTATTTTTTAGGAGATGACTTAAATGGTGACCGGACAACTCAAAATGAAACCAACTCAGAAACACATCAGATAGGTCATAAGAGTGATGATAAAAAAATTGGTTAAATACGTTAAGTTAGGTTAGGGTTACCGGCTATTTTAAAATTAATTTTTCATAGCTTTTAATGACCATTCTGAGGTGTTTCTGAGTTGGTTTCATTTTGAGTTGGCATGGAACCGACTAAAACATTATGATTTTCACAAGGTGCAATCCATTTTTCGTAGCCTTTCGAGACAAATTATTCTAGTTCTTGGAAGCTGGTTATTTTTACAATATTTTTAAACATTATCAGCCTTATTTGATAAACGACTGTCTATGTGAAAACATTACTAATTAAAAATTGACAAAAATTACGTAAATAATAGTAATTGGTCATTGTCATTATAATGCAAAATATGGAACAAAAATATTATATGAATGCAGCCAACATAAAATTTAATTATCTTATTAGTAGTTGTAAAATGAGCGCGATGATGGCTTACCTTACAAGGGTTAAGTGAAGCTGAATGCTCACTCTATATGAGTTATGCTTGTGGATCTCGATAGACTATGTTTATTGAAACAAACACAAAGATATATCACAGAGGTTCTTACGATACTGATGGCAATCTTGCCCGGTTTGTGGGTCCCTCGTGGTCGTTTGGCTGGGCTGGTCCACAGGCAGTCGTTATTTAGTTCGTATGCGATGGAATGGTGAGTTACCGGCGGTAGACGGTGATGTTGACAGCTGCATTACGATCGGAAGACTCACGAAAAAAACACTTGTTTTTTCTCCTTAACAACCGTTGACACCGGCAATTATCAGCCAAATAAGTACCCAGTGTGCGAAATTCACCAATAGGTTTGAATTCTGGTCTTCGTACGTGAACCAGAACAAACTTATCGAGATCTTATTAAGCATTATGAAACAGTAGTAGTAGTTGCAGATATACCGACAAAAACGCCGTTTAATAGTCGTTAAGTGTTGTTTTAAGTCTGTATATATTCCTTCAAACTCACAATCATGGAATTAAGTAGAAAACTGTAAGTGATATCCATAAAAAATTGAATGGATACAAATGTTCAATTTGGCCCATCAGCCCAGCGTTCTATCTCCCTCAAACTCGCCTGAGATCGTAGTTCTCCATCCCATTAGAATTTTGTAAACACAGTCTTGCTCATACAGTTGAACAAATTTGAAAAAACTAAAAATATTGAGGCGTTTTTTTTGAGATATCGATTTTCGCAGGACTTTTACTTACTGGGCGGTTTTTAAGCACTGCGTTAGTTGAGGGTTGAATTGATAATACATGCAGAAGTAGACGGTACGCGTGCATTGTTGAAGAAACGCTGGCCAAGGTCATCATGTCATGGCTAATCCTCATCAGATTGAAATAAATCATCAAGCAAATCATTGACTGTGAAGAGTTGGGGCTAGTTGTTTCACAGGAATTCAAATGTAAGATTGCCATCAATTAGACATTCATCAGCATTTTTTTGACATTGTAAAGTTCCCGTTAAACGCCGATTCTAGATGAGTTTCAGGTTTCTATCAAATTGTAATAAGCTGATAACATGATAGTTGTCCTCTTCTGCTGATCACATTTTGTTCAAATACTGAAACGGATTTAGAATCTGCATGTAACGGGGATCTCTCAATTGTCAATCGCGTTGAATTACCATTTGATGACAATCTTAAATTTGAATTTCTGTGAAACAACCTGGATTGATTTTGAGGCTTTCAAAGAAATCAAAGAGGACGCGTTTGCCCACCTAATACGTGGCGGGCCGGATTGGGAGAGACTGGTTGAGGGAGACATAACCTAACTACCGCCAGACTCTTTCGACCCATCGCGCTGCACCGCAGTGGAGGAATGGATTCACACGTCCATCACTCCTGTACATATTGGGTCCGTCACCCCTTATATCTTTTTCCTTCCCAGAACTTCCTCTCTTTCCTTTCCCTTGATAGACCATCCCCAAAGATGACACACGCTTTGAGGGATTTTTGAAGTGAAAACTTCTTTAGCACCGTGTGATTTGAAACTCGATGAAACGAAAAAGCGACACTAAAAAGAGACAAACACACATCCATAAGATTTATCCTGCGAGAGAATGAGGTAGAATAATCGGTCTCCTCTTTGTGCGGTGTTTCTTAACCTCCCCGCTGCCTACTTTAGTTTTCTGAAGGTGTCTACTTTAGTTTTCTGAATGTTTCGCTTTTATCGCGTGTGAACAGCACACTTGTATTTTTTTCCTCGGGGTCTCTTTTGTTGAGCCAATGTAAAAAAGAGATTAGGAGAAGTTAGGTTAGATGAGGTAAGATTAGGTTAGGTTATGTAAGGAATGGAGTAGTAGATACCCATAACTTTGCTATATCTTCAGCACTAGGACTGTCGCAATGCTATCTATCATCTGTTTCCAATCTATCAAGGTAAATAAAAATGACAAGGCTTTGAGGGTTCGTTTCCTCCAGGTCCTCCTGTGTTTAAAAAAAACGTCAGGTGATGTTAGGTTAGGTGAGGTAAGATTGGGTTAGGTTATGTAATGAATGTAGTAGAGACCCACGACCTTGCTATATCTTCAGCATTAGGACTGTCGCAATGCTATCATCCGATTCCAATCTAACAAGGTGGATTGGAGCTATAGTACCTATACGTGCAATAATTACCGCCTGGCTCATGCAAAAACTGCGTCGGCATCACTGCATCCGTGGGCTGAGTTCTAGCTGCACTTTTGTCGGTCTGCAAAACAGCACTAGAGTTACCTGCACTCCGCTATACAGTGTACTTAGTCTCCGGGGCTTTGAGCAGACAGGTAAAGGGAACCTTGGCACAGTGAGCGGTCTGTTATGCAACAAGTGTTTGATGTGACCATTCGTCGTCTGTTGATTGAGGGACTAATAATTACAATTAAAGTCATACTTAGCTAAGTTTTACAGTAATCTTATTTTGTGAGATGTCTCCACAAAACTATGGAAAAAAGATTTTAACATTAAGACTGTCATACCAGCAAATCATAATTTCGGTTCCGACTATAGCGCTCACACATCAGCGGTCGTGAGCGGACGTTTTTGGAACTAGATTTCGTTCCGCAGCAAGCTTGGTTTCGCGTATCTACTAGGACTATCTCACGCGGAGCTAGGGCTGGCTACAGTATGGGTCAGGTGAAGATGTTGAATTCTCGTTTCCAGAATTTTAATTAGTAGTAGGCAGTTATTTGTAATTTGTACATCGAAGTACATAAACACAAATATATACAAATGAAATGCGTAAACACAGTAGGTATAAAGTAGATGATATAATATAGACATGAATAAAAAATTTGTTATAATTTTTAAATATTTTGTTTTTTAATTGTACTTTAATCAAATTAACCGAGTAATATTCAGTTGGATTGTAAAAAATGTCTCATTTTGAAATATTTATTCGTGTGCACAATGGCATTATTAATAGATTAAAATGGAAAATAATATGAAATATATTGATAATAGACTAATATAATAGTGACTTAGTCATTAGAACAGAAATTATTAACAAAAACACAATTTGAATTACACAATCACAAATTAAAACTGTAATTTTGACGGGAATTTCAAGCGTATGGTGTCTGGCCTCTCTTTCGCAGTTCGTTAATGACATTTTTTATTATTAATAGTTCAAAACAGAAATTTTACAGTATTTATTGTGTGTAACTATTTTTTGATAATTTTTACAACGTGCTTACACCATATACCTACTATAATTGTTTAATAGGCCAATTGCATCACATTTTTTAAAAAAAAAATCCGGTTTAGGCAAATATTCTAAGACATTCTGTATTTTTTTTTAATCGTATTTTTGAAACCCTGGGGATTTTTTGAAAATTTCGATCCGAAAAATCAGACCATTTTTTATAAACCGGAAAGACGGGACATAATTTTATGGGTGCGAAAAAATGATAATTACATGGTCGAAAAACATTTTTAAAAAAATAACGTTTTCCACAAGAAAGGGCACAGGAGAATAACGAGGCATACCAAAAATATTACATCTCATAAATATTTTTTTCCTTGATCCATCTTATTGATCATAAATCAATTATAATGTTCAACGTCTATATTACTAAATACAATGTAATATACTTGTACTTGTAAATTATAATAATAATAACAAAATTATAAAATTTGATTTTATTAAAATCAGCACCACGTGCCAACATAAGCCACCATAAGCCAACGTGTATATAAGGTAGTGGTGTATGCGTGTAACGCCGGGCACGCTAGTAAATTATTGTTTATAATTAACACGGCAATCACAATTGAATTGAGTTATGTACCACGTATTTCCCGACACCGTGTATATGTCGCAGGCCAATCGTAAAATCAGGTAGATCATGATGCGCCGCACATCACGATCTGCCGCCATTTCACGGCGCGGCAGATCATGATGTGGCTAGCCATTTACAGTGATCAAATATACTTGGTCAAAGCCCATTTACATAATAATATAATATAACTAGAAATAATTTACATGGCAGAACAACGTTTGTTAGGTCAGCTAGTAATGTAATAAAAATTTGAATTGCACATACCGATGAAACTTCACAGTCATTATTAACTTTAGAATGTTGATTCTTTTCTCGGGAAATTAAACAACATATTATTATAAAAAATGTACAATAAATCTGACAGATTCGTTCCAACGACCCTGTAGCATATAAGTTATGTACAACGTAAATTGATTATTTAATATTACTAACCTTCGTTTTTTCTCGTTATATTTCTCCCAGATATGTTTTTGGTGTAGTGTTTTTTTTTTGGTGAAAATTTTGTCTACACGTATTTTTCTCCCCATTTTGAGCGGATGAATAAATTTAAAACGTTATAAACTGGACCGGCGCGGACAACACGACCGCTCGCTGCCGTGAATCGACAGAGACAGAAACATAGATAATAACAGTTTTGGTTGGCGCTGCGTGCGCCAAAATACAGAATAAAATATTAACAAAGGCGTGTCGCAAATTCAATAGAATTATATTAAAAAAAAAATACTTTTGGTCACAAATTATTTCTAATATTTCAATAACGTCCAAGTTAAATTTCTGTGTTAAAAAATTCTGAGAGAAATGAGAGCGTGCGCAAAACAAATCAACAAAGTTTCACGGTAATCGGGTGAATGGTATAATAGAATATATGTATATATAATTTCATAACGCCGTAACCACTTTCTCCAGATCCGACCTGCCATGCAGCTGGTGGGCAGACGCATCCGCCGCCAAGACCTGAACAAACCTCACCCAATAAACCCAGGCACCCCTGCTAGTCACCAAACCTTGCGAACCACTTGGGATGACCTATGGCAGACGTGTTGGTTATCTAATAAATGGTTCCCGGGGCGGTGGTACCCATACTCGATTCTCGTGTTTGTTATTTTTGTAATACGAAAAATGGATATAAAAAAGGTCTACCCGCCCACCCCCTCTCAACCCCCCCCCCCTCATACCCTCCTTCCAATCCCCGCCTCCTTTACCCCTCATCCCAACTCTTCTTCAACCTCCCTCCCTTGGGAGCTGTTGGACTCTTGTGCGATATAAACATAAAAATTATTTACAATAAAAAAAAATCCCATCCCCGTCCCCATCCCCCATCCCCAGCCTTGCAACGCATGCCGGGTACGCGCTGTATATAATTTCTTTTATTTATTTACGGACAAATAGTCCATTAACAATATAATAATAACACGAATAACAAGCGAGCCTAAAGGCCCGACCCGCCTAGCAATTGATCACTGTTCGCATCGATTACCGTTCGCATGTCATTTTTTGTAACCAGCACCACTTTTCATAATAATCACCACTTTTCGTAACGATTCACCAGTTAACCCCATGTGTCGAGCATGCGTAAAGAAGTTTTACTTTTAAAAAATGGGGCATTTGGGACTCTTGAGCAGTCGGGACTCTTGTCTCTTGTATCGTATAATGAGGGACAAATAAAAACATTTCTTTTTAAATATAAAACTTTTTGCATAAAAATATTCAATGAAAATGAAATTCGGTCAACCCTGTTGATTTTACGAACGTGAAACAAGGAATTCGTATGTATTTACAGTTTCGTTCCCAAAATATTATTTCAAACTGTTGTGATTCAGAGCGACGTGGACACGTCCTTGTCGGGCCACTTTTCGGGCCGTAATGAAGTGTGAAATTTGTGTTACGGCGCTATGATAAAAATCGTGAAATGCGAAGCTGTAAATTAATTAATATTAAATACTTCCTAAAATTATTTTTCGCTCAAACTTATTTATGATTTGTCAATAATGTCTTAGCACAATAAGTATGTAAAAAAATCTGAAATATATTAGTTTATAAGTTCGCAAATAAATACACAAACTGACTAAGTTTCGTCAAGAAACACATGTACGTATATATTTTTTAATGATTTTATTGAAACTAAAATTAAAATTCTAAAACATGCGTTTGCTAGATAATGGATTGATTTATTTTAATGCATGATTATATTATTTGAAATGACTGTGGTATAATACAAAATCTTTTTTGAAAATTTAACAAATCTGTCAACGACCTATGGAATAACCTTATTATACTAAAAATTTAAAAATATTCTCAAAATTTATTACATGCGAATGGTAGATAAAAGAACAATCTTTCGAAATCCATTTATAATTTTTTGTGGAAAAGAGTCAATACGTCTAAAATCTGATTTGAAAATGACATATTTCTGGTTTTCTCTGGTAATGCCCTCTTAAATGAAAACATATAAATATGTTATAGACCACTTTAATCTTATTTCATTCACACTCTACCGGTTTCGGAAGAACCCTTCCTTCGTCAGGAGAATATTCTTCTTCTTTCGTATGGTGGGGGGTCAGAGGGGGACATCTAGGTCTGCGAGCTAGTCTAGGGCCTCAGGCGTTGCCCTGTGGACCTCATCAATCCCGCCGGGGAATGAATGGAGCGGGCATTCGTTGAAAACATGTTCGGTGGTCTGCACCGCACCGCATTCACACGTCGCCGACTCTTTAAGGCCCCATCTATGCATCATGTGAGCACAACGGCTATGGGAGTATATTAGGAGAATATTAGAACTAACCTACAATATAGAATATTGAAAGATAAGTACACAAATTTAAGGTGTTTGAGTGGGAGGTGAACAAAGATGAAGGGGAAATTACGGGATTTCGGGGAAGAACAGAGCAAACCGGTGGAGTGTGAATAAAATAAAATTAAGGTGGTCAGTATACAAATTTATATGTTTTTATTGTAAATTATGGCGAGTCAAAAAGTTAATGCTTTTTACAAATGTGAAAACAAATCACTTTTTTAACACCACCTTTTTAATCAAAATTAACTACATGTTTCAAAACCAAGGGTTTCTTCGTCAGGGTAAGATTACACCTTTAGTTTTGAAACATGTAGACAATTTTGATTAAATAAGTGGTAGTTATTTTTATTCGTCTAATTAAAATGACGACACAAGAAACGATTATAACATAATTATAGGTATATTAAAAGGAGGACCTGGAGAAACAGCCGCGAATTTCGAAAACCTGTAACTTATCTTCTACTTTACTACACGCTGGTCCGTTCTCAACTTGAATACTGCACCCCCATATGGACACCACTTTACGGTGTCTATAAAGACAACATTGAAAGTATTCAAAAGAAATTTCTGCAATACCTCAATTACAGAATGAGCGCACCTAAACGGGTGTACATAAATATGCTCTTGAATTATAACGTCACCACTCTAACTAACCGGCGAACATACCTTGACCTCATGACGCTTTATAAAATCTGCAATAACGTTATCGACTGTCCTGACCTACTGAAACTAATAAACTTCAAAATACCACCCAGAGTAACAAGGCTTAACGACTTATTCCACATTAGCCGGCCGCGTACAAATGCTGGTGTCAGGGATCCAATCAGAAGAATGTGCGAATCGTTTAATCAAAATCAAAACCTCAAGGATTCCGACTTATTTTTTGATACACGCAGTACTTTTAGTAGAAAATTGAAGGCTGTTTTCCTACAAAGTACAATAACTTAGACATTGCTTGGTTTATAATTTAAACTACCTTTCTATTTTTTTTTAAATTTCTGTATGACATTATTTTTTATCTATATATATTTTTGGTCTTACCATCAAAATTTTTCCAAAATCAATTTGTAAACTTTTATAAGGATATTGCTTTTATAAGGATATTTTATAAGGATATTACATTTTTTATTTTTGATCTCTCTATTTGTAAAATAATATTTACTTATGTATATACATACGTCTTTTCCGTATTTAAAGGTAAAAATATTTTTATATGTTTTTATCTGCTGTTAATTTTAATTCGTGAGAATAGTTTGGATGCAGGCGAATTCTCTATTAATTGTTTTGTATATTCTTGTCAATTGATGTCTGTATCTGTATTTTCTCCTTAATAAAAAAAATAATAAAAAAATAATAAAAAAAAAGTAGCATTTAATGAAGATTATGATGTTAACTTTGAACACACTTAGAGAAATGAGGGGTGGATGTTTGGAACGAAATTTTCGTGTGATCCATACCGATTTAAAATAGAACCAATAATACATATAAGTAAAAAATATATTTTGATGTACAGGGGACCCCACCACTTTCCCAACGGCGTTATAAGGAAACGTATTATGGTTTCCTCCTTCACCGCACACGTTAAGACTTTTTTTTAACGAAGCTACATTTATTTGAACGACTCTAGACCCTCCAATGTCCGTGCATACGGGGTTAGTAAGCTGCATGATGTACAGTCGATTCCGCTTAATTGGGACACATCCGACCCAACATTTTGTCCCAAATAAGCGGCTGTCCCATACAACCTACGTCTAAGCTAAGTAAAAAAATTTATGTTTTAATTTACGTAGGTACTTCGGGCACACAAATAATTGAATTTGTTTTCAACGAAAAACTACAAAACCGAAATCTGTTCGTATATCTAAAGCAGGAAGAATTCTAGAAACGCATGACATAGCATGACAAAAAAACTGCAATTTTCAGGTCATTGCACATTTCTCACAAGTAATGTAATATCATCTTGAAAACAAGCTTATAGGTCCGAGTGGTTAATCTAACCGTTAACGAAAGCAAAAAAAAATTGATAAAACGTCGTATTATCATTTACTCTATGTTTATAGCAATGAAACTCGTACGAAGCCGGGTAGGTATAAATATTAAAACCTTGTGAAGAATAAATTTTGATATACTTTTATTTTTAAATTATGAGTAAAACCTCTAATTGTAATATTTAATTAATGGAGACAATAATAGCAAAACTCAATCGAAAATCTGGAACACAAAACTCAGAAAACGAAGGTCACATCTGGGACTCGAATTTGCAATCATACATAAAAATAGCAGCCAATAAAAGTATGCGTTAAGAAAATGAAGATAATGTTGGTAGTTCTTGGTTGAAGATGACCGAATCGGATAGGGACCCATTATCTCAGTTGGTAGAGCACTACTCGGCAACTCATAGGTCCTGAGTTCGAGTTCCAGATGTGACCGTATTTTTTTCTGATTTTTCTGTTTCAGGTTTTCGATTGAGTTTCACTAATATTGCCTTCATAATTAAATAAATTTTTATGTTTATTGACATTATACAATATTAAAATCAAAAGAAAACATCGTTTTGGATACGTATAAACTTCATTTATCTATCTCCAACCCCTCCGCAACGTAAGCAGATATATGCGTTAAAAATACGACAGCAGTCAAGTACAATAAGCGTGTTTACACGTCAGCGCGTGTGTCTCCATAGAAACCGTTATAACTCCGTTATTGTTTTAGTTAAATCCGTAAAATAAAAAGTGAAAGGTCGATAGTGAATCATGCTGCACATCTCTATTCAAGTTGTCCATAGAAATACATAAAAAGAACATTCTGTCAGACGCGCAGTCTGACACATAATTTATCCCGCCAAATTTTCTACGGGCGCCCGACATCGTGAATTTCTATTAAATATTTTTATATGAAATGATAAAAAAGTGAGGTGACAAAAGTGTTTATTACACATTTATACAATAGAATAAGTATTGTTGTTTACATAATCTGTGATTTTAGTACCGTTTTCACATAAAAACATCACGTGAGTCATTTTCACATTTTTTTAATGTTAGCATTCTAAATTTTAATATTTACAAATATTAATATTTATTTGTAATATAATAATTCGAAAGCTTATTTTGTAACCTGTCTAAAACAGTTTTTACTATTCGGCTACATTCAGAAATGTTTCATTTATAGAGCTTTAATTGTGAAGCGGTTATAACTAAAAGTTTTCGTAAAATGTCATTTCGTTTAAGAAACCAAAAGCTAATATTCTCGAAAATTCGGAGGGGTTTCATAACGGAGAACAAATGGTGCATTTCAGAAGATGCACGATTTGTAAATTTGGTAGGTACAATCAAGGAAATAATTATTGAGTTTTGTACCAAGATAGCACGCTGAATTATATGCACCCTATTGGCAGTTAATCTCTCGCGGTACTAACGGAAATGCTTTTTATGGTCGCACGAATAAATTATTCACATTTTATAGTATTACTTTTCAATTTTGCCTAAGAACACATTATACAGCCGCCTGATCTAAACTGCGTGGAAAATGTAAGCGATTTTATAAACACGTTTAATATTACAATGTTTAGAGAATACACTAACAACTGATGCAGTTAATAAAGCGATCTAATTATAATATTTATGCACGTCAGTATAAGAAATATTATGGCTTAGTTGGTATACATACCCCCTTACGGATTGAAGTGTTTTAAATTTTACACAATTGGTAAATAACCGTTCACCATAAATTAATGTTAGTTTGTCGGTTACGTAAAATTTGAAATACGTTTGTTAGTAAGGCCCATAAGAATTAGATCTATTAAATCATCATGGCGCTACATTTTAGGATGGGTTGTTTCAAAAAATTATAACAATTCGTCAAATATTTGAAGATAATTTTCACGTTCTGTGAAAGTTCTATATCATTACAGATCAGTTGCTTCACAAAACTGAAATAATCACAGAACACAGAATGTGAAAATTAACTTCAAATATTTCATGAATTCTTTAAATTTTTTACACAAGCCATCCCAAGTAAGCATTCTACGGGATGCTTTTTTAACGAGTTTCATAAGAAAACTATATCGCAACCCATTTGAAAATCTTTTGTTTTATTAACGATTTTATACAGAATTACGGCCATTAGGGAAGAAATAAAATTTTGGGATGGTACTAAATTGTCGAAAAATGACAACACCTTCACAAAAACATAGCATGCGTCTTTGACTTGCAAATCGGAAATCTGTGGAAGTCATGAAAAGCTTAACACTTTTAATCTTTTATGCTAAATATCAACATAATTAAACACTCGTCTTTTGATATTATTAAGGGAAAAGCATTAATTATTTATTTATTTTCAATTTCATTTGAACCAGCAGAAATTTCCAGAGCGGGATTTTGTTAAGTGGATGGAAACATCTGTCATTTGCTTTTGACGTTGTAATTTATATATATTATAAAATAATAATCTAATCCCTACACATTAGACCACCAAATTTGATAAAAAAAATATACCAATCCAAAAAATGTTTGACAATTTTTACATTCGCTCCACAAGGTGGCCCAGAGGAAAGTAATTTCCCTCGGGGCTTACATCATCCTTGGGGATGCTATGTATATGTTTTTTTTAAGAAAGAATGAGAGAAAGTTCTGGGAAGAAAGAAGGCATATGGTGTTAATAGATATCTGGGGGTCAGTACGCCCAGGAGTGACGGACGTATAAATATATTCCCCCATTGCGGCGCAAGACGATGAGTCGAGAAGTCAAATGATCTCCCTCAACCAATATCTTCCGATCCGATAAGGTATCAGCAGCAAAAACCTAAACAAACTCTACCCTTTACACCCGGACAAACTTGCTAAAACTAAATGTAGCAAACCACTTTAGTTGACCTATGGCAGAGGTGTTCGTTATCCAATTAAATGGATCCAATATACGTGCACCAAATGCCAAGCACACGAGTAACGAAGAAGGTTCTAACAGGACACCCGGGAGGTAAACGAAAGGCGGGCAGACCTTAACTGAGATGGGAGGATGATGTCAGGAAGGATGCAAGAGGACTACTCCATGTTGCAGATTAGAAGACGACGGCCGAGGACAGAGGGCGGTGGAGGCTTATCTTGAAGCAGGCCAAGGCTAGAAATGGGCTGTAGCGCCGTTGAAGAAGAAGATACGATTACGTTAACCAACGTTCCCGCTAAACGCCGATTTTCACATCGTTTTAACTTTATTCTTTATTCTTCTGTTAATTTTATTTTCAAAAATTTGTTATTGTGCCCATCGCGAGTGTATATTTGTTTGTTTATATACCTTCTTCGGCTTGGGTTGCTCTATTAGTCAAACATCCTGTTATCTGTTTTGATATGAAGTCATTGTAAACATTATTCATCTATTTTTATATATGTCGTTTCGCGGCAATATGTCGGAAAGCCAGAACGCATGAGCCGTCATTCGTCGCAACTATTATTTATTATTATTTTTATTATTGTTGTACAGCTTTGTTGGGCAACGGTAGGTGGCTGGTACGGCGATCACATGCCGTGACGCGACACTCATCCGTGTTCCTGTTGCTTCTTCGGCTAGCACTGGACGGCCGGGTGTTCAATAATAAACAAAAAAAAAATTTAAAAGATACTCTTTTTTTAACAAAATAATAAACCATACATAAAATTTATTTCCAACTAATTTATTTTTGACCGTAACCGGTTTCATCCTATTAAAGCCATCTTCAGAATGGTACAAATGTTTCTTAATCTTCAGTTGTTATATATATAACATATGGGGAGAGGGAGGGGGTAATCTACAAGTATTTGATTCAATTTATACAGGGTGTTAAGGGACGTACTTGACTTACTTTAACCAGTGATTCCTGACATTATTTGGAGAAAAAAAATGTAAATTAAATTTTGGTCTCCGGTGACATTTTTGATGTTTTTTTTATTTATTTTTTCTACAAAAACATTAAAAAATGGTAGGTGTTGGACAGTTAGAGGCGAGGTAAGGGGTTGGTCGGATTCTCGGCTGAGTGACCAGTGACGAAGATCGGAAGAAAAAAATTTTTGTTTGATTTTGAAGAAAAAATTTTTGAAAACAAAATAAAAACTTGTCAAAAAAAGTCACCTGAGACCAAAATGTCATTTACATTTTTTACTCCAAATAATGTCAGGTATCGCTGGTTAAAGTAAGTCAAGTACGTCCCTTAACACCCTGTATAGTTTCTTCATATTTGTTGCCATGTCGTCTTTGACGATTGAATTTCTAGTTATTTGACTTTTAGCAGTAGACACAATTATCTCGGGTTTATAGATTAGGGAACGTACCCATCCTACGTGACCCTTAGGATGGGTCCAGCCGAGGAATCGAACACGGAACGCCTGGGTGGGCGGTATATAAACAGAATTAAGATTTTCTTTTTTTATCTTTAATATATACTTTTTTATCACCCTATCTTAATATTACAATGCCTTGGCTACAAAAGAAACGTGTTTTTATGCCGATTCCGACAAATTTTTATTACTTATACAAAATGTTATTTTTATCCCCGCGTTTTTTATGTAATAATAATTTTCCCGACGCGCACCGTTGCCCGCCGACACACACATGCACAGTCCCGCCCACTTGGCGTTTGTCAAAAGTCCCATTGTAACGTCGCGGAGTTTGGCCGCGCGGAACGCCGTGCGTTTGGAATGTGAACCGCGGTGGACACTAAATTTAGTAGCGTACGCTAGTGGGAGTTTTGTGAATGGCGAACGCTAATGTTGCGAACAAAGCGTTAAAGTGACCGCAGAGTAAAATTACCGATTTTTTCATTGAAATATTTTCCCATTGAAGCGTTTGTCATATTTAATAATAATAAAAGCACTTTGTGACATTATGTTGCTACTAATAATGAAAAATGTTACATTTTCATTATTTTAAATGTTTTTATAAATGTCATAAATAAAAAAAAAACTATTGTAAACGTGTAACATTAATAACTAAGCAAAACACGTAATGAACACTAATAGATAAATTTAACTGATCATTCATTGACATCTGAACGCAACAGGAAAACCTTTCAAACGGTGAACTCTGGAGTTATTTAATTCTGAACCCATTTTTTATCTGAAATTTCCAGACAAAAGCTTTTATTTTTAGCTCACTTCCATCACGAACTACGGAGCTTTGAAATGTTTTCTTAAGCCGCCGCTACCCGAATTTCTGCCGATTTCTTACATATCTCCCGTAAAAATTTGAAGTTTTTATGCTCTTAAAATATATATGTTCTTTTTGAAGATAATATCTAGATGTGTTCCACGCCAAAACACAAATTATACGAAATTCCCTCGATAGAAAAAAATCGCAATATATGCAACAAAAATTATTATAAACACGTTTATTTCACTTATTTTAGACGTTATATGTACGAAAAAAATCACAGTGTTTTGTTAAATGC
Source organism: Limnephilus rhombicus (assembly GCA_929108145.2). Taxonomy (NCBI): domain Eukaryota; kingdom Metazoa; phylum Arthropoda; class Insecta; order Trichoptera; family Limnephilidae; genus Limnephilus; species Limnephilus rhombicus. The sequence continues at coordinate 7,937,265 of OV815296.1, forward strand.
TATTTTAAATGTTCCGCGCGAGATTTTGTTCTATTTTAAACGAGTCGAGTTTTATTAAACATTTTCACAATTTTCGCTTCAATTTTATCGTTTTAAATATTAGCGCGCTCTCTCCAACATTCGTAATTATATATCTCTCCATCTTCTTCTTTTTGAGCGGGGATACGGCGCCTTAACTGCCAAACACTTTTACGTTTCTTTCTATGTATATAGTAAGAAAATTGGAAATATAGAAACCTGTCTACTTTGTCGAAACTGTCTAAATAAGATGAGCACTTACATAGATGATTTTAAATCTATCTAACTTTTAACTAAAATAAACACAGTACAAAATTTTACATCTCTCCAATGAAGCGATGTTTCAACGATTAATTTGACTTTTTATTTACATTTTGAAAACAAATTATTTCATTTCAAAGTGTAGTTCCTGAAAGAAAGTATCTAAAACAAAATGCTAAGAAATTATACAAAATGCTACCTAATATTTTTGTATTTTTACAAAAAATTTTACTTTTCTGCTTACACGATGAATTTTAGTTACGAAAAATCTTTTATTTTTTTATTTCAAAGAGTTTGTCCGCAACTTTTTGTCATTTGAGGTAAAAAATGAAGCCGGCGATGGCTAAATTAAAAACGCATCAATACGGTATGAGTTTAGTCTTGCGTGACGCCTTATTTTGTTAGGGAATGGCGTTTTATTGTTTACAGAAATATTAAATTGATTTTATCTACCTGTACATCTATCAAAACGCAGTTTAAAATTAATAATAATTTTGGGGCAACGGCCGATAAATTTTTATTTTTCGATTTTATGAAATTGACAAATTGTTGTGTTTTATATTTTTAAATCATTATGTAATTTAAGAAACGAAGTCTGAATAGCAAACCTATCCTAAAGATCCACTTTTCCACCCCGTCTTCTTAGAAAAATTATACAAATTTCACCAGAATTCACAGTTCAGAAACAGTTTTCAGTGACGACTGATTTTCAGCTACGATAGTTAGTCTACGACGACAGTTAGCCTACGACGACAGTTAGCCGTACGTTGTCCATGGCACCATCCATATGACCTGATGATGAACTCTGGAAGTTTTTCCGAAAAGTTCTGCCAACACGTTAAAATTTACGGTGACCCAACAGCTGGTTTCCCGACAGTTGGCCCCCGACATTATAATTTTGATAAAATTATAATATTACTAGCTGACCCGGAAACGCGTTGCTGTGGCTAACGAAAAACAACGCGATCTACTGGATGGTTACCCAAACTCACACCGCCGTCTGTTAGAAACTTATGGAACGCATAAATAATTACAAAGCCTTGTCCTATAACAAACAAATTTTGAGGCAATAAAAACTGTCCTATCTTTTAAGTTCGACCAAATTACACACAGTAAGTCAAATTTCATCAAAATCGGTTAAGTAGTTTCGGAGTTTAACTCGAACAAACATCGTGATGCGAGATTTTTATATATAAAGACTTAGCAGACCCGGCCACACGTTGTTGTGTCTAACGAAACACAACGCCATTACCCAACATTTATAAAATCCACACCACCCGCTTGCCAGCTGCCCGCTGCCTGAATTGAATATTTGAATTTCTCGGCTTTTCTCTACTATAATAAGCATCTGTTATACATATAAACCTTCCTCTTGAATCACTCTATCTATTGGCGAAAATCGCATGAAAATCCGTTACGTAGTTTAAAAGTTCTATGCGCACATACATTCCGAGCGACTTCATTTTATACTATGTAATGATAATGAGTGTGCGTTTTTTACCAATTTCAAACCTGGAATCGCCTAAAAATTCCTTTAATAATAAGTTGGTATTGATGTCAAACGAATTTATTTTTAGTGACGATTTTTACGCTGGTATATACAGTCAGTAGTTTTTCCTTGGTGCGTTTGAATTAAAGTATGTTTTATAGTTTTGTTATTCGGCGGTACATCCTCTCTGCACACCTCCTCGGGGACAGTTAGTTATATTATATGTATATCTTCTTCTTCCTTGCGCTGTCCCAACTCATTGCCTAGGTAGGCTGTTGGGGTCGGCTCTTCTCGTTCTCAGGTTGTAATTTCTTCTGTTCTGGGTATCGCCTTCATCCAGGCAGTTTCTCTGAAGAATTTTGGAGCATTGAGTCATCCAGGAGTTCTTCGGTCTTCCCCTGGATGACTGTCGATGATGCTCCATAGACATTGCCTGCCTCACTGTGTGGTCTGATGGTCTCCGTCTTATGTGTCCATACCATCTCAACTGTCGTATTATTTCAGTTATATTATATGTATATGTGGGGGTATATTATATTTTCCATGAACCGACTGCATATTGTATACAATATACAAGTATGCCAGAGGGCTAACATGAGTTTCAACTTTTGATATACTGGCATTGAGAACTCTGGGCCAAAAAGGCCCTCTTCATCTTGAGTTTAAAAAATGGTTGTCGGAAAAATGGAAGTAAGTTCAGTCGTGTTAATTTTTGTTTTGCAAGGGAACATGGCTGCAGTCTGGGGAGATTTGGACTAGACTAGGCGAAGGACTAGTTTGAGTTTTTTTTATGTTTTCATCGTATTGGACGAGGCAGTTGATGGACGCGTTTTCATGGGTGGGAATACCCGCATAAAATGTTTCCACGAGACGATGTGATTTTTAAGGAGAGGGACTTCAGAGTTCCGATGGAGTTGGGAAACCCTTATCCACTTGGGGGCTCCCATGGCTATTCTGATGGCTTTATTTTGATATGTTTGCAGTTTCTTCTAGTGGGACTCGGCGGCGTCGGCCCAGATTGGGCTTGCGTAAGTTAGTTTGGAGGGCTAGCTATCATGGAAAGAAAAATTTACAATATCCAAAACAAAAGTCAAACAACATAAATATCTCGGTTGATCAAGCCTTTGTCGGGACTGGGCACAAAGAATTGCTTACTCACTCTGTAATTGTAATCCAACGTAATAATATCATTTACGACATTATGCAATAAAAAAACATCTCGTTTACTTTTTTTATAGTACCGATGTGATGCCAATCAATAGTGCATTATTTATTGCTTGCGGTTAAAACAAGGTACCTTCTTACAGAGATTCCACAAAACACTTCAAGGTCAAATAAAGGAAGCGTAAGGAACGAAGAATTCCATTTTTTTACTATAAGGGGGCATACATTAATTACGTATCAAAAATTAACATCACAGCATAGTTTATATTTATTGTATACTCTAGGTAAAATGTATGTTATAAAAATGAAATAATTGTAGTTCATATATATATAAATTTAACCTTCCAAAAACTGGGCGGACTGTACAGTGGAGGTAATCCACCTCTTACCCGCCCTGGTATAAGTAACTGATGGTTACTCCTTCAAGGCTCTCGCAAGATTCTAACTTTTTGATTAAACGAAGCTACATTTATTTATTTTGAACGAATCTAGACCTCCAGTGTCCATGCATACGTTGTTAGTAAGCAGTATGCAAGTGCTTAACAGGAAAAACAAAATGCAAAAAAATAGGTTAGTAAGACAAAGATAAATTAAACAGGGCAAAAGTAAATTGTATATAAGTATATGCGTACTGTACACTGTACAGGGCCCGCAGATACTTTAATGGTACACAACTGCTAACCCTGTACAAATCACAAGTGTGCCCCACGGTTGAATTTGGCAGCCACCTCTGGTCAGGAGCTCCAAAATACCTGACAAATACCCTCGACTCTGTGCAGAAACGGGCGGTCCGTTTAACAGATTCTCCCATCTTAACAGACGAAATGCAATCTTTAGAGCACAGGCGTAGGGTGGGAATGCTATCCTTGTTCTACCGGTATTACAATGGAAGATGCTCCGAGGAACTAGCGTCATTGATCCCTTCGGCACCGGTGCATAGTCGGGAAACACGCCAAACGCGTGCCCAACATTTGTACACGGTTGACATTTGTCACATGAGAACGGGTCGTTTCTTCGACTCGTTTTTGTGTTCAACAGCTCGGCTGTGGAATGATTTGCTGGCCTCTGTGTTTCCTCCTTCCTATAACATGGGTCTCTTCAATACCAATGTTCATTCCTTCCTCTCCTCAAAAAGACCCTCCACACAGCATCCCAGATGACATAAGCCCTGAGGGAAATTATTTTCCTCAGGGCCTCCCGTGTGGAGTTAATGTAAAAAAAAATTATATTTATATATAGTTTACATTTATTGTATACTCTAAGTAAAATCTATGTTATAAAAATGAAATAATTGTAAAATAACTCCTACGCCAAGCTCTAGAGCTAGTAGTACTCTTCATTGGCGTAGAAATTCATTAAATCATGTTTTTTTTTCATTAACTAAATTAAAAAAAATAATAATAATGAAAATGGAAGTAGTTATCATGTTTTTTTAATTTTTAAAATTTATTTGTTTTATAGCATTAGTATATAAAAAAAACTATTTTTTCGCATATTTAAATTTTTTTTTTTTAATATCATGTGTTAACTGTCTGTATAGATAGATAAGCGTAAAAAATAAGCCAAATTTCAGTAAACAATAGATTTTTAACATGTCTTTTAACGTCTCGGTTTCGGCCGAAACTCAAGCAGATACCGAAGATTCGGTTTCGGTTTCGGTAGAAAGTCCTTTTTCGGTCGGACACTAGTAGAATATAATATTATACGAGTATTATAAGAACGCAAAATTGTTGACCGCCAACGAATGCTATTATCATGAAACGCCTTTTTCTAATACGTCCAATGTGTCAGAGGTATCAGTGCATAATAAAATTAATATAATATTAATATAATGTGAATAGATATTTTCATATCACAGCAACTCTGCTACAGGATATTGTCACATTTTACAAGATCTTACAGATAAGAATAAAGTTTGTTCTCGATAATTTGTTATTTAATGGGTAATAATAAATTCATATATTTCATCGTTGCATACTATTTACATGGATCAGACGAGATTGGCACTTGCAATACCAAATATAACCCCAATAGTAAATGCCTACAACATTGGCATTTGGCCACCCTTACAATGCAGACATCTTTACTAAATTATTGATTTCATTTCGTGTTATAACACATTGAATAAATAATATATATAATACACATATAAGTAAATATTATCAAATTACTAGCACTATTTTTTGTACCACTTTTAACCTATTACTTATCAACAAAGTAAAAACATACTTGCTCTTGTGGGGTTTTGTATCTTATTCGATTGGCTAAAACTAACTAACTAACTAACCATCACGCCGTTTCCCCGCAGGGGTAGGCAGACAGGACGGACCGCCAAACAGCTCGGTCTTGGCACACACTCTTTGCCTCACTCACATTCATACGTCGTCTCATACATACTCTTCTATTATTCTGACTTTTGACATGGCCCGTCTCAAGTATCTGTGCCATGTCTTCCTCGGGCGTCTTCGATTGGCAACAACATAATAATATGGACGTTTCAAAGATTAAAATCAATTTTATCTAAATGCCCTGCCGTGTTGCCAAAATCTACGTCTCAAAAAGTGAATTATTTATCTGAGCTAAGAAAATTTACCCGCCGACGCCAGCTTTTGTCAATTAAACCCTTATAAATGCAAAAAAATTTCAAACCTAGTTTTATTGCAAAATTTCTGATAATAACTATTTCTGACACCTTCTTCTTCTTCGTGTGCCCTATCAGGTCCCCTCGACGTTGGCAATCACTCTGTTAAATGTATCTCTATCTTGCACTGCCCGGAATAGCTTCTCCACACTTCTAATACCGGTCAACTCTCGTACATTTCGCAGCCAAGACATTTGTCTCCTACCAAGCCCTCGGCGACTCTCTATCTTGCCTCTTAATATTAACGTCTACTTCTGACACCACTGGAGATAAAACATTCACAATATTCCGCAATGATAGATGCGTCATTATTCTAATTTTGCTGTTCTATTAAAAGTCTTATCTGTAGATTTCTATATCGCTGGAAACATGCATTAGATTAGATAACAGGTTAATCCTAGCTATCTGCAAGTATAATTTAGTTATAAGATCAAAGTTAGGTCTCGCATACATCATATTCTTATTGACTACAGCCACACAGATATTATGATATGAAACTAGTTTAAGTTATTGCAATTTCCTCTGGCCTGGCTACCAGTGCCACCTTTACACATAACTTCACGAGTCAGCGTACAAGGGACCATTTTAAAGAGGGACAAACATATTCAGTCTTAAGAAAAAAAAACGCTCGTTAAACGGTATATCTGTTGCGTGCCCGATGAACGGCGTTTTTACACTTCTAATATTTAAAAAATGGGCCATAATACAAATTACTGTACATTTCATCAAACTGTTTTTTGGTTGTTAACTCTTCTTTCTTCAGAATTGAAATAAATGTTCCCAATTCCTTTTGTAAGACCACAAATTTCAGCTGAATTATATTGACTATTTTAATATTGACTCAAATTTGTCGATTATACATTAAGATAGAGTGTGCTGAAGTAGACATTTTCGTCGAAAATAGTTTCAGAAAAATATCTTTCGATTGCTCAAAATATGTGACAAATTTTTGAGCTAATCATATACCTAATATTATATGGGTACCACTAATCTTTGAATAATGTTTCATTTGAGTAAGTTTGTTTAAAATTTATAAATTTGTAATTTTACATAGATAATACATAATCTGTGACTGAATATAGCATTTGTAACACTTTTGTACCTAATTTATGAGCAAATAAGTTTTTTATAACTGGATAAAAGTGTTTATGTAAATTTAGAGGATGAAACAAAGTAAGTAGGTACATATATTATTAAAACAAAAAAATACTTGCTTGCAACATTGCAACTAACTGAGACCTTTCTAGAGTGGTAGAAACTATTAACAACGCCTTACTAAAAGACCTTCATTCAGAATCAAAATTTTGCTTGAATTGGCAATTGTCGTGTTTAATAATCAGATCTTTATCGATGAATAGATAGGCACTTCCCAACTTTCCTCTTTGTCATCAAACCTAAAACTTGTCAAAACATTTGCGTGAATACTTTGAACATTTGCTTTGATTCTAGCTCCAGAAAGAGTTCCAATAAGAACAATTGGTTGGAGGCCCCAAACGAGTTAAAAAGAACAATTGGTTCGAGGCCCCAAAAGAGTTAAAAGAACAATTGTTTCAAGACCTCAAAAAGAGTTCTTCCATTGACTATTGTTTCGAGGCCCCAAAAAAGTTAAAAGAAAAAATGGTTCAAGACCTCAAAAAGAGTTACAAGAACAATTGTTTCGAGGTCCCAAAAAAAGTTCTCCATTGATTATTGGTTCGAGGCCCCAATAAAATAATGTAATAAGACGGCCCTGTGCTGGCGATTGTGACTGTTGAGTGATTAAGTCACGCCGCCAGCGGCTACGTCGTAGGTCACCGTATCTACCTGTTACCCGTTATGCCTATAAATATGCAATTTCGCAGATTTGCATCCTAACGACGTACACCAATCTGATCGAAGCCAAAAGAAACATCAATAAGGAAGCAACTGATGGTTAATCTTTTACTGGATCTTTTGAACTTACCAACCAGTAACTTTTTTCAATCATTTGCAAGATTTTTAAACAAAAATATTGCTATTATTGAAGAAACAGAAAATACTAATAAATCTTAACGAAAATGTGAAAAAGAACAATACGCAGAAAAATTAAAAGACAAGAAATACTGACTTCGTGTCCCAGTAGATAATAATAATAAATCTATACGAAAATTGAAAAAGAACAAGATGTAGAAAAATAAAAATTATGTTCTTCAATGATATATGTATTTCATTGATGGGTATAACTTTCATAGGCGATTCCAATAAATAAAATAAAAAATTACTGTTCTCTACAATTTTTTTTATTTTTTACAAAGCGATTCCACGACAACTCAGAGTCATGCAATTTCAACACCCCTTTGAAAAATCATTAAAAGTTTTGAAAAAAAAAATTGAAAAATAACCCATAACCTTTTTTTTTTTTTACATGAATACCGCACAAGAGTACCAACTGCTCCCTTCTGGAGCCAGTGGAACTATGGCATCCCCAATTGGGGTATGTTGTGAGGCTGAAGGCAGTGGGGAGGGGAAGGAGATAGAGAAGAGGAAGGTGCGGAAGTACCTGGCTATTCAGATCTGGTCACCAAACACGGCAGAAGCCATTTCAAGCAACGTTTCAATTCTGAATGGTGGTCTTACACCAGGGCGATACTGAGAGTATCTTCCACTCTGGAACGTGCCGCGAAAATAGTATATATTATTTTAAATTAATAAATTGGGAAATACACAAATTAATCAAATAAAAAATTTTTTGCCACGCCGGGAACCTAATCTAAGTAACCTATTTAACCATTTTTTGTTTTTTCATCACTTTTAATGACTTTCCAAAGGATGTGTTGAAGTTGCACAATTCTGAGTTGTGCAGTCACCAAAACTCGCAAAATTCTGTGTCAAAGTTAATAATCTTACAATTCTGCTAAAATATCAGGTTATCAAAAGTAACAAAAGCATCAAGGAAGGATTGTCAAAAATGATATTAAAGTTGTGCTGGCTCAACACCAAAAATTTCACAAAATTGGCTTTAATTTTATCTGCATAACCCGACGGACCATCGAGTACAGTGCGCACTGCTGTCAATTCGTTTTCAGATCGTTTCCTACTTGTGGCGTTCTAATAAAAGAATACTAGTTAACACGAAATCCCACAGATGGCGAGCGAGGTTTGGAGAGTGCTCTATAGAAATGTTACAATGGACTTTTTTCAAGTATTTCTTCGTGAAATGGAAGAATAGATATACGTAGCTACCAGGTACGTGAAATACAGGAACAGTTGTATATATATTATATACAATAAAATTGTTGTTTACTGCCCGGCCTCGCACGAGTATTCAAGAATTTTTTAATTTTATTTATTTTAATACACGAGACATTTTTTTTACATTAGTTCCACACTGGAGGCTCTGGGGAAAATAATTTCTCTCGGGGTAGACCAATAGACCACATAGATATCGTCTTAGAGGATTCTGTGTAGAAGGTCTTTTTAAGAAAAGGAAGGAAAGGAAGTTATGGGTAGTAAAAAGATATGAAGTAGAGTCGATGGGTCGAGTGAGAGCAGCTGGAGTAATCAAAGGGTCTCCTAAACCAACCTCGCCCAATGAACTCCTGCCTAATTCGCCAAATGTAGCGAAACACTTGGGGTGAACCATGGCAGAGGTGTTGGTTATCCATAAATGGTACTCGGGGCGGCGGTTCCCATACCCGCCTCCCAAATTGAAACTTTATCCCATGAACCCGGACACCCCTGCTAAGTCGCCAAACGTACCGAACTACTAAGGCAGAGGTCTAAGTCTTTACTAAGTATAAAATGAAGTTGCTTACGCTGTATGTGCGCTTAGATCTTTTAAACTACGCAACGGATTTTCATGCGGTATTCACCAATACATAGAGTGATTCATGAGGAAAGTTCTCGGGTATATAATTTGTCAAGGTTTTGTGTAAATTGGTTGAAATACATAATATATCTGACCAAGCGGCAGCGGGCAGCGGGTAGCGTGGTGTGGATTTGATTTAACAGATGTCGTTGGTATTGGTAATAAAGGTTTCGTTACCCAAAGCAATGTGTGGCCGGGTCTGCTAGTCATCTATAAATGGTCCTCGGGCTGCGGTACCCATATCCGCCTCTGCCCGCCTCCCTAATTGAATATTGCCTTATTTTCAAAGTGATAAATAGAAAAGAATACAGAATATAAATTATGAATTAAATCCACGGAAATGAATTTGATTTGGTTAAGCCCCAGCTAAAAAAATAATAAAATCGAGTGCAGTTCACACGCGGTAGAAGCGAAACCTTAACCAACACATTCTCAAACTAATAGGAGCCTTGAAAAGTGTGCTCATAATCAAAGCGGCCAATGCGCGCAGTTTGACAGAGCGCGATGCTTCGTAGATACTGTGCGTAGGTAAGGTTTCATTCTATCTGATTCTCTCGCAAGCTAAGTCCTGATAGATGTATGTCTTAAGTGTTTGTCTCTTTTTAGTGTCACTTGTTTCCGTTTCATCGAGTTTCACATAATAACGGTGCTAAAGAAGTTTCAATTCAAAAACATCATTTCTAAAAGGTTAGATTCTGTAGGGTCTAAGACGTAAGCTAACTTAACATACCGTAGAAATCTTTTGTTAGTACATTAAAGGCTCCTCATAACGTAATGACGTAATGATTAGGTTTAGGTAGGTACTTAGTTATAACTTATTAGCACGTAGCTACCTAGTATAACAAGCTTGTGTATGTATGGGTGGAGGAGAATTGTTCATGTGTGCGTACGAGTGTGGATGTTGGTGTGTTTGTCTGTGTGTTCACGGGCTACATACTTGGACAACAGGTGGCGAATGCAACAATACTTTCGAGTTTCAAAAAAATTACCAGGAGCGGCGGGAATTAATTTTACTATCAAATCTTTTTGAGACCGTTATGAAAAATGTGATCGGGCGAGGCGAACGGAAGTTGAGTGGGAGATATAAGTTAGTTAAATTTTACTTAAGTCGTGTGGTCTAAAGCACACTCTTTTCTAAAACTTTTTCACAGTAACTGAAAAAATTCTCAGAAACATGTTAGCACCGTTGTGATTTGAAACTCGATGAAACGAAAAAGACACGAACACATACATCTATAGGATTTAGCCTGCGAGAAAATGAGATAGAATTATCGGTCTCCTCTTTGTTCGGTGCTTCGTAGCCTCCCCACTCTTGTCTAGGTACTTTAGTTTTCTGAAGGTTGCACTTCTACCGCGTGTGAACTGCACACTCTGTTTTTTTAAATACCTAAATATGTTTTTTTTTAGCAAACGCTTGGAGAAGTAAAAAATTAGCTCAAATTGATCACTGTAAATTATGTGCTTCATTTTATTTCTTAAAATATGCCAACCTCTAGGAATCTGGGGGTCAATGTGTTTTGTAGTGACGGACGTATGAATACATCCCTCCCACTGCGATGAAAGGCGATGGGTCGAGAGAGTCCGGCTGGAGAGGTCTAGGTTAGTTCTCTCTCAATCAGCGATCCGGCCCGCCATGCAATAAGCGGGCAAACGCATTCGCCACTAAGACCTAGACAAACCTCACCCCATGGACCCGGGCACCCCTGCTAAGTCAACAAACATAGCGAACCCCTTGGGGTGTTCTATATACGGCAGGGGTGTTGATTACCCAATACGTATATGGTTCAGGGGCGGCGGTACCCATACACTCCTACCAAATTGGTTACATTGTATATGAATGTGAATGATGTAAACAGTGTTTGCCAAAACAGGGTTTATGAGTTTAGTTACATCCTACATACAAACATTGAAATTTAAAAAAAAAACTTCAATTTTAGCACAATGAAAACTCACGGACCGCCACTGCTATCATGTAAAGAAATGGCGTAAATTTGAATTAGAAAGTTAGTTAAAGGGTCAAAAAACAAATCATTTTTAAATCTGATTCAATTTTTAAGGTACCTATCGTATCGATTCTTTTTTATTGTTACGTCCCTGCATCGACTTCCGACTTGTTTATATTCTAAGAGTCCCCACTTCAGCATTACGGGTAGGAGTACGATAGGGGCTCTTGAATACAGTCGCTCAACTCAATTGGTCTCCGGCAGCAAACATTCAACAACTCTTTCAGACCGCGTCACTTCAACATTCGACATCTGGTGTGCATGTGTTACCTATTATTGTATTTATCCAATAGGGAATACGCAATGTTAGATTCGCATTCGAACTAAACTAAAATTGATACAAATTGAAAAGAAAAAATGTTAGATACTAAAAATCCTACTATACAACCCAACCTTCCTCATTCCAATCCCCTCCCCATCCCCCTCCCACCTCCCTTCAGCCTCTCAACACATCACATTTGGGGTTGCCATAGTCCTGTCAGCTAAAGTTTACAAGAGTGAAGAGGCTCCGCGCAAAGAGGAGTCCGATAAGCCTTTCTATTTCCTTTTTCTTTCTCTCGCAGACTAAATCCTGTAAATGTTTATGTTTGCCTCTTTTTAGTGTCGCCTTTTTTCGTTTCATCGAGTTTTAAACGACAACGGTGCTACAGAAGTTTTCACTTCAAAAAATTAAACCCTTGCTTTGAAAGGTCGCGTTATTGGTCTTTGCACACCAATTTCTAACATGCAGCACTGAGGAATCGATATCAGAATGGGTTGTTTCATTGTCGATTTTCAAATTCTATAAAGGTTCTATTCAAGTTCTGTTAATATAGTATTATTAGCCAGTTGCAACAGAATTGATTAGAACTTTCGCAGAAAATTATCTTTGAAAGTTGATGAATTATTCACTTTCAATAGTTATCAAAAAAGTTAAAAGGTTAAAGCACTGCTTTTACACTAGTGTTCACACAAATTTAACTATATAAAATACGCTTTTAACGGGATATTTTCAAGTCTCTCAATTTACTATACACAGAATATACTTAGATATCGAGTTACTGGTCTAATCGTCAACTATTTGTGATATACTAAGCGAAAAATGTATCAATCCTTATTTCCACGAGGAAACTATCAAACGTATTTCAAACCAAGCGATCAAATAAAATATCTACGTATTGAATAATAGGAAAAACCTACTCCTTATCGATTTCACATACCTACTCATCTGTTTAATCATCATAATATTGTACACAACAAAGCGATAATATGATAACTGTTATAATAATAAAGTGATCATTATCTATTACTCGATCAGTTTATTGCAACTGTCGCGTCGTAGTAATAAAGTGATCATTACCTTTGGTAGTCACTGCGAAACAATTTCCAATAATGCCATGCCAATTTTAGGTTTTGTAGTACGTATAGTTCAAGAACTTTTCATAACATTGAGTCAATGATACTGTTTTTGAGATCATAGCTAGAATATGCATCTCTTATATGGTCTCCTATTTATACTTCTAACTTACACCGTTTGAGAAAATACAAAGGAAGTATCTTAGATATGTTCAACACAAATTGGGACAACCTGTAATTATTGATATCTGCTACAATACATTACTGTTTAATCTACCCGGTGAACTATTAATGAAATTTTAATACTTTTTAAATTACTCAATAACCTCACAGACTACCCTCAAATGTTAATTGTTAAAAATTATGGTATCCCTGTTAAATATACTCGACTCCATCATTTTCTCCACTGTGACAACCATAGAACTAACTATTCCTTACATTCACCGCTAGTACGATATATGATACTAGCTGGCCTAAACTTACTTACTTAACTTATTAGCTAAATTAAATTCAGTTGTTTTATTAAGTTTAAAATAATTACACAATGAAGCAATTATCGATGCGCAACCATCCGTGTTTTGTTTTTGTCAGTATCAGAGATGCGTTGTGTACGAATTTATATATTTTTTTGATTTTCTTATTTTTCCACTTACTTATGGGAATTGCGTTTAATTTTCTTTATACGTATGAGTGAGATTTGTTATAATTATTGTATTTTGCCTTTGGAGGGGTGCAGACACAAATAAGTCTCATTTTTGACTTTTGACATTTAGTGTGTAAGAAGGAGGGACAGCATAATACAATCAGCGCATTGACATTTGACGTTTTTGAATTTTTGGAATTCAATCACTATTCAATATTATATTTATCACAATATTACTGCAGCTCTTTCAAAAGTTGAGCATTCGTTCCATGCAAAATTTATGAGGAAAAGAATTTTCTTCATAACTTTTTTGTTTCGTGATTTTTTCCTATGTTCGGTCCAGCCGTTCTTGAGTTATAAATGGTGTAACTATCCTGACATACATTAAGATTTTCAAAACCTCTCCGTCCTGCATCAAAGCAAAAACAATGACTTGTGAATATAACTGATACATTTATGTTTGTAAAATGACAAGTATTTATTGTACTATATGCATGCACTGATATGTTTTTTTTTCTGTATAGTGTTTGTAACGTTCGACATATGATATTATGTCTGCAAAAGCTCTACGGGCGTTTAATAAATGAATAAATAATATTATAACTGTTGTAGTAATAAAATGATAATACTGTTGCTGTTGCAGTAATAAAGTGATATTATTCTAACTGTTGTAGTAATAAATTGATAATATTACATATTTTATAATAGCAATAACGTTATAGTTTTACTGTTTTTGTACAAAAGTACTTACGTTCTATCCTTGTTTGTGACGAAAAACGTGAAGATAATTTATGGTGATTTTTACCTGTAACAAAAGAAAACAACACATATTAGATATAACGTATTAACAGTGTAACAAATTAGTGGATACTATCAGTATCGCCCTGGCGAAAGAACACCAGTCGCTGCAAATGACAAACGCCGGGTTTAGTAACCACATATGAATAATAAGGGTAATTCACAAACTTCCTCCTCCCCATCTTCTTCCTCTCCAACTCCCCCCAACATCATAGCAGTGTTCAGTTTTTTTTTAATAAAATGGGGAACTGACCCTTTTTTGATACGGTGTCTGTTTGTATGTTTTTTCTAATTATATTAAAAAAATTTGACTTTTATGTTTTTTTATGTGAATACCTCACAAGACTCCCAACGGCCTGGAGACAGGGGGATTATGACATTCCCGATTGGTGTGGGTTGTTTTTTTTTTTAGGTTCTCCATAAAACAGTTTTACACCAAATTATTACCGAGACGATTACAAAATTTAAAAGAAGAGAAAAAAATCAATAGGGGCAGTTTCACTATGTTGTGACGTACGTCAAAAGATAGTTACTGAACTCTCTATAGGTAACATTGAAGATGTCGATGCTCAATGCAGAATCGTTAAACAGTTGAATTACTCTGTTTAATGGCGCGTTCTGAAAGGAAGAAGTTCTCGCTTTCGGAGCATAAAAAATTGCGTGGGTTCTCCCACGAGTATACGCGTTATGGACATATAGGTTAATCTCCTTCAACATAGGTTGATTCAGTACAGTACCGGAGATCAACTTAAAAAAATGTTTCCCCAAAAATATTTTTGGCGGGCTTCTAAGGTATTAAGATCGAGCATTCCTGTTAAGAACAACGATGGATAAGTTGTTTGTTGTTGATTTTTGTAAGGCTGAAGGTAGTGAGGAGGGAAAGATGATGGGAAAGAGGGAACTGGCTTTTCAGATCTGGTCACCAATACCGTGTAAAGCCATTTCAAACAACGTTTCAACTCTGAATGGTGGTCTTACACCAGGGCGATACTGAGAGTATCTTCCGTTCTGGAAAGTGCAGCAAAAATACTGTATATTATTTTTAATAAATATATTGTGATATAACACAAATCAATCAAATAAAATTTACATGCGCACGCCGAGGTTCAAACCCGCGACCTTCGGATTGACAGTCGAGAGCCTTACCCCTCGACCACGGTGGCCGTCAAAGATTGAATATTAGAGCATATATTATTGTTGTTCCACAATTTAAATTGTAAAGGTAGCATTAAGATTTTTAATGCTTATTTTATTTATTTTAATAAATGATTTTATGTATTTTGTAAAGAGTCACGGAAGTAACGCAAAAAAAATCATAAATTATTATCATTTGTAAGTACAAAGAACCTAGGTACAAGCTTATTTTACCAAATTTTGTATGTAATACTCTTAGTGGAATGGAAAAAAATGTTCCGTCAGTAGTACTTCGGTATGTTCCATGTCCATTTTTTCGTCTCGTGATTGGACGAAACAAAACCTTCCACCATGACGTCACGCTAGGCCGTTTCGTGTAATTTTTTGTACATTTGGAGTTGTCACGCTAGCGCCGGTGACACGCGAGATACTGGAGACATCTATGTAGTAGGTAGCGAAGGTAGCAGCGCTCACACGTTATTAAAAATGCATCAGCGGATGTCGAAATTGTGACGTTGGGGCACAAATATGAACGTTGAACATTCCGGAGCTGAAGCAGAGGGAATGTGGACATTGAACAGAAGATAACTTAATCGATGGATGTAAAATAAAGTTTAGGAACTCACTAATAAACAAAGTACTATATAACAAATAATCTGTGGTAAATGTTTTTTTTTTTTTGTATTTATATCCAGCTGCTCCCGCCTGGAGCCAGTGAGACTTTGGCATCCCCAATTGGGGTATATTGTGAGGCTGAGGGTAGTGGAGAGAGGAAGGAGATGGGTAAGAGGGAAGTGGGGAAGTTCCGGGCTATCCAGATCTGGTCACCAAACACGGCTAAAGCCATTTCAAGCAACGTTTCAATTCTGAATCGTGGTCTTACACTAGGGCGATACTGAGAGTATCTTATTATTTGGTTGATTGTCAGATGTGTAAATTTTGAAACTCGTTATTATTAAGGGGATTAATGTATAAAAAAGGGTTTTCCGAAAGTTGAACCGCTGACAATTGGCCCTCCAAAATGATATTTATTGTAAAATTAGACTTTTTTATGAATTATTTATCAATTTCAAACATAAAATCGACTTTAACTTAAAACTTTTTTCTCCAATTACTCGAGATTTTTGTGGTGACCGTTTTGAATATTTTCCGCCCCCATTAAAAAAATCATACCTCTGAATTTTAATATGGAAACATACAAACTGATTATAGTTCTATATAGCCAATTAATTCACCTGTCTTTTGCTGATTATCATATATTCGTAGGAATTATAAGAAATATATAACAAAATCGTAAACTTCTACTTAATTACTTACAAATAGGGAAATATTTGCCAAAATTGGCAGCAAAGCAATCCGAGGTATTTTAAATAATGCCATATTGTGGCAAAAAGCGCTCCAGTGGTTAAAAATACTTTTCATAATAAGTTGGTATGAATATCAAACGAATTTATATACAGTGTCGATTTTTTGTAGTAATACGCTGTTATATATATACAGTATACAGACAAGTAGTTCTATCCTTGATGTATTTGAATGAAAATATGTTTTATTCTTTTGTTATGCGGCGGTATATTCTCTCCGCACACCCCATATGAATCACCACTTAGTTATATTTGTGTAAGTAGGTATACCCTGTTTTCCCTAAACCGACTGCACATTGTATATAAGTATGCCGCGAGGCCAACTGTCGCTAGATCAACTGTCATGGAACCATTAAAATTATGTTTTTCTATGTTAAGGCGATCCAATAGTCCAGGAAAAAATCGAAATCGGAATTCACGCCCTTTTATGGAAGGAGTTTAAAAATACTT
The DNA here is from genome assembly GCA_929108145.2 of Limnephilus rhombicus. Lineage (NCBI taxonomy): Eukaryota > Metazoa > Arthropoda > Insecta > Trichoptera > Limnephilidae > Limnephilus > Limnephilus rhombicus. The sequence continues at coordinate 7,954,391 of OV815296.1, forward strand.
GAGAAAAAGCGTTTGGAATGGTTGGAAAAGGTATTTGAGAATTTTTTTTTACAGGTTGATTTCGTAAAGACCTATAAAAAACATTAACTCATTTTTTACGCATTGTTTATTGTAATAAAACAGAATTTTAAAATTGATTTCACGGAACAAAGCGACGTGGAGCCTAGCGTCCGTTTCCCGCTCCGTTCGGGGGCAAACTGTTAAAAAAAACGGGCGTGCCTAGTTATGTAGCCCTTCGGTGGACGGCATAGAGTTCACTTTGAAAATCCAAATTCGTCTACTGCCGGCCGCATTGTAAAATAATAACGCGAAAACGCATATTTTATTTTATTTTGTGAACTTCAGGCGTAAAAATCTTTTTTTTTGCGATTATTATAAAAGAAACTGAATTTGCTACATTAAACAATAAAACCATATCCGAAAAGGGGTTTATAAATAGGAGAGTTTGGAGTTAAAAGTGTTTTTTACAGACTTTATATTTTATTTTTTATAGGCTTATTAAAAGACTTATAAAAAAACTGACCGATATTTTTAAGGGCCAAGGTATGTTCTACACGCAGTATTTAATTGAAGCATCTACAATACTTCTAAGCGATCAAATTTTCAAAACAAAAACATATGATTTTGTGTGATTTTGCATTATTTACTATGGCTTCATATTAATAATAAGTATGTACTATCTGAAAACGACGAAAATTTCAAGTACCAATATTACGCTACCAGAATTACACCCGCACGGAATTACACGTGAAAAATTAGATTGAAAAATGTAATATCACATACCCTAACATAACTTTTGTTATTTTTTTCCGAAATCTTGAAAAACTGTTGTCTTTTGTGTAATTTAAGTAGGAGTGATTCTCTCCAACTATAAAGATATACAGTGTAATTTAGGAACGTGAAATTTACGCTTATGTAATTTCGTCTTGACACAGTCAAATAAACACATTTAGCTAGTTATTTTTTGCTTTCTTTGATTATGAGTTGCTTTAGTATATTATAGAGTCGGAAGGATATTTAATTCAAATTTAACAAAGTTAACGTAAATGAAACAGGAACGCCAAGGGAAACTTGACACGCGGATCAAAATCACACTTAAATGGATTTAGGATAAAGTAAAACTAGTGTCAGAATATAAGACATGACGTATGAATTTAAATGAAGCAGGAAGTGTATATCAAGACTGAGTTGTGTGGCATTCAATCCTCTTCGTTTATACCCCCAAAAACGGAATTATAGTTGATAAATTAGCATTGGAGGTGTTTGGTACACAGGTGTCATTAGTGTAGATAGTTAGATGTAGTTTTCAATTGTCTCAACAGATGCCAGGTATGTAGTACTTTGGAAGAGTGGCGATTATCGTCGCTCCTAACTAACGCACGAACGGTTACAGAAACAGCTGATGATACACGATAGACAGCTGGGCTAGGCTTGTTGAAAAAGTATCGATATATCGATATTTTTAATTCAATATATCGATATTTTTAGCCGATATATTTTGATCCGGTATATCGATACAAAATATCCAATATCGAAAATTGTATCAAAAACGATATTTTTTTAAATTTATGTATTTAAAGTCACTAGAATCCAAAACCGTATAGGAACGAACGGAAAAAGTAACTGTATTCGGGCATGACATCGGGCGGTTGAAATTTTAACTATTAATAGCTTACAAATCTATTGTCTTTGCATTAGTATTTATGATCACTAATACTATCTCATGTGTGTAGGTACGTACATAGAAATGTATGCTATTTTTCAACATTTTTTTCTAAGCCACTCCTATGTGTTGGTTCCCAACTGTCTATGATTATTAACTATACCTTGTTCCAAACACGAAGTCCTTTTTAACAAATTAATATGCCAATAGAATGTTACTGAGACGCATACAAACTTTGTATGCGTCTCAGTTTACATATAAATTAGAAGACAGCTTTTTAGTTTTTGATATTTTTGTAATTTTTACCTAATAAAAATGAATACTGGTAAAAATACCTTCATTTTTATTGAGATTTTTGTACATTAAAAAAGCACATTGGGTGTGAAAATTACTATGGGTTATATTGAGCTGAATACACTATTATTTAAAAACGCAAAATCTCTTGAAAATTTGACCGATATATCGATATTTTTTCCTCGATATATCGACGTCGATATTGATATTTTAATAAATATCGATACATCGATATATCGATATTTTTTTTCACTTTCGACATCCCTTCCCTCGGTTCTCTGGAATTTCTCTTGAGAATTACTTAGAGCATTCAATTGGACGGACGTCTTGTTCAGTTAAATAATCAATGAAAACCTAACGAAAACGTAAATAGAGTAATTTTTAATCTCGATCTTTATTTCAGTTTCCCAAACACATTTAAAGTAATCTCAATCACTCGAATTAAGAACATTTCAAGGCGCAAAATGATGTTTCTTATGATTTCGCAAGAACACCACAATCAGAAGTATCTCATTATGCACCAAATGCACCAAATCAAAATCCTAAATTTGCGTTTTTGAGTTATTCTAATAATTGCGCGACCTATAATAACAGAAGCCAAATTTCGTAAAAATTACTGGTTTTCCACAAATGTTCTCTGATGCTTCCATGCAAAAATTTCACCCAAAGTAAAAAGTCTAAGACAACTCTCTCAGTGCAAGTCAGCGAATGATCGACTGCACGAACAGTTTGTTAGCTTTCTGTTGTACCTCTGCATGCTGACATTGTTCCTAGGCATTCAGCAGTCACGCTATCCTAACTACCATACTCGTAGGAACATTGAACATCTACGGCTGCATTTATTTACGACGTGAAATAACAGCGACCTTAATATTATAATTTTTTTATTGTTTTTATTTCTCGCTAGGGCATTCCCGATGAGTTACAGAACTCATTTTAAGACGGGAGGAACTTAGGTGGAACATAGGTGGAAAGAAATAGTTACAATTTTACATAGTTATTTTGGTATCAAAAATATAAGTTTCACACACAGAAAAATAAAAGACAGGTTAAATAGAACAAACAACAATAGAAAACAAATAAAGAAACAGGAACAAGGTTATACAAATATGGATGATTACAAATAATGGAATAGAAAAGGAGACAAAAAGTAACAAAACAGAATAGAACACACCAAAAAAATTCCAGAGTTTCATCCTTAAAACCCGTCTACTTGTTTAGGAATAAATACATCCCAAAACACGTAATCGCGTTATACTTTCATAAGACCAAAAACGTCCCAGAGGACCTTACATTTTAAAAGCTATGTATCACTCTTTCTCTCATGCAAACATATGTATTTTTCTTTTAACCAGAAAGAGGACTAAATAATGCTTCTTATTGTCTTTGAAATATGCAAGCTATCTTGCATAGATATTTTACAATCTCGATCCAAAGTGACGGTTTCAGAATTAAAGCGCGAAACAAAGGCTTCCGGATTGTGAGGTGCGGCCTATGTCATCTGGGATGCTGTGTGGAGGGTCTTTTTGATGAGAGGAAGGAATGAACATTGGTCTTGAAGAGACCCATGTTGTAGGAAGGAGGAAACACAGAGGCCGGCAAATCATTCCACAGCCGAGCTGTTGAACACAAGAACGAGTCGAAGAAACGACCCGTTCTCATGTGACAAATGTCAACCGTGTGCAAATGTTGGGCACGCGTTTGGCGTGTTTCCCGACTATGCACCGGTGCCGAAGGGATCAATAATGCTAGTTCCTCGGAGCATCTTCCATTGTAATACCGGTAGAACAAGTATAGCATTCCCACCCGACGCCTGTGCTCTAAAGATTGCAATCCGTCTGTTAAGATGGGAGAATCTATTAAACGGACCGCCCGTTTCTGCACAGAGTCGAGGGTAGTTTTCAGGTATTTTGGAGCTCCAGACCAGAGATGGAAATGTGCTGGTGACCTGAAGTATTAAAGCAGAATTTTAATACTTAATGAAAATTTCCGAAAAAATCCTACTTGATGTACAAAATCAGAAAATAATTGTAACTAAAAATGCTTTATATATCTACATCCGATTTAGTGCTTCGGCTAGTACAAGTATTAATTAAATAAAATTATGACTAATGGGTTGAAATAATATTGTTTCATTGGTTAGATAAAATTTAACATTATGAAATGACCAGCCGCAGGCCACCAGTTAGGGATCCCTGTTCTATCACATCAATGTTTTAATATCAATGAAAAAACTTTTTGAACGGAAGCGAGGAACGACGAAAGTCTTGAATAAAACATTAAAAATGAAGGTGTGTCCAAAAATGTCGAACAAAACTTACTTTTGTGAGGTAGTTTTTTCAAGTATTATACATTTTTGTAAAGTAAATTCTTTTAAACATTTTTTTATCCGTCACAATGCCAAGTTACGCCCCTTCAGCGTGACAAGGGCGGTGCGTGGTGCATTATTAATTAATCCTAAAATAAATCAACCGGAGTTGGTTTGATATAGAAGATATTACTAGGTAGATAAGTAAATAGGTATTAAATATTATCAGAAAAGTACCTAAACGCAACGTAAATTAACACCTCAATTTTGTGAGACTTTATAATATGAAATTTATTCATTTAAATTTGAGCGATTTTTGATTCGGGGATTTCTGAGAGTTAGATTCGGCCATTTGCTTTGATAAATATCATACCTCCATATATTAATAAGACGAACTGCTTACTGCGGCTTAAAGCCAATAAATCCACCTAGATTTCACCTTTTATTCCATATTTTTAAATTTAAAAATAAATATTATCAAATTTATAATTCATTTTTAAAAATAAATTATCTAAATTGAGTGATTTATCGATAGATATTAACACAACTTTTTTTTATTATTTTGTAATAAATAATAATAATAATATAACATAATAATGTAATTAATTTCAAAGAAATCAACTAAACTCTTGAACAGGTTTCGCTCTTATCCAAACGTTGATGTATTGCGCAAGTGATTTTTTTTTCCAATCAATAAATTTCGTTGGAAGATGGCAATGAATTAATAAAAACACAATTTTTCTTTCCCGTATTGTTATTCGCTATTAGCATTCGATATGTATTTAAAAACAGTTTTAGATGTGTTTTTTTCTAATGATAAATTTATAATAAACTTTTTTGAGGTCTATAATACTTCTTTCTAAAACGGTTTTACGGATTTATAATTTCGCAACATGAGTACGTACTTTAGTCAAAAATTGTCGTCTTTTTAGTTAATAATGCAGTTTTATGCAGCATTTTTCGTTTTATATATTGCTTTAACATGTAACTCAAATAAAATGTTAAATATGTTTTAATTGAGTTATTTCACTAGAGTATTTTCAAAATATTTTAAGAATTTGACTGCTTTACTATAATATTGTGACATAATATGGTAATGCATCAATGGGGTTAGTATATTTTTGGTGTTATTTGTTGTACTAAAGTTTTAAACTCATACAAAGTTCTTACCGCTAGAAACTTCAAACGAGATATCCCAAAATTAGATTTTTTTAAATTAATACACTGAAGTAGGTACTCATGGTACGAAGTAGTTTAGCCTATATAATAACCAGATCTGAATTGCAAGGTTCTTTCCGACCTTCTTCCTTCCCATTTCCTTTCCTTCCATACTTGTTTCAGCCTCACAATGGTAGTCGAATTATTTACAACGCGTACCTATGTATGTCGTTCTAAGCTATGTCGAATTTTCCTTTTCAATTTTGTTTGTCGAGTTAGAAGCACAGTGTCATCTGTGTGTTGTTTTCCAGTAGGTTGCAGAGATATTGATATATATGAGGAATACAAGAGGTCCTAGTACACTTCCTTGAGGAACTCCGAATTGAATTAGTTCGGGTTACTTGTATCTATATTGTTTGCTATTGGTGGACAATTTGTATCCACATAAGTATAAGAAGGGAATTGGCGTAGTGTTTATGAGTTGTTTAACGCAACATGAGTAACGAGGGCTCTAGGTAGCAACCTACGAACGACCCTGATTGAAAGTTGACCCGCACGGGAAGTGAACACGGGCCGTATTGTCTGCCAGCAGGAAACGCTGCCTTTTTTGCCATTCCTTTGTAGAATTCGCGGTAGCGGTGTTATTCGTTTTAAAAAACATATGCAGGACGGAATGCATTTTGATGCAAACGTTTTATAACCATAACCTTTTTTATTGGAACATCTGTCACAGTGATGTCTTTGTTGGAATATTTTGTGAAATAATAATATTTGTTGTATCGAAAATAACTGAAAATCTCGAGAAAATTTAAAAAAAAAGCATTTTTTTAAATATAAATATTTTTTCGTGATTTTTTAAATTTTTAATTAAAACTTTGTTAGTGATCAATAATAATATTAAATTAAGAATCAAATGTTAGCCTGGAGTACATCGTTTGTAGAAAATCTTAATGCCTGTGACCACACTTTGTAAAATGGAGGTCTTAACACGACTAAACTACCCTCTGAGGCTTACCACTATCAAATTTATAGTATAAAAAAAAGTTTACAAGAAAGAAACCTTCGTTGTATTTGTATTTCAAATTTTAATGTTTTTAATTGCATATGTCCTTTCATAGTAATAAAATCTGAAAAAAACTTTCGTCTGCTTTCAAATCCAGTGTTGGAGTGAAAACTTCTTTGCACCGTTGTGATTTGAAACTCGATGAAACGAAAAATAGCTACACTAAAAAGAGACAAACACATACATCTATAGAATTAAGCCTGCGAGAGAATGAGATAGTATAATCGGTCTCCTCTTTATGCGGTGCCTCGTAGCCTTCCCATTCTTGTCTACTTTGGTTTTCTGAAGGTTTCGCTTCTACCGCGTTTGAATTGCACACTCTGATTATTTTAAAATTATATTTTGTTTGGAAGAATTTTATTTCACTTTTATATTTGTAACTTAATTTTAATCCATGTTATGCAATAGCAATCTTAAAACCGAAATCGAAACCGGTAGTATATTAAGTAATTTAAGTAACAAATGTACATTTGAACTAAAACTCTTCAAAACTAAATGTCCAGAAATGCCCAAGAAATTAAAAAAAAACTATGATTAAAACAGCGATTCATTTTGAAATTAAATTTAATGCGGAATATTTCTAAATATATCTATAATCTGATTGATGTTGTCTATAGCACCGAGTGATTAAGTTAGTTCATATAATAAATAATAATAAGTAAGAAATAAATTAATATAATTACTTATTCAAAACAAGCAATGGATTAATGCAAATTAAATGCATTTTCTACATATAATAACAATTTAAATGTCTGTTTTGTATGACGAAGAATATTTATCGGTTTTAACACGGCACAAGACCCCAGAGTATTCGGTTTAATGAGTCAATAGATGCAGTTAGTGCACTGCAATTTATGATGTGCATCCAATGAATTCTGCATTCATTTATTCTCAAGAAGTACAGTGTTTGCATCGCATCGAGAACAGAATATATGCATGACTTCTATTGAAATGCAGTAACACGCATGTTATAAAACATATTGGCATTTTCAAAGTAGCGTTCAAATTCTTGCATTATTACAAATTCTAGAATTTAATCCAGGAACTAAGCTGCATTTGTAATTCGCAAAAAATCGATGAGTAATGCGGTTCTGCTGCCGAAAAATTAATTCAATCGAGTTCAAGTGTTAGAGGATGTTGAGTGAAACTCGGATGAAGTCGGGTATTTTAGAAGTTAGAATACCGCACTAGTATCCCAAAATTTTCCTCGTGGAGCCTGTGGGAATATGGCATCCCCTGATGGGGTAAGTGTAGGTATGTATACGAAGGAAAGCTAAAAGGAAGTAGACGCAAATGGTGAAGGTTGGGAAGTTCCTCACTATACAGATCTTGTCACGAAAGATGACTAAAGCCATTTCAAGCGAACCTCGAATCTGAATGGTGGTCTTTCACCAGGGCGATTCCGGCAGTATTTATTAGGCTTAGGTCAATACTTACATAATTTGAACGGTGTTTATATTAACTTAAATATGATATTCAAACTACGCTGGTTCTACTCATATCTAGCTGGCAGATCGCACATAATATAGATATAAGTAATCCAACACCTATACCAATTCAATTCGGAGTACCACAAGGAAGAATCCTAGACCCTATTCTGTATATTATTTCCTCGTATATTACATCAACAATCTCTGTAACCTGCGCATAACTGAAAAACCAATATCTTTTACGGATGACACTGTGTTTATAAGTCGACATAAAAATTGAAAAGGAACATTCGACAAAACTCAAAACGACAAAGGCCTTGTAAATAATTCGACTACCATAATACTGGCATGTGCCTAGCGTGGTAGTCGAAAATCATATAAAAACTGTACACAAAACTTATTTTATTGATTAAATATGTTTAGATGATAATCTCTTTATGCTCATTGCTGGAAAAACTAAATTTTTAACCTTTTTCTGTCTACTGCAACCCAATCTACTAAGAATTATAAAATAAAAAATCACTTTTATCCAAGACCTGGTTCTTCCTATAATTTCCCAAACTTGGAACAAATCACTCTTTTTTCTAGACTCCATTTGCAAAGCGATTTTTATATCCAATACCTATATTGGTGGTGATATGAGGTACACTAAGAATTTTACACATTTTTGGCTTGTGGCTTACAGCTTCTTCTTAAAATGCCGACAAAATGCAATTTATTATTATTATCGAGTCTTTAATATTTTACTGTAATATTTTTGTTATGCCGTAAGTAATAATATTGAGGTTTAGTTTCGTGGTAACATCGTAAGACAGGCTATTTTTTTCGCATTAACGAGAAAAAACGCACGTAGCAAGTAGGTTCTATAGCGGCGCAATCACCCAGTGTTCGTAAGGCTACAACTGATGGGATTTTAATTACTGGTTGCCCCGTGGCCTTGTGGTGCACATCCAGCACGCTAAGTTCTGGGTTCGGAACCCGCCGAGGCTACTACTTATATGTAATTCACTTTCAATACTCGTAACTGTTGGTGTTTCAAGAAAACGCAAAATTACAATAATAATAATTAATATTGGTAAACATCTAGTGTAACGTCTTCCCTTTTGTAAAGGTTTTACTAAGATGTTGGTATTGCGGAATATTACAAAATACTAGCTGGTACCCAGCATGCGTTGCTATGCCATTTAATAAAGAAATTGTTTCTCCCAGCATGGCCTTTCCCATTCGTCCCGTTCTCCTTCCGCCTCCCCTTCCTCTCCCGCGTCCCCTTCCTTTCTCGCATTCCCACTCTGCCTCCTCCACCTTACCTCTACCCACTCCACGACCCCCATTCCCCCATCCCGTGAACACCCCTTCCGAGTTCCCCTTCCCCCTCCCTGGTTCCCGACGGATTGGTTTTTAAACGACTTCCCTTCCCCCCTACCACATTCCATACATTCGGTCACGGTACATTCAGCTCGCTATTTTTTGCAATTGCAATTTTTTTGCAATTTGTAACACCTATTGCAACTTTTTCATACAAATTGCATAATGCCAGAGATCACCAGTAGTTTTATACAAAACCTTGTCCTGACAATGAAAACACAAAAAAATCCAATTTGATGCAGTCGTTCGGAAGTTATGAGCGTACATACATTTCGGCAATTCATTTTTATATTAAAAATTATAAATAATTATAAAAATAAAAATAAATAAATATAAATAATAATTCAATATACAATATACTGTATATTGAATTAACAACTATGTGTGTTCTTTGAATTACCATCTCAACTGTAAAAACAACTGTAAAAATTCATATTCTTACTAAATTACTAAAGTTTATGGTCTGAAGAGGAAAAACCTCCAAAAAGTAGCATTTATGGAAAAATCATCATTCTTATGGGGAGAAAAGTAAGGCTTGGAGTCAACCCTTGAAAGCCATTTTCGCGGGCTCCATGGAGCCGAACCTACTGAAATTTTGGATTCTAACTAAAAAAGTATGGTCTGAAAGGGAATCAGTTGCGAAAATTGGAGAAGTAAACTGTAAAAACTTGTTCATTATTCAAATCTTAACAATGTAAGCAAGACAAAGGGCTGTTTCGCAAAGACATAATTGTCAGAAGTGTACAGGTACCTACATAGGTGCGCACCAAAACGCACAATCGTGTGTATTTTTGGGGTCAAATCTAATTGCTTGTGAACCCTACGAAAAAGATTCCGTTCCGTTTCTTCGTGTTCCGTTGCATTCTGTTCTATTCTGTTCCGTTGGCGGTCCGATTTGACGGATGCACCGCCGAGTGAAAACGGAATTCAGTCAATGAAATTACAGAGACGGCTCCGCTGTGGCTGCAAACCGGTTCTGAACAGGGTTGACCAAGCGCGAACAGCGCTGTTATTAATGTATTCATTTGTGATGGCAAATTACACGTTCGTACGGAGCCAAGTCAGGCGTACTACTTGGAAAGGAAAACTGAGATATGTATATATCCGCTAAACATCGATATATATAATAACAACAGATTAGCCCCTCATATCTAATTTCAATTTAAAAGAACACCGCCTAACAGTAATTTGAAAACTGCCCACATTAATAAAAGTCAAGAAAATTTCATATCTGGGTCACAAACTTCGAGGGGAGAAGTATCACTTGCTCCAATTAATATTGAAAGGCAAGATAGAGGGTCGCCGAAGACCTGGTAGAACACAAATGTCTTGTCTGCGAATTGTACGAGAGTGGACCGGCATTTGAAGTGTGAAGGAGCTATTCCGGGCAGCGCAAGATAGACACATTTTCCGGAGTGATCGCCAACGTCGGGGGGACCTGATAGGGCACACGAAGAAGAATAGAAATTTTTACAACTCCCTTTCTTGATGTAAACTTGTTGTTCTTCTCAAATAGGTTCCTCATTGCTGAGGATCGTGACCCCTGCTCCAATTTCTATGGTGGACAAGCCTTCTCCACTCTTCGCGGTTCTGCGCTGCATGGAGAACTGCGGACACCGATGTACCAGACACCAGCGATACTTGGTTACTCCAGCGCACTGGTGACTTTCCTTTGCTTCTTTTGCCTTCCAATTGCCAGTGACTATGATTTTCTCCAGGTTCGAGCCCTCAGTTTGGTGAGCAACGTGTCTAAAATATATTTTAAGACATGTTGTAGGCAGATAGTTGAAAGCTTATTGTGAAAGCTCTTCCAGGATGGACACATTTGTGCGTCTGGTTGTCCGTGAAATACTGAGCATTTTTCTCCAGCATCACATTTTGAGGGCGTCTATCCGTTTTCTTTCGCTGGACCTAAGTGCCCATGTTTCCACACCGTACAGAAATATGGGGAAAATCAATGCCCTGTCGAGTCTCATCTTGGTAGTCTTTGTTATGCCTCTGTCACTACATATCTTTTGCATTTTACTCATGGTGTGTTTTGTCACCAAAATTCTTCTTTTCACTTCTGTTTCACAACCTCCTTGGTCACTTATAGACAAGCTTGGGTTCACAAAGTTCCTCTTTCCTCACAACAACAAGAGGATGCTATTTATAAAGGTGAACACAAGAGTCCTAACCGGTGGTCCGTGAACCACAGATGGTCCGCAAGATCTAAAATGTGGTCTACGAAGTATTTATTCACGTTGTGACAAAAATGTTATCGTTATTTGTTGCGTGACGTAGAGCTGTCTCAAAAATTTTCTTTCGACTTTTTTTTCCCGATCTTTCGACTACAAGATGATGCCTTTCGTTTTGATAAATGTATTCTTAAACCAATATTTGGTTTCAGAGTTAAGTTTCAAACGCCCTGTCTAGATAACACTTGGTCGATGATGCGGAACCTATATGAATTACGCGAAACAGTGGGATCTTGTTATTTCCAATGTATGCTGTGAGGAAAGAGAAAGGTTTATGGCTAAACCCATTTAAAGCAACACAATGTTTCGAATTCGAATGGTCATCTTTCACCGGGGCTGAGAGGCAGGTTCTGAGATTCTCCTACTCTGGACAAAACCACGAACGTTGCAAATAAACAAAACATTAAAAAATATAAATTATGTGAAATAAAGATCAATTAAGTATAAAAATTTATGAACGCACGATTTATAGTCGAAGATCTTAACCGCTCTTCCACGGATGTCATCGGTTTTTGAATGTTAATGATAATAATATAAATAAATAAAAAGAAAACACTTTGTTTACGTCACTTTATTATTTCTTCCGTCTACCGGTTTCGGTACCTCCGTACCATCATCAGGACTGAATATAAAATACTGACAAATACAGAGAAATATTTATTTATTTATTTATTTATTTATTTAATACAAACGGCATAAGTATGCCATAAACATTAATCACATGTCACAAATTCATATTCAAAATATTAGTAATGGTAAAACAGTGTATGTATAACAGTTAATTGTGACGATACATTGGGAAGTGACACCAGAGATACATTTACATGCAAAAATCTATAATAGAAATAAAATTAATAGTGACTAAAAAAATATGATAGCATAGCCGTCTTGTACCTCTGTTCCGTGCAGTTAAATAGATCTATCACATCTGCATATCTATTAGTAACTTCATGCAACCTAGGTAAAAGTGAGTGTTTCGTATACTCAGTCCGATTATTGTTACATTTAAAAGGGGTTTTAGAACGAGTGGTTCTCGTGGGAATATGAAATTCAATGAGCTTAGTTAGATCAGGACTGTCTATTCTACCATTTACAATTTTGAACATTAATATTAAGTCTGATATAATTCTTCGATCTGACAGTCTTAGTAAATTTAATTCTTTCATCAAGTAATTATAATTTATGTTTTCAATGGGAATACCGAGGTTAAAATTAATATGTCTTAAGAATTTGTGTTGAATTTTTTCGATTGAATCTGAATGTATTTTAAAATGGGGGGACCAGATCGAGGAGTTATATTCGACTTGACTACGTACTAAGGATGTATACAAAATTTTTAAAGTTGAAATATTCTTGAAACCTCTGGAATTTCTAAGAACGAAGCCAAGCATTTTGATACCTTTATTATAGATTACATATATATATAAATATATATACAAATATATATAAATATATATATATAAATATATATAAATATATATATATATATATATATATATACAAAATATATAAATATAAATATATATACAAAATGTAAAAGAAAGAGACAGTAAATTAGAGCGGGACAGTGCGTCAGTTGTGGGAGGGAAGTGGGGGAGGAGCGATTGGGATAACGGGAAACATACTTATAATAGGGCTGAATGTTAAACGGAATGGTAGACGGAAGAAATAATAAAGTGACGTAAACAAAGTGTTTTCTTTTTATTTATTTAAAATGTCAAGTCACAATGTGTTTGCTTCTTTTGAAAAAAAAAAAGATAATAATATAATTTTCAAAAAGCTTTTAAAAGGTATCCGGTCGTTCGTTGCAGCTTACCTATTCATTGATTGACACATGATTTTATTTTTTTAATTCGTTAGATCGCGGCTAGAGGATAACCATAAATGCAATTTACATTCCCTTTTTCTTTTTCTTTTTAATTTTGATGGATATAATATAAAGCTCTGTAAGTCACGACTGAATTATCACTAATTACGGAAAAAGTGCATTAATTTAGAAAATCTCGATAAAATCTTGCGCAATTTTCACGATTGCGGGGTCACCAATTGAAAGTTTGCTGCTCCAGTAACTGATTATCTGCTTTAAGTTTGAAATATTTTGGCAACCCTGCTACTACACCTGTAAAATTAGAGTCGGGACCAGTTATCTTATCTTGTTTTTTTTACGTTTGCTCATTTCGCGCGCTTTTTGTTTTTTTACGATTGTTGAGATGGACATGAATAATTTATTCACTACCATGCTAGATGCTTTCTCTTCACAAATAGATAGATGATTATTAATTATTACTATTACGTTGAATTGTGTTGGTTCAATGAAATGATTCCAACCACACGAATCCCGCACAAATCATTGTGCCGCTCCAATTTTTTTAAAGTTAACTCCACACAGGAGGCCCTGAGGAAAATAATATCTTTTTAGAAAAAGGAAGGAGAGGAAGCAATGGGAAGGAAAAAGGTACGAAGGGTGGGTAGGAATCTGGAGTTCAGTGTGTCAGGTCATCCGCCGCCAAGACATAGACAAACCTCGCCTCATGAACCCGGGCACCCCTGTATGAGAGGGTCTTTATATGGAAAGGAAGGACAGGATGTTATGAAGGGAAGGAAAAGTGTACAAAGGCTGGGTAGGAACCTGAGTTTCAGTGTGTCCTGGTCATCTGCTGTCAAGATCTAGAAATAAGCCCCAATGAACCCGAGCACCCCTATATGTGGAGGGTCTTTATAAGCAAAGGAAGGAGAGGAAGTTATGGGAAGGAAAAAGGGTACGAGATGTGGGTAGGAATCTGGTGTTCAGTGTGTCCAGGGCATCCGGTGCCAGGACCTAGACAAACCTCGCCCCATGAACATGGGGAGCCCTACGTGTAGAGGGTTTTTATAAGGAAAGGAAGGAGAGGAAGTTATGGGAAGGAAAAGGGTACGGGGAATGGAAGGGAATCTGGAGTTCAGTGTGTCCGGGTACTCCGCCGCCAAAACCTTGACAAACCTCCCATGAACCCTGGCACCCCTACGTGTGGAGGGTCTTTATGAGAAAAGAAAAGAGAAGAAGTTCTGGAAAGGACAAGGGTACAAGGGGTGGGTAAGAATCTGAGGTTCAAGTGTGCCCAGGTCATCCGCCGCCAAGATCTAGATAAACCTCGCCCTATGAACCCAGGCACCCCTGCTAATTCACCAAACGTAGCGAACCACTTGCGGTTGAGCTATGGCAGAGGTGTTGGTTATGCAATAAATGGATAACCAACCCAAATTAACTGCTGGCAAAGTTTACTACTAGTAACAAGCAAAGGTGCAAAATAAAGTGTACGGGTCTCTGGATGTGGTCGTTTGGACGGAATCAGTAGCGAATTCGCGCTGTGCTCAGACCAAGTGATTCATAAATAATTGTCAATATCAATGTTGTTCACGATAGCAACCATATTTTTTTTATTATTATTTACTAACACTAAACTTGCTAAACTACTTACATAGTTTATCAGCAGGTATATATTGACAACATTTTATGTAATAACATGGTACATTTTTATGGCATAAATGTATAATAATAACGAGGAAAAAATTAACAATTAGATCAACAGTATAAAAATAAATATGTAAATTACAGAAGGTATTCATATTATTTAAACCAATAAGCATGAATGAATAGTCACATCAATAGTTTTATAGGTTACTAGCAGACCCGGCCACTCAACGAAACATAACGACAAGCCATTACTTAACCTTTATTACCAACTCCATCTGTTAAATCAAATCCACACCGCCCGCTTACCAGCCCCCTCCCTAATTTACACAAAACCTTGACAAATTTTATACCTAAAAACTTTCATCATGAAAGACTCTATCTATTGGGACAGCGGGTGCGACTTCATTTTATATTATGTAAAGAAGATTCATTAGGTATACAAGGACTCCAGTAGGGCATCTATATAAATCATGTGTATTTAATAGACATTTCCTTAGATTATATGACCGGTCAGTGGTTGAGTGGGCATAGCGCTTGGGTCCCACCCGGGCGTCGCGTGTTCGATTCCTCGGCTGGCTAAGTCCTCCATCACAACACAAGCAACATTTTCGGCTTTCTGTGGTGGTAGTAGGAGATTTTCAAATATTGTTGGGTTATTCGTAACCCGGGAATGTTTTTCTTTCTTTTTTAATAAAAAAAAAATATATATATATATTTGACTTAGGAAGACACAAAAATGAAAAAGACAGTGATCCCAACTGGGACACGAACCCAGAACCTCTCGTCTAACCGGGACGGGCGCCTCTACCAATTCGGCCATTGCCACCTTCTATCAAACCGTCATATATTTGTCAATCTCATATTTATATAGCATCCAATAAAAAAAACATGCGTTACGAAAATGAAGATAATATTGGTAGTTCTTAGTCGAAGTATGATACAGTTAAATATGACCGAATCGTATAGGGAAACATTAGCTCAGTGGCAAGGCGAAGGTTCTAGGTTCGAGTCCCAGTTGTTACCGTATCTTTTTCTGATTTTACTGTTTTCAGATTTTTTATATTGTCTTCATTTCAAAAAAATATATAATTTGCGAATTTACTAATTAGGTTTAAAATAAAAAAAATTAAATTAATATTTTGCCCTTTATAGCATTTCAAATTTTCGTAATCCGATTTATTGTAATAATTATGTATACCTAATGCTGGAAATTACATCAAGTTTGTTTTGGACACTCCCATCATTAGGTTCGTTTATTCGCATAATTCAAAAATAAAAATGCAAATCCACGAAACATTGTATGTAACTTATAAGTTACTTTGGAGAAATGGCATCTATGGAATTAGTGCAAAAAATTAACTAAGGGTGTGTTAAAACTTTAATAAAATTGACTATTGTGAACAATAGCCTTCAAAGGAATGCATGTGTTTGGACTCTGTGCATTGCATTGCAAGTTTAACATTTTAAACAGTATATTAAGTTTAGTAAACGTACTTTTATCTTTCTAAGTGTCTAGTGTCTATTATAGCAGTCATGTGAATAGTGGAATATCTTTACAGTCAGGCAGACAGGTATGGATTAACATACAAAGCTAAAAGAATGTAGTGAGGCTGGCAGTTTACAGTGGAGTTATGATACCAACCCTGATATATGGCAGTATGGTATGGAATTAGCAGCAGAAGAATTTGTAGAAAAGAGATCTCTGAGGCGTGTGTGTAACAAAATCATGTTTGACCGTATTTAATTACTTGCACTGGCAGGAGAATTAAAGAGACTGACAGAAAATGATGCTTTTAGAAAGGTGGACACAAGAGTCCCAATTGCCTAGAATAAGTGTGACTATGGCATCCGCAAATAGGATATGTTGTGAGGCTGAAGAAAGTGGGCAGGAAAAGGAGATGGGCAAAAGGAAGGTGGCGAAGTACGTGGCTATTCTGTCAGATCTGGTCACCAAACTCATCTAAAGCCGTTTCAAGCCAAGTGTCAATTCTGAATGAAGATTTGTCAACAGTGCTATACTGAAACCACTCTAGAATGTGTCGCAAACAATACGTTATTTTAAATGCGTAAATTATGAAATAACACAATTTAACTTCTCCGGCTAATTTCTTCGCTTTTGAAAACAGCTCGCATATGTCTCATAGAAATCGTTGTATATCCCTTACTATCATGGTGAGAAATGTCATCAAACCGGTGTTAGAAAGAAAAAAACACCATGCTTTATATTCAAATCTAAAAGTTTACCACAAAAGAAGTATTTTTCTGTCAGTAATTTTAGTTAGAAAAACGTAAAGTGAGCCGTTTTTAAAACTTTTTATGTTTGCATTCAAAAATTTTATATTTCAAAAATTATATGTCTATTTTGAATAACAAAATTTGGAAGCAAATTTCATCACATTTCAAAAACACTTTTTAGTTTACGGATACGTTCATAAATATTCCATTTATTTGGATTTGAACGCAAAGCGGAAATTTTCTGACCATCTGACAAAATATGCCCGAAGCCGAAAGCGTTAATCAAATAATATTTATCATTGAAGAAGAAGATAACAATAATAATCTAAACGAAAATATGAAAGAGAACAAGACACAGAAAACAGAAAAAAGACAATGGCCGCAACTGGGACGCGAACCCAGATCTCTCGTCTAACCGGGACGTGTCTTTTTTTCTTTCTTTTTTCTGTTTTCTGTAACTTGTTCTCTTTCATATTTTCGTATATATTTTATTACGTTTATGAGAATAACCTCCAAAAGTTATAAAAGAGAGTTTTTCTTATAAAAAAGTTGAAATAAAATTTACTTTTGCTCGTTGGGATTTGAACCTTGCTTTTTTTAACTCAATGATGAAGATGATGACAATTAAAAACATTGTAAAAGGAAACAATCATTTATTGTGATATTTTCTTAATAAAATCATTGCCCTCAAATGTGCCATGTTTATATTGAAGTCGCCATTTACATTTACGTCCTATTAGTGATCGAAATATTACCCTCAAGTTGATAAAAAATAACAAAGGGACAGAATAGTTTTTATTTGAATTTTCATCAGTTCAATATGCTAGCTAGTCCAGCCCTGATGCAGCAGTGCAAAATCCTCAGACTGTAAGACGAAGTAGGCGGGACGTTGTATGACGAGTGGTAGGTACCTATCCCTGAGAGTGATGGAAAACTGCAGGGGTACCAATCCTTATGTAATTATATTCTAAAATTAATTATCTACTGCTAAATTAGTTATCTTAAAATTATACCGCTTAAATTTGTACTTGGTACCTTATACATTCGTAAATTATTCGTAAAACTATTATTACATGACAAAAGTCAATTGAAAAGTGATATTGTTTGTAGACCTTTTGAAGTGAAAACTTTTTTAGCACCGTTGTGATTTGAAACTCGAAGAAACTAAAAAGAGACAAACATCTATAGGATTTAGAATGAGGTAAAATAATCGGTCATCTATTTGTGCGGTGTTTCGTAGCCTCCCCACTCTTGCCTACTTTAGTTTTCTGAAGGTTTCACTTCTACCACCGTCGAATTACACACTCTATTTTTTTATATTAATTCCAAACAAAAATCTTTCGGTGAGTGTGTCATCTTTGGGAATCTTTGGATTTGAGGGACTTATGGATAGAGGAAGTTCTGGGAAGGAAAATGGCATGAGAGGTGGTTAATAATTTAGGGGTCATATGTGTCCAGGAATGGCGGATGCATGAATCTATCCCTCCCACTGCGGTGCAAAAGGTCTCCATTAACCAGTCTCTCCCGATCCGGCTCGCCACGCAATACGTGGGCAAATGCATCCGCCGCCAAGACCTAGACAAACCTCTCCCCTTGATCCCCCAGCTAATGGCGACCTATGGCTGAGGTATTGGTTACATTGGGCGAGATATCAAGAGAGTTCATTAAGAATTTTCAGTTTTAAGTTTTAATTAAGTTTTCCATTTTTTTAACAAGTCGTTTTATTCCTAGTTACAGATTCTTTCTTAATTTGTGTACGCTCATTCGAACATGAAAAAACATTACTATTATTATTATTTTACTATTATCGTTATTTTTCACAGCCCTGTTTAATTCAACTAAACATACCACACGTACGAACGATCTCTTCAAGTGCGAGAGGGATGAAAATACAAAAAATGCATCAAGACGAAAGAGACGACAGCTTCTAGCAATAAATCAAGGCTATCAACATTTTACTCAATGGAAAAATGCCATTATTTATCCAAAAATTATGTATTTAATGCAAAATCTTTATTAAAATCTCACTAGGTATTATTAAAATTCATTGAATTTGTTTAATGTTTTGATAATATAATGCTTCAAATTTTGAATGTTTTATTAATATGAAGTCATTATTTAATAATTATACCTTGCTATCTGATTATTAGATGTATGTGCACTATGATACTTTAGTTGTTCATATTATCGTCTAATAAACAAATTACCTATATTCTTAAATTGGTAAATTTATGGTGGAAAAAAATTGGAAGAAGCTGTTTTGACGTAAGGGTTGATACAATATAAGATCAGTTTCAGTTTCAGTGCCGGCAACCCGGGCGTTTATTTATTTTTCATTTATTTACAAAGTTTTATTTTACCCACCTCACTAGACATAGTCTGTTCCGAGGTAGGTAAATAATAAGGTAGGTAGGTAAATAAGGTAGGTAGATCGAGTCTGGCTTTGCTAGAATAGGATGTTTCAAGTATCTGGCCCCTAGCACGGTCAAATTTGGTACCTAACATAGGTACCTTTATAAAATAATTATGATTTTTGATTATATTCAAAGTTTTCGATTTTGGTTAGTACCATAGTGGGGACTTACTTCGATTAAATTTATTAATTTAAAGAGTTTATTCGAAAATTGAATTTTGATTCAACTATCAATGGTTTGCAAAGTGTGACTGTATTTTTGACAGTTTCGTAAGAGTTTTTGTCAAGTGTTTGTAATAATCCAGAAACCTTCGCGAGGGTGGAAAGAAGGTATTTTGAATGTTTCAAACATTTTCAATGCTTAATGTATCAATACATAAACAACATTCATACATACTTACATACATGCAAGCAAACATACATTGATTTTTATATAAATAATTAATATTAGTGTTTTTATGATAATATTATTTAGTATAATATAAACACGTAAATATTAATTTTATTATAATACTAGCTGGTCCCGGCATGCGTCGTTATGCCACTTAATAAAGAAATTGTTTCTCCCTGAGTGTCCTTTCCCATCGTCCCGTTCCCCTTCCGCCTCCCCTTCTTCTCCTGCGTCCTCTTCCCCTCTCGCGTTCCCACTCCGTCACCTCCACCTTCCCTCTCCCTACTCTACTCCCCCCCCCCTTCACCGTCCCGCGAACCCCCCTCCCGAGTTCCCCTCCCCCTCCCAGGTCCTCCTTCCCGCGTTCCCCTTCCACCTTCCCCGCCTTCCCTCTTCCCTTTACCGCTCCCTCGTCCCGCCAACCCTCCTCCCGCGTTCCATATATTCAATCCCAGTACATTCAGTTCTTAAACAGCCCGCGTGCCACCTTTTACAATTTTTATTCAAATTTCCATTTTTCATGTATATTAAATATGGTACCTAACATAGGTACCTATTTAAAATATCTAAAATTCTTGATTCGATTCAAAATATTAGGGGAGTACCTACTTTAAAAAAAAATTTCAACTTTTCAAAAATAGAATCCTGATTGCACAATGATTCATTGTTTTGCAAAATGTCATTCTCTAACACGCCAACTGTCAAACGTGCGATGTTTTCTGTTATTATCTAATTTTCTGTGCAATTTTCTTAATTTTTCTCTCCGTAAGAACCATCCTCGCACTTCAAGTCGAGAAATCGGTTCAGCTGATCTCGAGATTTGCGCTTACCAACACATTTAGCGATTCATTTTTATATTATAGATTATGTACACACCTTATTTGATTGGTTTTAAAAGTATCGTAAAAAAAAGGAATTCTAAACGTTTGCCTCGGCGAAATGCGTGGCACAGTTTTTTCCTCTTAAATTTTAAATGAATTTCTAGTTCAACGCCAGTAATTTCAGCTCATTACGTGATTGCCATCGTGAGCTATGAAGCTGAATATCTACATAACTATTAGAAAGCAAAACCAAACGATAATAATGATTTTCCCTTATTTTTTATTGTGTAGGTTAAGGTTGTGAAAACGTACTTCTATGTTGAAATGTACTCAGATAAAAATCTTGACTTATTTACGTGTAAATCCCATGTTTTTAATTAAATAGGCAATTATCTACATTTATAACTTTATCCAAGCTCATTCGAAACCGGTTAGGTCAAATAATAGACAATAAAACTGACGAGAAAAATAAATATTAAATAAGTTTGCTTTGAAATCTTTTTTAAGATAATAAAAATTGATAATTGTTTTGCGTAGTCAGTATTCGCCACTAAAAATATTGCATAAAATACATTCGTGACAGCCTCCATGTTCGGGGATTAAAACTCTCGACAAGCAATCCTGGCACGCACAATAAGTTTTATATAATTTATTTGTGTTATTTCACAATTTATTCATTTAAAATAATATATATTACATTTGCGGCGCGTTACAGAGTGAAAGATTCTCTCAGTATCGCCCTGGTGTAAGACCACCATTGAGAATTGAAAAGTTTTTTTACTTAAAATAGCTTTAGCAGTGTTTTGTAACCAGATCTGATAGCAGGTACTTCCCCACCTTCCTCTTTCACATTTCCTTCTGTGTCCTACTACCTTTAGCCTCACAATATATCCCAAATTGGGGATGCTATAGTCTCACTGACTACAGACGAGAGCAGCTGGGACAATTGTGGTATTCAATGAGAATGTGCGGTATTCACATAAAAAACTGAACCTCCATCTATTAATTGACAATTTAACATCTATTCATTAACAATTTGGGAGACGGATATGGGTACCGCCGCCCCGAGAACCATTTATTGGATAACCAACACCCCTGCCATAGGTCACCGCAAGTGGTTCGCTACGTTTGGTGACTTAGCAGGGGTACCCGGGTTCACGAGGAGGGTATGTCTAGGTCTTGTCGATGGATGCGTCTGCCCACCTACTGCGTGGCAGGCCAGATCCGGAGAGACTGTTTGAGAGAGATCTTTTGACCTCTCCAGCCAGACTCCCTTGATTCATCATCTTGCACCGCAGTGGGAGGGATGGATTAATATTCCGTCACTTCTGGACATATCTATTGACGCCCAGATTCCTACGCACCCCTTATACATTTTTCCTTCCCAGAACTTTATCTCTTTCCTTTTCCTAAAAAGACTCTCCCAAGGATGACACAGGCCTTGGGGTAATTTTTTTCCCTCAGCGCCTCCTGTGCACAGCATACGACCGAAATCAACTTTCAGTGTGCCAAAAAGCACACAGGCTTTTCAGCCACGCGCTTTTTCGCGTAGAAAAATTTCCGTTTTTATTTCGGTGAAACCTTATTGTAGGAATGGTCGTTTTGCCTGAGAATTCGGGATGTTTGCTTGAGAATTCCGGATGCGGGCTCGGAGCAAAAAGGCGAGTCCTGATCTCCAGCGCGCCGCCTTGATGGACAAGACAATGGGCCCAGATAGAAAGGTATTTTATTGAGATATCCTTTGTGTTGGATTCGATTGCTTACCTGTGTTCTGGACTGATAAACAGAGGACTGTAAGTCTGTTTTTTACAATTTTTCAAATAAATGCATATATTAACATAGGGCGCTCCCAAAAATTGGAGGAGTTTTAAAAATCAAACAAATTTATTTGCGTGTGTTTTGGTATGTTCGCATTTTATGTGATGATTCTAAAGATGCTTTATGATAATATAAATATATTATAATAATATAAACTCCGAGGAACTAACTTCATTGATTCCCTCGGCACCGGTGCATAGTCGGGAAACACGCCAAACTCGAGCCCAACTTATGTACACGGTTGACATTTGTCACATGAGAATGGGTTCTTGAGTTCAACAGCTTGGCTGTGGAAAGATTTGTCGCCATCTGTGTTTCCTCCCTCCTACTGCATTGGTCTCTTCAAGACCCATATTCACTCCTTCCTCTCCTTAAAAAGACTCTCCACACAGCATCTTCAAAGATGACGTAGGCTTTGAGGGAAATTATTTTCCTCCGGGCGTCCTGTGTGGAGTTAATGTAAAAATGTGAATACCGGATAACAGTTTCAATTGGTCATAACTGTGTGAGGCCAGTTGGAATATTGCATCCCCAATTGGGGTATTTTGTGAGGTATTGGAAGTGAGGAGAGGAAGAAGGCCTAGAAATGGAAAGGAAAAAAACACGTCTACATCAGAAACTTTTCGATTCCGAGTGATTGTTTTTCAGTCTTAAAAGTAGGTACTATACATACGCGTGATAGTGAATTTTATATTCTAGATAATTTAGTAGAATATTGAATTTTGGTTGGTTGAGGTTAGGTTAGAAATAAAATGTGTTTATATTCTCGTGCGGGTACAAAAAAACGTTCTTACTTGTAAATAACTGACGTGTTAGCGTTCGACACGTCTGATATTTACAAAGCTATGTCAGAAAGGAGAGGAAGTTCTGCGAAGGAAGAAGGTATGAGGTGTGGGTAGGAATCTTAGGGGGTCATTTTGTTAAGGATTGACGGTCGTTTAAATCCATCCCTCCCAATGCGGTGTACGGCGATGTTTCGAGAGAATCCTGCAGGATAGATCAAAAGAACCTCCCCAACCAGCCTCTCCCGATCCGGCCCTTCGCGCAGTATTGGACAGAATCATCCACCGTACACCCCTGCTGGGTCCCCAAACGTGTGAACCTCTTTTTTCGAGATCGCTGGCGAAATATCCCGAAAGGATAACGCTTCGGGTATTTACAAACATGCCGCCGGGATTCGAACTCGCGACCTCCAGATTCGTAGTTGAAGATCTAAACCGCTGAATGCTAGACTATGGAGGTCGTCAAACTACAACCATTTCAGAAGTCTTGAAGTGAAAACTTCTTTAGTACCGTTGTGATTTGAAACTCGATGAAACTGAAACGAGCGACACTATAAAGAGATATACACATACGTCCATAGGATTTATCCTGCAAAAGAAAGAGATAGCAATAAAAATGTATTTATTTCACGGGTACTCGGTTCCAGTATAATACGACAAATCCACGATCCCACGCAGGCCTCATTTCTAGTGGTACGAAGCGCCTGGCGAACCTTAGCGGCTAAACATTCAGCGGACCAAGCATCGAATCTTACAAAATAAAAAAACGAGTGTGCTTTAGACCACACGACTGAAGTAAAACTTATTTTGGTCCATCTACATGATAGGAAGAGAGGAAGAAAATGTGTGCGCGCACTGCTCTCTCTTGCTCCTACAGTGTGACACACACAATGGGCCTGTACTATGTCTTAGATATACGAAACGTAACTGGCTATGAGAGAAAGAGAGAAAGAAAATGTGTGCTCGCATCTCCTACAGCAATATACGAAACGTAACTCTCTCTTTCTATCTTCACTAACTTATATCTCCCTCTCATCTACCGTTCGCCTCACTTTTTGTAACGCTCTCGTCACGCATTCACCAGCTTACTCCCTAAGTCAAGCGTCCGTAAAGAAGTTTTACTTAAAAAAATAAAAAGTTATTTTTGTAAAATCAATACCTAATCTCCATACCACTCCAAAATGAACAAGCAAAGAAAACATAAAAGAAAGCGATATCTAGCGACTCCGAAGAAGAAAACACAAATATTAATAAGATGACCAAATGTATAGGAAAAGGTACACTGGAATTCGACGACAAAAATATGGAAAAAATTATCCAACACATTGATAAAAAAAAAGTGCTTCGTAGTCTCCCCACACTTATCTACATTAGTTTTCTGAAGGTTTCACTTCTACCGCGTGTGAATTGCACACTCTGATTTTTTTGTCACTCTGTAATATAACATGCACCCCTTTTCTCCTAAGTTAAATGAACCATTTATTGATCCCACACACCCTTCATTAATAAGGCAGGTAGAATTAATGAAAATGTCGGTACCTAACACAATAAAACAGTTTTGTCGCACTGTTTGTATTCGCGAGCAAAATAACAAATCATTAATATTCATGGGGTTAAACCTACCTGCCAGCCAATAATACATTAGCTCTGCAAAACTGGTTTTATGGACTCAATCAATATCGCACTTTTAATGTTTCATCGGACAGTGATTAGATTTAAACGGAGCAAACAGGAACGCGGTTCCGGTTATTAAAATACGTTATCCTGCTGGCTCTGTCAACTGCGAGTTAAACTGCCCTAGCTATTTTGTTATTTTTTTTCTTAAATGTGGGCATAAATTTTATTTTGAACTGTTAACTTTTTGTTTCTCTTTATATCTAGCAATAACGAAGAGAAATTATTTCAAATTGTTTTTATATATTTTTAATGTACTGTGTATTTGTTGAATAGAAAATTGAATGTAAATTGAGTGTAAATATGTATACTAAAAAACGCTGTTTACGGGGATATGGAGATTCTGAAGTCGTTCACGATAATTAAATGTAGCTTCATTTTATTTAAAAAAAAATAGTTTCTTGACATTGGCCTTCATTCATTGATTGGAAATTGAATAAAATATTGCATCATTAGAATTATTGTAGTAAACGTTAATACGTATACCACAGTTAGGAGAGTCTGGAGATATGGAGGCATCAGTAAATAAAAGAGAAGAGAACATATTATTGACAATAATGTCATTGAAGAAATAATGTCATTGAACATATTATTGACAATACAGACTGGGAGATTGGGATAACTTTTGAGGATGCCAATCCCTTCTAAAATGGCTGGGATAGGGTGACGTAACTATATTTTAATTTGTACAGAGGAAGAAAATCATTTTGGATAATTTGAAGCTCTGAGAGAGAGCGAAAATTTTTACAGATGGCAGGGAGAGGTTTAGTTCGAGCTCTGATTGTGGATGAATGTGTTGAGTATTTGAACAACGAGACTCTGGGAATAACTTGATGGCATTTAGAATTTAAATATTTATGAACAAATTTGTCAGCAAACAGCTGACGCCTTAAATAAAGTGGTGGATCAGAACATTCTACTCGAAGGGAACTGATGGGCGACGATTGCATCGCTCCAATTATTATTCGCAATGACTAGAAGACGATGAAGGAGGTAAACAATCAGTTTCCTTAAACGATTATAAAGGAAATGGTGGGACCCCTCGAACGTCCCCGTCAACTAAAAAGAAATAAAAATTGGGCTACACAACGTAATGTATTTAAGCGTATTTTTTTAAAATTAGTTCCACACAGGAGGCCCTGGGGAAAATAATTCCCCTCAGCACGTATATCCTTTTTGGGGATGCTGTGTGTAAGGTATTTTGTGGAAAGTAAGGAAATGAAGATCAGGGAAGAAAAAGGTATGAGGGGTCAGTCGGAATATAGCCATCAGTGTCTCTAGGAGTGACGTGCGTATGAATCAATCCCTCCAATAAGGCGATGATCCGAGAGTCCTGCTAGAGTGATCAAAAGGTCTCCCTCAACCAGTCTCTCCCGATCCAGCCTACCTGCGGTAGGCAGACACATTCACCGCAAACCTCAGCCAATGAACCCGGGAACCCCTGCTAATTCATCAAACGTAGCGAATCACTTGAGACGACCCATGGCACAGGAGTTTGTACCCATACCCGCCTCCGAAATTGAAATATATATCTTGGTTATGTTCAAATGAATTGCTTTATCCAGATACTTCACAATGCACACATGAACCAATCCAGTTAGGCCAATAAATAAATATCGAAAGGCCAATAAACAAATGCTTTAAGCCCGGTGTACCAGATCAAAAAAAAGTAGATGGAGAGATATGTAAATACGAATGTTGAAGGGAGCGCGCTAATATTAAAAACCATAATATTTAAGCGAAAATTGTAAAAATGTTTAATAAAACACGATTAGTTTAAAATAGCATTTAAAGAAACACTGTGAATTTTTTCATACATATGACTTGTAAAATTATTGAAAAAACGTGTTTATTTTTCCATCGTGGGAATTTCCTGTATTTTCCATTTCGGCGTGGGGAATGTGTAGGTATTATTTTTCAAGAATAACATATATTTTTTAAGAGCCTAAAAACTTAAATTATTTAAGTAAAATACATAATATGTCGTAGAATTGCGGGATGCCGCGCCTTAATATCGTATTCGAGCTTTCTCATCACTTATTAAATTACTTGGAAGTTGAGAACGGATCACATTCATTGTGTGAATTCTGTACAAAGCCAATGAATCAACCGTTCCGGTTAGAAACATTGTTCTATTCAAGCACTGTTTTGGCATTAAAACTTAACCTTTTATAAGAATATGTTTTACATGCATACAGGGGTCGAGAATGTTAATTTGTCTATAAGAATTAAAATAAAGCGATAATTTAAAAGCGTATTAAATCGTTGTGTGATAAATAAACGGATGTAAGTGATGCATCGTTTGTTGATTGATACAACTTAATAGTGGATGGGAAATTATTAGATACATCTTAATAGTAAAAGGGAAATTATTAGACACAACTTAATAGTGAATGGGAACTTAATAAATACAATTTAATATTGAATGGAAAATTAATAGATACAACTTAAGAGTGAATGGGAAATTATTAGATACAATGAATAGTGAATGGGAAGTTAATAAATACAATTTAATATTGAATGGAAAATTACTAGATACAACTTAATAGTGAATGGGAAATTAATAGATACAAATTAATAGTGAATGGAAAATTAATAGATACAAATTAATAGTGAATGTAATAGATAAAAATTAATAATGAATTGGAAGTTAATAGATACAACTCAATAGTAAATGGGAAATTATTAGATACAACTTAATAGTAAATGGGAAATTATTAGACACGACTTAATAGTTGATGGGAAATTAAAAGATTCAACTTAATAGAAAATGTAGAATTTAATAGAAAAACCCCAATCAGGGTATGTTGCGAGGCTGAAGGGAGTGAGGAAGTGAAGAGGAAGGTTGGTAGTACCTACCTGGCTGTTCAGAACCGATCTTCAAATACTAATATCATTTCGAGCAACTTTTCGGTACTGAATTATGGTACTTTACCAGAGTGACACTCGGAGTATCTACGGCTACAATAATTAATTGAACGATTTTTGAGCCTGGTATTCAAAAAGAAGAATTTAAAATGGAGAAAAAAATGGTAGGTACGTCTGAGTTAAGCAGCGTTTAAAAAAGATGAATATTTTCATACGTAAGAATCAGATGTTTTTTATCACTTTTGTAGAATACTTTGCGGTTTTTTTTTCTATCTAAGGAATTTTATACAATTACTTTTTCAACTGGGCATCTGAATAGAGACTTTCTTAAATAATAACATTTTAAAAACTGATTAAAGACCATTGTTCCCAATCCTACTGATAAACTGCTGAGCCGAAATTTTGGCTCAACAGTCTTCAAATGCACAAATTCGCTCTTCCCAACGCAACTCTCCTACCAACAGGCGAATCGAGCGTTACTCAACAAATCACTTAGCCGATCGGCGGCTCAGATTGATCGATCGAAAAGTTGGGAACAACGGCTGTTAAGGTGTTTGAGGAACGAGGTCGAGCAATTTGAAGGTTGCGGGTTCCAATCCCGGGGAGCGTCAGTAATTTTTATTTGATTTTTTTATTTTTTTTATTTAATATAGATATATAATGGTACAGAAATTATTGAAAAATTGCAATCTCACCAAAGAAGAAGCTAGTTATTGTGCTTGATGAGCGAGTTACACTAATTATAACTGAAATAGAATAACATTAGGTAAGTATATAATAGGATCAATTGAGACTTCTGGATCATCTATATGTATTGTGTAGGTGTACATACATAGGATACGATTACATACTAAAATATTGTGCACTTTGGAGAAATTCGAAAAAGCTAAATAAAATAGAGATGAATATAGACTAATAATAAATAGAAAGAAAGAGAAAAACAGGTAATTATTTAATTAATTATTCCTGATGAAGTGTAGCTTAAGATTGAACTTCAGTTTATTGATGTCTTTGGTTTTTTTTTTATTTCAATGGGAATTTGATTTGTGTTATTTCCCAATTTATTCATTAAAAATAATGTATAGTATATTTGCTGCTCGTTCCAGAATGGACGATACTCTCAGAATCACCCTTGTGTAAGACCACCATTAAGAATTGAAATGTTGCTTAAAATGGATTAAGCCGAGTTTAGTGACAAAATCTGAATAGCCAGGTACTTCACCACCTTCTTCTTCCCATCTTCTTCCCCTCAACGTTCCCCACTTGGGGATGCCATAGCCTCACTGGCTCTTGGTGATTGGAAGCAGTTGGGACTCTTGTGCGATATTCTCATAAAATAGGGGAGTTCGGTTTAACCAGTAACCTGCCCTATGTGAGAAAGTGTTTACATAATTTGTTAGAAACATTGGTAGCAAAAGATAATTTATTTGTTTGTAGAGCAGACCTCGGACACCGGCCCTCGCCATTTAGAGTGAATCCCTGCTGTCCAGCTCCAGTCTACCCTTCAAAAGGTGCCGGTTTGATTTAGAATGTCACCACTGAATTCTTCAACACTCTAGCATGGTTCTCAAAACTTGGATGCGCATATTTAATAAAATAAAGTTATATCGAAACTTAAATTTTTAAAGTGAAAACTTCTTTAGCACCGTTGTGATTTGAAACCCAATGAAACAAATAGCGACACCAAAAAAGACAAACACATATGTACATCGAAAGGATTTATCCTGCGAGTGAATGAGATTGTATAATCGATCTCCTATTTGTGCGGTGCTTCGTAGCCTCCCCACTCTTGTCTTCTTTAGTTTTCTGAAGGTTGTACTTCTACCGCGTGTGAATTGCACACTCTATTGTTTGATTAGTTTATTTATAAGGCCAGAAAATAATAAAGTATCGGAGAAGCCCATAAAAACTGCTTTAAAGTTCAAAATCTCCTATTTACGGACTCCTTTTTGTTTATAGTTTTATTGTATAATGTGAAAAATTAAGTTTTATAGAAAATGATCATAAAACATTCAAAAATTTGCTTCGCAAAATAAAATAAAACACGCTTTTTGGCGATGTTTTTTTTGTGTTAAACGGGAATTTACACCTTATCGCCATCTATGTAAGGAGTGTTATTGTCAGCGGCCTGATTCCGAATTTTACGCGATTTGATGCAACACAATAACTTTCGATCGGAAAAACTTGAAAGATCTGTTTTATTATCAATATGTCTTGTATTTTCTTCATCTTCTGGGTTTCCGCCGCCCTACGGCAGGCAGCAGCTCCCGTGCGGCATTCCTCACTGCATAACCCGGCGGTGACAAAGGCCGCCGACGGAATGCCCGGCGGGGGTATGCAGCGCGGAATGGCCGCACCAACTACCTACTCGCAATAAGTAAAAAATGCATTTCTTTCGACCGCAAGGACACTCCGGTGCAGACCGCTAAATGCAACCATGTACAAGGCAGATTGTGCATTGTACTGGATGCATTTTGTCTAGCACTAGTTTTGTATTATACCTAACCTATTGTCATACATTTTGCCTAGTAGGCACAAGATTTGTATTTTACTTACTGTTTGCGTTTTGCCGCAACTGGCATTGATTTAACAAAATTTGAACAATAAATAAATGAAACAATTTAATTTTGTTTGAACCACTTATATATTTGAGTAAATCCGACCGTTCCTTCTTCAGGGCAAGCGTATACTAATTTGACAGTTTCGAAATATGGATGGGGACAATGTATTATTATGGTAGGGGTGGAGCCGTTGCTAGGTATTAATGAAGAGTGGGTGGGTAGGGGAACATATCCATGATTGGGCTATAAGACAATATTTTTTGTTTGTTGATAATAGATTCATTACTGGCAAGTACAGCCACGAAAACTAAAATGTATAAAATTCAAAAGTATATTGAACAATGAAATTCATCAAATTTCATGGTTAATTTTTAAGTTCTATTCAAGTTCTGTAAATGTTTCAGTTCTGTGGAATAACTAGCTAATTAACATTAAAAGGTTCACAGAAATAATTTTGATGTAGTATGTTGAATTGCTCAAATTCTGTAAAAAATACATCATATTTAAGGTTGGGAGGCGGGTATGAGTATTATACACCTATCATAGGTCACCCCAAGTGGTTCGCTTCGTTTAATGACGCATGCGATACGTCTGTCCACCTACTATGTGGCGGGTCGGATTTGGAGAGACTATTGAGGAAGACCTTTTTTACCTGTCCAGAAAGACTCTCTCGACCCATCGCCTTGCACCGCAGTATGAGGGATTCGATTCATACGTCCTTCACTTCTGGAAACACTATGATATCTTCCCACCCTTCTGACTACTTTTCCTTCTCACATCTTCCACTCCTTCCTTTCCTTAAAAAAACCCCCTCCACACAGCGTCCTCAAAGATGACGTAGGCCCTGAGAGAAATTATTTTCCTCAGCGCCTCCTGTGTGAAGCTAATGTCAAAAAAAATGTTTTTATTCTAGTACTGTGAAACAATCGACCCATGATGACATAATAACGGAACTTGAATAAAACTTTTACAAGACTCGAATTTTAACTTTAAATTTTTATGAATTGTTTAAATTCTGTGAAGAATGGATTTAATGAATTGCTCAAGTTCTGAGATACTATGCCCTAAGTTTAATTAATACATAATTAAATAGCGTCACGACCTGTTTCCATTCTATATAAGGGTAATCAAAAGGGTTGTGGTGCAGTCAGCAAGCTTTCTGAATACTCAAGCGTGCCAAAAGCGAGTTATTTTGATATTATGTAAGTATATATGTCCATAATTTTAATATTAAAAAAATGTGTGGAATTTATCTAAATGCCAAAATAATGCGTCAATGTTAACGAGACTTTCTAAATTATAATGTGGTTGAATTGTACCCAGATTTCAATAACATTTTGTAATAACAAATAACATTTTGTAATAACTAATAACAATAACAAATGTAGGCTAGATTAGGTTAAGTTATCAAAAAGTTTTGTTATTTTTTTACTTTCACTGTATGCGGGAGGCCTTAGAAAATCATTCATAGTCTACATCTTGAAGTTGCTGAACTAAGGGTCTGTTTAAACAGACCAAGTAAGTATTGGGAGCAACGGCCGTTGCTCTCAATCAAACTGATCAATTGTTGAGCCGAAATTTTGGCTCAACACTCGTCAAATGCACAAATATACTGTTACAAACGCAAATCTCCGACCAACAGGCGAATCGAGCGTTACTAAACAAATCACACAGATCGAAGACTCAAATTGATCGATCGAAAAGTTGTGAACAACCATAAGTCTTGTAAATACGAGTGTTTTGGAATGGATAAAACTTCAATATTTGAATTCTTCATACTACCATCGGTATTAGTGGAGGAGCTAGCAGAGGGTAGAACCCGCGCAGCCTGGGTAGAAAACCAACGCCGAAGCTTTGAACCATTTAGGTTAGGTCAGATTTAAAAAGGGATACTCATCATTCAAAATGCTTGACCAAATTAAGGTTAATTCAAATTTAAAATTATTTTTCGAGTGTACGAGACGTCCAATTTTCATTCCACACATAGCAGTAGAACGGAGGATGCATTTTACTGACAAAACTTTGTTGCATTTTTGTGCAATGCAAGATGTTACATGCAAGATATATTGCACGTTGGATGCCAAGTGGGGATGTGACGTAAGGAGACGGACTGCCACTGGCAAAAGAGCAAAGGCGTTCAGGTGACAGTGACAAACCTGACAAGGGTGACATCAGTGCCACCGGTGACAGCAAATAATAATTGAGGCTGGCCCTGAAGGAAACCAGTCTACATGAGACCATGATGAAATAAATAAGATAATGCAATTGAAAATTGGACACAGAAAATCTGATGATATCAGATAACTCTCTTCATTCAATGTTTAAAATGTGTGATGACGAATGGCTCCTCCATACGTCCCTGCCTTGTGCTGATTGTTCGGCCTCCGTCCATGGCAGTCCCATCCTCTCCTCTCTCCTCACACAGTTTCTGGAGTTGCCTCGCCCAACTGTGTCTGGGGCGGCCCACTGGACGTCTTCCCTGCCTACCTGACGTCTGCCTCTGACTACCCAACGCTGAATTTTCTTTTAGTCTTCGGGTATTTTACCCCAAATATTCAGTCAACATTCTTTGAGGCTTCACTGAGTGGTTGGCTAAGGGACACGGAAGCTAAGTGTAGTTTATGATCAGACCGAAAGCCATTCACATTTTTTGTTGGTACTTGCCAATTGATTTGAGATTTATTGTATTACTTATGTTCTCTATTTTATGCAGTGCTTGCGGGTTTTTACAGATGCAATGTCGCCTCATGGAGCCTCATGAATGAGTTTTTCTTTTGCCCTGTTTAATTTATCTTTGTCTTACTAACCTATTTTTTGCATTTTGTTTTTCCTGTTAAGCACTTGCATACTGCTTACTAACAACGTATGCATGGACACTGGAGGTCAAGATTCGCTCAAAATAAATAAATGTAGCTTCGTTTAACAAAAAAAATTAGAATCTTGCGAGAGCCTTGAAGGAGTAACCATCAGTTACTTATACCAAGGCGGGTAAGAGGTGGATTACCTCCACTGGACGTCTTCCCTCTGGAATCGCACTCAGTATCTTCCTCGGAATTCGGTTGTCAGAGATTCTTAGTACATGCCCAGGATATACATGCGGGGATATAGTATAATTAGAGAATCTCTTTGGTTTCAAATAGCATCTTCTACAGTGTTTTATTCCATGCATCAAGTGAATTGAAGAATTATTAATTACCTTATCCAAGAGCTGAGAACATTAAATCATCTCGGGTAGGTAGGCACTACATGATATGAATAGCTGCCGCAACTGAAGTAAATACTTGCATAATAATTATAACTATTTGATGTGAAGGATGACTCCTACCTACACACCTATAATCTACAAGCAAGTGACTTGCATGCCTCTTGAAGCCGATTACAATAATTTAAAAATAATATTATTTATAGACATATTTCATATTAATGCCACCGAATGAAATGTGGAATATTTGTATTGTTATTCGCAAACTTATTAACCTTACCTAACTTTGTTAACAATATATTGGAAACTTTTGATTTATTTTTAAAATAACGTGGTCGTAGGAGAAAAAATAAAATTTATAGTTGGATTTTAATGCCACGCAAAAACCTGTCTCTTGACGAATCACACTTAGAAAGATCAAATCCTTATATCTACTACTGTACCGCCCAACATGAAATTTTGCTTTTGCTTTTCAAAATACACTCATTAAATAATATATTACGCATTAATATTAAAATTTCAGTATTAAATAACATGTGTTCATAATTGTGTCCTCTGCGTGCGAACTCTGTCTAAATTTCTTTAAATATACAGTGAACAGCGTCAATCTCAAGTGACCTCTCAGGTAAATATAGTCCTGTTTAGGTACATTTTCAGGTAGCATAGCGTTCATTGGTCAAAACATTGTCTAGCGATCGATGGACCAGTGGATGCAATGCTTAGCCATAAGGTGTATATAATTGTTTGTCTAATTTGTAATTTTTCTAGATTTTAGAAATATATTATAAGTTCGTACAGCGCCCTTGAGGCGATTTTTCACTAAAACGGCGCTATATAAATCATCCAAATATTATTATTATTATTATAAAACGATCACGTTACGTACGATCTCTCACGGGGACTAGTATTCACAACACAGCAACATCAGCAACACATTCTGAATATACACTTTCATTTTAGCTATTAGCCATTTTTGCTTTAGAAGAAGAAGAATTGTATGAATTCAATTCTTCTTCTTCTTTTATATTTTGCCCTGGTGATAGCGAAACAAAGAGTTTTGCTATAAGCAGGGCATCCATAATTCTGCAGCCCGTAATTCCACTAGCACGGTTCACTTAGGTTTCAAAGCTATGAAGTTTATACTTGAATAGGCACTCCCATTGTAGTCCTGTGGAAGTAATCCACCACTTACCCGCCCTGGTATAAGTAACAGATGGTTTACCCCTTCAAGGCTCTCGCAAGATTCTAATTTTTTTTTTGTTAAATGAAGCTACATTTATTTATTTTGAACGATTCTAGACCTCCACAGTCCCTGCATACGTTGTTAGTAAGCAGTATAGCCCTGGTAAAAGACCATCATTTAGAATAGAAACATTAGCTTTATCTGAATTAAGGCCAAATCTGAATACCCAACCTTCATTTTCCTCGCCTCGTTTCCTTCCCCGCTTTATTCAGCCACACAATGCACCCCAATTCGGGATGCCGTAGTCCCAATGGCTTCAGACAGTCGGGAGCAGTTGGGACTCTTATGCGTACAGAAAAAATGTTGGCGTCTTCCTCTACTATGTCTTCAGCATTACTAATGAATGTTTTTTGTTCGTAACGATGATAAAATGCAAACTTATGCAAATTTCCATCATAATCTATTGTTACTGTAAAAATAAGTTTTGTAAACCGGTTTTACCACAGATATGCAAGTTAATGTAATTCAACGAACATTTTTTATTACTTGTTATGCAAAAACAATGTTCATAACAGGGGAAATACCCGGAATGTCTGCGATTCCCGGTAAAGTGCTAATTCCGGGTAAAAACACGTGGCCTGAGAGTTGAAAGTCATGATTATGATGGATATTTAAGTTGTAGAAGATACTCCCAGTAATCAATATCGTGGAGATCTAGCATGAACGATCGATAAAACTCTATATCGATACGATATTGACTAATTCCGTCATCTATGGTCAGTTATCAATATTTACGAGCTCAACGATTGATAACTGATATTCCGATCGACGATTGATAAATTTTAGTGGGGCCTCCATAGTATTAGATAAGTTTCGGTTAACTATCAATGTACACATATTTTTAATGATGTCATTCGTTATGCAATATTATTGGCTTATTTAATGAACGGATTGAACTAACGAAGCTCTTAGAATTAAAAGTAGACGTAAACGTGATCCATTGACTTAAATAATGCATCCAAGACGCGATCAATTTATTCCGTTCGATTTTGGAGAAACAACGTGGTTCAAACATGACTAAAGACCTAATTAACTAATTAATCCCCGTTTAGTCTAATAAAGTATATGCGAAGTGCCAATGTGTATGAGGGTTAATGTTTCAATTCGAAATGGGCTAATTCTTAGTATTTTTAATTTTTGCATAGCGGTAAAGGTTAGGGTATGAAAATCCATAGATAGATCTTTATTTCTAATTTATTCCCTATCAATATCGGCCTGGCTTTAAACGGTGCGGCCATGCTTGGGAAAACGGTATGAAATCGTTGATAGTTACGCCTATCTATCCGATATTGTAAAGTTATCGACTTCTCTGTGCTAGACCTCCTGGCCCCCTACCACGGTCGATCGATAAGGATTGATAGGATAACTTACAGTAACTTCTCATCGCTCCCTCGGACAGCTGCAGATCGCTGACGTTCAAACAACAGTTGAATTCGAATATATTAAGAACACTTAGTCATTGCGAACTGTTATTTATTCGTTGGCGATCTGCAGTCGTGCTAGAACGATGAGAAGTTACCGAAAGTTATCCAGTTATGGCCTGGTGAAGGATCACAGTCGTACCTACACCGATTCGAAACATAAAAAATCAGAGTGTGCAATTCACACGCGGTAGAAGTGAAACCTTCAGAAAACTAAAGTAGATAAGATTGGGAAGACTACAAAGCACTTTTTTGTATCAATGTGATGATTTTTTCTATATTTTTGACGTCGAGTTCCAGCGCACCTTTTCCTATACATTTGGTCATCTTATTAATATTTGTGTTTTCTTCTTCGGAGTCGCTTTCTTTTGTGTTTTCTTTGCCCCTTCATTTTGGGGTGGTTTGAACATTTAATGTTGATTTTACAAAAAAATCTCTTAGGATTCGACCCTTGGTCCGCTGAATGTCTGGCCGCTAAGGTTCATCCGGCGCTTTATACCAGTAGACTAAAGGAGACTTGCGTGGGACCGTGAATTTATCGTATTATATTGAAACCGAGTACTTGTGAAATAAATAAATATTTTATTGCTATCTCAGTCTCTCGTAAGCTAAATCCTATGGATGTACGTGATTGTCTCTTTTTAGTGTCGCTCGCTTCCGTTTCATCGAATTTAAAATCACAACGGTGCTAAAGAAGTTTTGACTTCAAAAATATTCCAGGAATTTCGGTTTGAGAGTTGCTACATCAAATTTGAAATTAACTGCAAAATTAAACATAACCAATCTGCCTAGCCTAATAAATTTGCAAAAAATGTATTGGGGTCAAAGAAAACACTCCACAACCTTCAACACCAAATTATTCGTAGAACAAAATAAAGCCTATTCAAAATGTTCAAACAATAAATTTGAATAACAGTAATATCTCGGCGTAATTATCGATAAAAATCTGAAATGGAAGGAACAAATATGTCAAGTAGTAAACAAAATCAGAAAATTAATATATATATTTTTAAGAATTAGAAATTTTCTGTCGATAAAAAATCTATATTTAATCTACTATGCCTTAGTTCAATCCACTCTACAATACACTATTATTAGTTGGGGATCCGCGTATAAATGTAACCTTCTTCCAATAGAAATTGTACAAAGAACAATTATTAAAATTATATTAAAAAAATCCTTAGACTACCCAACTGAACGCCTGTTTGAAGAATTTCAAGTTCCCACATTTAAAGATTTATATATTAAAAATTCAGTAATTCAAATAATAAAAGAAAAAGATAAATATCCATTTTTAAATGAAAACAGAACTCGACTTAAACATGTTTTTCTATGCCCAAAACTAAATACGTCTTTTGCACAGCATCATTATACTTATCAGGGAAGAACTTTTTTCAATCGTCTACCAGAAGAAATCAGAAGCATCAATGATAAAACCCGAATACTGCTCTCTGTCAAGAGACATTTTAAAAATATTCTTAAAAAAAAAAACTACTGTCAACTAATCTTACAAATATCTTAGTTCTCCATAACATTCTTTCTTTAAAAAAAAAAAAAAAACACACCATTATCAAATAAATACTGCAGCTCACATATATTTATGTACAATTCATTATTTAAGTACTAACTTATACCTAACTAATAACTAATAGCATTTATGTACACTCCCCTTCCATACACAAGCAAATGCTTTTAATGGAAGAGTAGTAAAAAAAAAACCTGTAAAAAAAAATATTTTGTTGTAAAATTGTAATTATAAGAAATGTTTCAATAAATAAAAAAAAAAAAAAAAAAAAAAAATATCTTTGAATAAATTTCGAAACGTAATTCTCGTTTTCTATTGGTCCAAATCCCGAAAGGAATAAACCAATGAGCGACATGGATTTAATGATAAATAAGATAACGTCTTATTTAAAGTGACGCTGCATTTTTTAACAAATGATT
The DNA here is from genome assembly GCA_929108145.2 of Limnephilus rhombicus. Taxonomy (NCBI): domain Eukaryota; kingdom Metazoa; phylum Arthropoda; class Insecta; order Trichoptera; family Limnephilidae; genus Limnephilus; species Limnephilus rhombicus. The sequence continues at coordinate 7,992,736 of OV815296.1, forward strand.
TATACAAACAAACAAAAAAATGTTTATTTTTAAAAAGGTCTAATTCGTTTGTAGATATTTTCTTATTAAAGCCATTTTGTCTTCATTGGTTCAGAAGAGGAACCCGTGTGTAGGTGAGAGTTTGTTGTATTTATTTCTAAATGTTACTACCCGGTTTCGCTTGAGTTTCGATACGCTTTGTAGATATATGATGGCCTCCCAGATCGGGACGAGGCTCTCGACTAGTAATCCGGAGGACGCTAGTTAATTAATTTTGTGTTATTTCACAATTTTTTCATTAAAAATAATATGTAGCATATTTGCGGCACGTTGCAGAGTGGAAGATACTCTCAGTATCACCCTGTTGTAAGACCACCATTCGGAATTGAAATGTTGCTTGCAATGGCTTTATTCATGTTTTGTGGCCGGATTTGAATAACCAGGAACTTTCTCATCTTCCTATTTTTTTTATTATATGTCTCCTTCCTCACCCCACTACCTTCAACCTCACAACATACCCCAATTGGGGATACCATAGGGAGCAGTTGGGAGTCTTGTGAGGCATTCCTTCAACCTTTTGAAAACCTTAAAGAAAGATTACGGGAAAAAACAACGTAAGAAAAGGTAATATTCAGATCTCCTACTGACATCCCCGAAAATAGTGAGGAATGAAAAGAGATGAGCAAGAGGAAGGTTGGGAAGTACCTGGTTATTCAGATCAGATCAAAACAAGCAAAGTTTCTATTCCGAATAGTGGTCTTTTACCGGGGCGATACTGAGAGCATCTGCATTCCGCATACCTATCCCTATGCCATAAAATCGTGATTGTTTAATTATTTAAATGAAAACATCTGTAGCGCCGTTGTGATTTGAAACTCGATGAAACGAAAAATAGCCACACTAAAAAGAGACTGACGCATACACCCATATCTAGAGGAGATAGCCTGCGAGAGAATGAGATAGACCAATCGGTCTCCTCTTTGTGTGGTGCTTCGTAGTCTCCCCACTCTTGTCTACTTTAATTTTCTGAAGGTTTCACTTCTACCGCGTTGCGATTTTTATAAATTCTTTCATTTTGATATTTTTGATTTTGATCCACGGATTATCTGATTTTTCGACAAATCAGTTCCAATTTTGAAAATAACAGTAAAACCAAATATTTTAAAATTATTATATAGGTAAGTATCTACTTTATCGATGTCTGAATTCTCCAAACAAACTTCCAATTTTTAAAATTACACTTAAATTCGAAGTCAATCGGAGTCACAACCGAAATTGGTATATTTAATGATTTTTCTTTTGTTCTAAATCCGACAGGCTCAATCGTGTCAAGCCTTAACTTTTTAGGAGCGTATTAATTTATGTATCTTATGCGTACCAGAATTTTCTTTGTTAAGTAAGGGGATCGATATCAGCCCAAAGTAGCGGTTCTGTAAATAGTGGGGCCATTACTTACCTAGGGCGGGAACTGTGGCATAAATTTTGACAGAATCGGGGTCACCACGCAACACAGCTGGGTGGTCCACGATATAAAGTAGCTACTACTCAGTTTGTTTTGATTTTTAATTAAAAATTAAATTAATATATTAAAAAACATACCAAAATAGAATTTGTTAAAACGCCCCGAGTACACACACAATTTACACAACAATACGAAAACATATATTTAAACACCATACATACTTACATGCTCACTATAGTAAGCAATCCATTGGTTACGAGGAGGGTAGTTTATGTAATTACTTTCTAGGGAATATTAAAATTGAAAAAAAAATGTGAAAAATATATTATGAAAGTGAATATTATTGTAATTTAATGTTTTTAGCAGGGGTGCCCGGGTTCATAGGGTGAGGTTTGTCCAGGACTTGGCGGCCAATGCGTCTGCCCACCTACTGCGTGGTGGGTGAGATCGAGAGAGAATGGTTGAGGGAGACCTTTTGACATTTCCAGCCAGCATCTTTAGACCCACCGCCTTGCACCGCAGTGGGAGGGATGGATTCATACGCCCGTCACTCCTGGACACGCTGACTCCAGATTCCAACCCACCCGTCATACATTTTTCCTTCCCAGAACTTTCTATCCTTTTCTTCCTTAAAAAACCCTCCACACAGCATCCCATAAGATGACATAGGCCCTTAGGAAAATTATTTTCCTCAAGGCCTCCCGTGTGGAGCTAATGTAAAAAAAATATGTGTAATGTAAAATGTGTTTATTTTGGTTTAATAGGTGAAAATGTAATTTTCTTTTTTCCTGAATAAAAACTTTAAAATGCTTAAAATAACAGAGTTAGTTGGAATAAACTCGTCGAATAATTATAATTTTGTTTACTAGTATTAAAATTGACGGCCTCAAGCATTTTCGAACATTCAACCCCTCAGGCTAATTTGTTCGTTTAATGTAATAACAGTCTCATAGAAATCGTTGTGACTCCCTTAGAAATATGATCTAAACAGTATTAGTAACAGAAAACACCACGCTTCATATTCAAATCTAAAAGTTAACCATAAAATAATAAAAATGTATTTTTGTAACCAAAGTTTCCGACCGGCATTTCAAAAATAAATAAAATACTATCGGCCGAGCTACAGCTCGGTCGGATGTCGGTAAGTGGGTTAATTAATGCCAAAACAGATCCAACATCAGAGATTTTATCAAAACTAACTTATAAGTATTTATTTTTTCAATGTTACGTTGATGATTAACTGTTACTTGTAATATTGTGTTATTATTTGTACTTTGTATGTGTTATTATTATAAACTACTCATGCTAAGCGCCTGCTCTCAACACAGGTTCTCCTAGTGAGACGGGCATTGAATAAAACAAATTGTAAGTCAAAAACTTAATAAAAAAATAAATAAAAACGGACTATAAAAATATTACCATTTGTTATTTCGGCTACTGGCATTATACCTAGGTCTCTGATTCAAAATTTCGGCGTATTAGATTTGTCAAAGAATTTATATATAAAAATGCAAAAATCGGTAATTTTAAATACATGTAGGATTACAAAAGATTTTTTTAAATATTTATATTGAGGGATCAGTAGGATTTATAGGTTCAATTAGGAATTCCACAGAGCCGAACCCTCTGATATGAAAATATCTGGAGTCAGTGAATTATGTTCCCATCTGGTCTCTGGTAGGTTGACATGTTGTTCTTGTATTGTTTTGTAATTATAATACTTATATAATGCAATTGCATAACGTGGATTGACCAGATGATCATTTGGAAAGTGTGTGAAAGGGTTTAGTTTTTCCTGTGGGGAAAATTAAACCCGGACATTTAAATCTGTTGCGTAAATGAAATTTACTAAAAAAATAAATAAAAAATAAGTAAAAAAAATTAAAAATTTCCACTTCCAAAAACTAAATCGAAATTCCAAAAGATGTATGTATTTAAAAAAAAAATGTTTAAAAAATTTGTTGTGCATATATGTGCAGTAGGCTTCACACTTTACAGTCACCCCAAATTGGCCCACATAAACAAGAGTCCAGCGATCGGGGGCTGATATTTGATCGGGGATGTTTATTAGCCCGGGGGGAGGTATTCTATATGGCGGAGTTCGTTTTCACTAAATTCTCACATTTTCATAGTAAAATAAGCCTCATTTAACAACCGAAAACAGGAAACATATTTCACCAGCAGGGCGGAAAGCCAATTTACAGGGAGATGCCTTCTTGTGTACAGAGGGCTCCCGAATTTCAGAAGTGGGTGGTAAAGAAATCACGATGAATTGAAAATCCCGGTTAATCGAAATATTTAAAACCAAGGCAGAGAACGTTAGAATGTTAAGTGTGGTCGGTCTTATTTATTTATGTATTTATGGACAAATAGTTCATTATCTTATCTATAATATAAAAATGAATCGCTAAATGTGTTGGTAAGCGCAAATCTCGAGATCAGCTGAACCGATTTCGCTAATTCTTTTTTTAGAATATCCTTTGAAGTACGAGGATGGTTCTTACGGAGAGAAAAATTAAGAAAATTGGATAATTTCAGAAAACATGAGCATGTTTGACAGTTCACGTGTTTGAGAATGACATTTTGCAAAACATTGATTGTTCAATCAGGATTCTATTTTTGAAAATCTTTATTTCAGATATTTTAAATAGGTACCAAATTTAATATACATGAAAAATGGAAATTTGAATAAACATTGTAAAAGGTGGCACACGGGCTGTTTAATAACTGAATGTACTGGGATTGAATATATGGAACGCGGGAGGAGGACGGAGGAGGAGGACGAGGGAGCGGGAAAGGGAAGAGGGAAGGCGGGGAAGGTGGAAGGGGAACGCGGAAGGGGAAGGGGACGTGTGAGCGGGGAGGGGGGTTCGTGGGACGGGGGAAGGGGGGGAGTGGAGTGGGGAGAGGGAAGGTGGAGGTGACGGATTGGGAACGCGAGTGGGTAAGAGGACGCAGGAGAAAAAGGGGAGGCGGAAGGGGAACGGGAAGAACGGGAAAGGACACGCAGGGAGAAACAATTTCTTTATTAAATGGCATAGCAACGCATGCCGGGACCAGCTAGTATCTTTATAAAACAAAGTCGTCTTAGTTACACCATTTATAAGTCGAGAACGGCTAGACCGATTTTTATGATGTTTGATTTGTTGGATTTATCTCCGCCCCAAATAGCAGGATAGCTATTAAAATACGGAAAAATTCGCGAAAAAAAAAAGTAATGAAGAAAATTATTTTCCTCGTACATTTTGTATGAAACGAATTCTCATTTTTGGAAGAGCTGCAGGAATATCTTAATATATAAAACAAAGTCGGGTTAGTTACACCATTTATAACTCAAGAACGGCTAGACCAATTTTTATGATGTTTGATTTGTTGGATTTATCTTCGCCCCGAATTGCAGAATAGCTATTAAAACATCGGAAAAATTCGCGAAAAAAAAGGAATGAAGAAAATTCTTTTCCTCGTGCATTTTGTACGGAACGCATTCTCATCTTTCGAAGGAGCTGCAGCAATATTGTGATATTTATAAAATTGAATGGTGAGTGAATTCCAAAAATTCAAAGACGTCAAATGTCAATGCGCTGTTTGTTTCCTTTTGTTCTTAAACATATAATGCTACCTCTCTTTCCTACACACTAAATGTCAATAGTCGAAAATGAGACACACGGTGAACGTATGTCTGCAGCCTCCAAAGGAAAAATACAATAATTATAAAGCTCCCTCATACTTATAAAGAAAAACATATAATGCTGCCCCTCTTTCTTACACATCCAATGTCAATAGTCGACAATGAGACAAATGGTAAATGAACGTATGTCTGCACCCCTCCAAAATAATTATAATAAATCTCCCTCATACGTATAAAGAAAATTAAACGCAATTCCCGTAAGTAAGTGGAAAAGTAAGAAAATCACAAACGCTATAAATCCGTACACAACGCCATCTCTGATACTGATTAAAACAAAACAAGAACAGTTGCGCATCGGTAATTTATTCATTGTATAATTTTTAACTTAATAAAAAAACTGAATTTAATTCGCTTATAAGTTTAACATAACAGTTAATGATTCTGAGGTGGTACGAAGTTCGCCGGGTCAGCTGGTTTACAATATAACAATAACACGAATAAGATACAGGGTTGACAGTTAAAGGAGAGAACATATAAATAAAGAGCATTGACAATATTATAAAAGTACATATATTAGTTAACTACAAGTCAACGCTTGATTAAAAATTACACTGTATCTTGTGTGGTGGTCGTGGTCATGCTGCATGGATGTGAGATGTGGATTTTGAAAGAAAATACCGCGAACAGGTTAGAGGCTTTTAAAATGGGGCTTCACCGGAGAATGCTCAAAGTCTCACGGACCGACATGATCACAGAAATTCTTAGGCGGGCTAGAGCAGATACAGAACTGCTCACATTAGTAAAAGTAAGGAAAATTTCATATCTGGGTCACATACTTCAAAGGGAGAAATACCATTTGCTCCAATTAATATTAAAAGGCAAGATAGAGGGTCACCTGGTAGGAGACAAATGTCTTGTCTCCGAAATGTACGAGAGTGGACAGGTATTAGAAGTGTGGAGGAGCTATTCCGGGCAGCGCAAGATAGAGACACACTTATCAGAGTGATCGCCAACGTTGGGGGGATCTGATAGGGCACATGAAGAGGAAGAATCGAAATATGATTTTAAATGTCAATAGACAAAATATCCAAAATAAAAATACACAGTTTGTTTTGTGTATAGTCAAATGAATGTGAATGAAGCACAAGGAGTGTGTGCCGAGTCAGAGTTGTGTTTTCATATTTTATCTTCAAAAATAACATATATTTTATTAACTTAAAAACTGAAAGCGTCCAAGAGAAATGTGTTATAAATCGGTAGAACTTTTGGTAATTATCGGTTCGGACTGGCCACGCTTACTACGAATAATTTTTAGAAAAAAACTTTAGATTCGCCTTAATTACTATAAAAGGAAACTTTTTGGCTTTGGGGCGGCGGAAAATAATGCATTTTAATTTTCAATTGCATAAAACCAAAATTCACTTCGCGAACTGACACAGCGAAAATCCGCGGTCGTACCTGTCACTGTTATGTTGGTATCCTTGATAAATTAACAAGAGCTAATACGACTGTAGCCGACTTCGCGGGATACCTACATGAAATACCGCGAATCACAAACCATGTTACACAAACCTAGCGTAGCCGCTAAACTACTTAAAAACTGGGATGTTTTTCTTGCCTTGACGCGAGTAGGCGTTATAAAGGGGCACATTCTTTTGTATCACAAACCATGTTACACAAACAAGCCCGCTAGACAAATTTCATTATTACGCGCCTTATCCCACGAAGTCGGCTACAGTCGTATTAGCTCTTGTTAATTTATCAAGGATACCAACATAACAGTGACAGGTACGGCCGCGGATTTTCGCTGTGTCGGTTCGCGAAGTAAATTTTGGTTTTATGCTATTGAAAATTAAAATGCATTATTTTCCGCCGCCCCAAAGCCAAAAAGTTTCCTTTTATAGTAATAAAGGCAAATCTAAAGTTTTTTTCTAAAAATTATTCGTAATAAGCGTGGCCAGTCCGAACCGATATTTACCGAACTTGTAATTAGGTGTAATATGGTACAATATATTACTGTTCAAAAACAAAATTAATGAAACTTTGAAATACTAACAATTCAAAAATCCAAAATTTTCTGAAATTTGAAAATGATGTTTTGCACCTTCAATGTACGTTTACTTTCTATACTATCTAGCATTTTAAAAAAAAAGATTATTTGTTTTCATAAGACTATTTTTCTAAAATTGTGTATGTTAAATTACGTTCGTAGTTATTTTGAATGTTGAATTATGTTTGTAGTAATTTAAGAATTCTTTGAATATTGTTTCCATTTTGCCCTTTAAGACTCGGTATCCCTAATTTCTATCACTTAATAACATGCTTTCCTTGAACACTTTAAGTTTTAAGCTCTTAAAAAATATACGTTACATTCTTGGAGGTAATATCTATCATTAGCTATGCCGAAATGGTAATTTTATAAAATACTCTCGAGAGAAAAAAAAATGTGGAAAAGAAACGTAGGGAGGAACAGCTTCTTTGTTAGGTGGCATTACGAGTATACACGTCTGCCACAGGTCACCCCAAGTGGTTCGCTACATTTGGTGACTTAGCAGGGGTGCCCGGGTTCATGGGGATGAGATTTGTCAAGATTCGGGAGAGACTGATCGAGGGAGACCTTTTGCTCTCTCCAGCCGGACTCTATCGAACCATCGCCTAACACACCTTATTATACAGTGAGAGAGGGATGGATTCTCCTGGACACACTGACCCCTAGATTCATACCCACTCCTCATAACTCATAACTCATAACTCATGACAATCGGGAGCATCTCCTATCCTTTTCCTATATTCCTCTTCCCTTCCAAAAACCCAAAATTAATTTTAAGATATTAAAATATCATTTCCGATGTACAATGTATAAGAAACTTCTGTGGCTTGACTTCAGTTCACTTGTTTATCAATGTATATTATGTAAAAGCTGTTTGTTTCTTACAAATAAATAAATAATAATTTTTCCTTCCCACCTTTTTTTCATTTGCTTAAAAAGACCCTCCACACAGCATTCCTAAAGATGACATAGACCCTGAAGGAATTCATTTTTCTCAGGGCCTTCTGTGTGGAGCTAATGTAAAAAAAATGCAACGCATACCGGGAACTCGCTAGTAAATAAATAAATAAAATAGTTTTACTCCAAAGTCAATCACAAAATGGCCACACAACGTAGCTCCAATTTCCAAACTTGTCACCTTTCATGCCCGCTTATTACATCTGCATCACCGTATCGCCGTAGAAAAAAAAAGTTGATGAAATTCACAACGTCTTTAATGGCCATGAATAATGCATGGCGGGGCCGCGGCCGGCCAGGGTACGCCATTGGTCGGGACGGTAGCGACTGTGGGTTCGAAGCCCGGGGGCAATGCATGCTATTACCAGACCTGTGCCCTGTACCACCGACCCGACTTACTTGCTTACTTCACCGGTAAACCGAAAAAAGTACACAAAAATATTGTCGGTATAAAATTATGTGATTTTTTTTAGTTTATTGGAGTTTTATTGCTTCAGTGATATTCCGCAATTTTTTTTTTCACACATTTTCATGTAGAGGTACCTACTTTTGGTATATCACAGTATTTTGAATACAGAAAAGCATCTTTTCCCGCCGTAAAATTTATAAAGTAAAATAGTTGAGGTCATAAATATTTCAGTTATAGTGTATACAAGGTGTCCGGAAACTCGTAGTACAAGCGGGAAACTGGAGACTCCACATCACATTTGGAGTCGATTTTGTGGTATAACTTTTTTTGATTTGAGCTTTCGTTTTCGAGTAAATCGAGTGAGAAGTTGATTTTTGTTTTGGTCAAATTCTTGTAAATTATTACCGACGATCATAGTACCTAACTAATAAACACTATTTAAAAGAAAAACAAACAAAGAAATCCGGATTTAAAGCATTATTTTGAAATTGCCCATCATTTAATTCAGTTTAAAAATAAAATATTTGGTCGTTCCACGGTTAAACAGCTGATCGTACATATTCGCAGTTTGTAGGTAGCCGCGCGGGAAGAGACGAGGGAGGGGAAAGGTAGTCCGGTCAAGTTAGCCCGAAAAATAATAATAAAACATATTGCAAGTGTAATCCGATTTGAGATTACAGAGAGTAGTAACATCAACCTGAATATCACTAATTTAGTTGCAAAAAAGCAACACCAACCTTCACATTAATTAATGTAAACGTTAGTGATTCTGTTGTACGTTAATTATTAAAAAAAGGTTTTTTTTTTTTAATTTGTACTTCAAAGTTTGTAGTACTCACTAACAAAGATATTAGAGGTCTCAGGCGGTAGGAGTGAAACCTTCAGAAAACTAAAGTAGACAAGAGTGGGGAGGCTAAGAAGCACCGCACAAAGAGGAGAACGATTATACTATCTCACTCTCTCACAGGCTAAATCTTATTGATGTATGTGTTTGTCTCTTTTTAGTGTCGCTATTTTTCGTTTCATCGAGTTTCAAATCAGAAACATATTGCAAGTGTAATCCGATTTGAAATTACAGCTTAGTAGTAACATCAACCTGAACATCACTAATTTAGTTGCAAAAAAGCAAAACCAACCTTCACATTAATTCATGTAAACGTTGGTGATTCTGTTGTACGTTAATTATTAGAAAAAGGTTTTTTTTTGTATTTGTGCTTCAAAGTTTGTAGTACTTACTAACAAAAATATTAGAGGTCGCAGGCGGTAGGAGTGAAACCTTCAGAAAACTAAAGTAGACAAGAGTGGGCTAAGAAGCACCGCACAAAGAGGAGACCGATTATACTATCTCACTCTCTCACAGGCTAAATCTTATTGATGTATGTGTTTGTCTCTTTTTATTGTCGCAATTTTTCGTTTCATCGAGTTTCAAATCAGAAACATATTGCAAGTGTAATCCGATTTGAAATTACAGCTTAGTAGTAACATCAACCTGAACATCACTAATTTAGTTGCAGAAAAGCAACACCAACCTTCACATTAATTCATGTAAACGTTGGTGATTCTGTTGTACGTTAATTATTAGAAAAAGGTTTTTTTTTGTATTTGTGCTTCAAAGTTTGTAGTACTTACTAACAAAAATATTAGAGGTCGCAGGCGGTAGGAGTGAAACCTTCAGAAAACTAAAGTAGACAAGAGTGGGCTAAGAAGCACCGCACAAAGAGGAGACCGATTATACTATCTCACTCTCTCACAGGCTAAATCTTATTGATGTATGTGTTTGTCTCTTTTTATTGTCGCAATTTTTCGTTTCATCGAGTTTCAAATCAGAAACATATTGCAAGTGTAATCCGATTTGAAATTACAGCTTAGTAGTAACATCAACCTGAACATCACTAATTTAGTTGCAGAAAAGCAACACCAACCTTCACATTAATTCATGTAAACGTTGGTGATTCTGTTGTACGTTAATTATTAGAAAAAGGTTTTTTTTTGTATTTGTGCTTCAAAGTTTGTAGTACTTACTAACAAAAATATTAGAGGTCGCAGGCGGTAGGAGTGAAACCTTCAGAAAACTAAAGTAGACAAGAGTGGGCTAAGAAGCACCGCACAAAGAGGAGACCGATTATACTATCTCACTCTCTCACAGGCTAAATCTTATTGATGTATGTGTTTGTCTCTTTTTAGTGTCGCTATTTTTCGTTTCATCGAGTTTCAAATCAGAAACATATTGCAAGTGTAATCCGATTTGAAATTACAGCTTAGTAGTTACATCAACCTGAATACCACTAATTTAGTTGCAAAAAAGCAACACCAACCTTCACATTAATTCATGTAAACGTTGGTGATTCTGTTGTACGTTAATTATTGAAAAAAGGTTTTTTTTGTATTTGTACTTCAAAGTTTGTAGTACTTACTAACAAAAATATTAGAGGTCTCAGGCGGTAAGAGTGAAACCTTCAGAAAACTAAAGTAGACAAGAGTGGGCTAAGAAGCACCGCACAAAGAGGAGACCGATTATACTATCTCACTTTCTCACAGGCTAAATTCTATTGATGTATGTGTTAATGTGTTTGTCTCTTTTTCTTGTCGCTATTTTTCGTTTCATCGAGTTTCAAATCAGAACAGTGCTAAAGACTTCTTCATTTCAAAAATGGTCAGAAATTTAATGTTGTTCATATCTATTTTAACCGGACTATAAAAATTCCGAAACAAAATTACCATCTCTTTCTCTCAGGGTCAATCCACACGTGCGCGAACAGGCGAGCGAATAATGTCTTGAATATTAAAAATGGCCGCGTTTAAAGCCCGTCTTCCACTGTTCGGAATCCGCTCGACTAGCAAACGTTAACTGCATACAAGTGCTTCTATCAAGAACGTTGCGAGCGAAGCAGACTAAACGAGTTAAATAGGTTCGAACGAATCCGCTCCGCTATTAATGAAGGTGTTTATTGAAGCCGCTTGCCAATTTTAGTGTTTATAGGATACGACTAGCAAAGAATGTCGCAATGTCGTCAAAAAGGATGCTGCTTGGAAAACCATCATCGAGATGAAATTGCCGGAAATAAGAAAGGTTAAAACAAATATAAATTTAATTACATGTTTTTTTTTTAAGCAAACATTTCTTCATTGCCTACGCGTTAAAAAACATCCTCACAAGAAACAGTACTTGAAATCACAGAATCACTCTGTTCATCAATGACTAGTTACCCGCTCAGCTAGACTCTTTTCCGCTCGCAGTGGAAGGTGGGCTTTATAATGGCCGCCATTAAATTTTGTTGTTTCGGAAATTGTTTGTTTACAAATGCAATCGACAGTTTTGTCCACGCGTTTGGCTCGTTGACATCTTTCTACAACAAACCTTTCGTAATTAAACTTTAAAACAAAGTGTGCTTGTGAATTATTTTGTGTTATTTTCATATTTTGACGTGATTAATTATTGTGTTATTACAATGGAATATACCAACGCATATGTGTTTTTTTGTGATGTACCAATGACATGTTAAAATGCGTTTTTTGTGATGTACCTAGTGTTTTTGGATTAAAAAAGAAATATTACATAATGTAAGTTAGAACATACCTATGCTAATAATTTCTCTCACAATGCTTGTTCGAATTGGTCCAGTTATATCGCCGAAAATCTTTCAAGTAGAGTACATTATTGCCCGCCGTCCGTTTCAAGATGACGGGTAGGTACACATCAAAGTAAATACGTTAATTTAACCATATTATAATGCTTAGAAGAAATGAAATTTTAGAAAAGGTGGAAGAATAAATTAGTGGGATGAAAATAAATAAACTATGAACACGAAAAGAGATTAATGGCAGCTTATAAATTTTGTAGCATCTTCGTTCTACGACATTTCCACCTATCAGATGAAATTTTAACCCTAAATAGCCGAAATAATTTTTTTTTTTTTTTTTTTTTTAAATTTTAAATGTAAAAATGCTAAAATTGAAAATATTTATGTTTATTTGGGTTCTCTATGGGATGTAGGTTCACCAGTTTTCCGCTTGTACTACGAGTTTCCGGACACCGTGTATAATTAAGATATGTGTACTGGTGTAGGTATAAAACTTTCAATGGCAATGTCCTTGCGAAACGTCACTGAGTAACAGCATTGTGTCTGGCTTACGCTTACCTACTGTTTTATGAGAAAAAGTGTGATATTAGTTCCACACAGGAGGCGCTGAGGGAAAAAAATGCCTTGGGGCATATGTCATATTTTGGGATGTTGTGTGGAGAGTATCTTTATAGAATAAAAAGAAAGGAAGTTCTGGGAAACAAAAGGCTTGAGGGTTGGGTAAGAATCTGGGGGTAAATGTATTCAAGAGTGACAGACTTATGAATCATTCGTTCCCACTGCGGTGCAAGGGTCGAGAGAGTCCGGCTGGAGGGGAAAAATGACTCCCTCAACCAGTCTCTCCCGATCCGGCCCGTCATATAGTATCTAAACAAGTCTCACTACATAAACCCGGGAACCCATGCTAAATCAATAAACGTAGCAGGGGTGTTAGATATCCAATAAATGGTCCCGGGAAGGCGGTACCCGCCTCCCAAATTGATATCAAAACGATGAAATTCAAGTAGTTTTATTTGTTTTTTTTTTAATATTTATTGTATTATATAAGAGATGGGCACTTATGGTAGTCCTATACATCATTTCATGAACAAGGATTTGCTACTGGCCAATCGGGTTCCTTGTGAATATTCATGAAACAAGAACGAAATAGCCGGAAGCCGAAAGTCATGCCCGATCGTAATATAGTCATGTCTGTATTGTGAAAGATATTTAAACGTTAGGTGTTTTCGGGCGCATTATCATTTTATATTCAAGAATTAAAACTACGAGGATTTTTACGAATCAAGTGGACATGCAGGGCAAAATTATATTGCCTTTAAAAAATATTCTTTAAAAATAGTGTAGTGAACGAAACAATGTTGTTCTTCATTAACGATGCTTATTAATTGAGACATAAAGTTGTGAGGCGGGTATTGGTACCGCCGCGCCGCCTTGGGAACCATTTATTGGATAACCAACACTCCTGCCTTAGGTCGCCTGGGAATTCGCTACATTCGGTGATTTAGAAGAGGTGCCCGGGTTTAGGGGGTGAGGTTTGTTTATTTAGCGTCACATGCGTTTGTCCACCTCCTGCGTGGCGGACCGAATCGGGAGAGACCTTTGAGAAAGAAGACCTTTTTACTATCTTATACCACAGTGGGAGGGATGGATTCATACGACAGACATTCTTGGCACATTGACCACAAGATTAATACCCACTCCACATACATGTTTCCTTCCCAGAACTTCCTCTCCTTCCTATCACTAAAAAGACCCTCCACACACCATCCCCAAAGACGACATACGACATAAGACGACATACTGACATAAAGACGACATAGGTTCCTTTGGGAATTATTTTTCGCAGGGCCTCTTGTGTGGAACTAATGCAAAAAAAAACTTTTACATTTATTGTCAAAGTTTTACCTCCATAAATAATGTACAAAATATAACATGCTATACGATAGTAATACCATATAAATATAGTTGTCGAAATGTAGAAAAGTATCTAGTATTATAAATTCTAAAAAATATACATTTTGTTATTATTATTACGTATGTATCTGGAAAATGTTTGTTGTAAAAATATTTCATTAAAAACTTAGAAGGTGATCTCTGTAATCATGGAATTTCAACGCTTTGATGCTTCCAATTTTTAGTAACTATTTTCAGTTCATTATGTGATTTCCATATTACAATAGCTTGTAGATCTATGAAATATCTATTTATCTCCCACAAAAAAGTAAGTCTACTCGTGGAAGATGCCATGCACTTTTTTATGCTGCGAAAGTGGGGACTTTTGCCTACCAAAACGCGCCAATCAACAGAGCGACTCAACTGCTTAAGGCTCTGCAACCGGGCCCGAAAAGAAGAAAATGGAGAGATACGAAATTACGAATGTAAGAGGAGAGCGCTAACATTTACAGCGACAAAATCGATGCGAAAATTGCGAAAATGTTTAATAAAACACGACTCGTTTAAAATAGAGCAAAAATCTCGCGGACATTATCTTAAACAACATTTAAAGAAACCCTGTGAATTTTTTCATACATATAACTTGTAAAATAACTGAAACAAACGTGTAAATAATAATTTTTGGAGCATACTTTGCGATTTTTTTCTATCGAGGGAATTTTATATAATTTGTGTTTCGGCGCGGACAAAGTCTAGATATTATCTTCAAGAATAACATATATTTTTTAAGAGTTTTTAAAACTTCCCGTGTTTAAGGGAAATATGTAATAAATCGGTACAAATCTGGGTTGCGGGCCCTTAACGATTGCATTGACCATAGAAATTTTCACTTACAGACAATTCAGCAACTATCTTTTGACACATGTCACAAAATAGCATAACTGCCCCCACACCTTTTCATACATAAACCTCAAATTTGTAATCTTCTCCGTGATATATTTGAGTATTATAACTATAATAGTTTCAACAGCTTTCGAACTCACGATTTCTGAATCCAAAACCAAAGATCATTCCAATTTACCACGGAGGTTCATAAAAATCAAATAATAATTTGGAATGAATAATTTTGTAAAAGTAACATCTAAGAGTCACAACATTGTCAGCTTGCTCGTAAAGCTGGGAAGGTTTGCCTATTCCAATAAACTAAGTTTACCTTATATAAATCATAACGTAAATTATATTTATCTTCCGTTGCGTTGTTTTTTTTTTCAAAATATTACGTTGAGAGGCGCTGGACTGCAAGCAAAGAAATTTCGGTAGCTCCGGCGGCAACCTGCAATTATTGGCCCCAGCTGTGTCAGTTGTTTATTTTGCACACGGCACCAGGTAGATTATACTACCTTACCTCGAATGCCAGAGAATCTTCGACCAAAAAAAACTTATGATAGTGTAAAATTAAAAACTGTTCGATAATAATACGCGAAGGAAAATTGCAAATTTATCGACTTTGGAAAATAAACATCTTTGACAAGTGTTCTTAAATCGTAAGATACCTCAGACCTAAATATATTAAAAATGTTTCAGTTTTCGTCTCATTATGGCCAAATTTATATTATTTCTTTCCACAATGAACACTAAATGTTATATTTTCGTCAGTCTATAAGCTAAACGTTCGAAACGAGATCACACTTAGCGTGTTCGCGTGTTGCTGTAAATTTATAGGTTTCGTTTATTTTTATGTTCGCAATTTCATTTATGTCCTGATCTGTTGAATTTTCCACAGCTTTATAGTTATGATTAGTATTTTGGATAGATAATTGTACCACTCTACATTACTTAAACGTATAATAATTGCTAACCATAAAATACTTAGATGTGGTATATGTAGCTTTTTTTCAATAGAAAAAAGGAAATCGGTAACCCGCAAGGATCAAGAATTGGACCAAAATAAAATAGAATAAACAAAAATACGGGTAAACCGCAAGGATCAGAGATTGGACTAAAATAAAATTTAAAAAAACTAGACTTAAACAAAAATACCGGAAACCCGCAAGGATCAACAATTGGACCAAAATAAAATTTTATAAACTAGAATAAAAGAAAAAATACCGTTAACCCGCAAGGATCAACAATTGGACCAAAATAAAATTTTATAAACTAGAATAAAAGAAAAAATACCGTTAACCCGCAAGGATCAGGGATTGGACCACAATAAAAAAATTTAAACTAGACTTAAACAATAATTCACTGCTAGTAAGAAGTAATTTGGAATACAATTCCACTATTTGGTCCCCATACTATAAAGCACATCAAATAAAAATTGAGATAGTTCAACATAAATTTTTAATTTCAAACTCTCGATAGTCATTGAACAAATTAATTATGTTAACTTAATAAAAATACTTTATTTAACTGACCTATTGTGTAGAAGAACCAAGAGCGATTTGGTTATTTTATTCAAATTAGTTAATGGATCTCACCTGATTGGACAAAACTAATAACATTCCGAGTTCCAAATCGTGACACGAGACTTCCAGAGCTGTTCTTTGTTTATCGGTCTAAAACTAACTATTTCATTAACTCCCCAATCCAAAGACTACATATGCTTGGAAATAAACACATTTCCGTTGATATTTTCATTTAATCCTTACCCAAATTTAATCATAAATTTCTAAAATTCTGAGATAAATTTTATTATTATTATTCTAATATTATTTTTATTGTTATTTTTTTTTAATTCTGCTTCCTTTCTTTTAGTGTAAAGGAAGAGAAATGAAATTGTTTCCATTTCTATTATTACTATGTTACACGATTGATGTAAATGCTCCAAGGGCGTAAAATAAATAAATAAAAAATACCGGTAACCCGCAAGGATCTGGGATTGGACCACAATTGAAAATAAATTACAGTATGACCTCAATCAAAACATTTTCAATAGCTTCATAGTCTTCATACAGTCCACCGTTGTTGTTCTATACCTCACATGATTTCTAACACTCTTTTTTGTGATATGTAGCACAGTAGTTGTTGCGCTTCTTTCAATGCTAGAGTTCTGCCTTCGGTTCCCAACGGGGTACCATTAGTCTTTTGTTACCGCTCTTTTGTTTCGCGCACCTGTTTTTTCTTAGAGGCAGAGCCGGCAATTCGTTCCTAGTCGCTGTAGAACAAATTCGATTAATATATTATTTATTAATGGATGGAAAAAATAGACAGGTCAGCTTCCTCTCCTTCTTTAGTCATGTTGTGAGAATATTGGATTATATATTCGACACGCTGGCTGTTGGTAGATGAGCGTGGTACCGTACAAATACAGCAGTATGTTAATAGTCATATAACACTACTGTGGTAATCCAAAAGATGATAGATAAATTCTCAGACTGGCTACGTGGTGTGGTGATAGCATAAAATATAGGAGTTGACACGAAGCAGGGTAACATAGAATATAAGGTAAAAATAGATAATCTGCCAATGTCTTCCAAATCAACAATCTATTACATAGTATAAAACAAAATCGCTCCCGCTGTCTGTACGGTTAGATCTTTTAAACTACGCAACGGATTTGCATACGGTTTTCACCAACAGATAGAGTGATTCATGAGGAAGGTTTATGTATATAATTTGTCAAGTTTTGGTATAAATTGGTCAGTGAAGAGCAGATATTCAATTATTTTAAGTTTACCCAAATAATTAAATGCCAAATGGTTTGTTGTTTATTGTTTTAAGTGTAATAAACCCATATTTTTTGTTCGTTTGACTGTTTGATTATAATATACATAGGATTTAAGGGAATATCTTAAGGGCTGGCCATTAACCAGCCAGCGGCCGAGAATTCATATTTCATCGAAAGATGTTCTTACGATCGTACAGGGCGGTTCCAATGAGAAAGATTAATTATTCTCCGTACCAGCTTTTTAAAATAATAACTCAATATCGATTCTATTTCATTCAAAATTTGCTTTAATTTATACCTACATTCAAAAATGCTGAAAGGAGTGAAGATAAAACTATTAAAATTATGTACATTTTGTAATTATTTTTTGATCATAACTATTTATAATTTTTCAATGATGTCTAAGCAAAATAAGAACGTTAAAAAATCTTAAATATATTACTTTGTAAGACCGTAAATAAATAGACAGACGTAATGACTTTGTAAGACCGTAAATAAATAGAATCTTTTAAATGATTTAATTTAAACTAAAATTAAAATTCTGAAACATAGCTTTCCCAGATAATTCATTGATTTATTTTACTGCATGATTATATGATTTGAAACGTATGTTGTATAATACAAAATTTTGTTTGAAAATTTAACAAATCTGCCAACGACCTACGGTAAAACCTTATAAATTATCGTACTAAAAATAAACATATTTTCTCAAATTTTTTATAGCTTTACTAGACAAAAGAACAGTCTTTCGAAGTCAATTTATATTTTTTTGTGGAAAAGACTCAATACGTCTAAAATTTTATTTAAAAATGACATATTTCCTGTTTTGTCTGTCCCTCTTAATAAGGAATGTAATTAAATAATACAAATGATAGGCAAAACTTGGTAGCAAAAATTGTGTTTTTATTGTTAACCTGTTAGAAATATAATTTTATACTATCAAAAGCCTCCTGGTCAAAAATTCCAGGACAATCAGTTGGTACCTATTAAAAAAATTGACTACTCCTACAGAGAAGGGAATCAAATTTTGATCTTGTATACCAGAAACTGAACTCAAGCGCTCTACCTCTAGGCTATTGGGCCATTCCAAAACCTTCCACAAGATCTCTTATCACCGCATCGTACTAGTCCAAATTCTAATTTTGTTCGTGGTTTAATATTTAATATTTTTTGTTCTGATGTAGTGTGTTCTTCGATCCATCGCCGGGTGCTATATAAATTTGAAATTTAATGCGTTTTTTGTACGTTATCTGTTATTTTTTATCTATTTTTTCTCGTCCATTGAAGTAGCCACGAAGAATGACGTCTTGACAGCGGGAACGAATCGCAGCAATGGTGCCAGCGGCGGTCTCATAGGAACAGAAGACAGTCTTCCACGGTAAAGAGAACAGAACAGTAAAGTGGAAGAGGTGATTAATGATCGGACGCAAAAAAGTGAATCGGTAATGACTGGTCTATAGGAAGCGCAGATGGCGGAGATGGGAAAAATGTCAAGGCGAGTGGATTTGATGGGATTTCGATGGCCGGTAGCAACAAGCTTAGATTGGACATTGTACAGTCATTTATACATGCAATTTTATAAGAAGTGAAGAAATAACCTTAGTGGAATGCATTTTACATGAAAAATTTGTCACAGAATTGTAAGCTGGTACCTACGCAGTCCACTAAATTAGGTTCAGAATGAAGAAAGGAAGGATGAATGATGGATGTGGGGAGAATAATAATGTGTATAGAAGTTGTAAAAGAAAAAAAGTAATAATAATCCACTGTATAAATAATATAATCCCTATGTATAGGCATGATCCTGACTAATGAATTGCGAAATTTTACTAAATGCAGTATATATACATATTACATATTTTTTTACATTAGATCAAACAATTACTTTAGGAAAGTAGGAGAGGAAGTACAGGGAAGGAAAAAGGATTGAGGGATGGGCTGGAAACTGGGGGTCAATGTGTCCAGGAGTGACGGACGTATGAATCCATTCCTTCCACTGCAATGCAAGGCAATAGTCCGGCTGGAGAGGTCAAAATGACTCCTTTGGTATCCACTTACCACGCAGTAGGTGGGCAAACGCATCCGCCGCCAAGACCTAGACAAACCTCACCCATTGAATCCGGGCACCCCAGCTAAGTTACCAAAGGTAGCAAGCCACTACGGCAGAGGGGGTTGGATATCCAATAAATGGTTTCTGGGACGGCGGCGGTCCCGACACTCGCCTCTCAAATTGTACATAAGATCATTGAGGTGAATCTGTGGTTAAAACAAATACTGCCATTCAAAAATAATGTAGATATTGCGCAATGAACAAGCAAACAAGTAAATTATCAAGTAAAGCCACTAAAGGTGAACAAATTATGTTTGTTCAAATTTGCTCCAAAGTAAACAAAGCTTAAAAGCAAAAATGGTGCAAGAATGCCACTGAATGGTATCCCAGAGATGGCAAGAGAAGTAGAGGACGTCAACAAATAAGATGGGAAGACGACCTAAAACTCACGGCTGGACATCATTGGAGAAGAATAGCGCGTGACAGGTCCCAGTGGAAAATGTTAGAGGAGGCCTATGCCAAGAGGCAAACTGAGCATAGTGATGTATTATAAGTTATGTAAGTATTATTATAAGTTATAAGTTATTATTAGTTTATAACAAACAAGAACATGTCTAGTATTCATACCTAACAGAAGTTCAGAATAAAAAGGCTTATTATTATTATTATATAAACAAAGCTTGGCATTTCTTTACATTATGCGATCACATATTTGGATGTACTGAGAGCAATCATTGAAAATCGTTTACAAAATCTTTACCTTGCAAAATAACATAGATGTCTCATTTTATGGGTATGCTCATCATTAAATTGCATTAACTCCTCGGCATGTAATAAGTAATAATGCGGCGTTGTATGTGTCGATCCAGTTATGCTAAGCGATGGTTTAAATTAGTGTAATGAACTCCGTTATAAGTTATATCGTGCGAGTTTGTCGTAAAACACGGATAATGTCAGGTGCCTCACGCTGCATAACTGTGGCATCCGCCGTTTGTACAAAACTGGTTAGTTTTATGGTTAACTTAAACCTTAAACGATAGCGTTAATTAACTGGTACAGTTCATTATAATTCGACCTTCGTAGTAAGAGACATAATGTTACATCGAGCTGTCTCCGTGTTTTTTTGGCACTTCAACAAAGAGAACAGCCGTAATTGTTAATTGTGAGTTCATTTAATTTATATTGGCTATTTCATACGAGTAATTTAAGGGGAGCAGTGGCGCAGCCCTTTTCATACACAACTTAATTTTGGATTTGAAGTCAAAATACTTAACCAAACTAAATAATTATTTTTTTAACATCTAGTATGAATGTGTGCTACTTTACTTATTTGTTTTATATCATAAAATATAGATATTTTAAGAAATCATTTTTTGTTAATTTTTAGGGCTAACTTTGGCAATTATTTGTGAGTTAACGCTAAATATTTTCAAAAATAATTTTGCCTTATTTACTATAGAAATATGATGAAATTTATATATTAGGTCCTTATGTACATATGAAATTGGCGTTTTGCCGTACTGGCAACTTTGATCTCAAATATCTTCTCTTTGGTTAGGAATTCCAAATCCAAATTTATACAGCTATTTACTCATGTATTTGTGTTTCGAAAATTATAATTCATTTGTTTTTTTCCTTAATTGTTTTTTTTCTTTGCGTCACTTAGTTTACAAAATGGAAAACTTGAAATATCGCGTTATTTACGAGTACTAGTTCCACCGTGGCACCAGTGCTCAGAAACGGCTCGAAGGATTAATGATGTGTATGGCGAGGGTGCCGCAAAAGAAAACACAGTTGTGTTTTTTTTTTGTGTCGTTCATTACAGCTTTCTTAAATCTGGCCAGACGATTACGGCAGATGTCTATTGTCAGCAACTGCAAACCATGATGGAAAAGCTAGCTGCTAAACAACCGAGGCTGGTTAATCAACTGTGATGAATTGCATTGATCAACAGTGAGAATTAGAAAATATCGTAGCTTCCCACTTTAATTTAAAAAAGAAAATATCAATTACTTATAAAACGGACACGTCTACGACATCTATCGGATTAGAGTAAAGTGAATTCATATTTACGGTAGGGATCTATAATTAGACAAAGTGAGACGAGTATTGATAAAAAAATCACAGATGGTATCAACTAATAATCAAAGACAGGGACTCCCCAGTATGCTTTAGGCCGTGATATATTGACAGCCAATTGAATTGCAGCAAAAGCGATTAAAAACCAATTCAGCCTATCAACGGGAAGAGGGCCGAGCCCATTTTTAGAACAAAGGAACGACCTTTGGACTTGGCAATTAGTAATGTAATTAATGAGTTTGACGTTCCCACCAAACCGAGAGGTGAATAAACTCCATGGGAAGAAATAATCTGTTCAGGGACAAAAGAACGATGACCCCAAGAAATGTTATGATTAACCGGTACGTTCCAGGGATCAGAAACCCTAGTTCCCGAACGCATTAAAGCATATCAGGTGCGGAAAAAAGGATACACGTAAACACGATGGAAAAAGTTTAAGTGGAAAATTGCATAGCAAGTGACGAAAACGTGTTGTAAGGTGTTAGGGAGATTTCATCTATAATACGATTGTTTGTGACGACCGGAGATGATCGATTCGAGGGAAAACGTGCTAAAGGAAATGGAAATGTTGAAAAAACAATGGAAAATTATTGTTATCAATTCTAGACGGAGCTAGGATATTACGATGAAAGATTTAGGGAGGAAACGTCAAAAAAAAAAATGAGAGTTTTAAAGAATAGGCGAGGGTATATTTCAGATGTCTAGAGCAGTAACAAGTGTTAGAGAAGAAATAGAGTGCAGTACGGAGGGGAGTGGAAAATGCTGAAAACATTGCGATAGAAAAACTCAGGAAAAGGAGTCATTTTACGTAATTAAAATGGAGTTTATAGAGTAACATAGTACGCGATTGCAGATAAAGATGAGGCATTACAATGGTTGCCGATTTCAGATGTATTTTGTTGTGATAAACAAGGAATATTCGAACATGAAAATTGTTTATATAAGGGCAATTAGTCGTTAAAAGAGCTATAAAAATTATCATGGGTCTTATGAAATATTTACATTAAAGAATTCTCGTAAAAGTTAACGACACTGAAATAAAAAAGGATTTATTGCCAGGTGGGTACAGGAACTAATGTATACAACTGTCAAGGCATATGGTTTATGGGATTTTGCGTAAGAACGGGACAAAATTTGGGAGGCGATCTCTATGAAGCAATAAAAATGACAGGAATTTAAGGGCCGAAGTGGGGGTATCCCCTATAAAGATGTTAAAAATGATATATTTATTAATAACAAATAGAAAATGAAATTTTCCAAGAGGCAGCAAACATCAAAAAACGATATGGTTATATCAGGGAAGTACAGGGAAGTGAGGGGAAAGGAGATACGACAGAGAAAAACAAAGGAAATCTTAGATTAACAGTGAATAAAATAAATACGGCTTGAAATATAAAAATCTATAGAGATATGAACAATAGCGTAAGGATAAATAAGGAAATTCATGGAAAGAGTGTCGTGAATAAAAGAAAATTCGAGAAAAAATGGAAAATTCAAATATACGACGTAAATAGAGAAAATTCGGTTTCAAATGGAAAGGTTCATATAGAATACAGAAAAACTCGAGGAAAAATAATAAAATAAAAATGAACGATTTGCGAGAAAGACTTCGACATGAAGATATCTCTGATAGGCGAATTTGGGGACAGATTTGGAACATATGGTAGATGCCGTACGCACGGACATGTTACGGAATAGATGAAAATAGAACTTTAAAATTATTAAATTCAAGCTAATTTTGTATGAACAACAGGACAAAGGAAGTTGGGCCATTAAACATGGATCTTACTAAATCCGGATCTTGTAAGTATGGGAGTACGAGACAGAATTGAAAGTATCAGACGCGGAAGGTACTAAGAGACCGCATTCGACAATAATGGAGAGGTTTCAAGAAATTACGAGTTGATAGTAATTAGATTGGTTTATTATAGGAGATTCAGATACGATCTTTTGGACCTGAGAGGGGTATAAAAGTCTAGACAAATGCCAGTTGAGGACAGTCTACGTCGTGGTCGAAAAGGTTGTAACTTCGCGGAACGTGACGAAACGGTGGGTGACTTAAAGTGGAAAAATTCTAAGTGATAATTATTTTGATACTTAGAAAAATTTCACATTCTAGTCAGTGATATACAAAAAAAATACTTTGCAGTTAGAGTCAGTGAAAAATAACAATAAAGCCAACGCATTATTTACTTGTGAAAAATAAAAGTGCTCGTGATAAATACAATTTGTTTTAGTGGGAAATTCGGATTTTATAATCACTTAATATCGTATTTTTAAACTTAGAAATTTCGCGTTTAATATTAGTGCAATAAATAACTGAAGTGATGTGATAATTTAGCGTGATGAAGTTATAATTAAATACGTGTGTTCAATCTAAGTGAAAGTGTTCTAACAAATAGTAAATATTTAAATTAATTATCTTAAATAATAATAATAAAACAAAATAATATTTTATTAATACATAAAAGTTCGGAGGGATAAAAATTTAATTTAACAACAATTTACCATCTCTAAATTAATCGTGAAGTAACTATCATTTAAAGTGTTATCTAACCAACGAGTTTTGAGATAAAATACAGTTTAGAACGATAGAGTTCATGCATCATTTTAATTAATTAGATTAAATGAAAAAAAAAAAATTGAAGTCAAAAAGATTTAATTAAATTTAGGAAAATAAAAAATTAATTTAGGAAAATCGCAGCAAGGTTACCGTGTATTTCCCGGTCGGAAAAAACCTTGGTAGGGGTAAGTCTTTTCCGTTATAAAATTTTACAGATTCCAAGGAGAAAGCGGAATGGAGCAAACATTGGTATTTGGATTAATTATTTGACCAAGATATTACTCGCTTAATATGTGATATGTAACTATATTAAAATATTATAAGTATAATAAGTATATTTTTTATATTTATATATGTAAGTATATAAACATATATATATGTAATTTTTGTTCCCAAGAAAAATTATAATCAAAAAAAAAAAAGAAAAACACTTATATAAAAAGAGGAAAAGGGTATCGATTCCTACCTCTGAATTCATCAATAACTATTAAAAGTAGTTATGTGTGATAAATTTACAAATCAATATTTTATATTTAATGTTATGTATGTATTAATATAATTTCAGAAAATCCAGAGCATTTGAAATAAGTTATGATATTAGAAATTATTTCAATCATAAAATTTATGTATATACATATCAATATTATAAATTATTTATTGAGACAAAGTATATATAAATGAATAAATATGTATACGTAATCGGGTATCAGACTAGACAATTGCGCTAAGTACATCATTATCAAACAAAGAAAATTTTAGAGTCATCTCACACGTCTCCGGAATGTCTAAAGTAAACATACCTCATACGCTTGAATCTAGGTCACGAGGACGTAGAGAATGTTTACAAAGCTCAAATTGTTTACAAAATAATTCGGTCACTGGGGCACTAGTTCGAATACAGTAAAAAGAAAAAAAAAAATGACCTTGATTAGTGGATATCGTACTTAGGTATTAACTTCTAGGAACGGGATAAAATTATTATATTGCGCAATTATTAGGAACAAAAAGAAAAAAAAAAAATTTAAACACTATTTTAATTTGAACGTAAAGAGGTATCTACAGATCTAAGCAATTGAAAATTAACAGATTTATTATAGCAGTTCAAAAGGGTGTATTGAGGATTTACATGAAACAGTTGATAAATCACGGGATAGTTAAAAAAGGTGTATTGAAGATTTACATGAAACAGCTGATAAATCACGGGATAGTAAAAAAAGGTGTATTGAAGATTTAACATGAAACAGTTGATAAAGCACGGGATAGTTCAATAGGGTGTATTGAAGACTTACATGAAACAGTTGAAAAATCACGGGATAGCTTAATAAGGGGTAATGAGGATTTACATGATTCAATTGAGAATCACGGGATAGCAAGAGTTTATCAAAAGTTGAACATTGGAGGGGGGGGAAAGAAAAAAAAAAAAAAAATACAGTTCAACCAATAGAAGGCAGTGGTCGCTTCTATAACAAAATCAAACCATAGAGATGGCGGATCTCTCAAACAAAACCGTCAACAAAACCAAACAAAAGCTTGGAGTTATGGCGAATCTCCAGAACACATCGCCAGATAAGATCTTATTGTACTAGTATATATTTATATTTCACACTATTCTTACGTATATATTCGGTATCAATCTGAGGATTGTGCAGAATCCGATGGGCGAGATCCGAGCTCGGGATGCGTTGCAAGTAGTTTCGTATTGCGAGTTATAAACCTTCCCAAAACGTATGTTTACATATATATCTTTTTATGTACTGTTCATTGAATGAAACGAACTCACTTACAATTAGTGCTTTAGGCCTGTCGGGTCACTCTCGTCTCATTTCTTGAACGTGGAGGGAGGATTCACGACCCGTAACTCCACACAAACCCGTGAGTATATGATTGCATATAGGACGAAACCGGTTCGCCCTAAGTAAATAGTAAACTTTGGAGGAGTAGGAATTTGGAGGTATCTGGGCTTGGGGGAAGACCTGAAGGCAGTGCATGATGGCGAAGGAAGGTCAATTGGGACGCGATAACTTAGGTATCAATCAATTGAACCGTGCCAAAAGACTGTGCGAATTTTGGGTTGACTTCTGATCACCCTGCTTACTTGATGGAGGCAGGAGCCAAATTTTGCCAGAAAAAGGGTTATTCTGAGTTCGTCAAATATGCAATTAACTAATTACATTAACCTACTAAATCCATCTTTATATGTACCTTATAGCAGCTGAATCTAAACGGAGGGGCGCCCAGCAGATACGAGATACAATCATAATCAAATTTACTAACATTTAACCATTTGAGTTATATTTAATTATCTGTTCAATTAGTCATGTGTAGTTTCGATTAGTATTGCTTATTCATGAATTCATTAGGATGTAGGGAATCATAATAAACGTCAAAGGGAAGTTAGTTCATTTAGAGAAATTACTTAAGGTTAAATTTGCAAGAGAGAGACCAATACAGTTTGAAATTCAACACTCTGTTTAGAATCAAGAGGGTTACCACAAAATTTAAAGTAATTAAAGTCCTATATCATAAATCAAAAAAATTACACAACGTTTGATGGAGTTTAATTACAACCTAAATACGAGAATATCTACGTTCAAAGTCGTAAATAACGTATTTATTAGTTAAGTACATATATCGCTAGGGGTATGTAGTACAAGGGAGCTTTAAGTAGCTTTCTGTAGTTATCAGAGGAAATAAGGGTCCAATTTTATAAAGGCTTGTGTGACGTAGGGGAGGAATTTTCCATCCCTACCACACATATGCAAAGCCTTAAGAATTTAAATATCGATCAGAGCCAAGAGAAAAGGCGAGAATATTACAACTGCCTTGCCGATGAAAGGAGAGTTAAATAAGTATGAAAAGACGAAACATTACGACTGGTGCCAAGTGCCCAGGAGTAAATAAAATACAGACAAATAAGAGGGTAGAAAAGACATACATCACAACTGCACAGCCGTGACAGGAGATCAGAGTTTTACAAGTTGTTTTAGAAAACAAAAAAAAAAAAACTTTTATTGGTCAATCTATTGCAAAAAAAAAAAAAAAAGTGAAAAAAAAATAATAATAATAATAAGTAGGACGTTATGTTAAATGAAGTGATAATAAAAATAAAATAAAAATCAGAACAGTGCGCCGTTAAATAAACACGGAAAAAATATATAAATAAATAAATAAACAATACATTTAAATATTAAAAAAAAGTGTTAACGAATAAACTCTACATGTTTTAAAATAATTTATAAAAGTGTCGATTTAAAGTTTAAATCAAGTGACCATGAATTTGTTGATTGCTTATGAGATTATAAATATCATAACAAAGAATGTAGGTCAGATACAAGCGTAAACAGTTTATTCAAGGCAGGCCATAAATTGACAGAATAATGGTATTGACATTCCTGAATCCAGAATGTTAATGATCGTAATGTAAACAATCTGATACGAGATACCGCGGTGTTTGTAAGCATCGAAAGATTGATAACCTAAGCATCGAAAGTGATAACAAAGCATCGAAAAATTTTGAAGTAGGCGACATCGGGGGTAACGCGCATCGCTTTA
The DNA here is from genome assembly GCA_929108145.2 of Limnephilus rhombicus. NCBI lineage: Eukaryota > Metazoa > Arthropoda > Insecta > Trichoptera > Limnephilidae > Limnephilus > Limnephilus rhombicus. Next base: position 8,020,609 of record OV815296.1, read on the forward strand.
AGAGATTGTAGAATAAACAAACTCGAAAATGATATCAACACTCGGTTACGGAAAAAATAAACAGACTTTACAGATAAAAACGGGGGAACTTACCTACATAAAGTGACCCTTTGTTTATAGTTAATGTTGTGGGTTTGTATGTGAGGATTATCACATAAAAGGTCATAACATAAAAGATAAGGAACATAAAATAAAAATAACATAAAATATTTGATTGGGGATAGTGTCGAGTTGAGAACTTTAATATCACAGGCGAATGTTTTATAGGTATATACCTATTTAAGGGAACATTTGATCATTCGGACCAAAAAGGAGGGGATTTGACGAAATAACATCAAGATAGGTATTGCGAACTCTAAATAGATTTTGCGAAAATATCGTAGGTATTGCGGAACTTGAAGGAATGGTTGGCATTCTAAACAATGAGTAATTATTGGTTGAACGAAAATCACGGGATATTCATTAACATTGGAGTAACAATATTCATTCCGTTTTTTTTTGCAATTACCTACATTCATTTGAAATGAAGAGTGATGGTAGAGTTGATCTAATTTGGGTTACAATCATCATGCAAACAAATATAAATAATTAAAAATATTGTGTTTTATAGGGGGACAGGTTCCAAAAAAAAAAAAAATAAATAAATAAATAAATAAAAATAAAAATAAAAATAAAAATAAAATAAATTATAAATATATATAGGTATATTTATAATAAATAGTTGGTATTGAGTTAAATTCATTAAAAATTTTAAACAGAAAATGGCGGAAAAAAGGAAAGTGGATGCGACGGAATTAGAAGCTAAAGAAATACCGTCGGGAGATGAATTACGGGAGATATTTAGACGTTCAAAGAGGTCTAAGTTACGAGTCGAGGATATGATAGAAGTCGTTCAGCCAGAGGGGGAGACCGACACAAAATCGGAGGAACAGGGCGAAAATAAGCGAGAGTGTGAAGAGAGACTCACACATGGTATGTTACAGGAAAAACCCGAGGAAAAGGAACAAGAAAAGTTAACGAAGTAAAAGGAAAAATAAAAAAAAATAAAAAAATAAAAAATATAGAAAAACGAGAAAATTGAAAAAAAAAAAATAAAATAAGTAAATAAATAGAATAAGGAAGGCAACATAATTTACATAAGGTAATTTAGGAAATTAAAATAGAGATTATAAGGTTGTCGCTTAATAAGATAAAAATATAAACATTAACCAGGCGACACTCGGAAAATAAAGAAAATGGTTGGGAAACGTGGAACAAATAGGCGAGCCCAGGCTTTAGTGACAGCAATCGGGGAAAATGTCACAACCGAGACTTCAACAATACACATAGGAGATATAACTACAATAATTCAGGCAGCTTTGGCACCGCTCGTCAATAAGATGCAAGAACTCGAGAAACAATTGGAAAGCCCAGCAACAGTGGCGGTGATAGGAGAGGATAGTGCGCCGAAAAGCGTTCTCCAAGTAGTGGAAATGTTACCACAGCAGGAACGACCATCATTCTCCGGTGGAAATCAAAATCCCATTAGTTTCCTGGAAGATTTAAAAGAATACACTAGAAAAGTGAAACGAACGGATCCATTAGTCGTCGTACGGGAAAATTTGAAAGGGGAAGCTAAATCGTGGGCAAAATTGTACAATAAACGATGGGAGACTATGTTAGATTTCGAACGAGATTTTTTAGCTACCTATTGGGGAGACATAAAGAAAAATGAAGTTCGCCGTCGTCTTGCAGAAGGGGTATATGATGCCAAGAAAAATATATCCATGCTCACTCATTTCGCAAACTATTGGGAGCTAGCGAAGGCTTTAAAGATTACTGACACACCGTTGGGCATAGTTGACGAAATTATGAGACATTATCCGAAGGAAATTCAATCGCTATGGTTTTCGGGGCAATCAGGAGATGAGATTGTCGCCGCTGAGTTTCTACGAAAACTAGATACAATGGTATGTACACCAGAAGAACGGAACATGAAGAAGAGGAGTGGGGAGGAATCCAGCAAGAAGGACAAATACCGTGACCGTTACCACGCCATAAAAAGGAGGATACACGCAATTGAAAGTGTGGGCGAAAACGCTAGTTGCAGCAAGTGCACCGAAGTTAACAGTTCACCAAAAGAAAATTCTACAATAACTACAGCCGGGAAGGAGCTAGTGGTCGCAGCCAACTCGGGAGATAAAAGGAGATTATAGCGCTTTACATTTAGCTAGATATTACACAAGTAATAAGAAACAAAAATCAGGTTTACATTTAGTGGAAATCAACGAATAGAGTGCGAAGTTTACAAATATTTGTAAATGTTAATAAATAAATAAACGATTGAGAAATACAAGTAAAATTATGTTAGGGTACATTATAATTGGGGAGAGGGAAGAAAGAAAATTACTAAAATATTAGATTATCAGATTGCTTGCGAGGGGCGGATCGTCGTTAAGTCTTTGAGGGTGAGTGGACAAGTTCTTAATAAGCGACAATCATATTCAATTATTGAAATAGAGTAAGGCAAATAAATTCGTTAATTTTGATTTTCTAGTTGGAAAAAAAATTTGACTTTTTTTTTATGTGTTAGTGAGAAAAAAAAAAAAAATGTTAGATAAGTAAGAACACTCAAAAGGAGAGAAATTGGAGATATTATATGGCACACAAAAGGGACATTTTGAAAAAAAAATAAACAATGCTTAGGGATTTTTTTTTTTGAAATATTGAAATAAGAAAGTTTATCTATAGATATAGGGTAGACATTAAGTATAGAGATAAAAAGGTAACATTTGAATTAAGGTATAAATATTTTAGATTTCGAAAAAAAAAAAAGGAAAAAGGGAACGCTGAACCAATTTGAGGATAATAAAGAACATTTATAAAAATTTAAATATTAGAGTGGACAACACTTAGGCTAGAACAACTTTGGATGAATTAAGAAATTACAATTAGAATTAAGAATTATAAAATAAAGCTTAAATAAATAAAGAAAAAAAAAAAATGCTGGAAAATTTATATGAAACATGTATACCACTGATTGTCGGATTGGGTGAGGTCGTGCGAAAACCCACATTTCACAAAAAAATTTTCATACTTACAAAACAAAAAAAAAACAATTCATTGCACACCAAGAGACCACCCGCTTTTCAGTTGTTCGAAAGGCCGCGAGATTGTAAACAATCTTTACTTAAATCATTGTAAGGGAGGTCTTAGTCCAATTTGGTTGGGGACCACCAAAACACGCGAGTCGAGGGGCGTGTTCCAGCAAAAAGAAATTAATTTTGAATCTATCAAAATTAAAGAAAATTTCATAAAGTAAAATCTACGCGAAAAGAAAATAAAGAATACAATGAGATTCAAATTCAAGATTGTTAACAATCCGAACAGAATGAGGAGGGGGAGATAGGAAGTAATAGGATACGGAAAAGAGATAGGGGATAACAGAATGAGGAGGGGGAGATAGGAAGTAATAGGATACGGAAAAGAGATAGGGGATAACAGAATGAGGAGGGGGAGATAGGAAGTAATAGGATACGGAAAAGAGATAGGGGATAACAGAATGAGGAGGGGGAGATAGGAAGTAATAGGATACGGAAAAGAGATAGGGGATAACAGAATGAGGAGGGGGAGATAGGAAGTAATAGGATACGGAAAAAAGATAGGGGAGAACAAAATGAGGAGGGGGAGATAGGAAGTAATATGACACGGAGTAGAGATAGGGGATAACCAAATGAGGAGGGGAAGATAGCTAGTCTAAATTTGAACACAATTTCGGTGTCTAACGAAAAAAAAAAATTAAAAAAAAAAAAAAAAAAAAAAAAAAAAAAAAAAAAAAAAAAAAAAGAATAGGACATTAAAAAAAAATACAACGTTAGCCACAGCAAATTGAGTTCAGAGGAGGGAACTGTGATGAATTGCATTGATCAACAGTGAGAATTAGAAAATATCGTAGCTTCCCACTTTAATTTAAAAAAGAAAATATCAATTACTTATAAAACGGACACGTCTACGACATCTATCGGATTAGAGTAAAGTGAATTCATATTTACGGTAGGGATCTATAATTAGACAAAGTGAGACGAGTATTGATAAAAAAATCACAGATGGTATCAACTAATAATCAAAGACAGGGACTCCCCAGTAAGCTTTAGGCCGTGATATATTGACAGCCAATTGAATTGCAGCAAAAGCGATTAAAAACCAATTCAGCCTATCAACGGGAAGAGGGCCGAGCCCATTTTTAGAACAAAGGAACGACCTTTGGACTTGGCAATTAGTAATGTAATTAATGAGTTTGACGTTCCCACCAAACCGAGAGGTGAATAAACTCCATGGGAAGAAATAATCTGTTCAGGGACAAAAGAACGATGACCCCAAGAAATGTTATGATTAACCGGTACGTTCCAGGGATCAGAAACCCTAGTTCCCGAACGCATTAAAGCATATCAGGTGCGGAAAAAAGGATACACGTAAACACGATGGAAAAAGTTTAAGTGGAAAATTGCATAGCAAGTGACGAAAACGTGTTGTAAGGTGTTAGGGAGATTTCATCTATAATACGATTGTTTGTGACGACCGGAGATGATCGATTCGAGGGAAAACGTGCTAAAGGAAATGGAAATGTTGAAAAAACAATGGAAAATTATTGTTATCAATTCTAGACGGAGCTAGGATATTACGATGAAAGATTTAGGGAGGAAACGTCAAAAAAAAAAATGAGAGTTTTAAAGAATAGGCGAGGGTATATTTCAGATGTCTAGAGCAGTAACAGGTGTTAGAGAAGAAATAGAGTGCAGTACGGAGGGGAGTGGAAAATGCTGAAAACATTGCGATAGAAAAACTCAGGAAAAGGAGTCATTTTACGTAATTAAAATGGAGTTTATAGAGTAACATAGTACGCGATTGCAGATAAAGATGAGGCATTACAATGGTTGCCGATTTCAGATGTATTTTGTTGTGATAAACAAGGAATATTCGAACATGAAAATTGTTTATATAAGGGCAATTAGTCGTTAAAAGAGCTATAAAAATTATCATGGGTCTTATGAAATATTTACATTAAAGAATTCTCGTAAAAGTTAACGACACTGAAATAAAAAAGGATTTATTGCCAGGTGGGTACAGGAACTAATGTATACAACTGTCAAGGCATATGGTTTATGGGATTTTGCGTAAGAACGGGACAAAATTTGGGAGGCGATCTCTATGAAGCAATAAAAATGACAGGAATTTAAGGGCCGAAGTGGGGGTATCCCCTATAAAGATGTTAAAAATGATATATTTATTAATAACAAATAGAAAATGAAATTTTCCAAGAGGCAGCAAACATCAAAAAACGATATGGTTATATCAGGGAAGTACAGGGAAGTGAGGGGAAAGGAGATACGACAGAGAAAAACAAAGGAAATCTTAGATTAACAGTGAATAAAATAAATACGGCTTGAAATATAAAAATCTATAGAGATATGAACAATAGCGTAAGGATAAATAAGGAAATTCATGGAAAGAGTGTCGTGAATAAAAGAAAATTCGAGAAAAAATGGAAAATTCAAATATACGACGTAAATAGAGAAAATTCGGTTTCAAATGGAAAGGTTCATATAGAATACAGAAAAACTCGAGGAAAAATAATAAAATAAAAATGAACGATTTGCGAGAAAGACTTCGACATGAAGATATCTCTGATAGGCGAATTTGGGGACAGATTTGGAACATATGGTAGATGCCGTACGCACGGACATGTTACGGAATAGATGAAAATAGAACTTTAAAATTATTAAATTCAAGCTAATTTTGTATGAACAACAGGACAAAGGAAGTTGGGCCATTAAACATGGATCTTACTAAATCCGGATCTTGTAAGTATGGGAGTACGAGACAGAATTGAAAGTATCAGACGCGGAAGGTACTAAGAGACCGCATTCGACAATAATGGAGAGGTTTCAAGAAATTACGAGTTGATAGTAATTAGATTGGTTTATTATAGGAGATTCAGATACGATCTTTTGGACCTGAGAGGGGTATAAAAGTCTAGACAAATGCCAGTTGAGGACAGTCTACGTCGTGGTCGAAAAGGTTGTAACTTCGCGGAACGTGACGAAACGGTGGGTGACTTAAAGTGGAAAAATTCTAAGTGATAATTATTTTGATACTTAGAAAAATTTCACATTCTAGTCAGTGATATACAAAAAAAATACTTTGCAGTTAGAGTCAGTGAAAAATAACAATAAAGCCAACGCATTATTTACTTGTGAAAAATAAAAGTGCTCGTGATAAATACAATTTGTTTTAGTGGGAAATTCGGATTTTATAATCACTTAATATCGTATTTTTAAACTTAGAAATTTCGCGTTTAATATTAGTGCAATAAATAACTGAAGTGATGTGATAATTTAGCGTGATGAAGTTATAATTAAATACGTGTGTTCAATCTAAGTGAAAGTGTTCTAACAAATAGTAAATATTTAAATTAATTATCTTAAATAATAATAATAAAACAAAATAATATTTTATTAATACATAAAAGTTCGGAGGGATAAAAATTTAATTTAACAACAATTTACCATCTCTAAATTAATCGTGAAGTAACTATCATTTAAAGTGTTATCTAACCAACGAGTTTTGAGATAAAATACAGTTTAGAACGATAGAGTTCATGCATCATTTTAATTAATTAGATTAAATGAAAAAAAAAAAATTGAAGTCAAAAAGATTTAATTAAATTTAGGAAAATAAAAAATTAATTTAGGAAAATCGCAGCAAGGTTACCGTGTATTTCCCGGTCGGAAAAAACCTTGGTAGGGGTAAGTCTTTTCCGTTATAAAATTTTACAGATTCCAAGGAGAAAGCGGAATGGAGCAAACATTGGTATTTGGATTAATTATTTGACCAAGATATTACTCGCTTAATATGTGATATGTAACTATATTAAAATATTATAAGTATAATAAGTATATTTTTTATATTTATATATGTAAGTATATAAACATATATATATGTAATTTTTGTTCCCAAGAAAAATTATAATCAAAAAAAAAAAAGAAAAACACTTATATAAAAAGAGGAAAAGGGTATCGATTCCTACCTCTGAATTCATCAATAACTATTAAAAGTAGTTATGTGTGATAAATTTACAAATCAATATTTTATATTTAATGTTATGTATGTATTAATATAATTTCAGAAAATCCAGAGCATTTGAAATAAGTTATGATATTAGAAATTATTTCAATCATAAAATTTATGTATATACATATCAATATTATAAATTATTTATTGAGACAAAGTATATATAAATGAATAAATATGTATACGTAATCGGGTATCAGACTAGACAATTGCGCTAAGTACATCATTATCAAACAAAGAAAATTTTAGAGTCATCTCACACGTCTCCGGAATGTCTAAAGTAAACATACCTCATACGCTTGAATCTAGGTCACGAGGACGTAGAGAATGTTTACAAAGCTCAAATTGTTTACAAAATAATTCGGTCACTGGGGCACTAGTTCGAATACAGTAAAAAGAAAAAAAAAAATGACCTTGATTAGTGGATATCGTACTTAGGTATTAACTTCTAGGAACGGGATAAAATTATTATATTGCGCAATTATTAGGAACAAAAAGAAAAAAAAAAAAATTTAAACACTATTTTAATTTGAACGTAAAGAGGTATCTACAGATCTAAGCAATTGAAAATTAACAGATTTATTATAGCAGTTCAAAAGGGTGTATTGAGGATTTACATGAAACAGTTGATAAATCACGGGATAGTTAAAAAAGGTGTATTGAAGATTTACATGAAACAGCTGATAAATCACGGGATAGTAAAAAAAGGTGTATTGAAGATTTAACATGAAACAGTTGATAAAGCACGGGATAGTTCAATAGGGTGTATTGAAGACTTACATGAAACAGTTGAAAAATCACGGGATAGCTTAATAAGGGGTAATGAGGATTTACATGATTCAATTGAGAATCACGGGATAGCAAGAGTTTATCAAAAGTTGAACATTGGAGGGGGGGGAAAGAAAAAAAAAAAAAAAAAAATACAGATCAACCAATAGAAGGCAGTGGTCGCTTCTATAACAAAATCAAACCATAGAGATGGCGGATCTCTCAAACAAAACCGTCAACAAAACCAAACAAAAGCTTGGAGTTATGGCGAATCTCCAGAACACATCGCCAGATAAGATCTTATTGTACTAGTATATATTTATATTTCACACTATTCTTACGTATATATTCGGTATCAATCTGAGGATTGTGCAGAATCCGATGGGCGAGATCCGAGCTCGGGATGCGTTGCAAGTAGTTTCGCATTGCGAGTTATAAACCTTCCCAAAACGTATGTTTACATATATATCTTTTTATGTACTGTTCATTGAATGAAACGAACTCACTTACAATTAGTGCTTTAGGCCTGTCGGGTCACTCTCGTCTCATTTCTTGAACGTGGAGGGAGGATTCACGACCCGTAACTCCACACAAACCCGTGAGTATATGATTGCATATAGGACGAAACCGGTTCGCCCTAAGTAAATAGTAAACTTTGGAGGAGTAGGAATTTGGAGGTATCTGGGCTTGGGGGAAGACCTGAGGCAGTGCATGATGGCGAAGGAAGGTCAATTGGGACGCGATAACTTAGGTATCAATCAATTGAACCGTGCCAAAAGACTGTGCGAATTTTGGGTTGACTTCTGATCACCCTGCTTACTTGATGGAGGCAGGAGCCAAATTTTGCCAGAAAAAGGGTTATTCTGAGTTCGTCAAATATGCAATTAACTAATTACATTAACCTACTAAATCCATCTTTATATGTACCTTATAGCAGCTGAATCTAAACGGAGGGGCGCCCAGCAGATACGAGATACAATCATAATCAAATTTACTAACATTTAACCATTTGAGTTATATTTAATTATCTGTTCAATTAGTCATGTGTAGTTTCGATTAGTATTGCTTATTCATGAATTCATTAGGATGTAGGGAATCATAATAAACGTCAAAGGGAAGTTAGTTCATTTAGAGAAATTACTTAAGGTTAAATTTGCAAGAGAGAGACCAATACTGTTTGAAATTCAACACTCTGTTTAGAATCAAGAGGGTTACCACAAAATTTAAAGTAATTAAAGTCCTATATCATAAATCAAAAAAATTACACAACGTTTGATGGAGTTTAATTACAACCTAAATACGAGAATATCTACGTTCAAAGTCGTAAATAACGTATTTATTAGTTAAGTACATATATCGCTAGGGGTATGTAGTACAAGGGAGCTTTAAGTAGCTTTCTGTAGTTATCAGAGGAAATAAGGGTCCAATTTTATAAAGGCTTGTGTGACGTAGGGGAGGAATTTTCCATCCCTACCACACATATGCAAAGCCTTAAGAATTTAAATATCGATCAGAGCCAAGAGAAAAGGCGAGAATATTACAACTGCCTTGCCGATGAAAGGAGAGTTAAATAAGTATGAAAAGACGAAACATTACGACTGGTGCCAAGTGCCCAGGAGTAAATAAAATACAGACAAATAAGAGGGTAGAAAAGAGAAACATCACACGCTCTAGGCCACTGCTGCTCATGACAACGCTAGACCACACACTGCACAACAGACGGGAGGCGGGAATGGGTACCGCCGCCCCGGGAACCTTTATTGGATAACCAACACCTCTGCCATAGGTCACCCCAAGTGGTTCGCTACGTTTGGTGATTTAGCAGGGGTGCCTGGGTTCATGGGATGAGGTTTGTCGAGGTCTTGGATGACCAGGATACACTGAACCCCAGATTCCTACCCACCCCTTAAAACCCTTTCCTTCCCTCTCCTCTCCTTCCTTTCCCTAAAAAAACCCCTCCACACAGCATCCCCAAAGATGACATAGGCCTTGAGGGAAATTATTTTCCTCAGGGCCTCCTGTGTGGAGCTTCAATTGGACATCCACCGTACTCTCCGGGCCTTGCCCCAACAGATTACCATTTTTTCGAAATTCGGATAACTTCTTGCAAGGGTAAAAAATTCAACTCCGATGGGGCAGTCCAAACCGCCTTCAAAGATTTTATTGATTCCCGTCCGAATGGTTTTTTTAGTAAAGGGATCGATGAACTACCTATGAGATGGCAAAAGTGCATAGATAGCAATGGTGCATACTTTGATTAAATAAATATATTATATTTAAAAAAAAAATCGACATTGTGTTCCTCCCATACAAAACGTCAATATTTAAAATAAAAATGATAAAAAAATCTTTTTACGGCCGATTTACATTGTTAACAAAAAATATGTCGAAAATAAACTAAAATTTCTACCCACAGAAATGCTTTTTTTAATATTAACTTTTACTTTATTTTTCATTATATTAACTTCGTATGTATAATTCCCTCACAAAATAATGCCACAATTGCTCTAAAATCATGAAAAATTTCTAAACAACGTCATTTCAACTATATGAGATTTTCTTTCTTCTCTCCAACATTTTTTATTATCTACCACATCTTAATAATGTACTTTATTTTAACATTCATTCATGCATGCTTGTGAAGACGGCATTACAAATCTGTAATTCCTACCGTTAGAAGTATTCTCTCTCGTACCGTTATGAATCGACAAAAATCAGCCTGAATAAATCAAATTAATAATTACGAATAAAATCAATAATTTGTTTATTCTAAAACCGCGCCGCTCCGTGTTCACGTGCATTATACCAATTAAGGCGAGCCCGTGTGTTTTACCGTTCATTAGAAACCAGCGAGAGTGAAAGAGACATCTAATTCTCAACACCTGTTTATATAATTACCAGGTACAATGATCCAAAAAGAATGATGGATGGCTTTAAAAATATCGTGATAATTACATGTAATTAATTTTGAATTATATTATGACAAAATGAAATCGTGTTTCGTGGAATGTATGGCTGGGATGGTGGGGATACGATAACTCGGAGGTCGCTTGCATGCATTACTGAAAATTATGATAATGCAGTATTTTTTTTTTTTAGAAAACAGTTACACGTCAGGTTAGGTTGTTGGGATACACCAAAATTAGGAAAACAATTTTGTGGAACCAGGAGACAGCCGAATACCAAATAACAACCTGTTGAACTTTAAAAAGGACCGGGCTACTATCAATAGAACAAGTTGAACATGGGAGATTAGGAAGACACTTTTGTGTTACAAAATGACAACCTGGTGAACTTTATTAAAAGGGCTAGGCTATTATCAAAGGAATCGGTTATACATGGGAAATTAAGAAGACACTTTTTTAGAACCAGGAGACGGTCGAATACCAAATGACAGCCTGGTGAACTTTATTAGAAGGCCTAGGCTACTATCAAAGGAATCGGTTGTACATGGGAAATTATGAAGACACGTTTGTGAAACCAGGGGACAGCCTAATACCAACTGACAACCTGGTGAACTTTAATAAAAGGATTAGGCATCAGTTGTAGATATCCGAAAACCAAATGAGAACTTGGTGAACTTTATTAAAAGGTCTAGACTTTTTCAAAAGAATCAGTTGAACATGGGAGATTAGAAAGACACTTTTGTGAAACCAGGAGATAGTCGAATACCAAATGACAACCTGGTGAACTGTATTAAAATGGCTAGGCTATTATCAAAGGAATCGGTTATACATGGGAAATTTAGAAGACACTTTTTTAGAACCAGGGGACAGTCAAATACCAAATGAGAACCTGGTGAACTTTATTAAAAGGAATGGGCTACTATCAAAAGAATCGGTGGTACATGGGAAATAAAGAAGACACTTTTGTGGAACCAAGAGACAGCCCAATACCAAATGATAACCCGGTGAACTTTAATAAAAGGACTAGGCTACTATCAAAGGAATCGGTTGAACATGGGAAATAAAGAAGACACTTTTGTGGAACCAAGAGACAGCCCAATACCAAATGATAACCTGGTGAACTTTAATAAAAGGACTAGGCTACTATCAAAGGAATCGGTTGAACATGGGAAATAAAGAAGACACTTTTGTGGAACCAAGAGACAGCCCAATACCAAATGATAACCCGGTGAACTTTAATAAAAGGACTAGGCTACTATCAAAGGAATCGGTTGAACATGGGAAATAAAGAAGACACTTTTGTGGAACCAAGAGACAGCCCAATACCAAATGATAACCCGGTGAACTTTAATAAAAGGACTAGGCTACTATCAAATGAATCGGTTGAACATGGGAAATTCGGAAGAAACTTTTGTGGAACCAGGAGACAGCCAAATACCAAATGAGAACTTTGTTAAAATGTCTGGGCCACTAATGGGGTTAAACGTGGGAGATTAGTAAGACGCTTTTTGGAACATTTATTTTTTTCCTGAAAGGATGTAGGTTGTAGGTACCGTTACCCAAAATAAATTAATAAATAAAGTCGAACGTACAAGAAATATCTTTACTTTAACATCCACGTTTGTATTGGTGGGTGTAGCTAGATACTCTACATTTTCACGGAACGAAAAATCAAATATGCAAACGACGTATTACGAAAATCATTTCTTTTAAATGTAATAAATAAATAACTATGTAAATCAGCTGTAAAACAGAAACATTATTATTTATTTTAATAAAAAATTGATTGAATTTTAAAATTCTAAATAGGAACGCTGCTGTCCTCAGGTATACCTAAATTGAATTTAATTATAAACACCCACACATCACAAAGTTAAACTTATTAGTTCGTACAAGTGTATTATAAAAATATTATGTTGTATCATACTTGTTGGCTGAATATTTTCAAAAATACTCTCAGTATCACCCTGGTGAAGGACCACCCTTCGGAATCGAAACTGATCTCGTGTTATTAAAGTGAGTGCACGCTATAATACTGCGCTCGCGACTGTGGTCTTGTGATAAGTGTTGTTACATATCGCGTGCTGTCAGTTTGTTTTAAAAAAGTTTGAAGTTTCTCTTAACAGATGTACCGGCAGCCAAATATGTTTTAAGCTTTGTGAATCTATAATAATTGACAAAAGTAGTCATTTTTCTTGAGTACCTTTTCTTGAGTATCATTGCTGTATCATGATTGCCACTTTAATTGTTTTGATGAACCAGGTTCCTGCACTCCTCGTGGATCAGGCACTGATGTTCAGGATGCCTTTAATGATACTTTATCAATTCAACCCATCTGTGTTCATCCTTTGTTTCTCTTGTTTTCAACTTTGCCACTGACCATGATCTTCTCCAGGTTTGAGTTTTTAGTTGGGCGTGCAACATGTCCAAAATATCTGATGATACATTTTAGGCAAACAGTTGAAAGACGATTGTTTGTCTACCAAACTGTGAATTCAAACCTTGAGAAATTATGGTCAGAAAGATCACCTAAGCATTGTCTGATCAAGTGTTATAATGATTCGGGATGTAGATATGTGTCACTGGTTCTTTATGCATGCAGGACCGTGAGAAGTGAAGAAGCATGGTTCAGCACGGCTGTTTGGAGTGGAGGTCACGATTCTCATCAATAAGACAATAACTCAGAAAAAGAAGAAGATATTTTAAAAGTTCAAATACCCCTATAAAGATATATGTGACAATTAATACGAGAGCAAAAACAGAATCTCATCATTGGCGAGGCGACAACCGAAGAATGAATTTTAGAAGAAGACCCATTACGGTCTTAGCCAAAATGAAATCATTACATTCCTGATTGCCTGTACTAAATCTTGTAATGATCAACAGTTGTGTTAAATATCCAACTTAACTCTTCTCTATATATATATAAAAATCAAAATATGTTTGCTTCTAGGTTTGCATATATATGAGATGTCTATGCGTTGCTAAACCATTCATCCGATTGCGATAGAACTTTGTGGATTTGATGTTCGCATGCCCGCGATTGTTTCTGTATACAATAGCAAGCTCTGGTGTCATGAAATTATGCATTGCTAACCGTTCATCCGATTGCGATGAAACTTTGGGGATTTGATATGCGCAGGCCCCCGATGGTTTCTACATGTTCTGATGAGCTATGTCATTATGAAATTTGTATAAAAAATTGCAATAGGTAGCACGCGAGCTGTTTGAAAACTAAATGTACCGGGACTGAATATATGCAATGCGGGAGGGGGGAGGGGAACTCGGGAGGGAAAGGACACGCAGGGAGAAACAATTTCCTTAAGTGGGATAGCAACGCATGCCGGGAACTCGCTAGTAGTTCAAATATAAATTTTTCATGAAGCCTGTAAGTGACTGTGTTTTTTATTTGTTACACCTACATATAAATCTAAGATATGGTTCTTACCTGAGTCTGCGTAAGTCCCAAGCTGGCAGCCAGCTCGGCCCGCTCGGGCAAGGCCAGATACTGGGTCCTCTGGAATCTCCTGTTGAGTTGCTGCAGTTGTAGGGAGCTGTAGATGGTGCGTGGCTTCCTCATCTTTTTGCCCTTGCCATTTACTCTTAGCGATCCCTCGTCTGTGAGGCCGCATTTCTCTGAAAGTAGAGAAGTGCGATTTTAATAAGGTGAACAAGTTAGATACAATTCCTTAGTATGGTGGATAAAAAGGATACATTTTATGAAGAGAAGACAGATACAGATTTTTAAATGAAGGAGAAAACGAATGGAAGAAGAATTATTATAAGCAATAATTATCAGCCTGAAACACTCATCAACATTGAAAAATCTTCCGAGAAAAGATACTTGCCGCCAACGGGACTTGAACCCGTGTCCTTCTGATTGCCGGTCAGCTGCTCTTGACCACTGAGCTATGGGGGCTTATCAAATACCCGCGAAATAATTCAATATATACTAGTGTTTCATTCAACAATTACTGCTTATTATATTTTTTCCACCTGAAAACAACCAACTTTATTTTTGAATGGAAGAAGATAATACATTTTTGTTATTTTTGTTATTAGTTTTTGGGATATTAAGCCGTGTTACGCTACCTCCTTCTTTAGCCAACGTTTCGGACAGCGTTACAGTGTCCATCATCAGGGCAGATGTGTGATGCATCACTAAAGCTAAAGAAGGAGGTAGCGCAACACGGCATAATATCCCAAAAACTAATAACAAAAATACTTATGGCCGTGAAAATCTAAAATCGTATCTGAAGATAATTCAATTTCTTAGTATGCCATCGTATAAAAGAGATACATCTTTAAGCAAATCGGTCAGTGGCTGAGCGGGTCCCACCCTAGCGTCGCGTATTCGATTCCTCGGCTGGCTAAGTCCTCCATCACGACACAAGCAACATTTTCCACTTACTGCGGTAGTAGGAGATTTTCAAACATGGTTAAATGGAATGTTTGTCTTTCTTATAAATTAAATAAAATAAGCAAAGAAAGGAAAATAGGTATTTCTTTGATATGATGGAGAAAACTAAGAGAAGAAGTGAAAAGGGATTGCTTTTATAGGGAAGGAAAGAATCCAGAGACAATTCTTCAATGAGAGAAAGAAAACATTTATTATAATACGGAGAAGAATAGACAAATTCTTTAAAAAGTGAGACTTACTGCCTAATAAAAATGAGAAGATAGATATGTATTATTCTTTAATCAGGGTGAGTAAAACGGTACTAATCTTTAATAACAGAGAATCAGACTTTAATTCGAAAGAAAATAACAAAATATTTTTTTAGAAAATTAATGGTCAACCCTTTTACGCCAGCATTGCTTTTATTACTTTATATTTAAAAAAAGAGAACCTGGCAAAAATAAGCACAATTTTCATCACAACCTAAACAATTGCCCTGATATGAATACCGCAAGGCTAATATCCCACAAATAAAACAAGATAATACTTTTGGCCAATAGAAACTGGAATCATGTTAGGTTAGATTAGGTTAACATTTTAAAGTTCAACGTGTATTTTTTAGTTAATTGTAGATACAGCGATTGGAACAAATAAGGTGTCCAAAATCCACAAAAGAAGACGCAGACGCCCCAAGGAAGATGACACCATAAAGTTTATCAAATTGTATTTAGTTCGCGTTGTGTCATTTTTCTTTCCGAAATTTGAAAACATTTATGTGGCGTTCCATCCTTACTTACTACCCGTTAAATAAGTCAGTTTCAGGTGTCTGGATCACAAAGTTGATCTTTTACCTCTGGACCTCGAGGCCACCTCCATTTCCAAGCACAGAAGAGTGTCTTATGCACGAAACGAGATACATGTTCGCTATCTACCTTGAATTTTATAATAAGCATCCACATATAAAAGATCTAACGTCGATACTTCCATATAATAACAGACAATGAAGCAGATAATTGCATGTTATTAAATATAACGAATAAGAACACGTACTACGCCAGCGCGATGATGTACGGCTTGTAGGTATTCTTTGGGAGAGATTTATATTATTTGATAAAATGCTACTGTTTCAGTACTTAAGATATAATTATTATTATTTATTGGATGATAACAAACAGTGAAATATGTTCTTGATATTTGTGGATGGCGCGGAAACTTGGACAATAAAATACATCAAATTTGAGAAGTCGTGCAGAACCGTGATGCTGGACAGTAGTTCGTAGATTTAACTGAATAGAAAGACAGACCATTCGGGCAATCATGAACTCTGGATCATGATGAACAAAGAGAAAGTGTGGTTCAAGAGAAATAGGAAGCAAGACCTGCCAAAGCCAATAATCTGGAGTCACCAACTGTATGAGACAATCTTATCACGTATCTTAAGCGTAGAATCTTGGATAATATGTGCAATGTAATGGAATAAGACGTTACTTCTTCTTCTTCTTGTGCCCTGTCCGTTCAACGTTGGCTATAATTTGTTTACTGCGGCCCGGCCTTATTTAGACTGGCCAAACCACTGTCTCGGGTTTTCAGCCATGAGGTTCTCCTTCTTCCAGGGCCCCGTCTTCCGACAATCTTTCCCTGCATTATGAGATGCAAGATATCGTACTTCTCTGGATGTCTCATAACATGTCCAAGATATTAAAGTTATAGTATTTTTTATAGTTTTAATAACATATTATTCTTTATTCATCCGAGCCATAACATTTTCATTCGTAACTCTGTCAATCCAGCTTATTTTAAGTATTCTTCTGAAGATCCACATCTCGAATGCCTCAAGTCGCCTAAAAGACGTTATGGGCCAACATATTCAAGATTCTCTGAACTGAAAGATTTTCCAACAACAGAACTTCAGTAAATATTCAATTTTAAACCATTATTAATTTTTCTGGTACATTGAACGAAGAGAAAAACGATTCTGAATACCACAATTGGTAGTAAACATTAGACCAGTTGAAGACCAACGGTTGTAATACGTGAGTGAGCCAAAAATGAATCAAATGTAGGTAAATAGCCCAGAAGCTGATTATGGAAAGATTGGACTAACTGCCTAGAAGAAGGTTAGGGTAAGATGGGAAGGTCACAATGCCAAGAGACTATAGTTGAAGAAGAACATCTGCGGAGGAGGACAAATCCCACCCTGGAATGTAACGCTGTGTTGATGATGATGAACACTGTTATCGCTAGCATCGTCTAACAGGCTTCTCTCTATCTTATAGGAATATCAGCCTACTCTTTCGGAGCCTTAGCATTAATGTGAGCCAGTGTTTTGGTAACGATATATGAATATTGTTTTAATTTCGCCTGCGGGGGCTTGAGAACTGGGCGGGACCTAACAACATCTAAGTCCCCGAACTTATCTTGGAAATTTTCAAAATGTTATTTTGTGAATATTATGTGTTGGTCTCCTACGCCTTTTGGAGAGAGGGGAAAATGTATTAATTCAATATTGTGAATTTTAATAAGGTTAGACTTTGATGTATTCAGTGGCAGCTGACGAATTTTTTTAAGGTGTGTGGATGCCATGAAGAAAAGATTTTGAATAACAAGAAATTTAAAATTTTATTTTCCAAGTACGTCAATAGTGACCTTCAAAGTGGAGTAGAGGTTATATCACTCACTTTGAATACAGATCTGAGTAAACTATTCCTACAAAACAATATAATAATGAACGTAAAAATGGCATGAAAGATTTGTGAAGTGAAAACTGCTTCAGCACCGTTGTGATTTTGAAATTCGATGAAACGAAAAATAGCGACACTGAAAAGAGACAAACATATTCATCTATAGGATTTAGCTTGCGGGAGAATGATATAATATAATTGGTCTCCTCTTTGCGCGGTGCTTCGTAGCCTCCCCACTCTTTTCCACTTTAGTTTTTTGAAGGTTTCACTTCTACTGCGTTTTTTTCGTAAGCTACTTGATGTAACATTATGTTTCTTACTAAAGTTTTATGTCTTGCCTCCCTCATATAATGTGAGTTTCATCAAAACCCAAGTTCTTTCATTCCTTTCTTTAAAAATCCATCCACACAGCATCCTTGAAGAAGACACATGCTCTGTGGGAAA
The DNA here is from genome assembly GCA_929108145.2 of Limnephilus rhombicus. Classification (NCBI taxonomy): domain Eukaryota; kingdom Metazoa; phylum Arthropoda; class Insecta; order Trichoptera; family Limnephilidae; genus Limnephilus; species Limnephilus rhombicus. The sequence goes on from OV815296.1 coordinate 8,038,917, forward strand.
TAATTTATTTCAATGTCTAAAATATGTAGAAACAATTACTATGTCTTGTCTCATTTTTTATATTGTTAAATGGATATCTCAAAGCTTCACTGCTCATGATGGAAATGGCGTTGTTAGGTAAGCCTCATAGTCTCTAGTAATGTCACATTGCCGAGAAAACAAGCTTATGGGTTCGAGTGGTTAAAGATGAAAAAGTTAAATATTAAATGTTGTTAAAAAAATATATATTACAAAATAATTATTTTTTAAAAATTAACCACTAGACCAAGTACCCAACGTTTGAAATAAGAATGTTGTTCCTTTTTTAAAACATGCGAGCATTGTTTTTGTGGGCGGGGCAAGAGAGGCCTCTCAGCCCGACCCAAAGTTTGAATTTTTTAACAAACGCGCGTTTATTGTATTTTTTTGGTTTTTAACAAATCTTTCTTTTTTACCAGTTTATAACAGACCTGCCGACGTACCGTTAAAATGGTTGTATAAATCATTCGATCAAAATCATCAGTTTTGGAATTTCATTAAAAATTCAACCCATTTTTTGATATAATGCAATCAAGTGTTGGGAGAATTTTTTAATTTTAATTTTATGTGAATACCGCACAAGAGTGCCAACTGCTCCCAACTGTACGGTGACAGTGGGACTTTTTTTGTTTACATGAGCTCCACGCAGGAGGCCCTGTGCAAAATAATTTCTCTCAGGGCCTATGTCATCTTTGGGGATGCTGTGTGGAGGGTTTTTTAGGGAAATAAAGAAGAGGAGTGTTCTGGGAAGGAAGATGGTTTAAGGGATGGGTGGGAATCCGGGGTTCAGTGTGTCCAAGTCATCCGCCTCCAAGACCTAGACAAACCTCACCGCATGAACAAATGAATCACCAAACGTAGCGAACCACTTGGGGTGACCTATGGAAGAGGTTTTGGTTATCCAATAAAGGTTCCCGGGGCGGCGGTACCCATTCCCGCCTTCCAAATTGTGTGGTAATATATATATTTTTTAAATTAGCTCCATACAGGAGGCCCTGGGGGAAAAAAGCCCTCAGGGCCTATGTTATGTTTCCGGATGCTGTGTGGAGGGTCTTTTTATGGAAAGGAAGAAGAGGAAGTTCTGAGAGAAAAAGGTATGAGAGTGGGTAGGAATCTGGGGGTCAATGTGTCCAGGAGTGGTGGACATATGAATCCATCCCTTCCACGTTGTTCGGTTCGGTTGGAGAGCCGCACAAAGAAGAGACCGATTATACAATCTCATTCTCTCGCAGGCTAAATCCTATAGATGTATGTGTTTGTCTCTTTTTAGTGTCGCTATTTTTCGTTTCAGATCAAGTTTCAAATCACAACGGTGCTAAAGAAGTTTTCAATTAAAAAATTGACACTGCCGATATAAATATTAGTTTGATATACTTACATACCAACTTATTATTGACTATATTTTTGTAGTCGATTTTAATTTGAAATTGGTAAATAGTAGTGACCGACCGAAGGTTCGGTTTCGGTTTCGGTTTCGGCAAAAAAATCTAGTTTCGGCATCAGTTTCGGTTTTGGCAGAAAATTTTCCGAAAATTCGGCCGCACCGAAACTCTGCGTTCGTGAATTATCGTGGTGAGTTCGTGGCTCGTGTGTCACCCGCCATCATCAGCTGAGTTCGCCGGCCGGTCAGGCCTGATAGTTTGTTTTATAGCAGTTATATCAAAAAAAATATTAATCATTTTTTTACATTTTAATTACTGTTTTTTGTAAATGCAAATACTAAATAAAAATAAAAATAAAATACTAATAATGATAGTACATAAAATACTCAAATAATGAGGTCCTTCCTTTATAATTGAAAAATTTTGGATCCAAGAAGTAGTTAATATGTTACGTAAATTTATATAACTTTTTGTTTGTTTGGTAGCAGTAATACAAAAAAAAAAAAATTTCCACATACTTCAATCATAGTTTATTTTTTTATTTTTTAATTAACTGTCTGTATAAGTGTAAAAAATAAGCCAAATTTCAGTAAATAACAAATTTTTAACATGTCTAAAAAAGTTTCGGTTTCGGCCGAAACAGAGACAGATACCGAAGATTCGGTTTCGGTTTCGGTAGAAAGTCCTGTTTTGGTCGGACACTAGTAAATAGTGCACATAAATATTATTTTATAATAAATTTCATTTCGGGGGGGGGGGCTAGTGTCGGGGGATCAACTGACGAGTCACCCACAAATCTGTACCCGAATTCGCCCGTGGGAAAATCCAGCTGGTACCTGAAGATGTTGAACGTAAAATTAGACGTTTTCTCCGAAACTTACAAAGAAGTTTGCAAAGTTTTTAGCACTACATACGGTGTTAAGATGAAGCCATAGTAAATAATGCAAAATCATACAAAATCAAATGTTTTTGTTTTGAAAATTTGATCGCTTAGAAGTATTGTAGATGCTTCAATTAAATACTGCGTGTAGAACATACCTTGGCCCTTAAAAATATCGGTCAGTTTTTTATAAGTCTTTTAAAAAGCCTTTAAAAAAATTAAGTATAAGGTCTATAAAAAACACTTTCAAGTCCAAACTCTCCTATTTATAAACCCCTTTTCGGATTTGGTTTTATTGTATAATGTGGCAAATTTAGTTTCTTTTATAATAATCGCAAAAAAAATATATATTTACGCCCGAACTTCACAAAATAAAATAAAATATGCATTTTCTCGTTGATATTTTTGACATCAATCAATACGAACCATGCACTGGGCAACGCCTATTTCGTATCAGTCACGCCCCAACCGGCGCGGGAGACAGTCGTGTGACTCCATGTCGCTTAGTTTCGTGAAATCAATTTTAAATTTCAGTTTTCTTACAATAAACAATGCGTAAAACAGGAATTAATATTTTTTACAGGCCTTTACGAAATCAACCTGTAAAAAAAATTCTCAAATACCTTTTCCAACCTTTCAAAAAGCTTTTTCTCAAGTATTTTTAAACTCCTCCCATAAAGAGCGTGACTTCTGATTTCGATTTTTTCCTGAACTAGTGGATCGCCTTAATTACTTTTGTTTCTAGGTCGTCTTTGACTGTGGAATTTCTAATTATTTTGGTTATTCCCCTCGGAATTGTAGGTCACTTCGATTTTGTTCGGGGAATACCTTACAAGTATTATGAATTATTAATGACCTAATTTTATTGTTGCCAAATCATTATTATTATATTTCAAATGCGATATACAAATAAACAAATTTGTACAAGACTTAGGGCGATAGTGGTAGGCTGTACAAACTAGAATGTTTCGTTGCCGTGAATATTTTAAAAATTATTTACTCAGGGGACACTCTTGCAAAACTAATTTAAACCACCTACAATCAGTAGGTACAAAATGCTGTGGTTAAATTAGTAATTTAAAAACATATTTTTTCTCAAAGACGAAACATATCATTGTTGTATCGGAATTTAACAATATTACTACAATATTATTACAATGGTACAAAATATTAATTCAGCATATATCTGAGTCTGATCATAAGAGGAAAGTGGAACATGAACGTAATACAAGGTTCACAAAGAATGAAGGAATGCTTGTTCCAAAATATACTAATAACGGAGAACCCTGGAATATAACTTGCCAAAAATATTTAACATGTTACCAAGTAATTTAAAAAGTAGCGATTCTACAAATAGATTGAGATGTATGCTGAAACAATGGTTACTAAATAGAGAAGGCTTATATTAATTCATGTGTGTTAATAGTTACAATCTGTGTAGTTTTTGTAATAATATTTTGTATGTATGTTTAAATTGTAATTGAAAATTAAATCCTGTTGACAAACTGCTTTATTGCGGTTTAACGGAATTGAACCTTGAAAACCAATAAAAAAAATAAAAAAATTATGATATGGAATTTTTATTGAATTTTTAAGGCACACATGTTTACATTGGAAGTCTTTTATCACAGATGAAATATTTTATCAAAAAAAAATTATTTGCTCTCAGTTAATCAGTGATAGAATCGTTGATATTATTATTATTATCAGTGTTTGGTTGTTGTGGAGCGCCGTCAGCACTGCGTGCCCTGGCGGTGACGCGTCACGGCGATGAGTGAAGGACATTACAAACAATGTCCCGTAAATAAAGCGAGATTTATTATTTATTAAGACGATATTATAATATTAAAATGGGCCCCAGACGAGAGCTGTTTGCGGTCGAAGCGCATCGAAAATATGCTCTGGAAAAATTAAATAACAATTTACAAAATTTAATAAGTGTAGTAAATTCTCATATTACGGGTGTTAAATGTGTAAATTTTTTGTGATAATAATGATAATATCTGGATGTTTTTAATAGCGCCGTTTTAGTGATAAATTATAGCAGAGCAGTGACCTTTTTGTCAATGGAATCAATGATGAATGAATAAAATATGTAATTTTATTTTTAATTTTTAACTTTATGAGTAAAACCTCAAATTGTAATATTTAAATAAATGAAGACAATATAAGCGAAACTCAATCGAAAATCTGGAAACAGAAAAATCAGAAAAACATATTGACACCTCTGGGACTCGAACCCAGGACCTCTTGCTTTCCAGCACTTTCCAGGACCTCTTGCTTTGCTGCAAATTGCAGAACAACTTAGCTCAACTTTCACTGGATAATAATGTCAATAAGAATTACCGGTTAGCAACAATCACGCGACAACCTCACGTGATTAGCTGAGTTCTTAGCTGGGTCGTCGATTTGCTGAGTCCTCCACCAAATTTATTCGTAAATTATTTATTTAGTAGATAAATTTACTTGTAAATTATGTATTATTTATTACTGGTAATTAAATAAACATTTTCCTTGATGTATACTGGTGTTAGGAAAAATAAGTGTTTGATTTAGGGCATACAAATATATGTTTAAGTCTAGTACGATTTTCAGTTATGAATGAATATTCGACTTTTTCACAAATAAGTTTTTGAACGTAGGAACTTTGAATTCTTTGAATACCCATATATATTATTTTTTATTTATATATTTTTTTTATTTCAAGAATTTTTTTTACCTTACAAATGATTATATTTGCAAGGTTATACAATAATTTATTTTTTATTCTACTACTCCATAAGTTGAGCTCTAGGAGCTCGTGTTTATGGGAGGAGTATTTACATGTAAAAAAAAACAATGTTCTAATGAAACGTGTAAACCTCCATAGTCCAGTGGGTAAGACTCTTGACTCACATTCCGGAGGTCGCGGGTTCGAACCCGGCATGCGCAAATAAATTTTATTTGATTAATTTGTGTTTTTTCACAATTAATTCATTTAAAATAATATATAAAATATTTGCGGCATGTTCCAGAGTGGAAGATACTATTAGTATCGCCCTGGTGTAAGACCACCATTCAGAATTGAAACGTTGCTTGAAAATGGCTTTAGCCGTGTTTGGTGACCAGATCTGAATAGCCAGGTACTTCCCAACCTTCCTCTTCTCCACCTCCTTCCCCTCCCCACTACCTTCAGCCTCACAACATACCCCAATTGGGGATGCCATAGTCTCACTGGCTCCAGACGGGAGCAGTTGAGATTCTTGTGCGGTATTCACTGTAAAAAAACAATGATCAAATAACTATTTGGTCCCTTCTTTATAATTACATCTATCTACAATTTTATTATTTCCTACTTTCGTACTACAGATAATGTCCTATGTGCACAGTACACTTATGGTTTCATGTATCACTTTTATGTAAAAAGCCTTTTTATGTAGGTATGTACATAAATAAATAAATATTTCAAAATCAATTTTACACGTATGACGATGAAGTAGGAGATATTCAAACATTAGCAGGTTATTCGTAACTTGATATTATTTGTCTTTCCTTTTTAACAAGTGCCTCGCGATAATATTTTAATTAACAGGCAGAGCACATTTTCGCTTCACGCCGATCTTACAAACATTTACTTTGGGCGTTTTAAATATGCCTTCTTTAAAATTGTATGAGCCGTGGCCCTTGGGCGGTTGGGCGGTGCGCGCCGGGTATGGCAGGCAGGCAGGCGGGCGGGCGGGCAGGCTGGCAGGCCGAAGAGTCGCGCCGGGCTCGGTCGGGTCCCGCCTACGGTCCGGGCCGTCCCTGCACGACCGTCGACCGAACCCGAAGCGATCCCCTCGCGATAGCTGAGCTTTTTCGGTGTTTTTTTAACGTCTTTCGTTCGCGGTACTGAGGAATTATTCATCGGTTGATGAGTGATTTTTCAGAATTTTTTATGCTGGAGATTTATATAATATCACACTCAGTACAGTCCTTGTGGAAAAATTTTTTGATTCATGAAATCTCGTAATTAGACATTTGATTAAATTTAGTTGCTCGTAGTTCTCTTGGCACTAAACAAAAAGTTTAATTTGACAATGTTTGACAGTCATTAAAATTTCTTATACCGTCAGCAGACATTAAAAAGTGAACATTGTTGAAAATAGTACGAACATCATTCACAAATATCAAAAATAAAATTGGTCCCAAATGTGACCCTTGGGGAACACCGCTGGTAGCGATAATTTTGTATGAGGTTTTTGATTCATGAAATCTCATAATTAGAAATTTGCTTAAATATAGTTGTATCTAGATAGTTCTCTTGGCACCAAACTAAAAGTTTAAACAAGTTATTTGACAATTTTTGTCAGTCTATATTTCTTATAGCTTTGTCTACATTGCTTATACTTTTCATATCGTCAGTAAACATTGAAACTTGAACATCGTTGAAAATAGTAAGAACCTCGTTCACAAATATCAAAAATGAAATTGGTCCCAAATGTGAGCCTTGGGGAATACCGCTGATAGCGATAAATTTATATGAGATACCTAATGCCATCAATTTTGACGGTTACTTAGATAACTGTATAAATGCCACTTGTATAAACACCCTGCTAATTCTAATTTATGAAGCTTTTTAACAAAGTTTTGACTTCTTAGATAGTTTGATACTTTGATTATATTTCCCTAATGCTATCACTATGGTCCGTGCATGGTCGATCGATAAGGATTGATAGGATAACTTTCGTTAACTCCTCATCGTTCTCTAGGACAATTGCAGATCGGTAACGTACAAACAAGAGTTGAAGTCGAATTTATTAAGAACACTTAGTCTCTGTAAACTGTTACTTATTCTTTAGCGATCTGCAATCATGCTAGGGAACGATGAGAAGTTACCGAAAGTTATCCTATTAATCCTTATCGATCGACTGTGCTAGTGGGCCTGGTACCATATCCTACTGGAAGAAAAAGATAAGAAGAAAATTAGTACGTACTTAAATATTTAATTTTGCGAGATATGAGTACCGCCGCCCCGGGAACCATTCAATTGATGACCATCACCCCTGACACAGATTACCTAGGTAGAGAGATACGTTGATTTTTTTTACATTAGCTCCACACTATAGTCCTGAGGAAAAACATTCCCCTCAGGGCCTATGACATCTTTTAAGAAGCTGTGTGGAGGGACTTTTTAGGAAAGGGTAATTCTGGGAAGAAAATGGTATGAGTGGTGGGTAGGAATCTGGGGGTCAGTGTTGGGTCAAAAAGGTGTCAAAGGGTCTTTTAAAGGAAAGGAAAAAGAGAAACGTTCTGTGGGTTCAGGAGTGACGGATGTATTAATCCATCCCTCCCACTGCAGCGAAAGACGATGGGTCGAGAGAATCCTGCAGGAGAGGCTAAATGGTCTCCCTCAATCGATCAATCCCGATCCAACCCACGCAGTAAGTGAGCAAACGCATCCGCCGCCAAGCTTAGACAACCCTTACTCCATGAACCCGGGCACCAAACTAAGTCACCGAACGAAGCGAACCGAAAAGGTGTTGGTCATCGAATAAATGGTTCCTGAGGCAGCGGTGGATTAGATACCGTGAATCTTGTACTTCATTTTTAAAATACAAACGTTTCAACAAATAGTATTCATATTTTGCACTTCGTCGGGTTTCGAATCTTCTATCTCTAAGGTCAGATCCCAGGATCTCACCGCTTTACTACGTAGGTTGGATAAATATAATACGGATAAATATGATTCCACTAAAATTATTTCATCACATTTCTATTAAGTATTTTTTCAATAGAAACTCTTTTCCGGTCTGATTTTGATTCTAAGAAATCTGATGTTTTAAAATGTTAATATTTCAATCCGATGATGCGGTCTTGAGGAGGTGTCTCGAAACGTCGGCGCATGAAATAAAGATTTATTAGATAACATTTTTCCTGTTGCGAGTTTTATCGGAATGGCCATAGATTGTATCAATTTATTACTAAAACAAAGGTTGAGCTGTTTTAAAAACCTACTTGGAAACGAATCTCGTAGATAGAATCAGAGGATCAAAGATATGCGACGAACACCTAGTGCCGTTGTATAAAACATCAACAAAATAGGTTCCTAAATGGTTGTTAGATTTTATTTTAAACTAGCTTTTTCCCGCGGCTTCGCTCGCATGGTGTAAGGGGGGTTCCCACTCCGCCTACTCCACCTCCCCCCCCCCCACCCTCCCCACCCCCTCCCCCATCCCACTCCCCCCCTCCTCCCACCCCTCCCCCATCTCTCCCTCCCTCCCGCTTTCCATACATTCAGTTTTCAAACCTCGCGTGCCACCAATAGCAATTTTTTATACAAATTTCATAATGCCATAGCTCACGAACACACAAAAAAAAGATTTATCCAATTTGGTGCAGTCGTTCGAAAGTTATGCGCTTAGCAACACATTCAGCGATTCATTTTTATATTATAGATTTCATAATGCCAGAACTCACCGGAAGTTTTATAAAAACCTTTTCCTGACAACGAACACGCAAAAAAATTATTATCCAATTTGGTGCAGTCGTTAGAAAGTTATGCGCTTAGCAGCACATTCGGCGGTTCATTTTTATATTATAGATTAAAAAAATATTTGTACAAAATGCAAAATTGTTGCATAAGTTCGTCCAACGAAAAGGCGCGAATTCGCTACCCGCTGCGCTATTGGAACTCAGTCCGTTCACGCTAGCTGAGCTTCCTGACCATTGAGATTTTTTAAGTGAAAAAATCTTTAGCACTGTTGTGATTTGAAACACTATGAAACGGAAAAGCGGCACAGTAAATTAAACAAACATAAAAATTCTTCCACGTGTCGTCACTGGTCACTCAGCCGACTAACCACCGCCCAACCTATTACCCTGCTCGCAACAGTCGCAACTATCCAACACATACTATTTTTTATGTTTTTGTAGAAAAAAACATCAAAAATGTCACCGGAGACCAAAATTTCATTCACATTTTGTTCTCCAAATAATGTCAGGAATCACTGGCTAAAGTAAGTCAAATATGTAACAGCACGTACCTGAAGGATTTTTACCAGCGATTCCTGAGCATTTTTGAAGTAAAATATGTAGATGTAATTTTGCTGTCCGGTGACATCTTTTTTCAATTAAAAGCAATAAAAATATTTTTCCATCACACGTCTCAACTGCATAAACACTCCGTTTCATTCCCGCAACGCGGTAACACACGAAACAGCGAAGGTTTAACGTGATTCTTTCGCGACATGTCGGAGTGAGATCAGTGGCGATCAAAAAATATTTTTTTGTTTCTAATAGAAAAAAATATCATCGGTCAGCAAAACGACATATATTTACTTTTTCTACTCCAAATATACTCAGGAGTCGCTAGTTAACTACTCGGACCCATAAGCTTGTTTTCACGATAATATAACATTATCAGACATACTTATAACGTATGAGGCGTACCTGACTCATTATGGCCCGGCTTCCCGCATTTCTACCGATTTAGTATATATTTTCCTTAAATACTTTAAGTTATAAAGCTCTTTAAAAAAATGATAATATCTATACATACCCCACGTCAGAACAGTAATTATATGAAATTCCCTCGATAGAATACAATCGCAAAGTATGCTCCGAAAATTATTATAAACACGTTTTTTTCAATTATTTTACTACTCTATCTACATATGTATGAAAAAATTCAGTGTTTCCTTAAATGCTATATTAGCCAATCCCCATGAGATTTTTGCTGTATTTTAAACGAGTCGTATTTTATTTATCATTTTCACAATTTTCGGTAAAATATTATCGTTTTTAATATTAGCGCACTCTCTCTAACATTCGTCATCATCATCATCACTATTGGCTCTACAACCCCTGGTGGGTCTTGGCCTCCTCAAGAGTCTTCCTCCACTCATCTCGGTTTTGTGCCAGCTCTCTCCAGTTTGGAAGCTCCAAGATAGATATGTCTTTGAGGACGTTGTCGCTCCATCTTAGTCTTGGCCTTCCCAGGCTCCTTCGCCCTATTGGTCTTGAGTTCAGCAGGGACTTTGGTGCTTGATGCTCGGGCATTCTCTCCACATGACCCAGCCACCGAAGTCTTCCCAATTTTATAAATTTTGCGACGTTTAGCTCCTTAAACAAAGTATAGAGCTCATTGTTATAACGTCTGCGCCAAAATCCATTTTCTAGAACCGGTCCGAAGACGCGCCTCAAAATTTTTCTTTCAAAAACGTCCAGTGCTCGCTCATTCCTCTTAGTTAGTACCCAAGTCTCAGCTGCGTACGTAAGTACTGGTCTGATAAGTGTTTTGTACACTAATATCTTCGTGTTCTGTAACATTCGTACTTACATATATCTCCATTTTCTTCTTTTTGAGCGGTTATACCACGCCTTAAAATCCTTCGTGTACGTGCTATTACACCCCGTATTTATTACATTCATCAGCTTTTTGTATTCTCACTGATGACAGCATATTTTTTTTTTCAAATATCATCGTTAGTTCTAAGAAGGCAGGAAACAACTTTTCAAAAACGTGTTATTTCATTTTTCAACTTGTCCCATTAATTTACTTTTATCTTCTAAGACAAGTTCATAAATTTTTATTAATTTTATTATGTACGGCGTTGAACCTATCGGTTCGGGCGAAAACTGTTGAACACATAGCGAAAAAAATAAACGGTTCTTTCCTGTACAGAATAAGCAATACCGCCCGAAGGTTTTATAGGTGGGAGCAGCCGTATGAACTCAAACGTTAAAATATATTAAGTATTTGAATTATTCATTCCTTGAACAATCGCGGAAGCTTTTATGTCTGGTACGTGAGCTTTTATACATCGAGATTTTTTCGTGTCACACTGCCCAGTAGTAGCAGGACAAGGGATCGATTTAATCCAAGTTAATGAGTTTAGGGAGGGTTAAAACATGTATTTGTCATAATCTAAGTTCTAAGAAAGCAGTTAATTTTTCTAAGAAAGCAGTTAATTTAACCTAGATGAATTTGGGGAGGGTTAAAATATGTATTTGTCTCAATCTACGTTCTAAGAAATCAGTTAATTTTTCTTAGAAAGCAGTTAATTTTTCTAAGAAAGCAGTTAAGTTAACCTAGATGAATTTGGGGAGGGTTAAAACATGTTTTTGTCTCAATATAAGTTCTAAGAAAGCAGTTAATTTTTCTAAGACAGCAGTTGAGTTAACCTAGATGAAATTGGGGAAGGTTAAAACATGTATTTGTCTCAATCTAAGTTCTAAACGCTAAACGTTTTTTTTTAAGAATTGGATCGTAGCTCAAAACGTGTTTAGCTATGTTTAGTGACTAAATACGAATAGACAGATACTCCTCAACTTTCCTCTTTCTACTACGAGGGAGCAGTTATACGCGGTATCCGAAAACTCGTGGTACAAGAGGGAATCTGGTGAATCCACAGTATGTAGATAATCATTTAATTTTTCTTTTACAAATAAAAGTTTTAAAATGCTTTTTAATCCGCGTCTACGCTTCAATGCATTGGAAAAGATATTAAACTGCCGATATTTACCCCTAGCAACAGATTTCTTTCAAATTTTGGTTCCAAAAAATATCAATTTCGAACTCGATTTACTCGAAAACGAAATCTAAAATCAAAAAATTTGTAATACCTACAAAATCAAATCCAAAATTAATATACGTTCACCCATCACTTTCGAATTTATAGACAGTGGGGCGTAGCTGTAGCATTCAAATGAATGGGGAGATGACCCTGGTAGGGGGTTGGCAATGGTTCAAGGGGTGGGGGGTAGACAATTTATTAGAAAGTTTTTTGAGACCGCTACTTCCCACTACTTATTATTGAAATCACATTGATTAAAGAAATTGTTCACATAATATTGTAATATTTTTCAGGAATGTTATCTAGGTGTGTCTTCTATTCTCTTAATTTTCTGGTAGCAATACTGAAGCCGGGCGGTTTTGAACCCCCTGGACTAGGGATGCAAGGTTTTTAAAAATATCGATATCGATATATATTATCGATATATATTATCGATATAAAATATCGATATCTATATATATCGAATTAAGTCGATATTTCTTATTTTTTTAAAAGCTTATAGAATTCCAATGTAGTTTTAGTTATATCAAATGTCTATCGATTATGTACGTATATATATTTTTTACTTACCTGTGTGAATAATCACAAAATTTGGATAGGTTTATAAAATGTGATTTTTTTCTTAAATTTATTTTTTTAAAATTAATTCCAGTATTTTGTACCGGCTATCGAACTTAAAAATAGTAACTTTAACAGTCTGCTTCCTTGTAGCCGGTTTCTGCTATGAGATATAGTGGCTCCTGTCTTTGAAAAAAACGTTCAGAAGGAACACTTGTTGCCACAATTGGTAGATGACTCATTGCCACAAAAGTTTGGGATATACACCTTGCATCTCTTGCCGTGCTTCAAGAATGTTTATTTTTATAGGAGTATATGTATTTACAGAATCAGAAAGATATAACGTAAGCTCGTCGTCACCGTCAGTTTTTTTTTCTCTTTTTATTTGCGTGTGAGCCAAAGAATTATGGTACCCATATATTTCGATACGATATATTTAGTTTTTCGATACTGATATATCAATATCGGCGTAAAGTCGATATCGATAAATACCAATATTTTTGGGGGTCGATATATCGATATTTATCGGTTTGCATCCCTACCCTGGACCCCCTCTTATATAAGTTCGTCTCAGACACTGTCTATAAATGACAACAATATAAATAAGTATTAAAAAGCAAAAAAGGAGAAAAAAAAGAAAAGGGATGACTGCCAAAAAAGCTGTAGGAAAGAAAATTATAATATTCTCCATTTTGTAAACGGAACCCCGGTACTTTGTTTTGGCATTTAGCCGGCGGCAGTTGTTTATAAATCAATATTTAATCTCGTTGGACAAGTGTAATTGTAGACATTGTATTACATTACGCGGCCGGGCAGTGAACGCGGGACCGGCGTGTATAATCTCTAATTACACCGCTCGGCCGTTGGGCGCTACCGAAAAATAACACGTCGAAATAACACATCGGCCCCTGTTCAAAAAAGCATTCTAATAAATCCTGTTTGCCAACATAACGTAAGATGTGTTATTTTTTAGATTATGTGAAAAAAAACACTTACATAATGGCCAGTTCGTCATAATTCACTTGAAGTTTTTTTTGTTCGGCCCTGAGAAAAATAGTTACCTTATAGATGTCAAAAAATACTTACAGAATGGCAAATTCGTCGTAATTCATGTGAATTTTTTTTTATTTGATCCTGAGATAAATAGTTACCCTAAAGACCTATTTCATCTTTACGGATGCTATTTTGGGGGTCGTAATAGGATGGGCAGGAGGGGAAGTTCTGGGTGGGTAGGAATCTTGTGGCAATGTGTTCAGGAATGATGGACGTATGAATCATTCCTCCCACTGCGGTGCAAGGCGATGCTCCGACAAAATTCGGCTGGAAGGTCAAAAGGTTTTGCGTAACACTTTTTTTCAGTTAATACCGCGCAAGAGTTTCAATTGCTCCCAACTATCCGGAACCAGTGTGTCTATGGAATCCTCAAATGGGGTATTTTGTGAGGTTGAAGATAGTGGGGAGGGGGTGGAGTTCGGAAAGAGGAAGGTGAGGAAATGGTATTTAGATCTGGTCATCAAACACGCTAAAGTCATTTGAAGCAACGCTCAATTCTGAACAACGGTCTTACAACAGGGCTATACTGAGAGTATCTTCCACTCTGGATCGTGTCGCAAATATTCTACACATTAATTTTAATGATTTAGTTGTGAAATAATAACTCAAGTTAATCAAATAAAATTTCGGAATTTAAACCTGTTACCTCCGGATTGCTAGTCGAGAGCCTTACCTCTCGACCACGGCGGCCGTTAAACTTACAGCAAAAGAAACTTAAAAAACAAAAATTCTTTATTCATTGCTTTGATGGTTACATAATTTGTGTTTTTTTTTATATTTCACCATGCACATGCCCGTATTATTATGGTGGTCGATTTTATTATTTATTTAAATATTATAATAATAGTATCTACCCTAATTTGATTTGGTCACTCCAGATCTATCCATAATGAATTCGAATTCACAAAGAACAAACAAAAAACCGTTTTTTCTTCTTTTATATGAAAAAGCATTGTAAGTAATGTGTATTTGTAGTGAAACGAATGTATGATTGGTTATTTAATGATTTCAGAATTAAAATCATTTTGTACGGTGCATATTATACAATAAAACATAGCATTCGTATGCAAATCAGCTATGTAGTTCACTACATACCCATTTGGGGCATTCATTATCTATGTTCCGTGGTACTATCTTAAAACCGGTAGAAAAACATATCAACAGGAGAGGAACTCCCCGTGGATATCGCTAGAGTAGACTGACTAAAAAAAATTGCATACCTTAACGTAATACATATAACATATAACCTAACTAAACTAAATGTGTTTAATCTAACCTAATAGTTGATACCTATCCAGTTGATTAGTCAGAAATTTACGAAAAATCGAAATTTGAGTTGAGTATGCAGTTATATGTAAAAGCGTACCCTCTAACTCAACCATACTCAACCTGCTTTTGTGTGCGGCCCTAAACACTTTATTATCAGAAACATGATTAAAAAAAATCTGTCTATTCAAAATTTCGTATATCTTGAGATTCGTTTCGACTTTGATGTACAGATGGTGACACCCGAAAGGGATTGCCATTATGGTCCACATGATCTGGTATAAGAGTAAGATTTGTTTTTGGGGTGTTATGCCGTGTTGGGCTACCTCCTTCTTTAGCCAAAGTTTCGGACAGCGTTACAGTGTCCATCATCAGGGCAGATGTGTATGAGTTTTGCTATTCCCAAAAAACAAATATTTGGCTCACAATACGTGCGCAAATAATTTATAAATAAAAGTGCCACTTCTGAAAACCACCGCATCAATTATAATACATAAAAACTGGTTAATGTCACTGGTTAGTCAGGTACCTACTTGCAAATTTTGCTGTCGTATAAAGTATTATTTTGTTATAATTTAAATACGAATAATGGCGGGAGCGTTTTCAGAGTGTCTACGAAAGGAGAGTGGGAGGGGGGGGGGATGGCTGATGATTTTTTTTCGTCAAACCAGTATATTGTTGCGGCCCGCGTAACTTTACAAATTCATGTATGTGGCCCGAAGAAAAAAAAGGTTGAGTATCATTGCTCTAACTGGTGCAATATTGAGGATACTCATAAAAGCACCAAATCAATTTTAATGGAGAAAAATTGTAGTGAATTAAACAACAGGTTGACATTTTCTGTTAGGATATTTCGAAATGTCATACTAATATACCGGAGTAATGCCTCCAAGTGTTATGTTATAGGATTTTTAATATGTAAAACTCAGACAGGTGTAAATAATATTTGATTTATGGTGAACATTTGGAAATTGTTTTCTCAAAACTCTTATTTATCTCAAAACTTAGTAGTTGGAGATGTCTGCCCAATCAACTGGACGATCGATATTACCAAACTAAAGACTGTTTTAAAACATACTTTTTTTTTACATGAATACCGCACAAGAGTCCCAACTGCTCCCATCTGGAGCGAGTGGGACTATGGCATCCCCAATTGGGGTATGTTGTGAGGCTGAAGGTAGTTGGGAGGGGAAGGAGATAGGGAAGAGTAAGATGGGGATAGTACCTGGCTATTCAGATCTGGTCACCAAACACGGCTAAAGCCATTTCAAGCAACGTTTCAATTCCGAATAGTAGCGTACACCAGGGCGAAACTGAGAGTATCTTCGTTATTTTTCTTTTTATTTTTCTTTTACTAACACTATTTTCTCTTTTACCTATTTCAGGAGAATTATTCCACGGGCTGTTACATCTATTTATCTTTTGTATAATGTTAATGTAAGTACTTGCATACTGCTTACTAACCCCTTATGCATGGACATTGGAGGGTCTAGAGTCGTACAAATAAATGTAGCTTCGTTAAAAAAAAAGTAGAGTCTTGACGTGTGCGGTGAAGGAGGAAACCATATGTTTCCTTATAACGCCGTTGGGAAAGTGGTGGGGTCCCCTCCAATGAGAGCATCTTCCACTCTGGAACGTGCCGCAAATATATTAAATATTATTTTAAATGAATAAATTGTGAAATAACACAAATTAATCAAATAAAATTTATTTGCCACGCCGGGATTCGATCCCGCGACCTTCGGAGTGCTAGTCAAGGGCCTTACCTAAACTAAACATTTTTTTTAAACTAACCTAACCAAACCAAACTAAGCAATGTTTATCAAAATTTTCATTTATTTAATGAGGATAGATGTTCGATTTAACCTAACCTAACCTAACTTAACCTAACCTAACCAAACTAAAATATGTTTTTAAAAAATTTCTTTTATTTGTCGAGCGGATGAGTATGCAGAAAGTGTGTAGGGGTGGGTAGGATGAGAAAGGTGAAAGTTTGAGAAGTGAAAAATGCTTGTAAACTGCCTTGAGCTACGGGGACTGTGGCATTCTTACTTTAAGGGTTGGTATTTTGTAAGGCTGAAGGAAATTATGTGGGGTAGAAGAAGATTGGAAAGTACCAACCTGGCTATTCAGATCTAATCGCTGAAGATGGTTAAGATGAAGCCATACTAAATAATGCAAAATCATAAAAAAACACATGTTTTTGTTTTGAAAATTTGATAACTTAGAAGTATTATAGATGCTTCAGTTAAATACTGTGTGTAGAACATACCTTGGCCCTTAAAAATATCGGTCATTTTTTTAATAAGTCTTTTAATAAGCCTTTAAAAAAATAAACTATAAGGTCTATAAAAAACACTCTCCAAAATAAAATAAAATATGCATTTTCTCGTTGTTATTTTTGACATCAATCAATACGGCCCGCACTCTACGAATTTGGATTCTTGAAGTGACCCTTATGGCATGGGCACAAGAACCATGCGCTGGGCAACACCTACTTTGTATCAGTCACGCCCCAACTGGCGCGAGAGACAGTCGTATTACTCCGCGTCGCTTAGTTTCGTGAAATCAATTTTAAATTTCAGTTTTCTTACAATAAACAATGCGTAAAATAGGAATTTATATTTTTTACAGGCCTTTACGAAATCAACCTGTAAAAAAAAATCTCAAATACCTTTTCCAACCTTTCCAAAAGCTTTTTCTCAAGTATTTTTAAACTCCTCCCATAAAGGGCGTGAATTCCGATTTCGAGTTTTTCCTGAACTATTGGATCGCCTTAATTCATAATATTGCATCGTCATGTTAGGGCAGCATTGAGAATATCTTCAAAGGATTAAACTTTTTCGACTTTTCTATATTTTATTTCATTAATAATATTTTATATTTTTTCCTACAAATCTACACTAAATATAAATCCCTACCATAATTATAAATCCGCAATCATTGAATTTGTTGCATATGAGTTTACCGTTCTTCCGTGAAAGTAGGCAAATAGTGCCAATAATACTCGTGCATTCGCGCAGCGTTTTTGTGATTAAAGCTATCCAATCCCGTCGCACATCCCTGATATCTATAATCAACATTCTACATACAACCCACTTAAATGCGCCAAAGTAACTGTACAGAGGTACCTACCTGCCTACTTATACGGAGAGTCGCCGTAGGGGTAAACCTTGCTACCGACTAACGTGTCAGAAATCCCATGGACGAGAAAGCTTCCACGTAATGTCTCGACAGCTATTTGTGGCACACTTAAAATACGGAACTAGATATGCCTAGAGGAAACTGTTTTATCACAAATCACAAAGCAAATAAAGTAGATAAACTAGTATAGTATATTATCAACCCCTCGAGTCCATATAAAAAATTATCGTGGCAGTTGGTCCAAAGACAGTTGGCCCCTCGACATATACAATATGCCTACTTATATATTGTAGCGGTCCCAACGGGGTGAGACCACCTACCTTTTGCTCTCGGCCAGCTCAATGTCGTCGGCAGGCAGGAAATCTCTCCTCGTCAAGGTCGTAGGTGACTAGGGGGTAAAAGGTACATAGGTAATTGCCAAAGCCCGCCCACGTGATCCCATCAAATGAAAGAGGTAATTGGGTGAAACATATCTGTATTGTCTAAATACAACATCTAGCAAAACATAATTATTAGTCACAAATCAACAACAAGGCCTAGCTAGGTATTTCCTACGAAGGGGTCTCTCAAATTCCTCTGGAGTATGGTCGTATCAACCGTGTATGGCTAGGGGACACATTCAATTAAGGGGGACATCGAGATCCAACTCACAGCTGGTGGACAAATGCAGAAAGCCGGGGGCTGCAATCCGGGGTTGGGGCTGGTAGCGGTGATCTCCAAATGGAGCGGGCCATGTCCGCGACCACGTATACTACTTTTGAGATCGGCTTTAATTTGAACGCCATTAAAATCGCCGAATCCGCGGGAATTTACTGAGTGTACCGCGATAAGCGCAGCCTGTCGGAACGACGGCTGGTTGATTTCTGCGGGGCGTGAAGCGGGCTCCTGCCGGGATCGCAGGAGAGGGGTGCGGTATGTCATTTCTTGCAAGGGGAACGAGGGAATTGCACTCGCCGCGCGGCTTGCGGAAATGTGGGCGAGGGGTGTGGTATGTCATTTCTTGCAAGGGGAATTTACTCGTAGAGCGTATCGTAACAATATAGTATACCTACTTACACAAAATATAACAAAGTATAAAACATATTTTCATTCAAATGCATCAAGGATAAAACTACTTGTCTGTATACTGAATATACCAGCGTATAAGTACGAAAAATGTAAATAAATTCGTTTGAAAAAAAACCTTTTAATAAAGGTATTTTTGAAAAACGACGATTTTACGGGGTGGTTTGACATCACAAAAGGTGTTAAGCAAGGCTGCGTAATGTCACCGTGGTTATTCAATCTGTACATGGATAATTGTATGCGAGAATTGAAAGAGATGGGATTGGGCGCGAAATTGAGTTATCTGAAAGTATATTGCCTGTTGTATTCTGATGATGCGGTGTTGATCTCAAACAGTATGGAAGATCTACAGTCTCTCGTGTCTAGTATGAATGAAGTATGTATGAAGAATGAGTTAATAATGAATGTAAGTAACTCTAAAGTCATGGTCGAAAGAGAGAGTACGAAAACAATGTGCAACATAGTTGTAAATGATGAATACTTGGAGCAGGTGGTTGAGTTTGTGTATTTGGGAAGTATGTTTACGAGAGATGGAATGGCTGATAGAGATATTGAAAGAAGGGTGTATTGGGAGAGGGAGAATTGTGTAAGATTAAGAAAGGACGCTCCGATGGTTTGGGCATGTAGAGCGAATGAACGAGGAAAGAAGTGTAAGGAGAATATATGACGCAAATGTGAATGGTAGAAGTTGAGGACGTCCAAGAAAGATATGGCACGACCAAGTGAATCAGATACTTGAGTAGGGCTTAGTTAGTTAGATTTTAGGTTTGAAATTGGTTAATTATGCACAAAATAGACATAGCACAGATAATCGATATGAACATTCCCAGGGTATCAAAAAATATTCTGAAAATATTTTAGTTTTTAGTTTTTGCAAGAAGATCCTCCCTATTTTGAGAATCATTCGCTAGATGTCACTCCATTCCCACAGGCATTAACATCATTAATAACGCGAACACCGCCATTTTAATTGGCTCGTAATGGTTTAATTGATTTACACTAACAAATTGGACGCGCGCAAGTTGATGGTAGTCGAACCCTAGACCCCTGTCGGCCCAGTGAGCGTCTTAACCTCTCGGCCAAGCAATTAATCCAAGTTGTCCAATTAGGACGATGCCGAAGAGTTGTGCTGGCGCCTTGTATTTCGGATTAACGGGATTAATATAATTGAAGATTTTATTCATTTATTTTATATAAATATTCTCACAGAATGCCCAATTGGGGTATGGGCCGGCACTGTACATTTGGACCGTTCGCTCCAAGGCGCCAAGGATCCAAGGATCAAAGGCGTTGATAATACTTAACCACATTAGGTGCTGAATTCAGCGCCCTTGTTTTTATTAGAGCCAGGCGCCTTTTGGCTCAGGACCGGCCCTGGGCTGAAGTGAGTGGGAAAAGAAGGAGATGGGGAAGAGGAAGATTTGGAAGTATGGTTCAGCTGCGGGGTAAGATCCGGTACTAAAAGTTCGGAGGTCGCGGAATTATATCCCGACGTGAACAATTAAATTTTACATTTATTTCATGTCATTGATCCCCTCGGCCCCGGTGCGTAGTCGGGAAACACGCCAAACACGCGCCCAACATATATACACGGTTGACATTTGTCACATGAAAACGGATCGTTTTCAACAGTTCGGCTGTGGAACGATTTGCCAGCCTCCGTGTTTTCCTCCCTCCTGATGAGACAACATGGGTCTCTACATGACCCATGTTCACTCCTTCCTCTCCTCAAAAAATGTTAATTAATATATGGTACCTATAGGTGCTTGCGACTCATATCAGAGTGATAGGTACTAAAGGACTCCATTCACAAATTTTACGTTGCTTGAAATGGCTTTAGCCATGTTTGGCGTATGTTACCCATATGCTTCCCAACATCCACTACCTCACCTCCTTCTCATCTCCTTACCCTTGAGCCTCAAAACATGCTTCAAAACAGCCTCAAAACAGCCCACTGGCGCCGGTTAGTAGGGAGCAGTTGGGACTCTTATTTCCATTTTTTTCTAATCACAAAAATGTTATCTTATTTTGGGACCTTTACTTTTCTGATCTCATTAAAGTACAATATACTGTATCCAGTAAATTTGGTCGCTGGGGTTGAAATTTATGATAAATTTGATGGTCGCGTGCGTAAAATGAATCCAGTTGATAAAGTCTGGCTCTCCGCGGGGTTAAGGGATGACGCCACTCCATTGGCTGCTGTTATATATATACTCGGGGGTGGGGTAAAATAACATATCTACCGATACAGGGGTTGAAACTGCAAAAGGTGTTATTCTATTCTAGGGGTTGATTGAGGAATTTTCAATTCGGCTTTCAAAAATAACATAGCACCAATTTTGCAAAATATTTTTAAATGTGTTCAAGTGTTATTATGTCTTGTTAGGTTAATATTAGTTCCTAGCGAGGTAGATTGTCTGTTCTAAGGAACCAAATGCTCGTGGAAATGCCAAATGTATTCTGTAATAAATGTTTTCTTTTTTTAAAATTAAATTTATAGTTTTTACAAAATGTGCCATTAATTACCTTATTTTGTCTTATTCTCTTATGTTGTCCTATGTCCTTACTATGCACCTATTATTTTATCCGTTTGTTTTAGCATTTTATTTATTCCTGCTCTCTTATGTTTTTCTATTTCCTTTTTTTGTAACATTTTATTCATTTGTCTTAGTTACATATTTTATCCATTTACTTATTTTTTTGTTCTATTATGTTATTCTATCTATTGTGTTCAATCATCCTATCTCTTTTCTTACGTTGACCCTATTACTTTAATATTATCTCATTCTCTCCATTTTTTGTCCTATACCTTTTGTTACATTACTTTAATTTGGATTATTCTCTTTAATCGTCCTGTTTCATTGTTTAATCAATTTTTCTATATTTTTCTTATTGAAGCGAAAACTTCTTTAGCACCGATGTGATTTAAAACTCGATGAAACGTAAAAACGACACTAAAAAAGACAAACACATACATCTATAGGATTTTACCTGCGAGAGAATGAGAATATTGTCTTGGCGGCGGATGCGTCTGCTCACCTACTGTGTGGCGGTCAGATTTAGAGAGACTGGTTGAGGGAGACCTTTTTACCACTCCCTCTCACACAGTGGGAGACACGGATTCATACATTCATTTAAAAAAACCTGCACACAGTAGCTATCCCCAAAGATAAAGCCCCGGTGGAAATTATTATTCTCAGGGCCTCCTGTGAGGAGCTAACGTTAAAAAAAGAGAACCATTTTGAATGGTTTTCAAAAAATAATTAGGAATGGAACTGAAGGAATCGAAAAAGAAAGTAACGGCTCCGACGATGAAGGCTTTAACGAACGAACATTGAAGGCTTTAACAGTGAAGGTGTTTGGTGAGGAGATTTTTGAATACATACTCGTAATGATAGGAGTTTGAGCGTGGTGATGTTTAAATATGCTCATCCCCTATATTACATTATGTATTTCCTAGGGTGGTACCCGTAATAACTAATGTCAGTAGTTAAGGGTTGTGGGCTGGAAATTTACGAGGGTAAAGTCCACAATATGCTGCTGATTAGAGTTGGTGAGGGGAGGGGTTATTGTTTGGGAGAAAAGGGTGAATAAAACAGTCCGTTTATTACATTAGAATCAATGATAATAAGAAAATTTTGTAGATTTTCGGCTTAACCTATTTATATTGTGATTAAATCGAATCAATCGACAATCTGAAAACAGAAAAACCAGAAAAAGACACCGCCACATCTAGGACTGGAACCCAGGATCTACGCCTTGCTAATGTGTTTCTATCAGATTTGGTCATATTTATCTGAATCATACTTCGACAAAGAACTACCAACATTATCTTAATTTTCTTAACGCATATTTTTATTGGCTGCTATCTTTATTTGTGATTGCAAGATTCGAAGTCTTTGTAAAGTACGGGCAACGCCGCGGACTTCCGCTGATATATCTATATATCTAAAGAAGATTGTCTGTGGCGGGCGGGCATGCGGCCTGTCCTTGTTTTTAACTAATCTACGGTTTTATTCTGAGACTGATGAAATTTTACACACTTCGTCGCCTTATTTCGTATTTGTCCAACAGACCATTAGAAAAGGTTTTCTTGCCTTATTTCTTGTTTAAGATAAAGCTATTTCCGTACAGGTAAAGGTCTCATAAGTTTAAATAATTCTTAGTAAAGTGATTAACTATCATTTTTCATACTTTATTTTTAATTTTAAAGTGGAGATTGAACAAAAACTAAAATGGTCTATTGGACAAATAAGAACTGAGGCGACGACTTGTCTTAAAAACTTTGTCCTTTTGATGAAACAACCGACATCAACAACATACCGACCAGAAATACGAGGCAAAGAGCTACCTTCTTCTGTGACAATTTTAAAACAAACTATGGAGGCTCATACACCTGTAAATAGAATTCATCATTTTGGCAATAAATTTGGGAATATTGTAGACATGTTTGCAGATTCCAATTTAGTTATAAAACGAAGTATTTATAATTACTTTAAAGAAATTTATGATTTTAATTTTAATTAATTTTATTTTTTACTATTAATTTAATCATTGTACTACGTAACTGCCTTACTATTATTACCTATCTTTGTAAAAGCCCACTAGGGCGTAAATAAATAAATAAAACACTGTTTACGTCAAATTTCTAAAAACTATCAACATCCCCTTTTCAAATCCCTTAAAGCAGAATTTTGACACTTTTTGATGAAATTGCAAACTTTTTTTTATTTTTTTATTTTAAGAATAGATAATACATATTGTAATCAGCAAACAAGTCCTGCTAAGCCAATTGAATTGGCTTGTCAACAGGTGCTTATATTTTAGTTACATATAGATTTTTTACATTTAAAATTTACATCTTATATCTACAGATTCAACTTTTTTTTTATACATATCAATATCAATATAAATCTTTTTTTTCCGATAGCCAATTTTTCACCATATATTTAACCTTATTCATAGAATTACATTGCTTTATAGTGTTAGGTAATAAATTAAATATCTTCGGTATGATATATTCAAACGTTCTCTGTCCGTACTTATTGTTAAATTTCGGAACTATTAACCCGTTGTTACGCGTGAATCTAGTGCTGTATTTATGTTCTAATTTCTCTTTATGCTGCGGGGTAAATATATGCTGAATTATAATTTTGTGCCATAGTATTGCTTTAACAGGTCAAATTTTGGCACTCTGAAACAGCAACGGTGTATCATGTCTCTGTTTGAAAATATTAGGGACGACTAATAATTTTAAAATTGCGTATTGTACAACTTGTACTTGTTTCAGATTGGTTATAGAAGTATTTCCCCATATTGTTAATCCATTTCTTATAATAGATTCTGCCGTGACATATAAATTATTTTAAGTGTTTCAATTGAAAGAAAAAATTTTAATGTGTACATTCTGCCAGCAATTGATCTGAGTCTTTTACAGGTTTTTTTTAATATGTTTGTCCCATTTAAAAAAACAATCTACTGTAACACCAAGATACACATATTCCGTAACTAATTCTAAGCTTTCACATTTACAATTAGTTGGAATATTTTTACGGATGCAATTAAAATCGTGAGAATTAATATTAGGATTAAATAGAAATTTGGCATTGGGTGATCATATATGCATTACTTTAGTTTTTGTAGCATTTACTAATAGTCCTGCATCATGTGACCATTTACAAAGTTGATTAAAGTCAATTTGCATGAGTTCAATTGCAATTTTTTAGATCTTTATGTGATATGACCAATGCCGTATTATCTGCGAATACAAAATGTTTAACAAAAGAGAAAAGTTTTTTCATTATAGTTACATAAATTATATATAGTGTAGGCCCCAATATGGAATCTTGTGGAACTCCTGCAGATACATTTTTTGTTTTGCTAAAAGTATTTTTTATTTTGGTACATATTTTTCTATCTCCAAGATAATCTTTAAATAAATTTAACACATTTCCTCTTATTCCAATTTTTTCTAGAGTTTTCAGAAGTTTTTTAGAGTTAATTGTGTCAAAAGCTTTAGAGTTATCGATAAACAAAACAATAACATGTAATTTATTATTTAATTGATTATTTATAATTGACGTTCAAAATGAGAGAAAAATCACTGTCTACATCTGATTTTAAAAAAAAAACAGAGTGTGCAGAAGTGAAGCCTTCACAAAACTAAAGTAGGCAAGAATTGGGAGACTACAAGCACCGGACAAACAGGAGACCGATTATTCTCTCTCATTTGCTCGCTAGCTAAAACCTATAGTTGTATGTGTTTGTCTCTTTTTAGTGTCGCTATTTTTCGTTTCATCGAGTTTCAAATCACGTAATAAAATAAAGAAGTTTTCACTTCAAAACTCTAATATGCCAGGGCAATACTAGGACTAGCGAATTATAATACTATATAAGACAGCCCCACGAAATCGTAATCTACAATACTTGTGAGATTGTAAAATACTAGATTAACAAAACTCAACTCAACTCGGGCTAAGCATACTGGATTGATGAATTTGAAGGCATCGTGAAAGTATAAAATCAACCCCTACGTCTACAGCCTGCGAGCTACCCCTGAAGAAACTCCACATGACGTCGAATGTGGAATAATGGGCTAATTTGTATCGAGTAACGATTGGATCGATCAGTGACCCGACACGCGCTCTACGGACTACAGGCTGTCCAGTTCCCGTCAGACAAATTATTATTGAATTTATTTTGATAATAAGTCTTTACTTTGATATCTTAATTAATTTATTATATTTTTTATATGAATACCGCACACGATGGCATTCCCAATTGGGTGATAGTGTGAGACTGAAGGTAGTGGGGAGGAGAAGGATATGGGGAAGAGGAGGGTGGGAAAGTACCTGGCTATTCAGATCTGGTCACAAAATATGGCTAACGCCATTTCAAGCAACGTTACAATTCTGAATGGTTGCCTAAGTTGCCTTACACCAAGGGCGATACCACTCAGGAAAGTGCGGCAAATATATCAAATAAAATTTATCATGCGCACGCCGGGATTTGATCCCGTGATCTCCAGCTTGCTAATCGAGAGTCTTAAGCATCAATTACATTGAACGAGTTTACAAGCTACTATCTGCTAAGTTAAAAAGCGGGTAAATCGGCGAGTGAGATTGTCATGATGACACACAAAACTGTCCACTCGCTCAGCAGCGTAGGAAACTGAGATCGCTGTTAGCCCCAGTAACAAGAATAACGACGCCTGCGTGAACTAATTCGGTGATGTTTGACAGTCGAAATCAACTGTTTATTGGCAGCCATCTTGAAAAACATAAATAAACCAATCACAAGTAAGCGAGTGGCAAGTAAATTTGATGACCTATCAACTTTTTCATAGATTGTCAACAATCTGCTAGTTAGCAAGTAACACGATGACACTGAGCGAGTTTACTAACAGATAGTGAATTTCCCAGAGCTTGTATACTCGCTCAGTCTCATCGACGCTTTACCCCTCAACCACAGAAGCCGTCAAGATTTATTGTGACAAAACCAGTATTGGTTATAACGAAACGAAAAGATAACACAATTTTAAATAGTGCAAAAAGTTTTGAGGAACCCGATGCTGCACATACATAGAGTAAGAACTACGTAAGGCTAATATTACGGTAGTTAATATTTTGTTTGCACTTAGCAAATATGGATGGAATGGAGTAATATTTTATAAGGGTGAATGGATAATGCCCCGTGGGTAGGTAGCAAGGCTCTAGGTTGTGTTTTACACCAATGGAATAAGGGTATTGATACCTTCTTTTAAATATTCCTACATATCTTTCATAAACAACTTTTTTGATATATATTTTTTGTTAAATTATTTTATTTTTAAATTATTTTTAGTTTATTAGAGAAATAATATTTTAAAGAATTACATGTTATATGGTTGCGTAAACCAGCAAAGTTTCCGAATAAAATTCTTATTACAAACAAATAAACTTAAAATTACAGAGTGCAAATCACACGCGGTAGAAGTGAAACCTTCAGAAAATTAAAGTAGCCAAGAGTGGGGAGGCTACGAAGTACTCCACAAAGAGAATACCGATTAGTCTATCTCATTATCTCGCAGGCTTAATTATGTAGATGTATGTGTTTGTCTCTTTTTAGTGTCGCTTTTTCGTTTCATCGAGTTTCAAATGACAACGGTGCTAAAGGTGTTTTCACTTCAACAAAGTGGAGTTGTGGAAAAAAAATTTAAAACATTTAAAAAAAAACATAGATTGTATTCATTTTTAATTTTTAACTTTGTGAGTAAAATCTCAAATTATAATATTTAATTAAATGAAGACAATATTAGCTCAATCGAAAATATATAGACAGAAAAATCTGAAAAGGATACTGGCACCTCTGGGACTCGAACCCAGGACTCTTTGCTTACATGGCAAGCGCTCTACCAATTATAGTATACATAGATTATAGTATACAGGATGAAAATGTGAAATTAACCAATGTACTCGTATAAAAATGATACTTATTTACAATATAGGATAATGTTGAAGAACAAACATGATTAAAAAAGAAAAAACAACATAACGTGAATGAGAAAATAACGCACAGCAGGGGTTTAAAGGTTTCGTAATTCTTAATTAATTCAATTGTATTTTGTGCACGTCCTTCTGAGAAATAAATGTTGTGTGTAGTTAGTTTTTGAGTGTGGGATGTGGAATAGTTGGTTTTATCGTGTATTGAATAGTGAAAATTAATGTTTTCTTTTATTTTTTTTTATTTTTTTTACATGAGCTCCACACAGGAGGCCCTTAGGAAAATTATTTCCCTCATCTTTGGGGATGCTGTGTGGAGGGTTTTTTTAGGGAAAGGAAGGAGAAGAGAGTTCTGGAAAGGAAAAGGGAAGTTTTCTTGAAGTTATTGTAAACAACATTGTTTACGGAAGTCGTATATCAAACAAGTTGGTTTTCTGATATAAAACACGATAAACCACTCTGTAATTTTATTATTATTATTTACTAGCTTTTACCCACGGCTTCGCTCGCATAGTGTTAGGGGGTTCCCATTCCGACACCTATCCCCCTCCCTCACTCCCCCCCCCCCCCCACCTCCCTTCCTCCCCTATCCCCTTCATACCCGTTACATTCATTTTTCAAACAGCTCGCGTGCCACCTATTAAAGCGTAACAATCAAACACACATTTGAATTTTAACTGTCAAAGGGATCTCCGTAGTAACCTAAAAAAATAACAAAATGACAGCGCACGTCAAAAAACTACTTATACCGAGCATGGATATGTTATGCTTTTCGTCAGGACAATAAACGTATAATAAATAATTTCATAACGCCAGAGCTTATTCATAACGCCAGAGCTTACCAATATACAATATATACAGCCTATATTACTCGCAAATAATGTAGCTTTCTATTAGTGAAGGCATTTTTAAAGTCCATTCAATATTTTTTGCGTAAAAGACTAACAAACATACATCCATACAAACTTTCGCCTTTATAATATTAGAAGGATGAATTTATTTATGAAAGCGTTTAGTGACCTATTCTGAATGGCCAGGTACTTCCCATCTCCTTCCCATCCTTACCTCCTTGCTGGCCTCACAGCAAACACCAATTTGGGAATAAGGAACTCCAGTGAAAAATATTATGGCTTTAAAAAAATATGTTCATACAGACCAATAAACGCTGATTCTGAATATATAAGTTTTATTTATTAATATTAAACGCAGAGTTTTTAAAAAATATATTAAAAAGTCCATTTTTAATCGGGTCGTAAAAACACGCGGTCAAGTTGGCATTATTTAAATTTTAGTGGTGACGTCACTGTTCGACGTGTCGTGAAGTCACCGTTAAGTCATTGTGTGGGAATATATGATATGACACAAGCCGTCGTATTAATTTATTCGTTTATTTACATACTGTTTATAGAGATTTGGTTGTTGTGTTTATTGAAATATTATTTAGGCCTAAAAAATGTTTAAAAAATAAAAGTATTTTTTATTAGTTTATCTCTATTATTGAAAATATTCAAAAACTACTGCACAAAAAAAACCATGCTACTTCTAGGGAGAATACTTCGAACAACGGAATTTAAAATGGCGGCAGTTGATCAACTGATTGTCTATTAAAACTTTGACAATTATTTTAACTATTAAAACTAACTCTAAAAATAAAAATAAAAATGCAGTTATTTAAGTTAGAAGGTCATTATTCATTAAAAAAATCTAATAAAATTTTGTAGATATATTTAAAATTAAAATAATTCTTGACAGCGTTTTATTACAAACTGGATCCCGACAGTTGGCAGCAGTTGGTGTTTACTTTAGTCTTGTGCGGTTGGTATTCATATTTAAAAAAATTATTTCAATATTGTTATTAACGAGCTTGACATTAAAACCAGTCTGTAGATGTCCGTAACAGGATGAAACCGAAGAAGTCCAAAATAATAAGTAGAACCAACTTATTATACAGCTTTTCACCATGTTATTTTCCTAATTAAGTTTATTTCCTTGAAGTATTGGCGCCAAGCAGCGTCAAGTCCGCAACCGTAAGTCAAGTATCCGTGCGGGTAGGCAGATACCTACCACTGGACGAGATGTTCTCATCAGATGCCAGCTCAGTCCGCGAAAGACCTTTAATTGAATTAACCGAAATACTTGAAATGGAGGAGGTGCATGAAAAAATAGTCGCGGCCGTCTTTGTCGGTGCCGGACAAAGAGAATTCTGAGGTGGTTCGGATTCTATTGTCGCTGTGCTCGTATTGAGATCGGCCAGATTTATAAGGTAAATAAATATTGATGTTTGTAATTATTAGTAGGTAGATACATGTACAGGTCTGTAGAGTACCTACAGGTTTAAGTCTAACGATCCCCAATCACTTAAAACTTAAATATAAAGTAGGTGTAATGATAGATAATTTTAATTATTTTAAATTCCATTTGTGATAATAATTTTTTTTTTCCTATCAGTTTGGGACTCGGGTACAGGTACGACGTGCCCTGGAAACCATTTATTGGATTTCCTGCACATTTGCCATAGGTCACCCCAAGAGGTTCGTTTTGTTACTTAACAGGGGTGCCCGGGTTTATCGGGTGAGGTTCGTCAGGATCTTGACGGCAGATTCGTTTGCCCGCCTGCTGCGTGGCGGGCCGGAGACTGGTTGAGGGAGACCCTTTGATTTTTCCAGCCATGCTCCCCCGGAACATCGCCTTACACCGCAGTGGAAGGGATGAATTCATACGTCCGTCACTTCTGGACACACTGATCCCCAGATTTCTACCCACCCTTCATACCTTTCGACCTCTCCAGCAGGACTCTATCGGAACATCGGCTTGCACCACAGTGGGAGGAAGAGATTCATACGTCCTGGAAACACTGACCCCAAGAACCCTACCCACCCCTGATACCCTTTTCCTTCCCAGAAAGTCCTCTCCTTCCTTTCCTAAAAAGGTCCTACACACAGTCCTTTTATAGAACCAAAAAACCTATTCAGTTTGATTATAAACTATTTCACAGCAATGAATATATATTTTAAAAAATATAAGAATAAAGTTCTAATAAATAAATTTCTATTTAAGAGGGCATACATTAATTACATGAGCTCAAATGGGGGAAGGTCCAGCAAAATCTCAGGTCTAATGAAAAGAATATACGAAGTGGCCCAAATTTATCTCCCTAGGGGGGGGAGGGGGGTCAAGATTTGAGGAAAAACTGCCCACGTAATTAATGCATGCCCCCTAAGTGCGATTCCACAAAAAACTCTCTAACAGTAAACTCTTTCGTCGTGAAATTTTATATAATTTTCCACAACTTTTAATTTATTAACACTATTTTTTCGTCATGGTAGCTATAGGTATATTATTGATATAATATTAATAATAATAATTGTATAGTTTGTAGAGCGCCGTTTTTGTGAAAAATCACCTCAAGTGCGCTGTTGTATACGCATCTCTTTACCGAGAACGCCGCTAACTTGCTTTTTTATATATTTGAACCGTTCAATAAGGAGTAACACAGTTATCATGCTCAAGCAAAGCCGTGCATTAAAAACCCCAAATTATTTCAATATTGCTAAACTTCTCTTGTATCGGAAGTTAGTTATCATCAGCGCAATCCAATAATTGAAGTAATTCAAAAAATGTAAATTGTTTAGCATTCACCGATTTTAGTGATTTAAATTTATTGGTTAGTATCGGAACCGCCCGACCGCTCGCAATACAAACATGTCGCACTGTGCAATTCTTGTTAAATAACTTCATCCCGAGCGCGAGCGTTCCTTGGCGGCGCACAGTGGCAAGAAAACCCATCCGCGCGGACATTTAAAACTGTCCAACTTTTTACACCCACACACCATTGTGTCATTGATCCGGCGAGTGTGTTGTGTGGTGTTTCGACTGTCTTGTGTGGTGTCTTGAAAGTCCCGTGTGGCTCTGTGTTGAAACATGGTCCCATGTAGCTTTGTTATTGCAATGCTGTGTGGTTGTGTGTTAACCTTTTCGGGCTGTACGTAGATTTGAAAATGCACATAAATTTCTTGAATTTTTTCTTCCTATCTAGAGCGAATTAAAATTGTGGTTTTTGTTCTACAATTGTGATGATATTTAATCAGAACTCTATTTCAGGGCGCTATAAGGTGATACACTACGAAGTATCGCAAAATCAGATGTTTTTGGTTTGAAAATTTTATCGCTTAGAAATATGTTTGATGCTTTAAATACGGCGAATAGATAACATTTTGGTTTATGAAATAATCAAGATTTTTTTTGATAAGTTCTTTTATAAGACCAGGAAAAAAATTATAAAGCCTTAAGAAATCGTTTTCGTTTTCCAATTTCCAAAGGTGACGTTTGATCAGAACTCTATTTCCAAACGCTTTATATGATTCTCTATGAAGTACTGCAAAACCAGGTGTTTTTTTTTAAATTTGGTCGCTTGTAAATATTTTTGGTGGTTCAATTAAATATTTCTAATAGATCACATCTTGGCTTTTAAAATAATCGAGCATTTTCATTTTTACAAGGCCACAAAAAAAATGTTTAGGGTCTCAAAAATTGATATAAAATTCAAAATCTCCTACATTTTTTTTTATTTTTATTATTTTATAGTATAATGTTGCAAATTAAATTCTTTAGAAAATGATCGTAAAACATTAAAATATTTGTGCCTGAACATCGCAAAATTAATAAAACACGCTTTCTGCGATGTTTTTTTTTGCACAAATTAAAACACGCGGCTGGTTTTAAGCGAGAATTTCAACCTTATCGCCATCTACATAAGGAATATTATTGCCAGCGGCCCAATTTCGAATGTTTTGAGGCCTGTTTTGAAGCTTTGTTCTAATTGTTTCATTTTTTTATTAATATTTATCATTTTAGGTTTAACATACCTACTACTACCTAGTGTTGTTTCAAATGAACCCAGAAAGAAAAAAACAAACCACACTTTAATTTTCAATGTTTTTACTGTGTTGCTTTCAAGCATCCAATATGTTTGACAAATGCCAGTTCTAATTGATGCCTGAGTGGGTTAAAGCAAAGTCCCTTGTTACTATTATTATTATTGTACTCGTATTGTTGTTTGCTGCGTATCCATACCATTGAGAGGGTTTTTATTGGCTTGAAGAGAGTGAATTGGGATAGAAAGGGATGTGTTTGATGTATATCAGACATTCTCATTATGGTTTACCAAATGATTTGTTGATTGCGGCGATATTTGCCGGACAAATGCCTTGGCCAAAAAATACGCCATATAAATTTTTAATTATTCTCATTATGGTTTGCCAAATGATTTGTTAATGATGTTGACATATGTCAAACAGATGCCTTGCGATGAATTTTCATAAAAAAAGCCGCTGTGTAAATCGTCAATTATTCTCATTAGGTTCGATTTATGATTATTATCATTTGGGAATCTCGTGAACAAATCTCGAGTATGACAAAGACTTACATTAAATTTGGTAGCTATCTCTTTCGAATTGATGAAATAACTATGACTTTAATATTTATTTTAAGATTTAATACGAAGGTACTCAAAAAATCACTGATTTCACATAATATAATTAATACAAACTAGTACATAGACTATTTTTAGAGCGGTTGACACTCTTATTGTGACCTTGGTGAAAGACAACCGTTCAATAACGAAATGTTGCTTGTAATGTTTTTTTTTTTACATTAGCTCCACATAGGACACCCTGAGGATAATTATTTTCTTTCAGGACCTGTGTCATCTTTGGGGATTCTGTGTGGGGGTCTTTTAATGGAAAAAAGGAGAGGAAGTTCTGCAAAGAAAAAAATGTATGTGAGGGGTTTGTTGGATTCTGGGGATCAGTTTGCCCAGATTATCCGCCGCCAAGACCTAGACAATTTCACCCATGAACCTGGACACCCTTGCTAAGTCGCCAAACGTAGCAAATCACTTGGAGTGACCTACGGCAGAGGTGTTGGTAATGCCCGCCTCCCAAATTAGGTCGGCTTCTCATCTATTTAATCACATTTTGAAAACTCAAGACACATTATATTCATAGATACTAATCGAATAATAAATTTATCCATGTAGAGATGTGTACGAATGAAATAACTGAATGAGCGGCACGCTAAAGTTTGTTCACTGGACCTAGTTCAGGGAAACCACGAGCGTTAGCTCAGTAACCTATCCTCGATTAATTCATCAAAGCATCTGACAAACATTTAAACAAAAGAAATACACATTTCAAAAAAAAATATTATTAATTGATAATTTTAAAAAATGCCTAATTTATCACTTATCTGATATGTAATATACACCGATCAGTTCCAATTTTGTATATGTAAGCATCATAGAACTTGAATAATTTTACGCATTACAAAGGAATACAATTACAAATCATGCACCGACAACCTAAATTAGTACATTTAATAATGTCGTTACCTAATGGCTCTAAAAATTTAAAAATAGAAGCAAAAGAATCTTACCGTCTTTAGGAGGGCTGGCGCAATGCGGCGCGTATGACCCCAAGTGATATCCCGGGTACACATTCTGGTGCACGGGGGGAAACGCGTACCCCAACGCCGCCCTGGGGCTCGGGAAGCCCCCGCCATCCCCCTGCCCCCCGAACTGCTGGTGCTGGTAGCCGCCCTTGAAGGCCGCATAGTGCTGCTGCTGGTGCTGGTGCTGCAGCTCGACGAAGGCGGACTTGGAGGGCGGGGGAGGGGGCTCTAGACCCTGGTGCTGGTCCATGTCAGGGGTGCCCGGGGGCGGCTCGCGCCCCCCGCCCCCCGGACCGAAGGGGTCCGAGAAGTTCAGCGTGGCCTGGCCGTGATTAGCCACTTTTAAGGACGAACCGACTGCCGTCGCGAGAGATTCCGGCCTGCTCTGGGAGAGACCGCCCGTATCCCTAATTTTTGGGCAGTTTGATCAAAAACTCTCAATTATATGGAGGATTTGGATATGGATGAATTAATTTCTTTGTTTTTTCACACTATGGTCACTGATATAGTCTTCAAATTCCTGGTTTTCTTCTCAATTATAATCGTTTGGTGTTAGTTAATATTATTTTTGATAATATAGCCTTAAATCTCCGTAAAGGTTTTGGTTTTGAGTGACCTAAAATCTTTTTATTTTCTTTTCATTTGGAAGCGTAACTATCTTCAAATTCTTTTCTTGCTTCTGTTAGCTGTCAGCTTCAGCTGAGATAAAACTTTTTTGACTAAGAAGCTTTATCAAAACTCTCAATTATAGTAAGATTTTATTTTGCTTATATATCTGAAATTCTTTATTTAAATTAATTATTTTCAGTTGCACAGTTTTAACAACACTACTATTTTTTTTATCTTGGAAGAGCTAAATCTTTTTCTTTTAGTTTAGCCTTTAGTGGCAATGTTCTTTTATATGGCTAGCTTGTGAATTTTTCTTCTTAGAATTTATCGATTTAATTATTTCAACGTTACAACACTTTTGTTAGTTAATTTATCACTAGTTTATAATTGAAATAGCAACATTTAGTTTGAATAAAGCTTTTGTGGTTTGGACATGTCATCTTCGTTAACTATCATTAATTTATTTAAAAATCATTGAACTCCATCAAAAACAAATAGAAAAATTGCCACAATAACACGACTGAGAGGTTTTAAACAAAATGATACACTTTCTTAATTTATTCTTGATTTTTAGAAGATGTCGATTTTCTCGGGAATCTGAAAAAAAAGAAAGATAGTGTCAGGGCGATGGAAAGTACCCAATTTGTAATTTAATAAAAGTTGCAATAAACCAACTGAGGTATTATAACGAAATAAGAGAACCAGCGACCACTCAAATATCATATTGCTTGTTTTTAGACGATATTATCTCTTCAGTCAGCAATTTCCACTTTTTCACAATTTTTGTTTTTTTTCGAAATGTAAAAAAGGTCTCTTTCAACCATTTCCTCCCGATCCGATCTGCCGTGCAGTAGGCGATACACATCCGCCGCCAAGACCTTGACAAACATCACCCCAAGAACCCGGGCTCCCCTTATAATTAACCAAACGTAGCGAACCACTTGGGGTGGTAACTTATGGCAGAGGTGGTGGTTAATCAATAAATCTTCGCGATGCGGCGAAGCCTATATCCAAAACTGTAAATATGAGGGAAGCCTTTTATATGCCTTTGTCTAAACCAACCATAATATACGGAAGCCTATATCCAAACCTGGACATTTGAGGGAAGTCTACATCCGAAACTGAACATACGAGGGAAGCCTTTGTCCAAAACTATACATAATATTAGGAGGCCTATATCCAAATCTGAACATTTGAGGGAAGCCTACATCCAAAACTCTACATATTAGGAAATCCTATGTCCAAAACTATACGTAATATGGGGGGAGCCTATGTCCAAAACTGGACATCTTATGGAAGCCTACATCCAAAACTGTACATCTGAGGGAATCCTACATCCAAAACTGGACATATGGGGGAAGCCTGTGTCCAAAACTATACATAGATAATATAAGGGAGGCCAAAATCCAAACCTGGATATAATATATATGAAATGTACATATTTTTAAATTTAATCAACGGCCACAATTCTGACACAAATCAACCTTCTTGCTAATCTCACACGGATCTCTTCTCGGATAACCTCAAATCATTTGTTTAAATTACTTAGAACTATAACTGAATCAGTCGGTCAGTCAGATAAGCCAGCTCGGTCGTGTGAAAGGTTAAATTCCTGCTAAACCAGAAAAAACGTCTGAGGTCAGGTTAAACCATTCACTTTTAAATAGTTTCTGATACTTAATTGTTTTTGTTCATAGCGCCACGCCTCGGCGTTGGGGGCGAACCCGAAACGAATACCTCACAACATCGTAGCTATAACTCCCAAGGAACTTTGCCGAAAATATAATCATGGGTTTGACACGTTAAATTAGATAGTTAATTAGAAGCGGCGATTTGTTTATCGGTGTTTCGTGGCTGGAAATTTGAAGTGGGATGCTGCGGAAATTATTATTTCTGTTTATTGTATTTTATTTATACAAAACTGATTTTTTTCACTGCTCATACAGTAAAATAGACGCGTAACGTTTCATTTAAATTTATTCATTGGTCTTTTGTTATATTCTAGCTACTAATAATAATAATAATTCTTTATTCCAGGATGTGGGGAGGATAGCGCAATCCCATACGTCCCATATAGTTACACATATTTATATATATACACCTTAAAGAAACAAGAACATAAATAGAAAAAAAAATAATAATAACAAAAATAAATAATCCATTATTATGCGAGGCGTGGTCTTGAGTGCGCTCAGGCCCATCGCTCACTCAGAAGTGGCGCTTGGTGCTTTTAAAAGCGCAAAAGTCATTTGATAGAGACGCCAGCCCCGGTAAGACTAAAGGATCTGAGTTCGAATCCTAGTTGCGACCATTAGGTACCTTTATATTTCTGTTATGAGTTTCTATGAATTAATCCCTTTCGTAATTTTTCACTGAGAGTTGTTGATAATATCTTCTTCAATGCATAAAAAACACAGCTTGGAAACATAATTAGAATTCTAACAGACACTGCCTACTATGGACGGTTGAGAGAAATAAAACTGTACATTTAAAGGAACACCTTATCCAGAAGAGAGAAGCCTATGTCCAAAACTAGATATTTGAGCGAAGCCTATACGTCGAAAACTGGACATATGAGGGAAGTCTAAGTTCAAAACTATACATAATCTGAGGTAAGCCTCTACCCAAACCTGGATAATAAATGTGAAATATACATTTTCTCAAGTCTTCTTCTCAGACACTTCTTCTCAAGTCGGTCCTTCATTGTTGAGGATCGTGATCTCTACTCCAATTTCTATGTTCGACGCTTCTCCACTCCTCGCGGTTTTGCGCTGCATTGAGAGCTGCGGACACCGACATACCAGACGCCAGAATTACTTGGTCATTCCAGCGCATTGGTGACCTTCCTCTGCTTTTTTTGCCTTCTACTTTGCCAGTGACTATGAGTTTCTCCAAGTTGGAGTCCTCAGTTTGGCGAGCAACGTGTCCACAGTATCTTAAGATACGTTGTAGGCAGATGGTTCTGACACAAATCAACCTACATATGCCCGAGTCTCAAGTTAGGGGATGTCGCCACCACTTGTATTGTCGAGTAAGATATTCAAATCTATATCATAAATCAGAATTCATCCATAGTAAGAGCGTCCCTATATCTAAATATGGTGAATGACAAATTCGACCTAATTTTTAAAACCTAGCTAAAGCATACCTACTAAATGTATCAATCGTACTTTTCCAATCAATTATTTATTTATTTTTATTTAAGTTTTTATTCCAGCAGGACTGGGAGGGTAATGCAATCCCAGTCTGCCATATTACATAAACAACTATAAAAGAACAAAAAAGTTTAAATATTAGGTAGGTACCTAATTAAATCATAAAATGAAAACAAAATTCATCACACAAATAACAAAAAATAAGCATAAAATTAAAATAAATAATAAGTAGAGAGAATTAAAAATAAAAAGATAAAAAGATATTTTGGGATCGTCCATCATGGAGGTCGCCTCATCATCTGCATCCATCGCTCATTTATGGGGGAACTGAGCCACTCGGATGCAGCCACGACAATGATATTGGTTGAAGTCCGTATCCTGCTCCAGAAGCTGGCTAGTCGGTGGCGAAGTAAGGCTGGGAATGAGTGCACCCTCCCCTCGGTGAGCATCGTGGAGGCACTGCAGAACCTCGGTAGTTGCATTAGTTCCCTGTATGCATTATTGTAGCACACCCTCAGTTTGTCCCATTGCGCTGCTGGGTATTGTGTCCACAGTTCAGACGTGTACAGGGCAGTACAGTATGTCTTGAATAGTAATTTTCTGACATCTTCGCTGCAGTGGTAGAACCGCCTTGAGAGCATTCCGGCCCGTATATTAATTAATTAGGTATCCTGTAATGTTGTAATCTTATGTAGGTACATGAATACACAATAGGTACATATTTAATAGCTATACGAGGAAGAACTATATCGAAAACTGGACATGATATAATATGTCCCTCATATTATGAGGGAAAACTGTGGCCAAAATTGAACATTTCAGAACAGTCTACGTTCAAATCTGGACATTTGAGGTAAGCCTCTAAAAGAAGAACAACCAAATTCAGTCCTTTTTCTACCTCTGTACTGTTTTCTACCTCTGTACTGTTTTCTACCTCTGTACTGTTTTCTCCGGAAAACTATGTATTTTTCCTCCAATAAATCAAAAGAGCTTATCCGTTGCTTTTTTAAAATACTATTTTACCTTACTGTGGTACCCCATTCTAAGGTCACTCTGTACATGGTTTTGTGTTTGAATTACAAATTATGTCAAGTTATTTTTATAAGTATGTTAATTTTTTACTAAGTTTTTGTAAGTATGTTCAAATATTACTAGATGAAAGTTATCTAAAAGAAAACGTAACATATATCTTACATAATATCTTTATTATTTTGCAACATTGTATCTATATTCTTCCTTCCCGTGTCCACAATCCATATCTTAATAGTTATTTTGAAGACGGTTATTTTTTTAATGGTTTTTGTTACAAGAGGGTGAATATTAAATAATTTCATAGAGAAATATTGCGTTTTTTTTTCCAAAAATCGTTCAGTTGTAGTTTGGTGGAATGTATGTTGTAATAATGAGGATCTTGTGAATCGACTCGAGTTTGTCTGTGCAAAATTTATCCCAGTTTTTGAATGCGTAAATTAAAACACCTTTTAAATACAATTGTTTCAGAGACATTAAATTCAGGGCATTGAATATATCTATCCACAATTATACGTACAGAGAAATCAAAATATGTATTTATATGAGTAGATATGTAAATGAGATGTCTATGCGTTGCTAAACCATTCATCCGATTGCGATGAAACTTTGGGGATTTGATGTGCGTATGCCCGCGATGGTTTCTATATATACTGGTGAGCTCTGGCATCATGAAATTTGTATTGAACTGTTTGAAAACTGAATGTATGGAATGTGGGAGGGAGGAACTCGGGATGGGGGTTCGCGGTACATGGGAAGCGGGAGAGGGGAGTGGGGAGGGGGAGCTCGGAGAAGGCGGATTGGGAACGCGTGAGGGGAAGGGGACGCGGGAGAGGAAGGCGATGCGGATGGGAAAGGACATGCAGGGAGAAACAATTTGTTTATTAAGTGGCATAGAAACGCATGCCGGGAACTCGCTAGTAGTCTATAAACTCTAATTAAATATAATTAAAAAAACAAATTTAGAAATTCAATCACAATCCCATTAATATTTTCTTGTTATATCTACATTCAACTTTTTATATCAGCAATTTGTCATTCTCCAATCAAAGCAATGAATAACCTTATCTAACATCGAAGGCCATCAACAATGTTAAAATAAGTCGAAAGAAACACAAATACAACATTTAACGATAATTAAATATTTGGGTTTGTTAATAATGTTGAGTCTTTATTAGAGGATAACTCAAACCCGCCCAGAAGTGATTAAAAATATGTTAACTCGTCGGACGAACGGCCCAAGTCTAATAATCCAAATTATTAATATTTAATTAAAACAAATGATTTGTAACCGTTCACCTATCCATACCTCGCTGCTAATTGACTTTCAGGCATTGGCTGGCAACCAGGACAAAATCAAATTACCGTTGAATAGAGAACTCCAGTCCAATTTTTTATATTTTTTTTAATGAATAATGACATTCTAACTTAAATAACTGCATTTTTATTTTTATTTTTAGAGTTAGTTTTAATAGTTAAAATAATTGTCAAAGTTTTAATTTTTCAAGACCCCCCGAAAACCACCGTATGTATGGTGAATCGTGTGACGTCATCACTTCTAAAAAATTACTATAGAATCGGGCAATCAGCTTATCAACTGCCACCATTATGAATTCCGTTGTTCGAAGTATTCTCCTTAGAAGTAGCATTACTAATTTTTTTTGTGCAGTAGTTTTTGAATATTTTCAATAATAGAGATAAACTAATAAGAGATACCTTTATTTTTTAAACATTATTTAGGCCTAAATAACGTTTCAATATACCCAACAACTAAATCTCTATAAACAGTGTGTAAATAAACGAATAAATTAATACGATGGCTTGTGTCATATCATACATTCCCATATAATGACTTTACGGTGACGTTACGACACGTCGAACAGTGACGTCGCCACTAAAATTTCAATAATGCCAACTTGACGGCGTGTTTTTACGATCCGATTAAAAATAGACTTTTTAATATTTTTTTTAAACTCTGCGTTTAATATTAATAAAGACAACTTATATATATATTCAGAATCAGCGTTTATTGGTCTGTATGAACATATTTTTTTGAAGCCATAATATTTTTCACTGGAGTTCCTTATTAAACAATTAGATTGATTGAATTTATTTTAAAATAGACAAATATCCCTATCACGAAAAATATGACAATATTTGAGTTTATTTATTTATTTATGAGAGACAAACAGCTTATACATAATTTTGATATATGTATCGAGATACGTATATCAAAATTAAATTAAGTCAAACCAAAAAGGTCTCACATTTTAAAGTTACTTGAAGATAGAGTTTTATTGTATTTTAAAATTAATCTTAGGTGAGAGGACGAGAGGATGAGGAAAATGGGATAAGAATAGGAGATGCTCTCGATGCATTCCACACTCTTGTATTATATTTCGGTCATACGCGTTACTTCTATTCCGTATTTCTGAAGGATATTGTTAAATACGTCTATACTATAAAATTTTGTGTTATATTGCGCACATATACAGGGGATTTTTTCTAATGTTAGTTCTACATAAGGGCACATGAAATAAAGATTGACTTGTTGATCTTGTCGGAATATGATTTTTTATTAAATTTGTAAGCTATGGCGAGTCAAGGCCATTATTCAGAATTTTAAATAACAAGGTTTGGTCAAAAATTAAATGTCGTGTATAAAAGGAGTTTAAATTGTGAAGGGAATAACCAGACACAACCGGAAATATGTCATTTTTAAATCAAATTTTAGCCGTATTGACTCTTTTCCGCAAAGAAGTATAAATTGATTTCGAAAGATTGTTCTTTTATCTGGTAAAGTTATATTTTAAATTATGAGAAAATATCTATATTTTTAGCATAATAAGGTTATACCGTCGTTGGCAGATTTGTTAAATTTTCAAACAAAATTTTGTATTATACAGCACGCATTTTAAATCATATAATCATGCAGTAAAATAAATCAATAAATTATCTGGGAAAGCTATGTTTCAGAATTTAAATTTTAGTTTAAATAAAATCATTAAAAAAACCCGCGCACGTGTTTTGTGACGAAAATATTTCAGTTTGTCTATTTATTTACGGCCTTACAAACTAATATGTTATATTTTTTGACTTTTTTATTTTGCTTAGACATTATTGAAAAATTATAAATACTTATAATCAAAAAATAATTACAAAAAGCACATCATTTTAATAGTTTTATCGTCACGCCTTTCAGCATTTTTGAATTAAGGTATAAATTAAAGCCAATTTTGAATGAAATAAAATCGATATTGAGTTATTATTAAAAAAGCTGGTACGGAGAATAATGAATCTTTCTCATTAGAACCGCCCTGTACAATTGCAAGAGTATGATCGTAAGAACATCTTTCGACGAATTTAGAATTTTCGTCCGCTGATTAATGGCCCGTAAAGTGTAAGATCTGTTTATAATTTATCTGTTTAATTTTTTTTTTTAATTCTTTCGATTCTTTCGACATGGGCTTTGTAGAAAGGAGTCCATATCGGTGTGCAGTGTTCTCAGCAGATTGTGAATTCTTTTAAGTTTACCCTTAATGAGAAACAGGGTGATATTAAAACAAATCTACCAGCTATAAGTTCTCCCTCCCAGCATTCCCCAAATAATTAAGTAAGCGATCGTTCCAAAGGATCCGGTCAGTTTTTTTAATGTTAATACCACCACACAAGAGTCAAAATTCCCGGAGGTTTTGGGTCTATGGCAAACTCAATAGGCGTATATTGTAGAGCTAAAATGAGTTGGAGGGAAGGAGATAGTAAGGAGAAGGTTGGAAAGTACCTACTTGGCTATTCAGATCTGTTTTCCAAAGCTCTTGTGAGGTTCCCATCACATTAAAAGAATTACACATTTAAACGATAGATTTTACAGACATTTTTTTCTCACCACCTGTTTAGCAAGTGAAAAAAGGTTCTACATCCCTTTTGTATTTATGAGTTAAGGCTTTATACCATTTGGTTAATTTATAATTACTATTTTCTAAATCAATTTGTTAGTGAGTATTTATCATTGGAATGATTTGGGGTTGTTCACTATTTAGTTAGTTAATTGAAATTGATGATTTTCTTTAACTTTCTTAACAACTAATGACTTTGTGATACGTCCACCTGATGATATGAAACCGATAATTTTATTTATTTTTTAATTCAATTATCTACTGCCATACGAAAAAATAATTATTCTGTACGATTCAAACATAAACAAACAAAATTTCAAATAAATATATTGATTCACTTCTATAATTTAATCTTTAACTCACTTTTTTATAGATTTATTAAAATTTGCTTTGCCTATTTTATAGTTGATTTTTGCTAATTACTGCAGTTAGCTACTTATCTATAGATACTTATTTTATCTTTTCTTTTAATTTTAGTAATATTTGTCGTTTCACTTTGTTGCTCTCTTTTTTGAAGTGAAACTTCTACAGCCCCACCGTGATTTGGATTTCGGATGAAACGGAAATGACGATTACTGCACCTGCGACGCAACGACTGCGCTCATTGGCCGCTTTGAATATGATTTCCCTTTTAAAGGCTCCTATTGGTTGGGATATGAAACGGAAATTACCTCACTTTTCAAGTATTGGTTGAGATTGTTTTGATAAAGTTTCGCTTCTACCGCGTGTAAGCTGAACTCAATTCTTCTTTATATTGTAGGTAGGTAC
Source organism: Limnephilus rhombicus (assembly GCA_929108145.2). Taxonomy (NCBI): domain Eukaryota; kingdom Metazoa; phylum Arthropoda; class Insecta; order Trichoptera; family Limnephilidae; genus Limnephilus; species Limnephilus rhombicus. The sequence continues at coordinate 8,082,203 of OV815296.1, forward strand.
TACACTTCTTTAATACACTAATGTAATTAAAACCCATGCTTCCATATGAAATTTTCCCATTTTCAAAGGAATAACGCGAAATATCTAATTAATTTTCATTAATCTAATTAATTAAGTTAATTTTCGCATTTTTCACATGATTTTCTATTATTTTAAAATAAGAAAGAAAGTAACATCAGGTAAATATAGAGGTAACCGGACAATTCAGCATTGTGCAGCTTCATCACTTCTTTAAAAAGTCATTAAAACTCCTGAAAACCAAAAAAAATGGTTAAATTGGTTACATTCGGTTAGGTTGTGGGCTATTTTTTATATGTTTGTTTTCATAACTCGTAAAGACTTTTCAAAGGGGTGTTGAAATGCCACGTTATTGAGTTATCATGGAACCATATGTAGGTACCTACCTACCTACCTACATTCTAAATATTTATTCGTCTAATATTGTTTTGACAAACTTGAAATGCCAAGGTTCGTAGAAAATGCGTTTTACAAGGTTAGCTCATCAAGCGGGTAGAGCTGTGATTAGCTAAGAAAATCGTGACGTAGTTTGAAGTCCAATTTGGGAGGCGGGAATGGGTACCGCCGCCCTGGGAACCTTTATTGGATAACCAACACCTCTGCCATAGGTCACCCCAAGTGATTCGCTATGTTTGATTTAGCAGGGGTGCCCGGGTTCATGGGGTGAGGTTTGTTTAGGTCTTGCAGGCGGATGACCAGGACACACTGAACCCCAGATTCATACCCACCCCTTAAACCTTTTTCCTTCCCAGAACCTTCCTCTCCTTTCTTTCCTTAAGAAAAAACCTCCACACAGCATCCCCAAAGATGTCATAGGCCCTGTGGGAAATTATTTTCCTCAGGGCCTCCTGTGTGGAACTCATGTAAAAAAAAAATTCCACTGGGAGATTTGAATTAACTGCAAAAAAGTAGCAGTGTTTCACTTCAAGCTACGTCACGCGTTCGAAATTTCGAAAGCGGTCCAACGAGTTCTTTTTTCGGAAAAGGCCCGTATGAGCTAACCTTGTTAAACGCATTTTCTACAAACCTTGGCCTAGCATTACTTTTTTGCTACAAAATACCAGAGAGTCAACAAAATAAAATATTATTTGCAAAAAACACCACCTCTTTTCTCAAAAACTTACGCGAATTTTTCAGGTTTCTATCTATAGGTGAGTTCTTCTTCTACAAAACAGTTCTTCAAAACAGAAACGTTGATGCAAATAAATATACGTATTTTACAGTGCGTAGGTACCTACCTAATTACTCAAACTACCAACGTACTTTAATATCTTGGGGTGCATATTTATTATTTACTACCCAGAAGCGCTTTCACATGCAAATATCCAGAAAAAATATTAATCGCATTCAGATCTTTTGTTAATTTACGAGTTTCACGTGACGTATATTCAAAGATGGCGCCCTCTCTCCGCGCGGCACGCATGCGCAGTGGAGTACCTACCTGCCACCGCGCTCTGTCGGCTGTCGGCGGAATTAAATCGAATTTAATGAAATATTAAACTAATTTTACTGCTTGTAATGAGTGTCTCTGCCACGGCCAGACAAGCTACTGTATAATGACATTAAAAAATATCACATTTTTATTGTAATTAATGCGAAAGAGGGATAATTGTAAATTGCAACGTTATTCCGCGTTATTTATAATTTGTTTAAAGAAAGACAAGACTTTGCAGGTTACAAATTATCTGACAATGTTTCGACGGCCTACGTGGTCGAGGTGCAAAGCTCTCAAAAATCCTGGCATGCGCATATAAATTTTGTTTGAATGATTTGTGTTATTTCACAATTTACTCGTTTTAAATAATGTATAGTATATTTGCGGCACGTTCCAGAGTAGAAGTTACTCTTAGCATCTCCCTGGTTTACGACCATACGACATAATCAGAATTAAAACGTTGCTTTAAATTGCTTCGGCCATGCTTTGTGACCATATATGAATAGCTAGGTACTTTCCCACCTTCCTGTCTCTCATCTCCTTCCCCTCCCCACAGGGCCGGATCTATGAAATCTGGCGCCCTGTGCAGTAGGTACCGATGGCGCCCCCCCCCCCCTACATTTTTATTTTGATTAAAAATTCGTTCACCCCAATTTTTTTATTTAATTATTTTTTTTAACAATAATTTATCAAATAAAATCAAGACATATGAAGGGTGTAACTTTTCCAAATGACCTGGCGGTAGCTCTCGCACTCGTTTTTTTTAAAGAGAGAATTCCCAGGAGCCCTAATCTATTGGGTAAACATAAAATTATGGTGATTCTATTCATTGTAATCCACAGTACTTTTATAACCTCTAACAACCAATAGAAATTTAGTTATAAATTTAAAAATCTAATAATAATATAACTTCAAATTTGAACCTTGCATTTCCCCTGTGTTGAGCGAACAAACACCAAATTGATCGAATAAACACCATACAAACACTAAACAATGACGTATGGTATCAACGGCTTACGAAAGACGCTGACACTGACACCGTAAAATAACAAATCTAATAGAAATTAATTATACATTTAACGAACTTCAAATAAGAATATGTCAAATCAATGATGAAACTGTCAACACGTTGCAACCTGCAAATCCTGCAAACCGTGCGATGTTTTTGTTAATGGGATTTACTGTATTTATTTCATAAGAAAATGGTATTTAACTACCTTCTCCTAGAGACTTAAATCGTACAAAATAAAACAATAGCGAGCGTACGCTAACTAAAATTGTCAGCGTCGGTTTATTTGATTGACTAGAACAAAAATACGGCGCTGTGATTGGTTATTGAATTTGGATCGCACCCATTCGTCGTAAAATACGGTAAAAGATATATGGAAAAATAGAGCTTACGTTTAAACTAAATATATGGAATTTGTAAAAAAATTCTGTAACTGACTATAAATTCATAGATACCAACCTGATGCGTGCGCATTCTGTTTCTTTGGAAAGTGTTGCTAGAGCGTAATAATTATTTCGTACTATGGGTAATTTTTAAACGATTCAGGGAGTATTACAACAAAATTTTAATACAATATTTATTTTCTCCCGGCGCCCCTTCGGAGTAGGCGCCAGGTTTTTGCACGTTTTTGAACGTATGGCAGGTCCGGCGCTGCCTCCTCATATCCTTCAGTTTCACAACATACCCCATTTGGGGATGCCGTAGTCTAAATAAAAGTACAAGAATAACAAGGTGTTGAAAGAATACAAAACAAATTCTTACGTTTTCTAAATTTTAAAATGGGTATTCCAGCAATTATGTTGAACTACAACACTATTTTAAATGATATGCTCAAATTGTCAGACAGAAGAATTTTCACTGACTTGGTATTTCTATATAAAATCTAAATGATTTAGTTGATAGTCCGGTATTGCTAGAATTTATAAGCTTCCGGATTCCACTACGTAATACTAGAAGTCAGGATTTATTTCAGTGCAGAAATTCTAGGACTAACTACCCTATGTATTCCTCTTTGCCAAGAATACTAATGGAGGGAAACAATTATACCAAGTCAGTGGACATCTTCAATTTATGTTATGACAGTTCAGTTATGTACAATAAATGCTGTGTATTTCTTATTATTCATTTGATCATATTATGTAATGTTTGTAAAAGCCCCGAAAAAGGGCGTTAATAAATAAATAGAAGGTTGAGAGCAGTTGTTAATGCGGGGTTCACATAAAAATATTTTTTCACTACCATCATTAAAGTGGGAAAATGTTGCTTGTGCAATGATGGAGAATTAGTTTTGCAAAGTATTAAACCCATGAAGCCTGGTTGGAAACCAAACACGTTTTTCCATTGGGCTACGTTTAATGGAAATGCTCGATTTCAAATAAAATACTCTATCTAAAACTGAAGAAAAATATACAAAAAATTTGTATAGGTAGGTAGATTCATAATTTGACAACGTTGGTTGTAGGTGTTTTTATGGATATCTAACGTATGTTGCTTTTGTAAGTTGTGTTACGTATGTATGCTCATTTCGAATTTCATTGGCAATATTTTCAATGGTAAGGAGCAGGTCGTGTATACAGGGTGTAAGTCAAGTACGTCCCTTAACACCACATCTTAATATAGGTATAAAACAAAGTCGGGTTAGTTACACCATTTATAACTCGAGAACGACTGGACCGATTTCTATGATCTTTGATTTGTTGGATTTTCTATTAGAATAGCTATTAAAACATCGAAAAATTGACGAAAAAAATAAATATTAAGAAAATTCTTTTCATCATACATTTTGTATGAAACGAATTCTCATCTTTTGAAAGAGCTGCAGGAATATAGTGATAAGTACGAGTATAATATTGAATAGTGAGTTAATTCTAAAAATTCAAAAACGTCAAATGCGCTGATTGTTTTGCTTTTGTTCTTAAATATAAAATGCTGTCCCTCTTTCTTACACACTAAATGTCAACAGTTGAAAATGGGATAAACGGTGAACGTATGTCTACACCCCTCCAAGGGAAAACTAAAATCTTACTAATATTATAAACGCGAAAGTTCGTATGGATGTATGTGTGTTTGTAACTCTTTCACGCAAAAGCTTCTGAATGGATTTTAATGAAACTTTACAATAATATTTATAGCTCGTACATCAGAATAACATATAGACTATATATAATGGTAAGTGTGGCGTTATGAAATTTGTATAAATGAAAATGTGTGTATTTCATATATTTTAGCGGTAGGGAGGAAAGCCAGGGGTAAGGGGAACGGGGGAGGTGGGGTTCACGGAGAGGGAAGAGACGAGGGAGGGGGAAGTGCGGGGAAGGTAGAAGGGAACGGGGACGCACGGGAAAGGACATGCAGGGAGAATCAATTTATTTCTTTGAATAACATGAATCTTACCCGGAAACTTCACTGGTTCAAACAATCATATTTTTAATAAAATATTTATAACTGTTTGTTTACCCAATAAATTAAAATTAAGAAAATGAATTTAATTTAATATGAAATGACTTGATTGACTCCTGAAATACAGGTGGCCTCCATGAAATCGTGTCTCCTAGCATCTACCCCAAGTGTTGTTGCTTTCACAGATCCCTATCAGACATGATTAGCAGCACGCTATTCATTGTGATATTAGTTTATAGTGTGTTTGGGGAGAAAGAAGAAAAAAGAGATAATTCAGGTGTAAAACGGAGTAAACAGGCATCGCAAAACTCTACGTGGAAGAAAAAAATAATTGTGCAATGGAAACGAATCGATTTTATGTTTGATTCGTGATTACGTTTATTTCTAAAAGCAAGTATAAAATCTAGTCAGCAAAAACCGCGCAAATTTCAAGGCGTTCTGAATTGAGCTGTAAGCTCCCTGGGCCGGTTTAAGAGTGTTGGCGACCAAAGTAGCTCAGTGGTTAGGAGTCTTCTTTGGAACAGGAAAGTAGGCGTTATGGGTATCAAACTACGCTGTCAACCCACACAATCCAAAAGGCTCAGTGAAAAAATTGAGCAGCAAGCTCCTAGACCCCTTTCTGCGAGAAAATGCCCATACTGAACGCGTTGAGCCGGTTGACCGAATGGGCTCAGTAGCAGGTGTACTGAATTTAGCGGTAAGCTCCCTGGGCCGTTTTAAGAGTGTCGGCGATGACAGTGGCTGACCAACATATCGCAAATGTTTTCTGCTTTATTTTCATTATACGTTGCAGAATTTTATGAAAACCGCAGATAGGTAGGTACTACGTAGGTACAGTTTTTTTCTTCTCAAAATAACGTGTGCGCGTCAACTTAAAAAAAATCAAAGAAGTAAAATAATTGCATTGCTTTGCATTAACTTGTTTAATTACGGTCAATGGCCTTTTACAATCATTATGATTTTAAAAAAAAAACAGGCAAATAGGAACTTATAAGACAAAAATATTCACCTGGCAGTTTGTATTCACCGCATATTACCAGGAAATTCCCTGGTAGCTTTTGTATTGCGGTGCATTTTTAATTATTATGTGAAGCTAAAATGAGGCGTCATACTCATTTTTCAATCTTGTGATCGAGGGAAGAAGAATAAATTTAAATATATTTTTTAACTTTACTCTTCTACAAAGGCTTTAAAAGCGTACCACCGATTTTTATTTTTACTTAAGATGTAGAAAACAGGAAAATTTTGGACAGTAATGAAAACCACTTTTTTGATTTTGATCAAGCAATAAACATGTACATTCTTCAATGATATTTATAATAGTGTTCCTACGTACCGAAACCTAAAAAGTGTTGCGGAAAAACGCTAAATTTAGGAGTAGTAAAATTGTCAGCGAATTTTGATAAGACAGACCATGACGAACAAATGTGGTTTACAACCTTGTTGAATAAACAAGGAAGACAAAGAAGAGGAATGATTTGACCGACGGGAATTGAACCCTTTAGATATGCCAAAAACATTCAAAACTTTACAGTATTCAAAATGTCCATTACATAACTTAAATAGTATGAATGGAAACCATATTATAATAGATCAACGGCAGTCTGTTTTAATATTCCAATGGTTTGGTTAATTTATATAAATAAATGCATAGTAATCAACAATTAAACAATGAAGGCAATGCTACCATTCGAATGTTTTTATTTGCTGACAGATTACCCCAAGGATCTCGTCTGCACCCTCTCCAAAAAGTATTTGTTCTATTATTGAAATTATTTTTTTGCATTTGTGATATGCTCAACTCATTTTATCCCATTATCACAACTGGGTGTATTGTTTTTTTAATATAATTTGAACAATCTTTAAAAAATATAATAGGAGTTCCTCAGGGATCTCATCTATAACCTCCGAAAAAATACATTTATTTAATTCTTTAATATGTTTTTTGTCTATTTTTTTACCATTCTCAACATGAGAATTTTTATTTTTTGCATTTTAATGACCGAGGACTTCCATGTTTCAACATTTTCCATTGTCAAACCATTAGGTAACCGCCGTCAGATAAAATTTCAAAATCATCGCAGACACAATCGCTATTAAATTGCCTTCTTCCTCAATTATCCACGCTGGGTACATACATATGTCATACACATAATACACTTTTTCATATTGTCATTATTAATTCGAGTGTTTGCACAATAAAATACGTAGCTTTTTGTGAGTTCAATAATCGTGGGTAGCAGGAATTCGACATATTATTTTTACAATAAATCAAATATTTTGGTTCAACATTCAAATTAATGAGGAAGTGGCCGAGTCAAATCAATTGAGTTGTATCATCTATTGTACAAAGTATTTTATCATATATATGATCTACTCGTTATTCATATCATAACGGCGAGTACCTAGGCAAAATAGTAGACTGGCAAGAAATAGGCAAAATGATCAGGAAAGAGTAAAAACAATTTGTAAAGCTTCATTTCATGTTTCTTTATATGTAAACACGGATGGAACATAATGGCTTTGCGACTAAAGCAATATTTTCTTCTAACTTTTCTCATTTCTGAAGATCTCTAAGTTTTTTCTTCAGTTATTTCAACATTACTCAGTAAACAAATGGCTCATATTTTATTCCGTAGTGGCCTAAGTAGGTATTGTATTTACTAAGCATAAATGTCATGAGAAGAGATATTAAATTGCGTATTGTACATCGCCCAGTTCACATGAAAAACCATTGAAATCAAGAAATTTGTTTTGTGCGAGTGTTTTACTAAATTTCCCTGCGAGATGCTGTATTGTTCACGAGCCATGCAAAATGATTCAAAGTCGTAGTTTATCTTGTATCTTAGAGGTTATGTAAAGAAGACAATATCTGTAATGTGTGAAGGACGTTGCAGGAAGCATGCACGGTCAAGAGTACCTGAATCAAAGTAACATAAGCGACTATGAATGGGAAACAGAAAAGAAATCTTCCTCACATATGAGATGACGACCTAACAATAATTGCCAGCTTCGAATGCAGAGATGCCAAAATTGACAACAAGAGACTTCTAAGATCTAAGAGAGGCCTATTTTCAAAGCTACATTTCGGAAAGCTCAAGAAGATGACGTGTAAAGGTGTGAAAGTTGAAATAAGAAAAAAATAGATGTACTAAATATTAATTCTTCTCATATTAATTTTTATAAAACTTCCTTTGAAAAAAATGTTCAAATTATTGCTCTGAAATATTTGTTTCGTTAATATTAGAGAGCACGGTGTAAAATTTTACCAAATTAACCCTTTCTTGTAATTGTTTATAATATCCCTTTCAGCTTAAACGAAGAGTTTTTTTCGTTTTTTTTATTAAAATTACTCAAATACTTAGAATAGTATAAGTAGATACATGCTATTTTCTCATAGGATTTTCATAATTAGGTGATTTGGCCATAAATAGGTAACCTATGTATTCTCACTTCCTACCATTGAAGGGAATTTGGGTGATGGTTACATTTAGTCACCAAACGAGCATGAGCATCCAAGGATGTGATTAGGGACATATTCCCAAGGTTGAAAGTGCAATTACATGACACAATGGTAAAAAATTGTCACTAGCTAACAATAATAATGTGAAAAATGACATGTTAACAACACATTAGGCAGTAGATTCAACAATGTCCATAGTGTGTGAGCTCGTTGCTTCATGTACATAAGTGATTCAGCGTAATAATAGCTCAAGGAAAGATATACATCATAATGTTGAAGATAGTCAAAATCACGATGAGGAAAATATGTACCTATATGGAAGATGAGAATTGGGAAGACTAAAGATGCGTAATACGTTAGAATGGATAAGAAGAGTAAGAACTTAAGTAAATATAAGCATCACAGAGTCAAAGACACACAAAAACATCATGAGGAAAAACTTTGGATGAAGATAATTTGAAGACTAAAAACGCGTAATATAACTAGTTAGAGAATGTATAGTAAGAAGTTTAACATATCACGGAGTTGACACACAAAGTCTTGAAGAGGAAAATCTACGGATGATGAGAAATTGGTAAACTAAAAACACGTAATATACCTAAGAATGGATAGTAAAAAGTCAAGAAAATATAGATATCATCGAGTTGAAGATATACAAAATCATAATCAGGAAAATCTATGGAGGATGAGAAGTTGGAATACTGAAACACGTAATAGAATCGATAGTAAGAAGTCAAGAAAATATAGATATAGTGCAGAGTTGAAAACATCTAAAATCATGTTGAGGAAAATCTATGGAAGATGAGAAATTGGAAGACTAAAAACGCGTAATATACATATGAGAATGATGAACAGTAAGACCTCAAGTAAATATAGATATCACCGAGTTAAAGACACATAAAATCATAATGAGGAAAATCTATGGAAGATGAGAAGTCGGAAGACTAAAATTGCGTATTATAAATATGAGAATGGATAGTAACACCTCAAGTGAATATAGACAAGACATACAAAATCATTATGAGAAAAAATTATGGATAACGAGAATTTGGAAGACCTAAGACACCTAATACCTACGAATTATATTATCTTCATTGAAAAAGAAACGGAAAGAGACACTGTAAATGAAAAGGTAACAGTCTAAACTGGGAATCGAACACAGATCCTCGGGACAATTCACTACCAATGAGCTAACTAACTAACTAACTAACCATCACGCCGTTTCCCCGCAGGGGTAGGCAGAGAGGACGGACCGCCAAACAACTCGGTCTTGGCACACACTCTTTGCCTCACTCACATTCATACATCGTCTCATACATACTCTTCTATTATTCTGACTTTTGACATGGCCCGTCTCAAGTATCTGATTTACTTGATCGTGCCATGTCTTCCTCGGGCGTCCCCGACTTCTTCTACCATTCACATTTGCATCATATATTCTTTTAACACTACTCTGCCTACCAATGAGCTATTGAGACCTAACTATTTTCCGTCATTATTATAGATCTTATACTTCAAATAATTTTAAAAATAACAATATCATCCTTATTGGAATTAGGTAAATATTTTCATTATAAGGTATTAATCGAATAAAAATTGTGACAATTCACTTCCTCGGGACAATTCACTACCAATGAGCTATTGAGACCTAATTATTTTCCGTCATAGATATTTTATTTATAGATCTTTTATTTCAAATAATTTTTAAAATACCAATACCATCCTCATTGGAATTAGATAAACATTTTCATTATAAGGTATTAATCGAATAAAAATTGGAAATTAGGTCAAGGAAATTGATAGAAACTTGGGAAGTTGTTAAATAATTAAGTTAAAAATACATATCATTGCTAATATACGAGTATGTACTAACAACTAAGGTTCCTGTATACCTGTTACCAATTTGAACCAACACAAGTTCTTGCTTTAGTCCATGTTCAATGTAGGTATATATATGTAGGTTGTCAGTTTGAAATTTTGTGAAATAGTTTGGTTTAATAAAAAAAAATTATATTTTGTGAATGCTCGTTAATTACGGAATAATGCATGCAATTTCGAAAGTCGTTTCTGTCAAAAAAGTACAATTGAATTGGTACGAATGTGTGAAAACTTCAAGTACCTACCTGTGTAAGTAGATATTTAATAATGATGTATGGCGGATGTTTGTCGGTTTTACATGACTGATTATTATTAATGTTCCTACTCACCTATGAAAAAATATATATTTAATACATAATCGCACTTTGAAGTGATTTGGAGGTGATCTAGGAGGTTTTGTTTGGAGAGACTGGTTTGACCTCTCCAGCCGGTGTCTCTCGACCCATCGCCTTGCACAGCAGAGGGAGGGATGGATTAATACATCTGTCACTTTTGGACACATTAACCCCATAAAAATACCCTCCACACTTCATCTACAAAGATGACATAGGCCCTGGGGGATTTTTTTCCCTGACGGTCTCCTGTGGAGCTCATGTAAATAAAAAATTCTAATTCATTTCAAGATGATCGATAAGTACCTACACGTATCTTCTAACGATAATTCAAAAGGGTAAACCAGAGAAAACCGGAAATATGTCATTTTTAAAACAAATTTTAGACGTATTGACTCTTTTCCACAAAAAATTATAAATTGATTTCGAAAGATTGTTCTTTTACCTATCTAGTATAAACGCATGTTTTAAATTTTGAGAAAAAAAAAATGTTTTTAGTATAATAAGGTTATACCACAGGTCGTTGGCAGATTTGTTAATTTTTCAAACGAAAAATCTTATTTTACAAGACATACTCGTATTTCATACCATGTAAACATACCATACATTATTATAAATCAATTATAAATTAATTTTCAGCATATGAATAGCCCTATATACATAAATAGACTGGACCACACTTACAATACTCGATTTACGTTAAATGAAGGACTAATCGTACCTAAGCACTTAAACAAATATGGAAAAAGAACGCTGGACTACATGATACCTACATGCTTAAATATGTTACCTGCTAAAATTAAAAAATGTACAAATAATGTAAGAACAAATATTATATTGAAAAATTGGCTCGCCGAAAGAAAAAGTTTGTATTAACATTCTTGTAGTACTCGTAACACAAAAAATGTCTAACTGCATTATAAGTTTTATTTAAAAAAAAAAAAAAAAAAAAAAACTTCAAAGTAAAAGCACCCATTGACAAACTACTTAAAAGTAGTTTATTGGGACTTTTCTTTTTTGTAATATCTTATTTTTATTTGATTTCCTGTAATATTTTATAACTTTTTTCTTCTAATAAATAAAAAAAAAAAAAAAAAAAAAAAAAAAATACGTTATCTAGTAAACGCATGTTTCAAAATTTTAATTTTAGTGCAAATAAAATCAACACTTATTTATGACGAAAATGTCTCTTTTTTGGCTCTATATTTACGGTCTTGCAAATTAATATATTTAAGATTTTTTTCACATTTTTATTTTGCTTAGACATTACTAAACAATGGTAAATACTTGTGATCAAAAAAATAATTACAAAAAGTACACCATTTTAAAAGTTTTATCATCATGCCTTTCAGCATTATTGGATGTAGGTTTAAATTAAAGCAAATTTGGAATGAAATAAAATCAATATTGAGTTATAATTTTAAAAAGCTGGTATGGAGAATAATTAATCTTTCTCATTGGAACCGCCCTGTACGTAGGGACATCTTTCGAAGAAATGTGGATTTTCGGCCGCTGCCCGATTAAAGGCCCTTAAAGGTTAGGTTAGGTACAGATATGTCGCCGGTTACTGGTATCTTCAACATATATTCTTCGCAGTTTGACTTATCCACTATTTAAACTATTTAATAAGTCTAAAGCGATGTATCTAACTACAGACCAATATGTATATTGTCCGCTATTCCCAAACTATTTGAATCGTTAGTCCTAGATGTCATTATTAAACAAATTAATAATATTATTGTACCCAACCAGCATGGCTTTATCACAGGTAAATCCACTCTAAGTAACTTGATCATATACGAAAATTACATAACTGATTCTCTTGCCTTGAAGCATCAGGTGGATTCAATTTATACTGATTTTTCCAAAGCCTTTGACAAAGTAAGGCGACATATCCTTGTACAAAAATTAAGTATGTTGGGCATCAAGGGTAATCTATTAAGTTGGATTGATAGTTATCTTAGTAAAAGAGAGCTATGTGTGAAAATAAAATCTGTGGAATCTTACGTTTTCGAAGCCACAAGTGGGGTTCCTCAGGGGTCTCACCTGGGACCAATTCTTTTTTTGTTATTTATTAATGATATTGTTAGCATATTTAAAGATGTGGAAGTTCTTCTCTTCGCAGATGACTTGAAAATATATAAAACAATACGTAGTTTAGACGATTGTTATACTTTGCAACTTAATTTAAATAAACTATATCGTTGGTGCATCATCAACTCTCTGTTTCTTAATATTAAAAAATGTCAGGTCATTCGTTTTTGTAAAATACGAAATCATATAATTTATGTATATTCGCTAAATAACGTAAAATTGACAGCTGTCACTCAAATCAGGGACTTGGGTGTTATATTTGATGAACAGTTAACATTCAATCCGCATGTAAATGAAATCACAAATAAAGCCTTAAAAATGCTTGGTTTTATATGTAGAACCGCATGCGACTTCAAGTCATTAGAATGTTTGAAAACACTGTACACATCTTTAGTAAGAAGTCAAGTAGAGTATAATTCGCCTATTTGGTCCCCCTTTTATAAAATACATTCCAACAATATTGAAAGGGTACAACACAAATTTCTACGATTTATTAACTTTAAACTAAATATTCCAATCCAAAATATAAATTATATCCAGCTGATGCACCAACTAAATTTGATTACGCTGTCAGATAGGCGAATTATCTCCGACCTTGTTCTACTAAATAAAATTATTAATTATAGAATCGACAGCCCTGAAATTCTGGCCACAATAAAATTATTTGTACCTTCCAAAAATACGAGACAAAATTCCACGTTTTTCTGTGACAATTTCAAAACAAATTATCAAGCGCACATATCCCTAAATCGAATACAAAATTTTGGTAATAAATTTGGTAATGTCGTTGATATATTTAGAGATTCCGTAGCAGTGCTTAAACGAAATCTACATAAACACTTTGCTGAAATATATGACTTCACCATTCCATAGTGAAAAACCCTTTTTAGCTTCTATTTATTTCACTCTTTTCTTTTAGACTTTTAAACTTTAATATATATATGTAACTTTACAAATTAATATTGTAATTTAATTTATATTTCGATTATGCTTAAGTCCCTACTAATGCTGATTAATTTCAATCCCGTTATTTTTGTTTGTAAGTACAAAAAAAAAACTGTTCTCCATAATGGTATTCTATATTATTTGTAAAACATTTATGTAGGTACTACACATAAAATAATTATTTTATTCATATATGTACTTAAACTTTTATATGCCATATAGTTAATGCAATAATACTAATAACAATGTATGTAAAAGCCCAATGGGCGTTTAAATAAATAAATAAATAAATAAATAAATAAATATATTTTCCTAAAACTAGATAAAAAATGCTTTTAAATTGAAAATAATCTTCTTCACTCACCTTCTATCCGATTCGAATTTGAAAAGCGACCCTTTTTTATTCCCCGATCAATAAAAAAAAAACATATGGCATTTTTTAGAGTTTCAGTAAATTTTCGATGCGTCAGAATGTCAATAGATTAGCATATTATTCTCCCTCCGTTTGATAGTTGTTAAACAAATTGAATTAATTCGATGCTATCGTCCGGGTTATTTATGGCCCGCCGAGTCACGGATCATTGGTCACCCCAGCCGATGCGGGAACAATGCGACAAATTAAATAATCGTTTTGAGGAGACGGTCGTGTGACCATGCGTTGCGCCCGCGATGGGAACGGAATGCATAAATAGATTCTTCATCATTTGTTTAGAATGCGAAGGAGGAAAGACCGGGGACGTGGGTATAGGTATTAAGAGTGGGTGAATGAAATACTGGAACTACGGCCTGGCCGTTAAGATCTTCGTAGTATACTTTTTTCGCAATAGCTTTTGAGAAAAGGGGGATTAACACGTCCCTACTTAAATCCTCAGGCTAATTTGTTGGCCTTTCGGAACAACTCATATAGGTTTCATAGAAATCATTGTGTCTCCCTTACTATCACAGTTAGAAATATGATCTAAACGGTGTTAGAAAGAAAAAACAGCACGGTTTATATGCAAATCTAAAAGTTAAACACAAAATAATTCAATTATTCAATTTAATTCAATTTACACCTTTATGACACCAAAGATTCCTAGAGTGATTTGGAAAAAATGAAACTGTGAGACCTTTTTAGGTGTTACTTTTACATAAAACGACGTTTATTATTATTACATAGGTGACCATAATGTTTTTAATACATTTGCCTAATAATATATATGTTGAGATCAAAAAAGGAACGCTCCGATGGTTTGGGCATGTAGAGCGAATGAACGAGGAAAGGAGTGTAAGGAGAATATATGACGCAAATGTGAACGGTAGAAGAAGTCGAGGACGCCCAAGAAAGACATGGCACGACCAAGTGAATCACATACTTGGGTCGGGCCATGTCAAGAGTCAGAATAATAGAAGAGAATGTATGAGACGTTGTATGAATGTAAACGAGGCAAGGATTGTGTGCCAAGACCGGGATGTTTGGCGGTCCGTCCTCTCTGCTTACCCCTGCGGGGAAACGGCGTGATGGTTAGTTAGTTGGTTAGTTATATATATATTTTTTTTTCTATGATCAAATGTGAGTGGTTTATTTATGTGTCAAATGTCAAATCTACTGACTTCGTATTCCATAAGCACACTTCTCCACGAAATAAATTATTACAATTTTTAATTAACATTACAATTTGGGAAGCGGGAATAGATACCGCCGCCCGGGAACCTTTATTGGATAACCAACACCTCTGCCATACCTCAAGTGGTTCGCTACGTTTGGTGATTTAGCAGGGATGCCCTGGTTCATGGGGTGAGGTTTGTCTAGGTCTTGTGTGACGTGACTTTACGAACTTTGAATATTTTTCGCATTGAGCCGTTGTTGGCGCGATATCGAACAAAAACACATCTAGCGATACACACATGAAGACAAAACCATCGAACATGAATGGGCGTGGGTACTGGGTGTAAGGCACTGAGACAGACAGAAGTAGAGACGTTTACTAAAGGCAGACATGACTCTCATAGCGTGAAATACAATCGAGCTTGTCGAAGATTCAAATCATATAATATAGATATTATAATGTTCTAAATTTTACTTTACTTTAGTACTAAATTATAATTATAAAATGGTTTCAAACTTTCTCATAAGTATGAGGCGGATAGTGGCGGCAAAACGTAAAATTCCAGAGCCGCTCATTATTAAAGGCAAAACAATTAAATTATCGTTATTTAACCGGTCAAATTTGTTTTAAACAGAGTGTAGCTCATGCACGTGGCTAGCGAATACCACGAGAGGTCTGGTGTGAACAAATTCTCAATTTTTTATTATTTTTTACGAAATAGATTTTCAAACAGTGAATTCGTACAAACAACACTTTTTCACATACAAATATATTGGATTTTCAGTTTGGAGGTTGTGTGATATCAATTGTGTTATTTTAATGAAATATTATACCAAGTTTGTAGGAAATAAATAGAAAATTTAATAATAACTCATAAGTAAGTGCTGAAGTAGGTATATGTGTATACTTGGACCAAAACTAATCATTTCAATTAAGTGTTTACAAAATTCAAGATTTACGTAGCATAAGGTATGGAGTAAAGTACCCGATGTAGATATCCATAAGAAGACTTATTTTGGATATTATAAGAACAAGCCGTATCTTCTTCAATACCATCCAGCGACGGACACTGAAGGACCTGAGCCAAGTGATGAGAGGACCTACGTAAGTGTTCAATCTGGCAAGATCAAGTGGAAGTAGTGGTTTGGTATGAAAAACCGCTGTTGGTTTAAACCAAAGATATTGAATTATAAGTAGATGTGCTATCTGCTGTTTTTACTATGTGGGTCTGCGCTTCCGGGTGTCGCCGATATTGTTTACCAATTAACAAATAAACTAAAAGAACAAATAATTAACGAATAAACCAAACGAACGTTAAACTAAATGAACGAATTCTTTCCTTATTCAAAATATATTGTTAACCAATATTAATGCACATTTTTAAAAAATCAACGAAATGAACAAATTCTTTTTGTATGAAAACTACGCTAATTAGCGCGTAGTCCGGCGACAGTTGCGCGGACACCATAGCATATCTCTTCTGTATTTGAATATCTTTGGTTTAAACCTTACAAGGGGACATCAGAAAAAAATGGAATACGTTAGTTTTCTTCCGGCTAAACAGGATTTTTGTGTTTTAGAAGTTAACCTAAAACTTTACCGAAAGTGGCATAGATCAATATATGGATAATGAAGTTGAAAAACTCATTTTCGGAACCAACAAGTTGGGGAGGTATAATTGACGTAGGTAAATAATAAATAAAATATATTTTTAAATATCGTTGTCAAAGTAAGGAAATTATTTGAATTCTCTCTCTCTCTCTGGTTTCAATCGTGGGATTGGTTTGCAGCAATTTCATCTATACGTTTCTTCCACTCTTCCCTGTCTTGTGCGGCTCTTTTGAAGTCTGCATATGATGAGCAGCGCACGTCCACCAGCAGGTCCTCCAGGTACTCTCGGCGTGGGCGTCCCCTAGCGTTTGTCCCCTCGGTCATACCCTCCATTATGGCATGCAAGAGGCCTTCTTGTCTTATTACATGGCCGATCCATCTTGTGCGCCTTTCGGACAAGGTCCTGAGCAGGTGCCTTCCTCCTTCGATTCTTTGGAGAACCTCCTCATTTGTGATGTGGTCTCTCCAGGAAATTCCTAATAGTCTTCTATAGGACCACATCTCAAAAGCCTCTAGTCTCCGTTTATCTCTTTCGGATAGGCACCATGTTTCGCAGCCGTACATCAAGATACTCCATAAATAGGTCTTAATGAGGAGTATTCTCAGTTTTAGGTCTATATTATTCGATTCTATTATTTTCGACCTTTTATTGAATGCAAGCCTAGCCTGGTGTATACGGCTGTCGACCTCGCTCTTAGACCGACCGTCCCATGTTATTTTGCTCCCGAGGTAGACAAACTCCTTGGTGTTCTTTAGTGGAGCTCCTGACATCTCTACTCTCATCTGAGGTTGCGTTCGGCCTACAGTCAGCAGCTTTGTTTTGTCTTTATTTATCTTCATGTTGTAATTGTTTTGAAGAATGCTTTGCATGATTGTTAAGGCCTCTTGCAGTTCTTCTTCTTTGAATTCATTTCACTTTAATTATCAACCAACTATCGTTTTTTTCACATATCATCGAAAATTATTACTTTTATTTCACATATTACACAGATGTTAATGGACTTACGAGTACTTTAATCAGTGATACTGATACCATTTGGAGTACCTACAAAATGTAAATGAAATTTTGACATCCGGTGATATTTTTGATGCTCAACTAAAAACTTAAAAAATCAGTAGGTATTGGATAGTTAAGGGGCAGGAAGAGGGGCTGGGCTTCGGTGACCAGTGACGACAAACAGAAGAATTTTTATTTTGGTAATTTTAGGTAAAATTTAGGAAAAATCATCAGGGACGAAAATTCAACTTACTTACATTTTTTTACTTAATTACTATCAATCTGACTTAGTTCTAATGTTATTTTTACGCCAACAATTTTTTGTGCCAACCTAGTTGTTCTTATCTATCTTTGTAAATCGCCTTTAGGTATTTTTTTTCAACAAAAATTTAAAAAAATAGCTAAGTTTCGTGTCATTAATAAACAAAGTTTTGTGTTTGAATCCAAAAATAGTAGCCTCCTTTGTAACGAAAATTATAAAATAATCACAATTACTACCAATTTACCCCAAAGATATTGAAATATAATAGATGTGCTATCCGCAGTTTTTACTATAGTAGGTGGGACTGCGCTTCCGGATGTCGCCGATATTGTTTACCAATTAACAAATAAACTAAATGAACTAATAATCAACGAATAAACCAAACGAACGTTAAACTAGATGAACGAATTCTTTCCGTATTCAAACCATATTGTTAACCAATACCTACAAATGCACACCTTCAAAAAATCAACGAAATGAACAAATTCTTTTCGTATGTAAACTACTCTGAGTAGGTCGTAATCCGCCGACAGTTGCGCGGACATCATAGCATATCTCTTTGTATTTGAATATCTTTGATTTACCCATAGACATCAGAATTCAATAGACCAGAAGTTACAGACGAGGGGGTAAAACCAAACTATGAAGGGGAAGAGGGGAAATATGACTGTGATTCGTTATACAATCAATCTGACAGTAAATAGGCATCTCGCATTACAATATCACCATTTAGTTCTTAAAAGCAAAATCTGCTTTGAATGAATAGACCTTTTTACATGGGAGCGCGAATTGCTTGCCACGATAATAACATATTTGCTAAGGCCAAATGGTCGCCGCAAAAAGACTCGCCCCAATACACATAGCAATATTTTGTTGCCGTGTTTAGTTAAAACACTATTACAAATGTTTCATAATTTACTTACCCCTGTAAACAGCGACGAAAACACTGGAGAACCGCCCACATTCGCTATGTCTATATAATATGTACCTATAATGTATAGCGCAAGCTGCTGTTTTTGGCGTGATATTTCGTAAAACGTATAGATGTTACTTTCGCGCTGGTCACTACAAGAATGATGACGTCACATATTTTAGATTCTCTCCCCTCCCCATGGAGCGAGCTGGCGCCAAGGCGGAGCTTATAGCCGGTTCCATGGGGAGGGGGAAATATTACGTTTTTATCACTTAGGGCAGGTCCAGATATATTCATATGTCCGTGGATTTACCCCAATTTCTTTTGTTCTTTTACTCATGTAGTCAGAGGGCTTTTTACTAGAAGCAGTTTTATAGAAAATTAGTGGTGTTATTTAAAAAAATGCAGTCTGTAAAAGTTTCAATTCATTTACCGGATGAACTGTAAAAATATTATTATAATTATGTACTTTCTTTCTTCTTTTTCTCTGTAATATATACTCACTCTATTTTATATTTTATTTTGCTTATTATTATTTCTGTTATTTCACCAGTAGCGTCTCCACGTAATAACTTAACCTTGATTTACGCACGCTGTGAATATTTTTAATTGGAGTGCATATCCCAGTGGCAATTTCAATATTGTGACAATTGTTAACACACTGTAAATGTTTCAAACGTAAATAAATATATTTGAGACATTAGTGACAGAAGATCAAGATCAAATGGAAAAACAAAAAAATGTTTTATTTCAAATTTTTGATGAAAATGTAAAGGCTCTTTTTAAAACAAGGCTTTTGACGTTGTATTAATGGAAGCAACTAAAATAAGATTACTGAAATTCCTACATCGAGGTTTCCACAATTATAACCGGTTAAATGTAGACACATATTAGATAATGTGTAGGTAGGTACCTACTTATAAATTAGAAAAGGAGTGCTTTCAGTATCGCAGTGGTAGGTAGCTAAGATAGGCTGTAATTAATATTCAAACGCACAAGTACGAAGAGTGCCTATTATATTATATTATAATACGTGTGAATGTGAATACAGTCAGGTGTGTGAACATTGTTGTTCAAAATAAACACTTATCTTGCAGAAGGTTATTGAACTTACTGTGACACACTATAATGCACTTGGGAATTTGCATGTACCTAATAACAGATAAAACTTTGCGTAATGAAATGAAAATAAGCAGGTAGGTAGGTAGGTACCTACATAGTTTTTCCTTCAATTTGGGAGGCGTTATGGGTTTCACCTGCCCGAGAACCATTTATTGTATAACCAACGCATCTGTGCATAGGTCACCTATTTGGTGATGTAGCAGAGGGGCCCGGTTTCATGGGGTGAGGTTTGTCTAGATTTTGGCGGCGAATGCGTTGCCCATCTTCAGCGTGGCGGTCCGGATTGATAGAGACTGGTTAAGGGAGGCGTTTAGACCCCTCCAGCCGGATACGATCCATCGCCTTGCACCGCAGTTGAAGGGATGGATTTATCCGTCCGTCACTCACGGACACATTGACCCCAGACACCTTTTTCCCGTCTAAGAACTTCCTCTCCTTAAAAATACCCTCCACACAGCATCCCATAAAATGACATAGGCCCTGGGGGAAATTATTTTCCTCAGTGCCTCCTGAGAGTAGCTAACGCAAAAAAAAAGAAGTTTTGTAATTATTTTTTTTTAAAGACAACATTACTGGATTACAAATAACCTGACAACATCTATTTAAAAACTGCTTCTAACGTCGATATAGGATATAGGTGCCTACCTACCTTAGCTGAAAATTTTGCTTGTGCAAAGATGGGGAACTTAGCTAGCAGAGGAATTGAACCCACGTTAATTAATATTAACTGGTCAAATATATAAGTTTTAAGCCGTGAGATGCATTCTGAACAATTTAGGGAACGATATGATTTTAGATTTTCACGACCAAAAGTATTTTTGTTGTTTGTTTTTAGGGTGTTATGCCGTGTTACGCTACCTCCTCCTTTAGCCAACGTTTCGGACAGCGTTACAGTGTCCATCATCAGGGCAGATGTGTTAATGTTAGTGGTAAAATGTGTGCTTAAGTACTTCGAAGCAATACCGTGCCGCCAGCTCCACTCCACTGCGAGCTGGAATTACAGTATACTTGAAGATGGTTTTCTGCATTTAGCTTTGGTGTAGCCGTCAATTATCGGATACCAAGAGCTATTGAGCTTAGCTCCGTCGTCTCTATTAATGTTTATAGGATTTTTATGAATTTCAATTGCCTCTGTAATTAGGCGTGCTCTATAAGCTATTGCTCTATAAGTCATTAATAGAGACGACGGAGTTAAGCTCAATAGCTCTTGGTATCCGGTAGTTGACGACTACACCAAAGCTAAATGCAGAAAACCATCTTCAAGTATACTGTAATTCCAGCTCGCAGTGGAGTGGAGCTGGCGGCACGGTATTGCTTCGAAGTACTTAAGCACACATTTTACCACTAACATTAACACATCTGCCCTAATGATGGACACTGTAACGCTGTCCGAAACGTTGGCTAAAGGAGGAGGTAGCGTAACACGGCATAACACCCCAAAAACAAACAACAAAAATTTAGGGAACGTACAAAAAAATAAATAGAATTAGAAAAGAGCTGAATGCCACTGTAAGATTATAAAAAAAAGATAAAAAATTTTAAATATGAAATTGTTTATCTTTAATTAAGATCGGCTAGTAGCCATATTAACAAATACAATATCTTTAACGAAATAATTAAAAACACTTTTTTTACCACGCTAATCTTTATTTAAAAGATCAACATGTTTCGAGAGCGATGTTCTCTTTATCAGGACATTATACGTACAATATCTTTAGCTCAAGCAACAAAATTCCGCTTATTATGACGGTAGTAAAAGGTTTTTCAAAATTTTCCCGTTATTCGTCACCCTGTTGAGTTTATCTTTCTTTTTATATGCCTACTTACAGTTTTTTTTAGTTGGAAACGTTTATATGTAAGAGGAAATTATAAAAACAAAAGATACAAAAAGGAGCAGTACCTAGG
The DNA here is from genome assembly GCA_929108145.2 of Limnephilus rhombicus. Taxonomy (NCBI): domain Eukaryota; kingdom Metazoa; phylum Arthropoda; class Insecta; order Trichoptera; family Limnephilidae; genus Limnephilus; species Limnephilus rhombicus. Next base: position 8,104,176 of record OV815296.1, read on the forward strand.
TACCTACCTACCTACTAACATAATAAATTAATGAAGCAAAGACAAAAGAAGGACATAATATTTATTGCAAATAAGAGACAATATTCGTGTCAAAGCCCAAACAAGATTTTGATTTAGAATTTATCCATTATTCTGTCAAGACCAATGTCTTAACAAAATACCTAAAGAAGAACTTGGCATACCGATCCAAATACAAACCGAACATTCTGTCCAAACGGTTATACAAAAATGGAAGCGATTTCCTTGATTATTATATAGTTTAAGTAATAAATGTTCGTTCTAAATAATGAACTTGAGTACACATTAACTTTAATCTGCGAATTATTGTTCAAATTCTGGAAACGATCCGTTCTTTCAGACTGGCACCAAAAATTTCAATGTCTTGACTTTAGTTAACAAATCTTGAATTTCTGGAAGTATTTCTGGAATACTCGTTCCAAATAATGAAATAGAATAATAAAAGACCTACCACATATTATTTAAATGCATAAAAAAACACAGCCACAGAACTGATTAATCTGTGAAGAACTGAAATTACATAAAATTAAAAAACCTTTATGCCGGAAAGTGCGAAAAATAAGGGCATTTAAAAATGGTGACCGGACAACGCAACAAAGTAACATAACATCACTCTTTTGAAAAATCGTTAAAAGTGAGGAAAACCAAAAATAAAAAACCAGAATAAACAGATTGTGTAAGGTTATGTTAAGGCCTTTTTTTCGTCTCTTTTAATGACTTCTCAAAGAGTTGTTGAAATTCCACATTGCTGAGTTTTCATAGAACCTTTAAAAACTACCACAGATTCAAAACTTGATTTTTTTTATCTGTCACAAAATCCATCATAGCGATGCCACATACCTACTCTAAACTGTGTCAGAAAGACAAAATAGCTCGCTTCATATTCAAATATTAAAATTAGCCACAAAAGAAGTTTACCTTTATGAAATCAAAGTTTCGAATCGCAATTTGAAATAAATTTATAAAACTTTTGGAATTTTTTATTAATTCTTTTTTCATAGAACAACAAAAAAATCAGGTGACAAAAACGTTTGTAATACATTTGTCTAATAAACTGTATAGATATGTTTTTTTTTTCGTTATCATTAATCATCATTATCATTACATAGTATAAAATGAAATCGCTCAAAATGTATGTGCGCGTTAATCTTTTAAACTACCCAACGGATTTTCATACGGTTTTCACCAATAGATAGAGTGATTGAAGAGGAATGTTTATATTATAATACATGTAAATTATATTTGAGAAAAGCCGAGAAATTCAAAGAAGACATATTTTTGTGCGATTTAAAACGGCTGGCGGGCCGTACTATAGTCACTTTTGAAATTCGTCCTACGGAAGAAATTGGAAAATATATGTCCTAGAATAAGTAGGTATTTGATTTTACCTTTTCAAATATCCAGTGTTGCATTGCAAGCATTGTATAATTATTGGCGATCGCTAACTATATTATTATATAAATAAAAAATAATAATTATTATTATATAGTTGATTCAAGAAGAAGGTTTATATCTATAATATATGCTTATTATAGTAGAGAAAAGCCGAGAAATTCAAATATTCAATTCAGGCAGCGGGCAGCTGGCAGGCGGGTGGTGTGGATTTTATAAAGGTTGGGTAATGGCGTTGTGTTTCGTTAGCCACAGCAACATGTGGCCGGGTCTGCTAGTTTTAATTATAAAAAACATAAATAAGGTGACCCATTTTTAAACCATTTTTATTTTATATTTGCATGCAAAGTTTTTATATTCCAAAAATTATATGTTTACTTTGAATTATAAAATTTGAAAGTGTATTTCATCACTTTTCAAAAACAGTTTTTAGTTTTGGGATATGTTCAGAAATATTCGATTTATTTGCAAAGCCGAAATATTTTGACCCTCTGACAAAACATCGTCGAGGCCTGAGGGGATAAAAAAATCAAATTCGAACCAAATTTTACAATTTTTTATTTGAAAATCGAATTAATTCTTGGGCTTTGACAAGCATTTAAAATTTCGAAGTAGGTTGGGTTATGGGCTATTTTGTTATTATATAATTATAAAAACAATGTACGCGTACCTAAATATTTATTCCGTTTATGTTAGTTATATCAACTTTCGCTTTCTGTTAAAATGGCATTAAAACATTTCGCTGTATTTAACGAGTTGTTAAATACTTAATTAAACTGGCAAATGTATGCGAACTTTAGTATTGGTAAGAGAATAATGCAGGCTTTATGGTCCGTGAAGCATTATGTGCTTAACAGCTCAATGTTTATGTTTTGTCGCCATTAAATCCATCATTATTTAATTAATATAATTAATTAAAACGGTAAAGGTGTTATAAACTGACGGGGCCAATTTTAAATTACAATGGCGTAATGTTTTACTTTGTAGGTTATGGTTTATGGTAACGATTCAAATAATCTTACATTAAAAATATGTTTTTAGGCATCTAGGTATTATTGTATGCGTCACGTGATTTTAGTTAGATTCTTTATGCATATTGAATGTTTGAAAAAATAGGATTTTTTTTTAATTTTTGGACTAGTATAAATGACTAAAGACTTTCCAAAAATCTTCCACAAAAACGCTGATAAAGTGTCGTGTTAAATTCTGAATCAGTCTGTTAATAATAACACTACTTATGTAGATGACGTTATGGTTTAAATTCCCGTTTAACACCAGCCGCCTGGTTTGATTTATGCAAGAAAAAAAAGTGTGTTTTATTTTATTTTGCGAAATATTGAAATATTTTACGATCATTTTCTAAATATTTTAATTTCCCTCATTATTCAATAAAACTAAAACCGAAAAGTAGAAAATTTTGAACTTTAAAGCACTTTTTATAGACTTGATACTTTATTTTTTTCTAGGCTTATAAAAAGACTAATACAAAAAAACACTCGATTATTTCAGAGTCAATTATGTCTTCTATTATTTCTGTCTAATATTTCTAAGCTATCTAATTTTCAGACCAAAATCACGTGATTTGACATTAGGTACTTAGTAGTGCATCCATCACCTTAGACAAATTTTGAAATATTTTGCTCCAAATACTTAAGTATCTGTGCCTACAAAAAATGTGCTGTCAATAGGTATTGTAATCACTGAATTGATACACACTAGAAATGCTTTTCGTGTAGATTTGAACAGACATCAACGTCACTACTGACTTAGTACCTTCTGGTAAATTTTGCATTTACCAGGCACTCTGTCTCTCTTACACCTTGCCTGACATCATTATTACCATCCCATTTGATTGAATGAAAATTTATTAATGATGATTCACCACTGTTCTTTTTATTTAAAATTTAAGAAAAGAATGTTCACACATTTGGATAACGCAATATGCCCACACCCAATGAAACATTTCAAAAACAAAGAAACCACACTTCCGCGACAAAGGAATGAAATTATGAACATACCCAAATTTAAAGCTACTTTTGGAAGAAAGTATAACCTACCCCTTACATTTAGCTTTGCAACTTATTTACACCAGCAAAATAAAATACAAAAATCATTAAAAAACAACTCTCGCTTAGAGACAATAATGTCCTCTGCGTGCGAACTCTATCTAAATTTCTTTAAATGGACAATATACAGTGTTAATTTCAAGCGACCTCCCAGGTAAGTATGGTCCTGTTTTCATTAAATTTTAGGCAGCATCGCGTTCATTGGTCAAAATATTGTACACATATTTTCGTATCGGTGATCAATGAACCGATGTATGCAATTTTTAGCCATAAGTTGTTTATAATTGTTTGCCTAGCTTGTAGTTTTTTAGATTTTAGAAATGTATTATAAGTTTGTACAACGCCCTTGAGGTGATTTTTCACAAAAACGGCGCTATATAAATCATCCAAATATTATTATTATTATTAGAGATATAAGGAGTCGAAATAGTAATAGCAATTTTCCAAAACTTTATGAAAATCTAAACCTTTAAAAGAAACTTCCTTAGCCCCTCCGGCCTCGTCGATTTTTGTCAAAGAGTCAAAATATTTCCGCTTTACAATAAAATCCATATAAATGGAATATTACAGAAAGTATCCAAAAACTAAAAACTGTTTTTGATAGGTGATAAAATACGCTTTCAAATTGAATGAAATGAAATGTCAAAATTTTGCATGCAAACATCTAACTAAAATGACTGAAAAACACATACATATTTTATTAAATAAATGTATTGCAAACGTTATTATCATCTCGGTTTTTTGTCGTTCCATGAAAAAATAATTAATTAAAAAAATCCCAAGGCTTAAGGGAAATTTATTTTAAATTGCGGTTCGAAATGTTGGTTTCATGAAGGTCTAAATTACTTCTTTTGGTTATTTTTTACATTTTAATATAAAGCGTAGTATTTTCTCTTTCTATCCCTTTAAGACTTATTTCTTACTAGATGTAAGGGAGACACAACGATATCTATGAAGCATATATGAGCTGTTTCGAAAACCGTACAAATATACGTTAAATTAATCCATAGTTAATCCTAGTTTGCCTCGGAATTGTTTTCACACGGTTTTGATAGAATTATGGATCCCAACCGATTGACTGGTCGATCGTGGAGCAAATTTTGGTAGACTCCAATATTACGATTGAGAATTTTGAAAATAATGATACCTACTTATATTTTAAATTTACAACACATTGGGAAAATATATATAGATCCTGGTCCTAGACATAACGGTTTAGCTATATTACCTTGTTCTTATCTGTTAACAAAGCGGCGCAATGGTCAACATTTTAAAGTAGGTACTAAGAAAATATCAAAAATATATGACGGCCTCCATGACCGAGGGGTAAGGCTCTCGACTAAAAATTCAATATTTGTGTTATTTCATAATTTATTTATTTTTAATATGTAGATAAGTAGGTATATTTACGGCACATTCAAGAGTGGATTTACTATCTACATCGCCCTGGTGTAAAACCACTGTTCAGAATTGAAACGATGCTTGAAATGGCTTTTTCCGTGTTTGGTGACCAGATCTGAATAGCCAGGTGTTTTCCCACCTTTGCCCTTCCCCTCGCGCTACCTTCAGCCTCACAACATACCCCAATTGGGAATGTCATAGTCTCACTGGCTCCAGAACTCCAGACTCTTGAGCAGTATTTACATAGAAAAAACCGAAAAAAATCCTACAAGATTCCTGTTGGTAGTAGATCCCAATGAAAAGTAGGTTAAAAAATGATTATTTTTTGATTAATTTTTATCCATTATTATGTTGGCATTATAAAAACGAAAACATAAAAATAAAAACTAGATCTACCAGACTCTCAATTTTAATACTGAGAAATTTTGTTATTTATTTGCTGATTTTTTCTACATTTTTTAAGAATTCACATTAATTTTTTTCCTTGGAAATCTGTTCAGCACACAATTGGCCAGAACATTAAAATCGTGCTACATTATTTTTCATATTGTGAACAGCTTCGGGAATGGTTTAACTTTCACGTGTAAGTTCTCGAACAAGAAGGTTAAATTTGGTATCAAAAAAGGTTAAATTACCCTTAGCACGATATCCTACGCTTGTCCCGAATCCAAAATCGATTTAAGTTTTAACCAGAGCACTAAAACCTTCAGACGAGATTTTGAAAATTTACAAAAAAGTTTATGTAGAATCAGAAAGCTAATAATTTATTGTAACTTTTTTATGTGGTTACCGCCCAAGACTGCTCCCGTCTGGAGCCAGTTAGATTATGGCGTCCCCAATTGGGGCATATGTTGTGAGACTGAAGGTAGTGAGGAGGGGAAGAAAATGATGAAAAGGAAGGTGACGAAGTAGGCACCTGGCTATTTATACTGGTCACTAAGTACCTGCGGTGGTTTTACACCTGGGCGATACTCAAAGTATCTTCCACTCTGGAAAGTGCCGCAAAAATGCTATGTAGTATAAAATGAATAAAATTGTGAAATAACACAAATTAATCAAATAAAATTTATTTGCGCACTCCGATTTGAAACGGCGTCCTCCAGTTTGCTAGTCGATAGCCTTACCCTCGACCACGGGGGCCGTCATTATTAATGGGAATGGAAAATAATATGAAACGATAAATTTTAAAAATTATAAATAAAGATTGTAAATGCCAAAGACAAAAGTAGCTACATTATTTGTACCTAACAGAAAAGTGAATTTTTTTTAAAGTTATGGATGAAAATGCGTATAATAACAGCATTGACCTAGATAGTAAAGCAAATTTTATGACTCCGAAGCTCACAGTTAGATAGACTATGTTCCTATAGTTAAAAGTTATAGAAGACAACTCTGAATTTTTATCTACCACCAAGTCCAAATGCCTTTTTAGGGAAACAGAATCAGGAACATCGCTTAGGTCCAATTTATTTCCTTTTAAATACTTATCTACACTTAAATTAAATTTAATCATAAGTGATCATTAAAATTCTCACGGACAGGTGAAGGACAGGGACTAAAATTGTGCTGAAGTTCAAAATTCGAGTATGGTCGTTGTTTTTAGGGAGATAATTCAAAATCTTTTCAGCAGATGAATTTGTGATTTAAACGCGCGGTTTTCAATAAAATGTCATGAAAATTTAGCACTTTTGAGGTTATTTTTTAAAACGACGAATGCACAGTTTATTGATCCGGAGAACTGACACGATCAAGTCGAACTAAACCTAAGAGCTAAGACCAATGACGAACAAATTCGTAGATGGTGACAGGACAACTCAGATTTAAACCATCTCAGAAGCACCCGAGATAGTTCATTAAGATGATAAAAAATAGGTTAAAAGTTAGGTTAGGGTTACCGGCTATTTGAAAATTATTTTTTCATAGCTTTTAATGACCTTTCTGAGGTGTTTCTGATTTGGTTTCATTCTGAGTTGGCATGGAACCGTTCGGATGGGGGAAAACGCATGGATAGGTGAGAAAAAATACATGCCTAAAGAGGACCGTTCACAATAATATTTTTTTTTATAAACCCCGTGGAGATATGACATAGGTAAGGTACGATTTTAGACGTTTAGGGGAAGCCCAACGCAACATTAATTAGTCATAACCTAACTTATAATTATATCATTTTGAGGTTCTACAGATATTTTTTGTAGTGATTCTCGTTTTTTTCCATTTTCTATAATAGGTAGATACTACTTATTTTGAGATAATAAAAAATATTTGTTAAAACTTACATGTAAAAATAATCCTTATTTTCGGAAAGAACACTTCAGTTTAAATATCACTTAGTCAAAAAATCCACTGATTTTAAAAACACATTGACACAAACGTCTTCCAAGACCAAAATATAAAAAATAAAAAACAGTCACTTAACCAATAAAATTTTGAAAACAAGCACGTGTATTTTCTATAATCGTTTCAAATTTTAAACTATTGCGCGGCAAACTGTCGTGTTCGTAAAATTCCACAGTTTTTTTTAAAAGATCACAGTTCGAAACGCACCACACACAATGAAAATAAAAACGTTTAAAAATCGAATGTCAGGTGGAATTTTTTTTTCAAACTAAAGATGGAGCGCGCTTTCCGTTTGAATTTTCCTGTGTGCGGGAAATTTTTTTTATGTCGACTCGAAAAAGACATTTTCCGCCGAAATGTTGGAGATTTTTCGATAATTTGTCTGCACGCCTCGCCCCATCTTGGCAACACTAATTTTTCTCAGGTTAAGTATACACTTTTCGCCGCGTTTAATATAATGGCGGACAATTTGGAAACGACAACGCGTGTAGTCTAACCGAACGATAACTACATAATGACTAGTTTCGATCCGTTCCCCCTCAATCTGCTCTTCACCGCTGCACTACTCACACCTGATTGGCTGGAATTCACCAAACCCCGCCTTCCTCTCTTGGCATTGGTTGAAAATCCACCATTCTTTTTTTTAAATCGTGTAATCGCGGTATCCGATTGGTTGGTTTGAAAGTCAAATGGTGCGCTGGGCGGAGCTTACGCCCTTCGGTCCCGTGTTTGGACCCGGTTTTGGACCCGCTCAGTAGCTTCTAAAGCGTTCCGAGTAATGTTTCAATGCTTCGATTTTTGACAAACACGTTTTTTCTCAAGTATGTCGGTGTTGTTTTTTTTCTGTTTTATGTATTTAAATAATGAATGGATTAAAATTTTAAGACAGTCATCCGAAAATGACATTAAAATCATGGAAATTTACAAATAGGTATCTACCTATCTAAAACGCATGCATCTTCGTTCTTTTATAGGTATATTTTTTGTTCATCGAGAGATAGGTAGGTAGGTACCTGTGTAGGTACAGTGTTTTTTTTATTACCTAATAATCTAAGGTTCGTAGAAAATGCGTTTAACAAGGTTAGCTCATCGCGAGGTTAGAGCGGGAATTGGCTAAAATATCGTGACGTAGTTTGAAGTCCATGTTCCACTGGGAGATTTGAATTAACTGCAATACAAGTGGCAGTGTTTTACTTCAGGCTACGTCACGCCTTCGAAATTTCGAAAGCGGCCCGACGAAAAAGGCCCGTATGAGCTAACCTTGTAAAATGCATTTTCTAACCTTGTATTGGTCCTGAATAAGGTAGGTTTATTTGAAGAAACCCCAAACAGGAAAATGTTAAATTGTTCTAAGAGCATTTCCAAAAAGGCTTTACGATTTGTGAGAAATACATGACTTGGCTTTTGGTGGTTTGGGTCCACAGGTAGATAATTGTTTTGTAACCCTTTTTTTTAAGATAAACATTCCTGAGTTACGAATAATCTGCCAATATTTGAAAATCTCTTACTTAATAGGTACCGTCACAGTAAGCGGAAAATGTTGCTTGTGTCGTGATAGAGGACTTATCCAGTGGAGGAATTGAACTCCCGAGGCCTGGGTGGGAACTAGACAGTTAAATAAATGCACACAGTTAGTATAAACGAAGTTCAGTCAAGTGTTCAGGTTTTATTGGAAATTGGTTCATCGCCATATTGTGGGATATCACAAAAGCTGAAAGTGTCAGATTTCACTATGTTTTGAGTAACCTACATTACACGTGACTTGTTTCTTTTTCTTCTTCTTCTTGTACCGTGTCCGTTCAACGGACGTTGGCTATCATGTTGGCTATGCGGACTTTGTTTACTGCAGCCCGTAAAAGCTCTACCTACAGTAGACTGGCCAAACCACTTCCTCAGGTTTTTCAGCCATGATGTTCTCCTTCTTCCAGGGCCCCGTCTTCCGACAATCTTTCCCAGCATTATGAGATGCAAGATCTCGTACCACAACACTTCCAACAAGTGACAATAGGTTATACATATTCGTACCTGATTAATCTTTGAAAACTGTTAAAAATTAAAAAACATATCTATTAATTCCGCCATAATACAGAGTGCGTTGAAAAATACGGTTTCATGACAGTTGATCCCCCAACAGTTGGCCCCCGGCACACTTATATGCAATATGCAGTCGATGTACGGCAAAATAACAAAATTAGAAGATATATATAATTCAAATGCATCAAGAATAAAACTACTTGTCTATATACCTACTGTTTATACCAGTGTATACCTAAGTACAAAATTCCACACCGTAAATAAATTCGTTTGATATCCATACCAACTTTATAATTAAAGATAGGTACCCACTTATTTTTTAAGCCGACTTTAGGTTTTAAACTGGTAAAAAGAAAACAAAAAAATAATAGCATTGAAGAAGAAGATAATACCAAATAATAATCTAAACGAAAATATGAAAGAGAACAAGACACAGAAAAACAGGAAAAGATAATGGTCCCAGTTGCGGTCCCATATATATGTCCCAGATGCGACCGTTGCGAAGTTGTTCTCTTTCATATTTTCGTTTAGATTATTATTATTATCTTCTTCTTCAATGATATATTACATTGATGGGAATAACCTTCAAAAGTTATAAAAGATAGTTTTTCTTATAAAAATTGAAAAAATTATGGTTTCATAATTTCGAGGGCCAACTGTCGGGGATCAACTATCGGGTCACCGAAAAGTATCTATTGTAAAAATTCCAAAGGTGGGTTACCTACCTAACCCCGGTATACCTAACCATGTTAATAAACATTTTGAAAATGGATTTAAGGTGGGTACTAACCTACAGACAAATAATTTTAAAGAGAACTTGTGCACACCGTATTTGCCAACGTATTTGTCCACACCGATGGTGGTTCAAACTTGTTCGAAATAATTTGAAAAAAATAATGAAAACGTTTAAAAATCGAATGTCAGTTGGAAATAAAAATAAAATAAAAAACGTTTAAAAATCGAATGTCAGGTGAAAAATTTTTTGGGAGTTTAAAATAACACAGCAGATAGGTACCTAACGACCTAGGTAACTAATCTTCTAGCGGTAGGTATTTTTTTTGGCAAAACTGAAAACATAATCTAATCTAGATAGACACCTACTATCTACCTACGCACCTACTGCAACTTCGGGACTTTTTGTAGGTTTTCCATGCATACCTACCCCTGGCGGTTCGTGAGTTTTCAGTGAGCTAGTTGCTTTTACGATTGAAAAATACGACATTAGGGAACGTACCCATACTACGTGACCCGTTCAGGGGGGGGGGAGTGTCTTCAAAATACCACGCTTGGTACAAATGAGCGGCATGCGGCTTAGGTTTTTAGTCACCGGGGGGGGGGGGGGGGGGGTTAAAAATTGCAAAAAGTTGGTCACGTAGTATAGGTACGTTCCCTTTCTGCTATTGTCGTAGCTGAAAATGAATTTTATTTTTCAAAATTTCAATTTTTTGTATGAAGATCTTTCAGTATGTGGATGCGGCGCATCCCTTGACTGAAAGAATCCTGAAGATCTTGAAGTTTTGATAAAAAAAATCATTTTCAGCTACAATAACGTCATATTTTTCAATCTTCTCGCTCTAGCTCACCTATGTTAGGGGGCATACATTAATTATGTGACCTTAAAAGGGGGGGGGGGGTCCAGCAAAATCTCACTTTACTTGAAAAGAATATACGAAGTGGCCCAAATTTATCTCACCAAGGAGGGGGGGGATCTAGATCGGAAGAAAAACTGCTCACGTAATTAATGTATGCCCCCTAAAGTCCAAGAATGGCTTTACTTTCAGGATAATACTTTGTGCGACACTTTTCATAGGTTTCACCATTTGTAGGTAGGTACATCGATCGTCCATTTGATTAGTCAGATATCTCCGAAAAATTAAAATTTGAGTTGAGTACGCAGTTATCTGAAAAAGTGTGCCCTAAAGGTACTGTAACAATACTCAGATAACTCACAAATACCACCATGGGTCCTAGCATGGTCGATCGTTATACGTTTTATCTAAAATGTCGGTAACTTGCCATCAAGAAAAACTTGTAGTAAAAAAAATACTAATGTATCCCGATGTTATTTTAAAAAATATTTAATATGTAAATTACAGACAGGTGTAAATAATATTTGTTTAATGGTGAGCATTCGAATATCGTTTGCTCATTATCTCTAAGCATAGTTTTTTTTTTTTTTTACAGTGAATACCGCACAAGAATCTCAACTGCTCCCGTCTGGATCCAGTGAGACTATGGCATCCCCAATTGGGGTATGTTGTGAGGCTAAAGGTAGTGGGGAGGGGAAGGAGGTGGGGAAGAGGAAGGTTGGGAAGTACCTGGCTATTCAGATCTGGTCACCAAACACGGCTAAAGCCATTTTCAAACAACGTTTCAATTCTGAATGGTGGTCTTACACCAGGGCGATACTGATAGTATCTTCCACTCTGGAACATGCCGCAAATATACTATATATTATTTTAAATGAATTAATTGTGAAACAACACAAATTAATCAAATAAAATTTATTTGCGCACGCCGGGTTCGAACCCGCGACCTCCGGATTGTGAGTCAAGAGTCTTACCCACTGGACTACGGAGGGCGTCGGAGGTATTTGGAGATGTCTGTGGCTAATCAACGAACGATTGACATATTGCTTTTCATTAAAATTAAAATAAATAAAAAAATTTAAAAACCCAATTATTGGGAGATAATAGATATTTTGAGAGATGTAATTATTTATATGCTACTGAAGATGATAAAAAATAATAAAATGGCTTCTTTAGTTCCTATTCTGAGCGGTGAAATAAATGTAAAGAGAGAACGACGCGAAAGTTAAAGATAGAAGTATAGATAGAAGATGAATATGCCCTAGGAAGACATGGCACGATCAAGTAACATGGATATCATAAAAATCAAAGAAGATTAAGTAGCAGCGGCTGTCCGTGAGTTTTCAGTGAGCTAGAGTGCTAAAAATACGACATTATTTAGCTGTAGTTGCAGCTGAAAATGATTTTCATTATTTTTTTAATTTCAATTCTGTATATGAAGATTTTCAGGATTCTTTCAGTTTGGGGATGCGTCGCATCCACAAACTGAAAGAATGAAAGAAAACACTTTAGTTCACTGAAAACTCGCGGACTGAAGTACCCTATGAGACGATATACCAATGTAAATGAAGCAAATTAAGCAAGGAGCAAATTAGTCAAGTGTAGTTACCGACTTGTATCATTGTCCTTTAGTCTTATCCTAGGTAGACAGGTACCAGTGGCAGTTCGTGAGTTTTCAGTGAGCTAGAGCTCTAAGACTGAAAATACCTATGACGTTGTTATAGCTGAAAAAAAATTTTTTTTTTCAAAAGTTCATCTTTTTGTATGAAGATCTTCAGGATTCTTTCAGTCAAGGGATGCGCCGCATCCACATACTGAAAGATCTTCATGCAAAAAAGTTGAAATTTTGAAAAAAACAAAAAAAAAAAGATTTTCAGCTACAACTACATCAGTAATGTCGTATTTTTCAATCTTAGCACTCTAGCTCACTGAAAACTCACGGACCGACACTGACAGGCACTTACCTACCCCTCAAAGAAACAGCATTATTGTCAATCAGTTAGTTATATCATTGTTTTTTTCCTTTAACCATAACATCTTTCATACCTACATACATCGGCAACCGTGGTCGAGGGGTGTCTAGCAATCCGAAGGTAGTGGGTTCAAATTTTATTTTATTAATTTGTTTTATTTGAGAGTGGAAGAGACTCTCGATATCGCCATCTCGAATTGCAACGTTGCTTGAAATGGCTTTAGCCGTGTTTGGTGACTAGATCTGACTAGCCAGAACTTTCCCACCTTCCTCTTCTCATTTTCTTTCCCCTCCAACTTACTTTCAGCCTCACAACACCCCAATTGAGAGTGCCATAGTCTCACGGGCTCCAGACGGGAGCAGTTGGAACTCTTTTGCGGTTGATATAAATATTTAAAAGAGAAAAAAAATGACCGTTCAACTCTAATAAATCTCATTAATTAGCGATTGAGATTGCTGTAAAATACCGCCAATGCGATGCTTCTAATTGTGTAATCCTCGTGTTGGTCCGACTGTAATGATTACGTTTTGGGAGCAGTTCACACTCGAGGTAGCTTGACTGTAGAAGTGGCTAGTCACCATCTCGAAAACTCGACACTTCGGCGATATAGATTTGTCAACTGACTTAGAATTGTTAATTTAATATCTACCTACTAATTTTCCATATATTAGGGAAATTAATTTGGTAAAGATGCAGAATTCTGCCACAAATAAAATTAAAAACCCTCGTTTTGAACATAATAAATTACTTTTATTTTTTTATAATGGCTAGTTATTCCAAAAATAAAAATTTTCTCTGTATACATGTAGAAAATTCAACAGATGTCGCACATGCCTAACCATAAAAAATGGAAATATTTTTCCAAGACACTTATCTAAATTGCATTTAGTTCTGGTAGAATCTTAAAATCATGCATAAAAATGATGAATTTCGCCTAAAAGTAAACGCGTTATGCGTTAGGGTACCGTTAATAGGTACCTTGGCACCTAGGAAGCTACCTATGCAATAGGATGCTTCGTAAGTGATACTTTTCTATTTTAAAAAAATGTATTTTAGTGGTCAATACGTTATTTTTGAAAAAAAGAAAGAACTTTTAAGAACTAAATTTAAATACAGTACATGGTTTACAGGTCCGAAACTTTATATTTTACCAAACTTTAAAAGGATCGCTAAAAATCCCATTTAAAGCAAAGAGCAAGATTTATTCCAATCGCGGGATTTAATTAAAGTACCTACTTATCTGTAATATTTGAAGTGATCAATTTTTCAAACTAAAAATACAACAACATTAGGGCATTTTTAATATTAGGAACCTAAAAAGTGGGAGTGCGTTATTATTAAACCATGATTTTAATTATAAATGTATTTATTTGCAAATTTATCAACTACTTCCCATATTGATCATTTTATTAATATAGGTAGATAGGTACAGTATTATCTGCATCAAAGAGATTAGTTGTTCTGTTTAAAATAATAATGGTCCAAGAACCGTGCCTTGAGGTATTCCAAATTTACTTGTAAGAGATCTTTTGTTTGGTACATTTGGTTTAATTTTACCATTTGAGGTTTGCTGTTAAGTAAATTTCTAGCCGTCTATGGGCTATTTGTTCAATGCCATTTTCTTTTAATTTTAAAACTAGTTTTGATTGGGAAATGCTGTCAAATGCTTTCTTTACGCCAATAAACATTCCTATGCATTTATTTGATTTGTCCAAAGTAGATACTCTGAATACTAGATGAAATGTTTGCGATTATCTATTATTTCATTCTCAGTGGTGAGGTACTCGTGCTAAAAGACTTATTCATCGAATTAAGGCTTTACTTATGGATTCAGCGGAGAAAGTAGGTTCTGTGCCATCACATTCAGCAACAGCAAAGCCCCGTCGCCATTGCGGTAGCAAAATGGCCACTAAACATGATATACTTGGGTATTACCATACTCTACATGACACGAAAGAATTCACTTAATTAGTCTTGTTCCTTACTAAAAATGCGATCGCAATGTCATAAATAAATTATCATGTAGGATAAGAACTATGAAGAATAATTGAAGACTCTAATGGGTAGGTATGCTCAATGCTCACATACTGGAAATATTGTGGAATCGTTTGATTAATTTATTATATCAAGCAGTGGTGTATTACAGTGACCTTCTGAACTTTATTGTATGGAAAATGCTAGATAAGTAAAGGCCTTGGGCCTATTTTGTCAGAATTTTCGCTTTGCAATAAAATCCAAATAAATGGAATATTTCTGAACGCATCCAAAAAATAAAAACGGTTTTAAAAATGTGATGAACACGCTTTCAAATTTTATAATTCTAAATAAACTTATAATTTTTGAAATATGACAATTTTGAATGCAAACATAAGAAAGTTTGACAAAAATGATTCACCTTACTTTTTTTCTTACTAATAGGTATCACTGGTAACGAAAAAAAAACACACAACTATTTTATTGTGCAAATGTATCACAAACGTTATCCTCAACTCACTTTTTTTCGTTTCATGTAATTCCGAAAACTTCTTTTTATAAAGATGATAGTTTTTAATGTAAAGCATGGTCTCTTTTTCTAACACCATTTAGATCATATGTCTAACCAGGGAGCCACAAGATTTCTATGAGACCTATACGAGTTGTTCCGAAAAGCGAAAAAATCAGCCTGAGTATAAGTTCAACTGCCGTATAAAATTGTCAGTATCGACAACACTGGCCGCTAGAGGAGCTAGTGAAGAAAATATTTTTTATAAAATATTTTTTTCACTTTCATGCATTTTGAATTTTTTACAAAAATGTAGGTTACACAGCTTTACATTACCACCATGAGTTATATTTTTAGTATCGCCATTTAAACAACAGTGGCGCCCTACCATATTTTCTATTCTTATTTGACAAACTGTTAATGTTGGTAAGGTTGGGGAGACCTCTGTTTGGTATTAAATAAATGCACAACGGCATACGGTGATGATTTTATGGAGCTTTTCTAAAGAATGCCAATTATTTTTATTGACGGGGGACTTAATTATTGTTAAAATATCAACAAAGCTTCATCAATGGAAAGAGTGGGAAAATGCTATAAAATTCAATGGATCCTCGTGTATTGCCGATAAAGGCAGTTTTTTTTATGCGTACACCAACCATTTATTGGATAACCAACACCTCTGTCATAGGTCACCCCAAGTGGCAAGCTACGTTTGGTGACTTGGTGACCAGACAACTCAGAATGAAACCAACTCAGAAGCACCTCAGAAAGGTCATTAAGAGTGATGAAAAAAAATATTAAAATTGGTTAAACGGGTTAAGTTAGATTAGGGTTACCGGCTATTTTAAAATTATTTTTACATAGCTTTTAATGACCTTTCTGAGGTGTTTCTGAGTTGGTTTCATTCTGAGTTGGCATGGAACCGGTGACTTAGCAAGAGTGCTTGGGTTGAAGGTGTGAGGTTTGTCTAGGTCTTGGTGGCTGATGCGTCTGCCCGTCCGGTATCCAGTCCCCGGATAGAGAGAGAGTAGTTGATGGATGCCTTTTGACCTCTCCATCTGGACTCTCTCGACCATCGCCTTGCACCGTACTTGGAAAGATGTATTCATACATCCGTCACTCCAGGTCACACTGAGTCCTCGATTCCTACCCACTACCCACTCAGAACTTCATCTCCTTAATTTCCTTAATAAGACCCTCCACGCGGCATCCCTTAAGGTGACATAGGCCCTGATGGAAATTATTTTCCTCAGAGCTTCCTGTGTTTTTTTTTTTTTTTTTACAGTGAATGCCGCACAAGAATCTCAACTGCTCCCGTCTGGAGCCAGTGAGACTATGGCATCCCCAATTGGGGTATGTTGTGAGACTGAAGGTATAGGGGAGGGGAAGGAGGTGGGAAAGAGGAAGGTTGGGAAGTACCTGGCTATTCAGATCTGGTCACCAAACACGGCTAAAGCCATTTTCAAGCAACGTTTCAATTCTGAATGGTGGTCTTATCTGTGGTGATAGTATCTTCCACTCTGGAACATGCCGCAAATATACTATATATTATTTTAAATGAATTAATTGTGAAATAACACAAATTAATCAAATAAAATTTATTTGCGCATGCCGGGTTCGAACCCGCGACCTCCGGGTTGTGAGTCAAGAGTCTTACCCACTGGACTACGGAGGTCGTAATGTGTGAAACTAATGTTAAAAAAAATCGAATAATAAAAATTAAATTAATGTTTATATACCACAAAAATGTAGGTACTTACGAGTAGCTACCAAATGTCCGGAGACAGTGGGATTTGATTAGAATGGAGAGGAGAAGGATCTAGTCACTAGACACGGCCAAAGCCATTTCAAACAACTTTTCGAATCTGAGTGGTGGTTTTTCACCAGTGTGATACTTAGAGCAACTACCACTCTCACGTGACAAGAGTTTGAAAATGGACTAAGCGCCGAAATAGCTGTCACAAAAAATTATACTAATGACTACCTACGCAAACTTGCAGATCTGTCTAATATTATTTTGGTAGGTGAAGTGTCTTAGAGATAATTTTTCGGCGACGGGTCAACTAAGTATGAAATCAACTCAACATCTCCTTTGAAAAGTCATTAAAAGTGATAAAAAATACATCTAAAAAAATAGTTAAATGGGTTACGTTAGGTTAGGTTATGGGCTATTTTTCAGTTATATTTTCGGTTCCTTGCCGACTAAGAATAAAGTCAACATCTCTTTGAAAAGTCATTAAAAGCCATGAAAAAAATAAATTTAAGATAGCCCAACCCTAACCTAACGTAACCAATTTGGGAGGCGGGAATGGGTACCGCCACCCCGGGAACCTTTATTGGATAACCAATACCTCTGCCATAGGTCACCCCAAGTGGTTCGCTACGTTTGGTGATTTAGCAGGGGTGCCCGGGTTCATGGGGTGAGGTTTGTCTAAGTTTTGGAGACGGATGACTAGGACACACTGAACCCCAGATTCCTACCCACCCCTTAAACCCTTTTCCTTCCCAGAACTCTTCATTCCTTAAAAAAAAAAACCTCCACACAGCATCCCCAAAGATGACATAGCCCCTTAGGGAAATTATTTTCCTCTGAGCCTCCTGTGTGGAGCTCATGTAAAAAAAAAACATATTAAACCATTTTTTTTTCATCACTTTTAAAGACTTTTCAAAGGAGGTTCTGAGATGGTTTCATTCTAAGTTTTCCGTTCACCATTTTTTCTGAGTTGGCAAGGAACCAATTTTTCTGCAATACAGCGCTATAAAAATTATCCAAATATTTGTATTATAACATTATAATCAAGAAATTTCGGAATTAAATATAACTTCTTCTCAAGTCGGTTCCTTATTGCTGAAGATCGCGACCTCTACTCCAATTTCCATGGAGGACAAGGATCCTCCACTCTTCACTGTCCTGTGCTGCGTGGAGAGCTAAGGATACCCTAGTACCGAAAGCCAGTGATACTTGGTCACTCCAGTGCATTGGTGATCTTCCTCTGCGTCTTCTGCCTTCCACTTTGCCAGTGACTATGAATTTCTCCAAGTTGGTGTCCTCAGTTTGGCGAGCAACATGTGCAGAGTATCTTTAGATAGTTATAGGCAGATATTTGAACGTCTATTTCGGATGCCTAGCTCTTCCAGGATGGACAGATTTGTGCGTCTGGGTGTCCATCGAATCCTGAGAATTTTTTCTCTAGCACTACATTTCGAGGGTGCATATCCGTTTTATTTAACAATTAATAATTATTTATAAACTGGCTGGTTTCCGGCATGCGTTGTTATGCCATTTAATAAATAAATTGTTTCTCCCTGCGTGTCCTTTCCCATGCCCTGTTCCCCTTCTGCTTCCTCTCCCGCATCCACTTCCCCTCTCGCGTTCCCACTCCGCCTCCTCCACATTCACTCTCCCCACTCCAACCCCCTACCCGAGTTCTCTTTCCCCCTCCCCCCTCCCTCATTCCAAACATTCATTCCCAGTACATTCAGTTTTCAAACAGCTCGCGTGCCACCTATTGCAATTTTTTATACAAAATTCATAATGCCAGAGCTCACCAGTAGTTTTATACAAACCTTGACCTGACAACAACGAACACAAAAAGAAGAATTATCCAATATGGTGCAGTCGTTCGGAAGTTATGCGCGTACATAGGTACATTTCGACGATTCATTTTTCTTTATATAGAAGATACAACAAATAGATAGATAGATATAACAGGCACCTAACAATAAAGAAAGCTTCCGTCCAGCTTGGTCGTAACCAAAATATCGCTGAGCACTCTCCTGTCACTTTTGACATTCGATTTGCTAACCCAATATAAAATAGACTCGATAATAAAAATATAACATCTTGACTTCTGAACACTCTCAAGTCAAATATGGACGCTTCAAAATGGACGCCAAAAAAACACCACACACAGAAGGTTTTGTGGCAGTTCAAAAAAAGGCATATACCTAGGTATAGGTAAGATACACGGCAGGTTTTGGTGTCTGACGTTTCGAAAACGCTGCGTCATCCTTTTTCGTAATTAATTTAAATCGAAGGTGACTCGTCAGTAATTCACAAAGTAAACAGTAGCCATTGGTCTTTTGTTGAGGAACCTTCTGGATTTTTATTGAGATAAATCGATGCAGTGATGGCGTATCGAAACGATTTAATCTGAATATAATTGCTTCAGAGGGTGTAGGAGAATGTTTTGATGTTTGAATGGGTCTGCATTTTGTACGCATTTATCAATGACGCGCGTAGTTAAGGGATGATAAATTAATTATTCAATTTAAGATAATAAGGATTGTAATTTTTGTTAAATTTTCATTCAAGAGCCTTGGAACCTTGGAACTTGGAACTTATGCCATCTTTTGTGATTTTTTATTTCTGTTTATTTTACAGTTTAATTATAATACAAACATATACGTACCTATACCTAGATATTAGGTACATAAATTGTATATATTAATTTAATAATGTGACGTAAGAATGGTGTGTAGGTCATTGATATATTATAAACTAGCTGGTTCCCGGCATGCGTTGCTGCGCCATTTAATAAAGAAATTGTTTCTCCCTGCATGTCCTTTCCCATTCGTCCCATTCTCCTTCCGCCTCCCCCTCCCCCTCTCGCATTCCCACACCGCCTTCCCTCACCCCACTCCCCTCGCCCGCTTGCCCCGTCCCGCGAACCCTCCTCCCAAGTTCCCCCTTCCGTATTCCATTCATTCAGTCCCGGTGCATTCAGTTTTCAAACAGCTCGCGTGCCACCTATTGCAATTTTATTATACAAATTTCATAACGCCAGAGCTCACCAGTACAAACCTTGTCCTGATCATAACGAACATAACAAAAAAAGAATTATCCAATTTGGTGCAGTCGTTCGGAAGTTATGCCCGTACATACATTTCGGCGATTCATTTTTATTTATATAGAAGATAGAAGATGTGTAGGTTCTGTAAATTATTTTATTTGGAAGCACAAACAAAGCATTTACATAAAAGCGTCAAAACAAAATACTTTATAAACAATCTGCCTGTAAATATCTCAAATAGATATATGTGTTTACGACGTGTTCACAAAAAGCATAAGAATTATTCACTTAAAAACAATGCTATTTTTTCTACTGAAACTCGGCGAATGCAACAAATGGAAAGTTTACAAAGTTGAAGATAGATCACGGTCACATTAAAACAGTTCGAAGTTTATTGTTAATTTGAATTTTTAATTAATTACTTTTTTATTAAAATATTATAGTGTTTCGTGAACAGCTAGCTCACTGGGAGAACCTGTGTTGCGGTATTCGCGTACTTTAGAAATAGATAATATAGTTGTGAATTATTAATTTAAAGAATATTAGGTACATAAAGATAAAAAAGAAACAGATTTTTATGTGTGAAAATGATGACGATTTCTTTGTGACAAAATTTTTAAATCTTTCGCATTATTAGGGTAAGTCTCTTGGTAGTTCCTTGGTGAATGACAAACATTCAGAATCTAAATTAATGTTGCTAAAAATGACAATAACCTTGTTTAGTGACCAGATCTAAATAGCCAGAAACTTTCCAAACTCCCTCGTCCTCTCGTTATTCCCTTCCTCACTTCATTCAGCCTCACAACATACCCCAATTAGGAATGCATCAGACCCATTGAGACTATTAAATTTTATTTTAAAATAAAACGGCGTTGGCAAAACCAATTCCTTATCAGTAAAAAACTGAAATACTTTATTTTATAAATACGCCACAATGCTCTAATAACTGGGGGTTTATTGACTCTAATAACGCCTGCCAAAGCAAACTCGACTCTAGCCTCCTCGCAAATTACCCCACAACTCAATTTTTACTTTCGTTCATTTTTCGAGAAGACCAGAATCGTGTTTGCTTTTGCAGGTGTGGCAAAGAAATATTAACGTTGAGTATATTTTAATTCATTCTGAAAAACGCATTATTTAAATCTCAGATATTTTTGGATGAATCCCAAGGGAAGTTACTAATTCATAATTTAGAAATTTCACCGGAGGTCAAAATGCCATCTACATTATTTTATACGCTAGAGAAGTTCAGGAATCATGAGTTAAAGATTGTCCAAATGGCCAAAATACCATCTACATTATTTTATGCTCTAGAGAAGTTCAAGAATCCTGGGTTAAAGTTTGTCCAAACAGCCAAAATATATCTAGATTATTTTATGCTCTAGCTCAACCATACTCAACCTGCGGCCCGCCGAGCTTTTGTGTGCGGCCCGTACCACTTTATCATCAGGAACTTGATTTAAAAAAAACTATCATTCTAAGTTTCGTATATCTTGAGATTCGTTTCGACTTTGACGCACAGGTAGTGACACCCGAAAAGGATTGTCATTTATGGTCCACATGATCTGGTACAAGAGTGAGACATTGTTTAGATTTTCACGGCCAAAAGTGTTTTTGTTATTTATTTTTGCGGTGTTATGCCGTGTTGCGCTACCTCCCTCTTTAGCCAACGTTTCGGACAGCGTTACAATGTCCATCATCATCAGCAGATGTGTAAGAGTGTTGCTATTTGCACACGCTAGATTTATTCCCAAAAAAACAAATATTTGACACGCAAATAATTTATAAATAAAAGTGCCACTTCTAGAAACCACCGCATCAATTATAATACATAAAAACTGGTTAGTCAGGTATCTACTAATTTTAACAGCATTTCTTGCAAGTATTGTTTTGTTATAATGAGGTGATTTTTCACAAAAACGGCGTTTACAAATTATCCAATTATTATTATTATTAGGCGAAAAGAGAGTGCTTCTTTATTGGAAGGGGGGGGGGTTATTTTTGCGGCCCGCGTAACTTTACAAATATATGTATGTGGCC
Source organism: Limnephilus rhombicus (assembly GCA_929108145.2). Classification (NCBI taxonomy): domain Eukaryota; kingdom Metazoa; phylum Arthropoda; class Insecta; order Trichoptera; family Limnephilidae; genus Limnephilus; species Limnephilus rhombicus. The sequence continues at coordinate 8,126,301 of OV815296.1, forward strand.
CGAAGAGAAAAAAGGTTGAGTATCATTGCTCTAGCTAGAGAAGCTCAGGAATCACATTGTTAAAGTTTCTTGGGGTTGTGCTGATCCACCCTGCATATGTATGATGTACCTAAGTGGTGTCTAATGAACACTAAACAAAAAAAATCAGAGTGTGCAATTCACACGCGGTAGAAGTGAAACTTTCAGAAAACTAAAGTAGACAAGAGTGGGGAGACTACGAAGCACTTTTTTATCAATGTGTAGGATGATTTTTTCCATATTTTTGTCGTCGAATTCCAGTGTACCTTTTCCTATACATTCAGTCACCTTATTAGTATTTGTGTTTTCTTCTTCACAGTCGCAAGATGTCACTTTCTTTTGTGTCTTCTTTTGCCTGTTTTTTTGGAGTGGTTCGAAGATTGAATATTGATTTACAAAAAAAATAATTTTTTTTGGACTTCGTAAGAATCGACCCTTGGTCTGCTGAATGTCTGGCCGCTAAGGTTTGTCAGGGGCTTTGTATCACTAGGCTGGACCAAAGTAGATTTGCATGTATTATACTGGAACAGAGTCCCCGTGGAATAAATAAATATTTGATTGCTATCTCATTCTTTCATGGGCTAAATCCTATAGACCTTTGTGTTTGTCTCTTTTTAGTGTCGCTCGCTTCTGTTAAAACATAAATCGGTAATATGATTTCTGATGTTGTGATTTGAAACTCGATGAAACGAAAAAGCGACGCTAAAAAGAGACAAACACATACATCTATAGGATTTAACCTGCGAGAGAATGAGTTGGACAAGGTTGTAACTAACTTTTGTTTTCAAAAATAACATTTGAATGTAAAACCATTTGGCTCTGTTTTCTATAACCAAAATAATTTTCCATAGATACTTGTATGACGAAGTTCTAACGTCCAGTTTTTAAGGCTTCCATTTATTTTACAAGGTTCTAATGTTGCGTAGAACCTTTTGCAATAATCATTTTGTTTGCATCTCATGATAGTATTTACGGGGCGCAATATAGTTCCTAACCAGGCAGATTACCTGTTATCGTGAGTTAAAAGCTCATGAATTTGAATTTATTTCTCTTCATTATTAAATAATCCAGCCAGTACGCTACTGCCCGGTATTTCTCACATGCAGAGTGTGGGGATTTGAGAATCGGCTACCTATTTTGATGTTCATTCATAGAGTCAGTCCGTCGTATAAAGAGTATCTCTATTGTATGCTCGGGTCTTCATCAGTCCGTCAGGCCGCACAGGCCAACCAATGCAGAGGTCATGCCGCGCGTAAGCTTCTGTGGAAACAACGCAAACTAAAAACAGTCCGATGAGAATCATTCCCTTTGATCAAAAAATATGACGTTAATAATTTAAAGGTATGTTTTAATGTAAAACCGTTTTTTAAAAGGTCACCCATACTCAAGCCCCGCCCAAGTTGGAGATGAAATGCTTTCGTTGTTGAAAATGTTTCTTTTTTACTTGGACCTAATACTATCATAAACATACCAATGGAATTCATAAATTATAATTACTTACGCGCTGAAACCAGACTTCTTAAATTATCAGATAGAAGAGTGTTAAATGATTTATTATTTTTATACAAAATTATAAAATCTTTAATTGACAGCCCTAATTTGTTGGAACTAATTTGTAAGTGTAAGTGGTGGGTCCTCCAAAAGCCCTAATTTGTTGGAACTAATTTGCATTAGCATACCCGCTAGACAAACTCGTAGTAAAGATATTTTTAAATGCAACAATAAACTCAACACTAATTACTCTATATACTCACCAATTCCAAGAATCCATAACCTTGCGAATAAATACTGCGAATCTATAGATGTATTTAGTATTGACAGTTTTGAATGTTTCAAAAATCAACTAATCTCGATTCTATCTGCTAATAATTAACTTTTATTATTTTTTGTTTTTCTCATAAAATATTTTCTCATCTAAACCTCACCAGTAAAATGTATACTTACTTTATAATATTTTTGCAGTTCTATTTACACTTTGTTCTATGTCAGGTCTTATTATTATTGTTAATAATATGTATAAATATTTAAAGCTGAATTGTTTTAGTTTTTTGTAAGTACAACTTGTACTATTTCATTTCATTTCTTTTTTATGTTGTAATATTCTTTACCTAACGAGTCGATTGCATTCATATTTATTCTGTTTTATTGTTTATGTAATACATGTAATTAATATTGTTAATTATATATTTGCTTCTTTTCTTGTAAAAGCCCACTAGGGCGTTAATAAAATATAAATAAATATGTAGTAGATACATCTTCCGAAGTTAGTGCACTAACCCCTGTAGATACTCCTTATATAATATAATAATAAAAACAATTGTAATTATTTTACCGTTTAATTACGTAACAAAAACTGTGCAGTTATTTAAGTTAGAAGGTAATAACTCCACTTTATAAAAAAATGGAGTTCTCTTATAGAGATTTCTAGAGTTCTCTATAAGAGAACTCCAGTCTAATTTTTTTAATATTTTTTTTTGAATAATGTGACCCTCTAACTTAAATAACTGCATATTTTTTAGAGTTAGTTTTAATAGTTAAAATAATTGTCAAAATTTTTAATTTTTCAAGATCCCCGAAAACCACCTCATATTGTGCTGTGAATCGTGTGACGTCATCACTCCTAAAAAGTTAGTTTTATTTTCAACAGGTGTTGTCATTTTATATGATAATTATATGGAAGAAAGATGATACTATTCGATAAGTTAAAACATTATTTAGGTGGAATTATTTATTCATTATATTATTTTATTATATTTTTGAGTATTATTACGGGAGAGTGATATAAAAATTGTTTGAAATTATAATTTTTTTAGCTTTTAAAATCAATATTATCAAAAACGAAACATCACCCACAAAAGTGAAGTAGTGGGTAGCATTATGATATAGTATATTTATACGATTTTTTCGTACAGTTTAAAGTTTTTCAATATTTTAATAATAGAGATAAACTAATAATAATAATTTAGGCCTAAATAATGTTTCAATAAACACAACAACTAAATCTCTATAAACAGTATGTAAATAAATGAATAAATTAATACGATGGCTTGTGTCATTCCTACATTCCCGTATATATACATGACTTTACGGTGACGTCACGACATGAGGAATAGTGACGACACCACTAAACATTTCAATAATGCCAACTTGACGCTGTGTTTTGACGAGGTGTTTAAAAACGCACTTTTTAATATATTTTTTTTAAACTCTGCGTTTAATATTATTAAATAAAACTTATATATTCAGAATCAGCGTTTATTGGTCTATATGAAAAAAAAATTTTAAGCCATATTATTTTTCACCGGAGTTCCTTGTGCAGGTTCTATCTAATTTTATTATTTATCAGCCCGGGAACCATTTATTGGATTACCAACACTTCTACCATAGGTCACCCCATGTGATTCGCTACGTTTGGTGAATTAGCATGTTCGGGCTTCGCCCCCAAGACCCGGACAAACCTCGCCACGGTTAATGGGGTCTTGGTGGCGAATGCTTTTGCCCACTAGCTGTATGGCAAGCCGGATCGAGAGAGATTGGTCGAGGGAGTTCCTTTGACTTCTCTAGTCTTACTCTCTCTGAATATCGCCTTGCAGCGCAGTAGGGAGGGATGGATTCATATGTCCGTCACTCCTGGACACACTGACCCCCAGATTCCTACCCACCGATCATACCCTTTTCCTTCCCAGAACTTCATCTCCTTCCTTTCCTAAAAAGATCCTCCACACAGCATCCTCAAAGACGGCACAGGCCCCGAGGGGAATTATTGTCCTCAGTGCCCCCTGTGTGGAGCTAATGTTAAAAACAAACAGATTCAGAAAACGTACCTACTTACCTGGCAGGTCACTTGAGATAAACACACCTTTATTGGAAGATACAACTTTACACGTAGAGGACACTATAAAAAACATAAGACATTGCGTGATTTTAGTATTTCTATTTTGCAATCCATTACTTAACTATTGACTTTGCATTTATTAGAAGATTTGTGGAAAAAGCTGAGTTGATATTTATTTTAAATATGCATATTTCCCTTGTTCAATTTTAGAACCGAAGAATTGTTAATGAGTTTAAGAAGATTAGAATTTCTACACTTCTAAGTGCGAAATTATCAACAGTTATTGAAGATGAAGATAATAGGAGGTCGCGGGTTCAATCCCGGCATGCGCAAACAAATTTTCTTGGTATCATTTGTATTTTTACAATTTAATCATTTAAAATAAAATATGGTTTATTTGCGGCACGTTCCAGAGTGGAAGATACTCTCAGTATCGTTTTGGTCTGAGACCACTATTCAGAATTGAAAAGTTGTTGAAATGACTTTAGCCGTGATTGGTGACTAGATCTGAATGACCAGGCACTTCCTGACTTTCCTCTTCCCCATCTCCTTCCCCTCCCCACTTCCTTCAGCTCCACAACGTACCCCAATTGGGGATGCCATAGTCTCACTGGCACCTCACTGCTTTTGGGAGCTGTTGGGAATGTAGTGATGTATTCAGATAAAAATATATATGAATAACGAAACGAAAACTTGAAAATGTGAAAAATGTGAAAAGAAGACACAGTAAAATAAAAAGGTCGCGGTCGCTACTGGGACTCGAACCCAGGACCTTTTGTCTTATCTTGACAAAAAATGCCTTAACCAAGATGGCCATTGGGACCTCTTATTTTTAGGTAATTTTTGTCGATCTTATATTTCAAATTCAGAATTAACGATGTTATCTTCGAAAAAAAAATTACATATTTTTGGTTGTTGCCTTTTTAAATGATCACAAAGTTCTAAATTGTAACCTAGATAGTGTCTCGAATAAACATATCCGATTCTAAGTAAGAAGTCTTAGTGTGAAAATAAATGGTAAAATTTCTTACTGACAAATGGAATGCCGCAAGGCTCCCATCCAGGACCCATTTTGTTCGTTATATGTATAAATGATATTTTTATTGTATTTACTAACATAAACGTTTTAAAGAAGATTTTAACGATGGTAAGAAAGTTTATAAACAGAACTTAGAGCTAAGGTTAATACTCATCTCATCAGAGAGTATAGTATTTATATAGTATAAACTATGTAAATATTTATCTATCCTCTAACTACTACCGAAATTACTGTATCAAAAATTACGAATTTCTTACGACAAGTGGAATGCCGCAAGGCTCCCATCTAGGACCGATTTTGTTTATTATATTTATAAATGATGTTGTTGGTATATTTACTAACATAAACGTTTTACTTTTTGTTAATGGTAAGAAAGTTTATTAAGAGAATTAGAGCTAAACTTAATCCTTATCTTTTCAGAGAGTATAGTATATATGCATATATTATGGTATACTCTATATAAATATTTTATGTAAATATGTATCTATCCTCTGAGTACTGCCGAAATTACTATATCAAAAATAAAATCTTTCTGTTGGGTCCAAATCTCTCTTAAAAATACATTGACACACCGTTCGTTCGAGATAAAATCAATTGACACGCTTAGTTACATATTTTTTCAGGCCCGAGACATCCTTAACCTGAAAAAAGGGCATAAAAACTGACTCAAATGACCATGTAAAATCGCAGTTTCGTACAAATCTACCTGTGGAGGCGCCATCGAAAACGAACCGACAAAGACTCCACTCGCCTTTAAAAAATCTGTTATTTTTTTTTTCAAAGATCTACCTGACTTCATACCCAGGTATCTAGGTAGTTATTTGTACTAATATATTAAGTATAATAGTTCTTCCTGATGGGTTCACGGTGTTTGGGTAACGAATAATCGTTTATGGGGACTCTTTAGGAGATACGATTGTGTTTCTACGGATTGTGATGATACTACTGGCGATAAAGGTGACACTTTTATTAGCTGCTAAATTAGCACTACAGTAGCTTAATGATGTATTCATAGGGTTTTATAGGGGTGGGCGTTTAACATAAATAGATAAAGTTAGAAACAGGTAAGATATAGGAGGTAGGCTGGAAAAGGCGTCGTATTAGATGCAGGCATTGATTTTATTAAAAATGCAATACAGCTCAAGAGGTTCAACCGCTCCCGAATACCCTGAGCCAGTTAGACTGTCATATTCACAATCTGGGAATGTTGTGAGGCGAAGGCTCCGTTACATCTTTATATGTGAATAAGAGTCCCAACTTCTTCCGACTACCCCCAATTGGGGTATGTTGTGAGACTGAAGGTAAGTGGGGATTGGAAGTAAATGGGCAAGAGGAAGGTGGGGATGTAAGTGGCAATTCAGATCTAGCAACCAAAACACGGCTTTAACCATTTCAAGCAACGTTTCAATTCTGAATGGTGGTCTTACACTATAGAGTATTTTCTACTCCGTAAATATGCATTCAAAATGAAGAAGAAGATGGTTTGTAATGGAGATATCATTATGAAAATATTTAATAAAACACGACTTTTAAATGGAGCAAAAACTCTCTTCGTGAATTTTTTCATACCTATAACATGTTAAATAACAGAATCAGATGTGTTTCTTATAATTTTCGGAGCGTAGGTACTTTGCTTTTTGTTCTATTGAGAGAATTTCATATATGTAATTGCCTTTTCAACTCGTCTTCTGAATACAGAAAAAATTACAAATATTTTTTTAAAAACTTAAAGTGTTCATGAGAAGTATGTTATAATATGTCGACATAAATTCGAGGTCTGAGGGGACTGGGAAAGGGAATGAGATGGGAGAGGTTGGGAAGTAGCTGACCATTCGGAACTGGACACCAAAGTTTCGATTCTGAATGGTAGTCTTTTACCAGGTCAATAAGAGTACCTTCGAAATAGGAAAGAGTTCCGCAAATTTGTGTGGTACTTAATCCGGACTTCTTCCTATAAGGTACCTTTATGAGACGAATGGGGTCTACCAAGAAATGGGGTCTACCCATAAGCTACACCTTTTGTAATTTTTATTTTACAATAAATATTTTTTTGATTTGATTTGATTTGAATAAACCTTGCAAGTGCATCAATGACCGCTGATACTGAGAGGTAAGACGTTTGACTCTAGGTCAATGGTTTCGTGTTCACTTCCCAAACTCTACCTTTGTTTCCATTGGCAAATGAATGGAAGTGCCTAAAATCAGGCATGAAAAATGAAAACGCGAGTCCCAATAATCTGCTCTTTCAAAATCATTAATTTCAGTTAAGTTTCGCCGACATATAAAACAAACACCTAATTACAGACGTTTCTTTGTCTAATTTGCCAAATCTACCTGCTTTATATTATTTGTGGGACAAACGGACTGCCGACAGACAAAAAAGGTCCACAATTAAAAGGCGCTAGCGGAATTAACAGGTAAGGTTAGGTTGGGTTAGGTTGGAAGAAAGTCCCTTTTAGTTTTAGGTGTTTTTTGGTCCACTTTCCTCGGGGGTGTGTCGAGTGTTTGCGTCGTCCTTTGTTCCGAGCCGAATACCCCCGTGCTGGTCGACAGTGACGTTTCCACGGAGCTTACATGTGCCAAATGCCGCTAGACTAAAATTTGCAAGGTAAAAAAATTACCTGTGGACGAAATAAATTATTATTCTTTGACCGAATTCAAACGCAGTACCTACCCAATGTGAACGTTTTATTTTTTATTTGTTTTATTTGAGAATCGCACGAGAGTTCCAGAGAGCCAGTGAGACTACAGCATCCCCAATTAAGGTGAGTTGTGAGAATGAATGCAGTGAGGATATTCAGATTTGGTCACTTTCTTCTTAAGTCAGTTCTTTATTGCTGAGGATCGTGATTTCCATGGTGGACAAGGCTCCTTAACTCCTCGCGGTTCTGCGCTGCGTGGAGAGACAAAGACATTGACGTACCGGACCCCAGTGATACTTGATCACTCCAGCGCGTTGGTGACCTTTCTCTAATTCTTCTGCCTTGCACTTTTTTTTACATTAACTCCACATAGGAGGCCCGGAGGAAAATAATTTCCCTCGGGGCTTATATCATCCGAGATGCTGTATGGAGGGTCTTTTTGGCCGAAGGGATCAATGACGCTAGTTCCTCGGAGCATCTTCCATTGAAATACCGGCAAAACATGGATAGCATTCCCACCCAACGCCAGTGCTCTAAATCTATCAGACGGACCGCCCGTTTCTGCACAGAGTCTAGTATTTTGGAGCTCCAGACCGCTCCAGACCGTGGGGCGCACTTGTGAATTGTACAGGGTTGGCAGTTGTGTAATATTAAAGTATCTGCGGGCCCTGTACAGAACGCCCAGTTTTTGAGAGGCTAACTTAACTTTGCCGTGACTCGGAGTTTCTCCAAGTTGGAGTCCTCAGTTTAGCTAGCAATGTGTCCACAGTATCTTAAAATACGTTGTAGGCAGATAGTGGAAAGCCTATTGTGGATGCCTAGCTCTTCCATAATGGACACATCTGTCCACGGAATCCTGAACATTTTTCACCAGCAATACATTTCGACGGCGTCTATCCGCTTTCTTTCGCTAGCTTTAAAGTGTCCATGTTTCCACACCGAAAATCTACTACCGGATGAGTCTCAACTTGGTGGTCTTCGTCATGCCTCTGTCACTCCATCTTTTGCATTTTACTCATCTCGTCTTTTGTCATGCTAATTCTTCTTTTCACTTCTGTTTCACAACCTGCTTCGTCTATAAAAGAGTATACCGGTTTTAAGTCTGTGAGAGCAGGTCACCAAACACGACTAAAACCATTTCTAGCAATGTTTCGATTCTGAAAGATATCCAGGGTGATACTGGACGCATCTACCCACTCTGAAATTATTCTTCTGATAGCTAGGAACACTCCCCCACTTTATTTATACTCTTAATATAGCTTAAACTTATAAGAAACTAGCGAGTTCCCGGCATGCGTTGCAATCCCATTTAAATAAAGAAATGGTTTCTCCCTACATGACCCAAATACACTCATTTTTAAACATCTCGCACGCCATCTTTTTCAATTTTTTTATAGAAATTTCATGACGCCAGAGCTCACCGAACGGTTTAGGAACGCACAAACAAACAAACAAGCAAACATACATTGATTTTTATATTTATTCTAGCTGACCCGGCCACGCGTTGTGGTGACGTGAAATCGAAACACAAGGCCATCTACTGGATGATTACCCAACCTAGATAACCAAGTATAGTGTCTATAAATTAACTCACACCGTCATCTGTTGGAAACTTAGGGGCCATCCATAAATTACATCACACATTGTGTGACAAGGGATATGGGGGGAGGGTCATCAGCTCTGTGACGTCACGTGTAAAAAAATTTAACTACTCTTTTGATTATTTTTGCTGTAAAATTACAAAATATGTGACGTCACGGAGGGGGGTCTCACAAATGTGACGATTTGTGACAGGGACGGGGGGGAGGTCAAAATATCATGAAATTCGTGTGACGTAATTTATAAAGGTGTCCCCTTATAGAACTTTCAAATAATTACAAAGCATTGTCCTATAACAAACTTTTAATGAAAATTTAATTTGAATTAATGAATATTGAGATCAATAATCAAGATAAAAACAATCCAAAGAATTGGACCTAATTGAACCAAATTACATCCATTTCATCGAAATCGGTTAAGTGTTTTCGGAGTTTATCTCGAACATACACCGTGACGCGAGATTTTTATATATAAAGATAGATAACGGGCTGAAATTCAATAGAAGATATTTGCAAAACTACCAGATCAGGGATATAATCGCTTCTTTCGTGTTTCCTTTTTACTTTTGTTTGGCTAACTATGACTGCGTTGCAAACCTAGTCAACAACTCACAACATCATCGATACAAACAAATAAAATTGTCATCATTAATCATGATCAATTTGCAAAAAGTATGCTTCGTCATCACTTAACCCATTTCTAATACACCGACAATGCAATAAACGAAACTAAATGTAATAATATTTACCCAGAATGAGGAACTCCAGTGAAAAGCATTAATGACTTGAAAAAAAATATCTTGAATCGTCGATTCTGAATATATGAGTTTTTGAAATGAAAATTTCTTTAGCACCGTTATGATTTGAAACTCGATAAAACGAAAAATAGCGACACTAAAAAGAGTCAAAACACGTACATCTATAGGATTTAGCCTGCGAGAGAATGAGATAAAATAAAATATCTACTACGTATAGTACATACGAAGCATCGCACTCCTTCCTTCCCAAAAAGACCCTCCACGCAGCATCCCCAAATATGACATAGGCCCTGAGGAGAATTATTTTCCTCAGGGTCTCCTGTGAGGAGCTAATCATGGAATCGAATAATTTCATCGTGTTACTAATGTAGTCAGGTATCTAGTACCTACTAGCACCCATAAAGGGAATCATAATAATTATCTAGTTATACAATACTGTATCTACCCTTTAACACAAAACATTGTTAAATAAAAACTTCTAAAAAATCACCGACAAGTCAATAAATAAATAAAATATAATAATGTTTACTCGGAATTGTTTTTAACAAAGGCAGAACTAATTATGAACTCATTTCGTCTTTATTCATTCTTAATCAGGTTTTTTCTAGCCCAGGTTCGCTTTATGATTATTGGTCTTTATACGAAGAGGTGAAGGGTGAATTTAGAGACCATTCATTTACTAACGTTGATGAACAAACCTCGTTAATCTTATTATTTATTATATAAAATGAATGTTTCTTTTTTATCCTTTATGCGTTCCTATACCGTTCATACGATTGCGATGAAAATTTGGTGATTTAATGTACGTATGTCCACGAAGGTTTCTATATTTACTGGTGGGCTCCAAATTTGCATAAAAACTTTTGCAAAAGGTGGCGCGCGAGCTGTTTAAAAATGTGCGTGCTTCATATAGTTTAACGGAAGGGAGAGAAGGAGGGAGGGGGAGGGGAATCCGAGGATGGGGGGAAACGAATGAAGGGAAGGAGGGAGGGGAAAGGCAGGGAAGGTGGAAGAGGAACGCTGGAAGAGGGGGGGGGGGTGTACGCGAGCGGGGGTCGCGGGAGAGTGGAAGACGGGGAAGTTGGAAGGGGAAAAGGGGACGCATGGGAAAGGACACGCAGGTTGAAACAATTTATTTATTTAAGTGGCATTGCAACGCATGCCGGGAACTTGATAGTTTTATAATAAATGTTGATCATTTTAAGGTGAAAGACTCCATTTTATGATTTTTTTTCAACTTATTCTCCTTGTCCTATTCGGGTCGGGGACCCACCGCCTCGTCAAGGCTCATCCAGGAGTTTCTGTCATGCGTTACTTCGGTTTCTTGTTCTGAAGCTCAAGTGTGCAAAATTTCATCAATCTTGAAATAAAATTGTGGATTTACATTACAATCACATCAGAAGCGCTCTTTATAATTATAATTTTTGGTCGACTTAACAATCAATATGTATTGGATGGCTTCATGCCAACTCAGAACGAAACCACCTCAGAAAGGTCATTAAAAGCTTTGAAAAAATAATTTTAACATAGCCGGTAACCCTAACCTAACTTAACCTGTTTAACAAATTTTTAAACATTTTTTATCATCACGCTTAATGACCTTTCTGAGGTGCACCGTATTGGGTAGTTGGTCGGGGTGAGGGGTTGAACGATTACTCGGCTGCTATATCATTGGGAAAGAATTTTTTTTTTTTTGGTATTGAATTTTATTTACATTTTGAATTATATTTTTATTTCAAATAATGTCAGGAATCACTAGATAAAGTAAGTCTAGTACGCCTCTTAAAACCCTGCACAGATTTGTCAAAAATACAAACACCTATTAAATAAAAACAATAAAAGATGATTTTCAAATTGGTTTCCTAATTCAATCATTTCGTCCTTCCCATGGGAATATCACGATCACCAAATGGTCAGGTCCCGTAGAACTGTAGACATAACCATACACTTTTATGAGCCATTGATTTTAATTAGTCATTTTCACACTAGCTTATTGGACCATCCGTCCATCGGGGCATCCTAGCACGTGTTGAACCAAATTAAAAACGGTCGTCTTTGATGATTCAGACCTTACTTACGACCCAGTTACAGTCTGAAACCAGAGAGTTCAGACAGGCAGTAGGCGCTTTTCATATTCCCACGTTTACGGAACGGCGACGTAAGCGACTTATGGCGAAATTACCAATGTAAACGACACCACAAGTCACTTACCGTAATTTATAAGCAAGTTACATAAGTTGTTCTTACGTAAGCTTTTTGACAGGTCTAATCGCTCCCGCGCGAACTTCCAGCCTTCTCACAGCTTATCAAATCAGTTTGATAAGATGGGACGCTTACCGTAAGAAATAGTAAAAAAATGTGCCGATGCCAATAATTAAAAGACACTTGTTGTTTTCCCAACAAAAACTGGTATTTTTATTATTTGATAAGGTTATGTGGATAACTACCTACCTTATTCTATCGAAAACAATATACAAATAACACTAGATTAAACTCAAATAAGCAATTCACACCAAAAATAATGTAAACGGAAAGAAACTTTTCTGGTTCCAAAAACCGAAGAGATATCATTTATTATTCAGGGGGAAATTTTTTTTCTGAAAATGAGTATCCTTTTTTTTAATTACCTATCGGTCCAATTCTTTCTAATTTCAATATTTATGTTTATAAAATAATAATAATAATAATTGGCTAATTTATATAGCGCCGTTTTCGTGGAAAATCACCTCAAAGGCGCTGTACAAATAATATATAAAAGAATTAATATTACTGGCTTAAAACTAAGATTTACAATTACAACTAGTGACTTACATCTAAGAATTATAGCTACTTATATTACTGGCTTACAACTAAGATTTACAATCATAACTAGTGACTTACATCTAAGACTTATAGCTAGTGACTTATGACTAAGACATATAGATTATAACCTAAAACTGGTGACTTATTAACACACATATTTACAATTAAGATTTTCAAAAGTCGCTTGAATTTGAAAGCAGAAATCGTTGTTTATAGGAAGTCATTTTTTTAATTTGTACAACAGAATATTATCCAATTACTGTACAATTTTCTGATTTTGATAGTCTTAACACCTAGGAAGATGATTATTATACAAAAAAATCTTGAAGCTATCTAAAGAAGAGTTATATTATCTAGTGTTTCCGGTATTTCGTTCAATGGCACCATTCCTCTTGTCATGCTATGCTGTGCTAGGACATCTGTTCTGCCGTATGGTATTTACATCTTACCGATGATAAAATTACGCAGGTACGTAGCGGTCGCTGTGAGAATTTACGTATGTTAAACGTAAGTTTAACTTCCGTGAGTATTAATTACCGTAAGTTGGACGCTTATCGCGAAACTGAGTCTGCATCGCGTTTGGGTCCCACCCAGGCGTCGCGTGTTGGATTCCTTAGCCGGCTTAGTCTTCTATCACGACTCAAGCAATATTTTCCGCTTACTGCGGTGGTAGTAGGAGATTTTCAAACATTGTCAAATTATTCGTAACCCGGGAATGTTTGCTATTAAAAAAAAAAAATTGTAAACGCTTCTGTGAGTAACAACATTTTACGTAAGCTGTAAATTTTACTTACGAGTCTAAAGCTAGCCTTGAAATAAATTTTAGGTAAGGGGGAGAGGAAGAGGAATATAGAATAAGGATAGGAGATGATGGCGATACATTCCACACTCTCATATTAATTTTATATGGGATTGTTCGAACCTCCCCACGAGTTTGTCGGGAGGCAAAGGATTGGAGAAGTGAAGGGGGTGAAAAGTGAAAGTGGATAATTAGATCTGCAATCAATCACAGCTAAAGCCATTTCAAGCGATGTTTTGTTTCTTAATGGTGAAATCGAAAAGGCGTTCCTGACAATATCTACCACTCTGGATTGTTTTTTGCTAGTGTATTAGAATTTCTTTTAATTGGAAATACATATGACAAAACTGCAAAACCACGCAAGATCTGAAAATGCTTTCTATCCTTTCTACCGAAGCTTTATGACTCAACCAAATTTAGAAGAAATCAAATTCAAAACCAAAGGCGCCCGTCTTCCTAGATACGGAAAAGTGTTTCTATCTTCAGACAGGCCGGGAATAATGTTCGCTAGACCTGTGATTTGCGTCATTAGTATAGAAGGGGCACCCACCTAGCCACGCCCAGTCATTGATAAGTCCAGGCGGCGAAATCACTTGGCGCCGACCAGGAGAAAAAATCATTTTTTTATTATTATTTGTGTTATGGTTTATTCATCAGAACTTGAAAAGATATTAAAATGTTATAATAATATGTCTAGATTTGGAGTTACTCGCTCTAATGATGCAAGTGTTTCACATTTCTATAAATTGATTAGGAATTAATGAGAGAATGTTATTTATTGTGTTAAAGTCATTAAATTTATTTACGAATATTTATTGTGAATAATAATAAAAATTTCTTTATTCCCCAATGTGAAGACTTAACTTTGGTCCCACTCATATCGTAAGTATGCATACATACAGGTAAATGTGTTAAATCTTTATTAGTATTTAATTAAATGTCAAAAAAATCTGTTATCTGTATTACACATTGATGTAATCCTTTCACAATACACAAGAAATAATTTACATAACCTTAAATAAATAAATGAAAAATTTGACAATAATATATTTTAGGCCACCCCAAGTGACTCGCTACGTTGGGTGACTTAGCAGGAGTTCTCGGGTCCACGGAGTGAGGTTTGTCTAGGCGGCGAATGCGTTTGCCCACCTATTGCGTGGCGGGCTGGATTAGGAGATTGGTTAGGGGAGACCTAACCTAGATCTCTCCAGCCGGACTCTCTCGACCAATCGCATTGCACCGTAGTGGGAGGGATGGATTCATACGTCCGACACTCCTGGACACATTGACCCCAGATTCCTACCCACCCCTAATACCCTATTCCTTCCCAGAACTTCCTTTCCTTCCATTCTAAAAAACTCTCTACACAGCATTCTTAAGGATGACATAGGACCTGAGGGATTATTTTTCTTCAGGGTCTCTTGTGTGGATCTAATATATACAAAATCTTTTCACGTGATTTATTTATAGGTATGTTTGAAAATGGATAGGTACTGATTAAAATTGCTATGAAGTGTCAATTAATTACATTTGACTTCAATTTAATGAATTAGTTTCCCTTAATGACCTTCGACGTATTTATTTAGAACTTGCTGGTACCGGCATGCGTTGCTATGCCATTTAATAAAGAAATTGTTTCTCCCTGAGTGTCCTTTCCCATTCGTCCCGTTCCCCTTCCACCTCCCCTTCTTCTCCTGCGTCCTCTTCCCCTCTCGCATTCCCACTCCGTCACCTCCACCTTCCCTCTTTCCCCTCCCCTCCCTCCCTCCCGCTTTCCATACATTCAGTTTTCAAACCTCGCGTGCCACCAAGACCAATTTTTTTATACAAATTTCATAATGCCAGAGCTCACCGGAAGTTTTATAAAAACCTTGTCCTGATAATAACGAACACACAAAAAAATAATTATCCAATTTGGTGCAGTCGTTCGAAAGTTATGCGCTTAGCAACACATTCAGCGATTCATTTTTACATTATAGAAGATATATACCGAAATAATTTGTAATATTTTGAATCTACTGAAGAGGTAAACCCATAGAAATATTTTATGAGCATATCTGTGTGCCGAAGTAAGCTCAATTTTATCTTACTTCTGGTGAAAGTGATAAATATTATGTGATAGGCGTCATCGAGTACCTACATTGTTTTTTTGTTCAGGATTTCTATTTTTGCTGCCCGGTTTCTGCGAGTTTAAAAATAAAAAAATTAAATTTAAAAATGATATCAAAATAACACAGAACATAGAATTTTGTTTACTATTTTGACAGTAAATAAACATTTCAAAACTCCAAAGGCCGTCGCCTCACATCTTGTTTGTTGAATAGACCATTTTAGTTTTTGTTCAATCTCCACTTTAAAATGAAAAATATAGTATAAAAAATGATAGTTAATCACTTAACAAAGAATTATTTAAACTAATAAGATCTTTTACCTTTATGGAAATGCTTTATCTTAAATACCTGTCATAATGTTTCATTGAAATAATGAAAAAAAAACCTTCTCCTCCTGTAAAATTTTCTAATGGTCTATTGAACATACAAGACGAGGTGGAAATGCTCTCAGGTTCGAGTTGAAAATTGTTGTGTTGGCCCAGAAATTCCAGTCAGAAAAACTGTGCACATTTCATGAGATTTCAGATGGACCAAAATTCTTTTATGATAGGTTAAAAACAAGAGTTTTGTTTTAATTATCATATCATAAAAAATATCGTTAACGGTTTTTTTTTCTCGAAAAATAGAAAATTACATTTTCACTTTAATAAATGTATTCGTAGATCAGAATTCTAGTTATTTAACAAACCTTTTACATTACAATACAATATTATTCATTTTCATTATTTTGTTGAATATGAATAAAAATGGACAAGTTAATCATTACGTTATCTAGTAAACGCTTGTTTCAAAATTTAAACTTTAGTTCAAATAAAATCATTAAAAAAGATATCCGATCACTTATTTATGACGAAAATGTACTATTTTGTTTATCTATTTTGCTTAGACATTATAGAAAAATTATAAATACTTATGATCAAAAAATAATTACAAAAAGTACATAATCTTAATAGTTTTGTCATCACGCCTTTCAGCATTTTTAGATGTAAGTATAAATTAAAGCAAATTTGGAATGAAATAAAATCGATATGGAGTTATAATTTTAAAAAAACTGGTATGGAGAGTAATTAATCTTTATTATTGGAACCGCCCTGTACGATCGTAAGAACATATTTCGATGAAATGTGGATTTTCGGCCGCTGGCTGTTTAAAGTTAGCAATATTCCTTCCACGCCACCATTAAGATCTCTCCCAAATATGACGAAAAGTAAGGTTTAGAATGCTTAATTGATCTGAGAAGTGGAATCCAGTAGTCCATTATCCTTATTATCACCCCAGGACTCTGAGAGACCGAGCTGTAAAACACCGCCTGCCCCGTCAATAAAAGATAAGATAACTTTGTTCTCAGAAACAATGATACACCGCTATAAAATCCTTGATCCTTCTGCGTACAAATGGGAGTGAACCGGAGGCTTCGGACGAACGAGAAGCGAACGTAACCGCAGGGTTATGCGGCATTACCAAAAGCATATTTAGTCATGAGTTTCAAAGTTAGTTGAATAGGTGGGTACTGTTTTAGCATTTCAAATTTCGTTTAAGAATGTTTTCATATCCGCTTGTTCATTTTCCCCAAAAATTGTTTACGAATTTCCCTCAAGCTTCGCCTTATTACTTAATAATGTGTTCAAAATATTTCCGCTTTACAATAAAATCCAAATAAATGGAATATTTCTGAACGTATCCGAAAACTAAAAACTGTTTTTAAAAGTTGATAAAATACACTTTCAAATTTTATAAATCAAAATTAATATATAATTTTAAAAATATCAATATTTTGCACACAAACATGAAAAAGCCTATAAAATTTTTTGTAATTAAAATTATTGAAAACAAAAAAAATAAAAAACCCACACATATAATAAAAATAATTAATAAAAACACATTAATTTGTTATAAACTATATAATGAAAGTGGTCTATAGCAAATTTATGTGTATTTATTAGTAGATTACGGCGAGCCACAAAGTTAATACTTTTTACAAAAAATAATTGATAAAAAATTCACAAAATTTCATAAATTTATTTTAAAATGCGATTAGATAAAGGTGTACCCTTTATTTCTTTTGTGGTTAGTTTTTTGTATTTGAATGGAAAGCGTGGTCTTTTCTCTTTCTAACACCATTTACATAATATTTCTCACTATGATAGTAAGGGAGATACAACGATTTCTATGCTATCTGTACGAGTTGTTCCGAAAACCGATCAAATAGTCTTTGAGGGTTAATTATTTATTGTACAGTAACGTAAATATTGCACAATTAGAGCTGATCCTGAGGCGGATATGGGTACCGCCGTCCTGAGAACCATTTATTGGATAACCAACACCTCCGCCATAGGTCATCCCAAGTGGTCCGCTACGTTTCGTGAGTAAGCTGAGGTGCCCAGATTCATAGGGTGAAGTTTGTCAAGGTCTTCTCTAGGATGCGTCTGCTCACTTACTGCGTGGTGGGCCGGATCGGGAGAGACTGTTTTTTTTACATTAGCTCCACGCGGGAAGCCCTGAGAAAAATAATTTCCCTCAGTGCCTATGTAGTCTTACTACGCCTTCAAATTTTATAAATCAAAATAAACTAATAATTTTTGAAATATGAGTTTTTTTAAGGAAAGGGAGAAGAGAAAGTTCTAGGAAGGAAATAGGTATGAGGGGTGGGTAGGAATCGGAGGTCAGTGTATCTAGGATAGACGGACATATGAATCCATCCCTTCAACTGCGGAGCAAGGCGATGGATGGATCGAGGGATTCTGGCTGGAGAGGTCAAACCAACCTCTCTCGATACGGCCCGCCACGCAGCTGGTGGGCAGACACATCGGCCGCCAAGACCTTGACAAACCTCACCCCATGAACCCGGGCACCCCTGCTAAGTTACCAAACGTTGGGGTGACCTATGTTGAGAGAGATCATTTTGCCCCTCCGGCAGGACTCACGGCCCATCGCCTTGCACCGCAATGGGAGCGATAGATTCATACGTTCGTCACTCCTGGACACGCTGACCCTCAGATTACTACCCAACCCTCATATATTTTTCCTTCCCAGAACTTCCTCTCCTTCCTTTCCTAAAAAGACAGTCCACTCAGCATCCCCAAAGATAACATAGGCCCCGAGGGGAATTATTTTCTTCGAAGAGCTACTGAAAAAAAATATTAAGTATATATTGCATTTTAAATTGGTCCACTTCAAGTGACAGTGATGTCTTTGCGAAAAGAGTCACTGAGAAACAGCCTTTTGTCTCCTTGCGACTATTTATTGTTTTAGCGAATATGGGACAGCAAGGATTATGTAGGTAAATGTAGTTCCAATTTGAAAATAGTAAAAGTGTAAAAATTTAAGGCGATCCAATAGTCCAGGAAAAATCGAAATCGGAATGCACGCCCCTTTATGGGAGGAGTTTAAAAATACTTGAGAAAAAGCTTTTGGAAAGGTTGGAAAAGGTAATTGAGAATTTTTTTTACAGGTTGATTTCGTAAAGGCCTGTAAAAAATATTAATTCCTTTTTTACGCATGTTTTATTGTAATAAAACTGAAATTTAAAATTGATTTCACGAAACTAAGCGACGCGGAGTCACACGTCTATTTCCCGCTCCGGCCGGGGCGTGACTGATACGATAAGATACATAAATTACAATAAATTTTATTCAATAATTAATTACACAATATATGCATTTGATGTACCCCCATAAATAAGCAGGGCTTGTGTGTATGGGGGGTGTTATTATATTGGTTTAATTTTTTTTTTTTATTCAGTTCAAATTTTCGGCATAATTTTTAAGCTGAGTTTTAAATTTTTTTATGTTACTGTTCAGGTTTCTGATTTTTTCAGGTAGTGAATTAAAAAATTTAACTCCGAGATATTTAAATATCTGAAATAGGTGTGCCCAGTGCATGGTTCTTGTGCCCGTGCCATAAGGGTCACTTCAAGAATCCAAATTCGTAGAGTGCGGGCCGTATTGATTGATATCAAAAATAACAACGGGAAAGTGGATATTTTATTTTATTTAGTGAAGTTCGGGCGTAAATATCAATTTTTTTGCGATTATTATAAAAGAAACTGAATTTGCCATATTATACAATAAAACCATATTCGAAAAGGGGTTTATAAGTAGGAGAGTTTGCACTTGAAAGTGTTTTTTAGAGACCCAATACTTTTTTTTTCTAGGCTTATTAAAAGACTTAAAAGATATGTTCTACACGCAGTATTTAATTGAAGCATGTATAATACTTCTAAGCGATCAAATTTTCAAAACAAAATCGTATGATTTTGAATTATTTAGTATGGCTTCATTTTAATACATATATTATTAAGTGTTATTGATGCCAGAATTTACTAATGTCAGATTGTAGATAATGAAAATTTTCAACCGCCTTTTTCTATGACGGCAGTGTAGACCTAACGCTAGACTCTCTCGACTCATTGCCTTGCACAGCGGTGAGAGGAATACGGCCGTCACCCCTGGAAACATTGACCCCCAGATTCCCACCAACCCTCACACCATTTTCCTTACCAGAACTTCCTCTCCTTTCTTTCCCAAAAAAAAACATTCACACAGCAACCCCAAAGATGACGAACGATATATAGATGACGATGACGAAGTATATCTTCTGATTCATACATCAAGTGCGTCGACCATTGAGCGACCAAGACAGTAGCGAAGATCCATTCAGTCGCAGTCTTCGTCAAAGAGAATACCTATAAACTCATTATGTTTTGACACCAGTTGCATCATGTTAAGTTCTCACGGGCAGATTGGCCACTAGTTCCCAGATTAGGTGTGTTAGGTTAGGTTGGGTTAGAGCGGTGAGGGGGGAGCTACAGCTGTATATAGTGCAGTGGCGGCGCGAGCCCTGGCGCCCCGGCTGTTCGTGCCTAGTCACCGGACAGATCATTATTTAACGTGACTCGGTTGTGTCCGACGCCGAAAGCAAAGTGAGGTAGCTGTCTTGAAGGGGAGATTGAGCTAAAACGGAGCATGTTTGAAAAAAACTAAAAACTTGTTTTTTTTTTAAATTCTTTGTTAATATATTTATAACAGAATTTTATTTTTAAGTCAGTATTTTGACACATGAAAACGTGTACAATTAAGCGTTTTCTGATTTCTTACGATTTTGAATCAGATTACGTCATAATCTTGTCAATATCTCCACAATGCTCCAAAAGGGAGCTGCATGACATCAAGGGTGATTTGATGAGTTACCTTTTTTTTAATTCTTTAAAATGGATGTGACTGAATGTACGAATAACCATATTTAGAATCGACATTTGTTGTTACATATATACACTTTTTGTGTACGGAATAAAATTAAATAATGTAGCTATTATTACGAGGGAGTCTATTAAAAAATAAACAGTTAGAAAACTAACAATTTATCATGTGAAAAATATGCCAGAATATCCTTTAAATTCCAAAATTGATTTCTGTCTAATTTTAACAACCTTCCTTTATCTAAAATATTAGTGAGTTTACGCCTAAACTGAAAAATCCTCAAAAACTACTGAGAGAGTCCATATTTGTTAGTTATTATTATAAAAAATTCATCTATTTCTGTTATGGATAAATCTTGCGTTTTTCTTATTTATTTTCTTGTTATTATTGAATAACAAGAAAATAAAATTTGAGCACGAATTCCCTCACCAAACACAGGAGCCTTCTCTTTATGGTGAGGAAAAGTTATTATTTTGAAACACTTTTCCAAATCCCGCGGGATTCCGGAATGGAATTTATAATTCCCACGGGATTTATATTAAGGGTATTTATGTCAGCATTTCATAAATATGTTTTATTATTTTGGTATCAATTAACTTTGAAACTAGTATTTTATAAAAAAAAAAGACATTAAAAAGGTCACATAGAGAAGACTTTGATAAAAAAAACTTTCAGAGATAAAAAAGCATAGACTATGGAGAATCTTGTCACCCGTACGTGAAACGGATATTATTTATGAATAACCAATGGCGGGAAAAACTCTCTCCGCTTCCTAGTTGGTGACACTGTCTTCGAGAAGGTGTGTGCTGAGTGAAGGTATTTTTGATACCTCCGTTCTCAAAAAAGGGACATCTCTTTCTTCAAAATTAGTTATCTACCTCTAAGCTCTATCATCTCTTCCCAACATCAAGTTCAGTTCCTATTTCATTGTCAAAGACTGACCACCGCTTATTTATATAAACCGTATGTTTTTTGGTATAAATTTAGTTTTTTTAATCCCGCAATCTCGCAGATCCCACAATCCTGCAAAATCCGCGGGATGAAGTACTGCTGAAATCCCGCGGGATCGCACTGTAAGGGTTGGCAATACCAGCCAAAAGGGTTAAGAACCACTGCCTTACAGTATGACATGTATAAATAATTTGTGTATTTAATGTAAAAAAATACATACGAGTACATTCAACAAAAAATCATTGAAAAAAATATGTGGAAAAAAATCTCGTACTTGGGTATAATAAAATGAAGATAACTTCGGCTTTGTCGTAGAGATACAACTTTCCTAGTTTATTCAGTTTGGGTCGAATGTTGAACAGGAAATTGTTTTTAACTTTTCTTACATTAATCCGACTTTTTATACAGGAGACCAAATTTTTTTATTTTTTTTTTAAATTAATATTTGTTTCATTTATATTTTCGTAATATAACATAATATAGCTTACATATTTTTATACACTCTCCTGAAAAAGCAAATGCTTGTGTTTATATTTGAACACTTTTTACTGCTCTTTTCTTTTAGTTCCGTTTCTCCCCACTTTTCCCCTATACACGAAATTGAGAAAAGTGCTAATGCCCCCATATCCCCCATAGACTCCAAACACTTCGTGGCAGAAGTTTCTTTGTTAGAGGTGTTAGGCTCTACTGGGGTCTAAATAAAGATCTTCTAAAAAATAACATTAAAAAACTGCAAGCTTAGATACTTATAAAAGGAAAACGATCAGGCTTTTCAATATTTTTGTCCAGTTTACAATATTTCCGATGTTTTTCAAATAAACTACCTATACGAGTATGTACATATAACGTATTACCTATTAACATAATTAAATCAAATAATATTTATTTTTATTTTTAACTATTATTAGCGAAATTCAATCCAAAATCTGAAGACAGAAAAATATAAGTGTTCCTCTGGGACATAAACACAGCAAGCGTAGGTATATCCCAAACCTATACCGGTTCAGTCGCGGTAGCGACAATTTACATTTTAAATACTCCTCTATGTTGATCATTTTTTATCACCTTGCAAAAACAAAAATTATTCTAAAATCTAGATAAATTAATCATTCTAATGGTGTATATTAGAAATAAATTATTTTATTTCTAAATATTTTCATTTTCATATTGAAAATGTAACCTGACTGTGACCGTCTGAACCATTCGCTTTCCGGGCGACAGCTCTGATCACTGAGAGACACCTTACTTTATCCGATTAGGTCATTTTTAACTGTATCGTAGGTATGATTCGACTAAGAACTACCAACATTATATCCATTTTCCTTAACGCATATTTCACTGGCTGCTATCTTTATGTATGATTGCAAGATTCAAACCCGAACTAAATGCTATCTAGATATAGTGTCTGGATAAATCTTTATCCATTTTATTTTTATGTAATATGCGACATCTATTGCCTTTTCAGCAAGTCTGGGATGAATATATATTTTAATTTTTGACTTTATGAGTAAAACCTCAAATTGAAATATTTAATTAAAGTCCCAGAGGTGCCAATACCTTTTTCTGATTTTTCTGTCTCCAGATTTTCGATTGAGTTTCGCTAATATTGTCTTAATTTAATTAAAAATAAATTTTACTTGCGCACACCGGGATTTGAATCCAAGACCTTCGGATTGCTAGTCGGGAGCCTTACCCCTCGAAACAATGGACACCATGAATAAAATCTTAAAAATTGCCAAAATGAATAATCCATAATTAACGCCTTTAGAATAACTTTCGGGTTATGTAACATAAATTATTTTTTTATTGTATGAACGAGATAAAAAGCGTTTCAATTTTCTTAGAAATTCCCAACACAAGGAATTTTAAATTTAATTTCGATTTTTTTAAAAGAAAGACCTGACAATTTTTGAAAATCTCCTACTACCACCACTATAAGCGGAAAATGTCGCGTTTGTCATGATGGAGGACTTAGTGAGGCAAGTAATTGTACTCAGGACGCCTGGCTGGGAACCGGATGCGACGCCAACTCAGCCACTGAGCGGTCGAAATGTATTCGAAATATCGAGTTCTATCAATTTTTTCTACTTTTGGAGTAAAATATGAAGTAAAATGTGATATAAGTGTTTTTGACAACATTTTTCATGTTATAAATATTTTATATTTAGAAAAGCTATCTGTATTTTGAACACATACACCAGAAACGTAATTTCATCTTGTTTCTAAAACAGTATTTGTTTTTATGAAAAGTTATTGGAAAATTAGGTCGGAAATTTTTTCACCTTTTCACCTTGCTGATCCTGTAACTGACTTCAATATTAGAGTAATAGTGCACAGTCGTTCGTGTTCAGAAGAATGTAACGATAATTGTAAAATCCTTAAGAAAACCACAGATGTCAAATATCTAGGGATCACTATAGAAAGTAACATGAAATTTAAGAAACATATCGAAAACTGTGTCAAAAGAATTAGAAAACTTACTTACATATTTATACATTTAAGAAATATCCTAAGTCATTCTAATATTAAAATGGTTTACTTTGCTTTTGTGCAGTCAGTACTGCAGTACGGCATTATCGCATGAGGAAGCATCTATAAGAATAATCTTTATCCGATAGTAACGACACAAAATGATCCATCAAAGTTATTATTAAAAAACCAAGAATTTTCCCAACCAACGAACTTTTTGAAAAATTTAAGGTCCCACCGGTTTCAAAACTATTTCAAAAAAGCGCTATTTTAACAGTTTTTAAAGAATCTGAAGTGTCCTCAACACGAAGTATAAGACCTAGAACATCTGGGAACTTATATGTACCTAGATGCAACACGACAGCTGCACAACACCATTATGAATACGTAGGCCCAAAGCTATATAACGAATTGCCCAATGCAATAAAAAGTGAGAAAAACTATCTTAAATTTAAAAAAAAACTCGCGTTGTATTTATACAGATAAGCAACAGATTATCTTATTTGTATCGATGATTTTCAGATACAATCTGTTTCCAATATTTTGCTGATATTATATTTCTATAATAATATGTATTTTTCTAATTTTACAATTTTTTGTAATATCTTACAGTATTTTATTTTCATTTTTGTAACAAATTATCTATAAGCAGTTCTAAATATAAGTACATAGACTAGCTCCCCAATTAGACCCGAGAATATTTCTCTACTGATTGGGTAACCATAAAAACTGATAATGTACCATAAAACTGATAATGTAACATTATTATTGTAAATGTATTATGCATAAGTAGCACACTTAAAAAAAACATCGGAAACATTGTAGACTGGACAAAAATATTGAAAAGCCTGGATGCATGCATATCTTCCAAATCGTCGCCTTAGTTCCCAATCCATTTTTTTTATTTTTTTTTATGAATAATGACCTTCTAACTTAAATAACTGCATTTTTATGTCTATTTTTAGAGTTAGTTTTAATAGTTAAAATAATTGTCAAAGATTTAATTTTTCAAGACCCCCCAAAAACCACCGTATGTATGGTGAATCGTGTGACGTCATCACTCCTGAAAAATTAGTATAGGATCGGGCAATCAGCTGATCTGCTGTCGCCATTTTGAATTCCGTTGTTCGAAGTATTCTCCCTAGAAATAGCATTAATTTTTCTTTTGTGCAGTAGTTTTTGAATATTTTCAATAATATAGTTAAACTAATAAGAGTTACCTTTATTTTTATACATTATTTAGGCCTAAATAATGTTTCAACAATCACAATAACTAAATCTCTATAAACAGTATGTAAATAAACGAATGAATTAATACGATGGCTTGTGTCATATCATACATCCCCATACAATGACTTTACGGTGACGTCACGTGACGGCGTGGTTTTACGACCCGATTAAAAATGGACTTTTTAATAATTTTTTAAAACTCTGCGTTTAATATTATCAAATAAAACTTATATATTCAGAAGCAGCATTTATTGGTCTACATACAAATTTACACAAAAACAATCTTAACTCATCTGTTTAAAAATAAAACACGTACATTTTATGAAAATACCCAAAACATTGTAAATATACGGCACAAAACCAAAGAACTCATACAAACACCTAAAACAAACACAACATTTGGTCAAAGAAATTTCAAATCCATTGCGTCTAAAATATACAATAACCTGCCTGACAAAACAAGACAATCGAATAATATTAACAAATACAAAATCCTGATCAAAAAATGTATCATCGAAAAAGGTCGTGCAATAATTAGTCACCTCACCCAAATATAATTCTCTATCTCATTATTGTTACCACTAACCAACCTGAAAATTTTTGTCAAACATTTAGTATAATGTATTGAAAAGTGCACTTTATTTCATATTTATAAAATATTTGTAAACTAGTCTGTCTCGACACAGGATTTCCTAGTGAGACAGGCAAGGCCAAAAAAATATACGTAAACCTTTTTATATAGATGCACATAATAAATAAATAATAAATATATGAACATATTTTCTTAAAGCCAGAATATTTTTCACTGGAGTTCCTCATTGTCAGGAGCGAATGGAACTACAGCATCCCCAATTGAGGTGTGTTGTGTGGCTGAAAGGAGTGAAGATGGTAAGTAAATGGGAAGGAGAAGGTTGAGGAGTATCTGGCTATTCAGATCTGGTCACCAAACACGACTATAGCTATCTTAAACAATGTTTTGATTCTGAATGGCGGTCTTTCACCAGGGCGATGCTAGCAGTATCTACCACTAAACCGGATTTGACCTAACCTATTTGACTTACGGCATTATAATGGCAGGTGTGCGATGTATTAAACTATAAATTACATGAATGTCAAAATACTTTTCCACAATGTTCCTGCCTGTCTATAACCCAAACAAAAAGTATTAAATATATTGTGATTGAAATTGATGAAAAACTACTGGAATTCACACATTGATCTTACCGCTAAAAAGCTAACAAAACTCATCTACTTCTTCAAAATATTACGAAACATCTTGTCGATAAGGGATTTAAAGAGAGTATATTATGCTTTATGCCACTCTCGATTGGAATATGGAGTAATAGGATGGGGCTCAACAGCATCTAATCACATAAAACAACTCAAGGTAACTCAGAATTGCATCATAAAGACCATACTAAAGTTCCCCATAAGGACGTCAACAACAGAACTTTTTAAACAGTTTGATGTTGCAAGCATACAGAAAATCTACGCCAAAACATTCTAGTACATCACCACAAAAATGATTCAGAGGCGGACACCTCACATGCTCATAAAACCAGAGCCAAACAAACAGACATACTTAATATACCAAAGTGTAACTCTTCATTTGGACAAAGAAGTTCTGAATTTTTAGCAGTTATATAACAAACTCCCACTTAGTATTAAACAAATTAAAACAAAAAATAGCCACATTAAGGACATTAAATGTTGGCTGAAGAAACTATTGGAAAATTAACTTACTAGTATACTTAAAACATCGTCATAGAAGTTTCTGGAAAACCTTATTCAAACAATGAAGTTAAACCATAGAAGTCGCTGAAAACTTATCCAAAGCATAGTCCCCCTCAGCACAGGATCTCCTAGTGAGGAGGACTACGAATATATTTTATATTTTATATATATAAACCTAACACCCCCCCCCCATACACACAAGCTCTGCTTATTTATGGAGGTACATCAAATACATATATTATGTAATTAATTATTGTATAAAATTTTTTTGTAATTTATATATCTTTTTGTGAATAATAAAAAAAATAAAAACGTTTCATAGAAAAATGTAAAAAATGATAAATACATAGTTACTAAATAAAAATAAAAATATATAGATGTTAAATTTCATGTTTTTTTTCCAATTTGGGAGTCGCATACGAGTACCCCGGGTAACCTTTATTGGAAGACCAATACCTGCCGTAGTTGTTCGCTACGTTTGGTTACTTAGCAGGGGCGCCCGAGTTCATGAGGTGAGATTCGTCTAGGTCTTAGAGGCGAATACAAATGCCCATATACTGCGTGGCGGACTGGATCGGGAGAGACTGGTTGAGGAAACACCTAACCTACGCCTCTCCAGTCGGACTCACTCGACCCATCACCCATACTTAATTATTAATAATTCATACGTCCATCACTTCTGGACACATTGACTTCCAGATTCCTACCCAACCCTCACAAAAAAAAAAAAAAAAAAAAAAAAAAAAAAAAAAAAAAAAAAAAAAAAAAAAAAAAAAAAAAATCTCCTTCTCCTCCCCATTACCTTCAGCATAACATCATATGAAAAGTGGGGATGCCATAGTCTCACTGGCTCGAGACGGTTGGGAGCAGTTGGGACTCAGACGAGTTATATTCAGATTTAAAAGTTATATTATATGCAAGTACGAATCTTTAGAGTTTTTGTACTGAGCCGGTTGCACGTATAAGTATGTCGTATTTCGTGATTGCCACATGCTACTTCGGAGAGTCGAAATTATTAGTAAAAATATTTTTACAACGGATTTTCACTCAAGATGCCTTCAGATATAAGTATATCGACTTTGGTTAAGCGGCCGTATATCCTCTTTGCATATTTACTAGAAGAAAACACCTTCTAAACTTTCGGCCGGACCAATTGTCGCCGGACCAATTATTGTCGCCGGACCAAATGTCAGCCGGACCTGTCGGCCGGACCAACTGTCGCCAGACCAACTGTCGCCGGACCAAATGTCGCCGGACCAACTGTCATGGAACCATTTTAGAAGTATAATATATTATCTTGGATCGTGGACCGGTCCAAAGGAAGATTATTAGAGTGATTTGTGGATTGTTAAAAAATTTTAACCCTCGAACGCTGGATGTTCGGTTATCGATTTGGCTATTCGATTTAATTAATGAAATTACTCAAAATATTAATATATAAACTGCGTACTCCAGTTTAGAACCTCCTATATTTC
This sequence comes from Limnephilus rhombicus, assembly GCA_929108145.2. Lineage (NCBI taxonomy): Eukaryota > Metazoa > Arthropoda > Insecta > Trichoptera > Limnephilidae > Limnephilus > Limnephilus rhombicus. The sequence continues at coordinate 8,154,960 of OV815296.1, forward strand.
ATCGTTTTTCCCATATTTTTAGGTTTTTTAAATTTGGTATATTATGGCAAGCGATCACTCAAGTCGTTTTGCAAACTTGCCATAATACGCCAAAAATCGTTCGAGTGGTTAAAGAAGTTTATCTTTACTTGTTTACTCTTTGCTTTGCAAGAATCATCATAAAAGTAATACTTTTAAAAATTCTACCTTCACAAAAAAAATTGCTTTTTAAACTACTGTTTCCATTACCAAATGTTGAAGAACTATTTATGCAAGTTTCTATTTTTAATATTAAAAAAAAATACCTCAAGAAAATTAGGAAAACTACAAACTTATGGAAAATGGAAAACAATTTTTAACACCTAATTTTAAATCAACCGTAATGCAAAACTATTATATTTACAAAGCCATTAAAAAATACGTTAATCTCCTAACTGAAATTATTTCTTCTTATTGTCAATCTGACCCAATAAATAAAATACATTAATCTCCTAACTGAAATTATTTCTTCTTATTGTCAATCTGACCAATAAATAAAATACGTTAATCTTCTAACTGAAATTATTTCTTCTTATTGTCAATCTGACCCAATAAATAAAATACGTTAATCTTCTAACTGAAATTATTTCTTCTTATTGTCAATCTGACCCAATAAATAAAATACGTTAATCTTCTAACTGAAATTATTTCTTCTTATTGTCAATCTGACCCAATAAATAAAATACGTTAATCTTCTAACTGAAAATATTTCTTCTTATTGTCAATCTGACCCAATAAATAAAATACGTTAATCTTCTAACTGAAATTATTTCTTCTTATTGTCAAAAATTTCTTCTTATTGTTTAAATCAACCGTAATGCAAAACTATTATATTTGCAAAGCCATTAAAAAATACGTTAATCTCCTAACTGAAATTATTTCTTCTTATTGTCAATCTGACCCAATAAATAAAATACATTAATCTCCTAACTGAAATTATTTCTTCTTATTGTCAATCTGACCAATAAATAAAATACGTTAATCTTCTAACTGAAATTATTTCTTCTTATTGTCAATCTGACCCAATAAATAAAATACGTTAATCTTCTAACTGAAATTATTTCTTCTTATTGTCAATCTGACCCAATAAATAAAATACGTTAATCTTCTAACTGAAAATATTTCTTCTTATTGTCAATCTGACCCAATAAATAAAATACGTTAATCTTCTAACTGAAATTATTTCTTCTTATTGTCAATCTGACCCAATAAATAAAATACGTTAATCTTCTAACTGAAATTATTTCTTCTTATTGTCAATCTGACCCAATAAATAAAATACGTTAATCTTCTAACTGAAAATATTTCTTCTTATTGTCAATCTGACCCAATAAATAAAATACGTTAATCTTCTAACTGAAAATATTTCTTCTTATTGTCAATCTGACCCAATAAATAAAATACGTTAATCTTCTAACTGAAATTATTTCTTCTTATTGTCAAAAATTTCTTCTTATTGTTTAAATCAACCGTAATGCAAAACTATTATATTTGCAAAGCCATTAAAAAATACGTTAATCTCCTAACTGAAATTATTTCTTCTTATTGTCAATCTGACCCAATAAATAAAATACATTAATCTCCTAACTGAAATTATTTCTTCTTATTGTCAATCTGACCAATAAATAAAATACGTTAATCTTCTAACTGAAATTATTTCTTCTTATTGTCAATCTGACCCAATAAATAAAATACGTTAATCTTCTAACTGAAATTATTTCTTCTTATTGTCAATCTGACCCAATAAATAAAATACGTTAATCTTCTAACTGAAAATATTTCTTCTTATTGTCAATCTGACCCAATAAATAAAATACGTTAATCTTCTAACTGAAATTATTTCTTCTTATTGTCAATCTGACCCAATAAATAAAATACGTTAATCTTCTAACTGAAATTATTTCTTCTTATTGTCAATCTGACCCAATAAATAAAATACGTTAATCTTCTAACTGAAAATATTTCTTCTTATTGTCAATCTGACCCAATAAATAAAATACGTTAATCTTCTAACTGAAATTATTTCTTCTTATTGTCAATCTGACCCAATAAATAAAATACGTTAATCTTCTAACTGAAATTATTTCTTCTTATTGTCAATCTGACCCAATAAATAAAATTAAACAATAAAACAACACTTAAATAAAATATGTTAATATTTCATTCAAAATATTTATAAGAATCCAATTCAATTTCAAAAACTCATTTTCAAAGAAAGAATAGTGGCTCCCTTATTACCTACCTATCAGGCACAACAGCTCCTCTGATAAGGTATACATGACCAATGATGATCTTAAATTAATATTTTGTATGTGCAAGGCCACGCCCCCTTTGGCAATGTTTACAGTAATGTCTAATAAAATGTTCATGTTCTCGGTAGCAGAAGACCGGACTTTACACTAACAAGAATATTCATGTGATGGTAAGTGTTACATCTTAGATGAAACTGTTAAAATTTCTGAGCTATAAATAGAGAAACAATCTAAAGTGCGGCACTGCTACACATACAAAAAACACTTTTCTTTTGATTTTCGCATTGAAATTTCTACTTCAATTCTCTAAATAATAATAACCATTGTATCTTTCTTTTTCTCATTTCTCTGATAACACTATTTTAAAATAAACTTTCTTTGTTTCTCCTTTGATTTTTTTCCAAAATACCCATATTTATGAAGATTTATTTGATAGATGCAATTTTTAATACACAATTTTTCTGTTTAACTCAATTTTTTTTTTGTCTGAAAACGTTAATTATAAACTAAAACGTTGAAAATTATATTTATATTAGGGTAAAAGTGCAGAATTTTGTTTTTTTATGGATTACTAGCTGAAATCTTCGACTGAATTCGGTAATTGACGATTGGCGTTGTCTAGGGGTAAGGTCTCTTGACTCGCAATCCGAAGTTCACGGGATCGAATCTATGCTTGGACAAATACATTTTATTTGATTAATTTGTGATATTTCACAATTAATTCATGTTTACTTCATTAAACAAATCTACAGTATCTTGTAATCCTTCTCTATCGATCTTGTTAAGTATGAATTCTGGTAGTCCGGAAGCAACAAGATCTATCAAAGTACCGGTGTCAATTGATCTTCTCACATCCAATAGAAGTTTTTCTTTTCTCATAGCATAATCCAACAGAGAACCATCTTTGTATCTAAATTATAGTGCGTATGTGACAGGGTTCCATCCTTTGTTTGCAAATGATTCACAGAATTTGTTTTTCCATGTTGACCACTCTGAGTTCATTGTTAGTTTTATAATCATGGAACTGTACCAGTCTATACAAGATTTATCCATAAACAATCTGAGTATTTCTATATTTTTTTCCATCCATGGTCACATCAAACCGCAAACATTCTTTTTCAAACACTTCCATCCACTGGCTTGCATTTGTATTTATAGTGCAGAATTTTTCTATAACAAACTTCTCAGCAATGTTTTTTAAGCTCTGTTGCTTATCTTCCATTAACTTTTCAATTAATTTTCCTAATGCATCTTCTTTTTGATGTACTTGTAAACTTTTTTCGTCCAATTCTTCGAGGTATTGGTCTCCAAACTGTAGGTTTCCATCTTCGTCTACATATGTTTTTTTTAGTTCTTCTGTCATGGTTAACCAGACTCTTCTAACCTGGTATCTTTTTTTCAAACTATTTTTTATTTTTCCAAAAGCACTAGTTTTCATTATCTCCTCGTGATGGCTGGCGGATTGTAGCATTTCTGGTATTGTAAACACTTTTTCATCACTTGTGACTATTTTTGTAATGCTAATAATATTTGACCTGCCATCGCCTCCAGGTAATAGTGTAAATTCGAACTGAATTTTCTCCATTTTTGGTTTAAAACGAAATGTCGTTTTATAATAAGTTGATAGGTTTGGGTAAAGTTCGGTTTATGGGCGAAATTCCTAAAAAATAAAACTAGTTATTTTTATACTAATTTGGGGTCGGGGAATCCGAATCTGAAAGAATTAGGTGGCGGCAAGCAATATTAACTGAACTACACGACTTTAAAAAATTTTATACACATACAGGAAAATAGCCATTTTGGAAGCATTTTGATTCCTAGAAAATCAAACTAGTTATTTTTATACTAACTATGGGCCGGGGAATCCGAATCTGAAAGAATTGGGCGGCGGCAAGCAATATTAACTGAATTAAACGACTTTAAAATTTTCTATTCACACACACATGAAAATAATCATTTCGGAAGTATTTTGACACATGTAGTACAAAGATCATAGAAAAACAAGATAACATAGATGTTTTTACCACACAAAATTAAGTGTTGCCATTAAGCAGTAATATTAATAAGGTAAAATAACATGTTTATATTTTAAGTACTTATTTTTTATAAATTATAAATTTTACTCACTTTTGTATCACAAACCATGTTACATAAACCCGGCGTAGCTGCTAAACTACTTGAAAACAGGGATGTTTTTTTGCCGTGACGCGAGCAGGCGGTATAAAGGGGCACAAACCATGTTCACAAACCTAGCGTAGCCGCTAAACTACTCGAAAACAGGGATGTTTTTTTGCCGTGACGCGAGCAGGCGGTACAAAGGGGCACAAACCATGTTACACAAACCTAGCGTAGCCGCTAAACTACTCGAAAACAGGGATGTTTTTTGCCGTGACGCGAGCAGGCGGTACAAAGGGGCACAAACCATGTTACACAAACCTAGCGTAGCCGCTAAACTACCTGAAAACAGGGATGTTTTTTTGCCGTGACGCGAGCAGGTGGTATAAAGGGGCACAAACCATGTTACACAAACCTAGCGTAGCCGCTAAACTACTCGAAAACAGGGATGTTTTTTTGCCGTGACGCGAGCAGGCGGTACAAAGGGGCACAAACCATGTTACACAAACCTAGCGTAGCCGCTAAACTACTTGAAAACAGGGATGTTTTTTTGCCGTGACGCGAGCAGGCGGTATAAAGGGGCACAAACCATGTTACACAAACCTAGCGTTAGGTTAGGTTACGGATTTTTAAGACTACGAATTTTCATACTTTTGGTTTAAGAATACGGCCGTTGATATGGTCGTAATTCATCAGGTTAATGTGTTATGTGAGGAATTATCGTGTCGGAAATTATTGATATAGGGATAAATATTTTTGAGAGCTGGTAACACTGCCGGCACATGTTTTTGTATATTCCTTGTTTTTCTATGATCTTTGTACTACGTGTGTCAAAATACTTCCAAAATGGCTATTTTCCTGTATGTGTATAAAAATTTTTAAAGTCGTGTAGTTCAGTTAATATTGCTTGCCGCCGCCTAATTCTTTCAGATTCGGATTCCCCGACCCCAAATTAGTATAAATATAACTAGTTTTATTTTTTAGGAATTTCGCCCATAAACCGAACTTTTTCCATAGGTTTAATTCCTTTCTATTAAAACACTTGTGTTGCAAAGTTTTTTTTAACTAAGAAACGACATTTATGTTTATTAATATCACTTTGAATGGTTTTTTTCTAACAATCAAATAATAGAATAACAAAACAAATGACAGTCGATCATTGCATTCTAATTGACATTATAGGATTCAAATTTAAAGGGAATATATTTCCTTTACATATATAATATACTAGCAGACGCGGCCACCCGTTGCTGTGGCTAACGAAACACAACGCCATTACCCAACCATTATAAAATCCATACCACCCGTTTCCCAGCTGCCCGCTGCCCGGTGCCTGAATTGAATATTTGAATTTCTCGGCTTTTCTCTACTACAATAAGCATGTATTATACATATAAACCTTCCTCTTGAATGGTGAAAACCGCATGAAAATCCGTTGCGTAGTTTAAAAGATCTATGCGCACATACATTTTGAGCGACTTCACATCTCCACTAAATGTTAAGTTTTGATGGAGAAAATTTTTTAATAAAAGATAATTGATAGGTACTCACCAACCTTCCTCTACTCCGTCTCTTTTATCTCGCCTGCTTCCTTTAGTTTCATAAATATCCCAATATTGGGATTTCATAAATTCTATTGGATCGTGACAGTACCTACATATACCTCTTTTGGAGTATCACATAAATTGGAGCATGATCAAACAACCAATTTTAGTGACCAGAACTAGATCTCTCCTTCTAGACTTCTCCAGACCTCTGATTCACACGTCACACGTCCGTTACTCTTAGACACATTGACCCCCGGATTCCTACCCACCCCTTATCCTTTTTCCTTCCCAGAACTTCCCTCACCTAAAAAGACCCTCCACACAGCATCCCCAAAGATGACATCGTCCGTATTGGTTTTTTTTCTGCCTCAGGACCTTCCGTATAAGTCAGTCGCAGTGGTAGATACGGCATTTGCCCGGAAAGCGAGAGGTCCTGGGTTCGCGTCCCTGAGGTGCAAATATCTTTTTCATATTTTTCTGTTTCCAGATTTTATATCATCTGGGATGCTGTGTGGGGGGTCTTTTTAAGGAGAGGGAGGAATGCACATTGGTCTTGAATAGACCAAAGTAGGAAGGAGGAAACACAGAGGCCGGCAAATCATTCCACAGCAGAGCTGTTGAATACAAGAACGTTCTCATGTGACAAATGTCAACCGTGTACAAATGTTGGGCACGCGTTTGGCGTGTTTACCGACTATGCACCGGTGCCGAGGGGATCAATGACGCTAATTCCTCGGAGCATCTTCCATTGTAATACCGGTAGAACAAGGATAGCATTCCCGCCCGACGCCTATGCTCTAAGGATTGAAATCCGTCTGTTAAGATGGGAGAATCTATCAAACGGACCGCCCGTTCTGCACAGAGTCGAGGGTATTTTTCAGGTATTTTGGAGCTCCAGACCAGAGGTTGCTGCCAAATTGAACCGTGGGGAGCACTTGTGATTTATACAGGGTTAGCAGTTGTATCTGCGGGCCCTGTACAGTACGCCCAGTTTTTGAGAGGCTAACTTTACTCTGGCTTCGATGGAGCCCCCATATCTGAGCTGGTCACTTAGGGTCACCAATTGTCTGCATTTAATTAATTAAAAATATTCAGATACGTCCCCTCCTTCGTCTTCCACATCTCGTTCCCCAATACGCTATCTTCAGCCTCACAAAATACCCCGATTGGGGATGCCGTAATCTCATTGGCTCCAGACGGTTGGGAGCAGTTGCGACTCTTGTGCGGTAATTTTTTGTTAATCTTGAGACAGGCATGTTAAGAGACAGAATAGCGGAAGAGTATGTGGAAAACGATGTATGAATGTGGATGAAGCAAGGAGTGTAGGTACCTAGCGATCCAACCTCACTGCCTACCCTTGCGTTGAAATAGTGTGGGTTATGGCCGTTATACACCACATCTTTTTTCAGCCCGATTCTAATTAGACACAAAAGTTAACATTTTTCGCTCTACGCGATCGCTATTTTCATCTCTATTTTTATATCTACGATTTCAGTTGGCATCACAGCAAACAGCATGGTTCATGTGTTATTGACAATTGAAAAAAGATGTCGTTTATAACGGCCATTAGTTAGTTAGTCTCTCGGCAAATAGATCAAAAGATATCGTGCGATTTTCAAAAATTTGCTATCTTTTTCCTTGAAATTTTACCTACCAACAATTAAAAATTACGGTTTCCTCACCTTCACTGCATAGTTCTTCGATCCTAATTCAAACTCGGTCAGTTTCTGACGACTAGATCGCCCAGGGTGGGTATCCACCTCCTAAAAATATCCGCCCAAGGCTTTTGGCCCAACTCGCTACCGCCCTGGATGATGTTCAACTAAACAAGATGAAAGAGCTGTAGAAGATGTGTCGGCAATAACGCGCCAACCAGATTATAAATACTAATCATTTTTTGAATGAATATGAAGAGAAGCGTCAAAGATGGTCATAAATATTCAACAACAACATTCGAAACCGTCTCAGATGTGCCCATACCTTTTTTCTGATTTTTCTGTTTTCAGATTTTTGATTGATTTTCTCTAATTAATTAAATATTACGACTTGAGGTTTTACTCATAAAGTTTAAAAAAATACATTTATATATTCATCCTAAACTTGGAGAAAAAGTCAATAGATGTCGCACATTAGAAATAAAATGGATAAAAATTTATCCAGACACTATCTAGACAGCATTCAATTTGGGAGACGGGAATGGGTACCGCCGCCCCGGGAACCTTTATTGGATAACCAACACCTCTGCCATAGGTCACCCCAAGTGGTTCGCTACGTTTGGTGATTTAGCAGGGGTGTCCGGGTTCATGGGGTGAGGTTTGTCTAGGTCTTGGAGGCGGATGACGAGGACATACTGAACCCCAGATTCCTACCCACCCCTTAAACCCTTTTCCTTCCCAGAACTCTCCTCTCCTTCCTTTCCTTAAAAAAACCCTCCATACAGCATCCCCAAAAATGACATAGGCCCTGAAGGAAATTATTTTCCTCAGGGCCTCCTGTGTGGAGCTCATGTAAAAAAAAAAAAATAAGTTCGGGTTTGAATCTTGTAATCATACGTAAAGAAACCAGCCAATAAAATATGCGTTAAGAAAATGAAGATAATGTTGGTTAGTCGAAATATGATGCATTAGCTCAGTTGGTAGAGTTACGGCCCGGAATCTTTTTCTGATATTTCTGTTTTCAGATTTTCGATTGAGTTTCGCTAATATATTCTTCATTTAATTACATGGGTATTGGATATACTTCAAGTATTGTTTTTCTTATTTATTTAATTTAAGATGAAGCCATGGTAAATAATGCAAAATCATATGTTTTTGTTTTGAAAATTTGATGGTTTAGAAGTATTATATGTGCTTCAATTAAATACTGCGCGTAGAACACACCTTGGCCCTTAAAAATATCGGTCATTTTTTTAGAAGTCTTTTAATAAGCCTATAAAAAAAAAGTATAAGGTCTATAAAAAACACTTTCAAGTCCAAACACTCCTATTTATAAACCCCTTTTCGGATTGGTTTTATTGTATAATGTGGCAAATTTAGTTTCTTTTTTTATAATCGCAAAAAAAATTATATTTACGCCCGAATTTCACAAAATAAAATAAAATATATATTTTCTCGTTATTATTTTTGACATCAATCAATACGGCCCGCACTCTACGAATTTGGATTCTTGAAGTGACCCTTATGGCATGGGCACAAGAACCATGCACTGGGCAAACCTATTTCGTATCAGTCACGCCCCGGCTGGAGCGGTAGACAGTCGTGTGACTCCGCGTCGCTGAGGTTCGTGAAATCAATTTTAAATTTCCGTTTTCTTACAATAAACGATGCGAAAAAAGGAATTAATATATTTTACAGGCCTTTACGAAATCAACCTGTAAAAAAATTTCTCAAATACCTTTTCCAACCTTTCCGAAAGATTTTTCTCAAGTATTTTTAAACTCCTCCCATAAAGGGCGTGAATTCCGATTTCGATTTTTCCTTAACTAATAATAAGTGTAAAAAATAAGTCTAATAACAGTAAACAATCGACTTTTAACATGTCTAAAAAAAATTCGCCTTCGGCCGAAACTGAGACAGACACCGAAGATTCGGTTTCGGTGGAAAGTCCTGTTTCGGTCGGACACTAAATTTATGTACCGCGCTGCTACCTCCTTCCTTATTGTATTCACAATATAGTGTCAATTCTTAATAATAATACAATTATTATAAGTTATAATTATTAGCCTGAAACACTCATCTACATTGAAAAAATCTCCGGAGAAACGATACATGCTGCCGACGGGACATACGCGGCATGTATCTTTTCTCGGGAGATTTTTTCAATGTATATGAGTGTTTCAGGCTAATAATTCCTGAAACACTCATCAACATTGAAAAAAATCCCGAAAAAAAAACCTGCCGCGTATGTCCCGTCACCGGCATGTATCTTTCCTCGAGAGATTTTTTCAATGTAGATGAGTGTTTCAGGATAATAATTATTACTTATAATAATTGATACCCTTGTGCTATGTGCTATGCATAAAAATCTTCTCTTAAACATTAGCTTATCAATTAAAAAATAATAATTAATGATAATACATGTAAGATTGAACGTTATTAGTTGTTTTTTTTGTCTTTTTATGCCATATTTTTTACCTGTTCGCGCCCTCACTGTGTCGTCTCAACGCCCCCTAATTTTCTCTGGGTCTTCTACTGCCCCCTGAAAGTCTCAAACGCCCACAAGGGGGCGTTATTGCCCACGTTGAGAACCTAGATCATCGAATTTAAATATGCAGAAATGTTACAACTAATTTTCTTTACCGAAGTGAAATTAATACCAAGTTTTAAACATGCTGTATGCAAAAAAACACATCTCTGCGAATAGGTAGGGATTTGTTTTTTTCCTTATTTATTTTGGGGTGTTATGCCGTGTTGCGCCACCTCCTTCTTTAGCCAACGTTTCGGACAGCATTACTATATCCATCATGATGATAATGGACACTGTAACGCTGTCCCAAATATAGGCTAAAGAAGGAGGTAGCGTAACCCGACATAACACCCCAAAAATGAATAACGAAAATATTTTTAGCAATGAAATTCTAATAAATCTAAAATATCTCTTTAAATTCCGGTTGCGGTACCTATAATTCGTTTCGTGTTTTCTTCATTTTTTTCCATCAGTGTTTGAATCCCGTACAGTTATCTAAGCCAGGAATATAAAAATTGCCCGAATATTCCTGTTGCCAGTCGAAAAAATAATAATATTCAAAAAGAGAACACGCCTTGGCGCCGAGCGAACAGAGAGGAAAAAAAACACAAAAAAACTCTTGACTCGAAAAAAGTGCTTTTATAGTAGCCGACAACGTAGCAACCTTTTGCGCGCGGGGTTTATTGATCCCTTTTGTTTTATTTTGGCAGCCATCTTGTATATTATGATTAATAAATCGTACAATTACATTAGAACTGATGCGAACAACTTGGTGTGGTTTGGTGACTTAGCAGGGGTGCCCGGGTTTATGTGGTTTGTCCAGATCTTGGTGGCAGATGCGCTTGCCCACCTACTGCGTGGCGGGCCGAATCGGGAGAGACTGGTTGAGGAAGACCTCTGAACTCTTCCGACCCATTGCCTTGCACCGCAGTGGGAGGAATAGATTCTAACGTCTTCACCCTCATTCTTTTTACTTCCCAGATCTTCCTCTCCTTCCTTTTACTAAAAATACTTTTCAGAAAGCATCCCCAAAGAAGACATAGGCCCCGAAGGAAATTGTTTTCCTCACGGCCTCCTGTGTGAAGCTTAAGATGAAAAAAAATGTAGGTACACGCTTCATATAGTGTGTACTGTTACTGAGAAACAGCCCTGTGTTTTAATTGGATACCTACGGCTCAATTTTGCTACAAGCGAAATTACGACAAAAATCTGTTTTCATCTAGAATATTTCAAAACTGAATTTCATGAAACCAAACTTTTTTGTTAGATTTTGTTTGATTTTTCTTTTCTGAAGTAGAAATCAGTTTAGAAACATGCTGTATGCAAGAAATGCTGATGTCGGAGTAAATACTAAGTTCGACTCAATATTTCATTAGCATCACTAGCATCACACTCGATTTGTACCTACAGTTGTTATTTATTTTAATAATAGGATTCATTTCACATTCACCAAAAAACTGTTAAATATATTATAGGTAAGTCGATCTAACAATCAGAGAGAAAATAATAAAATATACCTACAATGTGCCGTGTTGCCATCTTTTTTTACAGAAATGTATTTTGTTTTTGCTCGTATTAAAATCTTTGAGTAATATTAAGGAATCAGGCGAATTCTCCAGTTTTTGGATTAGACAATTCACCCTTAAAAGAGTGAATCTTTTATTATTTTCTTGTTAAAATGTTTTATATTATCTTGTTAATTAAAACTCCCCGTATCTTCGTCTTCAACCTCAGGGGTTTCTGTGTGGAGTTAATGTAAAAAAAAACTGTTTTACCCAACGAAAGCCTCACAACTCCTAAACAACTAAAACAAAAACATAAACAAAACACCCATAAAATCCGCCTATGAGACCTAGCTATAATGTAGGTTCATAATTTTTATTCTATTTAAAAGCATGTTAATTAAATAAAATTATTCGATTAACCGCACCTTCGCAGTTAAATGTATCAAGTTGCAAAAGAAACTGAAACATTTCTCACAAAAGTTGATATGTAACCAAAAAGTACAAACCTATTTTCTAGCAGTAATTTTCTTAACCTTGCATTTAAACGTTACTTTTTACAATGTGGTTTTCCTGGTTCGTGTTTTTAGAAACCGTCAATACAGTCAAAAGAAAAACATCCTAAAAGTACGACCGACTCTTTTAGACTCGCTGGTATTTTATATGAGTGTCCCTTTCTCACTTGTAGGATTGTTAATGGTGTTAAATTATGATGGAAATGAATGACAGTACGTCCTTTATGACTAATAATTTGTAAATATAAAATAATAATAAAATGCGATGGTCCTTCGAGCCGGATTTCGTATCATTATTATTTGTTCAAAGGGATCATTATTTTAGGTAGATTTAAGTTATGTTTAGGGATCTTTTGAGACGTGGACTATGGACGTCGATCTATGGACGTCGGAGGAAAATTTTTAACAATTATTATCTTTGGTGTATTCCTTGAAATGGCAATATGATTTTTTCGTAAATACCGCACAGACTATGGCATTCCCAATTAGGGTATATTATGAGACTGAAGGCTATTCAGATCTGGTCACCAAACCCGTGTTTAATTCGGAATGGTGTTCTTACACCAGGGCAATACTGAGAGTATCCTCCACTCTGGAACGTACCTCAAATATAACTTATATTATTTTAAGTGATTAAATTGTGAAAGACGCAAATAAAATTCATTTGCGCACGCTGGGATTTGAGCCGGCGACCTTCGGATTTCTAGTCGAAAAACTTATCCCTCGACCACAGAGGCCGTCGAATCTAGTAAGATATTACCCTCATCTCCATATCTTTCCTTCCCCACTCCCTTCATTCTCACAACGTACCCAGTTTGGGGATACCACAGCGACATAGTCTCAATGGCTTCGGATAATAAAGATGTTTGCGTGGTGTTCACATTTTTTTGTGCCATTAGGCTCGGTTTTATTTTACGTAACTACTGCACAAGAGTCCCAACAGCCCGGTGCCATCCTATTATAAGGACTAAGGCATCCCCGACTTGTGGTGTGTTGTGAGGCTGGAGGAAGTGAGAAGAGGAAAGAAATCAGTTAGTGACTAAGTTAACAAATGCGTCTAGTTCCCACGCATGCATCATGGGATCAATTCCTCCACTATTTAAGTCTTCCATCATTGCACAAGCAACATCTACCGTTTATAATGATAGTACCTACCTACCTAGTAGAAGTTTTTCCAATATTGTCAGGTTATTTGTACCTACTCTTGAATATTATCGTGATTTATTTTGGGGTGTTATGCCGTGTAGCGCTGCCTCCTTCTTTAGCTAACGTTTCGGAGAGCGTTACAGTGTCCATAATGTAATAGATCGTAAAAACGTGGGTTATGGAAAGTATGTAACGATAATCATTTTGGCCGAAAAAATTAAAAATTTTCTTTGAGATTTATTTAAAAAAATCAGAGTGTGCAATTCACACGCGGTAGAAATGAAACCTTCAGAAAACTAAAGTAAACAAGAGTGGGGAGACTACGAAGCACTTTTTTTCATCAATGTGAAAAATGATTTTTTCCATATTTTGTCGTCGAATTCCAGTACACTTTTTCCTATACTTTGTTCATATTATTAGTATCAATTATCTATTTTCTTCTTCGGAGTCGCTTGATGTCGCTTTCTGTTGCGTTTTCTTTTGCCTGTTCATTTTGGAGTGGTTTAAAGAATTCATATTGATTTTACAAAAACGTAGGTATATATTTTTTTTAGATTTCATTGGTCCGCTAAATGTCCGCAGAGGTTCTTCGGGCGCTTTATACCAATGTACCAAAAGAGACATGCGTGGGACTGTGGATTTATCATATTATATTGGAACCGAGTATCCGTGAATTAAATAAATATTTTATTGCTATGTCATTCTCTCGCAGGCTAAATCCTAAAGATATAAGTGTTTGTCTCTTTTTAGTGTCACTAATTTCCGTTTCATCGAGTTTCAAATCACAACGCTTCTAAAGAAGTTTTCACTTAAAAAGTATTAACAAAGTATAAAATTACAAAGCAGTACCTTCATTTTATTATATGTAGAACCAAGTTATAAGTTTTCTCCAACCGTTTTTTAAACTCGTAATGTCGTCTCAAACACAAACCCTGTCATTAAAAATCTTTCTATGACGAATTGTTGCAAAATAACATCGAGATAACCCTCTATTATGTGTTCCATTCGATGGCACCAGAAAAACCATAAAAAGTCTGACATAGGAACCTACCCCTCCAATTACGAAATATATATTTTTTAAACATCCCTCGTAATTATTTTCACAATATGTGGCGGTACCTCAGAGTAACAATATATATTGTTACTCTGAGGGCGGTACCTACATTACGTGCAGTGAGGTGAAGGGATGGTAGAGCCTTATTCATCCCTTTGCCTTGCGTGGTTAGTGCCTTCCACTGATCACTAGAGACTAATTTCATAAGGGCGTTTTATACTGTGCTTTTTTGAAGTGAAAACTTCTTTAGGTAGCACCGCTGTGATTTGAAACTCGACGAAACGAAAAATAGCGACACAATTTAAGATTAAGCCTTTTTTTTACATGAGCTCTACACAGGAGGCCGTGAGGAAAATAATTTCCCTCAGGGCCTATGTCATCTTTGGGGATGCTGAGTGGAGGGTTTTTTTTAAGGAAAGGAAGGAGGGGAGAGTTCTGGGAAGGATGAGGGTTTAAGGGGTGGGTAGGAATCTGGATTTCAGTGTGTCCTGGTCATCCACCTCCAAGACCTAGACAAACCTCACCCCATGAACCCGGGAGCCCCTGCTAAAGACCCGTCTCCCAAATTGAAGCAAGAGAATGAGAATTTCACACTCTGTTTTCTTTATATCCAGTTTGTACATGGGTCTTATATGTACAAGGTGGTAAGGGACGTAATTGACTTACTGTAACCAGTAATTCATGACTTACTTACTGGAATAGAAGATGATAATGAAATTTTGGTTTCCGGTGACATTTTTGACGTTTTTTTTCTACAAAAACATAAAAAGTAGTAGGTGTTGGGAGCGGGGTAAGACTTTCAGCAGTTACTCGGCCGGGTGACCAGTGACGACATGCGGAAGAATTTCTTTTTTGTTTGATTTTGAAGAAAAAAAGTCGTCGAAAATGTCTCGGAAGACCAGAATTGCATTTACATTTTTTACTCCAAATAATGCCAGGAATCACTGGTTAAAGAAAGTCAAGTACGTCCCTTAACGTATATAATATAGTCCCTTAATATAACTGTGTATAAATACATTCTTAAAATGTAAAAATTATGCAATAGTTATTACAAAGAAATCTTATTTTTATCTTTATTTGTAATGGAAAACGCATGAGTTGGGTTATTATAAAATTATAAACAACAACATAAAAATGGAAAATGTTTTGTAAGATCATTCCAAAACGCTTCTTTATTTATCTAAATATGGTTTGGGAACACATTTTACAGTCAATAATTAAAAAAAAATTAATCATGGGGTCACTTAGTTTTTTGTAATTAGGTATACCGTATTTTCCCTAAACCTACTGCACATTGTACATAAGTGCTGTCGGCGGGTCAACTGTCATGGAACCCATTTTACAAACAATGGCTTACTCATCTTAAATTTCATTTGTTGTCTTTGGAGATGTCTTTTATTTATTTTATTCTTTTATATCAGTCTAATAAGTTTGAGAAGCTCTGGTGTATTCCCTTGCAGTATTCAGCTGACCGCAAGACCCCGTCAAGAAAGGAAACGAATGTCCAACACCAAAAAAAATTAAATAACCCTCTGGCCCTGTGGAAGAGGGTTAAAAAAATCGGCAGTTCTTTGTAGAACAATTCGAAAAGGCACGATTTTTAATCTACTTTTGACATTACGTATTTTTACTAGATTTGTGCCCGTTGTAGACAATCAATCACTCGGTTAAAATTATTTACGTTTAAGTGTGGACGAAGCGAGGAGTGTGTGTTAAATTAAATATTTTTAGACAAAAACGATGTTTGAATGTAGATGAAGCGAGGAGTGTGCGCCTACACAAAGGGCACTGATAGTTAATCTCTCAATTTTGAACACCTGCTACTGATCCATTTCGGTTCGCTAAAAGGAGCTTAGCTTACTTAGTAGGTTGATGTGCTTAATTTGATACCCATAAGGTCTACTTTCTTGTTTTTGAGTTTTATTCGTACTTAATATTTATATCGAAGAGGATATGTATTACTGTAGTGTATAGGTTAGTTATGTAGTTTCAACATCCATCAACAGATATCGTTAGTGTAGTTTTTTTGGTATCATCAGTTAAGTAGTATTTTAGAAGAGTATCATCTATCGTCGTTCGGGTCTAATGTACGAACGGTTACGATAATACACCAAGTCATATGGTAGTCGCAGTCCACAGTCGCAGAATAACTTGGAGCCTCCTATATAAAGGACCTCTGGTACCTACAGTTAAATATTCATTGTAAACATTACGATAGTCGTAAACTAATTTATACATTTTAAAATGAAAGTCGATCCATTAGTTTGCCAAAAGGAAAAAAAACTGTTTTTGTCTCCATTTTAAATATATCTACATGTTTTGTTTTAAGTACTCCTATACAAATTCAAATGTTATATCTTTCTCTAAATTAAACTAGTCACAGCGAGAGCACAGATTGTCACAGATGGCTTTTTTAGGAAAATTTAGGATAAAGCACTTTTTGCAATTGTTATGCTTTAAAACATTAAGATGCATTGATTGATTGCGCCCGTACATACGCAATATGAAGATGAACAAATAATTTTGTCTATAAACATACTTAATTCTACCAAGAAAGTCATACATATACATACAGTAGTATCGGTGATTGAATTCAATTTATGCAGACTATGATTTTTTTTAAATCACAATTAAAAATCCCACCCTCCTTCAGGGTTCGCCGCCACTTACCCTTTGGCTATGCGCACCAGGTCCAGGAAGGGAAAGCGCTCCGGGACCTACCCCGGCCCGGGCACCAGACACCAGACACCGGCACCAGCACCACCCCTAGACACCCAGCCCTGCCCACCACACTAGACACCCACCCGCAGCCGATGTCAGCATCAAGTCGTGTCAATCAAACCGCAGCCGACCAACTGACTGTTTTGTAGTTTTGAAGGATTGCAATATGCTTGAAATTATGTTGAATGTATGTTACGAGTACGTTAAATTAACATTTTTTAAATCAACATTATTTTTTTAACATTTACTCCACACAGGAGGCTCTGAGGAAAATAATTTCCCTTGGAGCCCATGTCATCTTTGGGGATGCTGTGTGGAGAGTTGTTTTTTAAAGAAAGGAAGGTTGGGAGTGACGGACGATTGAATTTATCCCTCCCACTGCGGTGCAAGTAATGGGTCAAAAGAGCCCTGCTGGAGAATCCGAATCCCCCCCCCACACAGGAGGTGAGAAGACAAAGACAATATTCACCCATGAACCCAAAGACTAAAATTTCATTCGTATTTTTTACTCTAAATAATGTCAAGGGTGACATAATTTGGAGTAAAAAAAGTTAAGCAACACCTTTTAGTTAAGTAGTCAAGTAACACACTGTATACTGAATAAAGTGGTGTTCAATCAAAATTGTTTTATTCAAATTATGCTAGTAATTTGGAGTAAAAATGCTAATGAAATTTAGGTTTTCGGTGATGTTTTTCAACAATAATTTTTTTTTTTAAATCACTATAAATTGAGTAGTTAGGGGCGGGGTTAAGGGGGTTGGGTGGCTACTCGGCTGAGTGACCAATAATCACTTGTGATACGTTGTATCACAAGTGGTTTTTTTTGTTTCATTTTGAAAAATAAAGATTTCCGAACTGTTCCTGGAGACCAAAATTTACTCCAAATAATATCAAGAATCAAAGAACATTTCTTTACTCCAAATAATATCAGGAATCATTGGTGAAAGTAAGTCAAGTACGTCCCTATGTATAAGAAGGCAATGCGAGTGAATTTTGCCTGTACTTTATTAATACATGAGAACTTAAAAACAATGAACAATGTAAATTTGCAGATATTTTAGATTCCTGATAATTTTGATACTCTGAACAAAAAACATTTCATTTTTAAGGCTCAGATGCAGGTACTTTTGAAACGTGTTTAAAAGTTAAAAGCATGTTTTCTGTCCATTCCATAGAAATATGCGTGTTGTATTTGCGGTTTTGTCGAAATAAAAGAGAAATAAAAACAAAGAGACCGACAGTCGTTTTTCCTTTCGCCAATAATAATAATACGTACAACAGGCATGCAAGTAGGAAAGTAGGTGGAGGTGGCTAGGTAGGTTCTACAGCCAGCTTCATTACTGAGCAAACACCGCAAATAATAGAAACAAAGAAAGATCCCATCTGATCTACTCGTATTTCATACATCAATTTCATATAACTAACCGTTTGAAAATAAAAATAATTAGAAAAATGAAAAATGAAACAATACAACTTTTAAAAGTTGTATTGTTTCATTTCATTTTTCTATAATGGATAACCACAAAGTAATAGCTACATTCAAAAATATAAAAAGAATTGTTGCGCGTTCACAAAATATCAACAGTTTTGAGACAATGCGGAAACAAAATTCGAATTTTTATTTTTTTTACATGAGCTCCACACAGGAGGTCCTGAGGAAAATAATTTCCCTCAGGGCCTATGTCATCTTTGGGGTTACTGTGTGGAGGGTTTTTTTAAGGAAAGGAAGGAGAGGAGAGTTCTGGGAAGGAAAAGGGTTTAAGGGGTGGGTAGAAATCTGGGGTTCAGTAGGTCCTGGTTATCCGCCTCCAAGACCTAGACAAACCTCACCCCATGAACCCGGGCACCCCTGCTAAATCACCAAATCAAGAAGTAGCGAATGTAGCGAACCACTAGGAGTGACCTATGGCAGAGGTGTTGGTTATCCAATAAAGGTTTCCGGGGCAGCGGTACCCATTCCCGCTTCCTAAATTGTAAATGAATGTTTAGCATAAAAAAAGATTTAAATTTGTCTGTGTTTTACATATCAAAAATGCTATAAAATTATACCGGGAGGCATAACGGTCATGTATGACATTTTGAAATATCCTACTGGTGGCCTAGACAACGTAACATTTTGTTTAATTTACTACAAGTTTTTCTGCATTATAATTAATTTGGTGGTGATTATGGGTAATCTTAGTATTGTACCAGATATTTTTACATTATAACTGCATGTTTTTTGGCGATGATTTTTTGATTTGTGTCCCAAATCGGTCATTTGTAAATTAAATTTACGCCTATCAAAATGTTTCTGTCATTTGACTGTCCTAGAACGGGAGACCTTCCTAGTTGGACAGTCAAAGACTCTTTGTACTGTATTCTTTGTAACAAAAACAAACAAACAAATAAATAAATATGGTCAGTGGTTGAGTGGACTTGGCGCTTGAATCCCATCCGGGCGTCGCGTGTTCAATTCCTCCATCACAACACAAGCAACATTTTCGGCTTTCTGTGGTGGTAGTAGGAGATTTTCAAACATTGTTGGGTTATTCGTAACCCGGGAATGTTTGTCTTTCTTTTCAAAAAAATGTATATTCGACTCAAAATTCGATTTTTCGGTGATGTGTGACTAATCAACTGGAGATCGATATGTGAAATATAATTTTTAGTTTTTATACTTTGTTATCTCAAATATTCTACCTAGTTTATAACTTTGTGACCGTTTTCATGTTGTTATTATATTAGCTCATATAATACTTAACCGCTGTGGGTACATGTCATATATTATTAATAGTTAAATAAAAAAATACATAATAATAAATAAAAACTAACTAACTAACTAACCATCACGCCGTTTCCCCGCAGGGGTAGGCAGAGAGGACGGACCGCCAAACAACTCGGTTTTGGCACACACTCTTTGCCTCACTCACATAAAATAAATAAATAATAAATAAATAACTTTTTTTATTGTACCTTCGATGAAAGAGAAAAGCAAATGAAGAGTTGGGATATACAAAAATATGAAACAAGCAATATTATACAATGGCATAAAAGCAATACTATAAAGGCCCATAGTTCATACTAGAATAATTCATATTGGAATAGTTCATATTGGATTAGTTCATATTGGAACAGTTCATATTCGAACGATCTGTTAGTAGTTGCGTCTATCTAGAAATTCCACACAGAAGCCTATTAGTTTGGATATTGAGATTGTCCCCTAAATTGATATGTTTTACAATGTCGACAAACAGAAAATGAAATGAACACGTTAGAGCAAAGCTGACTGTAGGCTTAGGTAGGTACGAGAGGATATTCAGCCAATGATAATTGACGAGGATACCCGGCTATCCATCCCTACTCAAGATATCTGGAAACATGCGTGCGTTCGGAATACATGTAAATAAGTATTGGGGAAGACCGGGAAAAACGGATAAGTATAAAAAATATATTACCATGATGTACCTACCTGCTTCAATCCCAGTGACTGACATTAAGTATTTGAAATATGTTCGGGAAAACTCCAATAAAGGTCAACTTTGTCGAGATTACAATTACAAGTTGCTTTATTTAGGTTAAAATTATTCCGTTTTTTAAACAGCAAAATATATTTCAATTACAAAAATAATTTATATTACGCTAGCTGACCCGGCCACGCGTTGCTGTGGCTAACGAAACACAACGCCATCTATTGGATGGTAACCCAACCTAGATAACCTAGAGTTGTGTAGATAAATTAACTCACACCGGCAGAAACTTAGGAACTTACTTATTTATTTATTTATTTATTTATTTATTTATTTATTTATTTAATACAAACGGCATAAGTATGCCATAAACATTAATTACATGTCACAAATTCATATTCAAAATATTAGTAATGGTAAAACAGTGTATGTATAACAGTTAATTGTGACGATACATTGGGAAGTGACACCGGAGATACATTTACATGCAAAAATCTATAATAGAAATAAAATTAATAGTGACTAAAAAAATATGATAGCATAGCCGTCTTGTACCTCTGTTCCGTGCAGTTAAATAGATCTATCACATCTGCATATCTATTAGTAACTTCATGCAACCTAGGTAAGAGTGAGTGTTTCGTATACTCAGTCCGATTATTGTTACATTTAAAAAGGATTTTAGAACGAGTGGTTCTCGTGGGAATATGAAATTCAATGAGCTTAGTTAGATCAGGGCTGTCTATTCTACCATTTACAATTTTGAACATTAATATTAAGTCTGATATAATTCTTCGATCTGACAGTCTTAGTAAATTTAATTCTTTCATCAAGTAATTATAATTTATGTTTTCAATGGGAATACCGAGGTTAAAATTAATATGTCTTAAGAATTTGTGTTGAATTTTTTCGATTGAATCTGAATGTATTTTAAAATGGGGGGACCAGATCGAGGAGTTATATTCGACTTGACTACGTACTAAGGATGTATACAAAATTTTTAAAGTTGAAATATTCTTGAAACCTCTGGAATTTCTAAGAACGAAGCCAAGCATTTTGATACCTTTATTATAGATTGAGTTTATATGGGATATGAAGTTTAATTTAGAGTCGAAAGTTATGCCCAAGTCACTAATTTCTTTGACAGAGGTAAGGGTAGAGTTGTTAAGTTCATAAGGATGAATAATTGGTTGACTTATTCTGTAAAAACTTATTAAATAACACTTATTTATGTTCAGATAAAGTCTGTTAATAGAGCACCAACTAATTAATTTGTTTAAATTATTTTGTAGACAGGCACAATCTTCAGCGGTTTTTATGATTTTAAATATTTTTAAATCATCTGCAAAAAGCAATACATCTACATCTTTATCAAATATGTCAACAATATCATTTATGAACAATAAAAACAAAATTGGGCCTAAATGGGACCCTTGAGGTACACCACTGGTAGCTATAAATTGATTGGAATAGAACAAATTAATTTTTACAAGTAGAACTCTATCAGATAGATAGCTTGCAAACCAGTCTAAAAGTTTTCCGTCAATACCGAGCTTACGTAGTTTAACCAGTAGAATTTTATGGCACACTTTATCAAAGGCCTTGATAAAATCTGTGTATATGGAATCGACTTGAGTTTTGTTAGCTAATGCATTTGATATAAAGTTTTCATATAATGAGAGATTTGTCAGAGTTGACCTGCCAGACAAAAATCCATGTTGATTTGGAACAATGAGATGGTTAATATATGGGGAAATTTTATCAAGAAGTAATTTTTCAAAAAGTTTCGGAATTATAGATAGCTTACATATAGGTCTATAGTTAGTGACATCACTTTTATTACCCTTTTTTAGTATAGGTGTTAGATAACAACGTTTCCAAATGTCCGGGAAGCAACCTGTATCAAGCGATTGATTAAACAATAGACAAATCGGCTCAGCAAGTGAAGCAATGCAATTTATGAGAATATTGGGGTGCACGTTATCAGGTCCGGCCTTTTTGTTTTTGTCTAGAGATTTAATTTTAGATTTAACGTCGTTTATGTTGATGTGTACAGCAGGAATATGCATGCTCTCAATAAGGGAAGGTGGTGGTATGTAATTTTCTGGGATATCTTCGTCATATACACTTTTGAAGTAATCAGCAAAATAGTTAACCTTAACTTTCATATCAGTGCTACTCTTATCTTTGAAGTGCATTGAAATGGGTAAACCTTGTTTGTTTTTTCTAAGAGAGTTTACATGTGTGAAAAAGTTTTGTATATTAGAGGGTATAGATTTTTCGATTCCATTTATATAATTATAATATGATTTTTTTGACAGTTTTTTACATTGAGTTCTGTAATTGTGAAATAACTTATAGTCGTTAAGGGATTTAGATTCTTTAAAGTTTTTGTGTGCAGTTTTTTTGCAAATAATCAGGTTGATTAACTCGCTGTTAAACCATTTCGGGAACTTCGCTTCTTTGAAATGTGAAAGTGGTACATAGTTTTCAATGGCCCTGTTGATAATAGTGTAAAAAATTTCAAGATTGTAGTTAATATTATTGTTGGGGTGAAGAAATGACCAGTCTTCATTTTTAAGATATTGGTTCATATTAGGATAGTCAGCTTTGGAAAAATTATAAGTAAAGTTAGGAAGAATAGTTGTGTCGTCTGGTGAGTTATTCATCAAGATAGTTATGCTTAAAGCGGGGTGGTGGCAGTCTAGGGGGAGGAGCTCGTCAACTGATTTAACAATGTGAATTGAGAGATCACTACAGAACACTAAATCCAGCAGCCGGATATATACAAATATACAAATATACAAATATACAAATATAAAAAAATATACAAATATACAAATAATTACAAAGAATTGTCCTATAACAAACATTTAATTCGCAATAATTAACATTGAGGTCAAATATTGAAAACTATCTTGGACCAAATCACATACAGTAAGCCAAATTTCAACATCGTGACGCGAAATTTTTATATACACAAAGATATATTTAAATAGTTTTTAAAATAGCATTTGTTTTTACGACAATATGAAAAAGAAGGAATATGTTGATAGCTGTTTTAAAATATCTTGTAAACTTTCCAAAATTCGACACATTTTGGCTGGATAAACAATACTTACAACGAATCTTCAAACAATCTTTCTGTGGGCTATTTTATGTCAGCTTCTGTTTTTACGTTTCTATTAGTAAGGTTTCACTTACACGGTTGTATCAATTATATAGAATTTTCACCAAGTTTACTGCACTTTTCTAACTTACACTTTTCAAATTACACCGAATCTTTAAACTTTCACAACTTCAACTCCCTTTATATATAAACGACGTTTAATTTTTGACCAAATCTTTGTTTTTGACCAACAATTTAAAATTCTGAATAATGGTCTGGACTAGCCAGAGCTAACCAACTTTATAAAAATTCAAATTACGACAAGATCAACAAGACAATCCAATTTATTTTATTTGCTCACATGCTGAACTAGCATTATTAAAAAATCCCCAATTCCACGTATATGTGCGCAATATAAAACAAAATTTTACAATATAGACATTTTTAACAATACCCTTCAGAAACACTGAATAGAAGTAACGATCGAAAATTAATACGAGAGTGTGGAATGTATCGGGAGCATCTCCTATCCTTATCCTATTTTCCTCTTCCTCTCCTTCTCACCTAAAATTAATTTTAAGATATAATAAAAATCCATCTTAAGATGGATTTTACAAAATTTCATCTTAAAAATCCATCAATTTTAAGATATAATAAAAATCCATCTCTAGTAACTTTAACATTGGTGACCTTTTTGGTTTGACTTAATGTAAATTTGTATATTTGTAGGTACATAATATCTCTATAGTTTTGTGTGAGCTGCTTGTCTCTCACAAATAAATAAATTAGTGCCAATCTAATTATTTTGATAAATATCGTTACATTTTACACTTTCATTATAAAAGTTTGAATGTGAACATCTCGTACCTTCTTTAGTCGTGAAATAGTTAATACACATGTTAAAATTAATTAATTAATGATTAGAGAATCCCAACTCCTACGTGAGCCGCGTCTCCCCATATTTATCTTGTAAGAATGTTTTCTTTGTGTTTTCCCATTGCATTTATATGCGGTTCTGTATCTGCCGCGCATGCAATCTCGCGTTTCGGATGGCTAGCTGCATCCTTTGTCACGACCTCCTAGCCAACACACACACACACACCCAAACAGACATACAAATAAATTCATACACGCACACCACACGCCACGTCCACCAAGGATTTACCAACAAAAAAGTTATCAAACAATTACAACATATCATACTTTACGCAAAGATAAAAAGAAGTTTTGTGACACATTAGTTCAAGTTCATACAAAGAGGCTCTGAGAAAAAAAGCCCTCAGGGCCTATGCCATCTTTGGGGATGCTGTGTGGAGGATCTCTTAAAGGAAAGAAATGAGAGGAAGTACCGGGAAGGAAAAATGTGCGAGGGGTAGTCAGTAATCTGGGGGTCAACGTGTCGAGAGATTCCGGCTGGAGAGGTCAGAAGGTGTCCATCAACCGGTCTCTCCCTGTCCGGTCCGCAACGCAGTAGGTGGGGAAACATGTTCGCCGTCAAGACCTAGACAAACCTCATCCCATGAACTCCAGTTAATTCACCAAATATAGCGAACCTCTTGGGGTGACCCATATCAGTGGTGTTAGTTATCCAATAAATGGTTTCCGGGGCGGCGGCGGTGAATCTCAAATTTTATGATTAAAATTCAGTGTAATATTTCAATTCAGAAATTCAGTATCTCAGTACAATTTAAAAACGAAAACCGGAATTGATCAATACTATGTCAGACAGCAGATAGAGTATATGCAATGTAGATTGTCAGTCTCGATCTAATAGTGAATAGGTGCTAAGTCAACGGCGACATCGGTTTCCGTTCAAATCTACATGGAAGGCGTAGTATTGCTATAGTAGGTGTGTATTTATTATCTAATCAGTGCGTCACTATCAATATTTTCATACTTTTAAGAAATTAGTTTTAATAAATAAAACATTCGAAAAAAAATTTCGGATAGTAGGTATTTACGTACCTAATTAAGTAGGTCTCTTTTTTTTGTGCGTCCATGGTTGTAGATACGTATTCCCAAATATAGGTAGTAGGTACTTGCTCTCTAAACACGAGAATTTCTCAATTAGGGAGGTATTCATTCCCAACTGAGAGGAGAATATGGGTATCATTTATTGGCTAACC
The DNA here is from genome assembly GCA_929108145.2 of Limnephilus rhombicus. Classification (NCBI taxonomy): domain Eukaryota; kingdom Metazoa; phylum Arthropoda; class Insecta; order Trichoptera; family Limnephilidae; genus Limnephilus; species Limnephilus rhombicus. The sequence continues at coordinate 8,180,696 of OV815296.1, forward strand.
AACATCTCTGCCATCGGTCATCCATAGTGGTTCGCAACGTTACCCCTACTGAACCACCAAACGTAGCGAATCACTTGGGGTGACCTATGGCAGAGGTGTTGGTTATCCAAAGGTTCCCGGATAACTGGTTATAAAGGTTCCCGGGGCGGCGGTACCCATTCCCGCTAGTAAATATAAATCCCAGTGACAATGAATTGGTTAGGACACCGTGTCCTGGGTTCGAATCACAGTGGCGACCGTTACTTTTTTAAATTTTTTTCTCTTTCTTATTCTATTTCATGATTCGTTTAGATTTTTATTTATTTTATTTTTTATTTATTTATTTATTTATAATAGATACAAAAGAAAGTACAAATTACAATTAGGAAGCTTTGCCTGTCCAACTAGGAAAGTTTCCCGTTCCAGGATAGGCAAATTGACATGTTTAGTTCATATTATACCTGAAATGTACATAAATTACATAACAAAAAAAAAAACAAAAAAAAAAACAAAAACAGATAATTTCATTTTTTCTGAAGCTAAGGTGTGTAATAAAGAAAATGTATATAAAATATATAAATATAAGTACACATACATTTTTTTGTGACAAAGTAGAAAAGGTAATCTGGTAGCATATATTATAATCGGATTTACCGAATTAACCTGGTAACATATGTATAATACATTCAGATTTACAAGATGGAGGAATTACAAGAACAAGATGGAGGAATTACAAAAGATTTACAACATAAAGAAATGAAATTATGTTAAGCTATGTGTTTAGGAGTTTGAACTTTTAATACATAGTACACTTATAGGAGAAACTATATTAAAATTTACAATAATAGATATAATAACGAACGTAATAATCTATATGATTTTATTTTTTTAGCGATGTAACTACTTACAATGATTTTTGTAACTACAAATTATTTTCACTGATTTAAAACATGTTTTAAGAATAGTATTATATTATTAGTACGACAGTATGAATATACACTCTCTTGAACTACTCCTGCTAAAATATAAAAACAATAACTATAAATGTAGATAGAATTTATTTATTAGTTTTATCTTCTTCACTATTATATTTTTCCATCGTATTCTATGTTCTAATGGATTTTCGCTGAGTAGATACCTAATAACTAATAACTAACATTTTAGCCAAATAATTTATGTAAATTTTAAGATATTAAAAAAATATGTGTTAAAAACATAGCAAATGTAAATGAGAAATTCGTAAAATGTAAGTAGCAAAGTAATTTACTTTTTTAATTTTCGGTTTAGGTATAGCTTAAGGCCCGGTAGTAAGCGCTCAAATAGAAGAAGAGGGGGAGATATGTAAATTCGAATGTTAGAGAGAGCGCACTAATATGAAATTGCGAAAATGTTTAATAAAACACGACTCGTTTAAAATAGGGCAAAAATCTCATGGGGTATGTCTTTAATAACATTTAACGAAACACAGTAATATATAATACATAATTTCTTTAATAAGTTACCAGAAAATATAAGATCCCTTAAGGACAGTTTCAAAAATTTCAAAACACAATTAAAAAAATATACTGAAAACCTTAACTAAAAAAAAAAATAATAAATAATAATTAAAAAAATATATACATATACACACAATGTTTCTCTTATTCTTAATATAAACTAAATTTAAAAAAAAAAAAAACAAAATAACCTAACAAATAATACTTCGTCCCGTACACACAAGCATTTGCTTATTATGGGAGCACATTTAATAATTGTATTAAGTTTTTTTTTTATATACTTTCATTATATTTATGTATCTATTGTATGTACTGTACCAAAAAAATAAAAAAATTTCAATAAAAAAAAAATTTTAAAAAACTGTCATTTTTTTCATAATAACAAAAAAAAGTGTTTATAATAATTTCGGTGCATACTTTGCGATTTTTTTTACTAATTTCGTTTCGCAAATGTATAGACATTTTACACTCCGATACACCTCTTGATTACAAATCGATATACCTTTTGATTACAAAAATATTTTAAGTTTGGTTGGGTATTTTTATCTCAAATCCAAAATTAAGATTTGTGTGAACGGGCCGAACGTTCCACTTTAAGATGAAGCCACACTAAATAATGCAAAATCATACAAAATTATATGTTTTTGTTTTGAAAATTTGATCGCTTAGAAGTATTATAGATGCTTCAATTAAATACTGCGTGTAGAACATATCCTGGCCCTTAAAAATATCGGTCATTTTTCTAAGCTTTTAATTTAATGTTTTTTTTACATGAGCTCCACACAGGAGGCCCTGAGGAAAATAATTTCCCTCAGGGCCTATGTCATCTTTGGGGATGCTGTGTGGAGGGTTTTTTAAGGAAGGGAAGGAGAGGAGAGTTCTGGGAAGGAAAAGGGTTTAAGAGGTGGGTAGGAATCTGTGGTTCAGTATGTCCTGGTCATCCGCCTCCGACAAGACAAACCTCACCCCATGAACCCGGGCACCCCTGCTAAACCACCAAACGTAGCGAACCACTTGGGGTGACTTATGTCAGAGGTTTTGGTTATCCAATAAAGGTTCCCGGGGCGGCGGTACCCATTCCCGCCTCCCAAATTGAAAATTGGGAGGCGGTAATATTATATTCCTAGATATATTCCATTAATAAGCCTACAAAAAAAATAAAGTATTAGGTCTCTAAAAAACACTTTCAAGTGCAAACTCTCTTACTTATAAAGCTCTTTTCGGATATGATTTTATTGTATAATATGGCAAATTTAGTTTCTTTTATAATAATCGCAAAAAAAATTGATATTGAATTGAACTTCACAAAATAAAATAAAATATGCATTTTCTCTACGAATTTGGATTCTTGAAGTGACCTTTATGGCATGGGCACAAGAACCATGCACTGGGCACACCTATTTCGTATCGGTCACGCCCTGGCCGGAGCGGGAAATGGTTTCGTGAAATCAATTTTAAATTTCAGTTTTATTACAATAAACAATGTGTAAAAAAGGAATTAATATTTTTAAAGGCCTTTAAGAAATCAACCTGTAATATGAAATTCTCAAATACCTTTTCCAACCTTTCCAAAAGCTTTTTCTCAAGTATTTTTAAACTCCTCCCATAAAGAACGTGATTTTCGATTTCGATTTTTTCCTGTACTATTGGATCGCCTTAATCTTCAATTCAACCATATTTACATTGTGCCATCATTTGAATTTTACCGCAAGAGGAGCATTAATTCAAAAATTTGGTATTGAACTTGTCGAGGTTATTAAATTTTAATTTCTTTTAAAATTTAAAAATAAACAAAATAATTTTGAAATATTTTGTTTTTGAAATCGTATTCGTTTCATCTGCAGATGAGTTCGTGTGGATCCTTTGGCTGTTAACATGAATGCTATACCTCAGTAGTAGTAGTATTACTAAGACTGCCTTATGTCCCGCGGGCAATGGATGTGTCCAAGTAGGACCGAGTCTCCTATCACTCATCAAATGCTATCCGTCAAAAGGCCCCATAAACAAGTAAAAAATGTATAAGTTTTCAAGTAGTTAAGTCACCCGGCTTTTTAGTGATAACTAAATAAACTAAGAAAAATATTTACAACAATGTGACAAAGCATTGTGCGCTGTATAATTACCGTGACACGTCACAGTTGCGGTACCGTGACGGCAAAAAAAGGCAATAAACGTACGTTCCTTATCGTTATAATGCTTCAGCTCTTTCTTACACAAAATACGTGCGACTGTTTCCTCTAAGTAAGTACTAAGTAGATACTCTTTTACGACGGGAATTGTGTTTCATTTTCTTTATACGTTTGAGGGAGAAGTCTGATAATAATTGTGAGAATGGTTTCAGTGGCACGCCTGCCTTTTCAAATATGCAAGAGCGAGACGGCAGAACTAGAGTATAAAAGGTGATGAATGTTCCTGCTCGCTCTCCTTACCTACAGACAGGTCCGTTTGCTAGCACGTAGCTTAAAACTTATATTGTGAAAATAAATGTTCATCTCGGCCACTCGTCTATTTTTTAAGATCTGTAAGATCACACATCACACGCCTACACTAAAGTTTAAATAACAATAATTGTATGTTTCCTTTGGGGGGGGTGCAAACATACGTTCACCGTTTGTCTCGTTTACGACTGTTGTTATTTAGTGTGTAGGAAAGAGCTGCTTCGTTATATATTTAAGTACAAAAGCAAAACCATCAGCGAGTTGACATTTGTGGTTTTTGAATTTTTGGAATTCACTCACACCTCTGCCATAGGTCACCCCAAGTGGTTGGCTACGTTTGGTGATTTAGCAGGGGTGCACGGGTTCATGGGGTGCGGTTTGTCTAGGTATTGGAGGCGGATGACCAGGACACACTGAACCCCAGATTCCTACCCACCCCTTAAACCCTTTTCCTTCTCAGAACTCTCCTCTCCTTCCTTTCCCCCAAAACCCCTCCACACAGCATCCCCAAAGATGACATAGGCCCTGAGGGAAATTATTTCCCTCAAGGCCTCCTGTGAGGAGCTCATATAAAAAATAAAAAAAACTTTCAATATTATCCTTGTTACTATATTCCATACTTTTAAAGTTATCATCACGGCTAGTAGTATTGTAGGGGTCTACGGAGACGTCACGGTGCAGTGTGTGAGACATGGAAGAAAATGATGACTTTTTCCTTTGGAGAAACAGACCTACGTACATTGTGTATCTCATCTTTTGAAAGAGCTGCAGTATTATAGTGTTAAGGAACGTATGTTTATTGCCTGTCGACCGGTTTCGGAAGAACGTTTCCTCCTTCAGGACAAAGTTGAACTATTGACAAAAATTGAAAGAAATCAAATATACTAATTTCGGTTGTGCATCTATCTGTAACTCAAGTTCAATGAACTCTATAGAACTCGGATTTGCTTTTGATTTAAGTGTCAATTTCAAATTAGTGACTGTTTGTTTGAAGAAGTGATAAAGTTGCTGTATATACTTAATAAGTTGTAGATTATCATAGACCAGATGATTTCTAAAAGGTAAGAAAAAAATTAGGAAAAACTTCACGGAGCAAAAACGGTAAACAACTTCGCGGTAACACTTAAATATACAAAACATTTCATAGAAAATTCAAATGTCGCCTTTCGAAATTGCAGGAAAATCTGCCTTACATCCATACCCACAGATGAGTTTAATTTAACTACGACCTGAGGTATAGAGCCCATACGATTTAAAACCAAATGACGTCACAATATTTGTCAATTCTCCACAATGCTAAGCAATGATCGATGCTACGGGGCTCGAATGACGTCAGGGACGTTTAGATTTGTTGGTTATTCAACCAATTGTCACAATCGATTTACTAAATGCATGTTCACCCATGTTTTAGTGCTTACGATTTGTTAGTGAGGAAGTTGTACCTATAATCAGTATATATGTACGATGTGGCATTATATGTAGGATGGGGTGAAATTTATAAAAGAAGCTCACGTAATTATACCACAAAGCATTACAAATTTACAATGTTAATATTCTAAATAAAACTGCAACATTTAAAAATAATACAAATCTCACACAAATATCATTTCTCCAAAATGTTAAAAAAAAAAACAATGGGAAAATTCAATTTTAAATAACATGGAGATTTTTTTTTTATTCATTATTAGAAAGTATCAAATATATTAAAAATAAATTTAAATATCATCAAAAAACACACTGAAAATGTAAATTGAATACTCTACCATATAACGGTACCATAATAACTAATAATACACTCCATACACGCAAGTCTAGCTTTTTTATGGTGAAACATCTTGTATATTATACTCTGGGGCATTACACCATCCTCCTCATAGTTATCCATACTATAACGTACATTTTTGATTAATTAAATACGATTTACTTATTTAAAAAAAAACGAGTATGCTTTAGACAACACGACTGAAGTAAAACTTCAGTAACTTATATCTCCCTCTCAACTTCCGTTCGCCTCGCCCGATCACCGTTCGCCTCGCCCGACCGTTCGCCTCGCCCGATCACACTGTTCATAACGCAAGTCAAGCGTGCGTAAGAAGTTTACTTCAAAAAATCTCGGTTTATTCGGTACTTGAACCTATAAATAGTGGCTATATATAAGATAAGTTAGCCGAGTTTTTTACCTGTTGCAAGTATGTATTTGTTTATTTATTAATATTAGTTATCGTATGGATAAGCTATCAGGATAATGGTGAAATATCCCCTTATTACGTGAAATTATTTGTATCTACATTGTAACGTATTGAGTGATAGAGGCATAACGAAGACAACAAAGGTGATAGCCCTCCAGGCGTTGATTTCCCCCATATTTCTGTAAAGTGTGGAAACTTAGGCCAGAGAAAGAAAGCGGATACAAGGGCTTAAAATGTGGCGCTGGAGAAAAATGCTTAGGGTTCAATGCACAGCCAGACGCACAAATATATTCTGGAAGAGCTAGGCATCTACCGTAGGCTTTCGACTATCCGCCTACAACGCATCCTAAGATACTTTGGACACGCTGCTCGCCAAACTGGCGCAACACCTTGAAGCAACTCATAGTCAGTGACAGAGTGGAAGACAGAAGAAACAGAGGACGGTCACCAATACGCTGGAGTGACCAAGTATCACTGGCATCGGGTACGTCGCGCGTCATGTCCGCAGCTATCCACGCAGCGCAGAACCACGAGAAGTGGAGGAACTTTGTCCACAAAGTAAATTGGAGTAGGGGTGATATTTTCACATATTATAGATACTAAAAATATATTTCTGCTAATTTACTTGGCAAAGCTTTCATATTACTCGATAAATAAAACCCGAGAAAGTTTTATATTTTTGATATAAAAAACGTTATAAGTTGAAAAGTAGATCAGCCACGCGATCCTTGGGGCGGTCCGGGGCTCGAACCCGGTGCCCGCTCCACACGGACGGAACCTCACCCGGGGGCAGACGGAACTTCTACGAAAACAATAAAATATAGCGCCATTAAATGCTCATTTTCCACAAAATCCGCGCACCTGCGGCGGAACCCTGAAAGGGAGAATATTATTTTTTAAATACTCGACTATTAGACGGATTTCGAGGATTTTATATGATTTGTGGTACTTAATGTTGTCTGGGGAACAACTAACTTTGATTTAAGAATTGGAGGTAATTGGTGTGATATTTAACCTGACCTAACCCAAACGATTTTACCTAACTTAACCTAACTTAAGCCAACATAAAACAATAGTTCAATTCGAATGAATAAATCTGTAAAAAATGTGTTTACACTCCTATTTTTTATTCAAATACGAGTAAGATAATCGAATTGCAGATACATTTATTAATAACTAGCGAGTACCCGCCATGATTGTTTCTCCCTGCGTGTCCTTTCCCATTCGTCCCCGTTCTCCTTCCGCCTCGCCTTCCCCTACCGCATCCCCTTCCCCAACTCATCTCGCCTTCCCTCCCTGCCGCCAAACTACACGAAATGCACATATTCTTGAAACTATTCGCGCTACATCTATTGTAAAAATTTTATACTAATTTCATAACACCAGAGTTCACCATTAAATATATAGAAACCTTCGCGGGCGTGCGCACAACAAAACACCAAAGTTTCATCGCAATCGGATGAATGGTTTAGGAAATCATAAAGGAAAAACAAAGAATTATTAATTTTTATATATTAGGATGAGTACGTACCTAACAGAACAGATAGTTGAATACTTTTATAGCGCCATTTTTGTTAAATATCACTTTAAGAATTCTTGAAGAGCTGAAAAGTAGATAGGTATACCCACTTTAAAAATTACGTCTTTGGCGGTCTGTGAAAATGTTCCGATTTATGGAGTTACTTAATACCTACATAAAAAAATGCGGGAAGAAATTACAAACTACCATTGTCGATTATAATTATATTTTTTATAAAAATACTAGATATGTATATGAAGTGTTTCATTTATGAAAAGGGAAGTAATTTTAAATTTGTCTATTTTCATCTTATAGGTGTAACCTCAACAAGTGATCCGCGTGCGTCCGATTTAATTCGTCCGTAATTTCATCCACGTGCAGATTATTCAATTTTTAATTTCATTTGCGTGTAGATGCAAAATAATTATAACCATGTAATATATTTATATTTAATTGCAACCTGACACCCATTTGTGTGATAAATTGTCGAGTATTTAAAAATTGTCGAGTATAAAGAATTGTGGAGTATTTAAGAATTATTATCAAGTATTCCAGAATTGTCAAGTATTTAAGAATTATCGAGTATTTAAGAAATATGGAGCATTGTAGATTTATCGAGTGTTTAAGAATTACCGAGTGTTTGAGAATTATCGAGTATTTAAGAATTATCGAGTATTTAAGATTTATTGAGTGTTTAAGAATTATCGAGTATTTTAGAATTGTCGAGAATAAAATAATTAATTATTTAAAGTAGGTAGGCACAGAAGACCCAAATTTTACACTGTTGTGTTCAGATACCTACTTATTTAGTACCTACACACAAATATTTCTTTCACTGATTTGTAAGGTTAAACATAAGGTACGTTATAATCTACGCATTCACAGATGGCGCCAATTAAATAATTTTTTTTGTTTTTTAATATTTTTGTGCGTTACGCTTTAAAATATTAAGGTAAATTAATTGTTTGCGCCCGTACATATTTAATATAAATATAAATAAATAGTTTGGTTCATAAACAAACCCAAATCCTTCATGTGAGGTTGAACAATTCAATTTTGTATCGGTGACTCAATCCAATATTGTATTTTTCAGCCTTTCTTGAAAGATTTGGGTTTGTTTATGGACTAAACTATTTATTTATATTCATATTAACTATGTACGGGCGCAAACAATTAATTCACCCCAACATTTTAAAGCAAAACATGGAAAAATTATTAAAAACCCAAAGAATTTAATTGGCGCCATCTGTGAATGCGTAGATTATAACGTACGTGACGTTTAACCTTAAGGTGATACTTAAAAGAATTCATAATCTACTCCTTCATAGATGGCGCGGAGTTAATTATTTTAGCGAAAAACGCTTTTTAAAAGTTAGGTATGCTTTAAAATATTAAGATGAATTAATAGTTTTTAGCCAATACCTATGCAATAAGAACATCTTAATATGTATATCCATACTAATATTTAAGTGCGCGTGTTTGTTTGTTACGCTTTCACGCCTAAAACACTAAACCGATTTTAATAATTTATTCACCAATATTTAACTACATTATCAGCGAGTAACACAGGCTGTATATAATGGTAATTTATAAAGCTCTGGCGTTATGAAATTTGTATAAATGAAAATGTGTGTATTTCATATATTTTAGCGGCAGGGAGGAATGGCTGGGGGAATGGGAACGGGGGAGGTGGGGTTCGCGGAGAGGGAAGAGAAGAGGGAGGGGGAAGGCAGGGAAGGTGGAAGGGAACGGGGACGCACGGAAAAGGACATGCTGGGAGAATCAATTTATTTATTTGAATGGAATTGCAACGCATGCCGGGGACCAGCTATTGAATAAATAGTTTTGTCTATAAACTCAAATCTTTCAAGAAGGACTAATAAATACAACATTGGATTAAATACCTATACAATATGGTATTTGTTAGTCTTTCTTGAAAGATTTGAGTTTGTTTATGGACAAAGTTGTACTCGTATATTCATATTGTGTGCATGGGCGCAAACAATTAATTCATCTTCATATTTTAAAGCATAAAAACGTTTTTCCCTAAAATGATTATAGGTACTCGCGCCAACCACGAAAGGGGAGATTGTGAATACAGAACTCTAGTCCAGTTTTTAAATTTTTTTTAACGAATAAATGACCTTCTAACCTAATTAACTGCATTTTTATTTTTATTTTTAGAGTTAGTTTTAATAGTTAAAATAATTATCAAAGTTTTCATTTTTCAAGATCCCCCGAAAACCACCGTATGTGTGGTGAATCGTGTGACGTCATCACTCCTGAAAGGTTACTATAGGATCAACTGCCACCATTTTGAAATTCGGTGTTCGAAGTATTCTCCCTAGAAGTAGCATTACTATTTTTTTTTGTGCAGTAGTTTTTGAATATTTTCAAGAATAGAGATAAACTAATAAGAGATAACTTTATATTTGAAACATTATTTAGGCCTAAATAATGTTTCAATAAACACAACAACTAAATCTCTGTAAACAGTATGTAAATAAACGAATAAATTAATACGATGGCTTGTGTCATACCTACATTCCCATACAATGACTTCACGGTGACGTCACGACACGAGGAACAGTGACGTCACCACTAAACATTTTAATAATACCATAACATGACGGCGTGTTTCTAAGACCCGATGAAAAATTGACTTTTTAATATTTTTTTAAAAACTCTGCGTTTAATATTATTAAATAAAACTTATATATTCAGAATCAACGTTTATTGGTCTATATGAACATATTTTTTTAAAGCCATAATATATTTCACAGGAGTTCCTTATTCTTTGGAGTATCACCTGAACGAACACCCATAGTAAAAATAATATATTAACAAACCAACTTCTATTATAATTCTTAATGCCAAAAAGCTGCCTACCAAAGAAGGGTAGATACACTATAATTTAAATTTAATTGGGTTTTATAATATCCATATCCAAAATATCCGCTCACACCACACAATATTAATAAAAACTTCGGTCCTTCCAAAGATTGATACAATATAAGTTTACAGTACCCTCGGGGAACATTCAAATAATTACAATTAAAATCGGTATTATCACATCACTAACTCATAGGAGAGACGGTGTTGTTCTTCGTTAAAGATAAAAAAAAACTGTACAGAAAATGCATCGACGATCGATAAAACACTTTATCAATACGATATTGACCAAATTCGTCATCTATTCGTCCCCCTGCGTACTTATAAATAATGTGCAGTGGCTTTAGGGAAAATATGTTATACATAATTACACAAAATATATATAAGTAAATCCGTAGGGATGTGCATAGAGGATTTACCGCCGAATTACAAAATAATAAAACATATATTCGTTCAAATGCATCAGGAAAAGATATGCTTCTCTATTTACTGTATGTACCAGCATATAAGTACAAAAAAATCGACACTGTGTATAAATTCCTTTGATATTCATACCAACTTATTATTGGGCATTTTTGAAGTCGAATTGAATATCTTTTACGTTTGAAATTGGTAAATACCTAATACACAAAAATTTATAATTTTATAGTAAATATCATTTCGGGGGACCAATAGGCCACTTGCATGGATTTCATAACGACTTGGAAAAAATCTTGTGGATAGATTTTTTTACTAAGATTACGAAAATGTTTAGAAATGTACATTTTTATTTATTTTTAAATAAATAAATCCATTATTTGTGCCCGTGACGGCACTACATGAAAATGGCCCGTCTCTGAAAATGTTCCTATTCATTTTGTAAAATTCCACACTGATTTATTTTTTTCATGTGGCAACACTTTGATTTCAGGCGAATTTTTGAATTTAACATTTAGCGTTCACTAGATTTGTTGTTAGTTCTCTGCGAACTTATCATTTGATTTGACTTTTTGACAGATGTTATGAAGAAAACCCCGTACATTTTACGCTGTCTGTACGTGTTTTAGAGGTATAATGGTAGTGGTGCTGATTTTAACAAAACCAAAATTTTATAATATTCTTATTATTATTATAATTTACAAGTACAAGTATATTACATTGGATTAAGTAATATAGACGTTGAACAATATAATGATTTATGATCAATAAGATGGATCAAGGAAAAAAATACTTAAGAGATGTTATATTTTTGGTATGCCTCGTTATTCTCCTGTGCCCTTTCTTGTGGAAAAAGTTCTTTTTTTAAATTGATTTTCGGCTATGTAATTTTCGTTTTATCGCACCCATAAAATTAAATCCCGTCTTTCCTGTTTATAAAAAATGGTCTGATTTTTCGAATTGAAATTTTCAAAAAATCGCCAGGGTTTCAAAAACGATTAAAAAAATAAAATACAGAATGTCTTAGAATATTTGCCTAAACCACAATTTTTTTTTAAATGTGATACAAGTGGTCTATTGTCGGGGGATTAACTGTCGGGTCACCCTATTGTTCAGTTATCAATATTTGCGAGCACGGTCTACGATTGTTAACAGATTGATAAATTTTGGTGTGGCCTCCATAGTATCAGAAAAGTTTCGGTTAACTATCAATGTACACATATTGTTGAATTATGTCGTTCGTTATGCAAAATTACTGGCTTATTTAATGAACGGATTAAACTAACGAAGCTCTTAGAAATGAAAGAAGTCGTATACGCGATCCATAGACTTAACTAGACTTAAATAATGCATATAAGATGCAATCAATTTATTCCGCTCGATCTTTGAGAAACGAAAATGGTTGAAATATGAATAAAGACCTGAACTAATTAACTCCTGTATCTAGTGTCAAAAAGTAAATGCGGACTGCCAATGCATATTTAGGTTAGTATTTCAATTCAACATTCCAATCTATTAATATTTTTAAGTAATTGATTGACATTTGACGTTTCGGGATGTGAATTAGTAGACGGGTCCGCCAATGTTGCCAGCGTATATCGAGTTAAACCGTGCTCGGTATATCGATAAAAAATCGTTGGAAGTTACGCCTGTCGATATTGTTAAGTTATCGGTTTCTCTGTCGACTCCCAAGAGCAGACAAAAATTAACGCCGTTGAGGAATATTACCTAAAATGTTTAATACCTACGTTGGAAAACTCATATGATCAAAGTGCTATCTGCTCTCCACTGGAGCCAGTGGGACTATGGTATTCTCAATTAGGGTATGTTGTGAAGTTGGAGGAAGTGGATGCGGGAATGAGATGAGAAAGGGGAAGGTTGGGGTTGGAAATTACCTGTATATTCAGATCTGGTCACCACGGCTAGAGCCATTTCAAGCAATGTTTCGGAAAGGGGTGACTTTCACCAGGTCGATTCTGAAAATATCTTCCATCTTGGAAAAGTTACGTGATATTTACATTTCTTTATCCCTAACCAATCAAACCTATCTAAAACCACAATTCCATGACTGTTGATCCCCCTACAGTTGCCCCCCCCCAGAATACTTAAATACAATATACGTTTAGGGAAAAAAGATGTACCTATTTACAGAAAATATAACCAAGTGTCCACGAAAGAGTGTGCAGACAGTATGTAATGATGTACCGAAAAACAAAAGCATAAAACATATTTTCAAAAACAAAAGTATAAAACATATTTTCAAAAACAAAAGTATAAAACATATTATCAAAAACAAAAATATAAAACATATTTTCAAAAACAAAAGTATAAAACATATTTTCAAAAACAAAAATATAAAGCATATTTTCAAAAACAAAAGTATAAAACATATTTTCAAAAACAAAAATATAAAACATATTTTCAAAAACAAAAGTTTAAAACATATTTTCATTCAAATATATTGGAAAACTACTTGTCTATATATTACTAATATTATAAATCTTACTAATATTAAAACAGCGAAAGTTTGTATGGATGTATGCGTGTTTGTTACTCTTTCTGAATGGATTTTAATGAAACTTTACAATAGCTCTGGCGTTATGAATTTTGTATAATTGCAAATGTTTGTATTTCATATAATTTAGCGGCAGGGGGAAAGGCAGGGGGAAGGGGAAAGTGGGAGGTGGGGTTTGCGGAGAGGTAAGAGACGAGGGAGGGGGAAGGCGGGGAAGGTGGAAGAGAACGGGGAAGCACAGAAAAGGACATGATATTTCTTTGAATGAAATGCATGCCGGGGACCAGCTAGTGCTGTATAAACCAGCTTATAAGTAGCTTATAAGTAGCCTACAAAAAATCGACGCTGTAAATAAATTCGTTTGGTACATCATAACTTTTTATTAAAGATATTTCGAAGTCGATTTAGATTTATGGAAGATGCTCCGAGGAACTAGCATCATTGATCCCTTCGGCACCGGTGCATAGTCGGGAAACACCAACATTTGCTGTGGAATGATTTGCCGGCCTCTGTGTTTCCTCCTTCCTACAACACAGGTCTCTTCAAGACCAATGTTCATTCCTTCCTCTCCTCAAAAAGACCCTCCACACAGCATCCCAGATGACATAGGCTCTGAGGGAAATTATTTTCCTCAAGGCCTCCTGTGTGGAGTTAATGTAAAAAAAAAAGTTTAAAATTGGTAAATAATGTACAAAAAATTATAATTTTATAATAATTACTAGCAGACCCGGCCACACGTTGCTGTGGCTAACGAAACCTTTATAACCAATGATATTTGTTAAATCAATTCCACACCCCCCGTTTGTCAGCACGCTGCCCGCTACTCCCTGCCGCTTGGCCAGATATACTTTTCAACCAATTTACACAAAACCTTGAAAAATTATATACCTAAAAACCTTCCTCGTGAATCACTCTATATATAATATCCGTTGCGTAATTCAAAAGATCTAAGCACACATACAGCGTGAGCGACTTCATTTTAAACTACGTAAAGATAAAGATAAAGATATTTTCCGGAGATCAACTTTCGGGTCACCAAAACTACACATTAAAAAAGCTGTCAGTTTGTCAGTTATCTTCTTGATGCGGGTTAACCATTCTTCTTCTGGTACCCTCCCTTATAGGGTGTTGCCTCTCTTCGGGGTAATCAACTCAGCAGAACTGCACTCCAAAGAGTCACGTAGATTTTGCAGCCATGGTTTTTATAATTTATTAAACTTCGCATTCTTCAACAAAACCATTCGTTCAACACCACAAACATCCCCAATAAATCGACAATAAATTCTGAGATCAGCTGTAAACCCACTAACAAGCAGCCAATAATAATATAATGCGACCTTCAGATCTCCATTAAATTAGTAAGTGTAGATTCCATTAACCCAGATCCGGGCTAATTTATTGAGATTCCGTCTATCGCGCGAATCACGGCAACTCTTACTTTCCCGTCGTTTGGGGTAAGTCGACCACACGGCCACACGGGTGTAAGTGCCCGCACTTGGACGGGTAATTGACGACAACTAAATTGCGCTACTAAATTGTTCCAAATTGGCGCGGCGTTTCTACTCGCCGCTAGATGGCAGTATTGTGAGATTTTTAAAATATCTATGATCGGAATCAATAACAGGAGGAAATGTTTGGTTATGATTTAAGATTTTCACCGCCAAAAGAATCATTGTGATTAATCTTTGGGTTAGTATGCCGTGTTGGGTTTCCTCCCTATTTAGCCAATGTTCGGACAGCATTACAGTTGTCATCGTCAGGCAGACGTTGGATGCCCATAGACAGGGAGTTCAGGGAAATATAAATTAGTTAGCCCGGGATTTATAAAGAGCCCGAGCATGTTATCAAACAAAAACAATAAGTTTGATTAAAAAAATTGTCATGAAAATGGCGTTAAACACGTTCCAATATTATTAAGGTACATTCAACAAATTAAAAAGGTTACTTGAAACCTAAATACTAGAAAATACAACTGTTCACACGCGGTAGAAGTGAAACACTCAGAAAACTAAAGTAGACTAAAGAGTGGGGAGGCTACGCAAAACCGCACAAAGAGGAGACTCATTCTCTCGTGGGCTAAATCCTATAGATTTATGATTTTTTCTTTTTTCGTTTCATCGAGTTTCAAATCACAACTGCTGAAGAAGTTTTCACTTCAATAATATGCACGACTGTGCTCTGTAGGTAGGGTACGTTATTTTATTTGTGAAATAAATGTGGCTAGGCATAAATGTCATCTTTAACGGTGCTGTGTAAATGGTACACATTGAGGACACAAAACTCGGAAAATAATATGTCCAATTTTCCACAGGGCCCCAACCTCAGATGGGGCATCGGCTAGGTGCCAAAATCATACACATTGAGGACTCAGGACTAGGAAAAGAAATTCAGATATTATTAATTTATAAAAGCGGAAAATGTTGCTTGTTCATTGATGGAGAACTTAGTTAGCAGTGGATTAAACTACAGTGACTCAGTGATATAAAGTGATTAAAAGGGATGAAAAACAGCCTTTAAACCTAATCAGCGGGTACCGCCGCCCCAGAATTAATTAATTCTATAACCAACACCTCTGCCATAGGTCTCCCAAGTGGTTCGCTACGTTTGGTGCCCGCGTTCATGGGGTGAGGTTTGTCCAGGTCTTGGATGCGTCTGCCCACCTGCTGCGTGGCGGGCCGAATCGAGAGAGACTGGGTGAGGGAAGCCTTTAGACGTTTCCAGCCGGACTCTCGATCCATCGCCTTGCACCGCAGTTTGAGGGATGGATTCATACATCCGTCGCTCCTATACACACTAACCCTTAGATTCCTACCCACCCCTCATACCTTTTTCCTTCCCAGAACTTCCTATCCTTCCCTTCCTTAAAAAGACCCTCCACACACCATCCCCTAAGATGACATCAGGGCCTCCTGTGTGGAGTTAAAGTTAAAACCTACTTCTTTCATTCCTCTTCATGACTTCATTCTTAATACCACTTTTCAAAAGTGTGTTGATTTTCCCTGTCCTGACTTGTCTATTTACATTTAATTCATTAAGTACACAAAATATCTTGACTTAATAATTTAAAATTGAGCACTATTTTTATTGTACGTGAATAGCGCACGAGAGTCCAACTGCTCCCAACTGTTTGGAACCAGAGAGACTATGGCATCTCCAGTTGAAGGAGAAGGAGATTCGTATCTGGTCACAAAACACGATTAAAGCCATTTCAAGTTCAAGCAATGTTTTAATTCTAAATTATTATCTTACACCAGGGCGATACTGAGAGTATTTTCCACTCTGCTATATTGCACTCTATTATTTTTAAGATGAAGCCATAGTAAATAATGCAAAATCACACAAAATCATACGTTTTTGTTTTGAAAATTTGATCGCTTAGAAGTATTATAGATGCTTCAATTAAATACTGCGTGTAGAACATACCTTGGCCCTTAAAAATATCGGTCAGTTTTTTTATAAGTCTTTTAATAAGCCTATAAAAAAATAAAATATAAAGTCTGTAAAAAACACTTTTAAGTCCAAACTCTCCTATTTATAAACCCCTTTTCGTATATGGTTTTATTGTTTAATGTAGCGAATTCAATTTCTTTTATAATAATCGCAAAAAAAAATTGATTTTTACGCCCGAAATTCACAAAATAAAATAAAATATGCATTTTCGCTTTGTTATTTTACAATACGGCCGGCAGTAGACGAATTTGGATTTTCAAAGTGACTCTATGCCGTCCACCGAAGGGACATAACTAGACACGCCCGTTTTATTTATCAGTTCGCCCCCGAACGGAGCGGGAAACGGACGCTAGGCTCCACGTCGCTTTGTTCCGTGAAATCAATTATAAAATTCTGTTTTATTACAATAAACAATGCGTAAAAAATGAGTTAATGTTTTTTACAGGCCTTTACGAAATCAACCTGTAAAAAAAATCTCAAATACCTTTTCCAACCTTTCTTTTCTCAAGTATTTTTAAACTCCTCCCATAAAAGGGCGTGAATTCCGATTTCGATTTTTTCCTGGACTATTGGATCGCCTTAAATATATCATTTCCAGCACCGATATGACCGAAGACTACCTACCTAAAATAAAAAGGAGTCGGGACTTTTTGAAAACGTCTTTGTCACCGTTGTGATCTGAAACTCGCTGAAACGAAAAAACAACACTAAAAAGAGTCGGTCTCCTCTTTGCGGGGTACTTCGTAGCCTCCCCGCTCTTGTCTACTTTTGTTTTCTGAAAAGTTTCACTTCTACCACGTGTGAACTGCAGACTTGTATATTTTTAAATTAGATATACCTACGTTGGACCTTTTATGTATTACGTACTGTTTGTGGATCTATATAAAGGATGTTAAGAGATGTACTTGACTTACTTCAACTAGTGATTCTTGTAATTATTTGGAAAAAGAAATATTCTGGTTTCAAAATACTTTTTCGATGTACATATTTTTTTCTTCAAAATCAAACAAACAAAAATTTCTTCTGGTCACTCCGCCGAGTAACCGCACAACCCCTGACTCCACCCATAACTGTTCAAAACCTACCGAATTTTTAGTAAAGCAAAAAACATACTAAAAAAAACATTTTTCATTAGAAATGTATGAACGCCTAAAGGAAACAACTTTTAAAAAATACAGGGTTATAGCTAAAATTATCTACGACAATTTCCGTTGATTAACTTTTTTCTCTCTTATGAAATTATTTAAAAAATAAATAAAAACCACTCTTGCGCTTGACATCGTGACCTTCAAACTCCGTTTGCCAAGCGATTGTTATACCTATTACCCATATTTGAAGCGAAAATAAAAATACCTATATTTTTGGGTTGGGGTTTCCTCTTAACGAAAAATAAAGTATATGTGTGCAGTTCACACGCGGTAGAAGTGAAACTTTCAGAAAACTAAAGTAGACAAGAGTGGGGACACTACAAAGCACCGCACAAACAAAGAGGAGACCGATTATTCTACCTCATTCTCTCGAATAAATTAAATCCTATTGTTGTATGTGTTTGTCACTTTTTAGTGTGGCTTTTTTCGTTTCATCGAGTTTCAAATCACAACGAATAAAATAATTTTTCACTTCAAAAATGCTCTCTGAATCTAACTTGATTCAACGTAGAAACATTAATATTTACGGTGTTTACTGCCATCTACCGGCGAGTAGCGTCAACAAAATTATTTAGATTGGAGAGCAATTTACTCTAATGATAACATGCAATCATTATTAAACACAAGCCGCTCTCGTTGGTAATTTAATAACATTGTTATTGTTGTGTTATTTATTATGTGCTATCGCGTCGAGGTGCGTTCAGATCGGCCCCATTATAACAAACATAGCGCTATTATATGGTGTGATTTAGTGCTAGAACATGTGTTGTGTCATGTTATATCTGACAGATAACAGCTATCGGTGACTTATTGGGTATTGTGTGATATCGCTGAAAGATAGTCACGTTTTATAGGCTAGTTAATATTAATGCTATCTAGGAGTTAACTACGTAAAATCATAACTAGATAGTGTTAATTATTTGTCAATAAATAATGTCGCTCTTTTACCACCATAATACGGGCAATTGGCTATTAACAACTTACTAACAATAACGCCGTTAATTAAGGAGGATAGACCGCCACATTACTCTTTCATGCTTCCTCGATCGTCCCTGACTTCTAAGATTTACCTTCCGAGTCTATGTATACGGTGCTTCTAACGATCCCAACGATCTACAGGTCCAATTCTTAATCTTATTCATTACGCTTGCAACACTAACTTGCAGATTCATTGGGTGAGGTTCATCCGGATCTTGGCGGCGGATGCGTCTGTCCACCAACTGCAGGCCGTACGCAGAGAGATCGGTTGAAAGAGACCTTTTGACCTCTCTCTTAACATCGAGGGATAGATTCATACGTCCCGTCACTCCTGGACTGGACACACTGATCCCCAGATTCCTGATTTCCCTTCCTTTCCTAAAAAAATCCTCCACACAGCATCACATAGGCCCTGAGGAGAATTATTTTCCTCAGGACCTCTTATATTTTCTCCACAATTGTAACGCGATCATACATCGTTCTATCACACATACGCCTCAAGGATTTCATTTCTACTGCGAATTATTTACGTAGTGTCCGACCGAAACAGGACTTTTTACCGAACCCGAAACTGAGATAGGTATCTATCTCAGTTTCGGCCGAAATCGAAATCGAAACCGAAACCGAAACTTTTTTAGGCTTGTTAAAAATCTACTGTCTACTGAAATTTGGCTTATTTTTCAAACTTATACAGATAGTTCACACGTGTTAATTGAAATAAAAAACAATAATTGAAGTGTGCGAAAAAAAATATTTTTTATACTGCTATAAAACGAAGAAAAATAATAAAAATTAACAAACGTGTTAACTACTTCTTGGGACAATAATTTGTCAATAATCAATAAAATTTGTCGATCATTATAAAGGAAGGACCTCATTAATAGAGTATTTTAATTTTAATATTAGGTCCTTACATATGAAATTGGCGTTTTGCCGTACTGGCAACTTTGATCTCAAATATCTTCTCTTTGGTTACGAATTTCAAATTCAAATTTATACAGCTATTTACTCATGTATTTGTGTTTCGAAAATTATAATTCATTTGTTTTTTCCTTAATTGTTCATTTTCTTTGCATCACTTAGTTTACAAGATGGAAAACTTGAAATATCGCGTTATTTACGAGTACGAGTTCCACCGTGGCACCAGTGCTGCAGAAACGGCTCGAAGGATTAATGATGTGTATGGCGACGGTGCCGCAAAAGAAAACACAGTGCGTTTTTGGTTCCAACGTTTTCGTTCTGGAAATTTCGACCTGCAGAACAAGCCCCGTGGACGGCCGGAGACCAAAGTTGATAATGAAGAATTGAAGGCTATTGTGGAAGCGGATCCATCGCAAACCACGTCCGAGTTATCTGCAGGCTGCGGTGTTAGTGATAAAACTGTTTTAATCCACTTGAAGCAAATTGGGAAGGTGAAAAAGCTTGAAAGGTGGGTACCTCACGAATTGAGTGAAGCAAATAAACAAACGCGCGTTGACCGCTAGACCACACACTGCACAACAGACGGCTACCAAATTAGAGGAGCTTCAATTGGAATGTCTAAGACATCCACCGTACTCTCCGGACTTTGCCCCAACAGATTACCATTTTTTTCGAAATTTGGATAACTTTCTTGCAAGGGAAAATATTCAACTCCGATGGGGCAGTACAAACCGCCTTCAAAAATTTTATTGATTCCCGTCCAAATGGTTTTTTTAGTAAAGGGATCGATGAACTACCTATGAGATGGCAAAAGTGCATAGATAGCAATGGTACATAATTTGATTAAATAAATATATTATATTTTAAAAAATTTCACTTTATGTTCCTCCCATACAAAACGCCAATTTCATATGTAAGGACCTAATACAATCACGCCGGACCAGCCGGCGAACTCAGCCGAAATCAGCCGAACGACGCGCGATAATTCACGAACGCAGAGTTTCGGTGCGGCCGAAGGTTCGGCAGAATTTCTGCCGAAACCGAAACTGATACCGAAACTAGATTTTTTTGGCGAAACTTGCCGAAACCGAATCTTCGGTCGGTCACTATTATTTAGTAGTTTATTTATTTTTTACTCTTCTCAACAACTTCTCGACAAGCTTAGTCTTGCATACAGTTACTGTACTCGTATATATATACATAGAATCGTATTAAAAGAAAGAAGATTTTTTGAGCCACAGATAAGTGGTTATGGACTTTGGTGGGTAAACATATTCGAACAACAAATTTAACCATTGGTTAAAATTTTGACTTTAGCTGAATATATCCATTTTCCAACTCGGCGCTCGATTTTTAAATAATTACCTTAAAAATCTCACTTTTTTTCTTACGAAAGTGGAACACAGAGATCATTATTTCGCGTCAAGTCTTCAACTAATTGAAGACTGCATAATTTAGTTAATATCTTTTAAATGTTTTCTTTAAACATTTCTGATTTAAATCGTCTAATTAAATACTTAAATGTTCATTAAAAACCGTTGAAAGTACTCACGAGACGATTGGATGATGTTAACAATGTAGATTTTACGTTAATAACACCTTTTAAAAATTACTAAATTAGCTCTGTTTATCGTAATATTATGTTTTTCCAATTTGGGAGGCGGGCATGGGTACCGCCGCCTTGGGAACCATTTATTGGATAACCAACACACCTGCCATAGGTTACCCCAAGTGGTTCGCTACGATTGGTGACTTAGAAAGTAAGCCCGACTTCGTAGGGCTTCGTAGGTAATTGCGTTTGCCCGCCCATGTGTGGCGGGACCGATCGAGAGAATTTGGTTGAAGGAGATCTAACCTAAACCTCCCAAGCCGGACTCTCTCCGAACTTGTACCGCAATGGGAGAGATGGATTCATACGTTCGTCACTCCTGGAGACAATGACCCCCAAATTCCTACCCACCCCTCCTTCATTTTCCTAAAAAGACCCATACAGCATCGCCAAAGATGGCATAGGCACCGAGGGATTTTTTTTCCTCAGGGACTCCTGAGGAAAGGTTAAAAAGTATATTTTTTCCATCGTACCTACGACTGAAGTGTTAAAAGAAAAATAATAATCGTTATATTAATACGTGAAGCAAAATTGCTTGTATTTTTTTTACGAAAATTGCGCGGACAGAGGAGTATGAAATTTCGCACACTAATATATTTTTTAAATTATGCATAAAAAATCAATAAAAACAACATTACACACACTTTAAAATTTAAATTAACTATAGGACAACTACTAGTTCTAATAATAACACAAATATTCCCAGGTTACGATTAACCTGTCAATATATAAATTTTCATATAATTGCCGTTTCGGCGTGGAGAATGTGTATAGATATTATCTTCAAGAATAACATACATTTTTTTAAAGCTTTAAAACTTAAAAAAAAAGAGAACTAAGAATATATTCTATATTTTATTTATATTTCATATCTAAATATATTCTTGAAATGTTAAAATTATAATATATCTCATCATCATCATCATCATCTGTGGCTCTACAACCCAGGTCGGGTCTTGGCCTCCAGCAGAGCCTGCCTCCATGACTGTCGGTGTTGTGCTGCGTTGCGCCAGTTTCGGATGCCGATGGTGCTTGCATCCTTCACCACTCCATCCAGCCATCGAAGCTTTGGTCTTCCAACTCTTCTCCGACCCCCAGGTGCACCATCCATAATTCGCTTTGGAATATCTCCTTCGCTCATTCTCTGGATATGTCCAGCCCACCTGAGTCTTCCAGTTTTGATTTCCTTGGAGATATTAGGGTCCTCGTAAAGATCGTATAGCTCCTGGTTGTATCTGATACGCCATTCTCCATTATCACAGACTGGGCCGTAAATCCTTCGCAGCACCTTCCTTTCAAAACTTTCTAGGGCTCCTTCATCACCCTTACTGATTGTCCAGCATTCCGAACCATACATAAGAACAGGTCGTATAAGGGTCTTGTAAAGCAGGACTTTAGTTCTTCTGGTAAGGTGGCGAGATTTCATATGCTTCTGTAGCCCAAAGTAGTATCGATTTGCAGCTACTATTCTTCTTTTGATTTCGCTGGATACATTGTTGTCATTTGTCACCATAGTACCGAGATATACAAACTCGTTGACAGTTTCAAATGTATAATTATCTATCTGTATACTTGGTGGTTTCTGGCGTCCATGTACGGGCATATATTTTGTCTTCCCCTCGTTGATGACCAATCCCATGTTCCTTGCCGACGTAGCTAAGCTTTTAAACGCCGAAATTAGTTCATATTCTGAGCGTGCGATGATATCTATATCGTCAGCATAAGCAAGGAGCTGAACAGACTTGTTAAAAATATAATATATCTATAATATATATATTATAATATATCTAGTAATTAGAAAAAAATAATTCTTATCTTCTTTGTAACAGGCAACGCGTGTGTTAGGTAATTTAAAAATTATAAACAGCAACAAAAAATAGAAAATGTTTGCTAAGACCATTCCAAAACAGTTCTATATTTATCTAAATGTGGTTTGGGAACACCTTTTGTAGTCAACAATTACGTTTTTTGTCATTACCCAAAATATATGGGTGGTCATAATAAATTTAATGGACACGTGTTTATTAAATTTCCCTCAAACATGTTTTCTTTTATTGTATATTAATATTTTTCTGTTTATTTGTTTGTCGAAATGTAATTTCAGAATGTCCACTCATACTCACATGAAATTAAACAAATTAAACGTATGGGTACTTCGTTAGTTAATAACCATTTAATAACAGTTATAAAATTTAATTAGTATTTTGTACTGCTAATTGAAGTTAATGCGATAATAGCTGCCTCTATGGCTTCGTTAGGTTAACTAGATGGAGGTACCCACTTCAAAATAATATAATCCTTGACTATTCATAGGCAGGGTCGGATTTGGTAGTTACCTGAATGAGTTATAGCTTGGGGCGGCATATTCTAAGGTGCCCCAAGAGACTCCAGATACTAATATCTACAGCCTGTATGACGGACGAATATCTACAGCTCATATGTTGAACTAATATCTACGAACTTCAGAGTGTTGACAAATATCTACAGAGCTAAGGTCGGACGAATATCTATGACGGTCCCAGTGTTGACTAATATCTACAGAGCATAGGTTGAACTAATATCTACAGAGCGTAGGTTGGACTAATGAACTAAATGTGTCCAATAGTCCGATATTTAGGGATTTTTACATACATACTTATATAAATTAAGTTTTTAAAACTGCATACGCAATATTACGTTATTCCAATATGCTATACATAATTGCAAATCCAACCTCTGCCAGTGCTGTAGATATTCGCCAACACTTTGGTTCTCATAGATATTAGTCAGCAGTTTGTGTTGTAGGTCAACACTTTGGCTCTCATATATATTAGTTCGATCTTTTCAGTTTTTGGAATTCCTGTAGATATTAGTAGACGCCTCCCCCCAAGATACTATTTCTGGACCGCGTACGCTTTATAAATCGTAAATCGAAGTGTACAGGATTTTCACCGTATCAAGTTCAACTGGCCGTATATTTTCTGGAATAAAATGGTGTAATCTGTGTTCAATCTAATTCATGACTCATGAGGTACGATGTGGTGGATATGTCGCAAGCCAATTTGACTAAACTACTATTTGACCGCCACATTGAATCCATGGTATCAAAGGCTTCCAAGATACTAGGCTTTGTACTTAGAACCTGCAAAGACTTTAAAAATGTAAAAACCATGAAAATGCTTTATTTTGCATACGTACGCAGTTCTCTGGAGTACGCCTCTCAAACATGGAACCCCAAGTATATATGTCACATAGATAGGATTGAAAAAGTGCAAAACCGATTTCTACGATACCTTGATTTTCGGAGCTATCGTCCTCATCTGAGCCACGAAGAGTCAGCGGCATTCTTCAGGATATCGTCCTTGGAAAGTCGAAGAAATTTGGCATACGTACTATTCTTACAAAAAATAGCCACCTCTACGATAGATTGCCCGGAATTACTAGAAAGAATTCAACTAAGAGTGCCCATCAGACAAACCAGACAAAACCACGCATTAAACATTCCTCAATTCAACACTAACTCTAAACAAAATACATTCATTCATCGCGCTTCACATACCTTAAACATTTCATTCAGTGAATTCGACTTATTTAACACAGTACCTAACGTTTTCAAAACTAAAATGAATAAATAACATTTACACATACATACCATTATTTACACAAAAAGGATCCATCCCTTTCCACTCCCTTCCACCATCCCATCCACATAACATAATTTAACTATTTTTCTTGATTTTTCTCTTTACCTACTCACTAAATAATTAACATACTTCAGCGAAAACCTATTATTGGTTAAATTTCTGTACATATTTCATCAAACATTATTTATAATTGTAACTGTTGGCTTTCCTAATAAAATAAAATAAAAATAAAAGTAAAATCAGGCAGATCATGATGTGACCCAGGCACTTTAAGATCTGCCGCCACGCACTACACGATATGGCTAGGCGCATCATAAGCTGCTTGATTTTACGGTCGGCCGCTGACAGATACATCGGTTCCATGACAGTTGATCCCATGACAATTGGCCTCCCGGCATACTTATATAAAATATGTATTCGTTTAAGGAAAATACGGTGTTCCTACTTACACAAAATATCCAGAATGTGCATGCTCGTACATCCTCTCTGCAGAGAGGATAATAACAAAAGTATAAAACATGTTTTCATTCAAATGCACCCAGGATGTCATCTACTTGTCTGTACCCACACTGTTTATCAAGGGCGGATCCAGGATTTTATTCTGGGGGGGGGGGCACAATGGGCGGACGGGCAAAAATATCAACAATTACTGTTAGGATTTTTTTCTGGGCGGGGGGGGGGGGCACAAGGGTCGGTCGGGCAAAAAAATTAACAATTACTATTAGAAATAAACTTGAAGTATCATACTTCAATTAAATGTTTAACAAAATGTTAAATAGAAAAATTAAATTATTAAAAATTAAATGATTAAATATAAATTAATAAAGACAGTTTTTGCTTCTAAGTATGTATGTACTGTGATGGAATCTCCACAGTAAACAAAAATACCGTCTGGGGGGGCACGTGCCCCCCCCCCCCCCCCCCCCTAAATCCGCCCTTGCTGTTTATACCAACGTACTCGTATAAGTACAAAAAATCAACTCCGTAAATAAATATCCATACCATCTTATGATTAAAGGAATTTTTAAAGTCAATTTAAAGTTTGATATTGGTAAATAATATACAAAAATTATTGTATTATATTAATTGTAATATTGGCGGACTAGCTGTTGGGGTCACCAAATATATCTACTACCGAATGTGCATAATTTGTTGAGAGGTCCAGCAAGGTAAAATGAAAAAATGATCAGTTTTGGCTCATGATTCGCTTTAGGTGTATCTATAGTCAACGTTTATCGTTTTAACTTTATTTTGTATCTTTTTAATTCTTTCATTTCTTTTCTATTTCTCTCTTTCCTTCATTTTTATTCATTTTTTCCTTTTTACTTCTGTCGTTTCTTTAAATTTATTTTTATTTCTTTTTTTGTTTATTTCTTCTAACGTCCTTATAAGTAATTTAAGATATTAAAATGTCAAACAACAGTCATGTTGTCTTTCATTTTTTGCATAATACAAAACAAGTGGCTGGCTTGACAGGGCAATTTCAACATTATCTCTACAAGACCTAAATACTTCAGAATTTCGTCATTTCATAAAATTCATTTCCTTAACATAAAAACATCAATTTAGCTTAAATGCCTTTGCTGAGAAACGTATAAAGTAATTAGAACTGCCGGTTAGTAGCCGAGTGAATAAATACGTTGGCTTCGAGTGGTTAATCCTCTGCTAGTTGCAAGTCCTCCATCATTGCACAAGCAAAATTTTCTGCTTATAATAACGGAAGTAGGAGGAATTCTAGGATTGTCAGTTTATTTGTTACCGGGAATGTTAATTTCTCAAAATTTAATTAAAGATTGAAACAAAATTAAATTTTATTACAGTTAATGCCATTTTTGTATAGGTGCACCTTTCTTCATATTACGATCCATAATGATATTGTTAGTTGGAATATAAATTGCAAAATTAAGTTAGTCGCGCGGAGCGGACACGGTGAAGAGGCGTGTGGAGGCGCCGAAACGCCAGCAATTTGCATGCAATATTTATGTAAAACAATCATCGTTTGTATTGACATTTCAATGCAATTGTCGACGATTTGAAATTGACTGCAATTCTAGTAATAATCCTATTATCTCGTGTGTTCTTCGCTGCTTTGTTGGATGCATTTTGTGTGTTGTGGATATATTAGATTGGAGGATTGCTTGTCTTTGTAAGATATGATCGGAAGTTAGGATCCACTAAAATACTTTTTATATTTTGATAGAAAGCAGTCACTTTGTGGTCTGACATATTAATTGAAATAAAACAATAACTTTGTTTGGGTATAACCACGATTTATTTATTATTATTTTTTAATTTATAAACTAACGTTTAGACAAGATTTTTTATGCATAGCACAAAGGGTAACAATTATTATAAGCAATAATTGTCAGCCTGAAACACTCATTTACATTGAAAAATCTTCCGAAAAAAGATACTTGCCGCCAACGGGACTTTAACCCGTATCCTTCTGATTGCCGGTCGGATGCTCTGACCACTGAGCTATGTATATATATAAATAAAGTTGGTTGTTTTCAGGTGGAAAAAAATATAATAAGCAGTAATTGTTGAATGAAACACTAGAATATATTGAATTATTTGGCGGGTATTTGATAAGCCGCCATAGCTCAGTGGTCAGAGCACCCGACCGGCAATCAGAAGGACACGGGTTCAAGTCCCGTTGGCGGCAAGTATCTTTTCTCGGAAGATTTTTCAATGTAAATGAGTGTTTCAGGCTGACAATTATTGCTTATAATAATTGTCACGATTTTTTATTTAATTATTTTTAATACCGACCGGTTTCGCTTAACACAAGCATCTTCGGGGTATAAAATTAAACTGATCCAAAAATATACATTTTGTGAGCTTCTAAATACATACAGAAAGAGACAAAACATAATATAAAGGAACTGTTTTTTTTTTTTTTTTTCATTTACTAGATTCTTATGTATCTTGAGGAGATGAATCATTTAAATTTACTGAATTTAAAGTTAATGTTCTTTATACAAATAGAACGGCGTCATATGCGCCTTGCAATTTTTACCTCATGTGGGTATTTAAAAATAGTACCTGGCTAATATAGACTTAGAGGTCATGTATTTTGTCGGTAGGGAAAAGTTGTTATGTAAAAACCCTACTAAAATTGCATGTTTTGCATAGCTCAACAAAGCAACCGGCATCAAGCATGGTAAATATATACATACGTGTGTGTTTGTGTTATGTTGGGAGTGGGAAGGAGTCGGTCATGTCCTTTTATTTGGAGCTCTTCCGCAT
The DNA here is from genome assembly GCA_929108145.2 of Limnephilus rhombicus. Classification (NCBI taxonomy): domain Eukaryota; kingdom Metazoa; phylum Arthropoda; class Insecta; order Trichoptera; family Limnephilidae; genus Limnephilus; species Limnephilus rhombicus. Next base: position 8,209,119 of record OV815296.1, read on the forward strand.
TTGCCTTTGGGAATAAGGAAACCATGAAAAACCTTATCCGGGAGGAGTCGGCCGACAGTCAACATGAAACTGTGCGGCCTTCAGTGATTTCAGTAGATGAAATCCTGCATTTTGTGGTGATGGGTGTGGGTGTCTGTTTTTATGTGATATATACTTTATGGGAATTTTTAGGATAAACTTACATACATATAGATAAAATAAATATTATTATATAAATATATACATAGATATATAGACATAAGTTGTGGGGAGGGGTCTGGTGATTGGGAATACCTACCGATCGCTCAGTCATCCGCGTCTGATTCGGGATTGTGCCAAATGTGATTAAGGTCCATCAGAATATGTTTGGGTAGTCTGTGTTTGTACCTGAAAGGGAGATCGCTAGGTGCATTGTATTGACCGATTTCTCTGATGAGTTTATTTTTACTATGTTGAAGTGACTTGTAAAATCGGTCGGTCAGTCTGTGTGTGTATTCAAATAAGGTCGGTATTTCTTCTCTTGCATGTAGTCTTTTCAAGTTTGTTCTGAGTCTTGTGTTGTACGTGATTTTAATGCAGAGATTTTGTAAAGTCTGTAGTTTTGTGTGGTCAGAGTGAGAGATGCTGCCCCACACGGGGATAGCATGAGTCAGTACCGGTCGAATGAGCGAATAGTAGATCAGGAGTTTGGTTCTGGGAAGTAGCGGACTTCTTCTGTTGAAGATTGGCTTCATCGCGCCGACTGCCTTTCTGGCTTTCACGTGCATCTTGGCTACGTGAGATTTCCAGTTGAGACGTGAGTCCATTGTGAGGCCCAGGTAGACGACCTCATCTTTCCATTCTAGGACGTGTCCTCCCATTTCGATGTTGACGTCTGGTGTTCTTATTTTATTTTTCCTCGAGTACATTATGACTTCGGTCTTCGCCTCGTTCAGTTTGAGTCGCCATTTTTTGTAGAACTCTACGAGTGCGTCGAGCGCCCTCTGTAGGTATATGGCTGCCATGTCTGCTTGCGTCGAGGAAACGTAAAGTTTGACGTCGTCTGCGTAGATGGAAAGGTTGCATCTCTCGTCATGGGGGATGTCGTGCGTGAAGATGTTGAAGAGGTGAGGTCCCAGTAGACTTCCCTGTGGCACGCCTTTTGGAATCTCACGTAGTGTCGACAGCGCGTTCCTGATGAAGACTTGGAAGGATCTGTTCTTGAGGTATTCTTGTATCACTCTCGTTAGGTATATGGGCGTGTTCAGTCTGTGTAGTTTGTGCAGGAGCCCTTTGATCCAAACGGTGTCAAATGCCTTTTCCAAGTCTAGCAATGCAGCGGCGGTGTAGCGATTTTCGTTGAATCTTCTCGCGATGAATTCCGTTACTCTGGATAGCTGATGGGTGGTGGAATGCCTTTTCCTGAATCCGAATTGTTCGTCTGGCAAAGTGTCTTCGTGGTGTGGTAAAAGTCTGTTGAGAATCACCTGTTCAAATACCTTGCTCAGCGTGGAGAGTAGGCTAATCGGCCGGTAGTTTGTCGGCTGCTTCTTGTCCTTATTTGGCTTGGAAAAGGGCAGCACGGTCGCCGTTTTCCAGATCTCGGGGAAATGTCCGATGGTGAGGCAGGCATTGAACAGCTTGGTGATGAAGATGATGGCTTTCTGAGGTAGATGTTTCAGTAGGATGTTATGTATTTGATCGCTTCCCGGCGCCTTATTTGTCTTCAATCGCCTGATAATGACGGCTACTTCGCTCGGTGTGCTGAAGTGAATATCGGCGGCGTTCGTCTGCTCGGCTTGTTCGAGGTTTCTTAGAGACTCTTCTACTAGTCGATCCGTTTCCGGGTCCGATAGGCCGTCCGTGGCTGCGTAGGCTCTCTCGAATCCATCGGCGAGCGCGTTTGCTTTTTCTTCGAGTGAAAGTGCCAACCCTGATCCGTCTAGCTTCTCTAGCGGGGGAATCGCGTGATCCTCGTGTCTCAGCGCTTTTGCCATTTTCCATAGGCTGTTGTCCTTTGGCGTGAGTGACGTAACTTTCTTCGTCCAAAGTTCGCGTCTGAGGTCGGTGATCTCCTGCTTGATTTCCCGCTGTAGAGTGTTGTAGGCCGTTTTGAAGTAGCCGTCGCGCGTGTGATGGTAGATGCGTCGCAGGCGATTTTTCTCCTTAATGAGCGATAAGACGTGCTCGGGAAGCTTGATCGTGTATGTCTGTTCGTCTTTGAGGGGGATGAAAGTGTCTTGTGCAATTTGGATGATTTCGGTCAGAGTGCTTGCGGCTTCGTCGATCTCTTCCTTTGAGCGCAGAGTTGCCGACGTGAGATGTATCCGTTCGTTAATCTCTTTTTTGAATCCTTCCCAGTCGGCGTCCTTGTAGTTTCGCCGCTTTCTGGGGCTCCTTGAAGTCGTTCCTCCTATACTGAAGCTCACGGGCAGGTGGTCCGACGATAGTTCGTCCAGCGTGCGCAATGGCGAGATGGTCTTGGCGTTCTTCTCAAGTACGATATCCAGAGTACTTGGGTACATTGCGCGTGCTGAGTGGTAAGTCGGTTTGTCCGGCGCCATTATCGTGTAGTTGTGCGTCTGCATATGTGAAAAGAGCGTTTTCCCATTCGCGTTGCCTCTGTAGTTGTTCCAATAATTGTGCTTGGCGTTCAGATCTCCTCCTAGAATGACAATAGGGCGCAAATTAAGTAATTTATCGAGATCTTCTCTAACCAGTAGGTTGGGATGGTTGCAGTAGGCGGCGATGATGGTATGCGCTCTATCCTCTATGGTGACTTCGATAATCGTGGCTTCAGTATGCTTCAACTTCGGAGTAGGGATTCTTGTAGATGTAATGGTTTGACGAACGAATATGGCGGTGCCTCCGCCTGCGCCCTCCGGTCGGTCGTCTCGGTGTACTTCGAAGCCGGGCACTCTCAAGGGAATGTCGGTTTTAAGATGAGTTTCTGTAATGAGAAAAATGTCAATGTTAGTATTGTTTGCCAGAGCGAGCAATTCGTCAATTTTAAAACGGATGCTGTGGGCATTCCACAGGAGGACGTTCACCATCTGGGGATTAGACATTGATGGTGGACGTGATGAGATCCATCAGGATCCATGCCCTCTCCAACTCGTTGGATCCGGCTGCGGCCAACTGCGGTTGCACCCGTCTCAATCCCTGTAGCAGGGCCATCATCAGTTGTGCGTCTCCTGCGCCGGTGTATGCCTCTCCTGCGGGCTGCTGCGTGCGGGGCTGCGAGCGGGGCTGCTCCTCGCGCTGTTGGGGGCCTGAGGGTCCTCCGGCTACTTGGGCCCAGGTGCGTCCATCATTCCTCGTCGTCTGATGCGCATGAGGATGTGTCCTGCTTCCTGGCGCCTCTGTCCTGCCTCCTGGCGCCTCCCGGCGGAGCTGTCGCTGGTGTTGTTGCAGTGAGGCGACGTATGCCACCCTCTTCGGGCAGCCCCTATAGTTGGCGGGATGGGGGCCTCCGCAGTTGCAGCACGCGGCGGGCTCATCCCTGGTGGTCTTGGGGCACTCGGCGGAGGCGTGCTCCACTAGGCATTTCACACACCTCGCGGTGTGTGAGCAGTTGCGGGACCCGTGCCCGAAGTTCTGGCAGCGGTAGCAATGTGTCCCGTGCTGCAAGTGGTTGCTGCGATGTTTTTGCAGGCGGATCCTGCAGTGGCATAGGTATTTGACGGCCGCCCTCAGCTGGCCCATGTTAACTTCTTTGTTGAAGTGTACCAAGTACATTGGGTACTCGGCCGTGGTGGTCGTCATCTTGGTGACCTTGACGGGGGCGAAGCCTTGGTTCGTAAGGTCTTCGGCTATTTCCTCCGTGGCCACGTTAGGCAGGCCCTTTATCACTGCCTTCTTCATTTTGTCTGCCTCCGCCGTGTAGGTATGGAAGCCGCGTGCTTCCGCTCGCAGCCCGTTGGTGAGGGCGCGGTGATCTGCCATGCTCTGCAGGAGGATGTTGACCTTTCCCCCTGGTCTGTACCGGATCTCGAAACGCAGGTGCCCGATGTGGCCCTGCACCGCTGAGGTGACCTGTCCATGCGAGAGGGTCCCTAGGGTCATCACGACTGGGGGGACGCGGTCCTTCCTGGCGGCGCCCGTGGTACCTGTGGAGGAAGAAGATGAATTAGTATTGGCGCGTTTCGCCTGCGACGCGCCGCCGCCTTCGGATACTTCCTTCAGGTTGCCGAAGCGGTTGCCGACAACAACCGCCCGGGGTTCCTGCGGGGATCCTGGCCTCTTGATGGGGTTGGTCGGCCTCGTCCAACCTTCCTCCTCTCTTGTCATATCCATGTCCTGATGGGGCTGGAATCTGGGGGGCGGAACGTAGCCTGAAGCTGGGCCTACTGGAGGGCGGCTGGGCCCGGCTGCAGTGGCGGTCTCGGGCATCTTCGGGGGCGGTAGGGGGATGGCTGCCGGCTTCGTCCTCGGGTCAGCGGGATGGGGCTGTAGTGGTTGGGAATTGGGGACCTTGATGGTCCCAGTCTTCGTTCGGTAGGTGGTGGTATCCTCTGGGATGGCAGAAAGGAGCCGCGCGGGAATCATCCGCACGGCAGGTGTCCTATATTTCCGCTTTAGGATTGCGGGGGTGTTCTTGGGGGCTTCTTCTCTCGGTGGGGCCAGGTCGTCCTTCTTGTTCTTCTTTGCCTTGAAAAAGGCAGTTGGCGGCGCGGTGGCCTACGCAGTGAGCCGGTCGGGGTCCGGCCGGCTGACAAATAGCAGGTGTCTGGCCGTGTAAACACGAGCCAGACAGAGCGGTTCGGGAGCGAAAAGATCTGTTGTCACAGAAGCGACTGTCGCTGGCGGCAGTCACTGAGCGAATCGCCTAGTCAATCAGTGATCGCGTGTCTAAAGGAACTGTGAGAGAGTGAAATTAACATCTTACAAAGTGTTAGAGAGAGAACTCATTAGATATCACCGGTCTCTTTCAGAAGAAGACAAAAGATAATATAAACATAATATTCTTCTAAATACATATAGAAAGAGACAAAATATAATATAAAGGAACAGTGAGAGAGTGAAATTAACATCGTATGCCTACAATGCACGACTAATTTTTTCAGGCCGATTCCAATTAGAGACCAAAGTCAACATTTTTCGCTTTACGCGATCGCTATTTTCATATCAACGATTTCAATTGTCATCACTGCAAACAACACGTGAACCATGCTGTTTGCTGTGATGCCAACTGAAATCGTAGATATGAAAATAGAGTTGAAAATAGCGTTCGCGTAAAACAAAAAATATTGACTTTGGTCTCTAATTGGAATCGGGCTGAAAAAAGATGTCGTGTATTGTAGGCATTACATAGTGCTACAGAGAAAACTCATCAGAGTCTGACTGGAGAAGTCTAGGTTAGGTCTCCTTCAAACTGTCTCTCCCGATCTGGCCCGCCACGCGTGGACAAACGCATTCGCCACAGAGACCTAGACAAATCTCACACCATGAACCCGGGCACCCGTGCTAAGTCACCAAACGGAGCGAACCACTTGGGATGACCTGTGGCATGGTTTTTGGTAATCTAATAAATGGTCCAAGGTCCCAACAGTCTGGAGCCATGTTGTAAGTCTGCATGTTAAGTCTGAAGGGATCGGTGGGTAAGAAGATGTGGAAATGTATGGTTGGGAAATACCTACCTGGCTATTCAAATCTGACCACCAAACATGGATTAGCAACTTTTCAATTTTGAATGGTGGTCTTTCATCAGGGCGACACTTCATTCGGGCAATTGGTACTCTTGATAAAAATAAAAATAATGTTACGATAAGACTGAGTCTGACCGTATAACATTATTATGTAGGCAAAGCCTTTGATGGGGTCTGGCACCAGGCGCTTATGTCGGGAAGTTACCATCGTATGGGATTCATGATTCATCCAACCCTGCATAGTTGCATTGCGGACTACCTCAATGGAAAAATAATTCAGACCGTGGTTGACGGCTCTTAATGTCAGGGTTCCACAAGGATCTGTGCTATCACCGACGCTGTTTTTATTGCACATCATCGATCTCTTTGAATGTACACCAATTCACTGCTATACGTTGATGACAGCAATGTTCACGAGAGTTATCTTTTCGATAAGTTCCCTTCCATTCTTGACATACGAACAGCTTGGGAAGTTTTGAGAAAAAGTTGACCACCACCTCGAGAAAATTCTTGCCTGCGGTAGGCAAGACCAATCTGGTCAGTATCAAGATCTCAAAAACTCAAGCATGTTTGATTTCGGGAATCGAGGGAGATCTGTGACTGTCTGGTGCAAATTAATCGGAGCACCCTTCCCAAAAACAAAATACATTGAAGTGCTTGGTATATAGTATCTCAGACCAGCCCAAGTATTGGGGTTCCATGGAAGCCCGAGTAAATTTGGCTTCCTAGAAACTGAGCGTCTTGTATAGGGCTAGAAGATTCTTTAATAGTGATAACAAAATCTCAAGTACGTTCAACAATTGAATTTGGGAACCACCTCTGGGCTGCAGTCCCAACAAACCTGATAAATCTACTTGATTCAGTGCAAAGGAGGACGGTCCGTCTGATTGACAATACGTTGTTAACAGATTGCTTGTTAAGCTAATCCTGCTCCATAGGTATTTCGGTGGAGCCTTCACCAAAGAGCTAGCAGCATTGATCTCTTGTGCCCCGGTGCACATCCATTCACAGTTGATGTCGGCTTCGTTTTTGTGTAAATCGGCTCGTATGTGGAACGAGCTACCGGCATCTGCCTTTCCTCCTTCATATAATTCGGGCCCTACCTTAACGCGCCTCACAGGTCATGCCCAATCGGACTTGCCTTTACCACTGCCCTGGGACGCTCTTGTGAAGTGAAACATAAAAAATACATAGTCATTTTTCTTTTCCTTCGTGTGCCCTATCAGGTCCCCCCGACGCGACGCGACATTGGCGATCATTGGAGGACCCACCAATTACCCGCCCTGGTATAGGTAACAGATGGTTACCCCTTCAAGGCTCTTGCAAGGACTCTAATTTTTTAGTAAAAACGACTCTACATTTGATAACGAAACTAGATCTCCAATGTCCCCGCATACGTTGTTAGGCAGCAGTATGCAAGTGCTACTATGTACAATTGTTAGTATGGAAGTATAGTATAATGAAAATCTTACCTTGACCTCTTTTAGGTGATGGAAATAATAAAGAAAAACAAAAGTAGGCAGTTTGACAAATGTATGTACATATAAGCACTAAGCATGAATTAAGTATAAAGATAGCATCATAAATAGTGGGTATCCAGAGACGGAGGTGGAGCGACGCGGATCGCCCTGCAGTCCTGTTGAGAGTTAGTCGGTGATCAGGCAGACTGGATACGAGATTCAGATTCCGCGCCCCTAAGCCGACATCCCGGTGGTGCCTCGTAAGTTTTGCGACGTTGATAAACACTCTAGTAAATGTATCTCTATCTTGCACTGCCCGGAATAGCTCCTTCACACTTCTAATACCGGTCCACTCTCGTGCATTTCGCAGCCAAGACATGTAATAACAGTAAATAATAGATAATATTTTATTTGTATTTTCGATTCGCCTGTAGTTGTTCGGCAGAAGGGTTTGTTGGCTTGTTGGCAAATGTCATTAGTAATGTGCACTAAATAAGTTGTCGATATTGTTATCGTGGCTCCCATTATGTTGTGGTTATGCCATAACTATTTATTTACACGAGGACAGCGGGATCTAAGTGTGACGCATCATTTTATTATGAAATTCATCGCTTCCCGGGGTAATTGCACAGGTACCGGGTGGTTCTAAAGGCAAACACTATTTTTAAATGTCAGTGAAATTCCTAATATATATGAGAACTATTAGAAATTGCTAAAAGGTTAAAAAAAGTACAGTGGAGGTAATCCACCTCTTACCCGCCCTGGTATAAGTAACTGATGGTTACTCCTTCAAGGCTCTCGCAAGATTCTAATTTTTTTGATTAAACGAAGCTACATTTATTTATTTTGAACGAATCTAGACCTCCAGTGTCCATGCATACGTTGTTAGTAAGCAGTATGCAAGTGCTTAACAGGAAAAACAAAATGCAAAAAAATAGGTTAGTAAGACAAAGATAAATTAAACAGGGCAAAAGAAAAACTCATCCATGAGACTCCATGACGCGGAATTGCATCTGTAAAAAACCTGCAAGCACCTGCATAAAATAGAGAACATAAGAAATACAATAAATCTCAAATCAATTGGCAAGTACCAACAAAAAAAGTGAATGGCTTTCGGTCTGACCATAAACTACACTTAGCTTCTGTGTCCCTTAGCCAACCACTCAGTGAAGCTTCAAAGAATGTTAATTGAATATTTGGAGTAAAATACCCGAAGACTAAAAGAAAATTCAGCATTGGGTAGTCAGAGGCAGGACAAAGGACAGTCAAGGTCGTGTGATCAAACCTCAAGCCTGCACATGTCATTGGGGGAGGCGCAGATAGATTTGAGAAGGATCTGCAAAATTAATAATGTAACTAAAGATGAAGCAGGGACGAGGTCCAGCACACCCCCATACGGGGATAGGGAAAAAAAAATTTAAATTTAAAAATTTGGAGTTCAGTTCATCCAAAAAACATTTAAATAAAAAAAGTACAGTAAATCATGGTGGGTAAATACACTATTCCAAAAAACCAATTTTTTTGTTATAAGTAGATACTTTAAAAATCAATCAAATAGGTAGCCTACCTAAAAAGAACACAGAAATGCTGGCATCTAAATCTAACTTTTCGAATATAAACACAACAAAATAAATATTTTTGAAGTTACGTAAAAAACCTAAACAGTATTAAAAATGAAGAATACATCTCTGTATGTATATTAAAATATAAATAGTGAGCTCTGGCGTTATGTAATTATTTCCTATGGGTACTATTCATCCGATTGCGATGAAACTTTGGTGAGCCGTTATGGGCACGCCCGCGAAATTTTTTGATATCTATTCTGGTGAGCTCTGGCGTTACGAATTTTTTATTAAAATTTCGTAATAGGTGACGTACGAGTTGTTTGAAAAATGAGTGTACTTCCTGTAATTCGGCGAAAGGGAAGGAAGGCGGAAGGGGGAGGGCAATCCAGGAGGGGCGGTGGGAAACAAAGGAGGAGGGTTCGCGGGAGGGGGGAAGCCGGAAAAGGTAGAGGTGGGACATTCTAAGGTGACATTTTCACGAAAATGGCGCTATAAAAATCATGCAATAATAATTATTATTATGATAAGAGAACACGGGAGAGGAAGGGGAGGCGGAAGAGGAATAGGGAGGGTAAATGGGAAGGGACACTTATTTAAGTGGCATTGAAAACTCGGTAGTATGTAAATAAAACAAAAATAGGGTGTAAGAGACGAGAAAAAATATTTAGATTTTATGAGAATTAGCGATTAAGAGATTGCCAGTAACTTGGTGATGCTTGTCCTTTTTTGTGTAGTAACCATTATTGAAATTTTTATATAACCATTTTAGGTTCTTTTAATAATGTAATAGTTAGGGAAGCAACGATATATCGGAAAACCGATCAATATCGATATATCGACCCCTAAAAATATCGATATATCAATATCGAAAAACACAATATATCGTATCGAAATATCGAAAAACCCGCCCAAATTAAAATACCCACAAAATCGGGTAAAATACTATTACTGGCAACACTCACTGTCTAAAAAAATGATTCTGTTCTCTACTCTAATCTGTGGTAAGTGAGAGCACCATAAATGTTTGGCTCACACTCAAATAAAAAGAAAAAGCTGACGGTGACGCGAACTTACGTTATATCTTTCTGCTCCTGTAAATACCTAAAAGTAAACATTCCTGAAACATGGCAAGAGATGCAAGATGTATATCCCAATCCTTTTTAAGTGGCAAATAGTCTTCTACCAATTGTGGCAACAAGTGTTCCTTCTGAACGTCTTTTTTCAAAGGCAGGACCACTATAACTTGTAGCAGAAACCGGCTACAAGGAAGCAGACTGTCAAAGCTTCTATTTTTAGCTCGATGGGTGGTACAAAAAACTGGAATTATTTTTTTTTTAATAAATTATGAAAAAACACATTTTATATACTCGTACCTATCTAAATTTTGTGATTATTCACATAGAAGTATAAAAAAATGTACATACATTATCGATAAACATTTGATATAACTAAAACTACATTGGATTTCTATAAGCTTTCTATAAAATTGAAGAAATATCGATATATCGGTCTAGTAGGCCGATATATCGATACATCAATATGACTTAATTCGATATTTTTTAAAACCTTGCATCCCTAGTAATAGTGTATGATTCCGAATGCTACAGGCCGAGGAGAATATTTTTCGCCAATATTTATTATTTATTTATTATTTATTGTGTGGTATTGCGGTGGTGTCGTGTGGATCGTGTATCAGTTCTGCATCGTCTCCGGGCCTACCCCATTACACTACGCTCCCTGTCCAATTGTCGACCGATTTGCAGAAATCACGGCCCGCTATTGTTCGCCGCGGTTCTGCAGAAGTTACCGATAATAATATTTTGTGTAAATAATAGCGACAAGCACGCGAGCCGAGGACTATTCAATGGAATATTATTGTGACCGAAGATTTAAATTGTAATTGTATCTATCGGATACATCAGATGTAATCCACTCGAGCGATGGGGTATTTACAAAATAAAATCCTTGACCTCTCGCCGGAAAATAAATATATTTTTTTTTAAATGCCATTTTAACCCTTATGTATTAAGAAACTGTATGAAGGACGAAGTCAGAATCGCTTGCGCCAATATCAATTTAGGACCTATGTTCTGTTTTTCTATTTGATTATTGTAGCAAAGTCTAAATGATTTTAAAATAATTTTCTATGAAATTTGCGGGAGGCTTTTGGCAGCTGTCAAGGGCGAAAAATCGATATTTTACGTTATCAAATGAGTATAAAGGTGATAATTTCTTTGAAAACGCATTTGAATTGTGTTTTTTCATTTTGGGTATGTATTCAGATTTGTGTAGAAATGATAAATCAGTTTATATTTGAATGATTATAATTTTTGACAATTATTTCCAAAATGGAAGGTTTTTTAATCTTTTTTTAAACTATTCTGGAAAAACCCCTTAGGGGTCGTCAATCAAAGGGGGGAGGGGGTTCGGAAAAAATTACGAAATATCACGAGGGAGGGGGGGTATAATGAGATATTCCGTGTATTTATTTTTCGTGATAATATTCTGAAAATTTTCGATATACTTTGTACTAAAAAAAATACACGTGATTTTGGGTAGGGGGAGGGGGGTTCGTCTAAAACCTCACCACATATCACCAAGGGGGGGTTAAAAAGTTATTAAAAAACATCACATGATTAATGGGCGGCCCCTTACGATATTATCATGTAATATACGTGAATAATAAGATATATTATCTGGTAAACAGAAAACAATAGCAAAAAAACCGCTTTGTTTTTATATCGATATTTGGCCAGAACTCGTCAAGGTTTTTTTTCCGCGCGGTTTTTCGAAAAACAATCCCACATTCAAACGGTGAAAATTTCCGGGCATTCGGTTCTGGATTCGGCCGCGCCCATTTAAAAAAATCATACCTCCGAATATTATTGAAACATTTAATTTGCATAATGTGGCAAAGCCAATGAATCCACCTATATTTTTATTTTTAATCCCATATTTGTAGGTTTTATAATTGAGCTGTTTGCAGGACTTTCGAAATAAATATAAATTCGAAAAAATCTTCTGCCTAAATTTAGGCAGCCATCACTCAAGGCCTAGACAGGGGCGGTTCGTGCTGTGAGGCAAGGGAAACTGTGCCTCCCCAAAAATAGAGAAGAAAATGGGTTAAAGATACAGATACGTATATGTATATATTGTATATTCGTGTATCCAAAATAAAGTAAAACTTTAATTTAAATGTTCCCAATTTATAAATTTCATAAGTTTTAAAGTTTCAGTTAAATATTATAACCCATGAATATTTTCGTATTTCACAAGGACTGATTGTTTTTTTTTTAATATTATGTAATCCGGTTCTCGCTCGTCGCGCCGAGCTACTACACACTACACGACGTAGTCAATAATGCGTTAGGGAGGCCAAGGCCGTAGCCAGAAAAAAATTTCGGGGGGGGTTTTGTTTGGCGGAACAGTGATTATTAAAAGAAGTTTAATGGTGTTACGTATCAATCTTATCATGTATTTTTATAATTACAAAATTAAATTTTAGCTTTCTTTGCAGCGAACAAATCAATTACCTTCTCGATGTCAATATCAATTTCGGGGGGGGGTTTGTTTGGCGGAACAGTGATTATTAAAAGAAATGAAATGGTGTTACGTATCAATCTTATCATGTATTTTTATAATTACAAAATTAAATTTTAGCTTTCTTTGCGGCGAACAAATCAATTACCTTCTCGATGTCAATATCAATTTCGGGGGGGGTTTTGTTTGGCGGAACAGTGATTATTAAAAGAAATTAAATGGTGTAACGTATCAATCTTATCATTTATTTTTATAATTACACAATTAAATTTTAGCTTTCTTTGCAGCGAACAAATCAATTACCTTCTCGATGTCAATATCAATTTCGGGGGGGGGGATCAATCCCCCCTGATCCCCCCCTGGCTACGGCCTTGAGGGAGGCGGAGATAAGGCCCGCCTCCGAGGGTCGCTTATGTCAAGTGGGGGTTAGGGCGTGGGAAGTCACATGGAATCGAAATGAACACTAACCATTGCGCGGTCGCGTGTTGTTCAGTTTGAGGCGCGCCTCAAAAAACGAACACTTCCGAAGTAGAACCTTTAATTTACGATTAGCTCTAGCGCTCTGGTGGGTGACCAAGTTCTGTTTGGTTTTGTGATTATTTGTAATAGTACACGGCAATAGGTACCTACATACCTACGAAGTATGGCCATTTGGATTAATTTAGTAAGGCAAATTAATGTGCATGGTGTTCTATAAATGATTGGCAACTAAATATTGGGAAATGTCAGATTATTAGTTTTTACAAAGGTAAAAATCCACTTAACTTTTCTTATGTTATGAATGGTGCTAATCTTTTTCGTGTATCGCAGATTTCGGTGTTATATTTCGCGAGAGTCTACAGTTCAACATACACATCGATGAAATAACAAGCGATGCAATGAAAATACTAGGTTTATTTTGGGAATGGGCAGTACCGGATTACCCCTAAGGCAGAGTAGGCAACTGCCTATGGGCCCCGCATCGGCTAGGGGCCCCGCGTCCCGAGAAAAACTGACTTGCTTCAATTAGTGAGCAACGAAGTTTCGGAAAAAGTCAGTTTTCAAGATGTTTTCATTTTTTTTATTAGAAACTTAGATACACGCATTAAAGAAAACAACAAATTATAATTATAATTAGCTTATAACCCAATAAGTAACTAATGTTCATATCATGCACAAACAATAAATAAAAAGTCTGTAATTAAAACAAATATATAATCATAGTTGTATTTTACTTTAACTTTCCTTCTTTTTGTTGCAACATTAGTTAGTATCTGAAGTGATTGAAGGTGCCGTGTGTGGTTTACATTGGCATTTGTTTTGTTTTATTTCTAATTATATGTTTAAAATATAAATGTTGTAAAAGCTTCAGTATGCACTACTTGTCTGCTTGCTAAAATTCTTTGGGAAAGGTTGTCTGGAAGAGATCACTTTAGTGACAAGACGGATCTTTTTATTAATTTTTTTAACAATATATATTTTTGTTTCTACATATGTATGTGTCCTTTTATGTGCAATAAAGGGTTATTGTATTTTATTGTATTGTATTCGTTTTCTTTATTAAATCGGGTGATGGCATACCTTTTGTAACGTAGTAAAAGAACAGATTAATTATGATTAAAATTACGTTTTGGTAGAAAAAAGAAGAAAAAAAATTTGGAAGTTAGAGAAGGGTAAAGTTCAGTGGCGGACTAAACCCGTCAGAAGCCCCGGGCGGCAAAGTTGAAGGAACCCCCCCCCCCCCTCCCCTTAGTGAAGTTGATGTAATTTTACAAGTTTTTTATTCAGTTCACACGGGCCTCTGACTCTGGGGGGCCTCTAAACGCCACCATGTTCCCTTGATCAAATCCTAAACAAGGCTTTAAGGCCACTGCAAAAAAATATATTTTTAATTCATTTTCTGAAAGATGCATTTGTTAATAATGCTCTCACTATTTAAGGAAATTGGTAAAATTGATAGAGATACAGCATTTTATATGAAACCGTTTTAAACAGTTTGTATGTTGAATTATCCTCAGCAAAACTTTGAAAGCGTTTTTCTCGAAAGTTTTTTAACACGTTTTTCAACCTGGTTGACAACATATTAAAAAAAAACTATACATTCGATTTGCATGCACCAAGTAACGTAATATGTTTTCCTAGGTAGTCAGAGGGAGTTTTTATTCGATTTTTTTTTTTTTAGGCTGCATTTTGAAGTGAAAAACGCGATTTATTTTTGCTAAAAGATTTCGGTGAATTTGTTATTATAAAATGATAAAAAAAACTCATCGCATCGGTCAAGTATATTTTGAAAATTCAAGTCAATTTTCTGAATGTTTTGCATTCAGAAAAAAATAAAGTTTTAAAACCTTACCTACCCCTCCCCCCCTTAAAGTTTTGTTAAGGATTTGATCAAGGGAACTAGGAGGCGTTTGGAGGCCCCTTCAACCCCCCCCCTTCCCCCCCCTCCACCAACCGTTAGTCCACCATTGGTAAGGGGGGCCCCGAGACGTGCGTTGCCTAGGGGCCCTGACATGGTTAATCCGGCCCTGGAAATGGGGACAAATTTTAAAAGTATGCCAACATTAATTCATCTGTATTGCTCATTAGTATGAAGCAGATTAGAGTACAATTTCACCGTGTGGTCGCCGTACTACAAAGTCCATTCTCAATCATTAGAAAAGGTACAAAACAAATTCCTTCGGTACATCAATTTTAAAATGAAAATTCCAATCGAATTATAAATTATAATACCTTACGCGCTGAATTGAACGTGTCCAGAAATCATATGCCCAAAGACTTATATAGAACCACTTAATATTGCCCAAAAAATGATTCTTAAAGTTATGTTTAAGAAAAAAATTAAATATCCAACTCATTTACTTTTTAAGGAATGTAATGTAATGAACGTAAAACAGTTATATATTACACAAACGCTTTGTAGATTTTTTAATAATATTAATTTTGCAGAAAGAACACAGCAAATTCGTACTACGAGAATTGGCTCTGGTCTGAACTTTATGGCAATTCAAACTAAATCTTCTTTTGGTCAAAGAAATTATTTTTATCAAGCTCCACTCATATTTAATAGCCTTCCAGAACATATAAAGTCATCTAATTCCTTGTACACTTTTAAGAAGGATCTTAAATTATTTGTGTTAGTCGAGGATTGCCAATTGATTTTCTCTACTTTGTCCTTTCTAAATTATTAGCTAAATGAGTATGTTTATAATAATAAGCTAAAATAATATTATTTTTGTTTGAACCGTTTTTGTTCATCTTCCTCTTGCCAAATCTACAGCATGTTAAATTATATACATATATTTATTATTCTCAACTTAATCCTTAAAAAAAAAAAAAAAAACTTTATTTTATTTTATTTTAAATCAGATCTCAAAACTGTGGTCACCCTAAAAGTCTACATTAATGTAGTACCTAGCGCCATCAGTTTAGTAGGTACCAGTAGGTACCCATAATCTAATCTCAATCTGTAAGAAATACAACAATATTGTTCTTTCAAAATCTGTATAATTTTGTGTTATTTTGTTAACTTGTATAATTATTGTTAACCTCAACACAGGCTTGTCCTAGTGAGGTAACAAATTGTATTGTAAACATTTTTACCTACAGTGTAAAGAAACAATAAATAAATAAAAATAAATATAAGGCAGCTGAATTTTTTTTTTGATTTACTAGATTCTTATTAGCCTTAAAAAGGTGAATCATTTAAATTTACTGAATTTGAAGTTAATGTTCTTTATATAAATAGAACGGCGTCATTTGCGCTTCGCAATTTTTACCTCATGTGGGTATTTAAAATATTACCTGACTATTATAGAGGTCTTGTATTTCATCGGTAGGGAAAAATTGTTATCTAAAAACCCTAAAAAGGCCATATATACATACGTGTCTGTTTGTGTTATGTTGGGAGTGGGAAGGAGGCGGTCATGTCCTTTTTATTTTGAGTTCTTCCGAATGAGGAAACCATGAAAAACCTCATCCGGGAAGATTCGACCGGTAGTCAACATGGAACTGGGCGGCCTTCAGTGACATCAGTATGTGAAGTCCTGCATTGTGTGGTGTGGGGTGTATGTGTTTATGTGAGATATATACTTTATGGGATTTAATACATGGGATACAATATTATATACATAGATATATAAACGTAAGTTATAAGGTGAGGGGTCTGGAGTTAGGAATACCTGCTTGCTCACTCGTCCGCGTCTGAATCTGGTTCGTACCAGATGTGATTAAGAACTTTGCTTTTTAGTAAGAATCCAAAATTTCAGTCAGATCGGTGCCATAGGGCCTGAGAAAACTACTCTTGAAATTCAAACCCAAGCGTTACAAAACCTCCATAGAAATGATAAATTTTCAAAAATTGGTCTTTTTGAAGACTTTTTGATTGATTCGTGTACAGACCGTGCTGTTTAGTAAGAATCTCAAATTTCAATCGGTTCGGCGCCATAGGGCCTAAGTTGTGACCGAACCCAAGTGTTACAAAGCACCTAACCCAAGTGTTAAAAATGATGAATTTTATGAAAATTGATCTTTTTGAAGACTTTTTGTTGGATTCGTGTACAGACCATGCTTTTTAGTAAGATTCCAAAATTTCAGTCAAATTGGTGCCATGGGGCCTGAGAAAAATACCCTTGAAGTTCAAACCCAAGCGTTACAAAGCTTCCATAGAAATTATCGAATTTTCAATTTATTTCTAGGACGGAATTAGGAATTTTCTAGGGCATAAATAAATAAATAAATAATAAATTAATGTAATTCTTACTTTAAAAAAATGTTTATACCTCCTCACTTTTCAACCCCACAAATCGCCGCTCCGTCAAATTATTTATTGTTACAAAAATACAATTATTTCAACTGTTTACCGAAGATTTTTGGCGCCATTGGAGAAAGTGAGATAACAAATAATTAAGTATAAGGACAACCTGTGACAGTACGTAATCTCATACAGAATTCTGTATTCGCCTTAGTGTAACTTGGCATCTCAGTCTCAATTTGGGAGGCGGGTTTGGTTACTGCCGTCCCGGTAATAACCAACACCTCTGCCATAGGTCACCCCAAGTGGTTCGCTATGTTTGGTAACTTAGCAGGGGTGCCCGGGTTCATAGGGTGAGGTTTGTTCAGACCTTGGCGGGGGTTGTATCTGCCCAACACTGCATAGCAGGTCGGATCGGGAGAGACTGGTGGAGGGAGACCTTTTGACTTCTCCAGCTTAATTAACTCTCTTGCCTTGCACCACAGTGGGAGGGATAAATTCATACGCCGGTCACTTCTGGATACACTGACCCCCAGATTCCTACCCACCCCTTACACCTTTTTCCTTCACTGCCCTAAATTAAGGAGGGTGATTCTTCTTTATAAAAATGAATGAAAAAGACAAATTTCGAGTATAAATATTTATTAATTTAATTAATGTTGTAAAAAAGTATCTATAAGACAAAGTTGCAGACAAATTCGTAATACATATTTTAAAACGTAAGTAATAATAATATATGTATGTATATATATATATATATTATAGTCATCTAACATACCACATTTTAGACTGAAGACCATTGTCACAAAATACAACAATAATTCGTACTATTTGTCTATGTGAATTATTGCATCAAACAGCGCTGAAGCAAATTGCACAAGAAATTTTATTGAAAAGAGGAAAGACTTAAAAACAAATTCAAAGGAATGTTTCCGATAGATAATTTTTGTAAACAATAAGTTCAATTTACTATATAGGCGAAGTTGTCAGAAGAAGCATCGCTAGCAGTTGTCCACAATGGAGTTCTGATGCCAAACTTGATGTATAATAATTATTCTTATCGTTATTTCTCGTTCCTCTCTTAAACTTTTTTGCTATTTAATGTGTTTGTATCTGTATTTTTTAATACATCTATTTGAATTTCAATTTTGTTTTCGTGAATGAATGCAAAACTTGGAAGTGGAAATTAACCTGCTTCCCAACATCCGATCAAGCTGAAATGCATTCTATCAACTTTTGGTGACACTTATGCACACACACATGCACTTCTCTGAAATTGGATGAAATGATAGCGCAACTAGGTTGTGCCGTTTTATGTTATGCCAAAATGGATTGCATAACAAACCTAACGCGCATGTAGCCAGGAATAAGTTATTATTATTATTATGGCATAAAAGTTGCAGAGGAAGGACTAAAGTAAAGTGAATGGAGTAGAATTGAGATCCCTGAGTTGATCCCTGTATACGTGGTAAGTCCATGTATGGCCACGTTAACAATAAGGAGACACAAAAATTATGCAAGGCTAACTTCAAGGTAGTATACAAGACTTAGAAAGGGACACTTTGATGATTAGGACATGTAGAACGCATTTGGACGGATTAAGGAATGCCTGGAAAATATAATATATGACTGCAAGTGGAAGCAAAATGTCGAGAACGCCCTAGGAAGACACAGGAATGATCATGCAAACTAAATACCTGATCATGTCGTATGTCGGAATAGCAGAAAAATGTCATCGATGCCATCTATGAATACTAAGAAATATTAGCATCATTGATGGCAGTGGTACACAAAAACATTCAGAGCGGAAACAGCTTAAAATGATGCCTTTAGCAAAGTTTAGTAACCGATTTGAAAAGATAGGTATTTCCCCAACCTTCCTCTTTCACCTCTCAACAACCCCCAAGCAGGGTTGCCTTAGTCCCATTGGCTGCACATATGCATAAATATATTTTTCATCATTGCTAAAATACAATATTAGAGTGATTTTTGTATTTGTTACAATATATTTTGTTCGCATAAAACAGTTGTCTTCAGCCAAAATGCGGTTAATATAACAGGGGTAGGTAACAATTTATAAATATATTGTATCCATACGCAAGAGCAACTATAAAGCTAGTTAATACCAAAAATATTTATAGAATCAATATTATTTGTAAAAATAAGTCTTAATGCAAAATGTCAATAGTAGGTTATACATCGTAACGAAATAATAAGGAAACTAAATAATATATTGAAAAATAAATTAACTTTAGGAAATTATGGATTAGCAATTTATACATTATTGATTTGTAAGGAAAAGTTGTTATTTTGCGTTTTTTTCGCTAGATGGCAGTGCTTAACAACGATTTTATTTATTTCGCATTTGTTTCGCTAGATGACAGTGCTTAACATTGATTTTATTTTTATTGATAACATTTCTGCAAAGCTAGTCACAAACCTCAATATATTATGAGGATATCCTCTCGTCTGTGATTAGCTGAAATCTGCAACAATTATAAATAATTGATTTTGTATGGAAAAATTGTTCATTTGCATTTATTTCGCTAGATGGCAGTAATTGATTTTTTTCTATAAATCTGTTCATAAGAAGCTAAATGGTTAGAATTGTGAAAATTTTCAATTTTGCCAAAAACAAATTTTAATGTACAGATTTACAACCTTATCTGTGCAATTGGATATTCTAGTCACAAAAAATACATTTGTTTGTTACTCCCTCTTTTAGCGTGTCTGCACAAATAGGATAATAAAAATGCACTGCTTTGGCTGTTAAATACATTGTTCATTATCCACAGGTAGTGTTTTCAAATTTTGGATTCTTATCTTTTACTTAGCAGGTTCATAATAATAATATATATAACAGTATTTGAATTCCTTGAGCTTTGCTTGTCAACAACTTCAAAATTGTGATGGCAAGCTACACGTTCATTAAATAATTAATTTGATTGTTAAAAAGCATTTTACGAATTATTCGTTAAGTCCATTTTGAGGAATGTTGAATGTAAATTTCTTTACGTGTACATAATTTGTTTTATATACTTATCATTTTATTTCAATAAGTTATTAATTTTTTCTCACCGAATATTATAAATTAAATTAATTTGTAGTTTTTGATTAAAAGAAACTTAACTTGTACACAAGGTGGCGAAAAAATCGTCATTTGAAGATGCTCTCATTTTTGTAAGTACGTCTTATATCATCATTATTGACATTTGGGGAGTAAATAGAAGCAGAATACATGTAGACGAAACACGGGTTGCATGGGTTGGTATACTCCTCAAGAATGTGAAATAATTGTGTTTTTTAAATTATTTTTATTTACAAAGTTACTGTTTTTTTGACAGAAACTCACTGAGGGAACTAACTTAGGACTACCAACAGGACACTGCTATCTCAGGAGACACATGCAGTTGTTGGTAGTGGAAAACACCAATAGATGCAGGAAATGTGAAGTGGATGAAGAGACTCCAATTCACCTATGGTGCCAACGTCCCGCTATGTTGGGAACAAGACTCAGATGCTGGGATGACACATAGTGGAACCAGAAGACATAACCACTTATCAAATGACAACCCTGTTGAACTTTGTTAATGCGACAGGGTTACTGTTAAAGGAATTAGGTAAAATAGGAGATTCAATAGTCCCATGGCCTAACTGAGTACTGACGGGAACTGTGAGTAAACCGTCTCCGCTTTCAATAAAAAAAATACTAATTAGGAAATCGAGTGAGGATTTCTGCACCACCTTGTATGTATAAAGAATTAACCCGTCTGATTGTTTAGGAATAAATACATCCCAAAACACGTAATCGCGTTATACTTTCATAAGACCAAAAAGTCCCGAGCGACCTTACATTTTAAAAGCTATATATCTCTCTTCCTCTCACGCAAACTTATGTATTTTTTCTTTTAACCAGAAAGAGAACGAAATAATGCTTCTTATTGTCTTCGAAGTATGAAAGCTATCTTGCATAGATATTTTACAATCTCGATTCAAAGTGACGGTTTCAGAATTTTCGCGCGAAACTGAGGCTTCCGGATTGTGAGGTGCGAATATATTGAACCAAGCAGACGGGTTAAGCATTGCAAACAGTACATTGGTTTTTACAGCACATTGAATAATGAAATTTAAAAATGGCCTAATTTGGGACCAACAAATAACATAAAGTTCCCGCATAAAAAGTTTTTGTCTCTTGAATACAGAAATTTAAAAATATGGCTCAATTTTCTTCCTGATCCCTGGGAAAACCTTATAACAAATTTTCACTGTATATGGTATGTAGCTCAAAAAGCCTTGCAAGAAAGTTTCACCATAGATATTCAAAAAAATATTTTTCAGGCCTTGAAATTTGAAATCCATCACTGATTTTATTAAACTTTTTGATGTAAGTGTAAGCTATCTAATATGTTTTATATTTTATAAAAATATTCAAATTTTAAATGTATTTAAATCCAAAATATTAACTTTGTCATAAGCCCAGCCCAATAACATATTATTATTTAAGTATTTCTGTCTTATCAATTTTTTTTTAAATTCACAACATTTATTAAATATTTTTATTTGCAGTCACGGAATATTAGCTTCATAAATCACAAATTAATTAATTACTGTGTATGAAAAAAAATTATACCGGGAAATCTTTCTATCAGTAGCTTTGCTAGAGCCATAAAAGCGTCACAATGAAACCACCTTTCGAGTTTCATTGCACATTCAAATGAAATATTTTTTGTACATTTCAAAGTTATCTTGTGGTAATTGGAATAATTTAGTTAGAATAGTATTCACAGTAATTTCAATGAGATTTTCAATTTCAGCAAATAACAAAAGCTAAAAACGCTTCATCTATTTTTGCAATAAGCATTAAAAAACTATCACAATCATTATTGATACATACTTCATTTTTATCATTGTCACAAATAATGTTGACAAGGATGCGATCTGTCAAAAAATAATCCATCTTTTAAAATTTCCGAATTCTATCCGTGGAAAAATTGAGAAAGTTATAAATATTTCAGTCTAATACATCGATGGCCTAACACACATTTGTTAAGTGCAATTTGAAAATTGAATACATAAATGCCTTCGTACACGGAGATACTTACAAGAGACTCAATGCACATAGCACACGCACAGCTCGTGAGTACCTGCCATACTTTGCTAGTGTTCGTACACGATGCTAAGCGCTGTCTAAGCGTTTGACATTAGTTGCACGCTACTAATGATGTTGGTAGCGCACTACGCTAGGTGCATTCATATCTATTACTATCCGTTTGACAGAAATGGCGATCGATCTTGAATGGAATGTTAAATTTGTTCTGGAAATGGAAACAAAATGTGTTTATATAATTAAACATTATCAGAACACGTAAGAAAGAATTTAGTGGAGAAGGCAAGGATTGATGTTGGAATAAAGTGTATTTTTCTTATGAATTCTAGAAGTTAACAAGTGCACCAAATTTAATTAAGAATCCTTTGACATTCTGTAGGAAGAATGAAACTTGTTGTTATCATCTCATACAGTTGCCTGGTAGCAACGAATGCCCTGCAGTTAATATTTCTTTCCATATATGGGTGAACGCAAAATCTTCTATTAGATCATTTTTAATTCTTATAATAAATAAACGAGAACATTGTCTTCATCGCTAGAATCACTTGACATTGTATCTCCATGTGAAAAATTGTCAAGTTCAGTGTATTTCGGGTAGGGCCGTGTACAAAAACATGTATAGAAACCAGTATTAAAGAGTGGTATGTAAGTAGGCTACTTGTGGTTGCGTCACAATCACGTAGTTTTGTAAGTATCTCCATGAACAAAAGGCCTAAGAATACTCCGGGTTAATTATAAGACGTAAAACAAAAAAAATTATGTAATTGTCTGCTTTTTATCCATTCTAGATGAAATAAGTAATGTAAATTTCCCACGAAACATCTATTTACAAAGTAATCAAGATAAATATGTTACAAAACACGTAAGCTAATCCCAGCGAGAGTTTGCACCAATGTCATTGACATTCATTCTCTTCCTTCTTACGTGTATTGTTTGAATACGATGACATCACGCACGATTGCACGCTGAGACTAGTATAAATGTTTTTACTTAAAAGTGCACTTAACACATCGATTGTCCAGTTGTCATACATCTTCAAATAGTAAATTTTGAGATGAGGAAAGCAATATTCAAATGCTCACCATAAATCAAATATTATTTACATAAGTCTTCGTTTCACATATTAAATATGCTATAAAATAACAAAGGGAGGCATAACAGTCCGGTAATTTAGTCTGAAATTTCGAAATATCCCACTAGTGACTCAGAAAACATCATTTTGTTTAATCTACTGCAAGTTTTTCTGCATTATAATTGACCAGCTGAAGTCCCCGGCGATGCCCGGGCTTTACACAGAATTTTCAAAATCAAATGTAGACAGTGACCTTCCTCGTGTTTTGAAGGTCACATGTGCAAAATTTCATCAACCTCGGCATAAAACTATCGGCATAAACGTATATTTGCATACAAATCAAATCCACACCGCCCGCTTGTCAGTCCGCTCGTCCACCACATACATTCTCCTTTATATTTCAACCAATTTACACAAAACCTTGACAAATTATGTAGTAATTTAACAAAATAATTTAAAACTTCCTCATGAATCACTCTATCTATTGGTGAAAACCGCATGAAAATCCGTTCAGTAGTTTTTGAGTTTATCGCGAACAGGCAGACGCGGCGGAGGACTTTAATTTATAATACGTAGAGATTTAGTGGTGTTTATGAGTAATCTGAATATTGTACCAGATAGAGGATACACTTTTACATATAACTGCATCTATTGGTGAAAACCGCATGAAAATCCGTTCAGTAGTTTTTGAGTTTATCGCGAACAGGCAGACGCGGCCGAGGACTTTAATTTATAATATGTAGAGATTTAGTGGTGTTTATGAGTAATCTGAATATTGTACCAGATAGAGGATACACTTTTACATATAACTGCATCTATTGGTGAAAACCGCATGAAAATCCGTTCAGTAGTTTTTGAGTTTATCGCGAACAGACAGACGCAGCGGAGGACTTTAATTTATAATATGTAGAGATTTAGTGGTGTTTATGAGTAATCTGAATATTGTACCAGATAGAGGATACACTTTTACATATAACTGAATACTCAACTCAAATTTCGATTTTTCGGAGATGTCTGACTAATCAACTGGACGATAGACATGTGTCCGTTATGCCATCGATATTCAACGTTGGATTTTTTTTTTGCTATCATTGGACGTTATGTAGAATAATAAGTTTATGTACTATTAATTTAATGTAAATATTTTGAATGCCATTTTACTTTTTATTAGATGGAAAATTTTTAAATAAGCCCTATTTTTCAATTCACAGATTATATTTTGTATAATTAAGAAGTGTAAGATAATTAATAATATTGTATCCAAGAATGAAATTCCTAAAGGGAACATGAATTTTTCAGCTTAAAATGTAAAATAAATAATACTACAAATTAGAAAAAATGTGAGATTAAAAAATTGCAAAAGATTATCAAAATTGGGTGTTATCATACAATATTGCTTTAAAAATGTTATTTTACATAATAAATTCATTAAAAAAAATCACCATTCTATACACAAAATTATCAAGTGATGTCATTTCATAAATGCAGCGAAAGATTACAGATACAAAAAGTGTTGCCAATATTTAAACTAAAACATGTTTTTAATTTGACAATAAATAAGTAATGCAAGAAATATGTACGTATTTTATATTCAAATCATAAAAAATATCAAGATTGATAATTCAAAAACGAATTTACAGCTTGACACAATTAACTATGCAGTCATTTTTGGAAAATTTTGAAAATCGTATGTATCATATCACTATGTCTGTGATTTCAAATATCGAAAAACAGCAAAAAAAATTTGCAACAGATTTAAAAAATAATAAAATTATTTATCCTCTCAAATCTTTCGCTAAGTTCATACAATTGTTTTATGTTCAGATAAATTCATATGAATTTAACATAAATGAGTCACCTACAAAACGAAATCAAAATAAAATCTAAAAAATGGTAAAATTATAAGTTGATAATTTTTTAAAAGAAATACAAGCGGAGAGATTCAAATTGCGATAATTTCTCAACCCCGATTTAGCGATCAACTGGACGTGGATTTCTCTGAATCCTTTCTCATGGGAGGAGCGTATATTTCTATGGGCGCCTCTTGAGCGTTGTCCATCTTGTTTGCGGTGAGGTTGCGTCGTGCCTGCATGAGAGCTTTGCGCTGTTCGTCGCGCTTCTTGGCGGTGGCGGCCGCCTTTGCGGGGTCCGCGGGCTTGAAGCTGACAGGTTTGCGCGGTTTGGCGCCTTTGGAGCCGGTGGAGCGAGCCGGTTCAGCGGGCTGGACTTCAGTTGGAACCTGAAAATACATAAAAACATGCTTTATGAAAATTCATAACACTAGCAGCAAAATATTAGCAGCAATAAATCGATTATTTTAATTTTTATCGATTCAGCAAGGATTTCTATTTATAACTTTTCATTTGTATTATTAACTGGCATAGTGAGCATAGTGAAGTCCTGTTTTAACTCGACCATTTAGCATTTCATCTGTCTGTAAATTTATTTTCCACAAATTTATTTTTATTTTCCGGTTCTAGTTCTAGATGGTGGCCTTGTTGGATACTACTTTTTTATCGTGCCAGTTTTTTTTTTTACATTGGCACACTTTTTTTTACATTTACACACAGCAGAGCCATGAGGAAATCTTTGGAGATGCTGTGCGGAGGGTCGTTTTAGTGAAAGGAAAGAGAGGAAGTTCCGGGAAGAAAAAGGATATGAGGGGAGGGTAGGAGTTTGAAGGTCAATGTTTCCAGGAGTGACGGACATATGAATCCATCCCTCCAAATAAAATATAATACTGGAGGCCGACTGAAGTGGCCCTATAGCAAGTGTACTGAATTGAACAGTGAACTCCTTTTTTTTTTTTTTTTACATTAACTCCACACAGGAGGCCTTGAGGAAAATAATTTCCCTCAGGGCCTATGTCATCTGGGATGCTGTGTGGAGGGTCTTTTTGAGGAGAGGAAGGAATGAACATTGGTCTTGAAGAGACCTATAGGAAGGAGGAAACACAGAGGCCGGCAAATCATTCCACAGCCGAGCTGTTGAACATTAGAACGAGTCGAAGAAACGACCCGTTCTCATGTGACAAATGTCAACCGTGTACAAATGTTGGGCACGCATTTGGAGTGTTTCCCGACTATGCACCGGTGCCGAAGGGATCAATGATGCTAGTTTCTCAGAGCATCTTCCATTGTAATACCGGTAGAACAAGGATAGCATTCCCACCTGACGCCTGTGCTCTAAAGATTGCAATCCGTCTGTTAAGATGGGAGAATCTATCAAACGGACCGCCCGTATCTGCACAGAGTCGAGGGTATTTTTCAGGTATTTTGGAGCTCCAGACCAGAGGTGGCTGCCAAATTCAACCGTGGGGCGCACTTGCGATTTGTACAGGGTTAGCAGTTGTGCACTATTAACCGGTGACAGGCCGGAGACGCGCCGGCGCGCGCGTCATATGCGCATGCGCGAGAAAATAATTCAAATATTTGAATAATACTTCCGACAAAAAACTTTTGGTCTGCGATTTTGGCCCTTCTATGTACACAATTTGTATGAAGAACAGTGTCAGAATCGCTTGTGCCATCATTACTCTCGGAGACGCTACAAGTTTCATTCACCTTGTCACCCTGGAATATTTTTAAAACGATTTCTTCTATGACAATCGGCTGTCAGAATTTGCCGCGAATTTAACGGTCGCAATTAATGCGTGTATCGCGAATAAAACATCATAAAACCTATTAATTTACGTAATAAATGCAAGTAATGTGGTTTTGGTAGATAGTTTATTGTGTTGTGAACGTGTTTCAGTTAATAAAATATACAATAGCTCAAAATTTATCAACAAAACATTCAATTCAAAATTCAAAGTGGTGGTTTTTTAGTGTTTTTTTGCGAAGTTCCGCGAATTTCCGCGAAATGGCATGGCCTTTGACCGGTTAAAGTATCTGCGGGCCCTATACAGTACGCCCAGTTTCTGGGAGGTTAACTTTACTCTGGCTTCAATGGAGCCCCCATACCTGAGCTGGTCACTTAGGGTTACACCAAGCATATCAATGGAGGGCCTGTTCGGAAGATTGCTTCCATTGAAAGAGACTAAATTTTCATTTCGATCCCTTTAAGACGTAATCAGACAAGATTGTGTCTTTGAAACATTATATTCAACGAGATTATTTTTACCCTAAGAGAAAACACTCTCGAGGTAACCGTCCATTCTTTGCTTCAAAGCCCTACGAGCTGTTGGAGTTTATGAGCCCTTTGGGGGCTTGTCAAACAAAAAGCTATCATGAACTGTACTGTCATCCGCATAACAGTGAATTGGTGCATATGACAAAAGGTCGTTGATGTGCAACAAAAACAAAGTCGGAGACAGAACCGATCCCTGCGGGACGCCAGCATTTATCGGGTGTGAGGAAGAGGTGAAACCATCGACTACCGTCTGAATCGACCTCTCCCTCAAGAAGTCAGCAATCCAAGTACACAAGGATGCGGGAAGTCCGTAAGAATGCAGTTTGTTGACAAGTTCTCGGTGCCAAACCCGGTCAAAGGCCTTGGAGATGTCCAGTGCAACCGTTTGGGTCTCACCGAAACGTTCCAGGCATCGCCCCCAAACATGCGTCACATACGCGAGAAGATCACCGCACGAGCGGTTCCGCCGGAATCCGTATTGACGGTCGTTAATAATTTTGTTCTTCTCGAGGTATGTGAGCAGTTTGTCGTTGATCACACGTTCCATCACCTTAGACAGAACTGATGTGATCGCTATGGGGCGGTAGTTGGCCGGGTTGGAGCGGTCACCCTTCTTTGGAATAGGATGGATAACCGCTTTTTTTCCAACCAGAGGGCACAGAGCCAGTCTCCTTGGGCCGTTTTGAGAGTGTAGGCGACCAAAGTGGCTCAGTGGTAGGAGTCTTCTTTGGAACAGGAAAGTAGGCGATTTGGGTATCAAAATACGCCTCTTAACCTACACAATCCAAAGGGCTTAGTGAAAAAATTAGCAGTAAACTCCTAGGCCTCATTTTGCAAGCTCTGTTGATTTTCCAAATGAAATTTAAAAAAACTGGATGCCTTGAGCCGGGTGACTTAAGTGGCTCAGTAGTACACTCAGTAGCTCAGTAGGTGTAAAGAGTTGGGTGGTAAGCTCCCTGAACTGTTTTAAGAGTGTCAGGAATTGTATTAGGACAGTAAAGTAGGTGATATGGGTATTTAACTATGCGTATCAACCTACCCAACCCAAATGGCACAGTGAAAAATTGAGCAGTAAGCTCCTTGGCCCCTTTTCTTGCAGAGAAAATTGAGCGGTAATTATTACATAAAGCAAAGGTCAAAGTTAGAATGGCCAAATATAACCCTTATAACCCAAATGTGCAGAAAGTCACCTTTGATATACTATAAATCTGGAATACCCAATCCATCAACTCTTAAATTAAATGCGTACTTGAACTTTAATTTTATTACAACCATAAAACGGGTCTAAAAGGTCAACAGACACCTTTGTCAGTAAATAATGCTTCCCAACCACCGAACAGAAAATCTCCACATGTGTGATCTACACACATTTACCAATTTGAGTGGCGGATGTGGGTACCGCCGACCCGGGAACCATTTTTTTTAACCTACACCCCTGAAATAGTGACCCAATTGGTTTCTAGGTTGGGTGACTTAGCAGGGGTGCCAACGTTTATGAACTGAACCCCATGAACCAATGTGACTATCGATATTAACCCCTCTGCAACGTAAGCAGATATAAGCGTTAAAAATAGGACAGCAGTCAAGTACAATAAGCGTGTTTATACGTCAGCGCGTGTTTCCATAGAAATCGTTCTAACTCCGTTATTGTTTTAGTTACATCCCTAAAACAAAAATTAAAAGGTCGATAGTAGATCAAGCTGCACATTTCTATCAAGTTGTCTATGGAAATACATAACAGGAATCAGCTGTCAGTCGTGTAGTTGACAAAAATATTTACCTGCGCAAATTTGCTACCGGCAGCTCCACCGCGCTCCACATTTTAAATTTTTATTAAATATTTTTATGTGAAATGATAAAAAAGTGAGGTGACAAAAGTGTTTATTACACATATATATAATAGAATAAGTACCATTCCATCTGTGAGTCATTTTAACCTATTTTTAATGTTTGCGTTCTAAATTTTAATATTTACAAATGCTAATATTTATTTGTAATATAATAATTTGAAAGCCTATTTTGTAACCTTTCTAAAACAGTTTTAACTATTCGGCTACGTTCAGAAATGTTTCATTTATAGAGCTTCAATTGTGAAGCGGTAATAACAAAAAGTTTTCGTAAAATGTCATTTTGTTTGACACCAAAAGCGAATATTGCTTGTTTAGCGTGATAATAAAATAGGTAAAATGATTTATGACACACATTAGCATAATCGAAAAAAAAATTGTGTTTATTTCTTTGATTATTTTTATGTGCATTGGCAATTTCATTATTCCATTTCATTTTTAATTTTTTTTTATGTATAATAATAATAATAATAATATTTGGTTGATTTTATGTAGCGCCGTTTTTATGAAAAATCTTCTCAATCTCACCTGGTGCTTGTAAAATGTGCTCTTGGACCAGGTCTTAGGCCTATTTTTTGGGAGGTCAAAATATTCCCGCTTTGTAATAAAATCCAAACGCATGGAATATTCCTGAATGCATTCGAAAACTTAAATCTGTTTTTGAAAGATGTTGAAATACGCTTTTAACCCTTCGGGTCTAATTGTTCAGTTTTCAGAACAACTCATACAGATCTCATAAAAAGT
This sequence comes from Limnephilus rhombicus, assembly GCA_929108145.2. NCBI lineage: Eukaryota > Metazoa > Arthropoda > Insecta > Trichoptera > Limnephilidae > Limnephilus > Limnephilus rhombicus. Next base: position 8,238,923 of record OV815296.1, read on the forward strand.
GTTGTGTCTCCCTTACTATCATAGTTAGAAATATGATCCAAACGGTGTTAGAAAGAGAAAATATCATGCTTTATATTCAAATCTAAAAGTTAACTGCAAAATAATTAAAATGTACAACTTTATGAATCCAAAGTTTCCAACCGCAATTTGAAAAGAAATAATTAAAAAAATTTATTAATTATTTTTACATGAAACAACAAAAAAGTGAGTTGATGATAACGTTTATAACACATTTGCCTAAAAATTTATGTGTTTTTATTTTTTATCGTAATCAGTATTTTTAGTTAGAAAAAACGTAAGGTAAGCCATTTTTAATTTTTTTTTGTATGCTTGCAAAATTTTTATATTTAAAAAAATACATGTTTATTCCGAATTATAAAATTTTAAAGCATATTTCGTCCCTCTCCAAAACAGCTTTAAGTTTTTGGATAAATTCAGAAATATTCCATTTATTTGGATTTTATTGCAAAATAGAAGTATTTTGACCCTCTGATAAAATACGACTGTGGCCTGAGGGGTTAAAATTTGTAATTTAAAATAAACACATTATTGTATGTGTAAAAGCTTCCAGATTTCTCCAATGTCAGCTGCACAAAAGCTTTCCTACAAGCCAAGATGTCAGCGGAGAATGGTTTCACTGCATGACCGCCAGAGGTGCCCCGCCGAGCTGAGCCCGGGAGCGACAATGGCGGCCAGATCAATTCCAGCTTTCTCACAGTTAGGTCGGCTATACAGTAGCCACCACTTTGCAAATATGTAAAATACCAAATAAATTCAGATTGTCTACAAGAACTATTACATAAAAACTATAACACTTGATGACGATGGGCCACAATGACCCGAGGCGGTTTAAAATGGCCATATTTTTTTTTCCCGTCAACTGTTCGACTTGAGCGCTTGAGTAGCTGGAGATACAACCCCCTTCTACCCGCACCGCCGGCGTGCTCAGTGCGATGCCACTTGCGGAAGGAGATACATGTGCGCCAAGTTAAAACGGGTAAATATGACCTATAGTTGAAATGAAATTCTATAGTTACGTTTTCATAGTTGATTTTGCATGTGTTTCTTACTAAGATAATAAAAAGTTGATTTATAAAATATACTGGTATTATTTATATTTTTTTATGAGCAAAGAACCCATAAATAATAAACAATTTTCAAAATCAAGATAACCCTTTCAGTTTTGGTACAACCGATCGATAAAATTTGGGTCACGGTTACCCAGCGTCATTGACCGCGTAATTATTTTCACGTCATTGACGCCGGGTTAAAGATTATTCCTGTCCATCACAAAGTGTCTGAGAAGTTCTGAAGTGTGAGAACACAACACACACAATTTTTTAATGCAAACATAAAAATGTTCTATAATAATACCAGTGGTAGTTAAAGTAGTACCTTAGAAGAGTGTCGACTATCGTTGTTTGTGTCTAATGCAAGAACGGTAAGGGAAATAGCCAATGATATACAAAGACAGATTGGCTCCCGTAGTGTTGGGTTTTCTAGCTTCAGAATTACTTAGAGCTTACAGTAGGATGGATGTCTGGTTCAGTTAAACATTCATTTTAAACCTTACGATAAAGCAACTTGTAATCTCGACGAACCACGATTTTTATTGAAATTCTTCCGAACATATTTCAAGTAATCTCAAGCACTGGGATTGAAGAACATTACACAATAGATGGCAGTAATTAATTATGTATTACAAAATGCCTAATAACTTTGCTGCTAAAATATGAACTCTAACTAGTTAACCTACATGCCGTTTCGCAGCAGGGGTAGGCAGAGAGGACGAATCACAAAACAACTTAGTCTTGGCAAACACTCTTTGTATCACTCACATACTCATTACGCTTACATCAGCCCAGCATTATTTAAGGATCTCCACATTTCTCACACGATCATATTTGGTTTTACCACTCAGGGCTCAGGGATCTCATATCTACAGCAATTAATCTACTTTCATCCTTCCTCTGCCAGTTCCATGCCTCACTGCCATGCATCAGGGTGGGTAACAGCACTCCATTGTGGACTACTTGCTTTGCTTCTTTTGACAGTTTTTTGTTCAGCGCATTCAGTCCTCGATTAATGGAGTTACCTGCATTTACCCTTCTTTCAATATCTCTATCAGCCTTCCCATCTCTCGTAAACACACTTCCCAGATACACAAACTCATCCACCTACTCCAAGTATTCATCATAACTATATTGCACAGTGTTTTCGTACTCTCTCTTTCAAACATCATTCTTCATACATACTTCGTTCATCCTAGACACGAGAGACTGTGAACTCGATTGCTGATATGTATTTGAAATACTCATTTGATTCTTTCAAATATGAGATATAATTCAAAACATAATTTGTCTAAAAAATAGGTAGAGCACATACCCAAGCGCCCATGTAGAATAACCTGCCCACAAATAATGCCTCCGACTGAAGTGTAGGTTCGTATATCAATGATTGGGGTACAGATGTTGTGTGAAGACTGAAGACACCAGCAAGGCAATTGCACTTATGACAAAGTAAGGAACAGCCTCTGGAAGCCAGTAAGGAAAGGTAAGGTTAGGTAAAGTTACCTCCGTCCATCCCTGTGCTCTCATCTCCTCCAGCTGGGTGAAAAGCTGCTGGATGTGCACCAGCTGCAGGGACACCATGTCCCAGAAGCCCTGCAGGTCGGTGCAGGTGGTGGGGAAGGGCTCGTCCAATCGGCGGTTCAGGTTTTTGTGGCACAGCCCTGAAAATAGACGACACATGAGATGATTATGTAATTCACCAAAGAAAACATCTTCCCTCTGCACGCTGCAGCCTCAAACAATCAAGTATAAATCCACCCCTATAGGTGTACCCTCTCCGTTGTGGCAGTTCCTTATCTCAAGTTAAAATATAAATATTCAATTAAATGAAGACAATATTAGCAAAACTCAATTGAAAACCTGAAAACAGAAAAATCAGAAAAAGATACGGTCACATTATTTGTTAACCTTTCCCTTACTATGCTAAAAAAATACGCACGCTCCGGTGCTGTGTAATCAATTCACGTGTTAAAATCATCGATTTTATATCGGAAATATATGAACATTCATAGCTAATCGCTTTTGTTTTTCGTAATTTGTGTTACAAGTGACAATAATTGTAATTTAATTGCTGAAAACATGAAAAAACCATCGTCCGTTGCTCAAAAAACGGGCGAAGAGACCATCTCAAAGGATTGCCCGCGAACGACTGAGGCGCTGGGCGCTGGGCTGCTACCCAATACATACATACATCTATGTATGTTTAGCTACTACGCGGTCGTAGGTATCGACGGTCGAAACACAACACGGCGGTCTCTGTTTCTCGTGTTCCCGTATAGCAAAGTAGAGCGAGACGTCACATAGCGTGTCATCTCCCCCCGCACACTCCTCGCGTATCACGGTCCACACTGGCACACGGTTGATTGTATTTGTGGTTTATTCCCGATATTTAACAAAATATCTCTGATTTTGAATTAAATTTGCTAATTATTTAAAATATTATTTTTTAATTCAGTGTGTAAATGTATAACGGAGGAATACCTAAAATCTGAATCCAGAATTCATTATATTTATAGAGATGTAAAAGTTATTAGAAGCAATGTGTAGTATTTACGCATTACAGACCAGGAAAGGTTAACCGAATTGTCCTGGTTACAAGAAATTTTAAAGAAAAAGCGTACTCAATGCGTTTCCACAATACGGCCAACCGAAACAACTTTTACACTAGTCGGACACCACAAACGGGCTGCGATCGATTGCGGCCAACCGAATAACAGTTTAAACTAGTCGGTGACCGAACACGAACTGCAGTAAACATCGCATTAGTAGGCAAAGAGGAATTATTATTATTCTGTTGTCAGACCTTAGTAGTAATAATAATTCAGTTGGGGGTTCTGCAGGCAGTCCTGCAAGCAGTGCTTTAACCCCTCCGCAACTTAAGCAGATATATGCGTTAGAAATACAACAGCAGTCAAGTACAATAAGCGTGTTTATACATCAGCGCGTGTCTCCATAGAAATCGTTCTAACTCCGTTATTGTTTTAGTTACATCCCTAAAACAAAAATTAAAAGGTCGATAGTAGATCAAGCTGTACATCCCTTTTCAAGTTGTCCATAGAAATACATAACAGGAATATGCTGTCAGTCGCGTTGCTACATTAGTTGACACAAATATTTACCCGCCCAAATTTACTACCGGCGGCTCGACCGCGCTCGACATTTTTAATTTTTATTAAATATTTTTATATGAAATGATAAAAAAGTGTTCATTACACATTTATACAATAGAATAAGTATTGTTGTTTACATAATCTATGATTTTAGTACCGTTTTCACATAAAAACATCACGTGAGTCATTTTTACCTATTTTTAATGTTTGCATTCTAAATTTTAATATTTACAAATGCTAATATTTATTTGTAATATAATAATTTGAAAGCTTATTTTGTAACCTTTCTAAAACAGTTTTTACTATTCGGCTACGTTCAGAAATGTTTTATTTATAGAGCTTTAATTGTGAAGCGGTAATAACAAAAAATTTTCGTAAAATGTCATTTCGTTTGAAACAATAGGGCTTAAATGGCGATTTTCGGAGGGGTTAAATCTGATGGTGACTAGACCGTTTTAATCATCTATATATCTTCACATGGTAACTACAACACTTCAGTCTAAATGACTACGCCTGTAATAGAAGGATATGTTACAGTGAAGCTCTCAGCGGAAAGACCATATAAGTTTCAAAGCAAGTCGGCGGGTTCCTCTACAACGTCTTAATTCTCTGTAATCTTTAGGGTCAGGACCTAAATCATATTTGGGGATGCTACATATTATGCATAAGGAATTTTAAAGGAAATGTTGTAAAGAACCGAGAAGTAAAAACAAAAAACCTCAAAACAATAGACCACCAGCTTTATCAAAAAGTTTTAGGACCGGCCACCGTGTGAAGCTATCAGTCACCCAATTGCGCAATAGTCGCATGCGCTACATGAGGAGACGAGAGGCGAGAGCGGGGCCACGGCGGGAGGGGAGCTGTCAAGTGAACACGCCGGGAACGTGTCAAGTCGCACATGCGACACAAGCACATCTCACCTATAACTATGTATGTATGTAGTTACAAACCTACCTTGGCTGACACTGACTCCAAAAATAACAAGAAATAGACCCCTACTAAACATGCTGCTCTAATGAGAAAGACATTACTTGACCATAATGACGTTACGGTAGGTGACTCAAAGATCCGGATAGCCTATAAAAGATTTGGCCGAGCATCGTTAATTTGCTCCTAAGAATTGAAGAGTTCCATTACTTTGTCATGGATCCCATAATCAGAACCTAACCAAACTCTCATCAAACTACCCTTGAAGTACATCTTTTCCAAAAGAAAAAGAATAATCGAAATCGGCTGGCGTGATATTCATCGTCCATTTGTCGCGCACATACTTAATGCAATTTTTAAGATTTATATGGTTTTCTCATGGATACCATTGTCAGAACTGGACCAAATTGAAATGGGACCACACGGGAAGCACCAGCTTTCAAATAAAAAAAGAATCATCAATATCGGTTCACCCAGTCGAAAGTTCTGCGGCAACAAACATTAAAAAAAAAAAAAAAAAAAATACAGTTGAATTGAGAACCTCCCCCTTTTTTTAAGTCGTTTAAAAAGTTACGCTGTACTTAGTAACTCTACCTTTGCGCGCGTTTCGATTTTTTACAAGTCACAAAATGGCATTAATTTTGCACCACAATAACACACCGTCGCACAATGCAATCTTTATTCGTGAGTTTTTGACCAAAACAACACAAATACTATCCATCAGCCTTCGAATTCACCTAATCTGGCTCCGTCCAACTTTTTCCTGTTCAACCGACTGAAAAAGCCACTTCGCGGAACGCGTTACAGAACTCGAGAGGTTATTATTAAAAAATTGAAAACTACTGTGATAGACATACTGAAAATTGAGTACCAGCGGTATTTCGAGGGTTAGATCAAGCGCTGGCGTAAGCGTGTTGCAGTTGACGGGGAGTACTTTAAAGGGAACCATATCGATTTTGATGAATAAACTTGTAATTTCGATTTTATGAATAAAGTCCCAAAACTTTTTGATCAAGGCGTTATATAATGCCAGATTCAGTACAATGGAGTGATTGATTGTTACCCTCAAATTGCTGCATCTTTTGTGTAGCCAACAGTCGGGCCTTTCCGCCCGCCGCTCTCAGGAATCCCAACACCTCTTCACTGGCATCGCCTCGCTTCTGGAATCATCAGGAATTGTCATTTCAATAAATAATATCTATCGTAACACCAGGATTTTAGCTAGTCCCACGATGTAATACCTCCATAGTGCTGTTTACATAAAAGTTTACTTGCGCCAAGGGTAAATTTTCACGCAGCCTGCCATGCAACGGCCGAGTCTATTTTCGTAATAATTATTTGTTTTTGAAAAATTATGTTTTTGTAAATTGTAGTGTCTTATCAGATAATGTATTTATAATATATTAGTTATAAAAATTGTATACATCTATCATAAGAAGTTTCCCCAGAATAACTTATATTTAGACAAAAAACAATCTATTTTAAGTTATAAAAAATTGTATAAATAAAGAAATACGAAAATATTAAGTTTTATTATATTTTCCATAAGGCTAAACATGTGCGACTTTCCTGTAGGTAAATTCAGTATAATTGGCTTTGAAAATGTGAAATATTTTTCACTTTCACCAATAACTTTGCGCAGTTGAATGAAGTTTATAAATTTATTACGAAAAGAATAGCAACAACTCTTATCTGACTTATTATTTTACTGCCAATCAAATGTAATTAATTTAAGTAAGCTACGAACGCCACAACACAGGCATGTGCCTAGTATGATGGTCGAAAATTTCACAAATTATGTAACCATCAAAGCAGTGAATAAAGACAAATTAAAAAAAATTATGATACAAAATCGCACTAAAAAAAGGATGTTTTGACATTGCCCATCAATGCCGATCGGATTCCTATTGGCAACACCAAAGGATAAAAATTTTGTCTTTATTGTATTTATGTGTTTTGTTCCAGATACATTTAATTTATAATCATAAATAACAAAGCAGATGGATGCAACTTTTATAATCAAAATTTTGTGTTCAATGTCCCAGAATATTATGAGAACTATGTAACTAACCATCATGCCGTGTTATTTGATTTTGAAGTTGGAACAATAGAATAACTTTACCTTCTCCAATTAACTGCATAATTACAAATACTGGCAAGAAATCTGAAGATACAAAGCAAAAATAAAAATCAGGTGTATCGAACCCGGATTGTCAAAATCAAAATTTAATTTTACAGGAAGCAAATTTTATACAGTCTTTTTGACAAACCTAAGAAAAAAAATTATTACTTTAAATTACATTCACATAAACAGAACCACTTTGGCACACATCTTTTTAAAAATGAAAATTTTAATAGAAAGTTGTCCGTGTTCTGAAATGGGGGTACCTGCTATAAGAAAAAGTTCGATCCATAGTACTGCTAGCTAGAAGTCCTATCCATGGACATTGACCACAATTCCTCAGATGATTAGTAATATAATAGTTTTACTCACTTGCAACTCTTCCAAATCTTTCTCCGCCGTCTCGGCCAATCTGATCAGTCTCTCTGTCTCCCCTTTCTTCAACTCCAGGAAGTAATGTCCATCCAACACTTGCGACTCGGCCGCATCACCTCCACTGGCCCCTTCCACGGCCGAAGCCAACCCTCCAACGGCACCAGAACCATTTACAACACTGACTCTATTGCAATTGTCGTCCAAGTCTTCTATCTTAACGTCCGTCGTTTTGTTTACTCCATTGATTTTTACAGGGTCAATTTTGATTTCTTCGGCTTTGACGCCAACATCCAACTTTGCAAACTCCGCGTTTAATATTAGCGTCCCATTCACAGAAGGAACTATTTTGTGCATGTCAATTTCTCTTTCGATAGGAACGATTGTGACGTGCGGTACTGGTTTTGTTCTCTCGATCGCGAGGGGGGATTTTATTAATCTATCTACCTTTATTCCATGTGCCGATCTGTCTACCACATCGAACCCTGATAATCTCGAATCGCTATGACTCGAGTCGAGATCCGACGAGATGTTGAAATCGTTGTCGACGCTTCTGAACGGTACCGAACGCTTGGGCGATAGCATCGGCAGTTGTGCTCTGAATTCAGGTCGCAAATGTCTCATCACGGGAAGGGCGGGATCGCAGTTTTCTCCATTGGTATAGGTTTCGGTGACTGTGCTTTCGCAAACTGTGCCGTTAGGGGAACGTTTCAGGATGTGCGCTCTAGAAAGTTGCAAACACTCTGGGGATTTAATATGATTGATAACCTTGCCGCCGTTAAGTGCGACCTTTTCGTCTTCGCACTGACTCTTGGTTTTCTGTCGCTTCTGATTAAAAAAGCCTTGCGCAAGTGCTCCCGGTCCGTACAGCCTCTCCACCCTCTGTTGTATGAAGGACTTGGAAGGACTGGCCGGGATATCTGCCGAGCCGTTGGTGATAAGATGGAAACTGCGCGAAGTGTGTGTCGACATTTCGGTTGTTACACTTTGTTTGGTACTATTTGTCTTTGCCATTTTTTGAGAACTGATACTGCTTTCGGAAAAACTGCTTTTGAAGAAGTTGGGGTTATTGGAATTTGAAGAGTTTAGTCTTGTAGCCATAGCGTCGTCTGTACAGTCTCTCAGCATGTCTTCCGTGTTTCCGGGTCGTCCTGGTGAGGCTTCCCTGGACTTGTTGAGTTTCTGTCTAAGTTTTGAGTCGTAGGTTGTAATGTTTGAATAACCGTTGACGGAGCAGGCTAGGTGCAGATAGCTGGGTTTCTTCCTCTGGTCGATGGGTTCCTCCACCAGGGGGCGCAGGTCCTGCTTGTTGAATACGGGGCCCACTCGCTCCTGGAGACGTGAAGTGAAATCCCGGAAGTGAGAGCCGGTGGATGACGGAGTGAGGATGTTGAGACTGCCTGATGTGGTGTCTGTAGGAGATACAATGAAATGTTAAACATTTATGTCAGAATAACAATCTCACCTCCAAATGAAAAGGTGAGAGATATAATTCATTATTTTATTTCAGAAATAATTATAAATAATAATTTACAGCTATATGAACTGACAAGGGATTTTGAGAGAAGGGAATTTTTTGTAATCCATCAGAAAGATCTCAGAATAATGTTTTTTTTTTGTTAGCCACAATAATTTAAAATCATCGAGATCAAATTTTAAAGTCACGTAATTAAGTGTTAACTAAAAACACCACAAAACAATAGAACCTAAAGTGCTTAGAAACGAAATTCTTACATTGTGCTTTTCAACATCACAAAATTTATCTTTTTTAAATAAAAGTTTAATAAATATAATACATAACATTACAAATACATATATACAGGTATATAAATAAATATATTTAAAAGAAAAACAGATTCTAATACCAATAATGCTAAATATTTATTATTGAGTGTGAATATAAAATATTAAAATGTTATTTCAATGCCTTACAATTTCTAGCGTAATTTCTAAGACAAACAAAACAGCAAAATCATTACTTAATGCCACTAGGAATGAATTTTGAGTTTCAACGTTAATTACACAATGAAAAACCTATCACATGATATTTTTATTAAAAAATGTTTACATATTCTATCTACGCTTTTGTTTTGATTAAATAATTCCTTCAAAATGTTTTTGACCATGTGAGTTAAGTGAAGCCATTTTCAAAATATCATACTCAAATAGGACAAAGTCAAATTTCTATAATGTTTTCACCAAATCGGTAGGTAGTAAGTTACGGCTCAGGAAGAATTGCAAGAGGCTACTGAATATTTTTAAGAGGTAAACCTAAGATGAATCTTCGCAGCCAGAACAAGGTATCAGCAATGTTTGAAGAGTTGTCAACAACAAAATTAGTAAAAGTGGAATGGCTCCACTGGGTAGGCAACTGGCCAACAAAAAGGAATCTTTGTAACAGGTGAACCAATGAAAAAGGACAATTTCAAAAAATCAGAAAACATTAAAAAAATCATCTTTTGTCAAATTTATTGATGAAAACATAATCTTCGCGAATGGAAATATTATGTAAGTGCACAATCATTCATTTTTTTAAATATTGTCTGAAAAGTGGCCTCCATTTTGTCACACACATTTTTGCAGCCTCGTTGCAAAGCTGCCCAAGGTGAGCCAATGAAACGGGACGATTTGAGAATGTCCCTGCAGAAAAAGTAGATGGGAGGCGGGCTTGCGCCATCAATGTTGTAAATATAGAGAGCGGGAAGTTAGTTATCAAGGATTCTTGGTGAGGTGAACAACGCGCGTTTGCCCTTAAAGCGTATTACCGAAATGGGGAAAAGTTACATCTGTGTGAGACGAGCTTTGCAATGCAAGAATGTGTCCACAAAATGGAAGCCACCTTTCGGACATTATTTAAAAAAAAAATGAATGATTCTAGACTTACACAATATTTCCATTTGTGTAGATTATGTTTTATCGATAAATTTTACAAAAGATGATTTATTTAATGTTTTCTGATTTTTTTAAATCGTCTCTTTTCACTGGATCTCCTTAGTCTACAGCATTAATTATACTCCTTAATCTCCACATTAGTCTACAGGAGATAGGATCTTTGGGAGACCCAAACTTAGATGGCTGGATGGTTTGGGGGCATGGGCGTAGGCACGGTGTTTGCCCCACCCTGGCTGCCCAATTCATGACCTCTGGGATTGACGACCGAGTTGCGTTTTCAAATTTACTATTACTAATTTAACCCCTCCGAAATTCGCCATTTAGGCCCCTAAACTGTTTCAAACTAAATGACATTTTACGAAAACTTTTTGTTATTACCGCTTCATAATTAAAGCTCTATAAATGAAACATTTCTGAACGTAGCCGAATAGTAAAAACTGTTTTAGAAAGGTTACAAAATAAGCTTTCAAATTATTATATTACAAATAAATATTAGCATTTGTAAATATTAAAATTTAGAATGCAAACATTAAAAATAGGTAAAAATGACTCACTTGATGTTTTTATGTGAAAACGGTACTAAAATCACAGATTATGTAAACAACAATACTTATTCAATTGTATATATGTTTAATAAACACTTTTCTCACCTCAATTTTTTATCATTTCATATAAAAATATTTAATAAAAATTAAAAACGTCAGCGCGGACGAGCTGCCGGTAGTAAATTTGGGCGGGTAAATATTTGTGTCAACTACGCGACTGACAGCATATTCCTGTTATGTATTTCTATAGACAACTTGATAGGGATGTACAGCATGATCTACTATCAACCTTTTACTTTTTGTTTTAGGGATGTAACTAAAACAATAACGGAGTTAGAACGATTTCTATGGAAACACACGCGCTGATGTATAAACACGCTTATTGTACTTGACTGCTGTCCTATTTCTAACGCTTATATCTGTTTACGTTGCGAAGGGGTTAAGCACTTCATAGGATTGTTTACCTTCTTCCTTTATTTTCTTTGTATTCATAGAACCTAAAGCATTAATATGTTGTAGAAGCCTACTTTTTTCGTAACCTACTAAAGAATTTTATTTTTTGCCCCACCCTAAATCAAAACCTCGCCAAACTATGTTTGGGGAAGAATGCTACTTTCTTAGGTAAAAGGAAGTTGAGGGAGTCCAGGGATTCGGAGATTTTTCTAGAATCAAACAGGCTCTACAAAAGTTGCAGCTGATGAGGATTTTTTTGTATGATAATCAAGGATTTTTGCTTTTTTTTTTCACAAGATAGCACGATTTCACGAGACAGCTCCAAACTCTCCGAGGTTGGTGGGACAATGGACCTCTACAATTAGGAACTCCAGTCAATTTAAGAAATATATATACATTCTGATTAAATTAATTATGCTCATTTGCACATTCTACTATCATTTTATTGTATACAGGGTGTTAAGGGACGTACTTGACTTACTTTAACCAGTGATTCCTGACATTATTTGGAGTAAAAAATGTAAATGAAATTTTGGTCTAACGTTACAAGGCTTAATTCTGTAACTTCAAATTTTCTGTATCAAATGTTTACTAAATTTATAAATAAATAATCAAACCTAAACACCAGCATTTTGATTTTTTTTTATAAATATCATTTTCGTAGTAAAAAAAAATTTGATTTTTGAAAGTCCGCCAATTAGATTGAAAATGTGAGACATCACACGTACCTCGGTTTTGTCTTGACCTCAAACAGATCGGTATGAAATCAAAAAATTCCAAAATAAATAGTTAGAAAGAATTCAAAAAAACATTAAAACTTTTTTAATTTATCTGAATTCTGCGCTTGTTGATCCATATAAATATTTTGTAACGTGGAAGGGAAGGATATGGGAAGAACCCGACTATTCTGATCTGGGCACCAATCCGAGTGTTTAAAGCAACGTTTTGATTCCAAATGGTGGTCTTTGAAGAGAATATCTACCACCATTGGAAATAAACCCTTTAAAAATTGAAGATAGTTTCACTTAACACCTTCAGGCGGGTGAAAATGGAATTTGTTTTAAACCGATATATATCTTTGAATTATAACATGTACATTTGAGTGATTTTTTTTATACTACACCCAACTGTTGAAGTATTGACCAAAATTATAGTCTACTTTGTAATAGCACTCCATAAACAAAAGTTAAAATCAGTGTTGGGCCGTTTAGTAACGTTTTAAGTGTAAAAAAACTTTTGTATTTTATTACACTACAAAAAAATTGGTTTTTACTTTGGTACAATCAATTACAAAAAAAAATGGTTTTAACTTTGGTACAAACAATTACAAAAAAAAATGGTTTTTACTTTGGTACAAACAATTACAAAAAAAAAATGGTTTTTAGTTTGGTACAAACAATTACAAAAAAAATTGGTTTTTACTTTGGTACAAACAATTACAAAAAAAATTGGTTTTTACTTTGGTACAAACAATTACAAAAAAAAAAATGGTTTTTACTTTGGTACAAACAATTACAAAAAAAAATGGTTTTTAGTTTGGTACAAACAATTACAAAAAAAATTGGTTTTTACTTTGGTACAAACAATTACAAAAAAAATTGGTTTTTACTTTGGTACAAACAATTACAAAAAAAATAACAATTTGCACACTTCCGTTTGATAAAATATTCTTCCACCAGAAGACAAGAAGATAAGAAGATGGGGAAGACTTACATCACATATACATACCTGGGACCCTTCAAAGAGATGGTTCCATGACAGTTGGCCCCCCGGCATACTTATATACAATATGCAGTCGGTTTAGGGAAAATACGCTATACCTACTTACATAAAATATAACTAAGTGACCCCGACGGGGTGTGCAGAGAGGATGTACCGCCGAATAACAAAAGTATAAAACATATTGTCATTCAAATGCATCAAGGATAAAACTACTTGTCTGTACACCGAATAAACCAGCGTACAAGTACAAAAAATCGACACTGTGTATAAATTCGTTTGATATTCATACCAACTTATTATAGAAGGTATTTTTTAAGTCGATTTTACGTTTGAAATTGGTAAATAATGTGCAAAAAAATTTAATTTTATTATTATCGTTTCGGGGGCCCAATTGTCGGCAGATCAACTGTCGGATCTCCCAAAGATATTGGTGTACAATATCCATTTTAAAATATTTGACAGCAGTGCCTTTCCAGGCATAAAAGTTCGGCGTAAAAGGTGTCCTTCCTGCACTAAGCGTGTTAACTGATATAACCAGTGAAATCTACATATTTACTTAATTGAATGTTTATATTGCATTACACGGTTTTCAGCTGTAGGTTATAAAAATAACTAATTAACCAACCATCTTGCCTTTTCCCCATCTCTTTCAATTCTTGCATATAATTTATCCATGTGTAGATTGAATAACCACGGTGACATTACGCAGTCTTGCTTAACACCTTTTGTGACGTCAAACCACCCTGGCCGTTCACCCTAATACAACGCTTCCCTCATACATAGTAGCAACTGCCTGTATGAGATTCGCATTCACTCCATACTTGGACAACACCTTCCATAGCTTTCTCCAAATTATAAAAATAATAGTCGTAAAAACTGAATTTTTAAGACGATTGGATGAGATAAATAAATAGTACACAATGAAACACGTTACTAGAAACACAGTTTAAATCAGTATCTACCAAATTATTACTATAACTATAATAATCTAGTTATATTATTAAAAATATCTACAAGATTTATGGTCTGGTGTGAAAATGGAAGAGTGCAAATTTAATATCACCATTTCACTTTTTTCTCCTCGCTATGTTACATGGAGAAGAATGTATTTTATATAATGACCCTTTGACAGATGGAACCTGGTTAGGTTAGTGCAAATTGTATCTTAGTATAAATCTGTCGTAGTTATGTCATGCGATAATAATAGTAAGCTACTTTCGAGTTCATTGTCGCATGACTTTACCGCGACAGATGGAACCTTGTTATTTCAAAGGGTCGATAAAGTAATTAAAGTGATAACATTATTATTTATTTGTAAAAACACTGTATTGTAATTTAAAAATTAAAACACTGCATACCCGCATTTATTCATAATGGTGCATTTTATTAATTATTGCCAGATCTTGGCGACAGCCGTTTCGCCTGAATTATTAAATTTGTTTATAAAATAATACAGCTGGCTCAAATGAGAGACGGTACTGATATATATATATATATATATATATTTTTTAAATCACAGTAGGAATCTGGGGGTCAGTATGTCCGAGAGTGACAGACGTATGAATTCATCCCTCCCACTGAGGTGTAAGGCGATGGGTCCGGAGAGTCCGACTGACAGAGAGAGTGCAGACGCATCCAACCCCAAGACCTGGACAAACCTCACCCCATGAATCCGGAAACCCCTACTAAGTCATCAAACGTAGCAAACCACTTGGAGTGAACTACAGCAGAGGTGTTGGTTATCCAATGAATGGTTCCTGGGGCAGTGGTACCCACGCCCACATCCCAGAGTGAGAATTCCAGATTCCAGTTGAAATGAAGATGTTTATTAATTTATTAATTTATCAATTACACAATAGCACATTACATTACAGTACTTACTCTACTTATAGAGAACAAATGGTCAGAAAGGAAATCAATAAAAAAAAAGTAGTTGGGAGCATTTTATTGCCGTTCTTCATATTTAAAGGATTTTAACAAGATTTTTCTCCCTCTCCCAGAATACGACTTGATTGAGATTTTTGATGCATTATCCGAAAGTGTTTTGAATTTGGTTTAGCAAGATAATCATAATTATGAAATGACTGACAAAAAACTGGCAAAGATCAGTCTTTTCATTTGGAACAGTCACAAATAGTGGTCTCTCCACTCCATTTGTAGAACAATCTACTAGTTCAATATTGATTAAATGAACATCGATCGATCGAAAAATTGTTAATCACCAATCAATTTTGATACCATTCGATGGGTTCAAAAATTAATTGATTTTATAATATTTTGATGAAATAGTAAAGATTCAATGAATAAATAAAGATAAACAAAAGTGATTGCAACACACTACAACACACAACAATGTGAAATAAAAAATAAAAACCAACAATTAAGAAAGAAAATTTATTAAATGGTTACTTAATAACGTGCGAGTTCGATAATTATTAGATAATAAAATAAGATACAGTAGAAAGCCAATTACGATGTTAAATCAAATAATTTTAAGAAATTATTCAAAATTCAGAATGGTAAGCTATCCTTAAACTAGTATATCCATTGCATCCAGCATATTTGGTAGCGTCAAGCATTTTTATTAGGAAAGTAATTTAATAACAGGATGTATTTGACAATAATCCAATCTGTTTATAAAGTTAGTTTTGATTTGTTTTGGATTTAAATTAGCCCTTATATCGAATGTAGATAAAAAAAAACGAGAGAGTTTCTAAGGCATAAAACTCCAAGCCAATAAATAAAAATATGATAATCTAAAAACATATAACTCTACAAAACTAAATTGTAATTATAATATTTGCATTTGAAAGAGAAATTGGCCAGTTAGCTGCAGATCAAATAATAATAAATCGGCGTTCTACTGCATTAAAATAGATATTCAAACGAAACGTGAAGATGATAAAAGTAGCAAGAAGAAAGATGAAGGTTTATTGTGTTACTGCAAACATTACTCGGTCCTCCCGAAAATACCTGAAAAGTCAGTGTTGTCGGCCTCCACGTCTAGCGAGCATGAACCAATGGAATCCACCGATTTATCCATGATCTTAACCACCAGTTCTTTCGTGCGTTCGTTCATCAGAACGTCATTCTCCTCTACGCTGATGACGTATGCGACGTCGTTTCTGTCTTGAGCCCCAAACTCCGCATTAATATATTGAGCTTCGCAAAGAATCGCGTCTGAGGAATTGTTGGCGATTTCTTCAACAGTTCCGATGCATTCTTTGCGATTGTAATTGATGCGATCGTACAATTTGTCAATTGTATCGATACTATCTGGTTTGGCTCCTAACACCAGCGTCGTCTGACTCGTATAAAACGGTTCAGAGTAGATGTTGCCTTCGTATCCGTTCGGTTCGTAGTCTCGTTCGTTTTGTTGCAAACCCGCCCCCTTCAGTTTCTGTATCTTATTGTAGTGATTCTCCAACTTGTCTAGCCTCTTCTTACATCGAGACTCGCCACTGGATATTCCCGGAGTGTCTAACAAATCTGGAGTAGCCCTTCCCTTAAAAACGGGGGAAGAATCTGCACTTTCTAGATAAAATTTACAATATTTAGATGAAGAATAATCATCAGCGGACGAAGCTTCAGATCTTCGAGAATCGAGGAATGTTTCTAGTGAAAAGAAAGATTTGGGTCGGAATCGTTTCTTCTTTGGTGATTTTTCCTTGATCAATTCTTCGTCCTTGTCTTTGATTGTTTTTACATTATTCTGAGCAACGAAGGGAGTTTGTACCATAGACTTGGGTCTCGTTTGGCTTTGGACACTGACTGACCGTTGGGAATCTAGACTGAGCGTTTTCCTGAATCTCTCGTTGATTTGTGACAGTAGACGGCGGTGGCGCTCCGAAGTGACGGGGGATTGCTCCTCTGGAGAAGGCCTTTGCTCCGGTGAAGACTTTCTGACAGCCAGAAGAACCACCGATGTGGAGGAATCTTCGATATCAGGAAGATCGCTGTGGAAAATAAATAAATTTAATAAACAGAAGGAATGATTTATCAAACATAATATACATTAGAGTAAAAATTTTAATACAATGCTGTAATAATAATTGATTTTAGCAAACCATCTTATTATAAAATTGTTATATATCGAATAAATTTCTTTACCATTATCAATGATTATAGTAATGATATTTTGTTACATTATTTCAGAAATTATAAAATAAATTTGCTTAAAAGTAAAAATTGCTAACTCTTCTAAACCTGGCAAATGCTGATCGAAACCTTGGATATAATTATTGACAAATGTTTGATAAGCTTGCTTCTTTACAAAAAAACACAAAAAGGACATCTTTTCGATGCAACTGATGAAATATAACTGAATTAAAATAATATTAACAAATTAATTTTATGCTGTGACATTTTTAAAACAAAAAACATTTATATTTTATAATGAAGCTGTGGTAGGAATATGATTTGGATTTTATGTAAAATTTGTTTTATGTTTACGATGACCAAAAGCAAAACATTGATGATGTTGTATAAGAAAAGTCTTTTGTTAAAATGATTAAGCAATAAGAAATAATAAATACTTATTATTATGAAACATGCATCCATTGTCCCAATCTTGAAGTTATCGGGCTAAAGGTAGCAAAGTCCAGAGGCCTAAATCTCAATCCTAGAATAGTGTTAACATTAACAACCCTCTGCAG
Source organism: Limnephilus rhombicus (assembly GCA_929108145.2). NCBI lineage: Eukaryota > Metazoa > Arthropoda > Insecta > Trichoptera > Limnephilidae > Limnephilus > Limnephilus rhombicus. The sequence goes on from OV815296.1 coordinate 8,256,791, forward strand.
TAGCAACCAAATTGATGCCAAAGTGATCTAAATTATATATCGTAATTTTTTAAGGGTACCTTATACCTTAAAAAATTCATGATCTGCTCTTTTGTAGTTGGCGCTAATTTAATTATTTATTAAGTTATGCTTTAACCCCACAGGCAAATTTGTTCGCTTTTTGGAACTCTCTCTTGGAGGTCTCATGGAAATCATTGGCTCCCTTACTAACGTAGTGAGAAATATGATATAAACAAGACGGCCGGCGTGGTCTAGCGGTAAGGCTTTTGACTCGCAGTCCGCAGGTCGCGGGATCGAATCCCGGCGTGGGCAAATAAATTTTATTTGAATAATTTGTGTTATTTATCAATTAATTCATTTAAAATAATGTATAGAATATTTGCAGCATGCTTCAGAGTGGAAGATACTATCAGTATCGACCTGGTGTAAGACCGCCATTCAGAATTGAAACGTTGCTTGAAATGGCATTAGCAATATTTGGTGACCAGATCTGAATAGAAAGGTACTTCCCCACCTTCCTCTTCCCCATCTCCTTACAATCCCCACTACCCTCAGCCTCACAACATACCCCAATTGGGGATGCCACAGTCTTACTGGCTTCAGACGGGGGCAGCTGAGATACAGTATTGGAAAAAGAAAGTACTATAATTCCTAATTATTACGAGATGGATAAAACTACTTATTTATGAACACAAACAAATAATTCAAATTAATATTTTAAAGCATAATCTGCAAAAGTGTTTTATCCTGAAAATTAAATTAGTGCTATCAACAAAATTAATTATTATGAAAGAGCAGATTATGAATCCTTTTAAGTATACCCGTAATGCAGCTAAGGGAACGTACCCATACTACGTGACCTGTTTAGGGGGGGGGGGGGGGTCATCAAAATACCACGCTTGGTCACAACGGGGGGGGGGGGGGGCTTAGGTTTTTATCACGTAGTCAATCTAGAAATCTCGCGTTTTTTTTCGAGCTACGAGGGGAGGTTTTTAAGTTCGCGGAATGGGAAGGTAAGTGTTTGTTGAAGATGATTGAGATGAAAAATGTTTATAAAAATACCAAGGCTTTCGTTTCCAAAAATTACATTCCGGTTTCAATATATTTTGACATAAGTTTTATCTTGATAATATTTTTTCCACTTGTAATGCATGCACTCTTGCTGTCACGCAGCAAACGACGTATTAATAAAGACAAATATAAGCCAAATAATGCATTTTTTATTTTTTGTTAGCAAAAAATGATTCGAAACCATATTTATGAAATACTACGTGAAAACTGTAGGGGGGGGGTAAAAAAATTGCAAAAAGTGTGTCACGTAGTATGGGTACGTTCCCTAATGTGCTACCCTAACATTTTGTTTATTTATTAAAGTGGAGACGATTTACGGATATTTCCTGTGAGAAAGCATGGGCCCATTCGGCTATCTCCCATTTTACCTCATTCCAACAATAACCCGGTCCCTTTGATAAAGTTTACCAGGGTTGTCATTGGATATGCGGCTGTCTTCTGGTTCCACTGGTGTCTTTCCAGGTATCTGAGCCTTGTTCCCAACAGAGCGGGACATTGGTACCATAGGTGAATTGGAGTCTCTTCATCCTCTTCACATTTCCTGCATCTATTGGTGTTTTGTACTCCCAATATCTGTAAGTATCTCCTGAGATTACAGTACCCCATTAGTAGTCCTACCAGTTCCCATAATAAATTTGGTCCGTATTGATTAATTTTCCATTACCCTGGCATAAATAGCTACATTTTACCATCAATTTCCATGTTACCATTAATTTCTAACTTTTATTTCTAAATACCTTATAATGACTATTTTAATTTATTTAAAAAATTATTAGTTAAATTATTAGCGCATAAAAGTTTATACGAACAAAGACATAATGTTCCGTACTTTTACCAGAATCTCAAAATTCTCTCAGTAAGAGCAATTCTGTGGTATAAAATTATATCTCAGCGTATAAACAGCCCAATATACATACATAAACTGGACGACACTTATAATACCCGTTTTACGCTAAATGAAGGACTAATTGTATCTAAGCACTTAAACAAATATGGACAAAGAACGCTGGACTACATGATACCAAATTTATTTAATATGTTACCTGCTGAAATAAAAAATGAACAAATGGTAAAACAAATATTATGTTCAAGAATTGACTCGCCGAAAGAAAAAAATTGTATTAGACACTAACACAAAAATTGTAACTGCAAAATAAAATAAAATAAGTTTTATTGGTTTTTACAAAGTTATATTGTTGCATTTTTCTAAAATAAGTTTATTTATATCTTCAAAGTAAAAAAAGCACCCATTGACAAACTACTAAAAAGTAGTTTATTGGGACTTTTCTTTTTTCTGTAAAATATTTATATTTTTTTTCCTGTCATATTGTATTACCTTATCTTTATAATAAATAAATAAAAAAATAAAATAAAAAAGGTCGCTCTCATTAAACAAACAAACGTGTTCATTAAAAGATACTACGAATCTGGAGATCGTGAGTTGGAATTCCGGAAAGCGCAACTAAATTTTATTTAATTAATTTGTGTTATTTCACATTTAATCTGTATAAAAAATATACAGTATATTTGCGGCATGTTCCAGACTGGCACGTGTTAGAATAGTACTATGTTAGAAAAGCAGAGCGGCCATTTTCGCTGGTTGACCTATAGCGTAAATCTTTGATTAAATCTCATGTTTCGTAATTAACTTTTAAAGAAATTGGCGCTATGTTATGAAGTTAGTTAATGGTCATTGTAAAGTATTTTTAAAGATAGAGGTAGAGAACTTTGAATGCATGTTATATTTGATAGCAATATTTTATGGTTTCTGGAACATTAGATTGTGACAAGCAATACAATTTTTGACAAATTTAATGATTTCTTGTATATTTGATTGCGATACACAATACCGTTTCACCAAATTTAATGGTTTCTGGTTCATTTAATTGTGATATACAATTTAGTTTTCACCAAATTTAATGATTTTTTTGTATATTTGATTGAGATGTGCAATCTGTTTCACCAAATTTAATGGTTTTCTGGTACATTTGATTGCAACACGCAAATACAGTTTTTACCAAATTTAATGGTTTTTTGTATATTTGATTGAAATGTGCAATACCGTTTTACCAAATTTAATGGTTTCTGGTACATTTGATTGCAACATGCAATCCAGTTTTTTACCAAATTAATGGTTTCTGGTACACTTGTTTGCGACATGCAATGCAGTTTTTACAAAATTTCTCATACATTTTATTGTGACATGCAATACCATTTCATCAATTTTTATGTTTTCTGGTAAATTTGATAGTGATTTGACAAATTGATTTACGTATTTGAATCAGTTTAAGCTTACAACGGTAGTTACAACGACAATACAAATTTAATTCAGGACATTAAACAAATATCTTTCACCAACGCTTTGAGATGGGACATTTTTCTAATTAGACAAATTAATGGTCTTGAAAAATCCATAAAAAAATGTATATACATATATATATATTTTAAATAAGAAAATTTGCAAAATCGTCACAATGTTACATATTATTTTCGTGAATAGAAAAATGAGATGAATTCAAATATAAAAAAAACTGTGGCAAAGGACGTATCGTACAATACACATAAATGTTTCATAACAGTGTTTGAACAACACAGCATGTAGACTCACCTCTTTATTCTTTTTGCACAAAGGTTTATTTGATGAAATGATTAAGTTCGGCTTTGAATAAACTTCAAAAAGTAACAAAATTCAAAACATTCTTAATTTGTAATGCAATGGGTTAAAAGAACAGAGCAAAGAATGACCTAGAAGTTTTATATCACCGTACTTTGGAAGCACTTAAAACTGATACCCCATTTATTTAAAACCACCCATATATGTAAATAGGAGGCCAAATTTAAAGTGTCCTGGCCTTGGTTAAGATGTTTTTTTTGAACCCGCAAGCTCCTGACAAAGTCAAATAGATGCATAAGACGTTGTGCTGCAAAGGTCCTTGTCAATTTATATTGAACTAATTAGGATTTTGAAAAATTTTATATAATACAAAACTTCTAGGACTCTCTTTAAAAAAAATCATAAAATATGTGTGATCATAGTCAATAGGAAAATATATTTACAAAAGTCATTGGTAAATATCCAGAATCGCTTGACATCGTTAATACCTTCAATCAAGAATGTATCATACTTCAATGGTTAATACGCATAAATCATTTTAAAAACACTTCTTATTGTCTATTTCAATCGCTTGAAAAGTAAAATAATGCATTTTTAACAGCTATTTCGTTCAAATTAAAATTGATTATTCACTTGGCGGTCATTACTATTGATGCGACAGTTTTAATGTTAGTTGTTTGTTCTTCTTTTATTTAACCTAAAATCTGAAATAGGTTCTTAGTTTGGTTTTTTTTTTTAAGTTTTAAAACTAGCCTAAAAAACCTATTCTGATATATCATTGTGTCAAAATACGGCACGACAAAATATGCTAAGTTGTCTGTATTTTGAACAAAATAGCTATTAAAATCAATGACTAAATCAACAAAATATCTAAGAGAAGGACTTTGCATACCGATCCAAATACATCCTGAACACTCTGTAACAGTTGTACAAAAATGGCGGCGGTTTTCATGATTATCATTCAGTTTATATGAAAAGTAATAAATATTGGTTCCATTTTGGCCGCCATTTTTGTATATTTTGGGCAGAATATTTTATTGGTCTGCCAAGTCCTTAATTGGGAGTATTTTATTTAGAAATTAATTAAAATGTATATATATATGTAACTTCAGAAGGGTTTTTAAAATAATTTGTGGGTTTTAAACGATGTCCAGCGTTTTCATTATAAAAATAAAATAAAACAAAACAATACTCACATTCAAAGAAGAGAAGAAAGTTGAAAGATCTCCATCCAAAGGGTTTCATGCCAACACCGAATATTTTATTAACTCATCATACAGGGTGACTAGTGCATGGTGCGAAATATTTAATTGGTAGAACTAGATCATTTGAGATTTGTTGAGTTGAAGCTATTGTTAATATAGGTATTTTCTGAATATTTTATAAATGAAGCAGTGATTCAAAGAGATGCCCAAAATGCAAAAACAAAAATTATAATAATTTCAGATTATCTATCCCAGGTAGTTTCAACATTTTGGTTCTATTTTTATATTTTTAAATTAATCTTGTGATCCATTGTTGGTTTTTTAAAGATATTATAAAAGTAATATTTGATTGATTTGTGTTTTTACAATTTAATAATTAAAAAATAATATAAGGTATATTTGCGGCACGTTCCAGAGTGGAAGATACTCTCAAAGTATCGCCCTGCTAGACCACCATTCAGAATTGAAACATTGCCTGAATAGCCAGATACTTCTCCACCTTCCTCTTCCCTTTCTCCTTCCCCTCCCCACTTACTTAAGCCTCACAACATACCCCCAATTGGGGATGCCATAATCTCACTTGCTCCAGACGGGAGCAGTTGGGACTCTTGTGAGGTTTTCACATTAAAAAAAAAATTCAATTTACAAAATATTTTTGTTCTTATTTATGAACTTGCCTGTACAAAATGGCATCAAATGAAAATGTCAGATTATAATAAAAACAATATCTGGGTTTTCATGTATTTTCAGTTTTTGTTAAACTTGTTAATTAAATATTTATAGAATTACCAAAGGTACCCAAAATATTGATGATTAGTTTTAAAAAAAAAAATTATGTGAGTACCGCACAAAAGACCCAACTGCTCTCGACCGCCTGGAGCCAACGAGAGTATGGCATCCCCAATAGCGGTATGTTGAGAGGCTGAAAGTAATGGGGAGGGGAAGGAGATGGGGAAGAGGAAGATGGGGAAGAGGAAGATGGGGAAGTACCTGACTATTCAGATCTGCTCACCAAACACGGCTAAAGCCATTTCAAGCAACGCTTCCAATTCTGAATGGTGGTCTTACAACCAGAGCGATATTGAGAGTATCTTCCACTCTGGAACGTGCCGCAAATATATCTTGTAATATTTTTAAAGTATTCAATTGTGAAATAACATATATCAAATAAAATTTACTTGTGCAAGCCGTGATTTGAAATTTGAACCCACGACCTCCGGATCACTAGTTGAGAGCCTCACCCCTCGACCACGGATGCCATCGTTGTTTGAAAGCAATAATATTTTGCTTCTCGTTTAAAAGAAATTATTCAAGTTGGTGGATGAAGTAAGGTTTTCATAGAATCTAAACCTGGGATTTAATGTTCCCCCATTTGAATCACTGTTGAAATATATCAAATATTTTTAATCAATCATAATTCTTCTCGATAAATTATATAACTCGAAACTTTCCTCTCTCAATGTTCTTTTTTCTACTTACCATAACATTTCGCATGAATAACCAGACGTCCTGTACAATGTAAAATTTGTATTTATTATAAAGGTATTAAACACCAAATCACAACAATACGAAATGAAACAACAAAACACCACTAAAGAAAATAAAAGTAATTTGTTAGGGGTGCGTCAGAGGTGCTCAAGCAAAAATAATGTATAAAACGAACAAAAACACGAAAAAACATAAAACACTAGAAAAAAAGGTGTAGTCAAAATTGCATTGTAAGTAAAATGTGTTCGTATTTCCTGGGATAGATAATATTAGTTCGATGTTGCGGAATTAGGACACCATTGGATTCAGCGCATTTCAAATAATATCTACCTATATATGGGGGGTCAATTCAAAAGTGGTTCAAATCCAAAATATGATTTTTGTCATTCTTGGTGAAATCTAATTTCACACCTAGAAAACGATCTTAGTAGGTAACAAATATTTTCACCATTTTAGCCAATGACATTGTGTACAAAGTATAGATGTGTGGTAGAAATCTCAAAAGTGGTGTGCCAAAGACAAGGCAATTGTATTTTCTTCGATTTAATTAAGTAAATTATAAAAAAGCGCCAAAATGCCCTCGTATGTGATGAGAACATGTTTCCATTACACGGCAAACCAAGGAATAACATTTCATTCGTAAATACACGCAAAAACATTTATTATTAAAAAAAAAAATACAATTATTTCGATTGTTTCCCGAAGATTTTTAGCGCTAGAGAAAGTGTGATAGAAAACAATTAAGTAACAACCTAGGACAATTAGTAGGTCGTCTCATACGTCGTTTCGTATTCCTCTTAGTGTAAGCGAGTAATCGCATTTTGGCATCTCAGTCACACCCGTGATATAGAATGTAGTATTCGACGCAAAAACGTGTCTCTCTTTATTAGAAATGAATAACTTTTGAATTAAGAATTTACTGAAAACAAGAGTATTCCTTACTTTCCACATTCTATCTAAAGTTTATGAGACAATGGAGAAGCTAGATGTAATATATAACGTCATTGATTTTAGAGTAAAAATAATATAAAAATAAAACCTCAAATTTAATCATGAAAAAAATTCCTAATACAATACAGCCTGCTTTTTATACGAATAATAAATTGAAAAATTATATTTTAAATAACAAGGACAAAGACCAAAAAATGAAAAAAATCCGGAGTTTACCAATTGAATTGTAATGACTGCAACCATTTTTACGTAGGTAAAACTTGCAGAAATTTTGAAACGAGGATTAAGGAACATTTGAGATGTATAAATAGCAATAATTATTCGGAATTTGCTAACCATCTAATTGAATTTAACCATTCATTTGATATAAATACTGGTTTTAAAATTTTACACACTAACGTTAGTGGTTTTTAGATCTTTTAGAAATATTAGAAATTAGGAAAAATATCTAGAAATTTAAATATTATTAACAATCAAATTAATTTTCTGTTAACCCTATCTTAAACATATTTCCATTGTAATTTTTGTCTTTGTTCTTCTAAGCACCCCCCTTTCCACCCCCTCCCCCCCCCCTCCACCTTGTTGATCTTCTAAGCACCCCCCTTTCCATCTCCCCCCCCCCCCTCCCCCTTGTTGATCTTCTAAGCACCTCCCCTTTCCACCTCTCTCCTCCCCCACTACTTCCATTTCTACCCACGCCTGTCTTTCTATGTTCGATCATTTAGTTTTAGTACATTATATGTCCTGATGAAGAGAACATCGTTCTTGAAACATGTCGACTTTTAAATAAAGATTATCGTCGTAAAAACAAAGTGTTTTTAATTATTTCGTCAAAATAATATATTTGCATCTAAATGTTGGTCGTGATCCGAGTATTTAGTAGAAAACAAAAATAATTTAAGTTTTAAAATTATGTTTTTTTTCGATTTATACAATTCGAAAGCCTATTTTATCAATTTTCAAGAACAATTTTTAGTTTTCGGATACGTTTAGAAATATTCCATTTATTTGAATTTTATTGCGAAGCGGACATATTTTGACCTTCCGATAAAATAGGCCTGAGGGGTTAAGAATTTACGACTAAAAAAAATTTGCTAGATATACAATGAGTTCACGTTTCATAAATTATTGACCAAAGATCGTAACTCACTACGACATGCTCTACTGTACTAAATGTAGGCAGATAATATAATAAAATAAAGTCAATTAGGATAGATTCACGGATGATAGACACGTGGTTACAGCATTCCGTGTATTTGGTTTGCTTGTTGCGGTGACAGCTGTTTCGCCCCACTAAGTACCGTACCCTTTCCGGCCCGCGTACCGAAACGTGCGTTATATACCTACCTACTTTACGATGATTGTATCCCGACTGGGGTCGACAACAAGGGGCGAAGGAACCAAGAAAATATTATACAATATTTATATCTGGATTCGGTACACCACTTTTGATATTTTATGGAGGAAACATGGGATCCGAGAAATTTGAATAATAGGTATAGTTTGATGTCACTGTCACAGTTTTTTAGTTAGTTCATAAATATATTCTCCTTTTAGTTTTTTTTTACTCGAAGTAATTATAAATAAATCAATATTATTTTATATCTCAAAGTGTATTCTCGCCGCTGTGTATTTTAAGTTGCACTAAATGTATTGCGCGTGTTGACACCAAATATATATGGCATGCTAATGTCCGTTTGAACAACACTAATCTGTTTTTTGTATTTCTTAGGCATTAAATATGTAACAATTTCTAGACATTTTGTTTTGAAGAGTTTTGCTTTCCAAGTAAATTTGTTACTTAAATTTTAATTTATCTGCTACCGATTTCGACACATCCGTGTCATTCGCTGGCAATCTTAAAACCAATGGCGGTCCTTCCCTCAGGACAATTGGTCAAAAACCTCCCAAAATTATACGATGACAGTAAAACATAATATTATTATGAAATATTAAACTAATCAAAACAACTGGTATTATTCTAATGTATTTGAAATACACCTCGAGATAGCAGGCAGCGGCAAGGAGTGACATCTAACGTCTTAAATGGAAGCTTTCTTTCCCACGCACTACGATTGGCTGGGTCAAATTATGAAATGCTCCGATATCATGTCTTCTGTCTCTTTACGCACTACACAATAAACGAGATGGCACTATGTCCCTTAGTAAAAAGTTTTCGGATTCTGAAGACGGTTTGGGTCAGAGCCGTGAGGGAGAGAGAGCATGCTGAATATCAAGCGTCTGAAAGAGATGGTTTGATAAACGTAGGTTGATTTCGCATATTTTACGTTTGTCGCATGAAATAATTTACTATATTAAACGTAATTTGACGTATGTGGGTGAATTTGACGTATGATTTTGGGGGAGGGGGAGAACGGTGAATTGTGTTGAGTGCATACATTTACACGTCTTTGAAAATAGTGTGCAAAAAAAATAAGACAGTGTGTAAGGAATTTTGCGGTTTCGTATACATCTTCACAGACTAGAAAATTATGTGTTTCATGGAAAATAAATTAAGATATCCAGATTCCCGCGTCTGAGACTCCAAAGTTGTCTGCTGACGACATTAAAGTGTCTGACGATGACCTAATCAGATGACGAGCAAAACAATATCTCGCATTCCAGATCAAAACCAGTCAACTTCATATAAAAAAAATGACTATTACGGCCGTTGTTTCCAATCTCATTGATCATCTGTTGAGTCGAAAATTTTGGCTCAACGCTCCTCAAATGCACAAATACGCTCTTCCTAACGCAAATCTTCGACCAGCAGGCGAATCGAGCGTTACCAAGGTCGGGTTGTTTAAAAAGATTTGAACAATTCGTCAAATATTTGAAGATAATTTTTACGTTCTGTGTAAGTTCTATTCAAAGTTCAGTATAAGTTCTATTATATCATTATAGGCCATTTGCTTCATAAAACTGAAATAATTACAGAACTTGAATAGAACTTTCACAGAACATGAAAATTAACCTCAAATATTTGATTTGATAAGTGATTTGTTTAGGATGGGTTGTTTAAAAAAATTTTAAGAATTCATCAAATATTTTAACTTAATTTTTAAAAGTTCTTATATTTTAAAGTTCTGTTAAAGTTTTGTGATTATTTCAATTTTATGAAGCAACTGGCCTATAATCAGGGGCGTGCACTCCATATAGGCACATAAGCACTACCTACCCTACATTATTTGTAAAACATAAGCATGTAAATAATATTATAATTTATTAAATTATTGCTAAAAATAAATACACCATTCAAAAATATGCGCGAAGAAGCTGAGCAACTAAAACTACCCGAGCGCCTTATCAAACGGCTTAGGTACTACAAACGTGGCATAAATTTTAACTAGAAACTACACGCACGCCCTCCGACTGCCTCACCTAAAATGCGGCCTAAGCAGGAATTATTTCTGCTTGGAGCTAACTTCATACAAGATATAATATCAATGTTTACGAAATGCACATAGCATAGAGTAGAACTGTCGCTTTGAATTTGCTTCTATGAGGTTTTTTGTTAGTATTAGGCAGTGCTTTCTGGGACAAAACTAGCAAATGGCAATCAGTAACGACGGTAACATCTGTTCGTTACATACTTCAGTTCTAAACGCAGGTTAGAGAATACTCCACCTTTGCCGCCTAGCCTTTGAACCAATCGATTATAGAATGATTAGCTAAAATTATATAAAATAATTCCAACGTAACAATCGTATGTTGCCTATCACTGACATCCAATCATAGTCGATTACGATGTTCCATTATTATTTTTATCTATGGCGCGGCTTGACTGTGAGAGACGCATTATCCAATCAACCGTGACATTGGAACAATTTATATAGCTGTCAGATGAAACACGGAAAAAATACTGATAGATTAAAAAAAATTACATTGGATTTTATTTCAATCGGTTTGCATGTGCCAATTTGATAAATAACGTCTTTGGAACACATAATGTATTGAGAAATTGTAGGAGATACCTATAAAAAAATCGTTATAGTAAAAATGTGGCCACGTGGCTTTATTTTTTTATACAAGTCTACTTACGGGTTTATTCAGAGATTAATGAAAAGAGCTACAGGAGCTTTGAAAAACCACCCCATCCATTTTCCCAACCCTTAACCTGTTGAAGGTGGGATGGCATTACCTTGATGAGTACTGCCGATCGATTCTCTACCTTTTGTGGGAACGAGATTGATGTCGGGTGAAATCTCCTGTCAGATTTGTGTGATTTTAATGGCTGTTATTTGCTTTTTCCACGGGCCGATGTCAGAATTTCAGCTGTGAGCTGATACGTATTTTAGTTTAGGTTGTTTTAAACACAAATTCCTGCAAGTATTCCTGATTATTTATTCACTAATAGATTAATACTATTAATAGCATTAGAAAATTACACAAATCTGACAAGAGATCTCGCCTAATATCCGTCTCGATCGAGATAGTTATCGGTTTTTTAGTTCGGCTTCGCCCAGTTTGAGTAGGAACTGGTTCCAAAAATAGCCAGTTCCTCGGTCCACTGTGATCCAGTGACAGCTAGTCACCGAGACAAAGAAACCGAAACACGCAATGACGCCATAATATGTAATATACTCACTCGTATATTGCGTATAGCCTATAAATTCTAGTACTTATACCTAAATAATATACGTCCATATGCGAGCTGCTTGCGGAAGTAGCGACATCTTTTGGCAGATTCTTGAACTAAAACCCGAATTACATCGGTAGCTTTGCTTGAAATTTCACGAACACAGATGTTATTTGTGGCGCGGCGTATAAGGCGTGACGTCGGACATGCAATGGAAGTCGGGTTCTGGAATTCAACCACACGCAGATCGTAGGCTATTAATACTGTTTGATACTCATTTGAAAACGTTAAATATCGATTTTTCGCCGTCACAGCTGCCAAAAGCCACCCGCAAATGTTCTTTTAATAGAAAATTCTTTTAAAATCATTCAGACTAGCTACAATAATCAAAAAGAACATAGGTCCCAGAGTGATATTTGCGCAAGCGATTCTGACCCTGTCCTTCATACAGTTTCTTTATTCATAAGGGTTAAAATCGCATTAAAAAAAGCAAAGATTTTATTTTGTCAAGCCACAGTTGGGAGGTTAAAGCAGAATTTTTGATAAAATTTTGCACACTTGACGTTCAAAATAAAAGAAAAAAAATTGCCTACATCTTTCGAGAAACTCTCGTCCAAAGCCACAAGCCCGGGCAAAGCCGGTGATTTCAGCTATTACAAAATAAAATAAAATTGTTTCCAATAAACCATAATCTCAAACCTATGCAGTACATTACTATAAAAACCAATCAATTTTTCGATTGTTTTCGATTTACTATCCAATAGTCACGCTCGTTCGTCAATCACAAATCGTTCTATTACAACGCGTTTATTGCATCTTAAAGCTCAGTTTAGTGGGAAAATGACCTAGATATACCTAAGACTGACCCAAAGTAACACAGGGTGGTTGTTTCAAATAAAATACAATATTTTTTAATTTCCTGTCGTTAACGGAGCCGTTTTTTTTTGGTAACCAACGCGACTAACAATAACCCAGTCAGTGGCGTAGCAAGGGGGGGGGGGCGGTCCGCCCCTGGTGCCACCCGATGGGAGGTGACACCACACCCGACAGGGGGTGACAGCCGACCGTGAAAAAAAAATTACGAAGGATATTGTCACGGTCTGTTGTTTGTTAAATTTTCGTAACTCCCGAGTGGCTCCCCATGGAGTGCCCCGGAACTGGAGAATTTTGTGTCTGTGTCTTTTTACAGGCGAAAATAGCCTGTCTGAAATTCTCTAACCACCCCCACCCCCCTCACTAATTTTCTACACATTTGACTAGGTTGGGATGTTTTCATTTTTTATGAAGTCGAAATTGGGGGGGGTTACACCACGTTATCCGCCCCGGGTGCCACCCATGATAGCTACGCCACTGACCCCAGTGGTTCGTTACATTTGGTGATTAAGCAGGGGTGCACGGGTTCTTGGGGTGAAGATTGTCTGCGTATTGACGGCGAATGCATTTGCCCACCCACTACATGGCGGGCCGGATCGGGAGAGACTGGTACAGGTAGACCTAACCTAAAACTCTCCAGCCGGACTCCCTCGACCCATTGCCTTGCACCGCAGTGGGGTGGATTCACACGTGTCACTCCTGAACACGTTGACCCATAGATTCCTACCCACCCCTTATACCCTTTTCCTTCCCAGAACTTCCTCTCCTTCCTTTCCCTAAAACTACTCTGGAGCTAAGTTAAAATAATAACAATAATACATATCGCACCATGCGAAGTGCGCTTTACAAAACTAAATAACTTAGCTATAGTAAATTAACATTTTTAAAATATAGCTTTTGATATTGATTAAACTTGCGAAAATTTTGCATATACGAGGGTCAGTCAATAAGTAATGCCTCCTATTTTTTTCTACTTTAATAAAGTTAGTTTTAATTTGGTGCTATTAAAACTAGCGATGAGTAGGTTCAGCTGGAGTGGGCTCTTAAACTCGGGTTCTTAGCGCGAAGCGTCTCCTACTCCTACTCCTTTTTCAAACCGACTACTCCCAAAGAACCCGGTACAGTACTTGCATCCGGAATTTGGGGGGGCCGAGCCATAGTCGGGTGGGGGCGCGGCGCGACACGGTGGCAATTCGTACTCGTAACTCGTAAGGCCCTCAGTTCATGGAGATACTTACAATCTTCGTAATTGTGACGAAACCACAAGTACCCTGCTGATATACTACTTTTTAATGCTAGTCTCCGTACACGGCGCTATCCGAAATATACTGAACTTATCATTTTTCACGTGCAGCCGTGGAGTTAACACGCAGTCAAGCGATGTCATGACTTTTTTTCCAACATCAATCCATGCCTTCTCCACTAAATCCTTGCGTATTCTGGTAACGCATAGTTATATAATCATGCATTTTTCCACTTTTAGAACAAATCTAACATTACTTTCATGTTCCGACGCCATTTCTGTCAAACGTCAAACCAATAAGTATCAGACACAAATGATGCGACGCGTCGCGTGTGATCAGCACTGTCGGTATCGTGATACTGATTGGAAACCGACAGCCACCGCGTAGCGCCGTGAACGGGCACCAGCAAAATCATACGGGGGGGTTCTTACGATCGGCGCGTATGATACGCTTACGAGGATCGAGTATCTTGTAAGTATCTCCGTGAACGGAGGCACTCAAACCCGTGCGTCACGGTCCACGGTCCGAGCAACATTGTCATGTGCGAGTCGTGAGTAGGTGGCGCGTTAGAGTTCTTTTGCGTGCGGGCTCCGGCTAGAGTGGAACCCGAGCGTCTCGATTCGAGCCATTCGGGAGTAGGTCCGCGTTAGAGTTCTTTTGCGAGCTCCGGTTCCGGGGTCCAGCTAGTGTGGAACCCGGGCGTCTCGGTTCGAGCCCGCTCGGGTCATTCGCGAATCGGGCGTGGCTCCCGGGACCTGCTCCAAGAACTCAAGTACTTTTAAAAGGAAGCACGTCTCGGAGGCCTCCGGAAAAATGCAGAACTTACCAATCTCTAATTCAAACCTCCAATAATCTGCTGCATTAGTAACTTTTTGCGTCAACGGGTGGCACCACTGCAGTCACTGTCACTGCACTGCACGAAATGTCAAACAAATTTCACCGATTTTCAATGTCAAATGATTTTAATTTCGACAAAAAAACAACTAAAATATACTGGGACGCTCCTAAATTATAAAATTAGGTAGGGAAGAAGCCCCGTAACCCAATTATCACAACATTAAACCTTCGAGAGCGGTTTTAACCAGGTTTTAATTCGAATCGAGACGAGGGAAAATTAAGCACGTGCAACGTAACCGAATAACAATGCCACTTTATTAGTTAGAATAGGTAGAATTTGAATTTGACCAGAACTGCTTGACATTTCCCTCGTATTACCCAGATCAGATTTCCTGATTCTTCCAGGATTTTCGTGTCTATGGCAATCCTGTTACATCACACATCACACAATGTATCCGAATGAATGAGCGAAGCAGTGAGAACAGAACCGTACAGGAGTGGAGTGTCACAACCTTTTATGACATTTATAATATTTCTGCGGTTTCGGAATTTCGTGACAATCTTTTCTTGCGGCTTGACCTTAAAAAATCTAGATTCCCATGAAGTACCACTCATCTATACCTATCTGTCACAAGGTAAAAACTGAAAAGCCGAAAACCGAACAGACTGAGAAAGAGTTCAATAATTTTCAAAAAAAAACTCCGTTGTATCCAAAGACGTTACATACTGTAGACGCGGGGTAGAAATCTCAAGTGGGAAGTCAAAAGCAAGGCAATTGCACTGGTCTCGATTTCTAGTACTTTAGTACTGAACTGTCACTCGTCGAGTAACGTCATGTCTTAGGCCTTGTGGGTAACCGACGAGTTCATCGAAAATCAATTCATCGAAAGAAAATTCATCGAAAACGAGTTCATCGAAAATCAATTCATCGAAAATCAATTCATCGAAAATCAATTCATCGAATGATCAATTCATCGAATCGCCAATTCATCGAAAAACATTTTTTTTGTAGATATTAGAGCTGTCAAAATTAAATACCCAAAAAGGTCTGTTTAACTGAGATGTGTTTAGCAACTGTCGGTTTCGTAGTGACAATGTAAAATTTATAGGTTATCTCTTCGATTTCCGATTGTCTGATACTGCAAAAAAGGGATATCTAAGGAACGGTGACCAGACAACTCATAATGAAACCAACTCATAAACAACTCAGAAAGGTCATTAAGAGTGATGATAAAAAAATATTTAAAAATTGGTTAAATAGGTTAAGTTAGGTTAGGTTAGGTTAGTTTAGGTTGAACAATGCTTTTTTAACTTCTCGGTCCGCTCGGCATTTCTCTCAAATATCAACAAAATATTTTTTTTCGATGAATTGGCGATTCGATGAATTGATCATTCGATGAATTGGTTTTCGATGAATTGATTTTCGATGAATTGGTTTTCGATGAACTCGTTTTCGATGAATTTGCTTTCGATGAATTGATTTTCGATGAACTCGTCGGTTACCCACAAGGCCTAAGACATGACGTTACTCGACGAGTGACAGTTCAGTACTAAACCTAACCTAACCTAACCTAACCTAACCTAACCTAACCTAACCTAACCTAACCTAACCTAACCTAACCTAACCTAACCTAACCTAACCTAACCTAACCTAACCTAACCTAACCTAACCTAACCTAACCTAACCTAACCTAACCTAACCTAACCTAACCTAACCTAACCTAACCTAACCTAACCTATTCACTCATACAACTTCAAATCCCCCCCCTTTGATTTTTACATTAGCTCCACACAGAGGAGGTCTGGGGAAAAAAATCTAAGAGCCTATGTCATCTTTGACGATTCTATGTGTAGGATGTTTTTATGGAGGGAAGGAGAGGAAGTTCTGGGAAGGAAAAAGGTGTGGGTAGGAATCTGGGGGTCAATGAGTTCAGAAGTGACGGGCGTACGAATCCATCCCTCCCACTGCGGTACAAGGCGATAGGTCGAGAGTCCAGCTGGAGGGGTCTAGGTTAAGTCTCCTCCGGCATACCACGCAGTTGGTGGGCAGACGCATCGCGAAGATCCGGACAAACCTCATCCCGTGAACCGGGACACTCTTGCTAAGTCAACCACTTGGCGTGACCTATGGCAGAGGTGTGGTTATCCAGTAAATGGTTCCAGGGGCCGCGATACCCCCACCCGCCTCACAAATTGAAAATAAACCTCCCAATTGTGTAACGAGTCAACGAAAACAACGTACTAGTATTGTATTAAAAATGTGTTAAAAACCTACTTAATAATGTATACATAAACATAATCGGTTCGGAGTGTGAAAATAATGTTTAATAAAATAAAATCAATGAGCAGTGCCTTTAGAAAGATTGTAGTGTGTTTTGCATAGTAATTTTAGTTAGTTCAAAACTGACAAAACAAAATAAGATAAATCAAAAACACACAACAGTAGTTAGCATTGGCGTGCAGAAATCATTTTCGCGATCTTAGAAAATCGAAAAAATGTGACAGCACGCCACTGAAAGTGAGTTAGTGAAACAAAACGCAAAATATTACTTAAGACAAACTCTGCCTAGATTATTTATTATTTATTATTACAAAAACAACGATTTTTTTATTAAAAAAATTGTCAAAATCAAATTTCAACTTTCAAGAAAAAACGGTGCAATACACGAATTCAACAATTTGTGAGGAAAACCTTTAAAAAAATCATCTTGGAGGCCTGCAGTGATCGAAGAAGACCACTGCAGGCCTCTGATACAAATTCACAATTGAAATAACAAGGTTCTATCTGACACAGCAATGGTATGCGATAATGAACTCTAAGGTAAATAAATATCCCTAGAACCCAGTATCGCGTGACATTGCCGTTTCAAATAGAACTTTGTAATTTCAAGGATTTATCAAATCTGATTTTGAAAGCATAACGTAACTATGTAGTGACATTTTTTAAAGAGTGATCCACACATATTGGTCTTGCATTTCTACCTCCTTATCCAGTTGTAGAAGCAACCGCCACGTTTCTTTCCACCCATACTGCAAGTGGACAGGAACAATCAGTCGGTCAATCACAGGCCGCAGCGGCCTATCGACTTGCGCGCCTCGCTCCTATTGGCGGACGCGATTTCGGCTGTCAATCTGACGTTTACAGCTGTCAAACTGACACTTGCGAACAACTTTCAATTATTGTTTTTAAATCACTTATATTATATTTGCGGAACTATTTATTTATGCATCGCGATATTATTAACGCTGAAAAGGGGATTTAAAATCAGATTTTTATTATAAACTTAAATTATTATTGTTTAAAAACCGTAAAATTATTAATTAAACTAAAAATATTATTTATTTAAACACACTTGAAAATGTGCAGTCACAACATTCAGGCAAAAAGTCAAGACACGATTCACAGTTTTGAACATGGATATCATGACCTCGCGACCTCTGGATCGGAAAACTGGCGTCAAGTGCGTATGCCGAGGAGTTCAAGTACCACCGAAACCAACAAATAACGAAACTTATGTCGTGTAAACGAAAAATAATAAACTTTTCAATTGATTTTTTTAAATGTCGAACGCCACTACTAAGAATGCGGTTCCATATTCCATTTTCAAATTCAAACTCAGGTGAATTCGCTTTCGATCATAAACAAGCTACGATCGTCGTGCGGAGACTGCCGAAAAGCGTTCGGTAATCTCCGGTGGCTAAATTTAAATACGAAGTGAATCACATGAAGGCGAACGTTCATTAGAATCATTAGAGAATCAGACAACATACCAAGCTCATCTCGGAAGGGACAAACTCGCTGACCTAATACTTTCTCATAACTACCTAGTATACACGAAATCGCATTTTCATACCAGACAATAAATTGAAAATATGGAGCAAAATATACTTATGGCGTATCGAATTTTTTTTCTTGGTATAAGGTATAACTGACATTGCGGGGTAAAAACAGCAGCGTTGACCTAAAAATTCCAAAAAAAAAACTATGCAAATTTCATGTCGCCAGAGCTCACCGTCTGGGAGTTATTGCTGCTTCAGATATTGCGGACAAAAGATTTTCTGCTTTATAATCAAGTTATCGCCGGTCCAATGCCAAAGCCGAGAATCCGTATTTTAGCCAGTTTGAGTATACCCTTTTTTTAAATTTTAAATGGAGTCACTGGCGTTTGTTTTTATTACACACTAGCTGGTTCCCGGCATGCGTTGCAATGGTACATTCAGAGAAATAAATTGTTTCTCCCTGCATGATCTTTGCCGTGCGTCCCCGTTCCCCTCCCGCATCCCCTATCCCTCCCCTGTTCCCCTTCCACCTTCCCCGCCTACCCTCTACCCTCTCCCGCTCCCTCGTCCCGCCAACCGAGTTCCATATATTCAGTCCCAGTACATTCAGCTTTCAAACAGCTCGCGTGCAATTTTTTTAATAAAATTTTCATTTTTCATATATTTCAAATATTCATTTTCGTATATTATAAGAACAGTCAATTCTAATTTGGTAACTAACATAGGTACCTATTTAAATTATCTATAATTTTAAAAATCCATAGACAATTCTTAAAAAAAACAGCTGCCTGCTATCTTCACATTTATCAAACGCGTGAACTGTCAAACGTGCGAAGTTAAAATAGTCGTTTAGTTTTCTGCAAATATCCAATTTTCTGTGCAATTTTCTTAATTTTTTCTCTCCGTAAGAACCTTCAAAAAAGTATTAGAAAACTTTTAAAAAAAGATTGACGAAATAGGTAAAGTCGTTCTGAAGTTATGGAGTGACTAAGGTAAACAGGGATTCATTTTATGTAACTAGAGTACTAGAGGTTAGTTTGGTAATTATCTAAATCGATTTATTAAATCAATTCCAAACTCCAAACCTCAATTCCAAATTATGTTTTAGCGAATTCGCGACTTTGGCATTGGACCGACGATATATTTGTCCTTGAAAAAGAAAACAACGAAAAGGTTTCGCTAGTAAAATAGTAAACTTTGAAATATTGACGTAGTACCATTGTGTTATTATTTCAAGGATCTTAATCAATGATACAAATGAATAAGCGAGCTAGAAATAGTTACCTTTACCTAAAAACAACAAATTCAATTAAAAACAGAAAGAATTCGATAATATCAATTTAGAAGAAAAAAAAATCGAGTTAGAAACTTTGAAAAGTTTCCGATATGGCGTTTTAAAATCAAATTGAAATGAATGCTCAACAAACAAAAACCAAATTGAAATTATTTTAAGAAAGTCAAGTGAGATTACACGAAGAAGCCGAAAGCAGGCGAAATAGCGGCAGTCCAAGTGGATGAGGGTTATTTTTACTCTTCCAACCAAATCAACTAAGCAAGCAAGGAATGTCGCCTCGAGGCAAACAGAAAAGTTAAACATTAGAGCCGAGAGCTCACATACTCGGTAAATTAACTGATTGTAATACTGTAACAGCGTGTTACGAGATTGCATCGCGAAACTCCAAGATTCGTGAAAACCTAAGAAAAAATGTGAATTCATTGGCCCAAACAAAATAAATTACTTGTAAATACGTAAATCAAGGGTTAGTGCGTTAGTGCGATTTTTTAACATTGGCCACAGAGGAGGCCCAGAGAAAAAACTTCCCTCAGGGCCTATGTCATCTTTGGAGACGCTGTGTGGAGGTCATATTGGGAAAAGGAAGGAGAGGAAGCTCTGGAAGTCTGGAGGTTAGTGTGCGCAGGAGTGACGGGCTTACGAATCTATTCCTCCTACTATGGTGCAAGATGATGGGTCGAAGCCGGAGGAAAAAAAGCTCAGGAAGACCTGAGGAAAAAAAATCCCCCAGAGCCTATTGCTCTTCCTGTCCTGTCACTCTTACTCTCCCGGTAACTGCACCTCAGGCTGATAATACCAAAATAATATCATCAAAATCAAGGTTTTGTGTTCCTCATTTTTCTCTTCCAAAACTGGACCAATTTAAAATTTTCTTTTACTCACTGTATTCGAAGAAAATACTCTGTGTACCTACGTTTTACTTTTTTTGTACATTGTCAGTTTGTACACAGAACGTCAGTTGAAAGGAGGGTCATAACTACTATAAGAAGAACTTATCAAAAAAATCAAAACGTACCGACTAATAGTCGATATCTATCTTTTCTACATCTCACATATTATAAATTAAAGTCCTCTGCCGCGTCTGTCTGTCTGTTCGCGATAAATTCAAAAACTACTGAGCGGATTTTCATACGGGTTTCACCAGTAGATGGAGTGATTCATGAGGATGATTTAGGTATATAATTTGTCAAGATTTTGTGTAAATTGGTTGAAATATAAAGGAGAATGTCTGTATGTGGTGGACGAGCGGGCTGGCAAGCGGGCGGTGTGGATTTGATCTTTATGCAAAGGAAGGTCACTGTCTACATTTGATTTTGAAAACTGTGTGTAAAGCCCGGGCATCGTCGGAACTTCAGCTAGTATTACATTAAAAAAATGTTTGCAGTGGTGTTAAAATCCAGAGAGGAATTGGGGAATACGTTTGTGAGGGCGAAAAGTCACCCGAATTCCTCTCAATTTACATTTCCAAGAATCCACTTCATTCATTCAAACAAACAAAAGTGAAATTCAAATAGATGTACATTTTTAAAAAGCATTTCACATATTTTTAAACACATTTTGTTTTCTATAGCCTCAATGTAAGTTTTAGCTAATTTGAATCACATTAGAATGCTCGCACTGTAAATAATATTCTGAGTATTTTTTTATTTATTATTTAAACCAAGATGGATACAAATACATTTTTTAATATAAACCACCTCTCCAGGCTGAGGAGCCTGTTCCAAGTTTCTGTTCATCTATGTATCAGGTATTTAAAGGTTAACTTTAACTTACACCATAAATAAATATAAAAATCAAAATAAGCTTGCTTGGGTGTATATGAGTTGTCTATGAATTGCTAAACCATTCATCCGATTGCATTGAAACTTTGGGGATTTGATGTGCGCTTGCCCGCGATGGTTTCTATATATAATAGTGAGCTCTGGCATTATGAGATTTGTATTAAAAAAATGTAATGGATGGTACGCGAGCTGTTTGAAAACTGAATGTACCGGGACTGAATATATGGAATGCGGGAAGGGGGAGGGACACTCAGGAGGGGGGTTCGAGGGTAGGGGAAAGCGGGAGAGGGGAGTGGGAGGAAATGCGAAGAAGGCGGAGTGGGAACGCGTGTGGGGAAGGGGACGCGGGAGAGTAAGGGGAGGCGGAAGGGGAACGGGACGAATGGGAAAGGACACGCAGGGAGAAACAATTTCTTTATTAAGTGGCAAAGCAACGAATGCCGGGAACTCGCTAGTAAATAAATAAATTTAACGGTACGCGTCCATCCCGCTAATGCCAACGAATCTAGTACATAAACGTAGTAGGTACGTAATTATTACGTACATAGTAAAATTGATTAGGATTACGAGTGACAGATTTTTTGGCGCGAGTTCTGACAGCTGCTGTAGTTTGCAAGTCAACGTTTGTTTACTTTAGGTACTGTTTTGTAGTAGAGCATAACTTTATGTGTGCAATGTGTGCATGTCATTGCATCGTCAACATAATTGCATACAATTATCGCGCCGGTCAGCCACTTAGTAGCCGAGTGGTCCAAAGGGTCGTGTTTCAATCCTGTCTTTAAAAGTAAATATATCATATCGCATAGGTAAGGGCAAAGGCTCAGACTCACAGCAGATATCGATCGACCAGTTGATTAGTCAGACATTTGAGACATTAGACAAAAATTTGAGTTGAGTATGCAGTGACACTTGTATATAAAAGTTTACCATCTATCTCATGGGTTTTTAACGTGGGCGATAACGCCCCCTTGTGGGCGTTTGAGACTTTCAGGGGGGCAGTAGAAGTCCCAGAGAAAATTAGGGAGCGTTGAGATGACACAATGAAGGCGTGGCAGGTAAAAAAAATATGGTCTAAAAAAGACAAAAAAACACGCTAATCACGTACTAATAAAGCAAAGTAAACTTTATTTTTTGTTATTTGTAATCATTTTTATCACTTATTATGCGAAAATTCACATATTGTGGTAGTTTGGGAAGTGGATGAAAATTGAACTGAAAGATTCCATTACATTACATTCAGATCTTAAACAGCATTTAAAAAAACACTGTGAATTTTTTCATACATATAACTTGTAAAATTTATTTTTATTTATTTATTTCTATTCGCAAACATACACTTAACAGATTATTACATTGGTTTAAGTACAAAAATAATAAGTTTCAGTATAATAAAGAATATGAAAAATGTTATTGATCCGTAACTGTACGTA
This sequence comes from Limnephilus rhombicus, assembly GCA_929108145.2. Taxonomy (NCBI): domain Eukaryota; kingdom Metazoa; phylum Arthropoda; class Insecta; order Trichoptera; family Limnephilidae; genus Limnephilus; species Limnephilus rhombicus. Next base: position 8,279,938 of record OV815296.1, read on the forward strand.
AATTGGTTAAAAGTAGTGTTTTGTGAACACCTCACTAGGCGAACCTGTGCTGAGGTGTTCCCATTTTTAGGATAAGTGCTCTTCTGTCGGCAAGAGTCGAAGCACAGTATCCTCATTGATTTTGTCAAGAAGGGCACCGTGGGTCGATCCATGACGGCAGTATCCTATACATAAATTAAATATTAGTAAGGATCTATATGCAGGTTATTTCAGGATATCTAGAATATGTATAAGATAAAAGAATTACTTGATATACAATTAGGTATAATTTTTCTACAGACCTCCCGCCACTAGTATTAAATAATATTGTGGTACTTTTTTGTGGTACTTTTTGTGTCCCGAAACAATTTTTATTTATTATTTTTTTTTTTAAGTTTGGGTTGGGTCATGTTTGGTTAGGTGTTATAATCTTTTGAGTAAAGAGAATACCTTGTTGTTTGATCCAGTCTTTGATTAGTTTTTTGTGATGGATTGTTGATGTATAAATAACTGAAACTAAAAATTTTTGGAGCATACTTTGCGATTTTTTTCTATCGAGGTAATTTTATATAATTTGCGTTTCGGCGCGAGCAAAGTCTAGATATTATCTTCAAGAATAACATATATTTTTTTAACCCTTCGAATAATAAGAAAATAATTTTCTGTCACCTTTTTTTTGCCTGTTAAGGTTTGCGTGCAAAATTCTTGTTTCATCCCATGCATTTTAAATGTTCCTATTTATTGTTTCTTTTAAACGCTTTTGCAAAAACAAAAATTGTACTAAAATGTAGATAAAATAATCTTTCCGATGTGTTTATTAGAAATTAACATTTTTGTTTCTAAATATTAAAATTTTAATATTGGAAATGTAAATTGGCTAAAAAATGCACACCTGCAAATATTTGAATTAAAGTAATTAAAATAGAATAAATCCAAAATTTTAAATACAGATTCCTTTTCTACACAAAATTTGTAATAAAACTGTCACCTCACTTTTTATCACTTTCATACAATTTTATTTTAAAATTAAATGTGTGATACGTCACAAATTGGCGCAAAATTAAACCGTCACTTTTGATCGGGTTTGTAAAATATCTGAACAACCTAGCTCATATAATTCTAAGACAATGAGAAGCATTATTTCATTCCGTTTCTACCATAAAAGAAATCACAAATATTCGCATGATAGAAAGAGAGATATCTAACTTTTAATAATGCACGTTCGCTCTGGGACAATCTGGGTCTCCTGTTATTATAACGGCATATGATGCTTTGGGCTCCTGTGATTAGACGGGTTAAGAGCTTTAAAACTTACCGTGTTAAAGGGAAATATGTATTAAATCGGTACAAATCCGGGTTGCGGGCCCTTGCAATAGTTAGTTTTAGACGGATAAACAAAGAACAGCTCTGGAAGTCTCGTGTCACGATTTGGTAGTCGGAATGTTAATAGTTTAATATTTATTTTTATTTTTCTAATATTTGATTTATGGTGAGCATTCGAATAGTGCTTTCCTCCTTGTCTCTAAACTTAGTATTTCGGAGATGTCTGACTAATCTTAGCATTTTGGATATGTCTGACTAATCAACTGGACGATCGATGTGACGATGACTGGGGAAGTTTGGGGAGCGCCTGACTCTTAAGAAATGATCACTAAATCATACAAATAATCGAGTAATATATTATTTTTAACTTTTATCGTAAAATATTTGACCGAGACGAATGACATCATGAAACAGAACTTGCCAAGTTAAAACTAAGTTAAGCAAAAAGCTTGTCCGTGCTTGGATGGGTGACCGATTCAACATTCATAGAATGCAAAAACTTTATTTGTGAATATTAATTAATTTTTTAAATATACTCGACTATGGAATTTTAGGTCAACGCTAAGAGTATGGATACTAGAGAGACGGCATGTAAAGTGTGCCCCACTGCCCAAAGCATGCCTTTTCAAAAATTTTACCGAACGGTTTTTAGATGGCTGACATTGGCTTTTACACCTCGGTCGCGCATAGAGCTCCCAGAAAAACGTTCATAAAACATAGAAAAATGGTCCACTGTGCCGTAAAATTGTGTAAAAGTAGTTCTATGAAGACCTTTAAGAAAAAAGACGGTCTTACCTTTCACATGTAAATGTTTAAACATAGCTTAAATATACATTTTGTAATTTTCGGCGTGTTCATTTCAACCGCCTTCGCCATGAGCCCGATGTTATCACGTGAACTCCGACTGCCAATGGGCCGAATCAGTCAACTTAAATTATAATAATTAAAAATTACCAAAAAACTTTTATGTTTTTATTAATCATGTCATAGGTATATGTTTTTTATCATTTAGCTTATTCATTTTTAAAAAATTTTACTTTGTCTTTTTTGCACTGTTATTTTTAGATTTTCTTCCTACTAATTTACCACTCCTTTTACATATGTTTACAACGTTAATTCAAAGTTTATAATCACTGTATTGTTATGTAAAAGTCACATTGACATGCCCTCGTAGCTGAGGGGTAAAGCTCTTGACTAGCAATCCGGAGGTCGCGGGTTCAAATCCCGAAATAAATTTTATTCGATTGATCTGTGTTTTCAACATTTTATAATTAAAAACATTATAAAATATATTCCCGGCACGGTCCAGGTGGAAGACATTCTCAGTATCGCTCTGGCGTAGGTAAGACCACCATTCAGAATTGAAATGTTGCTTGAAATTGATTTAGCCGTGTTTGTCGACTAGATCTGAATAGCCGGGTACTTCTCCAGCTTTCTCTCCACCATTTATTTCCCCTCGCCATTTACCTTCAGCCTCACAACGTACATGCTACAGACGGAAGCAGTTGGGATTCTTGTGATATATTATATGGTATATCTCTACATATTATAAAACAAAGTTATTCGCCGCGTCTGTCTATCTACTATTCGCGATAAACTCAAAAACTACCCAAACGGATTTTCATGCGGTTTTCACCAATAGATAGAGTGATTCATGAGAAAGGTTTAGATATATAATTTGTCAAGGTTTTGTGTAAATTTATTGAAACATATAATATATCTGGTTAAGCGGCAGCGGGCAGCGGGCAATGGGCTGGAAAATGGGCGGTGTGGATTTAATTTAACAGATGGCGTTGGTTATAAAGGTTGGGTAATGGCGTGGAATTTTTTTACGTTAGCCACAGCAACGTGTGGCCGGATCTGCTAGTATAATCTAATATGTACATTATTTTTAAATAAATTAATTATGAAATAACACAATTTAATCAAATAAAATTTATTTTCCCACGCAAATAAGTCAAGCAGTGTTTGTTCCTATCACTTATTTTTTTTGTTATCATTGTAAAACTGTAAATACAGTTCTTTTATAAGATTAATATCGAGCACGCCTTTCTTAAAACTCAAGCACCAGTATACATCAGAATAGAACGCACAAAAATTTTCACTGCAAGTCTGTTGATTTTATAAAATACGTATAAAAAACCATACTTACTATTTATATGATAAATTAAAATCTATTTCAAACTGATGAGTTAAGCAATGATAGCACCAAGGAATGGCGCCTTGAGTTACAGCGAGTTCATAACACTAGTTATTTTACCCACTTGCAATTGTCAAGTAAAAAGTGAGGCCGATGTATTTCGACAAGCGCTTCACAAATCTTGATTTCGCAAAAAATGAGTTAAGTACGTCCTAGTAGATAAAGGTAACTTAAAATGACTTGTATAGGGAACAATAAAAATTAAACAAGACATAAGTCTCCAGTCTCCTTGTTACTACCCTTTCCTCATTTCATTACTTATTTTTCAATTAAGCTATTATATTTTATGTCCAAAATTTAAAAAAAAATTAACGAAAGTTTAAAAAATATAAAAATAATTATGATTCCCATTCACAGTTCGGCCCTTATCTCCAGAGCGCCGCCTTCCCCCCGCAAGCTAGCCACATTCCCCGTTTCTATCCCCTCCCACTAGACGGCTACAAGTTTGCGAGCTACATAGGTTTTTCGCTTATCCCCGTAATATTCCGAAAGTATTGCCGCTTCCCTTCAATCTTAGTTCTCTTAGTTCCATGGGTCAACGCAACTATGACCAGCGCGTGAAGTCATTTCCACCATAACTTTCCAACATGCAGATCTAAAATTAAAAATATTTTACTATAATTTAGATGAGACACGAAGCGAAGAGAGCGGTTCCATTTTTTACCTCCAATTAGTTCAATTTGACCTCCAACGCCGAACGACCGGAAACTACCGAATCCGGTCCCCGCACAGCGCTACTCGCGTGCTAATAGTGGAACACGTTTCGACGAGATTTTAGTACGCAATAGCACATATCCGACTATCCCGTGATATTCCCCGGTCTGCGCTAGAAAGTAAAATAAAGTAAAACTCTTGCCTAGATGGGTAGAAACTTAGTAATTAGTATAAAGCTGTTTATTATTATTTCGTATATTAAGGTGATGCACCACGTCGTGTAAAATACGGGATCAGCCCACTAACAATAACACTCCTTGTGTAGATGGCGATAAGGTTTAAATTCCCGTTTAACACCAGCCGGCTGTTTTGATTTATTCACGAAAAAAAACATCGCCAAAAACTTGTTTTATGTTATTTTGCGAAGCTCAGGGACAAACATTTAAATGATTTGCGATCATTTTCTAAAGAATTTAATTGTACACATTACGAATTTACGAATTTTACAATAAAACTATTAACGAAAAGGGGTTCGAAGGAGATTTTGAACTTTAAAGCAGTTTTTATAGGCCTGATACTTTATTTTTTTCTGAGCTTAAAAAGACTAACAAAAAATACTCGATTATTTCAAACGAAAATATGTGTTCTATTCGCAGTATTTAATTAAGGAATCTAAAATATTTTTAAGCTAACTAATCATATGATTTTGCATTGCCTAGTGCATCACCTTAACTTATTATTATTGTGTAGCTGTTTGGGAATATCCTTTACGACAGCAGTGAGCTACTTTTTTATGTCAGTTCCTTGAAGTAGATTTATGCATGTTACGTGTTACAACCTCCTTTGTTCCTTCGTTGTCTTCTCAGAGACTTTAAGCAATAGGCCACTTGCATGGATTTCATAACGACTTGGAGAAAATCGTGTGGATAGATTTTTTTTACTAAGATTACGAAAATGTTAGTAATTTTTTTTAGAAATATACAGTTTTTTTTATTTTTAAATAAATAAATCCACTATTTGGGCCCGTGACGTGACTACATGAAAATGTCCCGTCTCCGAAAATGTTCCTATTAATTTTGTAAAATTCCACGCTGATTAATTTTTTGATATGGCAACACTTTGATTTCAGGCGAATTTTTGAATTTGACATTTAACGTTCACTAGATTTATTGTTTGTTCTCTGCGAACTTATCATTTGGTTCGACTTTTTGACAGATGTTATGAAGAGAACCCCCGTACATTTTACGCTCTCTGAACGTGTTTTAGAGGTATAATGGTGCTTTTTCGTTATTTGTTTTTGGGGTGTTATGCCGTGTTGCGCTACCTCCTTCTTTAGCCAACGTTTCGGACATCGTTGCAGTGTCCATCATCAGGGCAGATCCGGCAGATCCGGTAGATGTGACATCTACCGGATCTGCCGGATCTGCCCTGATGATGGACACTGCAACGATGTCCGAAACGTTGGCTAAAGAAGGAGGTAGCGCAACATGGCATAACACCCCAAAAACAAATAACGAAAATGCTTTTGGCCGTGAAAATCTTAAAACTTATTTGATATAATGGTGCTGATTTTGACAAAATCAAATTTTATAATATTCTTATTATTATTATAATTTACAAGTGCAAGTATATTATATTGGATTTAGTAATACAGATGTCGAATATTAAAATGATTTATGATCAATAAGATGGACCAAGGAAAAAAATATTTATGAGATGTTGTAATATTTTTGGTATGCCTCGTTATTCTCCTGTGCCCTTTTTTAAAATGTGTTTTCAAAAACACGAATTCAAAAATACGATTAAAAAAAATGCAGAATGTCTTAGAATATTTGCCTAAACCGGAAAAAAATGTGATGCAAGTGGCCTATTAATCCATTATTATTAACTTAAAAGCACACACACACACACAAACGTATCATTCAGTTAAGCACTGTGCACTGGTTTAACGTCAATATTTCAGGTTTTATGGCAAACTTTTTAATTTTAAACGTTTCTTTTCGGATTTGAACCCGCGTCTGTTCGCGTTAGGAGGCGGCTGGCAAACTGCTGCGGGCGGCGCTGGTTGTATCAGGAACGCTATCGAAGTTTAGAGTTTAGACGAAATTCAACGAAAACCGACGAAAGACGCCGAAGCTGTTTAATTTCTGTGTATATTTCGAGACTTGTGTAATCTATTTCGATACGAAATATACGTTTCAGGGAATTCCGCTCCATGGGTGCAATAGGGCCACAGTTAAAATATACAAGCCAAATTCCTTATATCACTACAAATACAGGTAATGTGCATAAAAATCGCTTGGCAAACAGAGCCTAAAATAAAATAAAACCATCGACTGTCCGTTTGATAGATTTTGTTAAGGGCCCGCAACCCGAATTTTTACCGATTTCTTACATATCTCCCTTAAACACGGTAAGTTTTAAAGCTCTTAAAAAAATATATGTTATTCTTGAAGATAATATCCACACCACACATTGCCCGCGCCGAAACGCAAATTATATAAAATTCCCTCGATAGAAAAAAATCGCAAAGTATGCTCCAAAAATTATTATAAACACGTTTTCTTCAATTATTTTACAAGTTATATGTATGAAAAAATTCACAGTGTTTCTTTTGCTGTTTAAGACAATGCCCGCGAGATTTTTGCTCTATTTTAAACGAGTCGTGTTTTATTAAAAAAATTCGCAATTTTCGCATCGATTTTGTCGCTGTAAATGTTAGCGCTCTCCTCTAACATTCGTAATTTCGTATCTCTCCGTCTTCTTCTTTACGAGCCCGTTTGCAGCCCGTTAGAGTACAGGCGTCAGGTGGGAATGCTGTCCTTGTTCTACGGGTATTGCAATGGAAGATGCTCTGAGGAACTAGCGTCATTGATCCCCTCAGCACCGGTGCATGGTCGGGAACACGCGCCCAACCTATGTACCGGGTGACATTAGTTACATCATGAGAACGGGTCGTTTCTATGGCTCGTTCTTGAGTTCAACAGCTCGGCTGTGGAACGATTTGCTGGCGTCTGTGTTTCCTCCCTCCTACAACATGGGTCTCTTCAAGACTCATGTTCACTCCCTCCTCTCCTCAAAAAGACCCTCCACAAATCATCTTCAAAGATGACATAGGCCCTGAGCGAAATTATTTTGCCCAGGGCCTCCCGTGTGGAGTTAATGTAAAAAAAGTCTAGAAGCGGTCGATTTTAGCGAAAAAGCGTGATTTTATTTATTTTGTGAATAATTTTATGAGAAAGAAAAAAGTTAATCAGGGAAATTGTCAGAGAGAATCTTGCCAATAAAATTGTATTTTTTAATGTTTCTTCTGCTTTGCGTTCATCATTCAAATGTCCAATGAAAATATATGTATATATTTTTAGTTTACGCTGATATTTTTGTATAAATTAATTAACCATTTTATTATAATTCTACTCAAGCGAAACCACGGGAAAACCTTTAATTTATCCCGAGCATATTTTTTGATATTCATCATCTAAACCGATTCGTAGTAAAGGTTAATCGAAAATAGTGATTTCCACGGACATATGATGAATTCTGACGTCTATGGTGATTTCACATTATTGGGCTACCACACTTGAGCCATACTCTCGTATTTTGGCCTATTTCAGCGTATCAGGCGAAAAATACACTGAAATGGGAACAAACTAAAATTTACATTGTTGGAAAAAAGTGTAAAATAATAACAGTTTCCAAAAATATGTGGAATGCTTATTTTTTCTTTAGTTACTATTGAAAATATCTGCTACTTTTACATATCGGTAACCTAAGCTGTGGTATATATAAATGAATTGGTATTGACATGATTGCTGAAGTGAAAGATATTGTTAGTTCGTGTGACTATTAGGAACATGAAACGAAATCAATTGCAATAATGTATAAATCATTTTTTCAACAACCATAATATATTATAAACTCATAACGAAAGAGAAAGGGGCCTTTTTGGCCCGGAGCTCTGAACGCCAGTATATAAAAAAGTCAATTGCTGGGCTGACAATAAGGGTACTACTCTTATGGACGAGGGTGATTATTAATTTTTATTTTTATTTCTACTTTATGAATGAAGACAATATTAGCGAAACTCAATCGAAAATCTGGAAACAGAAAAATCAGAAAAAGATATTTGCACCTCTGGGACTCGAACTCAGGACCTTTCGCTTTCCGGGCAAATGCGCTACTAAATCATACATAAAGATAGCAGCAAAATCAGTAATAAAATATGCGTTAAGAAAATGAAGATAATGTTGGTGGTGCTTAGTCTTTAAATATGATACAGTTAAAAATGAGCGAATCGGATATCGACACCTTGGCGCAGTGGTAGCGCAATTGCCCGGAAAGCGAAAGGTCCTGGGTTCGAGTCCCAGAGGTGCAAGATATTTTTCTGATTTTTCTGTTTCCTGATTTTCGATCGAGTTTCACTAATATTGTCTTCATCTAATTAATTATATACCTGTAGACGAGTGAACAAGAACTGCGTCGATTCTGAAAGGTGGGATCTCGCCAGGACGATACCGAGAGTATCTTCCATTATGGAACGAAGTGCAAATTTACCAAATCTATTTTATATATGAATGTAAAAAAATGTACCTATACATTTAAATTTTTCCTTGCTGGAACTGGAAGTTGAGCCCTCAATACCAGGATCCCCTTTGTTAAGGAGTTTTGGTAGTCTTGCGGTAAAATACTTTATACATTTTGATTAAAGCACAGGCTTTGGTTTCGGCATTTTGATTTTCGGAAAATTTCTACATAATATATAACACCTAGCGATCTGTTTGTTTTTTCAAGGTGCAGACGAGATACGAGGTATGTTGTCAATGGTGAATAGCCACGATTGAGAAAACTTTAGTTTAGGCCGCATCGCAGCGAATGTGCCATCAACTGTCAAACAAAAGTGTTTACGTTTTTTTTACGTAACACCGTTTAGAGATGAAACATAAAATGACAAATGGGTATCTACTCCCACACAGTCCAATCTACACGTAGATTTCTGGCTTCTCCCCATCAAAATATCTAACGTATAACAAAATAATAATTAAAAGATGACTCGCAATGTAAAAACGTAGATAATGGAAACAAAGCCATAATATAATTTTGAACGTTAAAATATCCTAGTACTTAAGATTATATTTATTGGACACTCTATTATATAATTTATGAAATAACTCCTACCCCAAGCTCAAGAGCTCTCTTAATTGGCGTAGAAATCCTTGAAATTGTGTGTTTCACTATTTTGTTTTGGCCATAGTATCGGACAGTATTAATACCGTAGCGTCTGCGTGGTTGAATTTCAGAACCCAGCTACGAGTACATGTCGGACGCTACGCCACACGCGCCGCCCCACAAATAACATCTGTGTAAGTGGAATTTCACATAAAGCTACTGTTATAATTCGGTTTCAAATTCAAGAATTCGACACAAGATGTCGCTACTTCCGTCAGCAGGTCTCGGTAGGCAGACCTAGACAAATCTCACCCCGTGAACCTGGGCAACCAAATCACTAAACGTAGCTAACCACTTTGGGTGACCTACGGCAGAGGTGTTGGTTATCAAATAATCTCCGTAGTCCGGTGGGTAAGACTCTTGGCTCACAATCCGGAGGTCGCGGGTTCGAACCCGGCATGCGCAAATAAATTTTATTTGATTAATTTGTGTTATTTCACAATTAATTCATTAAAAATAATATATAGTATATTTGCGGCATGTTCCAGAGTGGAAGATACTATCAGTATCGCCCTGGTGTAAGACCACCATTCAGAATTGAAACGTTGCTTAAAAATGGCTTTAGCCGTGTTTGGTGACCAGATCTGAATAGCCAGGTAGTTCCCAACCTTCCTCTTCCCCACCTCCTTCCCCTCCCCACTACCTTCAGCCTCACAACATACCCCAATTGGGGATGCCATAGTCTCACTGGCTCCAGACGGGAGCAGTTGAGATTCTTGTGCGGCATTCACTGTAAAAAAAATTTAAAAAAATGGTTCCCGGGGCGGCGGAACCTATACCCGCCTCCCAAATTAAATAGTATTAGCAGCATAGATGAACGATGTTGGTGACACTTTTGTGGGCGCTGTTTCGTACTAATAATAATGGCTAGGGGCCAATTTCCCTTGTTTCCATTATCTATTATTTCAAACCTAATCCGTTCTGTTATATTCTTTTGTTGTGGGAATGGACGCGACGCAAACTCGTGCCATAATATATTATTATTTGACGTAGACAGTTGTAATTAGTATTAAAGTTATTTAGTTCTTTGATGTCGGCTGTACGAACGCATTAGCATCGATTCCATTTACCTTTGATAGCGTCATAAAAGGTCCCCCACACCACTGCACATGCACTATAATATGCAGCAATCAGCTAATGTCAAAATGTTTTATATCACTGAACTAGTAAGTATTAAAATTTCTATTTTTGAAACTGACAAAATTCATGGTGGAATTCCATTATAATACACTAGCTTTTGCCCCCCCGGCTTCGCTCGCATAGTATTAGGGGGTTTCCCACTCCGCCTCCTCCACCTCTCCCCCCCCCCCACATACCCGTTACATTCATTTTTCAAACAGCTCGCGTGCCACCTATTAAAACGTAACAATCAAACACGCGCAGTTTTGCATTTATAATATTAGTATAGATTAGTATTTTATACATATTTGAATTTTTACTATCAAAGAAATCTCCGTAGTGACCTAAACAAATAAAAAAAATGACAGCGCACGTCAAAAAATTACTTAGCAACGCTTTGCGTATAATAAATAATTTCATAACGCCAGAGCTCATTCATAACGCTAGAGCTTACCAATATATACAGCCTATATTACTCGCAAATAATGTAGCTTTCTATTAGTGAAAGAATTTTTAAAGTCCATTCAGTATTTATTGCGTGAAAGAGTAACAAACATGCTTACAAACTTTCGCCTTTATATTTTTAATAGGAATGTGATTATAATAAAACAAATATGAAACTTATTTCTACTTTCGTTTATTTGACCGTGTCCGGTTTCAGCTTGTTAAAACCATCTTTAGACTGGTACAAATTTATTCTTAGAATACGGTTTATACACATAACATATAGGGGAGGGGGGTGGTGGTGGATTTAATCAATTATATTAATTTCCATTACATTTGTTACTAAGTCGTCTTTGACTGCCGAATTTCTAATTATTTTGGTTATTCCCAGTAGGCTAAATTACCTCGGGTTTGTAGCTACTTCGATACTGTTCGGGGAATTGAACCTTACAAGTACATAATATAAATTATGAATGACCTAATTTTAATGTTGTCAAATCGTTATTATTCCATATCATCATAAATATAATTGACTAAAATCCTTATAGACCATCCCTCTCCCCCTCCCCCGTATGTTATGTATATAAACCGTAGGTTAAGAATAATTTGTACCAGTCTGAAGATGGCTTTAACAAGCTGAATCCAATTAGGGTCAAATAAATTAAAGTGGAAATAAGTTCCTATTCGTTTTTTTATAATGTAGTAAATATTACTTCCTAAATAGACCGGACCTAGTCATTCTAGACAGAAAATGCTGTTAAAGGTTGATGTCGCCAAAGCTAACCGTTGAGTTTGTGTTGACGATGATTGAAAATGCATAATGTAATTTTCTACAGTTGCAAACTGTTTCAACGTCTAACGGTGAGCGTGAAAGTGAATTTAAAATGAAAATGATAAAATTCTCCTTACTTGGCGTGTATGCAGTATGCACGCCATGTGTCAGTTATACATGTTCATATTGCGACTGCAAAGTTACGTAAGTAACTAACACAATAATTCAATTAATCGAATTATGATACAATATCTAGTCATTTTATTTACACACAATGTTGCTACCTTCACAGTTATAAAGCTCGTTTCGAACATGATGTGGAGATGATAATAAAAACCCACATTAGAAAAATCTGTAAAATTATAGAATTCCACTTCTTTATGCACAAACGGTGACCAGACAACTCAGAATGAAACCAACTCAGAAGCGCCTCAGAAAGGTCATTAAGAGTGATGATAAAAAAATATAAAACATTGGTTAAACAGGTTAGGGAACGTACCCATACTACGTGACCTGTTCAGGGGGGGGGGGTCATCAAAATACCACGCTTGGTCACAACGGGGGGGGGGGCTTAGGTTTTTACCACGTAGTCAATCTAGAAATCTCGCGTTTTTTTCGAGCTACGAGGGGAGGTTTTTAAGTTCGCGGAATGGGAAGGTATGTAAGTGATTAATGGGGGTACCGCTGAATTAGGTACTAATTGAACAACTCATTTTTAGGATAAACACCGGGTTTTATCGTAATTAGGTCATTAGTCTTTGAGCTATCTTCGACCAAACACTTCAATCGGGAAGAAATTGTGAAATGTGGAGAAAATTGAGTTCCGCGCTGTTATAAAGTTCCTTTAAGTTAATTTAAAGATCTGAAAAATGTATTAGGATAGTAGGTGAATATGTTGAAAAGGTTAAATAATTTTGGTTTTTATTTCCACTCCTTACCCAATCCGCAAACCTAAAAACCCACCCTCGTACATTCAAATAAGTGAAAAAGTTCAGGGAACGTGTTTGTTGAAGATGTTTGAGATGAAAAATGTTTATAAAAATAACAAGACTTTCGTTTCCATAAATTACGTTCCGGTTTCAATATATTTTGACATAAGTTTTATCTTGATAATATTTTTTCCACTTGTAATGCATGCACACTTGCTGTCACGCAGCAAGCGGATGGAACCGCACAAACAACGACTAAATAAAATACCTACCCTAAAAGAGAACTTGGCATACCGATAAACATTATTTTTAAATGGTTGTAGAAAAATGGCGGACAAGATGGAACCAATATGTATTACTTATCATATAAACTGAATAATAACCTCAAATTCAATTTGGGAAGCGGGTCTGGGTACCACCGCCCCGGGAACCTTTTATTGGGTAACCAAATCCTCTGTCATAGGTCACCCCAAGTGGTTCGCTGCGTTTGGTGACTTAGCAGGGGTGCCCGGATTTATGGGGAGAAGTTTGTCCGGGTCTTGGCGGCGGATGCGTCTGCCCACCAGCTGCATGGCAGGCCGGATCGGGAGAGAATGGTTGAGGGAGTCCCTTTGACTTCTCCAGCCGTTCTCTCTCGGAACATCGCCTTGCACCGCAGTGGGAGGGATGGATTCATACGTCAGTCTCTCCTGGACACACTGACCCCCAGATTCCTACTCACCCCTAATTCCTTTTTCCTTCCCAGAATTTCCTCTTCTTCCTTTTCCAAAAAGACCCTCCACACAGCATCCTCAAAGATGACATAGACCCTGAGGGGAAATATTTTGTAAATAGCCTTGTCCACTATGGAAATTATAAAATTATGGAGGGGTCACGATCCTCCATTTATGGAGGACTGAATTCCGTTGGCGCTAATCAAAACTGTCAAAAGAAGCGAAGCTTGGAGCTTGAAGCTTGGAAGCGTCCACAATGGAGTCCTAGTAACTACCCTGATTTATGGAAGTGAGGCATGGAACTGGCAGAGGAAGGATGAAAGTAAATGATATCCCTGAGGCGTATGTGTGGTAACACCATGTATGATCGTGTGAGAAATGTGGATATCCGCAAAGAATGAAAGGCTGATGTAAGCATAATGAGTAATATTAAGAAAGGGACCCCCAGATGGTTTGGGCATGTAGAGCGAATGAACAAAGAAAGTAGTGTCAGAAGAATATATGACGCAAATGTGAATGGTAGAAGAAGTCCGGGACTACCGAGGAAGACATCGCACGATCAAGTGAATCGGTTACTTTAATTTTAATTTATTTTATTTACTTATTTAGTACAAGATTATATATACATGGTGTATTAGGATGTACCCGAGGGATTTTAACCAGCGATTCCTGAGCATATTTGGAGTAAAAAAATGTAAATAAAGTTTTGGTCTCCGGTGACTTTTTTTATGACAATTTTTTTTTCTTCAAATTCAAACAAAAAAGAATTTCTTCCGCTTGTTGTCTTTGGTCACTCAGCCGACTAACCGACCAACCCCTCACCCCGCCTCCAACTGTCCAACACCTACCATTTTGTAGAAAAAATAAATAAATAAAAACATCAAAGATATCACCGGAGACCAAAATTTCATTTACATTTTTTAATCCAAATAATGTCAGGAATTACATAATTTATGAAATGTTTTGACTGCCTAACTAGGAGGATAACCGTTTTAGAACAGTCAAATTATTATGAGTATGAACATATATAACATGATTTGTACAAAAAAAGAAGGAAAATTTGAACTTGAGTCGGGCCATGTCAAAAATCAGAATAAAAGAAGAGCATGTATGAGACGATGTATGAATGTGAGTGAGGCAAAGAGTGTGTGCCAAAACAGAGTTGTTTGGCGGTCAGTCCTCTCTGCCTACCCCTGCGGGGAAACGGCGGGATGGTTAATTAGTAAGTCACGATCCTCAGCAATAAGGAACCGACTTGAGGAGAATAGCAATGAGAAATACCATAGTTTTAGAACCAGTTATATCGGCTCGCGACGCCTTTCATTGAACGACTATAAATAGTTATGTGAGGAAGGAGCAGGCGGCAGCACTTTGTTTTATTTCCGCTTAGACCAGGTACGTATTGCCGGGTACCCTCGCGGCTGGGCACGCACCGCGTACCGGTATGCGTGCAGTGCGTGCACACTACTATGCAAGCACACGTCAGTAAAGTCGTTCATAGTTTATGTAGGCGTACCGCTGATAGCTCCGTTGTAACCTCTCCCACTTTCATCAACCCAATTTGTACGTAGTTACGCAGAAAGCAGCCAGCTCACAGTTTGGCAAAAATAATATATATTGTCTCATCCGACGGAGTAACGTCAATTCTTTATTCTACTAAAATCAGCCAGGCCGCTTACGTACGAAAAATCGTATTAATCTTCCGAAATATTTGTTGATCGCGAAAAAACCATTTAAAATTGTGCAGAAAGCCCCCACGGCAATCAAATCACCTTTAACGTAGCTATTTCTCAAAAAACATTTAGTAGAAAATAGCCAGAGTCCAACTAGCCGATTTCATCTGACATTCCAACAATAACATTTATCTACCTAATCAGCAGAAAACATTCACGGCGCTTGTGGTTA
This sequence comes from Limnephilus rhombicus, assembly GCA_929108145.2. Taxonomy (NCBI): domain Eukaryota; kingdom Metazoa; phylum Arthropoda; class Insecta; order Trichoptera; family Limnephilidae; genus Limnephilus; species Limnephilus rhombicus. Next base: position 8,295,202 of record OV815296.1, read on the forward strand.
CATACATGCATTTTTGGTAGCTCTGGCTGTTTCTTCAGAAAGGTTTCTGGTTCTGGTTGCAGAAGGGTTCTGGTTCTGGGTTTCTGGTAAGACCCGACATTTGATCGCAGAGTTCACATTCACTAATATCGCTCATCCTATAAAAAGTGAACGAAGTCAAAATTTTCTGTTTTTTTTTAAATTTTATTTTTATCTTTAAATAATAAAGGGATTGTGATTATCGTATTTAAGTTAGATCACTCTATCTCCGCGAGTTGTTGCTAGTGTCTATTTTTGAAGGGACCACTTGTTTAATCAAACATTTGTTTTCGCTCTACTGTAAAATTTACCGTTTTTTGACTTACAGACACGTGATGTGCGATATATATTCTAAAGAAAAAAATCAGACCTGAAAAACCCCAATATCACTAAAAATCTACATTTACATCTTTTTTAAAGTTTAAGAAATTAGTGTCTACTTATTATTTACAATTTTTTGAAGTAAAAAAAAACATTCAAGGAAGTGTGTAGATTTGATAATTCAATTTTTAGACAAAAGTGCTTTTATCTTTGAGTACATTCAATTCAATTCAATTTATTTATTCTTTAAAAACATTACAAAATTTAAAATTTTAATGCGTTTTTAAAAAAAAAATTAACAGTATTACCTTAAACATTAAATTAAATATATAAATGGTAGGCAAAAAAGAAAAAAAACTATATAAGTATTAATTGAGCTTGCCTTTTAAAGGCAGCTTCACTGACGCTAAATATGTCGATATCCGAATTAATTCTGTTCAACAGCGAGATTGCTCTCCCGACTGGCATAACCATTGGCAAGTTAGTTCTGCAAGCCGGGAGATAAAACAGTCTATGCTCTCGATGACGGAGATAACCATCGGGAACATAGAAACTAATGCTCTCCATGATAGCCGAGTTTTCGAACCTTCCACGAATCAGTCTGAAGAAATGTGTTACAATGAGCACATCCCTTCTGACCCGTAGAAGGTTCACACCGAGCATGCCCAAGAGAAAGTGGGTAGGGTAGAGCCACGGATAGTATATGTGGTTGGCTGCTTTTTGCATAACTATGTACAATTCATGTTTATGTAAAATATTTATGTAGATATTTTTTAAAATCCATTAGGTTTGGGATTCGAAGTCATCAAAGAGGATTTTTACATCCAGTTAAAAAAAGGCATGGGTTCTTTAATCACTGTTTGGTCGATTAATGTGGGAATATAAATCAATTGGCATCAAAGAGAGCGGTACGAATCCAACTATTAGACTAAGATATCGACAGTTAGCTCTGGAATAATTAAATTTATACGTTGTTTTCTGTCAATAATTTCTAGGTCAACGCAATTTTTTTTAGGTCGCCATCTAATTATTGTCGTAATTAGCTACTTATTTTTGCAGGTAATAAAGTAATTCGAAAATATTTTAAATTTTTTTTAAATAGGCAATTCACCCTAAAGAGAATTAAATAATCAATATACTCGTTTAGTCTAAGATCCCGATATAAAACGACCATCACCGAGATGTTATTTGATGAAACGTATTTTATATTTAATTTAATATGTCAATAAATATATTGCATATGGGTTGCCTAACAAATTTTAGTACAGGGTATGATTAATTAATATATTTTTTTAAACATTTCACCGGTTTGAGTGAATGTGTGCGACTGAGAGGTCCCAACCAACCATCCCATGCGATAGAAGAGGACACAGCATAGCAGTTGTTTGAAGTCCGTCCATTTAAAGAAAGAGAGTGCGCATGCTATTTGTTCTTGAAAATGAAAAGGAAAGCGATAGACTCGTATATGCTGTGCATCATTTTGGAGTAGTTTATTATTAAAATAGAGGAATAGTTATTAAAAAAAAAAAACAATTAATTATTTACGTGTGTATATTTTGATACCACCGTCATCACTATGAAATAATCTTTAATTTCATTTAATTTTAATTCAATAATCAGACCGGTGCTAAATGCTAGTTTGATTTACCTGTTTATACCTACCTGTTTAAAATAAATAATTTTTTTTTAATTATACGTTGTTTTCTGTCAATAATTTCTAGGTCAACGCAATTTTTTTTAGGTCGCCATCTAATTATTGTCGTAATTAGCTACTTATTTTTGCAGGTAATAAAGTAATTCGAAAATATTTTTAATTTTTTTTAAATAGGCAATTCACCCTAAAGAGAATTAAATAATCAATATACTCGTTTAGTCTAAGATCCCGATATAAAACGACCATCACCGAGATGTTATTTGATGAAACGTATTTTATATTTAATTTAATATGTCAATAAATATATTGCATATGGGTTGCCTAACAAATTTTAGTACAGGGTATGATTAATTAATATATTTTTTTAAACATTTCACCGGTTTGAGTGAATGTGTGCGACTGAGAGGTCCCAACCAACCACCCCATGCGATAGAAGAGGACACAGCATAGCAGTTGTTTGAAGTCCGTCCATTTAAAGAAAGAGAGTGCGCATGCTATTTGTTCTTGAAAATGAAAAGGAAAGCGATAGACTCGTATATGCTGTGCATCATTTTGGAGTAGTTTATTATTAAAATAGAGGAATAGTTATTAAAAAAAAAAAACAATTAATTATTTACGTGTGTATATTTTGATACCACCGTCATCACTATGAAATAATCTTTAATTTCATTTAATTTTAATTCAATAATCAGACCGGTGCTAAATGCTAGTTTGATTTACCTGTTTATACCTACCTGTTTAAAATAAATATTTTTTTTTAATTATTAATCAATCATAACCTGGACTAAAATTTGTTAGGCAACCCATATGCAATATATTAATTGACATATTAAATTAAATATAAAATACGTTTCATCAAATAAACATCTTGGTGATGGTCGTTTTATATCGGGATCCTATACTAGTATCTTATATAGAAAAATCAAAATTTGTTTGTTCGTATTTCATGCGCTGCCACACCGTTCATCCGATTGCGATGAAACTTTGGTGATTTGTTGTGTGCACGCTATATATAATGGTAAGCACTGGCGTTCTCAAATTTTTATAAATGAAAATTCAATATTTTAATACAATATTACAGATATAGATACAATTAAATAAAAACGTAAAAAAATGCACCACGTCGTTTAACATTTGGAGTCAGGCCGCTAACAATAACACTCCTTGTGTAGATGGCGTTAAGGTTTAAATTCCCGCTTAACACCAGCCGCCTGCTTTGATTTACACAAAAAAGCATCGCCAAAATGGTTTTATTTTATTTTGCGTGAAGTTCATTCACTAATATTTAAATGTTTTACGACAATTTTGTAAAGAATTAAATTTTCCACATTATACAATAAAACCATAACCGAAAGTATATGTACGTAAGAGATATTTAACTTTAAAGTGCTTTTGGCCTTTTACTTTATTTTTTCTGATCCTATAAAAAAACTAATAAAAAAAAAAACTCGATTATTGCAAAGGCAAATATTCTACTTGCAGTATTTATTTAAAACATCTAAAATATTTCTGAGCGATCTAATTTTCAAACCAATAATCACGTGGTTTTGCATTGCTTAGTAGTGCATCACCTTAACAGGGTGTTGGTAATTCACGGTTGGTATGATCAACATAACTCGGGTGGTCACTGACCTGCCAAATCTTATTATGTAATATTTATTATAACAACATGCGATTTTTAGCATCATGTTCTAGAAATTTCTAGAGGTTGAAACTTCCAGCCCTTCTTCAAGGATGAGGGATAGAGAGCTACTATACCACATAACTCCCTTGATTATAACTCGTTTCTGAGTTTTAGCGGCACACGCATACAAAGAAATAAATTGATTCTCCCTGCATGTTCCTTCCCATGCGTCCCCGTTCCCCTTCCACCTTCCCCGCCTTTCCCCTCCATCGTCACCCCTCCCGCGAACCTCACCTCCTTCGTTACCCTCCCCTCCTGTCTTCCCACCCTGCCGCTAAAATATATGAAAAACTCTTCGGACTCTTTTGACCGTTCGCGTTGCACCGCAGTGGGAGGGATGAATTTATACGTCAGTCACTCCTGGATACATTTATCCCCACATTCTTACCCATCATTCATACCTTTTTCCTTTCCAAAAATTTATCTCCTTTCTTTCCCTAAAAAGTCCCTCCACACATCAATCACCAAAAAATGACATAATCCCCGTGAATTTTTTTTTCTCAGGGCCTCCTGTGTGCAGCTAATATTAAAAAAACTAGTATGCTTTAGATCACACGACTGAAATAACAATTCTTTAGTTCCATCTGCATGATAGGAAGAGAGAAAGAAAATGTGCGTGCGCACTGCTCTGTCTTGCTCCTACAGTGTGATACAGACAATAGGCTTCCACTGTGTCTTATAATATACGAAACGTAACTGGCTATGAGGAGAGAGAGAAAAAGAAAGTGTTTGCTCGCACCTCTCTCTCTTGCCCCTACAGTAATATACAAAACGTAACTCTCTCTCTATCTTCACTAACTTATATCTCCCTCTCAACTACCGTTCGCCTCGCTTTTCGTAACGCTCTCGTCACGCATTCATTAGCTTCCTCCCCAAGTGAAGCGTGCGTAAAAAACTGTATGCCTGCAACGTATTTCTAAAGCGTCGATGACACGTGGCGAGTTTACAAGCTACTATCTGGGAAATTCACTTTCTGTTAGTAAACTCGCTCAGTGTCATCGTGTTACTTGCTAACTAGCAGTGTGACTAGCAGATTGTTGACAATCTACGAAAAAAAGTTGAAAGGTCGTCAACTTTACTCGCCTACACGCTTGCTCGTGATTGGTTTATTTATGTTTCCAACATGGCTTCCGATAAACAGCTGATTTCGACTGTCAAACATCTGAAGAATTAGTTCACGCAGGCGTCGTTATTCTTGTTAGTGGCGCTAGCAGCGGCCTCAGTTTCCTACGCTTTGTGTGTCATCATGACAATCTCACTCGCCGATTTACCCCCTTTTAAACTTAGTAGATAGTAGCTTGTAAACACGCCACGTGTCATCGACGCTTTAGACACTTTGGACTCGCCAAACGTGTCGTCGACGCTTTACGACACTTTGGACTCGCCAATTGTAAACTAGAACCTGGAGAAGCTCGAAAAGCTAGAAATTTTTGGCGAGAGAAACAGAGGAAGACCACCGATACGTTGGGCTGATCAAGTATCACAGGCGTCCGCAAAGTCGGAGTCCGTAGTTCTCCGTGCATCAGGGGTTTCATTGCAGTGGGGATCACAATCCTCAGCTATGAAGCAGCCACCCAAGAAGAAATCCTGACATTTGTTCCACATTGAGCGGTACTGGAGTGCGATGCGTGTACCGCTATAGTTAAAACGATCGGCAATTCACTACCGTTACCACTGGGCCGCCAGACCGTGACCAAATTATTTTACACTACTTATTAAAAATACTATTACAATTTCAAATTGCATACCGGTAAAATAATAATAATTTTATAAATATTCATCCAATTCTAGAAAACTAAAAATAAATTGTGTTCTTTCTTCGATTGGCAGTTGTAATAATGATCTTCCGTAATTGCAAAAGCAACATTTCCGCTTACAATGGTAATTTTAGGAGAAATTCAAATATGGCAGGTTATTTGTAATCTGTGATGATTATATAAGGAGGAAAATATGTTCTTAATGGGGCCATTCATAAATTACGTCACACGAATTTCACGATTTTTTTTATCACCTCCCCGCCCCCTAGTGTGACGTCACATATTTTGCAATTTTACATCTAAAAATAATTTTTCGTTCACATTAAGTTTAGCGTTTTAAAATTTTTGATTTTTACATGTGACGTGACATAGCTGATGACCCCATGCCCCTTCTTCCACAATGACACACTTCTCTACTCCCCCCCCCCCCCCCCCCCTTAAGGTGTGACGTAATTTATGGATGGCCCCTAAGTAGTGATGGCAATATGGAATGGTCACAGGCTCCGGACGATTCCATGACGATTGATCCCCCGACAGTTGGCCCCCCGGCATACTTATATACAATATGCAGTCTGTTTAGAAAAAATACGTCAACGGTTATGTAACGGGATTGTCTATGTTATCTTTGCTTTAAAAAACAGCCTACGTTTTTGAATGGTTTGTCTGGCAAAGCAAGGTTTGTGTAGCGGGCTTGTGTACATTATCTTAATTTTAAAAGTTTTATAAAAAAAAAGTGCGTATTAACCGTTGACGTTTGTTCCGAACTGCAAACAGAGTGACAGTGTGAAAGCAAATGTTCAATTTACGTAAATAAAATTAAAAATGTAACATTTTCAACCTCCCCCAATGCAAATAGTTGTCTTTTATGGTAATTAAGAAGAATCTAAAAGTTTTATCGAAAAAAAGTGCGTATTAACCGTTGACGTTTGTTCCGAACAATTACCAAAATACGGTATCCCTTCTAACACAAAATATAACTAAGTGTCCCGAAGGGGTGTGCAGAGACGAAGTACACGGGATAATAAAACTATAAAACATATTGATGGCGGAAATTTGAGATGCTGTAAAGGACAAAATATTAATTGTTCAGGGGGGAGCTTTTGTAAAGATCACTTCATAAAAAATCTCCAGCCCTAAGGAGTCATAAATTAACCAGTCTTTCAAAACATACAGACATACAGATCTTAATATCAACTCTACTTTTGCCACTAATCTTCTCATAAATGTAATAACAATAGTGATGGGGATCATCATCATTATCACTCTTGGCTCCTCAAGAGTCTTCCTCCACTCATCTCGATTTTGTGCCAGCTCTATCCAGTTTAGAAGCTCCAAGGTAGATACGAGTATATCTTTGAGGACGTTGTCGCTCCATCTTAATGTTGGTCTTCCCAGGCTCCTTCGCCCTATCGGTCTTGAGTTCAGCAGGGACTTTGGTGCTTGATGCTCGGTCATTCGCTCTAGATGACCCAGCCACCGAAGTCTTCCCAGTTTAATAAATTTTGTGATGTTTAGATCCTTAAACAGAGTATATAGCTCATTGTTGTAACGTATGCGCCAAAATCCATTAAGTGATGAGGATAGCTAATGTAAAATCATGCAATGTCCAGTGTTTTAAATATAATGCCCTCCGCGTGCAAAGTCGCATCTTCTCCAAGCATAAACTTTCTAAAGTGTGTTTATCGGAAGTGACCTGCCGATAAGTATTTTTTAAATAATATAATTAGATAGAGCCTAAGAATTCATAATAAATTTCACAGCGCCCTTAAGTTGATTTTTCAAAAAAAACCGCTCTACAGATTATCCAATTATTATTATTACAACTATCGTTGGTCTAAAATTCGAAATATCGTTTGTGGTCAAAATGTTTCGTGCAAGTATAATATCAATATTATGAATGGAAAATAGTATAGTATTATGAATTGTTGCTCGTCCGCCATGTTGAATAAAAACAATGAAAAATGTTGAATTAAAACAATTCAAATAAATTCAACAGTATCCCAAACGAAACACTGACGAATCCTTCAGAAACAATGCCACCGCGAACTACCGTATGTATTCATTCTATCAGTAACGATTTTTTCACATTTCTAAATAATAATATGTAACTAGCAGTTAAAAACCCGTTCCGCAGGATTTTGTTGCTAGGCGTTGCGGGGGCTTTTCGTTCGGCTTCGCCCAGTTTGAGGGTTGGAGACCATTTTATAAATCCGATAAGAAATGGTTACAAAAATAGCCGGTTCCTCGGATCCACGGTGATTCAGTTACAGCTATTCACCGGGACAAAGTAACCGCGACAGGCAATGACGTCGTATGTAATATATAGCGGCGCATATTATTCATAACTGCCAGTTACATAACAATCAATCTCTCCATATCCGGAGAGATATTCAAAATTACAAATTGAGTAGTACTTACGCCTGCCAGGGAATACTCCTCGTGCGATCTGTTAACGTAAGTAGCGTCATCTATTGGCATTGCTTTAATTCGGTTCAATTACAAAAATAGATTCGTATACAAACTCCACGTACGTAAACGGTTTGTCGCAAGGTGCGGCGTCACAGTTGCATTCTTAGCCGGATTCTTGAATTTCAACCGTACCAGACGTAAGCCAATGAATAACGTCCGATTATTATTAAAAACAAGTCTTGCTTTATCTACTGTGTTAATATAATTTTTTTTTAAATAAAAAAAACGTTAAAATTATTATTGGGCAGAAATTAATATTCTAACGTAAATCCGCCATCTGTAATTTAAATTTACGCCCATCAAATTGTTTTAATAAATTTATTTTCTATTATATATTTCGTCATTTTCTATAATAAGTAGAGCAAAATTATTTTATGGTATCATTAACTCACAAATAATAACACTAAGATCATGAAAAATTAAATTTCGAATGATCTACATTTTATGATTTAAAACACAAATAAATAAAGTAGCATATATCCGTACAAGATATTTGCTACACCTCTTGATTTAAAAACATTATTATTCGATTTGGTTGGGTGTTTTGGCCTCAAATCAAAAATTAAGTTTTATATTAAAAAAGCCGAGCAGCCGTTCCCCTTAGAAGAATTTGCAAACATTGTGTACTGACCGTGGTTTGTAGGTCAATGGAATTAAGAACACCTACAACTACTTTTACAAAAGAATTGACATAGAAAAAATCTAAATGAAATGCTTACAGCACCAAAAATTGGAAAAATCGTATCCTTCGCTGACGACACAGTTTTAATCATAGAAAAAAACTTGGGAAGAAGCCTATCGAACTGCGAATGTAGAAATAAACAACATAAAACAATGGTTGGATGACAACTACCTTTCCTTAAACTCTGACAAAACCTATTTCATGACTTTTACATTATCAGATAAAATCCATCCAACAATAAATTCCAATATTACTATTCATAACTCCTGTAATAATAATACGGACAACTGCAACTTACCTAAATGCTCAAAAATCACAAAAAAAGTAATATTAAATATTTAGGCATAATTATAGATCAACTGAACATATTGAACAAATGAAAATAATGGAATCCTGTCAAATTTAACCTATAAATCGATTAGGCAGAATTTATTTCATTACTCCATCTCCAACATTTATAAAATAACTCTCTTTAAAAGATTTACCACCCTTCTGTTTTAATTCTATTCATAATATGTATTTTACCTGAAATATCCTTGTAACTACTATATTCATTTATGTACGCCTGTCTCGACACAGGTATACCCTAGTGAGACAGGCATACAAATGAAACCATTGTAAATATATTTTATTATAGATAAATAAATAAAAAAAATAAAAAATTGCACAAACTGTAAACAGAATACGTAAACTTTATTACGTATTCCTCAAACTAAGAAATATCCTATATAAATCTATGCTACTAAAGGTTTACTATGCATTAGCCCAATCAATTTTACAATACGGAATAATAGGCTGGGGAGGAGCGTATAAAACCAATTTAACCCCACTTGAAATAGTACATAGAAGACTCATCAAAATTATTCTAAAGAAACAATTAGATTATTCAACCCAAAAATTATTCGATGAATTCAAAGTATTACCGCTAAATAATATTTATCAAAAAAATGCATTACTTCAAATCCACAAAGATAAACTAACAACAAAGTCATTTAGCACCAGGCCGAGAACCTTAGGACAAATAATAATCCCTAAACTTAATACAACAACAGCCCAACATCATTACACATACTCAGCCATAAAATTCTTTAACGAACTCCCTAAAGAAATACAATCCGAAAGGAATTATGAATTTTTTAAACAAAAACTTAAAAAATTTTCATTTTACTTTTAACTAGATTTAGGTATGTGTTACGATGTGCCAACTTATATTTCCATTATGAACAAAAAAATGCCAACTAATATTTTCTCTATATGTATGAAAATTCACATTATGTTTCATTATGTACAAAAAAAATGCCAACTTATATTTTCATCATGTATAAAAATTTTCCATTATGTACAAAAAAAATGCCAACTTATTATTCATTATGTATAGAAAAAAATTGATGTACATACATCCGATTGTAACAACTGTTAAGTATGTATAGTACTGTCAATCTGATAGTGCTCCCTCTCTAAACACGAGAACTTCTCAATTAGGGAGGTATTGTTACCACTAATATTATATATTATATACATATATTGGTTAATTGTATATTATATGAAATATACAAACTGCATTCTTACGGACTTCCCGCATCCTTGTGTACGTGGATTGCCGACTTCTTGAGGGAGAGGTCGATTCAGACGGTAGTCGATGGTTTCACCTCTCCTCACACTCGATAAATGCTGGCGTCCCGCAGGGATCGGTTCTGTCTCCGACTTGCACATCAACGACCTTTTGTCATGTGCACCAATTCACTGTTATGCGGATGACAGTACAGTTCATGATAGTTTTTTGTTTGACAAGCCCCCAAAGGGCTCACAAACTCCAACAGCTCGTTGAATTTAATGTTTCAAAGACCCAATCTTGTCTGATTACGTCTAAAAGGGATCGAAATGAAAATCTAGTCTCTTTCAACGGAAGCAATCTTCCGAACAGGCCGTCCATTGATATGCTTGGTGTAACCCTAAGTGACCAGCTCAAGTATGGGGGCTCCATCGAAGCCAGAGTAAAGTTAGCCTCCCAAAAACTGGGCGTACTGTACAGGGCCCGCAGATACTTTAATAGTACACAACTGCTAACCTTGTACAAATCACAAGTACGCCCCACGGTTGAATTTGGCAGCCATCTCTGGTCTAGAGCTCCAAAATACCTAAAAAATACCCTCGACTCTGTGCAGAAACGGGCGGTCCGTTTGATAGATTCTCCCATCTTAACAGACGGATTGCAATCTTTAGAGCACAGGCGTCGGGTGGGAATACTATCCTTGTTCTACCGGTATTACAATGGAAGATGCTCCGAGGAAGATGCTAGCATCATTGATCCCTTCGGCACCGGTGCATAGTCGGGAAACACGCCAAACGCGTGCCCAACATTTGTACACGGTTGACATTTGTCACATGAGAACGGGTCGTTTCTTCGACTCGTTCTTGTGTTCAACAGCTCGGCTGTGGAATGATTTGCCGGCCTCTGTGTTTCCTCCTTCCTACAACATGGGTCTCTTCAAGACCAATTTTCATTCCTTCCTCTCCTCAAAAAGACCCTCCACACAGCATCCCAGATGACATAGATCCTGAGGGAAATTATTTTCCTCAGGGCCTCCTGTGTGGAGTTAATGTAAAAAAAAATATATATGTATTGGTTAATAAATAATAATAATAGCATGTTTTTTAATTTTATTTTTGTAGACATAAAAATAAAATTTAAATGTTTTCCGGCAAGAGTTTAAAAAACTTAGATTGTCACACTACACAATAAAAGAAAATCCAAAAAAGGTTCAATAATTACGGAGAAGTGCACAATGGGTACCCAAAACATTATTAAATGGTTCAAAACTTTCCCTTTTAAAATGCAAAATGTGAAATCTTATATCGTGTCACGGTGTTTGTGGTCGCACTCCTCCAAAACGGCTTGACCGATTTTTATGATTTTTTTATGTACATTTGGTAGGTATGAGAATAGGTTTTAAAATATAGTTCATACCGCTAGGTGATTAGGGTGTCCCTAACCAGAAAAAAAATCTATTTTTTGACAATTTTTTTTGTTGTTGTATTTTTTTTTTAAATTTGTCATAAAAAATACCTATAACCCCAAATTTTAACCATCCTACCCCCACCCTCCCATTTTTTAATCGCGATTTTAGTATTTTTGTTTTAATTTAACCGTCTTTCGTATTTCAAACAGAACGAAATTATTTATGTTTTTGAATGATAGATGGCGCTACGTCCGCCTCATCGAACTTTCATCCACACATGCGCAAGACATTCACGAGAAGCGTCGCGTCATTTTGATATCTCATTCGGCATCATGTTCTCGCGTGGGCAAACCATCGAGCTTATTTGTGTTGGTTAAAAACGGACTAACAAAATATCGTACACTCAATTGCTCTTCGAAATTAATATTGATTTTCTTTATTTCATTTTCCTACTTCAGATGGTGTTTTTTTGTTTTAATCGGTGATTATCGGCTACAGCGCTCCATTCCTCTTTCTGTCATAGATCCCGTCTAATCCCGTAATCTATATGGCAGAACAACGTTTGTCGGGTCAGCTAGTAGTTTTATAATATTGTAAATATAAGGTTTTATGCACTTCAAATCATTTTTACTGGCCCAGTATTTTATTTTTGTCTACTTTATAAAAAAAATAAAATCAGAGTGTGCAATTCACACGAGACAGAAGTGAAACCTTCAGAAAAATAAAGTAGACAAGAGTGGGTGGGTACAAAGCACCATACAAAGAGGAGACCGATAGACTATGAAGCACCGCACAAAGATGAGACATTAATCTATCTCATTCTCTCGCAGGCTAAATCCTATAGATGTAGTATGTGTTTGTCTCTTTTTAGTGTCGCTATTTTTCTTTTAATCGAGTTTCAAATCACAACGGTGCTAAAGAAGTTTTCACTTCAAAACTTAATACAAAAAAGGCCAAGATATTGTGTTTTACGGGCAGTATTCAAATAAAACACCTGTAATAGGCGATAAAATTTTCAAATAAAAAACACATAGTTTAGAATTATTTCGCTATCGATCGGAATGCGATAAGTCCAGTGTTTGTTTTGCTTTCAAAAGAAACGTTTAGAGATTTAACTGGCACTGCTGGAGAGAGAGATGGCTATTTGTGTTCTATGCTATTAATAAATAGGTTTAGGAGTCGTGGTCAGCACCCAGCACCCAGTGCAGCCACTCACTCGACAAGACTACACTTGATACTTGCTGCTTCTTTTTGAAGAAATTCACAGTTGTTCGTAACGAAGGTGCGACTCAAGTCTTCTACGAGAGGGACAGCACGAAATCTTTACATATTATTAAAGTCTGTTCGCGATAAAACTTAAAACTACTGAACGGATTTTCATGCGGGTTTTCACCAATAGATAGTGTGATTCATGAGGAAGGTTTAGGTTTATAATTTGTTAAGGTTTTTTGTAAATTTGTTGAAATATATAATACAGAAAGGAGAATGTCTGATGTGGTGAACGAGTGGCTGGCAAGTGGGCGGTGTGGATTTGATTTGTAGGCAAATTTGATGGCGGTGTGAGTTAAAAGGTTGGGTAACTATCCAGTAGATGGCGTTGTGTTTCGTTGTGATGTTCATAATATCAATGCAGGTAAAAAAAACATGGTGTGCAATTCAAACGCGGTAGAAGCGAAACCTTCAGAAAATTAAAGTAGACAATTAAAGAGTGGGGAGACTACGAAGCACTTTTTTTATCAATGTGAAGGACGATTTTTTGCATATTTTTGTCGTCGAGTTCCAGTGCACCTTCCTATACATTTGGTCATCTTATTAGTATTTGTGTTTTCTTCTTCTGAGTAGCTTTCTTTTGCGTTTTCTTTGCCTGGCCAAGTGTGGTCCGCGAGATCTAAAATGTGGTCCACAAAACATTTTAAAAAATCTCCCTAGAAAAGATACATGCCGCCGACGGGACTCGAACCCGCGTCCTTCTGATTTCCGGTCAACTGCTCTGTCCACTGAGCTACGTCGGCTTATCTCCTGCCCGCCAAATAATTCAATATATACCTACTACTGTGTTTCAGGCTAATAATTATTACTTATAATAATTGTTACCCTTTTGTGCTTAGCATAAAAATCTTGTCTTAAACATTAGTTTATCAATTAAAAAATAATAATTCACAAAACGTTAATTCATTTAATGCAAAACCGAATCGAAAGATATCCAAAAGCTGATTCGTAACCCTTTTGGTATTAATGATGGAGAGGTAGGTAGCTGAAGAAGTCCAAGAAGAGTACATTGAATTGCAAAATGATAGTAATTGCAAGGACGCGTATAATTACGCGATTCAGTTTATCATTATTGTACCTTGTGGTCCCTGTGAGAACAAATAAATGTCATAGGATCGATAGTTTATCATTATTGTACCTTGTGGTCCCTGTGAGAACAAATAAATGTCATAGGATCGATAGTTTATCATTATTGTACCTTGTGGTCCCTGTGATAACAAATAAATGTCATAGGATCGATAGTTTATCATTATTGTACCTTGTGGTCCCTGTGATAACAAATAAATGTCATAGGATCGATAGTTCATCATTATTGTACCTTGTGGTCCCTGTGAGAACAAATAAATGTCATAGGATCGATAGTTTATCATTATTGTACCTTGTGGTCCCTGTGATAACAAATAAATGTCATAGGATCGATAGTTTATCATTATTGTACCTTGTGGTCCCTGTGATAACAAATAAATGTCATAGGATCGATAGTTCATCATTATTGTACCTTGTGGTCCCTGTGAGAACAAATAAATGTCATAGGATCGATAGTTTATCATTATTGTACCTTGTGGTCCCTGTGATAACAAATAAATGTCATAGGATCGATAGTTTATCATTATTGTACCTTGTGGTCCCTGTGAGAACAAATAAATGTCATAGGATCGATAGTTTATCATTATTGTACCTTGTGGTCCCTGTGATAACAAATAAATGTCATAGGATCGATAGTTTATCATTATTGTACCTTGTGGTCCCTGTGATAACAAATAAATGTCATAGGATCGATAGTTCATCATTATTGTACCTTGTGGTCCCTGTGAGAACAAATAAATGTCATAGGATCGATAGTTTATCATTATTGTACCTTGTGGTCCCTGTGATAACAAATAAATGTCATAGGATCGATAGTTTATCATTATTGTACCTTGTGGTCCCTGTGATAACAAATAAATGTCATAGGATCGATAGTTTATCATTATTGTACCTTGTGATACCTGTGAGAACAAATAAATGTCATAGGATCAATAGTTTATCATTATTGTACCTTATGGTCCCTGTGAGAACAAATAAATGTCATAGTGATCCCTGGTCAAAAAAGGTCGGGAACCACTGCGCTAGACCAAAGGAGGCTTGCGTTGGAACGTGGATTTATCGTATTATATTGGAACCGAGCACCTGTGAAATAAATAAATATGTTGTTGCTATCTCATTCTCTCGCAGGCTAAATCTTAGAGATGTTGTGTTGTCTCTTTTTAGTGTCGCTCGGTTCCGTTTCATTGAGTTTTAAATCACAACGGTGCTAAAGAAATTTTCACTTCAATAAAAACGTGAAAGGTTGTACAGGTCTTCATCATCGTCGCCATCCGAGACAATAATACATTGGATTAATTAATTGACTGTTATTCCGCTATTCCAATATCACAATAAAAGGCAAAAACATAACAATTTTATTGTATTACGTTTTGTATCACACGAGAGAGAAAGCGGGCCCGTGGGAACGGGCAGATAATACGACAGGTTAAAATTGTTGATGCCCCCCGTGCCCCGTGCAAGCAACGATTTATTTAGGTAGTTTTTAAAATGTTCAATATCGTAATATGTTTTTTTTTCTTGTGAACACCGCCCAAGAGTTCCAACTGCTCCCAACAGCATAGAACCAGTTGCGCTATGTTGTGAGGCTGAAGGTAAGTGGGGATGAAAAGGAGATGCGGGGGAGGAAGGTGGTGAAGTACCTAGCTATTCAGATCTCGTAACCAAGCACGGCTAAAGCCATTTCAAGCAACGTTTCAATTCTGAATGGTGGTTTTACACCAGGGCGATACTAAGAGTATCGTCCACTCTGGAACGTGCCGCAAATAGTGACCTCTGGATTGCTAGACGGGAGCCTTGCCCTCGATCACTGAAGTCGTCAAATCATGGTATACACATTATTTATGATTATGTTAGTTAAACATTATGGTATTTAGCTAATATAAATTACAACAAATACTGCCGTTGTAAGCAAAAAGACAGCTGGAGATTTTCAATGGACACATTCCGATGTACGAGACCTTTCATGTTTATCAACCTATATACATTTAAACATCATAATATACATGTACAAGCTGTTGAAAGAATACAAAACAAATTCTTACGTTTTCTTAATTTTAAAATGGGTATTCCAGCAATTATGTTGAACTACAATACTATTTTGAATGATATGAATATGCTCAAATTGTCAGACAGAAGAACTTTCACTGACTTCGTATTTCTGTATAAAATTCTAAATGATTTAGTTGACAGTCCGATATTGCTCGAATTGATAAGCTTCCGGATTCCACTACGTAATACTAGAAGTCAGGATTTATTTCAGTGCAGTAATTCTGGAACTAACTACCATATGTATTCCTCTTTACCCAGAATACTAATGGAGGGAAACAATTATACCAAGTCAGTGGACATCTTCAATTTATCTTTAAACAAATATAAAATATTGTTACGAAGGCAGTTCAGTTATGTACAATAAATACTGTATATTTCTTACTATTCATATGTAAAAGCCCCGAAAAAGGGCGTTAATAAATAAATAAATAAATAATTTGACCACTACTTCTAGCTGCTTTTTTGCTCATGACGGCTGTATAAATAATGTTTTTTTTACATTAACTCCACACATTCATCAGTGGCGGTCCGTGAATTTTCAGTGAGCTAGAGTGCTAATATTGAAAAATACGACAATACTGATGTTGTAGTAGCTGAAAATGATTTTTTTTCTTTAATCATTTTTTTGAAGGAAGATCTTTCAGCATGTGGATGCGGCGCATCCCTTGACTGAAATAATCCTGAAGATCTTCATACAAAAAGTATAAATTATGAAAAAAAAATAAAATTCATTTTCAGCTACAACAACCGCAATAACGTAATACGTTTTAATCTTACCACTCTAGCCACCGAAAACTCACGGACCGCCACTGACATGTATGTACCTACGTTAGAGTAGCAATTTCGATTTTTCGGCGATTTGTGATTTTTATAATAGTACCATAAATTTCCAGATACTTTTACTTGAATTTGATAGCTATGTGGAGGATTGTTTATTTTGTACAAACTTCTAAAATAAATAATATATCAGTAACTTCTTTCTCCTAACTACTTTCAATTTCATTTCCATCTTTGATACGAAAAACCGAAAGCGGTTGACGCCGACTTCTTGTGCTTTCAACATCCTCCTACGTTGAATCACCGTTCCAACTATCCTATGATATTATACATTTCACCATTGAATTACAGGACGTCCGGTACTCAATGAAAAATATTCTCGATGAGAATATTGAAACAACTTACAGAGCAGACATAAGCAGGCAGATAGTATCGTGTTCCTAAAAGTAGAGGGGAGCTTGAGTGGGGGTAAGAAATTAGGGACGCCCCAAGAAAATATAACACGAGAATGTGAATCAAATACTTTTAGTCCAGAATCCTATTAATAATTAATATTAATTAATTAATAATATTATAAAGGCGAAAGTTTGTATGGATATCTCAATGTATGTATGTATGTTTGTTACTCTTTCACGCAAAAAATTAAGAATGGATTTTAAAAATTCTTTCACTGATAGAAAGCTACATTATTTGCGAGTACCTACTATAGGTAATATGTATATATTGGTAAGGTCTGGCGTTATGAAATTATTTACTATACGTTTATTGTCCAGACGAAAAGCAAAGCGTTGCTAAGTAATTTGACGTGCTTTGTTATTTGTTTAGGTTACTATGGAGATCCCTTTGATAGTTAAAATTTACTGCGCGTGTTTGATTGTTACGTTTTAATATGTGGCACGCGAGCTGTTTGAAAAATGAATGTAATATCAGGGGGGCAGTGGCGCGTGCGAAGGCGGGGGCAAAAGCCAGTGTCAAATGAAGTCGAAAGAACAGAAATGTCAGACGTACGAATCCATCCCTCCCACTGTGATATAAGATGGACTGTGGTATAAAATGTCTCCCTTAACCAGTTTCTCCCGATCCGGCCAGCTACGCAGTAGGTGGGCAAACGCTTGTGCCGCCAAGACACAAACCTCACCCCGTGAACCCGGGCACCCCTGCTAAGTCACCAAACGTAGCGAACCACTTGGGGTGACCTATGGCAAAGGTGTTGGTTATCCAATAAATGGTTACCGGGGCGGCGGTACCCATACCCGCCTCCAAAATTTTGGGGTTGGATTCCGCTTAAAAGTGGGGTAATGAATAGTTCTTGAGTGATTATTATAATTACAATTTTGAATTTTTTATTCCTTAATTTTGAGAAATTTGGAATCGTTAAAAAGTACGAATAGAGAATGATCGTTGTTTGATCAGTGATTTTTTATTCTACGAGGGATGAAATTATGTCAAAAAGAAGAAAAAAAACCGAAAATCATGAAACATAAATATGTACAGGATAACATTTTTTACCTGTTCTATTATATTGATATATTTAAAGAAAGACAAAAAATCCCGGGATACCAATAACATGGCGATTTTTTAAGTTTTCCTACTACCACCATCAAAGACAGAAAAGGTTATCTAGCAGAGGATTGAACCCGAGACGTCTAGTTGGGAACCGATAGCTTCGGACCACAAATTCTCGACATAATATACGAATCTTTTAATGTTTCGCATCGAGTACCAGTCAACCTGTACGGCCGGTATGCATATTATTTGAGTGGGTTTCGAAGCAAAAATAAGGCAACTATAATAATGTGATATCATTGAAAGTGTTGGCGTAAGGAAGGCTGACATTGACATAAATAAAGGACGATGGAACCATTACGAATGAGATAAAGAAAGTAGCGCCTAAATCAAGCCAACAGAGGTTAGCGATTGGATGTGACCTAGCAGCATAAAATTTGTTAACTTTATAATTTGCCTTTTTGAAAAATCATAAAATGTTTGTCACGTGTTTTGTGGCCAGATCCGATAGATAGTCAGATAGTTTCCAATATTCCTCTCCAACACACTTCAATTTGGTGATACCATAGTCCCACTGGGGCTTCGGATATTTGGTGCGATATTAAAAAAAAAAACTATTAACAAAATTTATTGGGAGAGAATACTTACACTGCTACTAGCTGACCCAGAAAATGTTGTTCTGCCATATAAATTATTATTAGTGAATATTTTGGTTGTTAAATAAAAAAATAGCGAATGTATTCTTAGTGTGTGGGGATACTGCGTTGTGATACATAGCAAATGCTGAATGAAATGTCAAAATGACGCGACGCTTCTCGTGAATGACTTGCGTTCAATGAGGCGGACGCAGCGCCATCTGACATTCAACAACATAAATAATTTTGTTCTGTTTGAAATACGAACGACGGTTAAATTTGTTCACACAAAAATACTGAAATCTAGATTTTAAAAAATGGGAGGGTCGCGATTTAAAAAGAGAGGGTGGGGGTAGGAGGGTGAAAATTTGGGATTACAGGTATTTTTTGATGCCAAATGAATTTTTTTTTTTAAATGTCAAAAAAAATAGAAAAAAAAATCTGGACAGGGACACCCTAATCACCTAGCGGTATGAAATATACTGTACGACCTATTCTCATACATAAATTTTTTTATAAAAATCGGTCGAGCCGCTTCAGAGGAGTGCGACCACAAACACCGTGACACGAGATTTTTACATATATAGATAAAGATAAAGGGGTTCGAATGATTGGTAGGGTCGCAGTGGTACACTCTTTGCTGGAAGGAAGGTGCTTATAAAATGCTGCGAAACGCCACGTTGCATACCATCAGCAACACTACCAATAAGTCCGACTCTCTAGCGTCCACGAGTGGTCATCAGAAAACCCCGCGAACCCTGGGCAATGTGATGACCACCATTATAACATCACAGCAGATAGAGAGAGGGCGAATGGGGAAACTCCGGCGCCATAAAACGGGAACTACCCAGCTAAGGGAAGGAAAACCCCAACAGAAAACCCTGGTCCTCCAGGATGGGGGTTGGGCGTAGGGCTAACAACCCTACCCCATAAAAAAAAACCAAAATGTTACGATACCTCAAGACAAGCCTTGATGATGAGATAAAGATAAAATATGGAAACTTCTGCTATAAAAAAACTAAATTTAATTAACAATTCAAACTTTACTCTCCTATTTTTCTGAATGGATTCGAAGGTCCAGAAAGGTGATTGTGTATATTTTGTGTGAATACAGCGTTACGAGACAATTAAGACAAAAAAGCAAAATACGCCGGATATTGGAAGGCGTCCGTCGTGCGTTATCGGCTGTCAAATTTCTGTGATTTTCTATGGATTTCAATGACTTGTCTACGCCTATATAATTACCTACTTTAAAAAAAACGAATGACAATTTATTAGTTATTAAAACTACTCGTTCACAAATGACTATCCGTTTGTCGAATTATTTTGATGTTCGTAGGCGATGACATTCTATTCGAAAATTTTCCCGCGACTTACATCTGACAACATTTAATCAAAAAAATATATTACTTCGTACGTTTTTTTTCCCGCATAACATTTTTGTTAAGTATCAGATTTTTTTCGCAATATTTCTTAGACATTAAAATCGGATCATTAAACTTAATGGGGTAATAAAATATGAAACGACCAGAAATGTTATGTTATTTCAAGTTTGCAGCGTAAAATTATTATAAAATCTACAGTCTCTCCTCCACAGCGTTTGTAATTTCAAGGCGTGGGTCGAAGAAGGCGTCGGTGGACCTTTCGAAATTGCTACAGATTCGCATACTAACCTACACGAGAAATGCTCAATTTATAACGATCGATAGTTCTGTGTACACGTGTGTTGGATTCGATTTCATTCGTCTGGTAGAATACTCTCAGCATCGCCCAGGTGGAAGCCCATCATTCAGTATCGAATCATTGCTTGAAATTGCTCTAGCAGTATTTGATGACCAGATTTGAATAGCCAGGTACTTCACAAACCTTCCTCTTCCTCGTATACACCTCATAGTTGGGGATGCCATAGTCCTCTGACTGGCTCCGGATGGCTCGAACCATTTTGAATCAAATACATAATTCGGGTCACGTTGAGACTGAATATACAAAAGCGAATGAACCAAGCAGTGCGTTTCAGGGCATACAGTAGAACATTTGTGATATTTTGACAATTTGGGAGGCGGGTATAGGTACCGCCGCCCCGGGAACCATTTATTGGATAACCAACACCTCAATAGGTCACCCCAAGTGGTTCGCTACATTTGGTGACTTAACAAGGGTGCCAGGGTTTATAGTAGGGGAGGCGAAGCAGGGATTTTGGGATTTACTCAAGCGCGTCAGATTAACTAAGGGGGGATACCTCACGACCTTGTTATGGACTACCACCATATATGAACCCATAATATTGGTGGGTGCGGCTAGGACAACCGATCAGATTAGTAAAAAAGAATCGATCCCGGTAGTTACTCGAACGTGTCAGATTAAGGTAATGTGAGTTAATTACATGCAGAAAAGTTTACATTTCAATAATCTGACGATTTGAACGTAACGTAAGAAAGTTAGCGAGTCACAAAGTTGCAAAAAAAAACGTCACGTTGATTTACTCGAGCGCGGTTAATTTTTATTTTTATTTTGAAGGAAATAATGTAAGGATCATGGAAATAATATAATCTGACAATTTCCACATGCCGAAGTGGCTAAACTTTGTATTTCCTCCTCCGCGCTTCGGTTCCCTTCTTAAGGGCGCTTGTTTTCTAAGTAGATATATTCTGTCGCAGCCATTACGTCAATGGTCGCAGCCAGAGCCTAATAAACCGTTGGGTCGCGCGTTCGCATTCGTAGATATACAACGCTTTGGTTAATTAATTTTGTAAAGAAGTTTAATAAGTGAAATACAGCGAGTTTAATCTGTACTACGACAATGAGTGAAAATAGCGTTTGTGTAATTTGTAGACATAATCAGTCGCAAATTACAAAAAATACTGAACAAATCAAAGGTTTTAGACAGTTTTCATACAGTCATAAAAGTTACACAGAAGATAAACATGCGCCTCTTGAGCGCAATGTGTTGTCATAGCAACAAAACTGTGGTGCTTACCGAACAACCGCACTCGTCCCGTGTTGACTCGGAAACAAAAGTTTGTACACGCGTCGGTTAAAAAAAGACAGCGATATATCGGTTTCGCGGGCGCCTCTGAGGCGTAGGTTATCTTTCTAGGGTTAACCTTTTTTTTCACTAAGAGATTTTCTTTTTATCATTATACCCATATTATTTTTTGTTCATTGTATTTATTTTTTGTTCATTGTTCTATTCAGTAATAAAAACAACATTTTTTTTTAAACCGTCAGATTAAGAAAATCCCTCCACATAATCGTCAGATTATTGGTCAGCACAACAAGGACATCACGCTGAACCTTCTGTATAAAAATCTGACGAGCTCGAGTATGAGTTTAGGTTACGTCCAAATCGTCAGATTATTGGAATGTAAACTTTTCTGCATGTAATTAACTCACATTACCTTAATCTGACACGCTCGAATAAATCTTTTTTTTTCAATTTTCTACCTCTTCATACGGCCACCCCCACCACTCAAGTCGCCAGATTAATATCTCCCCGTTACCAGAAACACGTAGGGCGTATACGCTATTAAAATCTGACGAGCTCGAGTATCTCATGGTGACGATTTTTTTTACATGTTTGAAAATTTATACTCGCTCTCCCCACCACTGGAATGGCATACATCATATAAACTTTTTTTCTTTTTAGCATCTAATCTTTGCAATCCAATAGGTCCCCGCGACGCTCGAGTAACTACCCATTTAGCGTCAATGCCTCCCCTACTATTATGGGGTGAGGCTTTTCCGGATCTTGGATGAGGTTTACCAGGTTGCGTGGTGGGCCGGATCGAGGAGAGACTGGTCGACTCCAGAGGTCAGCTGGACTCTCTCGACCCTTCGCCTTAAGACTCCTACCTACCCCTCATATCTTCTCCTCGTTTTCATTAAAATTTACTTCCATTTCCTTCTCCACACAGCATCCACTAAAGGACATAGGCACTGATAAAAATTATTTTCCTAAGGATCTTCTGTGTGGAGCTAATTTTAAAAAGTCGGTCCTCTCTGTCGGTTGTTCCAAATGCATTGAGGATAGAACGCAATGAATAACAACAAAATTCGCCTCTACCACGAGGATGCAAGTACAAGCACGACCAGCGTGATGTCATCGGTCCATCAGCAAAGTTAAGTGTCGTATGATTCGTGCGTCACACCGCCACAAGCCATCGGTCCACGGTACTCTGTTCGCTGACTACCCTGTGCGGAGTGCACTCTGCACCGCGCCTCTGCATTGTAATGGCATCAGTGGCGGTTTTCTCCAAAGCGCGTTTTGCAGTCAACCCCATTAAAATATAAGAAAACATAACAATTTTTCACTCTAAACAACAGCACGCCGTCCAAGTTTTATGCTAAAAAATCGACCCTTCCGAACATAGATACAATGCAGTCCAAAGAGCGAGTCCGAAATCAACCTTTAATAGAAAACATAACAATTTTTCACTCTAAACAACAGCACGCCGTCCAAGTTTCATGCTAAAAAATCGACCCTTCCGAACATAGATACAATGCAGTCCAAAGAGCGAGTCCGAAATCAACCTTTAATAGAAAACATAACAATTTTTCACTCTAAACAACAGCACGCCGTCCAAGTTTCATGCTAAAAAATCGACCCTTCCGAACATAGATACAATGCAGTCCAAAGAGCGAGTCCGAAATCAACCTTTAATAGAAAACATAACAATTTTTCACTCTAAACAACAGCACGCCGTCCAAGTTTTATGCTAAAAAATCGACCCTTCCGAACATAGATACAATGCAGTCCAAAGAGCGAGTCCGAAATCAACCTTTAATAGAAAACATAACAATTTTTCACTCTAAACAACAGCACGCCGTCCAAGTTTCATGCTAAAAAATCGACCCTTCCGAACATAGATACAATGCAGTCCAAAGAGCGAGTCCGAAATCAACCTTTTATACCTGTGCGCGAAATTGATTCAGCACTTATAGGTCCATAGAAGTAGTTAATACAAAACAAACCACTAAAATAATGGCGCCAGAACGGTATAAATGCAAACCTAGGCTATTTAATAAGTAAGTATGGTTGTAAAAGCAACTCTTAAGAAATTTGATAACATCAAGATTTTGGAATTGTTATGTAATTTTCGGGTTTTAATTACTTCAGATTTTTAAATAAATTTAATTAT
Organism: Limnephilus rhombicus; assembly: GCA_929108145.2. Taxonomy (NCBI): domain Eukaryota; kingdom Metazoa; phylum Arthropoda; class Insecta; order Trichoptera; family Limnephilidae; genus Limnephilus; species Limnephilus rhombicus. Next base: position 8,319,207 of record OV815296.1, read on the forward strand.
TAAATTTTTTTTTGTGGTTGCTGCATTTCTAGAATTTGATATAATAATAATAATACATGGATGATTTGTATAGCGCCGTTTTTGTGAAAAATCACCTCAAGGGCGCTGTACAAACATATAATACATTTCTAAAATCTAAAAAAAACTACAAGCTAGACAAACAATTAAAAACAACTTAGGGCTAAAATTGCATACACCGGTTCATTTATCACCGAACCGAAAATATACGTACAATATTTTGACTAATGAACGCGATGCTGCCTAAAAATTAACGAAAACAGGACCATACTTACCTGGGAGGTCGCTTGAAATTAACACTGTATATTGTTCATTTAAAGAAATTTAGAAAGAGTTCGCACGCAGAGGACATAATTGTGAACACATATTATTTAATCCTGAAAAATATTTTAATGTTAGTATTTAATGTATTCTTTGATGAGTGTATTTTGGAAAGTACAACATTTAATGGTGGGTGGTGCAGTAGTACCTATAAGGATTTGATCTTCCTAAATGTGATTCGTCAAGAGACAGATTGATGTGTAAGGACTCGAGTAATTTTAATTCAGTGAGAAAAGTGTGATTAAGACATATCATAAGCAATACAAGTATGATACTCTCAGATAGGTATATTTAAATTAAGGGTATGAGAGCCCAAAAAGGTAGGTTTTTAGTTTGGACCTAAACTTTGTTGGGCTTGTTATGCATCTTAATTCCGGAGGGAGTCTATTCCAAGCGTTCGGCCCAGATACTCCGAAAGCACGATCTCCAAACTTGGTATTTGGCTTTCGTTTAAGTTCTATTAGTCTGCCTTTAGCAGACGAAGTTGCTGATCTAAGGGTTAATTGCCTCGGACCGGTATTTTCCGGGACGCATAATTCGGAGATGTAAGGTGGGGCCATTTCGTTAATTGATTTAAAAACCATCCAGCACAATTTGTACTGGATTCTTTCAGCTATCATTGGCAAGTATTTTTTGGATAATGTTTTCTGGTTTTAGTGACATTCTGAGAAAAGTCTGGGTAATTTTTTATCCAACCAGCAGGATTTTACCGGGAAAACGTTTTTGACAAGACTTCCATATCTTAATATGGGTCCCGTCAGAGTTAGCGATAAAACTCTGTTGTTGTCGACAAATATTTTAATACATTCAGTGGCCCAAGGGTTGTGGCGCACAGTGGCGTGTGTATTCTAAAAAATACACCATTATCCTTGTCGCTGTTAGTGCGCTTACGTCATCGAGCATGGAAGGGGGTGAAAGAGCCTCGAAATTCAACCAAACAATTAGTCATAACTCTGAAACTGAAAGCATTACGTCAATTGTTCGAGCGTCGTTGTGTAGATCTCGAGGTGCTCTAAAGAATAAACTTAGCAGAAAACCATAAATTAAGCCCAGTGAAGAACAAAAGACATTTCACACAAAAAATTAACGATAGTGGTAGTGTACCCACCCCAATTTTTTCTCTTTTTTTTTAATCTCCGATTGAACTCTCAATAATGAGATAGGCTACGCACCGCCAATGATTGGTATTGCACCGAGTCCGTCCAGCTGTTACAGTCCGCAGACAAAGCACGATGCATGTGTGTAGAGGAAATAAACCAGTTATACTGCTGTCCCCACAAGGACATGCCGTGCGGATCCTGCCAGCCGCGTCACAATAAAGCACATATTATACTGCACAGTGTACTACTTTATACAGGAAAGTCGTCATTCAGTAGGATATGAGATAAGTCTGCATTTTTATCTGCATACCCGGCTAGTCAAGGTTCTCTACGCTACCTTTGTGATGGCTCCGCATTTGGTAGTGCGTTTATTGCTCTATGATTTCATATTTGACCAATGAAGGAAACTTGAAAAGGTTAGAAGTAATACTCACGACATTCCCGCGACATATTGTACAATAGATTTGGCAAGAGAGAAATAAATAGTTTTAACCATACTAGATGATAGAACAATCACATCAATCTAATAAATATGTAAATAAGTTTTCTTACTCAGGTTACTGTATTTTGGACTTGTTCGTTCCATTTTAAGTGTCTATCTACTATGACACCCAGATACTTTATATGTCATAGTTCGACCTTGTTTATGTCAATACCGCAGAGTCCCAACTGCTCCCAGCTATCCGGAGCTAGTGGGACTATGGCATCCCCAAATGAGTTATGTAGTGTGACTGAATGGAGTGTGGAGGGGAAGGATATGTTATTTAGATCTGGTCATCAAACGCAGTTTAAGCCATTTTTTATACATTAGCTCCACACAGTAGGCCCTGAGGAAAATAATTTCAATCACGGCGTATTTCATCTTAGGGGATGATGTGTGGAGGGTATTTTTAAGAAAGAGACTTTCTGGGAAGGAAAAGAGTAGGGGTGGATAGGAATCTGGCCGTCAAATTGTCCAGGAGTGACGGACGTATGGATCGTATCCCTCCAACTGTGGTGCAAGGCGATGGGTCGGAAGAATCCGGCTGGACAGGCAAATGGACTCCCTTAACCAGTTTCTCTTGATCCGGCCCGCCACGCAGACGCATTCGCCGCCAAGAACCGGACAAACCTCAATTTCCCACGAACCCTGGCACTTCTTAATGTCACAAAATTTAGCAAACCACTTGGGGTGACCTATGGCAGAGGTGTTGGTTATCCAATAACCCATACCAAAGATATTGAAATATAAGGAGATATGCTAAAATGACCAAACGACTGTCGGTGGACTACGATAAATGGTCCTAGTTTGAATACGAAATTTAGTTGATTTTTTAAGGTATGCGGTAGTATTGATTAACAATATAGTTAAATACGGAAAGAATTCGTTCATTTAGTTGATTTTTTAAGGTGTGCAGTTAACAATATCGGCGACACCAGGGAGCACAGTCCCACCCAGTAAAAACTGCCGATAGCACATCACTTATATATATAAATATCTTTGACCCATACCCTCCTCACAATTAAAAATTATTTCAAGAAACGTTTCGATTCTGATTGGATGTCTCTCACCACGGCGACAATGAAGAGAACCGACAGAGGAAACCTCCAAACTGAATATTGATTTCACCAAAGCGTATGTTAAGTATTTTTGAATGTAGCTATTACTTTGTGGTTATCCATTATAATAAAATGAAACAATGCAACTTTGTATAAACCACTTATAAAATGTGCAAATATTTTATATTGGAAAAACAACTCGTAATTTTGAAATCAGAATCAAAGAACATTTAAGGTGTCTTAATAATAATAATTTTTCTGAGTTCGCTAACCATATCATTGAAAATAACCATAGTTTTGAAAAAAACACAGGGATAAATATTCTTCATATTAATCATAAAGGAAAACGTTTAGATAACTTAGAAGCTTTGGAAATTAAAAAATCCCTTAAAAATAATGAATCTATTATCAACAAACAAAAAATATTGTCATATAGCCCAATCATGGATTTGTTCCCCTACCCACCCACTCTACACTAATACCTACCCACCCAATCTACATTATTAAATAACAACGGCTCCACCCCTACCCTAATAAAACATTGTTCTAAACTGTCAAATTAGTATAAGCATTCCCTGACGAAGGAACGTTTGTTCCGAAACCGGTCGGATTTGCACATTTTATAAGTGGTTTATACAAAGTTGCATTGTTTCATTTTATCGTATGTTAAGTATTTATATAGGTCGCATCGACCCCGATATCTTATTATATCTGCGCGCACAATCGGACTTTATGCTAAACACCGCCATGTCGTGCCCAAAATTCAAACTGGCCTCGGGCAAACAACCAACCAACCAACGCTCTATTCAAGGTTAGCCAAATTCGCACAAATCAATCATGCATACTGCCTATTGGGTGCATCTAGAATTGAAAAGATACGGAAAAGAAAGCAGAAGTTTGAAATAATATTATTTTTCCATTATGCACCACCTCGTGTAAAATTCGTGATCAGGCTGTTAACAATAACACTCCTTGTGTAGATGGCGATAAGGATTAAATTCCCATTTAAAACCAGCCGCCTATTTTGATTTATTCAGGTGTTTTATTTTATTTTGCGAAGTTCAGGCACAAATATTTAAATATTTTACGATCATTTTCTAAAGAATTTTATAGGCCACCTGCATCAATTTTTTTTTAATTTTCCGGTTTAGGCAAATATTTTAAGACATTCTGTATTTTTTTTATCGTATTTTTGAAACCCTGGCGATTTTTTGAAAATTTCAATCCGAAATATCAGACCATTTTTTATAAACCGGAAAGACGGGACATAATTTTGTAGGTGCGAAAAAACGATAATTATTTTGTTTTCCACAAGATAGGGCACAGGAAAATAACAAGGATCCTACTCTACGAAAACAACGACCAAAACATTTTATTTTCTTATTATTTCAGTAGACGGTCGTGCGCAATGGAAGACGATGGAGCTCTTGTTGTCATGTGGTACTTTTTAAAAAGAAGGAAAAAAGTGAAAAGAAAATTTTGGGTACACCCAATTATAGCTGAAAGATTTTCAGTAGGATCTTTCCAAGTGATAATTGGTGAGTTGAAAAATGATGAACTAAAGTTCTTTAATTATTTTAGAATAATCACTTTCATTAACTATACTGGAACGAGTTTCAGAGAGCTTAACGTATCAAAATACATCAAAATATTTGTCCAGAAGAAAAGAAAACGGAACCGTTCTCCGTGTAGAGTGAACAGCTCCATTGAAATGTATGAGCCAGCGCGTTCCGTTCTGACTTCAAAACGGACGCTCTGCGTAGGCGATCTCTCCGGCAAAACATAACGGATCCGTTTTCAAGTCGGAACCGACAAGTGTGAACAGCTCCATAGAGCCACTACAGCGGCTCTATTAAAAACGTGAACCGCCTCCGTTTTTAAAACGGAAGTGTGAACGGGCTCTTAACAATTTATTTCCGACATTTTAAACATTCAACGATAAGAAGAGGTCAATCAATGCGAAAAGATTACTTAACTTGAAGTGTATCGACAATACCGACGAAGTCATTGGGTGAACGCAGGTGCACATAGTTCCTTCATTTAGTTCCTTAGCTCAACAGTCGCTCAGGTTTGATTGGTGACAGCCTCCCAAAGATTGGTTTATCTCCTCTGTGAATCCGGACATTGACAGTATTGACACACCTGGCTGATTCACATTAGTGCAGGTATAAACAACAACTGTAACAGTTAAAAATACGATTCCTTAATTGCCATGAAACCTACGTCACGATGGTAAATGTCAACATCACGAAGGCTGACCCGTGTTTTCAAAACATCAATAGTTTTGGCATTTCAAAAAGCAACAGTACGCAATTCGATGGTAAGCAATAAAAAATAAATTGGAGTCTCGTACCTCGTTGGATCGCGTTTCGATAATATATTCGAATTACATAAGATACCTCCAGATTCTTAATTAAATTCACAACTCGTTTTAGTCAGAAAATACGTGGAAAATGTTGAATATTTTCGTCAATGCGTCATACTTATTAATTTCATAGGTGACGGATGATATTTGTTTGAATGCGAACTATCTCGGAGGGAATATGATAATATTTTTATTAATTATTAAAGTGAAAACTTCTTTAGCACCGTCGTGATTTGAAATTCGATGAAACGAAAAATACCTACACTAAAGAGCAACAAACACGTACGTCTATAGAATTAAGCCTGCGAGAATGAGGTAGAAAAACCGGTCTTCTCTTTGTGCGGTGTTTCGTAGCCTCCCCACTCTTGTCTACTTTAGTTTACTGAAGGTTTCACTTCTACCGCGTGTGAAATGCACACATTATTTTTTTACATTAGCTTCACACGGGAGGCTCTGAGAAAAAAAATCCCTCAGAGCCCTTGTCATCTTTTGGGATGCTGTGTGGAGGGTCTCTTTAGGGGTAAGTTCTGGAAAGGAAAAAGGTATGAGGAGCGGATAGAAATCTGGAGGTCAATGTGTCTACGAATGACGAACGTATGAATCCCACTGGAGTGCAAGGCGATTGGTCGGGAGAGTCCGGCTAGAGATGTCTAGGTTAGGTCTTCCTCAACCAATCTCTCCCGATCCGGCCCGCAACGCAGCAGATTGGCAAACGCATTGGTCGCAAAGACCAGGACCAAAGATAAGCCACCAAAAGCAGCAGCACTTGGAGTGGCCTATGGCAGGGGTGTTGGTTATCTAATAAAAGGTTCCCCATACACGTCTCCCAAATTAAAACAAACTAACTAACCAGAAAGGTAGATAGATAATAGACGGATTCTCTCCGTATCACCCTGACGGAAGACCACAATTCAGAATCGAAACGTTGCTTGAAATGGCAAAAGCCGTGTTATGTGATCAGATCTGAATAGCCAGGTAGCTTCCGAAGCTTTCTATTCCCAACTTCTTCACATCGCCACTACCTTTAGCCTCACCCTCTCCCTCTCGGATGGGGCTACAGCCCATATCGAGCCTTGGCCTCCCGCAACACCTCCTGTCCTCAGCGGCTGACTTCCAGTTTGTTACCTGGAGAAACTGTGCAGCATCCCCTCTTCCCGTCTTCCCACCTCAGTCTGGGTATTCCCACTTTTCTCTTTCCACCCTTTTTTAGGACGCGCGTGTCCGGCATGCCCAGCCCATCTCAACCTGAAGAAGCTCATGTGGGCCGAGATGCTAGGGGCCTGATATATGTCATGCAGTTCATTGTTGTGCCGGATGCGCCATTGTTCGCCCTCTTTCACAGGTCCGCATATTCTTCTCAGCACTTTTCTTACTAAAGTATCCAGCATTTCAGCCATCTTTACCGTCAGTATCAGCGCCTGACATCCATATTCCAATACAGTTCTGACAATGGTCTTATATATGGTTATTTTGGTTTTTCAGTGGACGCTACGTGACTTAAACACTGGCAGCAAAGTGAAGTATGTTTTGTTAGCTGCTGTGATTTCCTTCTGATTTCTGCTGGATGTTCATTGTTCTGTCAGACTGGAGCCCAGGTAGGTGAATTGATCGACCACTTCGCATCAGCAGTTGTCTTTAAATTGTGCACTGCTGTTTCTAAAGGGTCGAAGACCTCCTTAATGGCTGTAATTGATCTTCGGACAATGTTTAGTGATCAGATCTGAATAGCCAGGTAACTTCCAAAGCTTCCTATCTTCTTCTTCACCTCCCCACTCCCTTTAGCCGTACAACACACCCTAATTGAGAGTTCAGACAACAGAGAACTCCTGTCCAATTTTTTTTTTTTTTTATGAATAAAGACCTTCAAACTTAAATAACTGCACTTTTATTTTTATAGTTAGTTTTAATACTTAAAATAATTGTCAAAGTTTTAATTTTCCAAGACCCCACGAAAGGCACCGTATGTGGTGGTTTGTGTGACGTCTTCACCCACCGATAGTTTATTTATTTTCAAGTTGTCATTTTGAATCAGTGATGTTATGTCTAGGGAAATTTCCCTAGATCTAGGGGAGAAAAATATTTTTTAGGGAAAAGGGAAATCAGGACAAAATCTAGGGAAATTTCGAACTCTGGCAATTTTTTTATTACATATGACAATATTACTGGAATTATTTATATCTATATCATATATATATTTTTTTTTATATACGTATATATATTTTTTGGAATTCCTATGAATCTTACTTATTGTTCATGTACTTACATGCAATGTTATTTTTAACACTGACAACTCAAAATGATATTATGTATCTAAAAAGATAAATGGGACCTCTGAAAAAAATATATTTTTTAAGTTCCGTTTTATCGGTGATTGCGGTTGATTTTTAGTGTGCAAAGTGTTTTTTTTTTTATTTGGAATTCAGTGGTGAGTGTATTCGTACTTTTAAATCATTATTTCACGTAGCAAAAGGTGTTTTATTTGGAAAAGCACAGTATTATAAGTACATTTACCAAATTCCGATATCTTCCCAATTAATTAACATATAACAGGATTAGTGTTACACAATCAGGTGGCTACGTAGGTAATTGCGTAAATGTGAAATTCTAGGGAAATTTCACTTCGAAATCTAGGTAAATAATTTTGGGCAGAACATCCCTGTTTGAATGAAGAATCCAGAAAAATCAATGGCGGAATCAGGCGGAATGCTTTGGGATGACTTTTAGGTGTGAGGTGTTTTTTTTATTCAAGATTAAATGCTTTTAATATAGAAAAACATTGGTAAAATGTCCACATTTCACCGGAACTGTTATTGTATTTTAACAAAGTGCAATATAAAAACAATAAATCATCTTTTTCATTGCAAATACAAGTGACGTCGTAAGCCTCGAATTTTGTGTTCAGGAGTGACTGCACATTGTTTTATGTATAACACATACAGAAACACTGGTATTTATAATATACTGATCATGACGATTGTGTAATAACTTGTATAAAAAGCCCTTTTAGTAAAAAAAACAATTCGAAAATACGACCGATGTATCGTAAACCAAATGTCAAATATGACATATGACCTATTTATGACTATGCTTAACCTCAAATATAGCCCTTTTACGTCATAATTTTAATTGTTGAGAGCCTAAATATTGTTTCCAATAAACACAATAACTATTATTTATCTAAATCTCTTTAACAGTATGAAAATAACCAAAAAAAACACGAAATGTTGAATGGCGTGCGTGTCTTTCGTGGCGTAAGGCGTAGATTTCAAATGTCAATACATCTTGATACACTTCGGTGAATTGGTTAGCAGGTTAACAGTGACGTCACCGTTAACCATTTCAGTAATGCCAACTTGAGGAGAGGTTTAAAAATGCACTTTTTAATATTTTTTTTAAAACTCTGCGTTTAATATTATGAAATAAAATATATATATTCAGAATCAGCGTTTATTGGTCTACATGAACATATTTTTTTAAAGCCATAATATTTTTCACTGGAGTTCCTTATTGAAAGCACTTGGGACTATTGCATGGTGTATTCACATAAAATAAAATTAAGAAGGGAACGTATAATGACATTATTGTTTTTAATGTTGCTCCTTTGTGACCTACTACTGAATTACCTTATCTAGAATAGAATAGAATAGAAACAAAAAGCAATAAAAATGGTCGGTAGTATTAGTATATCAATTCATGTCAAAACGAAGCAATTTATTGGACACGAACGAATATTAACGGTCTCTAATAATGGGAACTCATTTGCATTATGATTTGGTGGGTTCCTCTTGCGAATATGGATCGTCTACCGTCTACTGTGCTTTAATGTGAATAGGTACCTCACAAGAGTCTCAACTGCCCGGGGCCGGCGGGACCATGGAATCCCCAATAGAGAACTCCAGTCCAATTTTTTTTATATATTTTTTTTTATAAATAATGACCTTCTAACTTAAATAACTGCATTTTTATTTTTATTTTTAGAGTTAGTTTTAATAGTTAAAATAATTGTCAAAGTTTTAATTTTTCAAGACCCCCGAAAACTACCGGAAATATGGTAAACATTGGTAAATCGTGTGACGTCATCACTCCTGAAAAATTAGTATAGGATCGGGAAATCAGCTGATCAACTACCGCCATTTTGAAATTCCGTTGTTCGAAGTATTCTCCCTAGAAGAAGCATTACTATTTTTTTGTGCAGTAGTTTTTGAATATTTTAAATAATTGAGATAAACTAATAGAGGTACCTCTATTTTTGATACTGAATTATTAAAGCTTAAATATTGTTTCAATTAACACAACAACTAAATCTCTATAAACAGTATGAAATAAAGAATAACGTGAAATGTTGTTAAGACCATTGTTTGCCGGCAACCGAACTAGATCTTCAATAATCTCATGTCTTTCGTTTGTCCCTTTCTAACGAAATATTGTATTTGCGGTGTGTAGCGGGGAGGCGGGAAGGGAAGATTTCTATGTAGTGGTATTTAGTTGCAGCGCTAGCGAGCAAAATATGGTGTTATAGAGTTTTAAAGAAAAGGGCGCGTAATTATTATGTAACATCATTTTATCGGAGAATACGAGGAATGATCTTTTTGTGTAGTGCCTTGAAATTAACGGAGATATTATATTGTAATAGGAGATACGGGAATCGGGAGCGTTAAACAAAATAAGGCATTTATTTCCATGCCCGAATACTTGCACGAAGACGGTGCAATGCCCCTTTTGTTGATAATATCTTTAGCGACACGTCATATAATATGGGAGACTCCCGACATATTTTGTAATTCCGGTGTCCGGCGTTTCGACGTGTACACAGTAAAAACGCGAGAAACCACCGAAACAAAATTTTAATTTTATATGTCAATATATTTTCGTCAAGATGAGAAAAAAAAATTGTATGAAACAGGCCACGCATGCGTTCCTCTTAATACTGATGGCTTGTGCCATACCTACATTTCAATTGATTTTAATACAATGTGATACAATGACTGGTGACGCGTGACGTCAGCGCTAACCATTCAATCGTACCAACTTTACAGTGTATTTTAACGAGACGTTAAAAAATGCACTTTTTAATATATTTTTAAGAACTCTACGTTTAATATTATGAAATAAAACTTATATATTCAGAATCAGCGTTTATTGGTCTATATGAACATATTTTTTTAAAGCGATAATATTTTTCACTGGAGTTTCTTATTATTGGAGAATGCTGAGAGGCTGAAAGGAGTGGGGAAGAAAAAGCTTATTTTTTGAGGCCCTAAGGAAAACTACTAGATAAATCTCACCCCATGAAACCGGGTATCCCATGAAACAGGGCACCCCTGAAAAGTCACCAAAAGCAGCGAACAACTTGGGGTGACCTACGGCAGGGGTGATTATCGTTGATTATCCAATAAATGGTTTCCGAGACTGCGGTACCCATACCCACCTCCCAATAAATTGATATTAATAATAATTGGTAATAAATTGATGGGGTAGGGGTACAAGAAGGATGAGAAGTACCTGGCTATTCAAATCTGGTCACCAAACACGTCTAAAGATACAAAAACTTAGGTATACGAAATCAAATTGTGGAAGCGTAATCTAGGTATACCAACTTGAAAGAAAATATAGGGCGCCAATTATCATAAACCTTTCGATTCCTAGACCCTGGGTAGGCCTATTAACCAACCTATATACCTGGTTTTTCAGATCTGGTCAGCAAATACGTCTAAATATATAAATTAGGTAAATAAAATCAAAATGTGGAAGTGTAATCTACACCAATTTGAAAGAAAATATACGGCGTCAATTAACTTAAGACCTTTCCACTCCTAAACTCTGAACAGGCCAATGAAATTGACTACCTATTCAGAAAATATATTCGATATTTTAATCAAGTTTACCCGAAGCATGATAAAAAATAATTTATATTGTCAATAAGAAGAAACTTAAAAAACATGATCTCTCGATCATAGATAAGAACTGAGTATTGTTTTCGTAATAATTGTTATCATCTCTCAGTAGGCTGTAATTTTGATATAAAATAATATAACATAATAAATCATTTGATATCATCAATCATCATGCAGTATTATCTCTGCTGGGCATGGGTCGAAAGCCGATATTGTAAAAAAAGTAATTTTGAACCAAATACAATAATAATCTAAACGAAAATATGAAAGAGAACAAGACACAGAAAAATGGAAAAAGATATTAATGGTCGCAACTGGAACTTGAACCCAGAACCTCTAGGCCAGTGTTTTTCAATCTGTGGGTCGCGAAGCCTTACTCGAAAAACGAGAGGTTCTAACTACAATAAAAAACACCATTTCAGTGAGAAGGATAGGCAGGCTTGTTGATTTTTCAAAAATATTTCAAATCGTGGTGCTATATTTGATATGTTAATAATCAAATCATTTTCTAAGTTAAGGATGGGTTCTTTTAAAAAATTTTACGAATTCATCAAATATATTAAGTTAATTTTCTCGTTCTGTGTAAGTTCTACTCAAGTTCTGTAATTATTTCAGTTTTACGAAGTTAACTGGCCTACATAGTAACAGAACTCCAATAGAACTTACAAACGAACGTGAAAATTAACTGCAAATATTTGATGAATTCGTCAATTTTTTTGAAACAACCCGTCCTAAGTCTATTTCTCTTTTTAGTTAGAATGTCCACCATTGAAGAGAATGTCAGTTCATATAAGTATGAAGTGCCAAATGGCAGTAATAATTTTAGTTAGAATGTCCATCATTGAAGAGAATGTCAGTTCACATAAGTATGAAGTGGCAAATGGCACTAATTATTTTAGTTAGAATGTCCACCATTGAAGAGAATGTCAGTTCACATAAGTATGAAGTGCCAAATGGCACTAATAATTTTAGTTAGAATGTCCACCATTGAAGAGAATGTCACGAAACACAGAACACGTCAACACTCTGAGAATGAAATGCCATTTTAATCATCATAAGTCTATAATATTTTCTTTCATATTTGTGGTGAGATCAGCCAGTTCTATTGATTTATCCATGAAAGGGTTTTAAAATCACCTATGCCGCAAAATTAGGCCCGCGCGAGCTGGGGCGTCCAAGTCAAAGTCGCATGCAGCCTTACCAACTTACATCGTCTTACTTTAAAAGCTCTCGCGGCTTCCTTGCAGAGTGTAGGCCGTAATAATGAATATAGGTACCAAAATAGAGAAAATAATTAACGTATTTAAATTACTAACTTTTTGTCTGTATCTATGGCCAAAGGGGGTCGCCAGAATTTTTCAACCTGCAAAGGGGTCGCGTATTCAAAAAGATTGAAAAACACTGCTCTAGACTAACCGGGATAATTTTTTTTTTAAATAGTGGAAGATAATATTAATTCTAAAATTTGAAAGATAGATTTGACTAATTGGTAAACGCGCACGAGTCCCAGTTGCGACCATTATATTTTTCTATATCTTGTTCTCTTTCATATTTTCGTTTAGATTATTATTGTTATTTTCTTCTTCAATGATATATTATATTGATTGGAATAACCTTCAAAAAGTTATAAATTTTTTTTTTTTTTTTTTAAATCAATTACAATATATTATGATAAAAAAGCATTGTTTTTTTATGTATCGAATGCATAGAGTGAATGTTGAGTCGTAGACATTACTCACACATATGCATGTTTCAATCTTCTTATTCGACTTTAGAAAGGAAAATTCCAATAACTACAAAAACTTTCCGAATATTCAAATTCGATCAGTGTAGGACAAGACAAAAGGCTGTTTCTCAGTGAGCATGGAAAGGACATCGGAAATCGGAAGTGAATACGTATATATACCTATGCACCAATACGCACAAAACTAAGGTTGTGTTATTTGGCTCTACTCTCATTATGCGAGCTATTTATATAACAGATCGATGACCATCTCTAATGCACAAACGTAACGTAAGTATTCTGTTTTACAGGTATTTAAGTAGAGCGTGCTCAGGGGAACTAAAAGCATAGAACCCCGTGCTCCAGCGAGAAATTATGTCTGTTTTACAGACATTTTAGCGGAGCCTACTCGGAGGAACTAGAAGCATTGGTTTCATATGCATTCATAACGATAATCTTGCCCAACAAGAGAAAAATAACATCTCACAGTAGTAGATGAGGTCAGCAACATGAAAAAACTCGTTCTTATGTAAAATTTATGTACGGACTAGAGGTAGGTATATTCGTCTTCCCTTGGTCTATTACGGGCCAAAACCCTTACCTCAGCCCTTCTTTAACCCATCTCACAACAATGTCCAACCAGGTGGCGATAGTTCTCCTGGCTTTAGACGGGTGCCATACATAGCTATAAAAGATGTAGCTTGGCCTAGGTCACACAAAAAACGATGCTTTTATTGTAATAACTCGGGTCAACCGTTTTACAAAATAATCCTAATATCATTAATTGTTTAATTATTTAAAAAAAAAACTTCTTTACGTACGCTTGATTTAGGGAGTAAGCTGGTGAATGCGTGACGAGAGCGTTACGAAAAGTGTGATCGGGCGAGGCGAACGGTCGGGCCTTTACGCACGCTTGACATGGGGAGTAAGCTGGTGAAGGCGTGAGGAGAGCGTTATGAAAAGTGTGATCGGGCGAGGAGAACGGAAGTTGAGAGGGAGATATAAGTTAGTGAAGTTTTACTTCAGTCGTGTGGTCTAAAGCACACTCGTTTTTTTTCTTATATTTTCTTTAGGTAGGTTACCTAGGCACCTAGCCCAGTCGGATATTTTTAAAGTATTCATGTATGCATAAAATACCGAAATAATTATAAGCATCCAAGAAAAAGAAAACTTTCTGTAAAATTACTTTGGCATAAATAAAACTATTAATTTTTATAGCCGTATTATTTTAGACTACCTACGAGAATTCAATTTACCGTGATACCTATAAAATTGTAAAAATTAAAAATAATAAAAATCAAATTAATTTTAAACTACATAATTCTATGAGCACAATCAGTATAACCAAATTGGTAGATTAGGTACCTAGATAGTGTAGAACTTTACAACCTTCCTCTTCCCCATCTCCTTCCCTTCCAAAATCTCCAGAGTCCCAACTGCTCTAGACTGTTCGGAGCCAGTGGAACTAAACTAAACTGGCATCCCCAATTGGGGTATGTTGTGAGGCTGAAGGATGTGGAGAAAGGAAAGAGATGTTGGAAATACCTGGCTATTTAGAACTTATCACCAAACATGAATTGTGGTTTTCACCAAGGCGAAGTATTTACCAATCTGAATGTTTGGAACTAAAAAAATTAAACAAAGAACCCTAACCCACTGGGGATGAAATTGATTGACTCGATCTCCTGCGATATAGGTACCTACCTACCTACGCAAAAGAAAAACAACCAAACCGAGTTTTAGAAATATTTATTTTTGGAGTAAAAGATATCTGCACAAATTTTCTGAAAATATGTTGAGTCTGAAACATTACATACCTAATATAAGTTTGTAATTTATTTGTATGACGCGAGTTAAAAAAAAACATTGTGCTGAATAATTTCTAGAAACTGCATATTGGTTGATAAGAATCTTTTTATAGGCTAGTTTCTTTGTAATATCTGGTACATTATTCGCCTGAGTGAGTAGTGGCTAGTGGAGCACACAATACCGGTACAATAAATTGATTGATAACACAAAAATACCTCTCACTTTGATTACAGTCTATAAAATGTGAAGCAAATAGAAAAGAATGTAAGAAATAATATTCGCCATATTCGCGGATGACAACAATCAGAGCGGATTACAATTATTTTTACAGTTACTTCGGCAAAACTGCGTTGCTTTGCCGCTTTTATTGAAGATCGTTGCTCTCTGAAAGTTGAAAACATTCAACCTGCTTTCGAATATATACGCAACAATAAGAAAATAGGTTATGACGGGAGAAAATAGACATTGACATGTCAAAATGCATGGACAATGGCAAAATAGTGACGCAAAATACCGAAGGAATAAAGTAAATACGATGCCCATAAGACAAGTGCGCAGTTTTAAAACAATTGCATATTTTACACCGATTAGTTGCATATTACAATCTACGAGAAATTATAATAATATGTACACAGGAAGAGCGGAAATAATATACAAATACGGAGTAGTAAGTGGCCGTGTTATGTGATAATCATGAACTCACCGGAATGTTTTCACGGAAAAATCCTCTTATCACACACCGAAAACTAGAATTTTGAATGAATTATTTCACGAACGGCGCACTAATACACGATTTCACTGACTTTCGAATAGTTTGTGTCCGAATCACGCCCAAATATAGAGTTAAACACGTCCGTACAGCTTCACTCTCACGTCAAAAATATTAGCTGATCGGCCATCTTGGAATTTAGACACTGCGGCTAAAAAAAACTATTGCCGTCACTTTTTGCATCAGCGAACATAATAGAGATGCACCTATAACGTAGGTCGGTGAAATGGGAAACGAATCTGCTTTATCCATATACCGACATTCGGTTTCCACACTTTGCAGCCTAGCAACAGATGGCGGGCGAATGATAACATACCTTAAAAAAAATTAGCTTATAATATTTTTTATGCAGGTATATAATTTATATTAATTAAAAAACAACTTTTTGCAAGGACAGAAATGTCCTTGCAAAAAGTTACTGAGAAACACTATTTTTTTCTTACTTACATCTAATTATTGTTTCGGCAAGAAAGGGACATTGGAGGGGTTCTGCAAGGAGTGCCAAGGACTAAAATAAACCCTTTTTAAATTTTTGTTTACACTTTATTTTATTCATTTATTTTCGACAAATAATAAATCAAATGAAACTTTTAAACATAAAAATAATGGTTTTCAAAGAATATAAAAATAAAGTAAATCTAAATAAATATGCTGTTCATATTATAAAAAATTCTCTTAAAAATATTACCAATTTGCTCATATTTGATGATTTCGAAATCCGACTTATCATAGACAAAATTTATGCATCTTGGAGTCGAAATCAATAAATAATTTAAATACCAAATCGATACGCGTAACTTCCAACGATTTTATACCGATATCCTGAGCACGGTTGCACTGCTGACAGTCGAACAGATATTGACACGGAATAAATAAGAAATCGATATATGCTGGCAACACTGTCTATGGATTCACACTCGTAAAACGTCAAACCGGTAAGTAAAAAATAAAAATCGACCCTTTGGAATAACAAGGTTCCATCTGTCGTGGTTACGTCATGCGAAAATTTGGTATATACGAGGGCTATTCAGAAACTAGGGAACGTTTTGTAATAAAACAAAAACTAGGTACAGGAAAAATATTTTATTATATACATCTGAAAGAGTGACTAAAATGCTACTTTTCTACATCCTAGTCACCAAACAAATTAAGGCACTTATCGTAGCGGTGGACAAGCTTCGAAATTCCTTCGTCATAGAAATCCGCCGCCTGCGATCTCAGCCACTCAGTGACGCACGCCCAGAGCTCGTCGTCGTCATCAAAACGCTGTGTCGCTAGCCAGTTCTTCATCTTCGATAATTCTTAATTTTTGACGATAACTTTCCTCGGCGCTTGTTTTGCATTGCTCTTCTAAGCTTGCGCAATGTTTGGCAGTACCGATCAGAGTTGATTGTTGCACCACGCTCGAGAAAGTCAATAAGCAGCACACCTTGCCTATCCCAAAAAACAGTAGCCATAATCTTCCTCGCTGACAAGGTTTGCAAAAATTTTTTTGGTTTTTTGGGGGAACTTGTGTGCCCCCACTCCATGGACTGCAATTTTGTTTCGCAATTGACGTGCTTCACCCACGTCTAGTCACCCGTTACAATTCGATCCAGTAAAGAATCACCATGTGTGTGGTAGGCGTCTTATGGAGGTCTGTAAGCATTTTTGGCACCCATCTTGCACAAAATTTATGGTAGCCAAGCTTGTGAGTCACAATTTCAAACAAAAAAGTCCGTGAAACTTGTGGGAAGCAAAGCGAAAGCTCCGTTATTGTGAAGCGACGGTTTTCACGAATCTTCTCATCAACTTTGGCGAGAAGATCGTCTGTCACAATGCTCGGGCGTCCACTCCTCTCTTCATCATGCACGTTGGTTCGGCCATTTTTAAACCGGATACACCATTTTCGCACTGAACTTTCATTCGTTACGTCGTTGCCATACACTTCGCACAGTTGCCGATGAATTTCTATCGGTTTTTCGTTTTTTGCTAACAATAACCGTATTACGGACCGCACTTCACAACTGGCGGGATTTGAAATTGCAGCGCACATTTTAAATTGGAATATTGGGAAAACGGGCAGCGCGGAGACGTCCTCGTTCTGACGGCTGGATGCCGACTGAAGCTACGAGCACGCGCACACCAAAACATACGTGATCGCCGCGCGCCTAGCGGCGTCAGACGGAAGCGTTCCCTAGTTTCTGAATAGCCCTCGTAGTAAGCTACTAGAGTTCATTATCGCATGACGTTTCCACGGCAGATGGAACCTTGTTATTCCAAAGGGTCGAAATACTAATAAATAGACTATTTCGATATGAAATACTAACATTGGCACTTGGCATTTTTAATTAGATAATGAGGTCTTAATCATATTTGAATCTCTTTAAATTTATCGCATCGTAGATAAATTAATGAAGTCCTTCTTTCAATTCTAAGAGCTTCAATACTTCAGCACCATTTATTAATAAGCCAGTTATTTTGCATAATGAGCAACACTATTCAAAAAAGTTGTGTATATCAACAGTTTATCTGAGACTCTGGAGGTCGCACTATCAATTGTTGACCGTGCTCAGAAATAATGCCAACTGATCATAGATGACGAATTTAGTCAATATCGTATTGGCATAGGGTTTTATTGATCGTCCGTGCTAAACCTCCTGTTCTAACATATCATTAAAATCATTTTCTTAGCTTATGTAAATGCATAGATAAAATTAGAATAAAAAATAGTGTGACAAGTGGATAATTTTGCAGTTGGTGGTGTCCAGCCACAATAGTATCTATTAGAAATAACCACAGATTTCATAAATGGAATTTAACCTTAACGTTGGTATCATTGATGATTGATCAGATCATTGATGATTCGGATTCTCGACCCGTTTTAGTTTTCTTCTGCAATCACAGTTTTCATGCCACAAAATTATACACGGTGTCCGGAAACTCGTAGTTCAAGCGAGAAACTGGTAAATCTTTTGGATTCATCACTTTTGGAGTCTATTTTAAGGAATAACTTTTTGAAGTGAAAATTTCTTTAGCACCGTTGTGATTTGAAACTCGATGAACCTCTCCTAGGCCGCTTGCTCACCGGTGAGATCGGCAAATATTTAAAAAAAAAAAAAATTTATACGGGATTTTAACCCTTATGTATAAAGAAACAGTATGAAGGCCAAGGTCACAATCGCTTGCGCCAATATCATTCTTGTTGGAGCCAAAGATTTCATCCATGTGGCAACACTACACTATTTGTGTATGCATTATCTGTGACTTGTCAAACGCTGTCACAACTGAAAAGTCAAACTTTTTTCGGAAACGAGCGACACTAAAAAAAGACAAACACATACATCTATAGGATTTAACCTGCGAGAGAATGGGAAAGCAATAAATAAATATATTCAGGGTACTCGGTTCCAATACAATACGATAAATCCACAGTCCCACACAAGTCTCCTTTGGTGTAGTGGTATAAAGCACCTGATGAATCTCAGCGGTCTGACATTTAGCGGACCAAGGATTAAATCCTACAAAATCCAAAAAAAAATAAAAAAATTGTAAAATCAGTATATAATATGCAATCTTCAAACCTAACTCCAAAATAAACAGGAAAAAGAAAACACAAAATAAAGCGACATCTAGTGACTCCGAAGAAGAAAACACAAATACTAATAAGATGACCAAATGTACAGGAAAAGGTGTACTAGAATTCGAGTGCGGTGCTTGGTAACCTATCACTCTTCTCTTCATACGATGCTTTATATTTTCAGTACATTATAATGAATTTATTCTGCCGTTCTTACAGTTGTTGGTGGTGTAATTGAACAAAATCGGTTTACAGTAAGTTAATTTTGGACAAAATAATTTAACCACTCTCTATTATTTGTTATAATCAAAAGACTTTATTTCTTTCACTTTGCATTCATTCACAAACGTATGTCGCTATGTTTGGTGATTTAGCAGAGGTGCCCGGGTTCATGGGGTTAGGTTTGTCTAGGTCTTGGAGGTGGATGACCAGGATACTCTGAACCCCAGATTCCTACCCACCCCTTAAACCCTTTTCCTTCCCAGAACTCTCCTCTCCATCCTTTCCCTAAAAAAACCCTCCACACAGCATCCCCAAAGATTACAGCGCCCTTGAGGTGATTTTTCACAAAAACGGCGCTATATAAATCATCCAAATATTATGACATAGGCCCCGAGGGAAATTATTTTCCTCAGGGCCTCCTGTGTGGAGCTCATGTAAAAAAAAAAAAAAATGGCAGGTCGGATCGGGAGAGAATGGTTGACCCTCTAACTTTTCTAGCCGTACTCTCAGTAGATCGCCTTGCACGGATAAATTCATAAGCCGTACGTTTGTCACACTGACCCCTAGATTCCTAACCACCCCTCATACCCTTTTCCTTCCCAGAACTTCCTCTCCTTTCTTTCCCAAAAAAACCCTCCGCGCAGCATCCCCAAAGATTACATAGGCCCTGAGGGGAATTATTTTCCTCAGGTCCTCCTGCTTGAAGCTAATGTAAAAAAAAAAAACATTATTTATACAGTTCAATGCCAACTCAGAATCAAGTCAACTGATCACCTCTTTGAAGTCATTAAAATAATTAAAAAATAGCTCATCATAACCTATCCTAACATAACCTTTTTTTTCATCGCTTTTAATGACTTTTCAGGGGTGTTGAGTTGATTTCATTCCGAGTTGTCCGATCACCATTTTAAACATAATAAGTTGACCCATAAAAAGAGATTATGGTGTACAGTATTCATATAAAAACGAGCAGTTAAAAACCCGCTCCGCAGGTTTTTGCTACTAGGCCCTGCGGGCGGCTTTTATTTCGACTTCGCTCTTTTTGAGTGTTGGTGAACATTTTATAAATCTGATAGGAACTGGTTCCAAAAGTAGCCAGTTCCTCGGATCCACCATGATCCAGTGACAGCTAATCACCGAGACACGCAATGACGTCATATGTAATATATGGCCGCGTGATACTATTATTCACAACTCGTCAAGTATTGCCGTCAATCTTTCCATATCCGGAAAGATACTTATTCTATAAAGTAGTAAATCTATTCTATAATAAATTTTAGTAGTACTTATTCCTAGGGGGGAAGTAGTGACATCTTTTGACAGATTCTTGAATTAAAAACCGAATTACAACGGTAGCTTTGCTTGAAATTTCACGTACACAGATATTATTTGTGGCACGGCGCGTAAGGCGTGGCGTCAGACAAGCAATCGAAGTCGGGTTCTGAAATTCACTACGCAGACGGAAGGGTGATAATACTGTTTGATATTTTACAGAAATGCTTTTCCAGGTATTCTAATAGGACTGACGTAAAAAGTAGAACTACCCTTCCCGCCTTAAGTGTGTTAATACGAGGGTAAGTCAATAAGTAATGCCTCCTATTTTTTTCTACTTAAATAAAGATAGTTAATTTTGAATTTGGTGCTATTCCTCAAACCTTCTTCCACAATCTGCTGCAGTAGTAACTTTTTGCGTCATCAGGTGGCAGCACTGCAGTCGCTTGCAAAATGGCCGACATCAATTTTTGTAATAGATAGCGTTCTGTGATTGATTCTTGACAGTTGAAAGTGAAATGCAAAAATTCACATTCATGAAAGACTGAAAAATGGGTACCGTGATGTAACAGTGGACGTCAGTATTGCTAGACGATGAGTTCGTTACTGTAACCAAGCTGAAGGACAAACACTGCTGGCTGAGGAAAAGCGGGGTGGCGCAGACCGTTGATTGTAGCGACTGCACTCATTCGTGGTGACCCCACATAACTACAGATGTCGCATTCTCTTCCTCAGTAAAGGCAGTGTAGTGAAGATTATTCGACAATTGATTTTTCAATAAAAGTTTTGCAAGGTGGGTACCAAGAAACTTAACCGGCCAGACTAAAGAAACAAGAAAAACAATGGCCTCACAACACTTGCAGCCCTTAGTTTCTGGACAAAATTGTGACCGGAGATGAAAAATAGGTTCATTTTTTTAGCCTGAATCAAAGAGGCAGTCAATGGAATGGCTTGACACAAACTCACCAAGGACAAAACAAATCAAAACTGTGAGATCGGCGGGGAAAGTAATGGTGATGGAGTTTTGGATATGACCGTGCTTTTTACAACACTGTGATGCACGCCCTTGTTAAAAGATGGACCAAAGCTGTGGAAATGGACGGCGATAATATTGAAAAATAACAAATTCATTGTCAATAGTGTGGTTTTCGACCCCTGTAATTGCATTTTTATTTCTAGACAATTAAAGGAGAAAAAAAAATAGGAGGCATTACTTATTGACTGGCCCTAGTACTAAAAATTATTCCAACATATTAAAAGTTTCAATATATTTATTGACCAGCATACAGAAGTCACACTCATTATGATTAAGACTAAGTATAAAATTGAAAACTAGATATTATTTAATAATACGCATTTATACACTAGATACACACAGGAATAGCTTTATTATATGATACATCTTTTTTTTATGTGTACACTAGACTCAATGTTTGTAGAAAATGCGTTAAACAAGGTTAGCTCATCGAAGGGGTAGAGCGATGATTTACTAAAAATTCGTGACATAATTTGCAGTCCATGTTCGTTGGGAGATTTGAATTAACTGCAATACAAGTGGCAGTGTTTTACTTCAAGCAATGTCATGCATTTCGAAAGCGGCCCGATAAGTTTTTTTTGAAAAGCTAACCTTGTTAAATGCATTTTCTACGAATCTTGCACTAGACTCCCTTTTTACCATGGTTTCGAAATAGAACGGTGTTACATTCTTTGCTTACTAAGGCAACATCGCGGAAAACTTGTAATCATTTTATAACAAATCATCACAAAATAATCTCAATGTGATTTGACCGCTTGTATGGCACGTTACCAAGAGTGAGGCAGCCTCCATGGATGAGGGGTAAGGCTTTTGACTCCCAATCTGAAGGTTGTTGGATCGAAAATAATTTTATTTGATTGATTTGTTTTATTTCACAATTAATTCATTAAAAATAATATATAGTATATTGCGGCACGTACCAGAGTGGAAAATACTCTCAGTATTGCCCAGGTGTAAGACCACCATTCAGAATTGAAATGTTGCTTGAAATGACTTTAGCGGTGTTTGGTGACCAGATCTGAATAGCCAGGTACTTCCCCACCTTCCTCTTCCCCATCTCCCTCCCCTACCCACTCTTCAGCCTCACAACACACCCTAATAATTGGGGATGCCTTAGTCTCACTGGCTCCAGACGGGAGCAGCTGGGACTCATTCACATTAAAAAAAGTATTTTCGGAATTTTTAATGAAACACAAATCATTTTCAATGAAATTAAACTTTAATCAGCTCTACTGCTAAGCTACAAAATCGCACATCATCTGATATTGTTCTTCGGGAGTGTCGATATGATGAATTTATTTTTATACATGGAAACCTATCCACTATTTATATTTTAACATACTTTTTTTTATACGGTATTGCATGAATCGTATCCACTAAGTAAAAAGGGAGTCCAGTGTACATAATTATTTATTGAAAATTAAATTTATGTTTTCTTTGTTCAGTGTAATACATATCAAATCTGTAACATTTTTTGATACGTTTGTATTGAAAATTAGACATCGTTTACACATATTGTCTATTTTTTTAATATGAGACATCTTTGTATGTATCAAATATGTATGTGGTGAAATTGAGGCAAAGTTCACATAGTGTGTATTAAATATCATACACATTTAGATATCTGAGATTTTCACAGCCAAAAGTATTATCATGATTAATTTTTGGGTTATTATGCAGTGTTAAAGGGCTAGGCTTTCTTGCCTTACATTCACAATGTTACAATGTTCCGGTATACTGAAATCCAAGACCTTCTGAGGCTTGCAAAAACCAAGTTTTCTGTGAGACAGGTGGAGTTTGTAAGAGATAGGCGAAGATGTATAGACAGAACGAACCATCTATAAAATGATCTCAGAATTGCTTTGGAGTGTGCAAACTCGGCCATTGGGACAAATGGGCAATTGCCAAACACTTCAGAGGAACGGTTGAGCTGCCTTTTTCATACAAAACTTAATTTTGGATTTTAGAACAAAATAAAAAAAGCCAAACTGAATATTTTGATATTTTTATTGGTAACTTTCTGTGGCATTTTTTGTTAGTTAATTATAATTATTAAAAAAATAATTTTACCCTACCTAATGAGTTAATATAATGAAAAATAAATTTGCAAAATTAAAGCTCATAAAAAAAAAATTCTCTAGTGTTGCCAGCAGAGAGAAAATGTGGCAAGTCGAATAAAAAAAGGGCAAATATAGGGAATAAACACGCGCGAAACTGAAACTATAAGGGCGAAAGAGCTAGCTCTCTCTCATAATGGATTCCAGGCATCGATGGAAACAAAATATAAATTTTATTGGTAGGTAAAATTATTCTAATTTATACATGACAAATTTGTGTTAACAATGTAAATCGGTCATTTGTAATTTGCATTTACGCCCATCAAAATGCTTTTTTATAAAATAAAATTATTTTTTAACCGGTCAATGCCGGGCCATTTCGCGGAAATTCGCGGAACTTCACAAAAAAACACTAAAAAACCACCACTTCGAATTTTGAATTGAATGTTTTGTTGATAAATTTTGAGCTATTGTATATTTTATTGACTGAAACACGTTCACAACACAATAAACTATCTACTAAAACCACATTACTTGCATTTATTAGGTAAATTAATAGGTTTTACGACGTTTTATTTGCGATACACGCATTTATTGCGACCGTTAAATCCAATCTTTGACAGCGCATTGTCACGGATAAAATCGTTTTAAAAATATTCCAGGGTGACAAGGTGAATGAAACTTTTAACACCACCTAGAGTAATGATGGTGCAAGCGATTTTGACACTGTTCTTCATACAAATTCTGTACATATAAGGGTCAAAATCGCAGACAAAAAGTTTTTCGTCGACAATATTATTCAAATATTTGAATTATTTTCTCACGCATGCGCATATGACGCCCCCAATTCCGCGTTCCCGGCCTTTGACCGGTTAAATAATTATCATTAACTTACAAATTATTACCAAAGTTGTCTTTAAAATCTTGAATTGATTTCTTTAATTACCCATATTTTATTAAAAGACAAATAAATAAAGTAGTACACATCCGAACCCGATATATTTGCTACACCTTTTGATTAAAAAAATAATTTTTCAGTTTGGTTAAATATTTTGGCCTAAAATTCAAAATTAAATTTTGTATGAAAAGGGCTGCGCGCGCAACCGATTCCCTTAATCGAAAGCCGTCATTACATTTGATTTGTTTCTGAAGTGCTGGGACTGGGAAGACTCCAAAGGCATTGAGCACAATAATTGTGCTAATTACGGGGGCAATTGAAATCCATAAAAACCCCATTAATATTAAAAGGGACAATATTTGACGGTTACACCAAAACTAATCGCCGAAAACCACATTAACCTCTGGGCGGCCGCTTGTCACCCGGTGGCCGCGGCATCTGCGCATGCGCGAGAAAATAATTCAAATATTTGAATAATATTTCCGACAACAAACTTTTGGTATACGATTTTGGCCCTTATATGTACACAATTTGTATGAAGAACAATGTCAGAATCGCTTGCGCTGTCATTACTCTCGGAGACGCTACAAGTTTCATTCACCTTGTCACCCTGGAATATTTTTAAAACGATTTTTTCTATGACAATCGGCTGTCAGAATTTGCCGCGAATTTAACGGTCGCAATAAATGCGTGTATCGCGAATAAAACGATCATAAAACCTATTAATTTACGTAATAAATGCAAGTAATGTGGTTTTCGTAGATAGTTTATTGTGATGTGAACGTGTTTCAGTTAATAAAATATACAATAGCTCAAAATTTATCAACAAAACATTCAATTCAAAATTCAAAGTGGTGGTTTTTTAGTGTTTTTTGCGAAGTTCCGCGAATTTCCGCTAAATGGCCTGGCCTCCAACAAGTTAATTTTACAAATTTCTAGTATTGAAGCACAAACCCTAGGAGGATTAATGTGTGCAACACGTTATCACTTTTACAAATAATTAAAAACACACTTCACCCCAATCTACACATCTCTCCTGATGTTGGACACAGTAACGCTGTCAAAAACATTGGCTGAAGAAGGAGGAAGCACAATAAGGCATAACAACCCAAAAATTGATCACATTAATGAGTCACCTCTGTTCGGAGTACATATATCAAATCTGTTACATTTTAGAGAATGTATTGAAATTGAGACAGTTTTGTTTAGCGAGGAGAAATATACGTATGTGGTATATATGAAAATTTAAATCTAATTCAATGGACATGTGCCGAGACGCAGACCGTGCAGCTCAGTGCAGAGCAGAGCAGATTAGGGGCGTACGATGCAGACAAGCGTCTGCTCTTTTCTGGGATGAGTGTGCAAGCGGGCAGTATTTCCCCATGAGAATCTCACTTTTTCAGGCAATCACTTTGCCAAAGAGTTTTTTTGCTTTGAAAGACTATAAATAAAGAGTAAATTATTAATTTTAAAGTCTGAATCGGACTCGGAACTTGAAATTATCAAAAGCGACCAGCGCCCAAGCAGGCTCAAGCTGAACTAAACTGTGTCGCAGCACATGCTAGTCATAGATTTCTGCCTCGTCCGTCCTGCTGCCACATTTCTGCTCTGTACTGCGCTGCGCGGCCTGCTCTTAACATATGCCCAGCCTTATTTCTCCCATAATAGCTACGCACCTATGACAAACTTATTTTAGAAACATAAAGCATCATTTTAACCAAAGAAAATAGCAGAGTTATAAAATAAAAATTAAAAAATATAAATCGTCAAATATCACAAGTTGTTGAAGTGTTTTTAAAAAAAATTTGCAACAACTATCATTGCTTATAGAGATTCTACATTAAAACGAAATACATATAGTTTAGAATATAATATATACAAAATTTTCATCACATCAGAATCCATGTACTTTGCATGTATGTTAAACAATTTCTTGATAGAGTTTCACTGTAATGCGAATGTCTGTACTTATGTTAGTTTATAATTATACTTCTTTCCTGAAGAAGGTTAGGATATAACCGAAACCAGTTGATACAGTGTATAAATTCTAATAAAATGGTTAAAAACAAAGGAACTTTCATTTAAACGTAACGTCAAGCAACAAAGTGATTGCTTTCTTCGATTATTTAATAATATTATATTAACTTAAAATTCTAAAAATATGTGTAATTCATCAAAATAGAAAATGAATTCATAGAAATAATATGAATGACAAAGCAACATGGTAGAATATGTAAAACAGAAAGTAACTATGATAATATGAAATATTGAATTATTAAAATGAAAACCAATCTATTTTCAAGTGCTGATTTTAATTTCATTGACAAATGTTACCATGTATGTACTTTCACATGAACTTTAAATGCTTGCAGATAGATCTTAAGAAGCATTCTTCAATATTTTGATACCAAGTCACAAAGCACCATACATGTATGGTACTGTCATAGCTTAAAAATGGTAAAAACAACACATTTGTTTGATCTACAAAATTTGCATTTATCAGTTTGATCCGAATTGAAACAAACATAAATGTTCATGTAGCATGGTAGCACGTTCAAATCATAACAGTTTGTGGTTATGTTATGTGTTTGTGTTCACAAACACTAACGATGATTCAAATGCCGGCCCTCAATTGTTCGTTCAACTCATCTTCTTCATCACGCTCCATCTCCATCTCTCTAAGCAGCCTCTGGTTATCTGGATCCATATCCATCTTGCGTATATGAGCCATGATATCATCCCCCCCTTCCTGAGCTTCTTCGTCCCCGTCATCGTTGATCAAATCTGTTGCCCGCGACGTCAAACTTTTACTTAATTTACTCTTTTCTTCTTCGTCCAATTCCGAATCTTCCTCATGTATAAAGATGTGATCGTGGTCGTAGACGATGCGCTTCCCCTTGTAACTCAGAGCGGCTAAAGAGTTCCACTCGTGCTCTATTAATTTTCGCAGCCGGATGAACACGTGCGATCCTTTGGAAGCGTGAGAGCAACGCTTCGGTAGCACGGAGCCACGCAACTCCATGTCGACTTTGTATATTTCATTGTCCAAGCATGTTTCAAAGTATAACTTCTTCATTTCGATGTTACACTCGTATATGTTAACGTCGGGTAGTTGAATCCTGACTATGACGTAATTGTCATTTTGATACCACAGAATTGCCGGAGTTTTGTGGTCAGGTTTGATGGGAGTTTCGCAGAAGCTGGAATCGATATCACTGTGGTTTATTGGGTTTTTGTGTACGATGATGAAATCGTCTGCAGATTTTGAAGACTCTTTCTTCTTATCTTGGTTGGACGATATGTCGGAGGTTTTGTTAGTGTGTTTTGAGAGCGGTGGCAATGATGGTAAGTTGTTCACTTGTCTAAATTCCTCGAAATCTTTTGCATCGAACGTGCAGTCCCACTCGTCGTCATTTTCAAAGTCAGTAAACATATTGTTCCATTCAGCCAATTTGTCAGCATCTTCAACTGTCATGATTTCCTTGGAATCGAGTGCTGGACGGGAGGGAGACGTATACGGCATTAGAGCTTGTTGCCGAATGAAGTCAGGTATCGGTTCTGATTCCATGTGTTCCATTCCATCTTCATCATCTGAATAAACCGTTTCCGGTTCAATAAGAGCTCTTTCCAGAGACTCTTTGTCTTGCTCTATCAATTCCATTTCAACTTCGTCAATTGCAATCATAGATCTTAAAACATCAATATAAGAGACTCTCTCTTCCGTATCAAAGAGTACAACTGCGTATTTATTCCCATCTGTAACCTCAGCAGGCGTTTTGGTGTAGTACCTAGCTAGTAATATCTTCAAGGATTCTAAATCGTCTCTGAAGCTCTGATCGTACAGAACATCAGCCGCTGCTTCTGTCCAACCTTCTTCCGGAGCTCTCAAGCCAAATAAGCTGCACTCGATGGCTTGGAATGGCATTCTTGATATGAATTTTGCATTAATAGGGAACATATCGTCCAGTTCAATATTTCTATAGTCTCCGTGATCTACAAAGAAACACTTGTAGATTTTGTTGTCACTGGTAGGATCATCGACTATATTTTCAACTCGGGCTCTGTAGAATTGTTGATCAGTAGGAAACTTTGCGAGGCAGTAAAATGTGTTGGCAATCATGTCTTCTGTTATTTCCTTCAGAAAAATGCATTTCTGTATTAAGCCGTCAACGTATATCTGAATATCATCTTCCATATCTTTCAATGGCCTTTCATAGGCGAAGATTCTTACAAAGAAAGTGTCCGGTGTTTCAACTGAGCTGAAGTAAACCTGGGTGTACTGATCTTGGTTTAAATGAGCCCACTGCGGTTTAGGTAATTTTTGATTATAAGTTGCTATTAACTTACTGACGGGGGTATATATCGGCAATTGGTAATCAAAGGATTTACAAATATTATAAAGGTTTTCGAGATGGGTAGGATTTTCCACGGCGTACTCCCTCAAGAGGTCTTGCTTCAGGTTGCATCTGACAGCATCGATGTGCAGCGACTTGAGACGTTTGCAGATTTGAATATTGTCTAACCAGAGGGTGTTGCCAATTCCTAAGACAATTTTTCCTTTTAGAATGACGTCATCCGTTGTGAAAAAGTGCTTTCTCAATTTGTTTACGGATGTAGCGCTCCAATACTCTTTACCTCCGGCTGGTTTCATCCCCACAGTTCTAATTCGCACCGTTGTTGATTGAATGGCTTTCAAGTTGTCGGGCAAATAGAGGAGATCCATTGTGCTTTGCCAGATGTAGCATTCTTCCTCTAGCAGATTCAGGAGAATATAATCAGATCTTCTGTTGGGCGAGGGGAGAATCTTGATGACTTGGCAGCGCTCGTACACCCGCTGGACTTTGACTGCGCAGATGTCTCCGAGGTGGGGAGTGCCGTGCGGCTGTTTGTTAACATCCAGCAGGAAGTGTGCAGCCATTGCGACAGCCAGGTGCGAGTTCCTCTGTGCCACAGAAATGGTGTTGTTTTCTACATCCATGTACTCTAGCAACTTGGCGGAGAAAAGGCCCGTATGGTGGATGTAAATGACCTTACACTTAACTATTCCCGTTTCAGGGATCCAATCCAAGAGTTTATCTTTAGCGGAAACGAGAGAATGCCTCTCTACGCATTTGAGTTTGTTTGGACACTTGCCAAAGCCCATTAACTGATCGCACAAAGGTACATACAAATCTGCCTTCCTCAGGTCGTTGTAGTTCAAGATCTGCTTCAGCAAGACTTCCACCTTCTCTGGCACTTCCACCTTGCATCTCTTCACAAACTGCACAATTTTCGGCAATTGCGGAGAATTTTGTTCATCGATAAAAACATCAAAACGTAACTGAGGTTTATCACTATCTTCCATGTACAAATTTGGATAATTGTCCTTCATGGTGGAGAATCTCAAATTGAATTTAGTCAATGTTGTGGGCAAAGAAAAGTTGATGATCCAGCTGGCATTGTAGATATCCAAGAATTGAAGGTTTTCATCACAGCACACTATGAAGACGGTACCAATCACATTGTTATAGGTTTTCCATGTCAGGCGGACATTGTTGAGAACATCTGGAGGCATGGATAAGTCCACAAGTATCACAGTGTGACTGTCGGCTCGAAGTGCCATACCCACTCTGGCCACCTCAGCATTACTCCCGCACACTATCACACACCTCCTCTGTACCAGTGCGTCCTTTGTCTCTTCTCTTATTACCTCCCTGAGTCTTTCAATCTTTACTTTAGCTTCCACAAACCTGACTTGAAGCTTCATACCCGAATAAAAAGCACACTCCTGCAACGCTGTAAACACAAGTGCAGGATTATGCGATTCTGTACCGAGTCGTTTTAAAATATCACACCAGATTGTGCTAGTCCCATATACTTTCAAGGCCATTTCATTAATGAGGCTTTCTTTCTGTGCCTTCTTCAGGGATTTCTTTTGTTCATTTTCTCGCTCTAATTGGTGTAAGCGTTTGTTGGCCCCTAGCTGCACTCGATCTATGACAGCGTTAGTTTCCGCAGAAAACCTTTCATCCAAAACGTCCAGATTGTTCAGGTAAAGATATTTAATCTTTTCAAAATTGAGAACATTCACTTTGTACTTCATGTAGACTGCGAGGCAGCGGGGAGTCGATATCAAAACATCACACGCTTTTAAAAATTCATAGGCGTTTAAACTGTTGTCGCAGTCGTCGATTCTCAACACGGCAAAAGCATTTCCTTGGGGAGTGAGGCAGTCCTTAAGGATGGCCAAACAATTGCTGTGGGTTCGTCGAGCACTCTTGATATCGGGGCACAGGATCAGAAGTACGGGTTCTGACACCTTTCGTTTTGTAGAGTATGAGGTGAGGAGATGCAATAAGGGAGCCAAGATGGCCAAATCCCTTCCCGATTCAGAGGGACCAATTGCGAATGTGCTGAAACAGTTGAAAATGTGTGGCCAAACGCAGCTCTGAATATTCCTGGGTGTTTTAACTCCCATTCCTTTCAGATTGAGAAGGATTTTCTCCCCAAAGGGGGCTGAATCTAGGCTCCTGCAAGGTAGACAAGTCAAACCGCTCCTGGTGTGTGTGATGACTTTGGGTGTCAAGATTGTTTCCACCAAGTCATCTTTGCCGTACACGTCTTCTAGATCATCGTTACTGTTGAAGGGAACTCGAACCCAAATATTGGACACTTCTGAGCCGGTAGTGGAGTTCTCTTCTACTGTGATGGGGATGCTTTTTTTCCCTTCACATATTTGTTCATCAGTGAACACTTTGCAATCAGCCTTTAGTTTTTGAGTCTTAACAGGGTCAATCAGAGACATGCAGTAACTCTTATCAGAAATGAAGCTGGAACTCTTGATGGACCCATCTGGTTTGGCAAACACTCCGAGGCCGATGGATTTCCAGGCAGATCCATTGCTGAAGCTACTCAAGGAACAATCCAGACTAGTCTTAGAAACAGATCTAGAAACATCCAGCATTTCTGGCTCATCTACCAGATCTGGGTCATCCTCACTCTGCAACGAATGCGAACTTGTTCCACAAACAGATTCATCTGTTCTAATGTCATCTTCAACATTTTTACTTTCTTTAACCTCAATTGGTTTTCCAATTTCACATTTATGTTTCACTTCTTCCTTTACAACATTTCTAGTTCCTTTTTCCAAGAGGTCTCTTATTTCAAATTCTTTATTTGTTACAATCCCCTGTGAAACAACATCCTCAATATTTATTCCTTGATTTGTAATATTTTTTACTTCCAATTGAGATGCAGTACAATCAATGTTAGTCTGTTCCACAATGGTCCCTATTCTTTCAGGACTATTGGGAACTGTATCCAGATTTACTCCACTTGAATCTACTTCCGGTTGTTCAGCATCATTATTGTCTTTTTCCTCCACTATAACACGCAGGGCTTCATCTAAAAAAAAAACCTTTGTTTCCAATGACGCATCTGTTGCTACTTCCAAAAATTCACCCCCCTTTTCATCTAACAATGTATCCTTTACTTCATCTAAAAAATCACCTTTATTATCGATTGTTGCTTTTTTGAATAAGCCATCTTCAACAGATACAGTGTCTTCAGAATCCATCTTCTTAACACCAGAATCTTTGCAAAGTTTAGCACTCTCCATTCTGGCATTATATAATCTCAACAACTCGCGAGCATCACATTTTTTTATTTTCGGTTCGGTTTCAATGACTTTCGACACAATTTGTCTTTTAACAGAAACATCTGGCTGTTGAGTCTCTGATCTAATCTCATCTCCATTTCCTTTTTCTATTTTTGCGGAATTTTTCAACAAGTATTGAGGGCTATTTTTCGTCACCCCAGAAATATCATCGGATACAATTTGGCTGTTATCTGCCATTGGCACGATTACGTCTACGTTTTCCTTAGAAGTATTTAAAAAATTCTCATGGTTCTTGGTCTGGCTTAGTACTAAAGATTCTTTAGGTTCTATCTTTTTTGTAGTTGAAATATTCTTATCTTTGCTTTTTTCTCCAACTTTTACAGTTAATTTTTCTAACAAATCATGAGTGGTATTTTTTTTTGGCGAAAGATTGGTTTTCTTATTAGAAATATTTTCCAATGCAATTTGGTTTACAGGTTCATCAATAGGTTGTGTATTTGGCATAATATCTGCATTCTCCTTGGTAGAGTTTGATAACACCTTCGCTTGGAATCTTTTGAACACATCTGCTGGTAGATTTCTGGATTTGTTGACTTGTGGACTCAACTTCATTTCACCTCCCTCTTTATCGTAACTCAAATTTGCCCCACTGGTATTAATGGACTGATTGCTGCGCAGAGATTTCTCCAGTTCTTCTGAGGTCATAATACTTGAACTGCATTCAGACGATGAGTCGCTTGAACGCTTCATCTTGTCAGCGCATGAATAAGCTTTGAAAATGGATTCAACATTACTTATAAGCGATACTTTGCCAGAAACTGGAGAACTGGTATTTGTAATGGCTTGAGAAGATTTAATGAAATCAACTGGGTCCTTTGAATAATTCTGTTGTTGGTTTGTACAAGCCAATATTCGGTTGGCGGGTTTGGCACCATCGATGTAAGTAAAGTCCTGTGCATTTTTGAAAGCTTCCAATGCTACCAATGGATCCGGTGCCAACTCTGTCACAAGTTTGAACGGTTTGGTTTTAAATCTAGGTTTTTTCTTTTCTTTACGTTGGGTATCTGCCCCGCTTCCACTGGAAGACCGATTGTAATCTGGTTTTCCTTCGTGTGTTTCCTTGACTGCGTGTGAAGATTGGAAATCGAGACTTGCCTTATGGGCTGGATTCCTCTTTATTTTCATCCCTGTTACCACTGTTTGATTAACTTTAATCTTTACATCATCGGCACTGGAAGTAAGATCAATACTGCTGCTGGAATCATTAGCTTTGTGTCTTTGGCCTTGTTTGTTCTTTTGTTGAACATATTCAGAGTTGCTTTGAGTTTTGACAATATTTCCAAATTTTGCTGAATTTTCACGGTTTGTTGGATACACGCTTTTGAACACACGGCTCTCATCTTTTGTATCTTTAGCCTCTGCTGTAGTAGGTTGTTGCGACTGTGACGTTGTCAGAGTTTCCACTGATGCAGCGGAACGATTGGTTGGCTTGTTCAAAGCGCTATCATCCTTTCTGACTGCTCCCTCTTTGAGTGTGGGAGACATGTCAGCATTAGAAATGACTTGTGATTTTTTTTTCTTGGATGCAAAAGCAAAATCCAAGCCATCTTCCATATCACTCTTGTGAATTTGCGCTGGTGGGCTTAGTGTTCTTAGCGGCACCTTTTCTTGCTTTCTCGACAAATTGACGATTGGCTCTTCTATCTTTGGTACTGTGGTTATCTTCTGAGGACTGTACGCAAATGGCTTTACATTTTTTGTGTTTTTTTGGTCCAAAATAAGCCCTGCAGGCATATATCTTGTAATCTTAGAAAGTTCTTCCTCCGGATCTACTTTGACTGGATCATCTGACGCCACTTCGATTTCTAGCTGCTCTTTGATTTTCGCTAAAGGCGCGTGATCTGAAAAAAAAAATTTATAGCTTTAATTAGCAAAAAGTGTAAGTCCTAATTAATAGATGTGAAAAGTTATTGTTTGGCAAAAAATTAAGGAGTTGCCAATGCAATTCAAACATACAGTACTCTCTCACTAATCTGCCACACTAGAAAGTGGAGAGTGTCTAATTAGTGAAAGCGGCTGATTATAATGCATACATACAAAAAATGCTCAAAATTAAAACAAACTCGACATTGAAACCAATCCGAAGGTCAAGGGATCGAATCCCAGCGTGCGCAAATAAATTTGATTCATTTAATAGATAAATTAATAATGATTAATTTTAAGTAGACAAAAGTGATTAAGTGCCACAAAATAAATTTGCTGTATTTGAAGAAGTGATTAATTTTTGTTATTTCACAATTTATTCATTTAAAATAATATATAGTACAGTAGTTGAAGTCCCCGGCGATGCCCGGGCTTTACTCAGAGTTTTCGAAATCAAATGTAGACAGCGACCTTCCTCTTGTTTTGAAGGTCACATGTGCAAAATTTCTTCAAACTCGGCATAAAACTGTAGATTTGCATACAAATCAAATCCACACCGCCCGCTCGTCCACCACGAACAGACCTTATATATTATAATATTTCAAACAATTTACACAAAACCTTGACAAATTATATACCTAAACCTTACTCATGAATCACTCCATTTATTGGTGAAAATCGCGTGAAAATAGATGAGTAGTTTTTGAGTTTATCGCAGAACAGAGAGACAGACGCGATAGACGACTTTAATTTATAATATGTAGAGATTTGCGGTATGTTCCAGAGTAGAAGATACTCTAAGTATCGCGTGGCATGACCACCATTCAGAATTGAAACGTTAATTGAAATGGCTTTAGCTGTGTTTGGTGACCAGATCTGATCAGCCAGGCACTTCCTCATCTTCTCCTCCCGCATCTCCTTCTCCTCACCACTGCCATCAGCCTCACAACGTACTCTACGTAGGAATGCCATAGTCTCACTGGCTCCAAACGGGAGCAGCTGAAACTCTTATGAGGTATTCATATAAAAAAAACTCATTACTCAAGCGCATATAAGTGTGCCCTCAGCGCATATTGCATTTGCGATAATTTTCATAGAATATGTATGAATGTCATAAAAAGCAGCAAGCACACCCCTTATCTATTACGTTACGAATAACCTGACAATATTTGAAAAACTCCATTCTACCAATTTGCAAATAATAAAATTAAATAGAGCCTAATAATTCAAAATAAATATTACAGCTCCCTTGGAATGATTTCTCACAAAAACGGCGCTCTACAAATCATCCAATTATTATTACTATAGGGGGAAAATTTTGCTTGTGCAATATGAAATTAACCTGACATTATTTATATTAACCTCTAATCGGCCGGAGACGCGAATCCACGCGCGGTTTGTGCGCATGCACGTGGAAAAATTTTCGAAAAAAAAATGTTTGTCTGCGATTTCGACCCTTCTATGTACAGAATTTGTATGAAGGACAAGGTTCGAATCACTTGCGCCAACATTTACTCATAAGATAGGCAAAAAATTCTTTCACCTGGCAACCCCAAAATATTTTAAAATGATTTTATCTGTGGCATCAAAATGCCAAATTTGCTACGATTCTTTCTGCCAAAGTCGATGCGTGTTACTTGACGAAAACATCGTTAAACCTACCAATTTACGTAATTAACCGCTGGGAGGCCGGAGACGCGCCGGCGCGCGCGTCATATGCGCATGCGCGAGAAAATAATTCAAATATTTGAATAATACTTCCGACAAAAAACTTTTGGTCTACGATTTTGGCCCTTCTATGTACACAATTTGTATGAAGAACAGTGTCAGAATCGCTTGCGCCGTCATTACTCTCGGAGACGCTACAAGTTTCATTCACCTTGTCACCCTGGAATATTTTTAAAACGATTTCTTCTATGACAATCGGCTGTCAGAATTTGCCGCGAATTTAACGGTCGCAATTAATGCGTGTATCGCGAATAAAACGATCATAAAACCTATTAATTTACGTAATAAATGCAAGTAATGTGGTTTTCGTAGATAGTTTATTGTGATGTGAACGTGTTTCAGTTAATAAAATATACAATAGCTCAAAATTTATCAACAAAACATTCAATTCAAAATTCAAAGTGGTGGTTTTTTAGTGCCTTTGACCGGTTAACACAAGTAATGTTGTTTTGGTATATAGTTTATTGTTCTAGGAATGTGTTTCGGTCAATAAAATATACGATAGCTCAAAATTAATCCACAAAACATTCAATTCAAAATTCAAAGTGGTGCTTTGTTACGAAATTTCCGTGTTTTTTATGGCCTTTGACGGGTTAAGCAATGATGGAAGGCAACCCAAGGAAATTATTACCATCATTATAGTTGGAAAATTTTGCTTGTGCAATGATGGAGGTCTTAGGAAATGAACCCAACACGCTTGCGTGGAACCCGACGCATTTGTCTAATCGTCTACTAACAATTTTACACCAGGAATGCGGTGAAGAGATACAGAAGGGATCGGAAGGATACAGAGATACAGAAAGACGTTATAAAAATGGGACAAAAATAATACAGATATCCTGTAAAGACAATAAATTAGAGATGAAACGGATTGTTGTTTGGCCGGATATCCGGCGGCCGGATATTCGGCCCATTTTCTTGTTGCATGTCGTGACGAGTTTAGCGCCATTTTTAGTCTTTATTTACCATAATTTACCACTTGTTGATTTTGAGTATTAACTGGTCAAAGGCCAGGAATTCCAGGAAAAATACGGAAATTTCGTAACAAAACACGATTTTGAATTTTGAATTGAATGTTTTGTTGATTATTTTTGAGCTATTGTACATTTTATTGACTGAAACATGTTCACAACACAATAAACTATCTACCAAAACAACATTACTTGCATTTATTACGTAAATTAATAGGTTTTACGATGTTTTACTCGCGGAACACGCATTTATTGCGACGGTTATAATCGCGGCAAATTCTGACAGCGCATTGTCATAGACGAAATTGTTTTAAAAATATTCCAGGGTTGCAAGGTGAATGAAACTTTAAGCGTCTCCGAGAGTAATGATGGCGCAAGCGATTCTGACACTGTTCTTCATACAAATTCTGTACATAGAAGGGTCAAAATCGCAGGCCAAAAGTTTTTTGTCAGAAATATTATTCAAATATTTGAATTATTTTCTCGCGCATATGACGCGCGCGCCGGCGCGTCTCCGGCCTGTCACCGGTTAATTCAAAATATTCTCTTTGATAAGAAGAAGAAAAAGAGGTATATTATGGTGCTTCAATGTCAGTATTTAATCATTTCAATAATCTATCAATAATCGATGTTTAGTTCACTGTAATGGTGATTGTGATTAGTTAATCATGTTAATTTAAGTTTTCGCTACTCTGCAAGGTTTTTGTAAGTTTTTACTAAAAGTTTTTAGTTTCGATATTAACTATTTATTAGAGTAAATATCTCAGAAGAAAATTTTAGTTTTTTGAAAGGCCTTATGGCTTTTTTGTAACATTTTCGAATTATAAGCCATTTTATTGATATTTACGTCACAAAGATTAATGTATTGCATTTTATTGTAGGAAATTGACGTAGTTTTTGAATATCCGGTATCCGGCCGGATATTGAGTTATTATCCGGTGTCCGGCCGGATAGTCAATTTAAGCCGGATAGGCCGGATACCGGATAGTTACCGGATATCCGTTTCATCTCTACAATAAATTATTGTTCACCGTTATTGACTGTACTCCACTTGATAATAATTTAATAAAAACTCACTCTTTTCCCTCATTTTCATGGCTTGATAAAAAGCCAAAGGGCTTTTGAAAGACCCGTTCGTCTTTTGGGATTTCCTGGGACTCTTTTTCAGAGAGCTGTCGACTTGGAAGGCCCGCTCCCCCTTGCGCGCCGAGTTCTCGTCAAGCGGATACTGGGCGCACTCCTGCAGGTACATCTTCATCTCTTCCAGCATGACTGCGGGCGGGGCAGTCTTCAGCTCGCAGGGAAGTTGGGTGGTCAACAGTTTGGGCAGGATGAACTTGACCTGCTTGTTGACTTCTTGGCGTATTTCTCTCAAGTCATGTGCGGCGCGTTCTTCGTCGGCCTGAAAATATGGAGAAATACTTTATAAGAATCGATTTGTCTATTTTAGCACGATACCATTTCTCAGATTGGATTTTTTTTTTTTTTTTACATTAACTCCACACAGGAGGCCCTGAGGAAAATAACTTCCCTCAGGGCCTATGTCATCTTTGAAGATGCTGTGTGGAGGGTCTTTTTGAGGAAAGGAAGGAGTGAACACGGGTCTTGAAGAGACCCATGTTGTAGGAGGGAGGAAACACAGAGGCCGGCAAATCGTTCCACAGCCGAGCCGTTGAACTCAAGAACGAGTCATAGAAACGACCCGTTCTCATGTGACTAATGTCAACCGTGTACAAATGTTGGGCGCGTGTTTGGCGTGTTTCCCGACTATGCACCGGTGCCGAGGGGATCAATGACGCTAGTTCCTCGGAGCATCTTCCATTGTAATACCGGTAGAACAAGGACAGCATTCCCACCTGACGCCTGTACTCTAAAGATTGCAGTCCGTCTGTTAAGATGGGAGAATCTATCAAACGGACCGCCCGTTTCTGCACAGAGTCAAGAGTTTTTTTTAGGTATTTTGGAGCTCCAGACCAGAGGTGGCTGCCAAATTCAACCGTGGGGCGCACTTGCGATTTGTACAGGGTTAGCAGTTGTGTACTATTAAAGTATCTGCAGGCCCTGTACAGTACGCCCAGTTTCTGAGAGGCTAACTTAACTCTGGTTTCGATGGAGCCCCCGTACCTGAGCTGGTCACTTAGAGTTACACCCAGCATATCGATGGACATTCTGTTCGGAAGATTGCTTCAGTTAAAGGAGACTAGATTTTCATTTCGATCCTTTTTAGACGTTATCAAACATGATTGGGTCTTTGAAACATTAAATTCGACGAGGTTATTCTTACCCCAAGAGAAAACACTCTCGACGTAAGCGTCCATTCTTTGCTTCAAAGCCCTCCGAGCTATTGGAGTTTGTGTGCCCTTTGGGGGCTTGTCAAACAAAAAGCTACCATGGACTGTACTGTCATCCGCGTAACAATGAATCGGTGCACATGACAAGAGGTCATTGATGTGCAACAGAAACAAAGTCGGTGACAGAACCGATCCTTGTGGGACGCCAGCATTTATCGAATGCGAGGAAGAGGTGAAATCGTCAGCAACCGCCTTAATCGACCTCTCCCTCAAAAAGTCGGCAAACCACGCACACAAGGATGCGGGAAGTCCGTAAGAAGACAGTTTGTTGACAAGCCCTCGGTGCCAAACCCGGTCAAAGGCCTTGGAAATATCCAGTGCAACCGTTTGGGTCTCACCGAAACGTTCCAGGCACCGCCCCCAAACATGCGTCACATACGCGAGAAGATCACCGCAAGAGCGGTTCCGCCGGAATCCGTATTGACGGTCATTAATAATTTTATTCTTCTCGAGGTATGTGAGCAGTTTGTCGTTGATCACACGTTCCATCACCTTAGACAGAACTGATGTGATCGCTATGGGGCGGTATTTGGCTGGGTTGGAGCGGTCACCCTTCTTTGGAATAGGGTGAATGATCGCTTTTTTCCAACCAGAGGGCACAGAGCCAGACTTCAGGGACATTTTGAAAAACTTCGTCAAAACTGGAGCTATTTCTGCAACGCACCTCTGTAATACCAGGGCAGGTATTCCGTCAGGCCCACTAGCTTTATTAATATCAAGCCCTTGTAAGACTTGGAGTACATCCCGATGCCGGATCCTCAGCTTTTTCATATAAAAACCGCAATGAGGAACCGACGGCGGGGTAGCACCTTGATCATCGAGGGTCGAGTTTTCCGCGAACATTTTACCTAATAAGTTAGCCTTTTCGGCGGCGGTATTTGCTAGAGAGCCGTCAGGTCTGGTAAGAGGTGGCAGACTGGGTTTGCAGAAATTGCGACCTATTGAGCCCGCAAGCGACCAGAACGCTCTGCTGCCGTGTGGGCAGGCAGCCAGCTTTCTGCTGATCTGCAGGTCGTGCTCGAATTTTGACCTGTTTATGATCCTCTTGCTTTCCTTTGCCATTTTGTTATATATTATTCTGTTTTCGGACGTTTGCCATTTTGTTATATACTCTTCTGTTTTCGGACGTTCGAGGTGTGTTGTAGGCTCGGTAAGCCGCGTTTTTTCGTAGCACTGCTTCAGAGCATTGTCGACTGAACCACGGCTTTGAGCCCACACCAGTTTCTTTAACAGTGGATTGGATGAAGCCATCCATCGCGGATGTGATGACTTCACCAATTTCCTGGGCACATCTTGAGGGATCCGAGGTCCGAAAACAGGCAGCAAACCACGGGAAAGCATTCAAATGTGCCTGCAGACCAAACCAATCTGCTGATCTATAGTGCCACACTTTTCTCTTCAGCCGTTCGTTAGGCGGTCTGAAGGTTACGGGGATTGATGTCGTCACCAGTGGTCCGACGATCCTAAAGGCGCTGTGACTTCAATCTTGTAACCGTGTGGCACAGTGGTTAAAAACAAATCTAACAGATTGGAGCGGTGAGTCTGGACATCAGGAACCCTTGTAGGCTCCTGAACCATTTGCTCCAGTCCGTGGCAAAGGGCAAAGGATTCCGCCTCTCGTCCAGCAGAGTCCGTTGGTCCTGACAACTTTAATCAAGGTTCGTTATGAACATTGAAGTCCCCCAGGACCACAAACTCTGCCGTAGGGAAGCGGGGCAAGAGGTCATCAACAGTATTGCTTAGATTTTTGAAGAGTTCGGACGTATCTGAAACGCTAAGGTTCGGCGAGCGGTATAAACACGCATAAAATCTTACCGTACTGGCAAGATTGACACGCACCCACATTACATCGAATCTGGAGTTCTCCAGATTCAACAGTCGCACACAGTTGACGTCAGCTCGGCTGAAGAGACAGACACCTCCTTTGGGTCTGAATTTGCCTGCGTGTGTGTAGCCCGGGCAATCCAGATAGGAGGCGTCTGTAGGCTCGGCTATCTGCGTCTCAGAAAGGAAAAGAAGGTTAGGACGTTGGGAGAGAAGGTGTTGGTGGACGAAGTTTAAGTTTTTGTGCAGGCCGCGAATGTTGGTGAAATTCACCAACAGTTTTGGCCTGCACCGGGGACTCCTGCTTCTCGCCGTTGTGATAGTGATATTACTGTTGTTTGTGCAATTCATGATTTTATACGTTTTTTTTTTTTTTTGGGGATTATTAGGAGAAAGGAAGGTCCGGGAAGGAAAAGGTATGAGGGATGGGTAGGAAAGCTGGGGATCAGAGTGTCCAGGAGTGACGGACGTATGAATCCAACCCACCCACTGCGGTGCAAGGCGATGGGCTGGGAGAGTCTGGCTGGAGAGGTCGCCCAATGCGCCCCAAACGCTACTGCTGGGTCCCCTCCGGTCACGAACCGGCACAACAGCAGCGGCGGGGTTTTTGCACTCGTTGATGGGGCAGCCCACCCTCAGTCGTGAGCCTGAGGGTCGGGCCCCTGTACTACCGAGCGGCCCGGACAATGGTAACCGGTTGTAAAGGGTCTCCCTCAACCAGCATCTCCCAATCCGGCCCGCCACGCAGAAGGTTGGCCGACGCACCCGCCATCAAGACCCAGACAAACATTACCCCATGGATTGGTAAAAACAAAAATTTTAACAAAACAAAAAACTAGTTTTTCGTATTTTCTATTCTTTTTCTATTTTATATTCTTCTACAACTTAATTTTTCTACTCATCAATATGTAGGTACGATTGTTATTTTTGGAGTCGGTGTCAGCCAATAATAATATATCTTTATTGAACAAAAATTTAAAGATTTATAACTACAAAAAAAAGTATACAATAGTTTAAAAGTTGC
The DNA here is from genome assembly GCA_929108145.2 of Limnephilus rhombicus. Taxonomy (NCBI): domain Eukaryota; kingdom Metazoa; phylum Arthropoda; class Insecta; order Trichoptera; family Limnephilidae; genus Limnephilus; species Limnephilus rhombicus. Next base: position 8,361,207 of record OV815296.1, read on the forward strand.
ATAAGTACAAAAGATAATAATGGTAAACAATATACATATAACAGTAGGTACTTAAAGAATAGAGATTTATAATTATAAACGTAGGTTTCTCGTAACCTGCTTCACTGGGCTAGCCTGTGTTGAGGCAGTAATTTTACGTCAATTTATAATTCTGTGAAAATACCTACACCTATATTAGAAAATAATCGCACAATAGATTGGTTGCATTAATAATAACAATAACATAGGTGCAACAGTGACAGCATTGGTTCATTACTAATTTCGAATTTGGGTGAGTGCACCGGTAAATGCCCTATCATTATTTTTTATCCAAACTTTTATGTTTTTTTTTTAAATTTTTTTGTGAATCACATTTTTTTATACTAATTGGAAGAATGTTGTAAAGTCTTGTTGCAAGGTATCTGAAGCTACGTTGACCAAAAGTAGTATGAGTTATGGGAATTTGTAGTAATTCTTTGTTATTGTTTCGAATACAGGTAGGTTTGTAACTACATACATAGTTATAGGTGAGATATGCTTGTGTCGCATGCGCGACTTGACGAGGTGAGAGCGGGGCCGTGGCAGGAGGGGAGTTGTCAAGTGAACACGCCGGGCCGGGTACCTTGGCTGACACCGACTCCAAAAATAACAATCGTACCTACATATTGATGAGTAGAAAAAGTAAGTTGATTATTAAGTTGTAGACAGTTGTTACTTGGCGATTGACCATAACGACGTTATGGTAGGTGACTCAAAAATCCGGATAGCCTATAAAAGATTCGGCCGAGTATCGTTAATTAGCTTCTAAGAATTGAAGAGTTCCGTTACTTTGTCATGGATCTCATAATCAGTAACAAACTCTCATCAAACTACCCTTGAAGTACATCCTTTCCAATAAAAAAAGAATCATCGAAATTGGTTGGCGTGATATTGAGTTATTCGTCCATTTGTCGCGCACATACTTATGCAAATTTAAGACTTATAAGGTTTTCTCATGGATGGCATTGTCAGAACTGGACCAAATTGAAATGGGACCTCACGGAAAGCACCAGCTTTCAAATAAAAAAAGAATCATCAATATCGGTTCACCCAGTCGAAAGTTCTGAGATAACAAACATTAAAAAAAAATACTGACAAATTGATTGATTGATCCTCCTTTTTGAAGTCGTTTAAAAAGTGAAACTTTCTTAAGAAATTTACCAACAGACAGGTAAATTTTTTTTTACGTGGGATTAATTGAGCCATTTTGAATTGAAAACTTCTTTAGCACCGTTGTGATTTGAAACTCGAAACAAAAACAAGCGACACTAAAAAGAGACAAACAAATATATCTATAGGATTCAGCTTGCGAGAAAATGAGATAGTATAATCGGTCTCCTCTTTGGCAGTGCTTCGTAGCCTCCCCACTCTTGTCTGTTTTAGTTTTCTGCAGGTTTCACTTCTATCGCGTATGAATTGCACACTCTGATTTTTATTTCAAATTCAGCCTGTAAGGTACTTACCTACAAGAGGCGGTTGGTGAATTTTTGTATAAGAGATGCTGGAGTATAAACCTAATATCAAATATAAAAGTCTATGAACTAGCCCACGAACAACCAGAATAAGAATGAATCGTAATTCAGTTTGCAGGTTTTTATTTTTTATTTCGTCGTACAACATCTTTGCCCCACATACATTTGACGATGTATTGTAAATTAACTTGATCTACTACACGGCTGTCGCATATGTGATCCATCAACGGCTCTTTCCATACGCAGATGTCACATACACAGTAAACCCATACACTTTTTTACACTCCAAAAGTGAAGACTTCTGCTTTACAGAAAGTGAAACGGAATGCTAGACGGTTGGGTTAAATAAATAAAATGGAAGGCACTTCTAGTGTTATATTCATTATTTTATGTTATTAAACAAGTGCATAGTAACGCACTTGTTTATATACATATCGTTCTTGCATGCACTAAATATTCTACATGGGTTTTGGAACATTGGTATATAAAAAATAAATAAAAAACTGTTAAAAATATTAGGGACCAAGTTTTTTTTATTAATTGAAGAGTTTTATTTGACACCCTGTTTATTAAAAAAGTAATATAAAATTTTAATTAACACAGACTAATTTTTCTTAAATTTTGCAAACATGATATTATATTGTGCGCACTGTTTACTGTTTACTCCACATAGACTATTTTGTGTAGCAAATGTAGGAATGGCTGCGCGGCCTTTTTCATATGAATCTTAAATTAGGATTTGAGGCCAAAATACCCAACCAAACAGAAAAATATTTTTAACAAAATGTATTGCAAATATCTATTATGGAAATGTGCTACTTTATCCATTTTTCTTTTAAATTATTATATATTGATAATAAAAATTCAATTTCACATGATTTTGTAGGCAATTTTGGCTTTTTGTGAGTTAATTATAATTATTGAAAAAATTAATTATAACGACTTGTGATACTGATAATTGTACTGTTGAAACAAGAGAATAATATATTTCATTACAAAACCCTTAGCATTTCATTATTTTATTCAGCGATTCCTGACCATAATTGGGGTAAAAAATGCAAGTCATTTTGCTGGCTAATGATATATTTTTTTTTAGTAAAAACAAAAAATGTTTCTATCACACGTCGCCACTGCTACTGCTGGTGATGTACATGCTCTCTCTCTTCTGTTACCATGCCGTTGGAATGAGACAGAGTGCATATCACTTGACTTTTGCTGGCTGACTGCTCAGTTGCGACGTGTGATGGAAAAATATGTCTTTTTGTTTTTAATTGAAAAAATATGTCATCAGACAGCAAAGTGACATCCACATTTTTTACTCCAAATATGCTCAGGAATTGCTGGTTAAAATCCTTTGGATAAGTTATGTTACACCCTATATATGTTTATATACATTCATACACTTAGGAAGTTTTTGTTTCTTCGGTCCCTTAACCTTTAATGGGCCGGAGAAGCGCGGGTCATATGCGCATGCGCGAGAAAATAATTCGAAAATTTAAATAAAATTTTCGACCAAAACTTTTTGTCTGCGATTTTGGCCCTTCTATGTACAGAATTTGTATGGAAGAACACGGTCAGAATTGCTTGCGCTAACATCATAGATGATATAGCCACTAGTTTCATTCACCTTGCAACCCCAGAATATTTTTAAAACGATTTTTTCTATGACATTGAAATGTCACTTTTGCCGCGAATTTAACCGTCACAATTTACGCGTGTTCCTAGACTAAAACATCATAAAACCTATTAATTTACGTAATAAATGCAAGTAATGTTGTTTTGATAGATAGTTTATTGTTCTAGGAACGTGTTTCAGTCAATGAAATATACGATAGCTCAAAATTAATCAACAAAACATTCAATTCAAAATTCAAAGTGGTGCTTTTTTAGTGAATTTTCGTGAAATGGCCTGGCCTTTGATCGGTTAAAAGTCAAGATCATATTTCTGTTTTGTCCATGAGTCAGGCAAAGTGCATTAATTTCCAATGGATTGCAATTTGACACAAATAACAAAGATAAAGTCCTGTCACTTAGCTTGGAAGCTGTAACTTATCTTTCTGTTAAATGGTTTTTGAGAAAGAGTTAGAGGTTAAAACTCAAAACGCAGTTTTCAGCGGTATAACTTTTCTCTTCCCACTTCCCACAGTAGGAGTCGAGAACTCTGCGCAGGTTGGAAGTAGGTTCAGCACAACAACTTAAAAGATGTAAAACCACAAAGACTGAATAAAGTGGCTGAATAAACAACCCAATGAAAAGTTATGATTTTTTAAATTTATTAGTTAATATCCATATCAAAATTAAAATGTATGTCTACTAACGCCATCTACTAACAAGAATGTAAAACCTTTTATTGGTAATAAAAGCCAGTCTATTGCGAACCGCATAAACGTGTTGTCATTCTAAGAGGTTATGGGCCTCCTTTTTTTAGATTTATCAGTTATTTTAGTGTTTTAAAATAGATAAATTGTGTACGTTGTTTAGCGGAAACATGACCATGAACTATATTGCGAGTGTACCCAGGTTAAAAGGCAGGGAGAACTACGATTTGTGGAGCTTTGGGGCACAGAATTTATTGGTGCTAGAAGGCATGGAAAAGTATATCAAGCCAACGGCAGATTTTGAAATACAACCAATAGATGACGCAAAAACGAAGGCAAAATTAATATTAACGATCGATCCAGTTTTGTACGTGCATATAAAAAACACCAAGAGTTCGGCAGAATTATGGAATACATTAAAGAACATGTTCGATGACTCTGGTTTATCAAGAAAAATAACCTTGCTTCGACATTTGATATCAATAAGACTTGAAAATTGTGACTCCAAGGCTACATGTCACACAGATGATCGAAACGGCTCAACGGTTAAACGGCACAGGTTTTACAATAACAGACCAGTGGGTAGGATCATTATTGTTGTCAGGTTTGTCTGACCGTTATTCTCCAATGGTAATGGCACTGGAACACAGTGGGATTTCGATAACGGCTGATGCCATAAAGTCAAAGTTACTCGATATGGAGGTAACCAGTGATTTTGAAGCCGGTGGCATAGCGTTTGCAGCGAGAAAAAAATATTCCTCTAGCAACACTAGCAGTAAGCCACAGAGATATAGTGGCCGTCCGTCAAAGATAAACAAAATGTCAATGACAGCTGATACATCAACAAAAACAATAACATGTTACAGGTGTAAAGAGGATGGACATTATCGAAATCAGTGTCCTTTGTTAAAGAAGAATACAAGTAAATGTGTTTTTAATGTTGTTTTCCTGAATGGAAAATTTAACAAGAATTCATGGTACATCGACTCAGGAGCCAATGCACACATGACGGCGAAGAAAGATTGGGTAAAAAACATAAATGCAACGCCGTATTTACCAGAAATTGCTGTCGCCAATGAATCTAAAGTGCAAGTTGTTTGTTCCGGAGATGTCGACATTGTGTCGGAATTGAATTATCATATAACAGTTAAAAATGTGCTATGTGTGCCTAGTTTGACAACCAATTTATTATCCGTAAGTGAACTCATCAAGAATGGAAATAATGTCATATTTGAAGAGAAGCATTGTTATATTCGAAACAAAAACAATGATTTGGTTGCAACTGCGGATTTGTCAGAAGGTGTTTATAAATTGAGATTACAATCACGAAGTTGTTTGTTGACAGTTCCTGTTAGTGGAAAATTATGGCACAGAAGACTAGCACACATTAACAGTCAAGATATGCAAAAAATGAAAAACGGTATTGTGAATGGTTTGAATTGTCAGAGTACTATTGACATAACCAAGTCTCAGTGTAATACTTGTTGTGAGAGAAAACAAATGAGATTACCCTTTTCTCATGTGATAGAGGATGAGACAGATGTGATGAATGAAGAGACAACAGAAGACAATCTGGTGGAAGAGAGTAGTGATTCGGTGGAGGAATTGTCTCAGAATATTCCAGAGACTGAGGATCCTTTTGATTGCTTTTCAGATTCTTCAATATATGATGATGGCAATGAAATACTAACTGAACTTCCAACACAAGATGTCTCAGAACATGTAGTTCAGTCAATAAAACCACCCGAACAGATGTATGCAGCACGCGCCAGAGAAAGAAACCAGAAAGATACGGTTTTAGTAACATGTGTGTTTCCAGTACTATTCCAGCATCTGAAGAGATTGTATTCGCAGAGGCTCTTGAGGGGCCAAAGAAGGAGCAGTGGAAGCAGGCGATGGCTGAGGAACTGCAGTCATTTGAGGAGAATGAGGCATGGGAGCTTGTTGATAATCCCGGTGATGTGACAATAGTGAAGTGCAGATGGGTGCTTAATAAAAAATTTAGATATTGAAAATAAAGTGCGTTTTCGAACTCGGCTTGTGGCAAAAGGTTTTTCACAGAAAGCTGGTGTCGACTACACAGATACTTTTTCACCAGTACTGCGACATTCTACCATACGATTATTGTTTGCTCTTAGTGTAAAGATGAGAATGAGTATTACTCATTTAGATGTATGTACTGCTTTTCTAAATGGAAACTTGAAAGAAAATATAGAATAATTTTACCTACCAATAAAATTTATATTTTGTTTCCATCGATGCCTGGAATCCATTATGAGAGAGAGCTAGCTCTTTCGCCCTTATAGTTTCAGTTTCGCGCGTGTTTATTCCCTATATTTGCCCTTTTTTTATTCGACTTGCCACATTTTCTCTCTGCTGGCAACACTAGTGACGCGCATCTCAGATCACGTGATGTTATTGTTTGTCATATGACTCGTAATGCACCAGGTAGGGATTACCTGGATTCCAGGCATCGATGGAAACAAAATATAAATTTTATTGGTAGGTAAAATTATTCTATTTTGTGTTCCGTATCGATGCCTGGAATCCATTATGAGATGTGTTTGCTCTCACCTGGTGATCTGAAAACTTAGCGTTATATGTGATGCTATTTACACTGGAGTAAAGAATGGAGCCATTGAGTGCTGGAGGTGCTCGCTTCTGGAGTGCGCTATCTCCTTCTGGTAGAACTTCCGGAAGGTGTGCTCAGACTTCCAATTCCCTCTAGCAAGAATCTCCTCTATGAGGTAGTCTTCCAACCAGTTTAAGGAGGCTACAGCCGAGCGTACACTTCCCGGGGTTGCGTGGACTCCAGCTTCTCTGAGGACTGATTTGATCCATCCCCCTATTATTGTTTGCGTTGCCGGTTTTGTTTCTCCTGATGTGGTCACACATAGGTTCATAGGTTCTTTAGTAGTGGACCTCTTCTGGCTGTAGAGAGGGCAACGACTTTTCTCAACCATTTAAGGAGGTTGATGTTATCTTTTTGTGAGCCCGTCAGTTTCCAACATGGTTGGCTGTGTCGGTTTTTGCCCCAAAAATTGGCCACAGGGTAATAGAGTTCCTCTTGTCGATGAAATGTTCTGGGGTGATTCTGAGCAGTGTCAAATCATGAACTCTCCTGCCTGACGCCAGGACGAGGAGTATTGCTGCCCTCCGTGACGCTTCAAACAGCGAGTCTTCTGCGGGGGAATTCTTGACCAGCCAGTCTATTACTTGTCTGGGATCCCAGATAGGGGCTTTCTCCTTGGTCCTCCTTGCCATTGAGATTGCCTTGAGAACGTGTCTTACCAAGAAATCAGAGCTGATTTTTTCTCGCATTCTGAGCTGGGCCGCAGAAGGTAACAATGGCTGACTTGTGGACCTGAATGGTCCCTGGGGCTAGGCCTCCTTGAACAAATAGGTGGGCTAGATACCTGGCAACCGTAGTTGGTGGGGGATTGTTGATGTCCACACCGTTTTGAGTGCCCCATTTACGCCACCTATCCCACGCAGGTTTGTAGGTCTTCGGTGTAGACTCTCTCCAGGATGACTTGAGGAGTTGGCGTTCTTCCTGACTCCATGTTGTCAGGGCTTGTTCCCACCCGCAATTCTCCAGACCTCTAGTTCCAGATCCTGAATCCTGGGAAGGGGTAGTCCTGTCGATGTGTCTATGAGGACTCCCTCTAGGTTGCGCAGGCGTATGGGAGGTTCGTCTGTTCGCTGTTTTAGGTCGCTTCTCCAGAAAGTCTTCTCCCATTTTGGGACGACTAGAAGGAACATGCCCTTTTCCTGATTTAGGTGGGTGAGCGCTCTCGGAACGAGGTTTGGCGGAGGGAATACCCAAGCTAGATTGTAGTCCCAAGGTTGACTGAACGCGTTGGGAAAGCAGGCTAAGCAGTCGCTTGAGTCTCTGGAGACGTATGTTGGTACCACGTGAGCAGTGGCTGAAGCGAACAGATCTATTTGAGGGCGACCCCATTTTTTTAATATCTCCTTCGTTGCCGGACTTAGTAGATGCCACTCTGGAAGCGGTGCGCCCCGAGAGAGACGGTCCGCAATTCCGTTGTATCTTCCTGGAATGTATTGGGCTGTCAGCGATATCTCCATCTGGTCTACGAAATCCAGTAGCTCCCGCGTTGTTTCCAGAAGGGCTAACGATTTTGTACCCCCTTCCTTGTTGACATAAGCCACTACTGTCTTGTTGTCCGTCTGCAATAAGACATTCGTCTTGTTAAGATAAGACATTGGGCTTGTCCTTCCAATGGCTGCTAGCCACCACTGTATGTCCTGCCGTGCTGCGTTGGGCAGAGCAACGGGCCGCGATGGTTTCAGGTGCTGTATGCGGCGGCTGAACCTCTGCAATCTGCGGCAATGCAAGCGACCACGAGGGATCACGAAATTTGCAAAGTTGAGTCTTCCCAGTAGACCGAGAGCCTGCCTGGGAGAGCAACTGCCGACTTCCAAGGGTACCTGCAAGGCTTGGCATAGACCAGCGCACTTGCGGTCGGAGAGAGACTTTTGATCTGCTCTCGTGTCCCATGTTATACCCAGGAACTCCAACTTCTGCGTGGGTGTCAGGACACACTTGTCCGGGTGCAGTCTGCGGCAATGCAAGCGACCACGAGGGATCACGAAATTTGCAAAGTTGAGTCTTCCCAGTAGACCGAGAGCCTGCCTGGGAGAGCAACTGCCGACTTCCAAGGGAACCTGCAAGGCTTGGCGTAGACCAGCGCACTTGCGGTCGGAGAGAGATTTTTGATCTGCTCTCGTGTCCCATGTTATACCCAGAAACTCCAACTTCTGCGTGGGTGTCAGGACACACTTGTCCGGGTTTATGCACCAGCCTAGCTGTTGAAGTGTGTGCACTATAGCAACGGCTTGGGAGGTGAGAAGTTTTCTGGACTGGTTTGCTACTAAGAAGTCGTCTAGGTAGACTACAATCCTGAGTCCCTTTTTCCTTAGTAGTTCTGCTACCCAGTTTGAGAGCAGCGAGAAGATCCTTGGCGCTGATGACAGGCCGAAGGGCAGACACGTCATCTGAAGGAGCTCTCCGTTGTACACGAGGCGCAGGAACTTCCGGTGTGATCTTGCGATTGGCACGTGGAAGTAAGCCTGGGAGAGGTCGACTTTTATCAGCCAGTCGTCGGGTTGGAGGAATTCCGGGACCCGAAAATGACTGAAGAGTCTGAAGGGCTTTGAGTCTATGAAGACGTTCAAGGCCTTCAGGTTGAAGATGGGCCTGAGGGTGTGGTCTGATTTGGAGGTAAGGAACATACCTGACAGGAAGCTTGGGGAGTCGTCTGCTGCCTCCAGGATTTTTGACGCTTTCATCGTTTCGATGTGTGCGGTCATGCCTGGAGACAACCTTGTCCTGAAATTCTGCTTCAGCTCGGGCGATGGGAGCGCCCGAGGAGGTTTTGATATGAAGTGTATCCTTGCTCCTTTTAGAATGTTCAGGATTAGCGGTGATGCTCCCAGCTCCCTCCACACCTCCTGATATGCCTTTAGGCGTCCTCCCCAGAATGGCTCCGGCCTCCAGTCACCTCCATCGCCTTCTACCCCGATCGCTGGCCGCCTTGCGAGAGGGCTCTGGCTTTTTGGCGGGCTGCCTGTACGTCCTATCTTTCTCTGGCCTAGGGGCAGGTCGAAAGGGCTTCCTAGGTCGGGAGTGTGGAGCCTCTATCACCGGTCTTGCTGCTTGTGAGGTAGAGGGTTGAGGTTGACGGGGGATATACGACGAGGATGCACTACCGAATATTTTGTCTCGTCCCCCGTTTGCCACGATATAACTTGCTAGTTCCTCTTTATTAAAGAGGTGACTGGCGCTCGGAGGAATCCTGGCAAGGCCTTCCTTGATGTACGGGTCCCTTACTCCCTCTAGCAGGACCTTTCGCCTACTTTGTAGGCATTCCGTTCGCCTTCCGCATAAAATCTGTAGGACGTCGTCCGTGGTCTTACTGTACTTGGCAAACATCCCCTGAATCTTGTCAAACAGAGTCGCAGGGGTCAAGCAGGTGCCTGGTTCGGATGCCCAGTTCACCAGTGCCTGCATGTTTCCTCTGACCGACTCTGTTTGGGATAGCACTGCATTGGAGAGGGCTCCCAGGGAACGGTCCAGGGCTGGCGCGAAGGAGTTGTTCTTATCAAACCTCCTAGTTCTTCATTTACTTCCAGCTCTACGAAGGCGGGCGTGGCGGTGTATACTTTCTGTGTTTCGGCATAGCAAACACGCGACCATTCCTCCGAGCCAAAACGCTGAAGAGCCGAGATAACTGCGACTCTTCTTGCGTCCGCCTTCGGAATCGGCGATTCCTTCACCAATGTGCTTGGATTGCGGAACTCCAAAACGTTTTTCTGAGCGGCTAGGCTGGCGGGCATCTCTAAAAACCCCGATTCTACCTCTTGCCGCATCTCTCCCGCGGAGTCTTCTTTGTCCGAGACCGTTTTCTCCGCGAACTCTACCCGATTCCCAGATAAAACGTCCGTCATGGCCGACATCTGTTGCATCAGGATGTCTACCCGAGGATCCCGATAGTAATGCATTTCTTCCGAAGTGTCGGATCCAGAGCTTTCGCGCGGCATTCGGCGTTTCCGAGAAACTCATGCTTGATCATTGTTTCTGACCGGCGAAGCGTCTTAGTTGTCGATATCACTCATTTTGTTGCACAGTTTAAACACGTAAACAACCGAAAAAACACACTAAACATTTAGTCAATTTCTCAGAAAACTATTTATTGCTGTATATTTAATGTTTAAACTGAAAGAGCAGGGAATAAACTTCGATTTTCGACTCAAAATTGGTTTTTTAAGTACAGCGAAACACGAAAACTGCTTTCGGCGCGAAAAAACGGCATCATATGACAAACAATAACATCACGTGATCTGAGATGCGCGTCACTAGTGTTGCCAGCAGAGAGAAAATGTGGCAAGTCGAATAAAAAAAGGGCAAATATAGGGAATAAACACGCGCGAAACTGAAACTATAAGGGCGAAAGAGCTAGCTCTCTCTCATAATGGATTCCAGGCATCGATACGGAACACAAAATATACATGTCATTGCCTGAAGGTTTTGTAAACAAAAGTGGGGGAAAGGTATATGGCAAGGTACTGTTTAATGTACAATTTATTTTATGTACTGGCAATTTTGAATGCTGGTCACACCGGAAAGACTAGATGTAGTTCCAAATGCTACCGCAAAATCATTCCGTCCCGAATTGTCCTGGTGTGTACAGCTATCAGATTTAGCCCCGCAACTTTCTGATATTAATATTGTGTCGCGATTGTGTTTGGCTATTACAAAAAAAAAGAGAATCTATTAAAACCTTCTAATCATTTATTTAACTCCCGTGACACATATGAAAGTGTTGATTTGGTAAGATTAACACTTTCCATAGGTATTAAAGTTAAAAAAGGCCATTTACGGATTAAAGCAAACTTCCCTTGCATTGTATGAAAGAGTTAAAGATGTTTTAACTAAATTAGATTTTAAAAATAGTCAGTATGAACCATGTTTGTTTACAAAAATGATAGGTAAAATTAAAATAGTAGTGGCACTGTATGTAGACGATTTTCTAATTTTTTCTAACAGTGAGGATGAAACTACTAAATTAAAAAAATGTATTAGGTTCAGAATTTAAGTTAAAGGACCTAGGGCCTGTTAGAAAATATCTAGGCATGAGAATTAATTTAGATAAAAATAAAAATGTTATTACTGTAGATCAATAACAATATATTGAACAGTTAGTTTCTAAATTTCAGATGTCTAAATGTAAAACACAGAGTACTCACAGTGAATAAACTGTATGTTTAGTTTATTTTGATAAGTGGGGGTGTTAATATCCATATCAAAATTAAAATGTATGTCTACTAACAAGAATGTAAAACCTTTTATTGGTAATAAAAGCCAGTCTGTTGCGAACCGCATAAACGTGTTGTCATTCTAAGAAAATAGCCCATAACTTAACTAATCGTAGCCTATTTGATCATTTTTTTTTTATCACTTTTAATTTATGACTTTTCAAAGGAGGTGTTAACTTCTTATTTGCCGGAGACGTGCGGTGTGGCGCATGCGCGCGGAATTTTTTTTTTGAATGCGATTTTGACCCTTCCGTGTACAGAATTTGTATGAAAGACAAGGTCAGAATCGCTTGCGCCAACATCGTTGATGTTATAGCCACTAGTTTCATTCAACGTCCGATGCATGATACTTGACGAAAACATTGGAAAATCCATCAATTTTCATAATTAACGCAAGTAATTTTATTTTCGTACGTAGTTTATTGTTCTAGGAATGTGTTTCGGTCAATAAAATAAACGATAGTTCAAAATTAATCCACAAAACAATCAATTCAAAATTCAAGGTGGTGCTTTGTTAGGTAATTTCTTGTTAGGAACCGGCCCTTCACAGGTTAAAGTTGGATGATTCTGAGTTGTCCGGTCACCGTAAAACTAATATAAGTTACATCAAAACTTTAGAAAACTCCGTTACAAAAATGTTTATCCATACACCCTATTCATTACATCTAGACCACAACCGGCGTGATCTAGGGGTAAGGCTCTTGACTCACAAACCGAAGGTCGCAGGATCGAATCCCGATATGGGCAAATAAATTTAATTTGTATTATTTCACAATTTATTATTTTAAAATAATACATGATTTATTTGCGGCACGTTCCAGAGTAGAAGATACTCTCAGTGTCGCCCTAAGACCACCTTTCAGAATTGAAACATTGCTTGAAATGGCTTTAGTCGTGTTTGGTGACCAGATCTGAATAGCCAGGTACTTCCCCACCTTCCTCTTCCCCATCTCCTCCCCTTCCCCAATACCTTCAGCCTCGCAACATACCCCAATTGCAGATGTCATAGTCTCAGTGGCTCCAGACGGGAGCAGCTGGGACTCTTGTGAGGTATTCAGATAAAAAATAACCAAAAAAAACTTCACTGCTGGCTCGTCAAATTGAGGGAGTCTTTGACAAACTAATAGCTTCTGGCAAAGCATTAGAGGAAGATTACCGATGCGTTGGAATGATCGAATATCACAGGTGTCCAGGCCTAATCGTATAGTGGAGGATTGCGAGGTTTGGACGGGTTTTGTTAACCTAGGAAATTGGAGTAGGGGTCACAATTTTGAAGAGCTGAAAAAAATACTACCTTCAAGGCTTCTAGTTTCTTCTTCCTCTGCACTTGAGCATCCGTAGCCAGGGTCTTTGCGGCGTCCTCCAGCTCGGCAGGCGGGCACCGGAGGAACACCAGCCCCGAGTTCTCATACCGCCGTGTCCGCAGGGTGCTCTTGCTGGCCAGCCCCCGCTTGCAGAGCACCTCCGCAATGTCGTGGCGCTCCCTATCCGGGCCCATGTACACCAGCTGGCCGAAGTAGCATTCTATGTCGGATACCAGCGAAAATCTGCAAGAGAAGAGATTGCTTTCAACATATTCATAATGTACATCTTCTTCCTCTTGTCGTGTCTGGTCGGTAACCCATCGCAATGGCAAGGAGCCTCCAGATGTCCTATAGCCTATCCTTTCTCTTTTCCTCGCACAGCTTCTGGAGTTGTTTCTTCTAACTATGTCTGGGGGACCACAAAAATATTGTAATATTTACTGGGTGGGACTGTGCTTCCTGGCGTCACTGATATTGTTAACCATTACTACTTCACACCTTAAAAAAATCAACTAAATGAACGAATTCTTTCCTTATTCAAACTACGACAGGGGACCCAAAAGTAACCGGAATTTCGTCATAACTTCTTTATTTCTCAATATTTTTACGAAATTTTGATAACTTTCAAAGTATTCTCCATTGACCACAACGCACTTCTCCAAACGCTTCTTTCATTGTTTAAAACAGTTTTTAATTTCACTTATCGGGATGTCCTTTAAGCCTTCCAGCGATTTTTGTTTTACCTCCTCCACAGTGGCAAAATGCTTTCTTTCATGTCCCTTTTCAGTGCGGGTAACAAAAAGAAGTCATAGGGGGCTAGATCACCTTGGAAAAAAAATTCAGGCTGATTCTTCAAGCTGATTTTGAAGCTCAAAACATGCATGAAGTCGACGCTCCCTTTGCTCATCTGTTAGAAGGCGAGAAATAAATATGGTTGCAACCCTTCTCACGGGCAAATCTTCGGTTAAAATCCTCTGAATTGACCTCCATGACATTCCAGACATCTCACAGTGTTGATCAATGGTTCGGCGACGGTCTTCACGAACGAGGGTATTGATTTTGTCGAGGTTTTCATCAGTTTTTGACGTTGAGGGGCGTCCTGAACGGGGTTGGTCCTTAATTAACATTTCTCCATTTTTAAAACGTGAAAACCTCTCGTAGACTCTGGTTTTACCTCAGAGGGCAACAGCCCCCATAAGCAGTCAGCATTAAAATAGTTTGCCGATTTCCCCAACAGGAAACAAAATTTCACAGCCGCGCGTTGCTCTCGACAATCTGCCATCACGTTTTTGCCGAAATGGAAAAAGTTGTTTTACTAAAAAAATTCTCACAGCACTCACAGCGACACAACTTCGTACACTGACTCAGTAGGAGTGACCCTAACAGATATCTGGTCGAAAAATGTGTTCCCCCATTCTTCCTCTCCACCACAGCACAACTCCCGTTACTTTTGGGTTCCCCCTCATATATTGTTAACCAATACTATTGCAATCCTTCAAAAAATCAACTAAATGAACGATTCTTTCCATATTCAAACTACTTCCATTAGATAGTAGTCCGCTGACGGTCGGGCGGCCATCTTAACTCTTGTATTTCAATATCTTTGGGTGATCCATTAGAATTTTGTCTTCAGTGATTAAATATTACGATTTGAGGTTTTAAGGTCTTCGGTTCAATTTCTAGGTGTGACCGTATCTTTTTCTGATTTTTCTGTTTCAAATTATCGATTGATTTAATAAATTAAATTTTAATTTTTGATTTCGATTGCTAATGTGTTCTTCAGTGATTAAATATTACTATTTGAGGTTTTACTCGTCAAGTTAAAATTAAAATAAAACTATTGTTTAAGTTGTATTGGTCCCAAATAAAGATGTAACAGTTTATGGTTCATGAACATTATTACGTATATTTTGGAATGGTCTTTTAGTTATGCACCATCCTACAATGTAGATGTCTTTGCATATTTTCCTATCCGATGTGGCCAGTACATAGTGTCCAGCATCAAGCAATTCTGCAGAGTGTTATGTTTGATAGACTTAACGAAAGCGATTGTAAATAAATAGAAATTAGCATCGTTGTAGACATAAATAGAATATTTTAAAATAGTTTGAATATCCATTCCACTCACTTGGGAGACATCAATGTCTGTGGCCTGAAGTACCAAACTTCCGCTTGCTCTAATTCATCTCTAAAAATATTCACGGTCACCGGTATCCAGAAGTTGGAGGCCTTCCACTGTATCTCCAAAGTGTTCTCCAAGAGCTCCGAGGTGGCCGGGTACACGTGCAGCAACCCAGCTTGGATGATGGCCGCCTCACGGACAGGCTCCGTGTTGTGGGGGTCCAACGAGTTCTTCCTGAGGACCTCCAGCCAAAAGAGCTGCGGATTGATGATCTTGATGATGCGCACTTGGTAGAAGCAGTTTGCCGACAGCTCTGAAAGAAATAATTTTGGATATTAATGTAATTTTTGTCTGACAGAAGATGGACTTATGACTAGACACCCAGGTGGAAAGAGAAAAGTGGGAAGACCCAGACTGAGGTGGGAAGACGAGGTAAGAGGGTATGCAGACAGGTAACAAACTGGAAGTCAGCCGCTGAGGACCGGAGGAGTTAGTGGTGAACGTTGCGGGAGGCTAAAGCTCGATATGGGCTGTAGCGCCATCGGAGAGAGAGTCTGACAGAAGATTGATATCTGACGTTATTTTTCTCGAAGAAGACATGGCATGATCAAGTGAATCAGATAATTTAGTGAGGCCATGTCATGAGTCAGAATAATCGAAGAGTATGTATGAGACAATGTTTTTGGCTAAAGTTCGGTGTTTGGGTTAAATTCCTAAAAAATAAAACTACTTATTTTTATACTAATTTGGGGTCGGGGAATCCGAATCTGAAAGAATTAGGCGGCGGCAAGCAATATTAACTGAATTAAACGACTTTAAAAAATTTTATACACATACAGGAAAATAGCCATTTTGGAAGCATTTTGATTCCTAGAAAATCAAACTAGTTATTTTTATACTAACTATGGGCCGGGGAATCCGAATCTGAAAGAATTAGGCGGCGGCAAGCAATATTAACTTAATTACACGACTTAAAAATTTTCTATACACACACATGAAAATAATCATTCCGGAAGTATTTTGACACATGTAGTACAAAGATCATAGAAAAACACGATAACATAGATGTTTTTACCACACAAAATTAAGTGTTGCCATTAAGCAGTAATATTTATAACGTAAAATAACATGTTTACATTTTAAGTACTTATTTTTTATAATTGATTCTCAAATATTTTAGGAAGGTACACCAACTAGTATTGTGGAGTTTTTATGCCTTGACGCGAGTAGGCGTTATAAAGGGGCACGTTCTTTTGTATCACAAACCATGTTACATAAACCCGGCGTAGCTGCTAAACTACTTGAAAACAGGGATGTTTTTTTGCCGTGACGCGAGCAGGCGGTATAAAGGGGCACAAACCATGATACACAAACCTAGCGTAGCCGCTAAACTACTCGAAAACAGGGATGTTTTTTTGCCGTGACGCGAGCAGGCGGTATAAAGGGGCACAAACCATGTTACACAAACCTAGCGTTAGGTTAGGGACGCGAGCAGGCGGTATAAAGGGGCACAAACCATGTTACACAAACCTAGCGTAGCCGCTAAACTACTTGAAAACAGGGATGTTTTTTTGCCGTGACGCGAGCAGGCGGTATAAAGGGGCACAAACCATGTTACACAAACCTAGCGTTAGGTTAGGTTAGGGACGCGAGCAGGCGGTATAAAGGGGCACAAACCATGTTACACAAACCTAACGTTAGGTTAGGTTAGGTTACGCATTTTTAAGACTACGAATTTTCATACTTTTGGTTTAAGAATACGCCGTTGAGATAGTCGTAATTCATCAGGTTAATGTGTTATGTGAAGAATTATCGTGTCGGAAATTATTGATATAGGGATAAATATTTTTGAGAGCTGGTAACACTGCCGGCACATGTTTTTGTATATTTCTTGTTTTTCTATGATCTTTGTACTGCGTGTGTCAAAATACTTCCGAAATGATTATTTTCATGTGTGTGTGTATAGAAAATTTTAACGTCGTTTAATTCAGTTAATATTGCTTGCCGCCGCCTAATTCTTTCAGATTCGGATTCCCCGGCCCATAGTTAGTATAAAAATAACTAGTTTGATTTTCTAGGAATCAAAATGCTTCCAAAATGGCTATTTTCCTGTATGTGTATAAAATTTTTTAAAGTCGTTTAATTCAGTTAATATTGCTTGCCGCCGCCTAATTCTTTCAGATTCGGATTCCCCGACCCCAAATTAGTATAAAAATAAGTAGTTTTATTTTTTAGGAATTTAACCCAAACACCGAATTTATTCCATGTTTTTTTTACATAAAAAATAATTAATTAATAAATAAATAATTCCCCTCAGGGCCCATGTTATCTTTGGGGATGCTGTGTGGAGGGTCTTTTTAGGAAAAGAAGTTCTGGGTAGGAAAAGGGTAATAGGAATTTGGGGGTCAGTGTGTCTAGGAGTGACAGACGTATGAATCCATCCCTCCCACCGCGGTGCAAGGCGATGTTCCGAGAGAGTATGGCTGAAGAAGTCAAAGGGACTCCCTCGACCATTCTCTCCCAATCCAGCCTGCCTTGCAGCTGGTGGACAGACGCATCCGCCGCCAAGATCTGGACAAACCTCACCCCATGAACCCGGGCACCCCTGCTAAATCACCAAACGTAGCGAACCACTTGGGGTGACCTATGGCAGAGGTGTTGGTTATCCAATAAATGGTTCCTGGGGCGGAGGTACCCATACCCGCTACCCAAATTGGTGGAATCGAAGAAGACATTGTCAAACCAGAAGTGGTGATAAATAAAGGAGACCATTATACTTCAACATACTGCTTCCTAAGAAAAACATTACTTTAAAATGGTGGAGCAAGCTCTTTTTTGGGGTTTAGAAGTTTCGGTGGTAATGCTTATATCTTGTAC
This sequence comes from Limnephilus rhombicus, assembly GCA_929108145.2. Lineage (NCBI taxonomy): Eukaryota > Metazoa > Arthropoda > Insecta > Trichoptera > Limnephilidae > Limnephilus > Limnephilus rhombicus. The sequence goes on from OV815296.1 coordinate 8,379,157, forward strand.
AAGGAAAATAAGATAAAAAATAATGAAAACCCAATGAGTCATCTTCAATTTGTGGATAGGCTAATTATTCAGCTGGTTGGAAATTACAAAGATAACTGCGGTAATGCCTAATGTGCAGAAAAAGTATAGTATATATAAAAAGTATATATCTCTGATAGAGAGGGAGGTCAAAGAAAATGAACAATGAATCACTGTAAAAGTTGTGATAACCAATCGGCACTTCATGTGCGAAGGGAGAGTGCTTCCAAAAATATCATACTATAAAAAACTATTAAGTGATAGTGATTTAGTAATAATACAATAAGTAAGAAAGATAAATTTATAATAATATTGAACCGAATCGCGAGTTTTTTTATTGTGATAAAGATACTCAAAATATGAGTGTTATATTATGTACTAGCTGACCCGGCCACGCGTTGCTTTGGCTAATAAAACACAAGCGTCATGTACTGGATGGTTATCCAACCTTTATAACCACCGCCGTCTTTGAGTTTATCGCGAAGAGTCAGACAGATGCCGCGGAGGACTTTAATTTATAATACGTAGAGATGGTGTGAAAGATTATAATAATGTGCATGAAATCCTTGAGGTAACTAACGGATTTAAGTTAATAAGGATTAATACTGTATCCGTCTAAATAACTTTTCAATTACCGGAATGTACGTGACCATTTTTTTTAGAAGATAGAATGGGTATAGTAAGCTATCCGTAAAAGATAGATATATACCTTCGTGGACTTTTTTGTAGATCTATAAAAGAGGAATATCCCACCATGCATTGTTTTGCTATATCCCAAAAGGATTAGGCAGCGTTTTCGATGAAAGCTACCAGGCAACTTAACTTTTTCCGACAGTTCTAACAATTATCGTTGTTTCAACCAATTTACACAAATCCTTGACAAATTACATACCTAAACCTTCCTCACAAAACACTCTATCTATTGGTGAAAACCGCATGAAAATCCGTTCAGTAGTTTTCGAGTTTATCGCGAACAGACAGACAGACAGACGACGCGGGGGACTTTAATTTATAATATGTAGAGATAATATGTACAAAACTCTAACTTGTAAACACCGCGTGGAATGTTTGCCAAATTTATTATCTATTTTATGTGTTGTGTGGGCTGGTCTATCTTTTGTTTCCTGAATGAGGGTCAAAACCTAAAATAACGTAACCAATGCTAAATAAGAAACCGTATACTATCCATAAAACCTAAGCCAATCAGGTCCAGGTAGTCACCGGTCAACCGCTGTGCGGTACATGATAATTAGAAAGGAATTGTTCCACAGATTTACATTGGATAGTTTGTACTTTGATTATTATTTTACCCATATTATACAAACTATTGCTATGCAATAAAAGAAATCTTTTAGTTGCTTAACCGTTAAAATGCTACCCAGGTTTTGTGCGCATTTAAAAATTTAACTTATTCTATCCCAAGAGTAAGGCACTGGTTTTACCACCGCTTTGCTGAACTAATTAACTAATAATAACTAGGACCTAGTTATTATTACTTAATTTAAATCATATTAGTTTATTTACAATGTATAATTGCTTTTTGTACATTAAAAAAAAGTTTTATTATGTATTTAAAGGTATTTGTACCATAAATAAATAAAACTCAGCAAACTAATCAATATACAGGGTGTTAAGGGACGTACTTGACTTACTTTAACCAGTGATTCCTGACATTATTTGGAGTAAAAAATGTAAATGAAATTTTGGTCTCCGGTGACTTTTTTTGTAGACTTTTTTTTTTTTTTTCAAAAAATTTTTCTTCAAAATGAAACAAAAAAAAATTTCTTCCGCATGTCATCACTGGTCACTCAGCCGGGTGTCCGACGAACCCCTTACCCCGCCTTCAACTGTTCAACAACTACCATTTTTTTATGTTTTTGTAGAAAAAAAAAAAAAAAAAAAACATCAAAAATGTCACCGGAGACCAAAATTTCATTTACATTTTTTACTCCAAATAATGTCAGGAATCGCTGGTTAAAGTAAGTCAAGTACGTCCCTTAACACCCTGTATATTATAAAAGAAAGTCCAAAAAACGTGCGGAATGCAAAAACTCAGAAACAAGTCCCGGTAGGATCAAGGGAGTTATATGGTGTGGTAGATCTCTATCCCCCCTAGGAAATAAGGGTATTCGTTTTTACCTAAAGGGTGTGCTTTTGAAGATATAAGGGCTGAAAGTTCCAAGAAGACTCTAGAAATTTCAACTTCTAGAAGATCAGCGAGTCCTGAAGGTTCCGGAAAATTCTATAATGTTCCATAAAGCTGTAGAAAGTTCTGAAAGGAGTTGCAGAGTTTGTCGGGGGGTCTAGAAGGTTCCGAAAAGGTCTAGAAGTTTCGATAAAGCTGTACAAACTTCTGGAAGGAGTGGAGGAGTATGTCGGGGAGTCTAGAAGGTTCTATAAGGTTCGATAAAGCTGTAGAAAATTCTGGCAGGAGAGCGGAGTACGTCGGTGAGTTTAGAAACTTTCAGAAAGTTCTATAAGGTTCGATAAAGCTGTAAAGCTGTAAAAAGTATGTCGGTGAGTTCAGAAGGTTCCTATTATAATAGCAAAATATAGATTACTACTAGCACCATCTTGTGGCCTATATTTATAGCAAACCGATTGTCATTTTTTATTCACTCAAATAAAGTCTCTCTTCTGTTCTCACGAAACAAGCTGCGTTTTATTATAGGTTATGGGCCCAGGAACCCATGTAATTTACCAGTTATTGAGTTTATTGTTAGTATTATCAGTTTGATGAACAGTAATCTCTGTGTTTTACAAAAAGACAGTGTGTCTAGTAAAAAAGTGAGTTATAACGGACTTCGTTTCGAAAAGTGAACGTCAGTGACTGATAATGGCATCTATTTCGAACTACCTCGTTAGCGTCCCCAAACTTATTGGTCGCCAAAACTGTGGGGAGTGGAGCTTCACTGCTGAGAATTATCTCGTATTGGAAGGAATGGTTTTGTGTATAAAACCTGAGCCCGATAAGCCGCCAGCAGATGCAGATGATGCGAAGACAAGAGCAAAGCTGATCTTGACAATTGACCCGGCACTTTACGTTCATATAAAAAACGTCAGAACATCGAAAGAATTGTGGGATAAATTGAAGATGCTATTTGATGACTCGGGATTTTGTAGAAAAATCAGCCTCCTGAGGAATCTCATATCTATTCGATTAGAAAGTTGCACTTCGATGACGTCGTATGTGACACAGATTGTAGAAGTGGGTCAGAAATTACAAGGAACAGGATTTGGAATAAACGACGAATGGATTTGTTCTATCATGTTAGCTGGTTTATCTGAAAGATATGCGCCTATGATAATGGCGATCGAAAATTCAAATATGGTAATTACAACCGACGCCATTAAAACAAAGTTGTTGGATAAGGAACCTGAAGAAGACAGTGATGTTAATAATGCATTTGCGTGTTTCTGCAATAAGTCCAATCAGCGTTCAAGGAATGTAAAATCTATGCCACAATCTATGGCTAATAAAGATCCAGAGATGCACAAGTGTCAACATCTGTCAAAGGAAAATCAAACGTCAAATGTTATGGTTGCAATCAATTTGGCCACTATCGCAATCAATGCACTATTATGGATAAATCTTCTAAGAATACGCAAAGTTCAAAAACATCTAACGCGTTTAGTGCCGTATTTTTTACTTGTTCGGTCGCAGCAGTGGCTGAGTCTCCAGATGTTTGGAACCGGAGACTAGGACATGTAAACAGTTATAGCTTGAATAAAATGCAGAATGCTGTGGAGGGAGTTAAACTCTCTGAGAAGGCCAACATTAACAAGTCCAACTGTATTGTGTGCTGCAAAGGAAAGCAAAGTCGATTGCCTTTTTCTCATGAAGGGAACAGGAGTACTGAGCTATTGGATGTAGTACACTGTGACATCTGTGGTCCAATGGAGAATATATCCCTAGGAGGATCCAGGTATTTCCTCATTTTTGTTGATGATCACAGCCGCATGACACATGTTTATTTTTTGAAAAATAAGAATGAAGCTTTACAGTATTTTAAAAAGTATAAAGCAAGGGTTGAGAATTCAACGTCACATAGAATTAAAATTCTGAGAAGTGATAATGGCAGAGAATTTTGTAATAAGGACTTTGATAATTATTTAAAGAAAACTGGAATTATTCATCAGAAAACGAATCCTTATACACCCGAACAAAACGGGCTTTGTGAACGTATGAATAGAACTATCATCAGCGCCCTTGAGGTGATTTTTCACAAAAACGGCGCTATATAAATCATCCAAATATTATTATTTATCATAGAAAAAGCCAAATATCTTTTGTTCGAAGCTAATAATGAGTGGCGGAGAGTGTCGTTGAGTCTAAAAGGTTCTGGAAAGTTCTAGAAGTTTGAATAAGCTTAATCTTCAATAAACATTATTAAAAAAGTGTACAATGTGCATGCCACTAAAACTCAAAGACGAGTCCCGGTACGATAACGTGAGTTAGGGAACGTACCCATACTACGTGACACGTTTAGGGGGGGGGGTCTTCAAAATGCCACGCTCCATACAAATGAGCGGCGGGTTGCTTAGGTTTTTGGTCACCGGGGGGGGGGGGGGGGTTAAAAATTGCAAAAAATTGGTCACGTTCCCTTATATTATTAGTACAGTATCAAATTTTACCACTGATCATAATCTTAATTTATCTTGTATCCACATAGAATATAATGATATACTGACTGAACTTAAATTACTAGATCAAAGTAAAAGCGGTGGACCAGATAAAATACCTCCTGTTTTTCTGAATAATTGTGCTACCAATCTAGCGTATCCCTTATTTTTGCTTTTTAATCAGTCTTTACGAACAGGATGTTTTCCTATTAAATGGAAATTCAGCTACCTAACACCTATTTTTAATAAAGGTGATAAACACGAGGTGATTAACTATAGACCTGTATGCCTTTTATCAACAATTCCTAAAGTTTTTGAAAAAATTCTTCTTAAAAAAATTATTTTCCGATTAAACCACGTCATTTCTCCTGAACAACATGGTTTCTCTACTGGAAAATCTACCCTTACTAACTTATTAACCTTTCCCTTACTGTGCTAAAAAAATACGCGCGCTCCGGTGCTGTGTAATCAATTCACGTGTTAAAATCATCGATTTTATATCGGAAATATATGAAAATTCATAGCTAATCGCTTTTGTTTTTCGTAATTTGTGTTACAAGTGATAATAATTGAAATTTAATTGCTGAAAACATGAAAAAACCATCGTCCATTGCTCAAAAAACGGGCGAGGAGACCATCTCAATGGATTGCCCGCGAACGACTGAGGCGCTGGGCGCTGGACTGCTACCCAATACATACATACAGCTATGTATGTTTAGCTACTACGCGGTCGTAGGTATCGACGGTCGAAACACAACACGGCGGTCTCTGTTTCTCGTGTTCCCGTATAGCAAAGTAGAGCGAGACGTCATATAGCGTGTCATCTCCCCCCGCACACTCTTCGCGTATCACGGTCCACACTGGCACACGGTTGATTGTATTTGTGGTTTATTCCCGATATTTAGCAAAATATCTCTGATTTTGAATTAAATTTGCTAATTATTTAAAATACTATTTTTTAATTCAGTGTGTAAATGTATAACGGAGGAATACCTAAAATCTGAATCCAGAATTCATTATATTTATAGAGATATAAAAGTTATTAGAAGCAATGTGTAGTATTTACGCATTACAGACCAGGAAAGGTTAACGTATCAAAACTATATATCTGATTCCATGTCTAGTAAATGTCAAGTTGACTCTATTTATACCGATTTGAGTAAGGCGTTCGATAAAGTTAATCACGAGTTATTGCTGAATAAACTGCAAAAACTCGGTATAGGTGGTTCACTATATAAGTGGTTTAACAGTTACTTGATCAACAGATTACTGGCTGTTAAAATTGATGGTACATTTTCGTACAAATTCACTGCTACGAGTGGTGTTCCTCAGGGGTCACATTTAGGTCCAATCCTGTTTTTATTATTTGTTAATGATGTGTTATATATTTTCAATGATGTTCAAGTATTAATGTTTGCAGACGACCTGAAATTATTTAAAGCAATCAGAAACATTAATGATTGCCATATATTGTCAAATAACTTGTTAAGATTTATTATATGGTGTCATGATAACCGCTTGCAACTTAACATAAGCAAATGTCAAATTATGAGGTTTTATCGAATAAAGAATCCAATATTTTTCGATTATTCCATTAACAATATGTCGTTAGTATCGGTCTCGGAAATCAATGACTTAGGAATTTGGTTTGACACGAAACTCAACTTTATCAAGCATATAGAAATAATAACCAATAAAGCTTTGAAAATGATGGGATTTATTTTAAGGATATCTAGTGATTTCAACAATGTCAATACTGTAAAAACATTATATATGTCACTCGTAAGGAGTCATTTAGAATACAATTCCACGGTTTGGTCCCCAAATTATGAGGTTCATTCACATGCGATTGAAAGAATCCAAAATAAATTTTTAAGATATGTGAATTTTAAAATGGGCATTCCTAGTGAATGCCTAAATTACGATAACGTACTTTGTTCATTAAATTTAATAAAATTATCCGATCGTAGAATCATTTCCGATTTAACCTGTTTGTATAAAATCATAAATTCAATGTTTGATACCCCTGATTTATTATATGTAATTTCTTTTCATACTCCAGGCAGGTCAGTCACAAGACAGTACCTACCATATTATTGTAGCAATTCTAAGTCAACAAGTCAATATTATACTCCTATGCGAAGGATTCAACAGCTTGGTAACAAATACTCCGATGTTGTTGATATATTTAGTACATCAATTTTATTATATAAGCATACCTTATTGAAGTTTTTTTCATCAAATAGGGGAATATTTTGCTAAAGCTATTAAAATTGACTAACACATTGACAGTATTTTGTTGGCTGAAAGAAAAAAAACTATTTCGGATTTTTTGTATTTTGTACCTACATCCTGTTTGGTTCAAATTCAATACCTAATATTTTTACTTTGTATTTATTTTTGTGCAAGTGTTTTAAGCAGTAGTTTCCTGCACTATTTATAAGTATAATTTCGTTAATATTGTTATATATATGTATGTAAAAGCCTAAATAGGCGTAAATAAATAAATAAATAAATTATTTGGTAGCCCGCTATCCCCCATCCATGAAGAAAGTTCCCGTTTTTACCTGAAGGGCGTGCTTTTAAGGAATATAAGGGCTGTAAGTTTCGCCCCCTTGAAATTTCTAGAACAGTTCAAATCATTCCAGAGTATTCTTGAGCATTCCACCACATTCCAGAACATCTCGGAAAATTCTGGAATGTTGTGGAATATTCGGGAATAAGATGGAATGTTCAGAAACACACCGAACATTCCAAATAATTGCGGGACATTTCAGAACACTCCTGAATGTTGCGGAATGATCTGGAACATTTGAAGTATTTTTTGAATGGGGCTACCCATGTGGGGTGTATAAAGCTAGATACGTCGTGGATTCGAACGTCAATTCAATCTCACATCAACAATTTGGGAATGACATTGGACTCCAAGCTTATTTTTGATACTCATATAGACTCAGTCATATCATAAGCCTCGAAAATGTTAGGATTCATTCTTAGGACATGTAAAAAATTCAATAACTTTAGAATAATGAAAATCCTGTATTTTTCTTATGTCCGCAGCTTACTAGAATACGCGTCACAAGTTTGGAACCCGCAATACAAATCGTATGTGGAAAATCTAGAACGTGTTCAAAATCGTTTTTACAGTATTTAGATTTCTACAGCTACCACCCTCACCTAAATCACTAAGGTTCAGCCGGGTACTTCAATATACTACCATTAGAAGTTCGAAGAAGCTCGGCCGATGTTCTCTTACTACAAAAAATAGCCAGATCCGTCGTAGATTGCCCAGAACTCTTACAACGAATACAGATACGAGTTCCTAACAGATGAACAAGATCAGACATGATTCTTAGCCTTCCCCGGTGCAACACTAATTCGAAGCAGAACTCTTCCATCTATTGTGCATCCAACACTTTCAACACACACTATTCACAATTTGACATTTTTTAACTCTGCATCAGCATCACATTCCTTAAAATCACATAGACTCTGTCTCGATAGTTTACAATAACTATACTTACCCCCAAATAAAACCACCACCCTGTGAACTTCCTTTTTTTTCTCTTTTAATTTTACGTTGCGCATATTTTTATTACTATACCTCAACTTAACCGATTCCCCCCCCACCCAACCCTCTCCCTATTCCCACCTAAATAACTTGATTCTAGAAATGTAATTTTTCATTGAAATGTCATTTCTAGAATTGTCATTTTTCAAATGGAATCACTACAATTGTATACAATACCTATGCGGAAACCTGTAAATGTTTCAATTATTGTGACTCAATTACTATTATGCTCAGTTATTAATGTAAACTGTTGTCTCCCAAATAAAATAAAATAAAACTCCTTTATAGACTGGGAGGCGAGATAGGTAAACCCTACGTCATGGAGTACACGGATGAAACTACTTTGTAGTGATAATGGACATTTAGAAAACCTTTAAAAAGCTGGTTTGCCGGTGCGCCTCTTGGCAGGAGCAGTCATGGAAATAGTCAGTGATTTTTTTTGAAAAAATTACGTTATCGAGTACATGAACGGGAATGGTCTTATATGATAAAGGTCGATTAGAAAATGAGAAAAAAGCAGGTCTGCCAACCGACAGCCTGGCACATTCGCAGGCAGCCGGCGTCAAAGTGAGAAAAAAATAGTAAATTTTACATCATCGAGTACACGAATGAAACCAACGAATAACTATAGTCCAGATCATTCCATGTAAGAATTTCTTGGTCTGTCGACCAGCAGCCTGGCAGCTTTTTGTGTACGATGTTTTAAAGTTTTGTTTTTCTTTTTCTTATTATTATTATTATTTCGCTATATTTTTAAAAACTTTGAATGCCATATTTTAAAAAATAAGTGAAAAATGTAAAAAAAAATTATTTGAGAGTTCCGAGTGTACCCATCCGTCAGGCGAGCCTTTCGATGCCAAACCACTTACGAAACCTGCCGCGGTGCCCCTCACCGCTGTCGTGTGTTAATATTTTTGTACAAATTTATAATAATAATAGTCCTTTTAAGATTGCCTAATAGTCCATAGTAGTTGGAAGTTCGAACAACCAACCCACCGTCGCCGTGAGACCTGCGTTCGTCCGAAAACGACCGAAATTTCCGAACCCTGTCTGTTTCATATCGGTTTCGCTTGCCCTGCTGCATCGATTACATCGAATACAAGATCGAAACTAACGAAAACCCGTAGTCTAGATCATCCCATTTATGATTGCCTTGGTCTGCCGACCAGCAGCCTGGCAGTTGTTTGTGTACGATCTTTTAAAGTTTAAAATTTTTTTTAATTAAAAAAAATATATTTTAGGCATCGAAAGGCTCGCCTGACGGATGGGTACACTCGGAACTCTCAAATTATTTTTTTTTATATTTTTCACTTATTTTTTTAAAATATGGCATTCAAAGTTTTTTTAAATATAGCGAAATAAAAATAATTATAAAGATAAACGAAAAATTAAGAAAAAGAAAAAAAAAAATACTTTAAAACATCGTACACAAAAAGCTGCCAGGCTGCTGGTCAACAGACCAAGAAATTCTTAAATGGAATGATCTGGACTATAGTTATTCGTTGGTTTCATTCGTGTACTCGATGACGTAAAATTTACTATATTTTACCCCACTTTGACGCCGGCTGCCTGCGAACGTGCCAGGCTGCCGGTTGGCAGACCTGCTTTTTTCTCATTTTCTAATCAACCTTTATCTTATGAGACCATTCCCGTTCGTGTACTCGATGACGTAATTTTTTCGAAAAAAATCACTGACTATTTCCATGACTGCGCGGCTCCTGCCAAGAGGCGCACCGGCAGAAGGTAAGTTTTAAGGTTTTCTAAATTTCCATTATCACTACAAAGTAGTTTCATCCGTGTACTCGATGACGTAGGGTTTACCTATCTCGCCTCCCAGTCTATGAGCGAAGCCGGACACCCCAGTCAGAGTATTTGAGAGCATTCCACAACGTTCCAGAATATCCTGGAACATTCTTGAACATTCGGGAATAGGGAAACAGGAATATTAATGTAAAACATTCCAGAACACTCGAATTTTGTCCTGAGCGAAGCCGGGTAACCCAGCTAGTAATTTATAAAACCAAAATAAGACCAGGATTGTGAGACACGGCCTAAAGCAAAATGTTGAACCCAAATTAGCAGTACGAGTGTAAAATTCTATAAAAAATCTTTGGAACTACACTAGAAATCTTACAGGATAAAGGTGTAAATGTTATAGATCATGAGACCATTGTAAGATACTGTAGGTCCCAAAGACGGCGATGGACTGGACACTAGACATGTAGAAAGAATGCCAGATCAAAGGAAGCAGAAAACTAAAACCGTGGGGTGCCCCAGTGGAAATAAAACAGAGGCAGACTGACGAGGAGGTGAACAGGCTCGTGGAAGAGGATTGGAGCAGGACAGGAAGGACCGAGGACTGGAGGTGAATGGTGACGGACTGCAGCCAGTGGAGAGCATTTGTGGAGGAGATTGAGAGAGTCGAGTAGGCGAGAAACACCACTACAGGCTAATATCCAAAGTATGTGTAACGGCGACTAACAGACAAGCATCTGGCTTAAAATTCCGAGAACTTTGCTGCCCGCCGGATAACAAAAGAAAAGGATTAGCTCGACCCCAAACAGCGAACCAATGTCTAATACGAGGCTGCGTACTCAATGAGCCTCTACAAAAAGGTAGACTTTAGCCAAAGTCAATTCAGCTGTGGCCTACACCTCACCGGAAGCAGTCTTGGCCTTTGCCTCCCCCGAAGCAAGCAGACCGCTTGCCTCCACAGTTCGAGACTAGTTTAACCCCTCCGCAACGTAAGCATATATAAGCGTTAAAAATAGGACAGCAGTCAAGTACAATAAGCGTGTTTATACGTCAGCGCGTGTGTTTCCATAGAAATCGTTATAACTCCGTTATTGTTTTAGTTACATCCCTAAAACAAAAAGTCAAAGGTCGATAGTAGATCAAGCTGCACATTTCTATCAAGTTGTCTATGGAAATACATAACAGGAATCAGCTGTCAATCGTGTAGTTGACAAAAATATTTACCCGCGCAAATTTGCTACCGGCAGCTCCACCGCGCTCCACAATTTAAATTTTTATGAAATATTTTTATATGAAACTAGCTTTTTCCCGCGGCTTCGCTCGCATGGTGTAAGGGGGGTTCCCACTCTGCCTCCTCCACCTCCCCCCCCCCCTTCCCGGCGCTTTCTCACCTCCCCCCCCCCTCCTTCCTCCCCCCCTCCCATATTCCCCATCACCCATTCCCCCCCCCCCTCCCCCCTCTCTCTAATCCCAGTACATTCAGTTTTTAAACAGCCCGCGTGCCACCTTTTACAATTTTTATTCAAATTTCCATTTTTCATGTATATTAACTTTGGTACCCAACATAAGTACCTATTTAAAATATCTAAAATTCTTGATTCGATTCAAAATATAAGGGAGTACCTACTTTAAATAAAATTATCAACCTAAAGATTTTCAAAAATAGAATCCTGATTTAAAATGTCATTCTCAAACACGCGAAATGTCAAAGTGCGATAGTCGTTAGGTTTTCTTAAATTATCAAATTTTCTGCGCAATTTTCTTAATTTTTCTCTCCGTAAGAACCATCCCCGAACTTCAAGGAATGTTCTAAAAAAAGAATTAGCGAAATCGGTTCAGCCGCTCTCGAGATTTGCGCTTACCAACAAATTTTGCGATTCATTTTTATATTATAGATGATAAAAAAGTGAGGTGACAAAAGTGTTTATTACACATATACACAATAGAATAAGTATTGTTGCTTGCATAATCTGTGATTTTAGTACCGTTTTCACATAAAAACATCGCGTGAGTCATTTTTACCTATTTTTAATGTTTGCGTTCTAAATTTTAATATTTACAAATGCTAATATTTATTTGTAATATAATAATTTGAAAGCCTATTTTGTAACCTTTCTAAAACAGTTTTTACTATTCGGCTAAGTTCAGAAATGTTTCATTTATAGAGCTTTAATTGTGAAGCGGTTATAACTAAATGTTTTCGTAAAATGTCATTTCGTTTAAGACACCAAAAGCTAATATTCTCGAAAATTCGGAGGGGTTAAGGAAGAAATTCCTACCAGCTTTACTTTAATTCCTAACTTTACCAACTGCCGTCCAAGCGCAGTCGAGTGCTTTTCGCCTGCTGTTCTCCGGCACTGTCACCCAGCCAAGGCCAGGGCTGGGCAGTATTTGAATTACTTGTAATTGAAATACGTATTTGAAAATGTATTCTTCTACGTATTTGAAAATCTATTCTTCCTAAAAATGTATTTTGTAATTGGTATTTCAATTACCTGCTGCTGAGGTATTTTGTAATTTGTATTTCAAATACTTATGGCTTCAAAATACATTTAGCAATCTTAATAATGATAATGAAAAATAAACTGACATAGATAATACATAGACTAAATACGCTAGAATCCTGTACTATTGTCCTATTTTCCTGTGCTATAGCACTTTTACGAATGATTATTAATTTGTAGTTCTCTTATCATTGCTTTATAATGTACTGTACATTTTTTTTATGTCATGCTAGTTATTATTATTGTCCTGTGCTATAATAGCACTGTTACTGTACATTTTGTATCAAATTATATTATACTTGTCATTGCTTTGTATTGTACATTTTTGTATCATTGTATTAGATCAAGTACATACTACAGGAATAATTTGACTGAATACTAGATTATTTTTAACTGTACAGCGCACTTGAACTGAAATAACACAAAATTGCGCTATACCAATTTCATCTATGTATATAAAAATGAATCCTTGATTCCCTTGGTCACGCCATAACTTCAGAACGACTTTACCTATTTCATTGATTTTTTTAAAGTTTTCTAATACTTTGTAGAAGGTTCTTACGGAGAAGAATTAAGAAAATTAAGCAGAAAATTGGATAATTTCAAAAAACTGAACGACTATGTTAACTTCGCACGTTTGACTATTCAAGCGTTTGATGATATTGAATTTAGCAGGCAGCTGTTTTTTTTTTGTAACAAAAGAATTGTCTGTGGATTTTTGAAATTATAGATATTTTAAATAGGTACCCATGTTAGATATCAGATTTGATTGATTGTTCTTATAATATACAAAAATGAATATTTTTAATCTGTGAAAAATGAAAATTTTAATAAAATAATAATAAAGTAATAGCTGGCACTCGAGTTGTTTGAAAACTGAATGTACTGGGAGTGAATATATAGAACGCGGGAGGGGGGTTGGCGGGACGGGGGAGCGGGAGAGGACGGTGGGTAGGCGGGGAAGGTGGAAGGGGAACACGTGAGGGGAAGGGATGCGGGAGGGGAACGGGGACACACGGGAAAGAATATGCAGGGAGAAACAATCTATATCTTTGAATATGGCATTGCAATGCATGCCGGGAACCAGCTAGTATTAGTATTATAATAATTATTATTATCTAACACCTAAGTCCTATACCATAAAACTTTACATGTGGAGCGGAGACAAGATGTGGCTTCTGAACAATATGATTGGTCAATTTTTGCACGTCTCTGTTTCACTCTGCTCAGCTTTGCTTCTATGGAAACGCACCCTTAGATAAGGGCACTTATGACAATTTATTGCAACCAAAGGTTCTACCAAAACCAAATGTATTTTGTATTTGAAATTGTGGTCAACGAATGCCCGCTCCATTCATTCCCCGGCGGGATTGATGAGGTCCACAGGGCAACGCCTGAGGCCCTAGACTGGCTCGCAGACCTAGATGTCCCCCTCTGACCCCCCACCATACGAAAGAAGAAGAATTTGAAATTAAAAAATGGTTAAAATACTGTATTTTGTATTTCAAATACACGACTTGAAAGTATTTTGTATTTCGTATTTTAAATACATGCGAAAAAGTATTTTGTAATTTGTATTCAATTACAGCAAAGCATGTATTTTGCCCAGCCCTGGCCAAGGCAAATATCTACTACAGTAGGAATCATCACCAGACAACAGTCGAGTGCCTCTGGCCGCCTGCTGACTATCATCTTGAACTGCCTGGAATCAGTCGTTAAGCGGAAGCCGAGAAACACGATATCAAAGCTTCCACCTGCTCGAAACGTCCCTCTGCCCATCGAGGCTTTCAACCCCAACGAGACGACTGATAATTTCCCCACTGGACCAGATGCAGAGTACCCGTAGAAACATGTTGATTGTAATTAAGTGAACCTAACAATACCAAGTGATAAGAATGTTAATTTGTATTATGCAGAATAAAAAAAATTTATCTATTTTCTACTGAACCCCATCACGTCGAGATCAAATCCCTCTCTTGGATATAGATATGATAATGATGAATTTATTTATTTTGAGTTATTCCATACAAGAGGAAAAGAATTCCCCTCAGGGCCTATGTCATCTTTGGGGATGCTGTATGGAGGGTCTTTTTAGGAAAGGAAATTCTGGGAAGGAAAAGGGTATTAGGAGTGGATAGGAGTCTGGGGGTCAGTGTGTCCAGAAGTGACGGACGTATGAATCAATCCCTCCCACTGCGGTGCAAGGCGATGTTCCGAGAGAGTACAGCTGGAGAAGTCAAAAGGACTCCCTCAACCACTCTCTCGAGATCATCTGACGCATCCGCCGCCAAGACCAGGATAAACTTCACCCTATGAACCCAAGCACCCCTGCTAAGTCACCAAACGTAGCGAACCACTATGGCAGAGGTGTTGGTTATCCAATAAATGGTTCCCGGGGCGGCGGTACCCATACCGGCCTCCCAAATTAGTGATGTCTCCTAATCCCACCATCAGGCCTTCCAGGTATTTGAGCTTTCTTCCCACCAAGACTAAACGTAGGCACCATAGGTAAAATACATGGATAAAATATTAATTAAATATTATATTAACCTCTCTGCCTACCCCCTTGGACGGCGCGGCATCAAAAGAAAATACATATTATAATAAGAATTATACCTCATCGATAAAACAAAAACTCCAAATTAGAAAGCTTGAAATGGTGAGTCATCTACAAAACAAATTTGTAAATACCTAATAAAACAATCCTAATTTTCAAACGTAAATATTTTGATCAGCAGTGGAAAAAACAGCAAATCGAAATAAAAATAGTTTGTCATATTTTCTGGCTTGAAAGATTCAAAAATATTTTAAAATGGCTTGTATTCTATAGAATAAGAACGGCATACAAATATTGTGTACATAATCAAAGAGCACAGCAAGCACATGTCAAGAATTTATAGCGGAGAGTTTACCTTTGCTGCCATCGCCGAGATCGTCCATGTTTCTCCGTCGAATAGAAGGTAATGTATGTAATTCGTCCAACCAGTCAAGAAGAAATTGTATTATCGAAAACTACTGGCCTCTTTCCAGCGTCATGAGTTGTTTATAACTATCGTAGATGTCAAAAGCCAAACGCTACTTCCCGAAACATTTTATAAACAAAAACACAA
Source organism: Limnephilus rhombicus (assembly GCA_929108145.2). Lineage (NCBI taxonomy): Eukaryota > Metazoa > Arthropoda > Insecta > Trichoptera > Limnephilidae > Limnephilus > Limnephilus rhombicus. The sequence goes on from OV815296.1 coordinate 8,394,738, forward strand.
GTTGAAAAGTTCTCGCTGCACCGGCGCGGCGCGATTTCTGATATGAATTAGCGTTGCCATGTCAAAAAATATAAACTCCCTAACAAAGTCCTCAAAATCCCCATAGATGTCAAAAAATGCGAAAAACTTCCTAAATTCTAAGCAGTTGCGTTTTATTGTTGAAAATAACAATATTTTAGATTTGGTAAAGCGGAAAGGTGCAAAACAAATCTAGTTAAGTTAGGCAAAACCACTGAAGGTTAACTTTGAAAAAAACGAGCCACGCTTGATGCGAATATTTTTTTGAAAAAAAAAACACTTTGATTCAACTTAATTATTATAAAAGAACACTATTTGCAATCGGAAGAAATGTAAAATACGGCATTTAATATCACAATTACATGAAAAGGATTTTTTTATGGTACGGCCGCCATGTCTATTTTTTACCATGATTTTTGTCCATACTAAAAGATTTTGATGTATCGGTATTTCGGAATAAACATAAAATAGATTTTCAGCTGTTTTATATATTTTTTTGATAAATAAATAACGCGCGCTTTTAATTTTCATGTTCATATAAGTTTGGCCGTTCTGAAAGTTTACCTTTCTAAAACCAAGTTTTTCTCATTTCTGATGATTTTTTGATGATCATTGCTCAGAATTCTGTAATTTAGGTGTTGAAAACAATTCATCGCCGACACCGATTTCTCCCTAGATTTTTCAAAAATCTCTTCCTATACTTAATGCTCTCAATTTCTCCCTAGTTGTAGGGATTTTTTCCTAGACATGGCAATGAAAACTTGAACCATAAAGTTGACCATAGAAGAAATATTTTCTCCTCATTATTTCAGTAGTGGTTTATGGTTCTTTTCTTATTAGGGCCCATTACACGTACACTTCTGCTCGCGCTCCTCGACCCCAAGGTGTCCGCCGAACGGCCCGCCGAAACGCCGCGTCCGCCTGCCGGCAGAACCGTTACGCAGTCCCGCAGGCTGTCTGAATCTTCAGTTTTTACCACAGATATTAGTGGTTACACTTCAGACAGCTCTCCTCGATCCTCAGGAAAGTGGCATGATAAGTGTATGGTGTCCGCCGGAACGCCGGATCCGCCTGCCGGCCGAACCGTTACGCTAATTTGGGTAAAAAGTAAAGATGCCACGAATAGTGATTTTGCCGAATACCGAATATTCCGGCTAGGCTCTCGGCCGAAGAGCCGGATATTCGGTGACACTTGAAACATCTCGCGGGAGACAGGTTCCGACCTACATCATTGAAGTGCGTGTGATAACTACGTATTTGTTTCATTTATGTCGTGTCACAACATGTATTATTTGTTGATTGTTACATCAAATTGTGTTGTCAAATGTCCGTTTGTTCGCAAAAAGCTTTAGTAAATGACGCCATTTAATAAAAAATCACCTTTTTGGGAATATTATGAAATGTGAAGTGAAGACAATAAACGTTGACTATTAAATTTATTTGCTTTTTTTTCATCATTTGGTATTCGGTATTCGGCCGAATGGTTCGCAATATTCGGCTGAATATCGAATAATAAAAAAAGTAGCCGAATACCGAATGGTAGCCGAATATTCGTGGCATCTCTAGTAAAAATCACCACACTTCCAGGGCGGGCCTAAGTGTTGATCGCATTTTGATCCACTGACCGCCGCGCGGAAGTGTACGTGTCTTGCGTGGCAAGATTCGTAGACAATGCGTTTAACAAGCTTAGCTTATCGAGGGGGTAGAGCGGTGATTGGCTAAAATAGATTAGATACCTGTAATGTGTTGACAGTTTTCGCCGTCAGTTTTGACAAAGGAGACGCTCAGCGAAGAGTGGCCCAACCCACAAAAATACGTTATCAGCGAAAACATCATTTGTTAGAGGCCCAATTTTAGTTGGTTGTGGCTTCATAGACATGACAAAAATATATAAACATATGACGTTTTCGCTGATGTGGGTTGGGTCACTCTTCCGAGCGGAAACATACATATTATTGAGCGCCGTGGTGACCGGCCAACTCAGAATGAAACCAACTCAGAACCACTTCAGAAAGGTCATTAAGAGTAATGATAAAACATTTTTAAAAAATTGGTTAAATAGTTTAGGATAGGTTAGGGTTGCCGGCTATTTTAAAATTATTTTTTCATAGCTTTTAATGACCTTTTTGAGGTGATTCTAACTTGATTTCATTCTGAGTTGGCATGGAACCGAGCGCCTCATATACACAAATTATTTATTAGAATGAAGTTGTAAACCAGCATTTTGATTTTTAAAAATACCATATTTATTATCAATGACATTACATGTATTATTTTTGTTTCTTTATTAAATGCCCGTGGGACTTTTAAAAACATAATACAAGTCGAAATTTTACATAATGTAGAAAATAATAAATACTTCAGTACATATAACAGATATCAGTAGGTACGATAAATAACTTTACATTTATTTTGTAGTTACATTTTTGTAGAAATTTGCACGAAGGAGTTCAACAAGAGTGTATAATTTTATTAATTTATCTTTTTACTCCCGGTAACTAGACTTTTACATAGACACGCGCTTAATACGAATATTTCCTTTATATGTATCCTGTAAATTTTGTATTACTAACCTGCACTGATTATTATTTCTATGCCATCTGTAATTTAAAAACTTTTTCTTCTCTTGTCCTAATTTCATTATTTTTTACTTAAATCTATCTTTATACCTACCATTCATATGATGTTTATTTCTTCAAGTTCATTTTTTTTTATTTATTTAAAAACTGTGTTTCTGTATTGTACACTAATCATGAAAAAGCCCATCAAGGCGTTGAAATTAATAAATAATAAATACCATTCGATAGACAACTTTTTGCATTCAGGGCAATGGAAAATACTGTGTTCATAGTTCATAATATCATTATGCTTGCATTACATTTAAAAAAAATTCCGGTTTAGGCAAATGTTCTAAGACATTCTATAAATTTTTATAATCGTATTTTTGAAACCCTGGTAATTTTTTGAAAATTTCAATCCGAAAAATCAGACCGTTTTTTATAAACCGGAAAGACGAGAAATAATTTTATGGGTGCGAAAAAACGATAATTACATAGCCGAAAATCATTTTTTAAAAAAACGTTTTCCACATGAATGTAAATATAATTTAATAATGTTATTACGTTAATGCAGGGCTGGGCAGTATTTGAAATACTTGTAATTGAAATATGTATTATTACTTAAATAACTTCCTAAAAATGTATTTTGTAATTGGTATTTCAATTACCTGCTGCAAAGGTATTTTGTAATTTGTATTTGAAATACTTATGGCTTCAAAATATATTTTCAAATACATTTAGCGATCTTAATAATGATAATGAAAAATAAACACACATAGATAATACATAGCCTTAAAACGCTAGAATCCTGTACTATTGTCCTTTGCTATAGCACTCTTAGGCGCAAACTACACGAGCGGTTCTCCCGCCGTGGGAAACCGCAGCAGACACAATTTACTATGAGCGTTGTATGGCGCAAACTACACGAGCGGTTCTCGCGGAGCTCGCGGGAGAAATTCGCCCGCCTCATGCAGCGGTTCTCCCGCCGCGGGTAACCGCCACTTCAAACTACACGGGCGGTTTCCCGCGATTGCATAAGGATCGGGCGGTTTCCAGCGGCCGTAGAATTGCTCGATAGCATGGCGGGAAACCGCCACCCGTGTAGTTTGATATGAGCCGCCAGCTTTCAGCGTGTAGCTTAGGCCTTACTAATGATTATTCGTAGTTCTCTTTATCATTGCTTTATTTTATTTCATTTATTTGGGAGACCATCAGTTTACATTAATAACAGAGCATTTAGTAATTGAGTCACAATAATTGAACCATTTACAGGTTTCCACATAGGTATTGTATACAAGTGTAGTGATTCCAGAGATTTTTACTAATGAAAAATTACATTTTAAGAGCCGAGTTATTTAGGTAGGAATAGGGAGGGGAAGGATGGGGGGATCGATTAAGTTGTGGTATAGTAATAAAAATATGCGCGACAAAAAATTAAAAGAGAAAAAAAGGAAGTTCATAGAGTGATGATGGTATTAGAGGGTATCTATAGTTATTGTTATTGTAGAGTATCGAGAGAGCGTCTGTGTGATTTTAAGGAGTGTGGTGCAGAGTTAAAAATGTCAAATTGTGTATAATGTGTGTTGAAAGTTTTGGATGCACGATAGATGAAAGAGTTCTGCTTGGAATTTGTGTTGCACCGTAATGTACTGTACATATGTGTTGCATTATAATGTACTGTACATTTTTTTGCTAGTTATTATTATTGTCCTGTGCTATAATAGCACTGTTATTGTACATTTTGTATCATATTATATTATACTTGTCATTGCTTTGTATTGTGCATTTTTGTATCATAGTATTAGATCAAGCACTATAGGAATAATTTGACTGATTACTAGATTATTTTTAAGTTAATTACTGTAGAGCGCACTTGAAATGAAATAACACAAAACAGCGCTATACAAATGTCATCCATTTATATATAAAAATGAACCCTTTTTTCCCTTGATCACGTCATAACTTCAAAATGACTTACCTATTTCATGAATTTTTTTAAAAGTTTTCTAAAACTTTATAGAAGGTTCTTACGGAAAGAAAAATTAAGAAAATTACACAGAAAATTGGATAATTTCAGAAAACTTAACGACTATTTTAACTTCGCACGTTTGACAGTTCGCGCGTTTGATGAAATTTGAATTTAGCAGGCAGCTGTTTTTATGTAACAAAAGAATTGACTATGGATTTTTTAAATTATAGATATTTTAAATAGGTACCTATGTGAGGTACCAGATTTGATTGATTGTTCTTGTAATTTAGAAAAATGAATATTTATAATATGTGAAAAATGAAAATTTAAATATAAAAAATTATAATAGCTGGGACTAAATATATGGACCGCGGGAGGGGGGTTGGCGGGATGGGGGAGCGGGAGAGGGGAGAGGGTAGGCAGGGAAGGTGGAAGGGGAATGCAAGAGGGGAAGGGGATGCGGTAGGGGAACGGGGACGCACGGTAAAGGACATGCAGGGAGAAACAATTTATTTCTTTGAATATGGCATTGCAACGCAGGCCGGGAACTAGCTAGTGTTATTATAATAATTATTATTATAACCTAACACCTAAGTTCTATACCACAAAACTTTACAAGTGGGGCGGAGACGAGATGTGTCTCCTGAGCAATATGATTAGTCAATTTTAGCACGTCTCTGTTTCATTCTGCTCAGCTTTGCTTCTATGGAAATGCACCCTTAGATATGGGCACTTACGATAATTTATTGCAACCAAAGGGTCTACCAAAACCAAATGTATTTTGTATTTTGTAATTTCTATTTTGTATTTGAATTTAAAAAAATGGTTAAAATACTGTATTTTGTATTTCAAATACATGACTTGAAAGTATTTTGGGGTAAAGTTAGGTTTAGGGGCGGCGTTCCTAGATAATAAAACTAGTTATTTTTATTATTTGTTTTTGGGGTGTTATGCCGTGTTAACACGGCATAACACCCCAAAAACAAATAACGAAAATGCTTTTGGCCGTGAAAATCTTAAAACTTATCTAGTTATTTTTATACTAACTATGGGCCGGAAAATCCGAATCTGAAAGAATTAGGCATCGGCAAGCAATATTAACTGAATTACACGACTTTAAAATTTTCTATACACACACAGGAAAACAAGCCATTTTGAACGTATTCTGACACTACAAGTCATAGAAAAACAAGAAAGATGTTACACCACATAAAATTAAGTGTGTTTCTTGTTTTTCTATGACTTGTAAGTGTCAGAATACGTTCAAAATGGCTTGTTTTCCTGTGTGTGTGTAGAAAATTTTAAAGTCGTGTAATTCAGTTAATATTGCTTGCCGACGCCTAATTCTTTCAGATTCGGATTTTCCGGCCCATAATTAGTATAAAAAAAATAATAAAAAAATTATCTAGGACTATCGCCCCTAAACCGAATTTTTTCCGTATTTTGTATTTCGTATTTTAAATACATGCGAAAAAGTATTTTGTAATTTGTATTTTAATTACAGCAAAGCATGTATTTGCCCAGCCCTGCGTTAATGTTATATTAAAATATTAATATATAACATAACAAATAATTATTTTTCTTTACTAGATTCCATCTCGCACAAAAATCACTAGCCATAGACAAAGGAGTAATATGTTCAAGTGCCTCTCGAATGAAAAATCGTCTAGGCATAGACTAAGGCTTGGCTCAACGGCTTGAAGCGCGCATCAAGCTGTTGAGGCAAGCATTCATAGACCATAATCCATTATATTAAATTTACGTGCTGGTCGTCAAGCCGCTTGATAGTCTCCAAGCGTTCAGGCAAGCATTTGTCTATGCCTAGATGTGATTTTCGATAGTTTGTTTGGTTTATTTATGGTTGACAGTGAATTTTGTACGGCTGAAGTAAAATGGAATATAACGGAGACAAAGCATTTTTAGCTCTTGGGTTAGCTTTGTATTTTAATAAAAATAAACGAATTTGGTGTCAAGAATGGTAGAATTTGAGATCCCGCTTTACTCATAAGCATTTACAAAGCGTATTTACAGGCACGGCACCAAATGATTACATGCATTTTTTCAAAATAGTTAACCGTACTTACGAAGCATTGTTGTATATTTCCGTTGATATTATGAATAAATGTTATAATTAATATTTTAATATAACATTAATTGATAAAGTTGACAAAGGAAAATTATTTATTCCCTATTTCTCAAATGTTCACAAGACCTAAGCAATAGTTTAAATCAGTCAAAGCATTTACATTATTATTAAACAATATGAAAACAACAAAAAAAATACTTGCAGAACTGAATAATAACATTATTAATCAAAAGCAGTTATAATATTATTAAACAATAAGAGAACAAACAATAAAATACTTGCAGAACTTAATAATACATAATAATAGCTGGTACCCGGCATGCGTTGCAATGCCATTCAAAGAAATAAATTAATTCTCCCTGCATATCCTTTCCCGTGCGTCCCCGTTGACCTCCCGAGTCCCTTTCCGAGAATACTGCACAAGAGTCCCAACTGCTCCCGTCTGGAGCCAGTGAGACTATGGCATCCCCGATCGGGGTATGTTGTGAGGCTGAAGATAGTGGGGTAGGGAAGGAGAGAGGAAAGAGGAAGGTGGGGAAGTACCTGGCTATTTAGATCTGGTCCCCAAACACGGCTTATGCCATTTCAGGCAACGTTTCAATTCTGAATGGTGGTCTACCAGGGCGATACTTAAAGTATCTTCCAATCTGGAATGTGCCGCAAATATACTTTATATTATTTTAAAAGAAAAAAATGTGAAATAACACAAATTAATCAAATAAAAATTATTTGCCACCCCGGGATTCGAATCCGCGACCTTCGGTTTGCGAGTCAAGACCCTTACCACTGGACTACGCCGGCCGTCAATTTTTCTTTCCATAAGTTCTATCCACAAAGTATTGGAAGACTTAAAAAAAACTTTCAATTCCTTCCCCTCCCTCCAATTTTCTTACTTTTTCTTTCCGGAAGAACCTTCAACAAAGTATTAGAAAACTTTAAAAAAAGATGAATGAAATAGGTAAAGTGGTTCTGAAGTTATAGCGTGACCAAAGGAAACAGGGATTCATTTGTAGAAACCTATCTGATTTTTCTACAAATTAAACACAAAAACAATGATTATAAACGTAGAAATGCATCTCATTTTTCTTTTAAATTAATGTAAATATTATTTACAAATTAAACACAAAAGCAATTAATTCTTATTTCATATTAATTTTATCTAATTTATAGAATTGTTTCATGATGCGTAAAAATGTAACAAATTTTGAAAAAAATCTGTTCTTTTATGTCGAAGAACGCTAACTTTTAATGTACATGGGTTCCTATTTTATGATTCTGCGATTGTTTCGAATATGTAATTAATTTCAAGAAATTGCCAAGATCACCCTTAATGAATGATAGCCAAATAAATAATTAGAAAAATATATAAGTCCATGAGTTGCCTACGCTAAAAAATATCAATTCGCATCAAGCTCGCCGCCAGCACCTAGATTATTAAAGCTTGCTTCAAGCGACCTCTGTAGACTGTCAAAACGCTTGGCTCAAACGAAAACTAGGCGCAGTGTTGCCAAAAAACTACGTGCTTGAAAGAAAGTGCTATTGATAGTGTCGGAATCTCAATGATGTCCATGCAAGTGACCTATGCGATATCATGCTTGTAATTGATAATTTGAATGTAGTATTTTCCATGGCCTCGAATTCTCGAATGCAAATAGCTGTCTTTTATATATTAATTAAGGGGAATCTAAATTTTTTTTCTAAAAAATATTCGTATTAAGCGTGTCCAATGATTTTGATAGTTTACCATTTTATAAAATATAGTAATAAATTTAAGTAAAAGAAAGACAGAAATTTATCAGCCATCAACCAACGTTCTTTTGCACTACAATTCAATCATCTCTATTCAATGAAAAAAAACGACAGATTTGATTGCAATATTATTGAACTAAACTGTTTGTTTTCTAAATTTTGGATTGGGTGCAGAGTATTGCGAGGTTGAAGAAGAATTATTTTTATTTAAATCTTGAGTTAGCTCATATCATCGTGCTAATAATTTGAGAAACATGTACATACATATAAAATTAGCAATTTTTGGCAAACATAATAATAACTGATATATTAGGTTTGCCCAGCCCCGGGGGGCAAACCGGGGCGCCTGCCCCGGGCTCCATTTTTAGGGGGCGCCGAAATCATAATTTAGATCAGAGGTTCCTAAAGTGGGTGCCGCGGACAGAGATCAGGGGTGCCGCGAGGCGCCCCTGATGTCTCTACTAAAAATCAAAATTGACATGAATGAATACAAACATTTAATGGAATGGAAAATCTGAATGACTGGTTTGCAAAGTACTTCGCAGAAGACCAAGTGGAGAAGTTTGTGTGGATCCAAAATCCATTCCGTGTTCAAGCTCCCCAAGATTTTACTATGCAGGAAGAAGAAAATCTAATTGACCTCCCGAGCGACAGCAGCCTAAAACAAAATACGCTTTTTCGGATTTGACGGAGTTTTGGATATCAGTCAAAAATCAGTATCCGATTCGAATTTTTTTTGCAAAAGCTGTAAGGATCCTCATTCCCTTTGCTACTTCATATCTGTGCGAAGCTGGATTTTCAAGTGGAGTAGGTAAAAAATTAGAATTGTGGTCTTAGGGGTAACACTTGGTCCCGGGGCTACCACAGTTAGACATTAGGTATATGACCGGGGTGCCGTGAGAAAATTCAAATTTTCAAAGGGTGCCGCGACTTGGAAGAGTTTGGGAACCCCTGATTTAGATGTTTGAAAAAAAAACTTGATTCACAAAGTGCCCAGCATCCAGCGAACATTGTTCTATCGATTATTTATTTGATTTTAAAACGCCCAGTTGGTTTTTGAACACATCCTAAGTTGATTTATGAACGAATCCTAAATCGATTTTGAACGCGTGCATAGTGTACGTCAAAGGATCTCAACGTGGGCAATAACGCCCCCTTGTGGGCGTTTGAGACTTTCGTTACTTAAAATACAAAAGAATTGCTTATTAACTTGCTAAAAAAAGGTTTAAAAAATAATTTTATATATTTTTAATCGAATTATTGACGCCTTGACAATTGAGCCAACCCCCCTCCCACACTTACTAGAGGACGCCACTATCAAGTTTCTGCCCCGGTTTGAAAAAGTCGTAGACCCGAGGCTGGGTTTTTTTTTTTTTTTTTTTTTTTACATTAACTCCACACAGGAGGCCCTGAGGAAAATAATTTCCCTCAGGGCCTATGTCATCTGGGATGCTGTGTGGAGGGTCTTTTTGAGGAGAGGAAGGAATGAACATTGGTCTTGAAGAGACCCATGTTGTATGAAGGAGGAAACACAGAGGCCGGAGGGTTTACCAAATTGTTACAATAATACATCGCAGGAGACCCGCCTTAACTGTTACATCACAATGTTTCTAATTTCCACATCTACGTAAATTTTTTATTGCAAAAAACTGATTACGTTTAAGCATTATAATCCCGCACCGCCCAGAAATGTGACAAGGATGAGATGATGAACGTCCTTGAAGATTGTTCTGATATTGTCTGTGTCGGTAGCGACGGTGAAGTGATAGTAGCACTCTCTAGGCCTGACATTCAAGGTCTGACTTTCTGCCATTGTGTTGGCCTTAGCTTGGGTCACCTCCTAAAATTAAAACAAATAATAATAATGTATTAATTGTGAATCACTCCTGAACACACTGTCCCCTAGTTTTCTAACCACCTCTCGTACCCTTTTCTTTCCCAGATCGTGCCTTTACATTCCTTTAAGAAACGCTGCACCTATACAACATCCACAAAGATGACGTAGGTCCTGATCGAAATGATTTCCACGCTCAAGCCTCCTGTGTGTAGTTAATATTTAAAATTAAATGGACCAACGCCCGATTAAAATGAGCAAGCAACACCCGTCACAACCAGGGCCGTCTTTATCCGTGAGGCCCTTTAGGGGCCCCTTTTGAAAGCCAAAACAAACAGGAAAATAACAAAAATACGAAGTAATGTTTCTGCATTATGAGTTCTGGGGCCCCTGGGCTCGTTCCCCGCGTGCCCTCGTGATAAAGAACTGGTTGCAGCAAAGGAAAGGAGATCAGCGAGGCCCGCAACGGTGAGCCAATCAAGGAATCAAGAGTTACTTTTTTGATCATTTGAGCCATTGGATGACGTGTAACACGAAGTATGAAGGATAAAATAAAAATAAAATGTTTACTTCATACACATGGTGTCCGGAAACTAATGGTATAAGAGGGAAAATAGTGACTTTAAAGCACATTTGGAGTCCATTTTGTGGTGAGTATAACTTTTTCGGATTTGAACTTTTTTTCTTTTCGAGTAAAAGAGTTCGAAGTTGGAATTTCAAAGGTCAAATTTGAAAAAAAGGTCATAACCGGGATTATGTATTGTCTTTTGAATGTGTCAGGGAGTAGACCGGGCTTTAAAAGTTAAATGACTATCCGTTTGACGATTATTTCGATGTTTGTACGCGATGACATTCGATTCGCAAATTTTCCTGTGACTTACATCCCTTAACGAAGATTACGCAGCAAAGTCCGTCATCTCCGGCTAAGGTAACAACTTTTAAGAGTTGGTGTCTAACACAAGCGCAGTATTTAGCTCGTTAACGCTATACGGAACACCGAATTTAAGAAAACTGTCAAAATGTAGCGTTACGTTATCGCAAAAGATACAGAATCACCCTTAAGATTGTTTTTTGGGTTTTCTATGTGCTTTCAATTCACCAGTTTCCTGGTTGTACCAGCAGTTTCCGGGAACCGTGTATAAATACGTACCACGAGCATATTCTTTATGAACATCTTCGTCCTGGTGTATTCATCTTTTGCTTGATTATTCCCCGATGAAATCATAAACCGGTGGTATGCGGGGAAGTAGTCTCCGATGCACCTCCCTTCCTTCACCTTCCTCTCTAGAATGTCTTGCTTGTTCAGGAAGACTATCAATCCAGCTTCTAGAAGGAACCTGTCAAAATAAAAATAAAATATGTATTTGTTGTGTGAATATCTTCTTAACATCCTTGGAATTAATACTCACCATGTGTGTCCCATTTTCAAAAATAGTGATTTTTATGAACACTGAAAGGAATATAGGAAGAAAAATGTATTAAAATAAAGAAATTATATGAAGATGGTAGGCTGAAAAGTAATAAAAATTCAGAAGCGCGCCAGGTGGAATATGGAAATTACATTCCTCCTCTATACGTACGCGCAAGTTTGAGGTCGTTGAATTCTTCCAGCGTATTTTGAGAAGCGAAAGTATGGAGACATGATTTAGTGTTATGTCAACGCAAAGTAAACGGCGTGCTATTATCGAATTTTTAACTGCTGAAAAAGTGACTTCTACTGAGATTCATCGTCGTTTAAAGGATGTTTATGGTGACTATACTGTTGATAGGTCAACTATAAATCGATGAGAAATAAAATTTCATGATTGTGAGCCTGGGAAAGCAATAATTGTTGATGAAACACTCAGCGGACGTCCAATCATTGATACAGACAATAAACAATCCAAACTTGTCCACGATTTGATCCAAAATGACCGGCGAATCACTCAAAAGCGTATCACAAACCATTTTGGAATATCCAAGGAACGTGTCGGCTTCAATGTTGAATAATTAGGATACCGTTAAATCTGTGGACGATGGGTACCACGCCGTTTCAAAGAGAACAAACAGCGTCGATTAGAGCCTCTGCAAAACCTGAAGTTTGAACCGATTCCACACCCTTCTCACTCCCCCGATCTTTCGCCTTGCGATTTTTATTTTTTTCCTCTACTCAAGAGACACCTCATGATGAGGTGAAGGTAGCTGTTAAGTCCTGGATTCGAGAAATGTCGGAAGATTTTTTCAGTTACGTAATGTAAAAACTTGTCACACGTTTGGAGAAATGTGTTAGCCTTAACGGTGACTATGTGAAAAATAAATATATGATTTTGGGGACTAAGAATTTGACTTTAATTTACTTTTCGCCCGATCTTGCTATTTGTTTTTGTTCGTGTTTTACAAGCATGTGTATATTACTACCCTAGTATATGCAATGACGTTACAGTACGACGCGGAAGCAGGGCCGGCCCAGAACCAAATGGCGTGTCTGGCGCTGGTAAAAACCTCAAGGGCGCTGTATTAGGTATTATCAGTATCTTAGCTAGTCGGCTTAGATTAGTTGAGTAGGTATACATAATACCAACGATGTTTATCCAATCCAATAACCAATTGACCAGAGCTAAACGGCGCCTGACGCTAGTAAAAACCGCGAGAGTACTATGTTAGATCACAAGTTAGAATCAGTGCCTTGGCAAGTCAGCGCCCGGAGCGGACCACTCCCATTACGCCTGCACACGACCTGATGGAAAATGAACTAACCTGAACGCAAAGACTTCAATACAAAACAAACTACTCGTATACAAAACCCAAATCCGACCGACCATCGAGTACGCATCGCCCATATGGGCTACAGGAAACACCAAACGACTCGAATCGTACCAAAATGTCACACTTAGAAAATTTACAAAAAGTCCCTGGTTTGTCCGAAACTCTATCATAAACTCCGATACAAATGTCCCACCCCTGAAACAACATATGGTAGAATTGGCCAAAACTTTTTATGCAAAACTTCCTATACACCCAAATCCCAGTATAGCTTGTCTCGGGCGTCTAAGACCCGACGAAAACCCGACCTTCCCCTATCCCGTCTCTATCACATTCCCCCCTTGAAGTGTGGACTCAAATAAAAAATAAAAAACGCAACCAAAAATACAAAAAAATATAGTATTACAAAACAAAAACTAAAAATCAACACTAATCAAACCTATACAAAATCAAAAATACCTACAGACCAAAAAAAAAAAAAAAATAATACAAAAAATATAGTATTAAAGCCCTACAAGTTGCTCTAGGCAGCCCACACTTCGGGTAGAAAAAAACCATCCCCCAGGTACATTTACACCCTCAGTTCTCGAGAAATAGAGATTGAGTTCTCTGCACCTCGGAAATACCCAATATGATACTGAACCTGCTTCTCCAGACGTCATCAAATAAGGTAACGGCTTCCTGTAGCCTGTTCTGGGTGTTGTCTTCTCTGAGGGTTTGGTCAAAATCGCTGGACGATATCAAAAACCACACCGCGTGGATGCCTTCGAATACCTGCAAAGATCTACACAGTTTTATCTGTAACGCATATTTTTTACAAAATGAACGTTAAAATTACAAAACGGCTTTAATTAATTAGTTAGTTATATAGCTCGACCACCAAAACACGGACAACCTAGCATGGTGGTCGAAAAATTCTCAACTTATGTTATTAACAATGAAATGAATGAAGAAAAACTGAATTTTAATTAAGTAATTAGTTATTTTTATGCATAACTTACTTGTATCCACTTTTTGCGTTCTCCGCGTTGTCCTCCGACGTCGAACATCCAGAAATCAACTGTTCCACCCGGCATTCCTTTGGGGACCTGCACAGATAAAGTAGTTTATTTAAACTTAATTATATTTGAACAGAATGAGGATAGAATTATATCGCGCAACAAACACAAAAGAAAATTTTTTTGAACATTAAAAAATTCAAGATCACCAGTGCTACCACTTCCCGGGTGACCGTGCTCAATGATATTTTCAGTTTGTTTTTATTTATGAAAAAAATAATCAGGAAAAAATACGATAATGAAGGATTTTTATGTTATTGAATAAATTTTCTGACATTTAAAATATGCCATTTTCGATTTGCCGCCAAAACGACATATCGGTTTTTATTCATGAATTAAAAAGGATATTGGCGTTAGTATACCCGGCGTTGGTGTCACACCGGGACTGTTATCTATTATTGTCTATTATTGCCTATTGTTGTCTATGATTACGCGCTTGGCACGCGCATCAAGCCGTTGCGGCAAACCTTGGTTTATGCCTTGGTGTGATTTCGCAGGTGGTCGAAAGAGAATTTTGTGCGAAATTGGATCTACAAAAGACAAAGCATTATTTATTATAATAAATAAAGAAAAATAAATATTGTTATGTTTTTAGTCTATAATGTACTTGTTTGTCTATGCCAAAAAATATATAAACTCACATCAAGCAAGTTGATTGCGCAATGCTTGTGACAATCCACAAGCATCCTCTGGAGACGGTCAAAATGCATGTCATAGACAAAAAAAAAAACTAACTGCTTGTGACAAACCGCTTGATAGTTTCCGAAGCTCTTTACCAACCGGTGGCATTTTCCACGTCGTAATGACGTTGTCGCCAGTTGCAACCGTTACGTTTTAGATCGTTTTTGAAATCAATAATTGTTGCTGAATTAAATTTATTAAAATTACGCATTTTAACATGACAATCATAATCAGAAAAATGAACATTAAATCTTCCTTCTCATTTTTATCGTTATTCATCATAGTTTGTGAAAATACCCCGTTATTACATGCACTATGTCACCCTTTGTCCAATCCGTTATTATTTCTACATATTTTTGAAAATCTGTAAAAGTTCTTTACACTGGTACCTACTGAAGCATATATTTTACGTAATTCAGAGATATTAAATTTACCTTGACTTTAAATTCTAGTTTTTGTATTCCTATTGTCGTCTGCCTGCATTGTAATATGTCAGCGTCATCTGGAATATAGTCCGGCTTTCTCACCAAGTCGATTCGTTTTAGGAAACTAAAAACATTAAATACCGCACATGAAAAAACATAACAATTTACATTTCACTATAAGTAGATAAAAAAACATGACATTTTACATTTCACTATAAGTAGATAAAAAAACATGATAGTTTACATTTAACTATAAAACACAACGATTAGATAAAAATTGGATAAAAAAACAACGTATGGAACGAAATGGAACACGGTTAAAAATCGGGCGTGTATGATTGTATGAGCTTGACATGTACAGCACTGGGCCGGCCCTGTGCTGTACATGTATGGCAACAAACAGCTTAAAACTCACATGATACATGTGAGATACTTATAAGCGACGCGACTATGACGCAACCACAAGTAGCCCATCGACATGTTACTCTTTTATGCTGGTTTCCGTACATGGGGCTATCCGAAATATACTGAACGTGATCATTTTTTCATGTGCAACTGTGGAATTAATACGATGTCAAGTGACCAGTAATGAAGACAATATTGTTTTTATTTATCTTCATTGTAGGCATTAAAAAAACTATATAAAAGAAGATTTTGGGTTCATCCACACAACAAAATAATATTAATTGTAGGACATTTGTCAACGCCATGAGAATGACGCCAAAATGACTTTTTTCCAATCTCAATCTAACGCTTCCTCCACGTTCCTTCTTACGTATTCCAGTAAATTATAGTTACAAACACATACGAGTGTCAGTCAATAAGTAATGCCTTCTACTATTTTTCTACTTTAATAAAGTCAGTTAAGTGAAAATTTTGAATTTGGTGCTATCCCTCAAGTCTTCTTCTACAATCTGCTGGAGTAGTAACTTTTTGCGTCAACAGGTGGCAGCACTGCAATCGCTTGCAAAATGGCCAACATCGATGTTCGTAATAGATGGCGTTCTGTGATTGATTCTGGACTGTAGAAGGTGAAACGCAAAAATTGTCATTCATGAAAGACTGAAAAATGTGTACCACGATGCAACAGTGGACGTCAGCACTGCTAGATGATGGATTCGTTATTGTAACTAAGCTCAAGGACAAACACCGCTGGCTAAGGAAAAGCAGGCCGTTGATTGCAGCGACTGCACTCATTCGTGGTGACCCCAGATAACTACAGATGTCGCATTATCTCCCTCAGTAAAGGCAGTGTGATAAAGATTATTCGACAATTGATTTTTCTAAAAAAAGTTTTGCAATTTGGGTACCAAGAAACTTAACCGGCCAGAATAAAAAAACAAGAAAAACAACGACCTCACAACACGTGCAGCTCTTAGTTTCTGAAAAAAATTGTGCCCGGGGACGAAAAATGGGTTAATTTTTTTAACCTGAATCGAAGAGGCAGTCAATGGAA
Source organism: Limnephilus rhombicus (assembly GCA_929108145.2). Taxonomy (NCBI): domain Eukaryota; kingdom Metazoa; phylum Arthropoda; class Insecta; order Trichoptera; family Limnephilidae; genus Limnephilus; species Limnephilus rhombicus. The sequence goes on from OV815296.1 coordinate 8,411,314, forward strand.
TGGCATCACACAAACTCACCAAGGAAAAAAAAATCAAAACTGTGTGATCGGCGGGAAAAGTTATGGCGATGTTGTTCTGGATATGACCGTGCTTTTTACAACACTGTGAAACATGCCCTTGTTAAAAAATAGACCAAAGCTGTGGAAATGCACGGAGATAATATTGAAAAATAACATATTATTTGTCAATAGTGTGGTTTTTGACCCCTGTAATTGCATTTTTTATTATTTGAAAATTAAAGGAGAAAAAATCGGAGGCATTACTTATTGACTGGCCCTAGTAAATATTTTCTCGTCCCCAGAACAAATTTTACAATCAAATCGTCTTCGGACGTAATTTCCCTCAAACGAGTAGTAGATGCGAATGCCACTCGCATAACGCACTACCAGCACTGACAGCAGCGTGACGCCAAACCCGTAGTCGACGTGTATTGCCGATACTCACAAATGGCGCGTACGCTACACGCACGAAAATCAAGTATCTTCGTGAACAAATGGCTTTTCATGTTGGTAAAGGATCACCTCCCGAGGTGTTAGCGAAGCAACATCAATACCTACGCATAATGCCATCCACAGGTCTACAGCCGTGTTGCGCTACCTCCTTCTTTAGCCAACGTTTCGGACATCGTTGCAGTGTCCATCATCAGGGCAGATCCGGCAGATCCGGTAGATGTGTCGGCTAGAGAAGGAGGTAGCGCAACACGGCATAACACCCCAAAAACAAATAACGAAAAAAACCTTAAATTTTGTGCAATATTTGGTAAGTTTTATAAAAGTTGAATACGAACTATTCAGCGCTGTCTATCAGTTGGAATTCATTGGACCGTCTGAGACATTCTTTTATGGCTGGATCATTCCACAACACTTGTACAAGATCAAAGTATTCCTGAAAAAAGTGTTATTACAGAAATTAAGTAGGTTAAATGTGTGTATAAAAAATTGTACATAAAACAGTGGTTCCCGGGCATATATTATCTATTCTGTTCCACTAATCAATAATAGATTATTGACTTTATTTACTCAGGACGGAAAAATTAAAAAATATATTTACATCTGTGAACGTGCCTCCTAGTTCCCTTATCTTCATCGCAGCATCCAGAGCCGCATCCGAAGCTAGTAGACCCAAAGGTTCCAGATGAGCGGATAGCTCAACCGCAGCCTCGTGGACGTTTTTTCTTATCTGCACTGCGCGGTCCTCTCTTTCTCTAGAAAAATATCGATCAGTGCTATTGTCACAGTCATATTAAAAATATTCAAAATCAGACATTATCTGGATAAATACTAGGTATATGATAGTATTTAAACTTCACATAAACTATGGCTAAATTTGACGGGGAAAGAATTACTGGTGAAATTAGCGTCAAATGTTGTCGCGTAACCACAATATTTATTTCCGAGAATGTTCCTGGCGGAATCTTGAAGCGTTGTATTAAATTTTGTCGTTCACAACAAATTTACTCACTCAGCTGCAATAAATTATACCTACTTATGGGTATATTCAAAAGCGGCATTTATTGTTCCACGTTAATATTTTTCATTGGAAATCCATTTTTTGTAACTTAATTCAACATTACTTTTATAATCATTTTCGACTGCGTACAAAGCGGTGTTTTTAGTCGATGGTAATAAATCCATTAAGTGGCAACAATTTTCAACTCAAATGACATGGCGTAAGCATGATTGTTTTTTATGACTAACATTTAACATAGGTTTAAAAAATATAATTACTCTTTGGAGAAACCTTTGATGTGAAGTATCCGCATTTGTTTTAAGACGGTCGTCTTTCCTGCCTCCCCAGCGCCCAACAAAAGAACTTTGATAGCCTTGAAAGAAAATAAATATCTTCAAAAACATAATTTTATGGGTGAATAACTATACAGATTTATGTTTAGACCAGGCTCGATTTATAGGAGGCAGCAGAATAGAATAATCTAAGTAAAGTTCTCATCTGTCTGCGGCCGTTCACAAAGCGTTTTGCTGTATCTCCGACGACGTTTTGAATTTCTTTAAAACATTTGGTGGGAGCATTATTAACACGTGCATCTTTCATAAAATTAAATAAAAAATTTACATTCTTGTTTAACGGTGTCATGGTCAGGGCTGGGCAAAATACATGCTTTGCTGTAATTAAAATACAAATTACAGATTGCTTTTTCGCATGTATTTAAAATACGAAATACAAAATATTTTCAAGTCGTGTATTTGAAATACAAAATACAAAATACAGTATTTTAACCATTTTTTAATTTCAAATACAAAATACAAATTACAAAATACATTTGGTTTTGCTAGAACTTTTGGTTGCAATAAATTGTCGTAAGTGCCCTTCCTTATCTAAGGGTGCGTTTCCACAGAAGCAATGCTGAGCAGAATGAAACAGAGACATGCAAAAATTGACCAATCATATTGCTCAGAACACACATCTCGTCTCCGCTCCACTTGTAAAGTTTTGTGGTAAAGGACCCAGGTTTAGATAATAACAATTATTATTATAACACTAGCTGGTTCCCGTCATGCGTCGCAACGCCATATTTAAAGAAATAAATTGTTTCTCCCTGCTTGTCCTTTCCCGTGCGTTCCCGTTTCCCTCCCGCTTCCCCTTCCCCTCCCGCGTTCCCCTTCCATCTTCCCCACCTGTCCTCACCTCTCACCCCCTCCCGCGTTCCATATATTCAGTCCCAGTACATTCAGTTTTCAAACAACTCGTTCGCCAGCTGTTACATTTTTTTTATTCAAATTTTCATTTTTCATATATAATATTACAAATATTCTATTATAAGAACAATCAATCAAATCTGGTACCTAACATAGGAACATATTTAAAATATCTATAATTTTAAAAATTCATAGACAATTCTTTTGTTACAAAAAACAGCTGCCCGCTAAATTCAATTTCATCAAACGCGCGAACTGTCAAACGTGCGAAGTTAAAATAGTCGTTAAGTTTTCTGAAATTATCCAAATTTCTGCGTTATTTTCTCAATTTTTCTTTCCGCAAGAACCTTCTAGAAAGTATTAGAAAACTTTAATTTTTTTTTATTAAATAGGTAAAGTCGTTCTGAAGTTATGGAGTGACCAAGGGAAGGAAAGAGGGATTCATTTTTATATATTATATGACATTTGTATAGCGCAGTTTTGGGTTATTTCACTTCAAGTGCGCTCTAAAGTAATTAAGTAATTAACTTAAAAACAATCTAGTATTCAGATACGTTTTAAGATTTTCACGGCCAAAAGTATGATAAACACTGCAACAATGTCCGAAACATTGGCTAAAGAAGGAGGTAGCGCAACACGGCATAACACCCCAAAAACAAAGAACGAAAATCTAGTATTCAGTCAAATTATTCCTATAGTGTTTGATCTAATACTATGATACAAAAATGTACAATACAAAGCAATGACAAGTACCTATAATATTATAATATGATACAAAATGTGCAATAACAGTGCTATCATAGAGCAGGATAATAATAATTACTAGCATGACATAAAAAAAGGCACAGTACATTATAAAGCAATGATAAGAGAACTACAATCAAGAGTGCTATAGCACAGAACAATAGTACAGGATTCTAGCGTTGTTAGTCTATAATTTTATCTATGTCAGTTTATTTTTCATTATCATTATTAAGATCGCTAAATGTATTTTAAAAAGTATTTTGAAGCCGTAAGTATTTGAAATACAAATTACAAAATACCTCAGAATCAGGTAATTGAAATACCAATTACAAAATACATTTTTAGGAAGTACGTATTTGTATTTCAAATACGTATTTTATATTTTGTATTCAATTACAAGTAATTCAAATACTGCCCAGCCCTGGTCATGGTGCCTTAAAGCCTTGTTCAGGATTTGATCAAAGGAACATGGAGGCGTTTGGAGGCCCCCAGGACCAGTTGCCCGTGTGAACTGAATAAAAAGCTTGCAAAATTACATCAACTTCTTAAACTAGGTGGGGCCTCATTCAGCTTTCCCGCCCGGCCTCTGATTGGCTTAGTCCACCACTGTCTCCGTTACATATACAAAAAAAGCTTCAAACTCAATCTTTTAAGACGGTTGGAAATACATAAAAATTCTAATAATCTGGAAGCTAGTTTGACAAATGAACAAAAAATATAATTCGCTCGCCGCTCCTAGATATGCTTAGCCAAGTTCAATTAAAAGAGACCACAAAAATACTTAATTATGCAGAGAAAAAGAAACCTCTGAGTCATTATTTGCGACCTTTGATAAAATTTAAACAATGCAGTAATTGGGGTAACTTTAAAGGGTAATAAGTAATAACCATGAATAATTGGCCCGGTTTCCCGCATTTCTACTGATTTTTTATATATTTTCCTCAAATACTTTTAAAAGCTCTAAAAAAAAATGCCATTCTTGAAGATAATATCTATCATCCCCCGTGCCGAAACGGAAATTTCATGAAATCGCAAAGTATGCTCCGAAAATTATTGTAAACACGTTTTTTCAGTTATTTTCCAAGTTATATGTATGACAAAATTCACGGTGTTTCTTAAAATGCTATTTTAGACAATCCCCACGAGATTTTTGCTATATTTTGATAGTGTTTTATGAAATATTTTCACAATTTTCGCGTAAATATTATCGTTTTTAACATTCGTATTTACATATACCTCCATCTTCTTTTTTTTTGAGCGGGGATACCGCGCCATAATTAAGGGGGGGGGGGGTAAGGTTTTAAAGGCGAAAAGAAGGCATATTTTAATTTTTTTGGAGATATGAATAATGTTAGTTTATTTATTTCATATAAACGTTGTAGTAGGACATTTGAAATATCTTTGAAAAAATTTTCAATTAAATATATCAATAAATAAGTCCGTGAGAACGAATCTCCGGAGGCGCCTCGAAAAAAGTTGTTATATGGTGAACATCATAACTCGTTAACGAATCATTTGAAACGCGTTTAAAAGGTGATATATTTTCCCAGGTAATCAGGAAGAGTTTTATTTTTAACTTTTTTTTGCAGCATGTTGAAGTCAAAAATACGATTTTTGCTAAAAAATTTTGGTGAATTTGTTATTATAAAATGAAAAAAAATGATAAAAGGATTAAAAAAAACTCTTCCTGATTACCTGTTGATTTACGTGTAGACATATGTAGTGTACAAAATTATTTCAAAAGGATCGGTCAAGTAGATTTTGAGTTATGATGTGCACGAACTACAAAAAAATGTTTGCGAGAAAATCGATTTAGGTAAAGTTTTGTTATACCTATTCGAAATACAATACACTTGAATCGAGCATGAGGGCCAGTAGCTTGAAACGCTGTTTTTTTTTTTGCTCCGATTTACTCGAAATTTTGACACAATACTCTCGACACATTGTACATTCAGAAAAAAATAATAAAAAGGTTTTAAAATTTTACCCTCCCCCCCCCCCCATTAAGAAGCTCCATGTACGAACTTGCTCGCTTTTCTCTATTTTATTTCTATCTACGTCCTTTTCAAACATCACATTTTTCTTTCGTACCAATAAGAGAGAATTCGATAAAATAATTATTATTGAGTGATAAGAAGGAAGTGAAAGGTCACGTTTTTATTAAAAGATTTTTATTATTCCGACAAACGGTGATAAGATGTTTCATTGTTTCCTGTTTTAGCTTCACAAGAGTGCGTCACATCCTGGGATTACTTTAGGAAAAGACGAAGAAAAGATTTTTATTATTCCGACAAACGGTGATAAGATGTTTCATTGTTTCCTGTTTTAGCTTCACAAGAGTGCGTCACATCCTGGGATTACTTTAGGAAAAGACGAAGAAAAGATTTTTATTATTCCGACAAACGGTGATAAGATGTTTCATTGTTTCCTGTTTTAGCTTCACAAGAGTGCGTCACATCCTGGGATTACTTTAGGAAAAGACGAAGAAAAGATTTTTATTATTCCGACAAACGGTGATAAGATGTTTCATTGTTTCCTGTTTTAGCTTCACAAGAGTGCGTCACATCCTGGGATTACTTTAGGAAAAGACGAAGAAAAGATTTTTATTATTCCGACAAACGGTGATAAGATGTTTCATTGTTTCCTGTTTTAGCTTCACAAGAGTGCGTCACATCCTGGGATTACTTTAGGAAAAGACGAAGAAAAGATTTTTATTATTCCGACAAACGGTGATAAGATGTTTCATTGTTTCCTGTTTTAGCTTCACAAGAGTGCGTCACATCCTGGGATTACTTTAGGAAAAGACGAAGAAAAGATTTTTATTATTCCGACAAACGGTGATAAGATGTTTCATTGTTTCCTGTTTTAGCTTCACAAGAGTGCGTCACATCCTGGGATTACTTTAGGAAAAGACGAAGAAAAGATTTTTATTATTCCGACAAACGGTGATAAGATGTTTCATTGTTTCCTGTTTTAGCTTCACAAGAGTGCGTCACATCCTGGGATTACTTTAGGAAAAGACGAAGAAAAGATTTTTATTATTCCGACAAACGGTGATAAGATGTTTCATTGTTTCCTGTTTTAGCTTCACAAGAGTGCGTCACATCCTGGGATTACTTTAGGAAAAGACGAAGAAAAGATTTTTATTATTCCGACAAACGGTGATAAGATGTTTCATTGTTTCCTGTTTTAGCTTCACAAGAGTGCGTCACATCCTGGGATTACTTTAGGAAAAGACGAAGAAAAGATTTTTATTATTCCGACAAACGGTGATAAGATGTTTCATTGTTTCCTGTTTTAGCTTCACAAGAGTGCGTCACATCCTGGGATTACTTTAGGAAAAGACGAAGAAAAGATTTTTATTATTCCGACAAACGGTGATAAGATGTTTCATTGTTTCCTGTTTTAGCTTCACAAGAGTGCGTCACATCCTGGGATTACTTTAGGAAAAGACGAAGAAAAGATTTTTATTATTCCGACAAACGGTGATAAGATGTTTCATTGTTTCCTGTTTTAGCTTCACAAGAGTGCGTCACATCCTGGGATTACTTTAGGAAAAGACGAAGAAAAGATTTTTATTATTCCGACAAACGGTGATAAGATGTTTCATTGTTTCCTGTTTTAGCTTCACAAGAGTGCGTCACATCCTGGGATTACTTTAGGAAAAGACGAAGAAAAGATTTTTATTATTCCGACAAACGGTGATAAGATGTTTCATTGTTTCCTGTTTTAGCTTCACAAGAGTGCGTCACATCCTGGGATTACTTTAGGAAAAGACGAAGAAAAGATTTTTATTATTCCGACAAACGGTGATAAGATGTTTCATTGTTTCCTGTTTTAGCTTCACAAGAGTGCGTCACATCCTGGGATTACTTTAGGAAAAGACGAAGAAAAGATTTTTATTATTCCGACAAACGGTGATAAGATGTTTCATTGTTTCCTGTTTTAGCTTCACAAGAGTGCGTCACATCCTGGGATTACTTTAGGAAAAGACGAAGAAAAGATTTTTATTATTCCGACAAACGGTGATAAGATGTTTCATTGTTTCCTGTTTTAGCTTCACAAGAGTGCGTCACATCCTGGGATTACTTTAGGAAAAGACGAAGAAAAGATTTTTATTATTCCGACAAACGGTGATAAGATGTTTCATTGTTTCCTGTTTTAGCTTCACAAGAGTGCGTCACATCCTGGGATTACTTTAGGAAAAGACGAAGAAAAGATTTTTATTATTCCGACAAACGGTGATAAGATGTTTCATTGTTTCCTGTTTTAGCTTCACAAGAGTGCGTCACATCCTGGGATTACTTTAGGAAAAGACGAAGAAAAGATTTTTATTATTCCGACAAACGGTGATAAGATGTTTCATTGTTTCCTGTTTTAGCTTCACAAGAGTGCGTCACATCCTGGGATTACTTTAGGAAAAGACGAAGAAAAGATTTTTATTATTCCGACAAACGGTGATAAGATGTTTCATTGTTTCCTGTTTTAGCTTCACAAGAGTGCGTCACATCCTGGGATTACTTTAGGAAAAGACGAAGAAAAGATTTTTATTATTCCGACAAACGGTGATAAGATGTTTCATTGTTTCCTGTTTTAGCTTCACAAGAGTGCGTCACATCCTGGGATTACTTTAGGAAAAGACGAAGAAAAGATTTTTATTATTCCGACAAACGGTGATAAGATGTTTCATTGTTTCCTGTTTTAGCTTCACAAGAGTGCGTCACATCCTGGGATTACTTTAGGAAAAGACGAAGAAAAGATTTTTATTATTCCGACAAACGGTGATAAGATGTTTCATTGTTTCCTGTTTTAGCTTCACAAGAGTGCGTCACATCCTGGGATTACTTTAGGAAAAGACGAAGAAAAGATTTTTATTATTCCGACAAACGGTGATAAGATGTTTCATTGTTTCCTGTTTTAGCTTCACAAGAGTGCGTCACATCCTGGGATTACTTTAGGAAAAGACGAAGAAAAGATTTTTATTATTCCGACAAACGGTGATAAGATGTTTCATTGTTTCCTGTTTTAGCTTCACAAGAGTGCGTCACATCCTGGGATTACTTTAGGAAAAGACGAAGAAAAGATTTTTATTATTCCGACAAACGGTGATAAGATGTTTCATTGTTTCCTGTTTTAGCTTCACAAGAGTGCGTCACATCCTGGGATTACTTTAGGAAAAGACGAAGAAAAGATTTTTATTATTCCGACAAACGGTGATAAGATGTTTCATTGTTTCCTGTTTTAGCTTCACAAGAGTGCGTCACATCCTGGGATTACTTTAGGAAAAGACGAAGAAAAGATTTTTATTATTCCGACAAACGGTGATAAGATGTTTCATTGTTTCCTGTTTTAGCTTCACAAGAGTGCGTCACATCCTGGGATTACTTTAGGAAAAGACGAAGAAAAGATTTTTATTATTCCGACAAACGGTGATAAGATGTTTCATTGTTTCCTGTTTTAGCTTCACAAGAGTGCGTCACATCCTGGGATTACTTTAGGAAAAGACGAAGAAAAGATTTTTATTATTCCGACAAACGGTGATAAGATGTTTCATTGTTTCCTGTTTTAGCTTCACAAGAGTGCGTCACATCCTGGGATTACTTTAGGAAAAGACGAAGAAAAGATTTTTATTATTCCGACAAACGGTGATAAGATGTTTCATTGTTTCCTGTTTTAGCTTCACAAGAGTGCGTCACATCCTGGGATTACTTTAGGAAAAGACGAAGAAAAGATTTTTGATAGTAATAAATTGTCATTCAATTGGGTATGTACAGTAGAGATGCCACGAATATTCCCGGTACTGACTCATGCTATCCCCGTGTGGGGCAGCATCTCCCACTCTGACCACACAAAACTACAGACTTTACAAAATCTCTGCATTAAAATCACGTACAACACAAGACTCAGAACAAACTTGAAAAGACTACATGCAAGAGAAGAAATACCGACCTTATTTGAATACACACACAGACTGACCGACCGATTTTACAAGTCACTTCAACATAGTAAAAATAAACTCATCAGAGAAATCGGTCAATACAATGCACCTAGCGATCTCCCTTTCAGGTACAAACACAGACTACCCAAACATATTCTGATGGACCTTAATCACATTTGGCACAATCCTGAATCAGACGCGGATGACTGAGCGATCGGTAGGTATTCCCAATCACCAGACCCCTCCCCACAACTTATGTCTATATATCTATTTATATATTTATATAATAATATTTATTTTATCTATATGTATGTAAGTTTATCCTAAAAATTCCCATAAAGTATATATCACATAAAAACAGACACCCACACCCATCACCACAAAATGCAGGATTTCATCTACTGAAATCACTGAAGGCCGCACAGTTTCATGTTGACTGTCGGCCGACTCCTCCCGGATAAGGTTTTTCATGGTTTCCTTATTCCCAAAGGCAAATGCCAAACATATTGACTTTTTGAAAATAATGTTTTTAAATCAACTATAGCAAACCCTTTGTATATTGCTTTCGTAATACAATATATTTTTATGATAAGGTGTATATAAATACGATACACTTCATTTGGTGTAGGTATATTAATTAATTTAAATAAAAAAATAAGCATTTATTCGTGTGTCCGATATCATCCGTAACAGCCATGTCCGATATTAACCAAACGACGTGGAGTTAACAAAATAACCGCCTACCTGGTATGGGACACAAATTTTAAAACATAAGATCGTCATTTGATTGCCACTGAAATGTAGTGTACCGTCTTATATGTAAAAAATGTAATTAAATTAATAAAGTACCTTTTATTTGTCTTCGAATAAAGCTGCGGACACGATATGCGGTGGTCAAAGTTCGTTTTTTTGGCCACAAAACGACACAACCGGCTTTGACGAGAGTCATGCAAACACCGGGCATCCAGAATTAGTGCGGCAATATTATAAACTAACTTGCATCCCCCTATCTATACGCCAGTAAGAGAAATAACACTTGTACGATACCATACGTTGTCCGATAATATACGTACTCCCCCTACTCACAATTTTTATTTTATTTTAACAAAATATCAGCAATCAAAATTATGAGATTTTTTTATTAAATGGTGCCATTTCGTAAAGCTTTTCGCGACCAAAAAGTGATATTTTTAAAGATATAATATAGACACTATAAGTAAGAAAATTCGATGTAACCATCAACAAATAATGCGTGTTGTGACAAATTACAAGTTAATGAACAAATAACTTACTCGCAAATGAAACTAATACGCCCACGGCGTGCTAACCGCACACACTTCAATGGTGCATATCGGAACCTGTCACCGCGAAGTGTCGCCGAATATTCGGTATTCGGCAAGCCTACCGGGAAGCCGGCTTAGGGGCGCGGACACCGAGTCTCGCTTGCTACTGGACTGATGGTTATGTATAATTGCAAGATTCAAACCCGAACTAAATGAATAGATAGTGTCTTGGATAAATTTTATCCATTTTTATTTTTAATGGTGTTTTATTCATTTTTAAATGACGATTTATAAATTCTGCGTAAACATAATAAAACTCATATATTCAGAATCAGCATTTGTTGATCTATACCAGGGGTTCCCAATCTTTTTCAGCCCGCGGCGCACTTACAAGTTTAGTATTTTGTCACGGCACCCTACTTTAGTAAGCTATTTGGAATAGATATAGTGACTATATATACAGTATAGTCGAAAGAAATAGGTACCTACAATAAAATTAGTTAGGTAGATAGACATTAAAATTAAAACATCCACAGTATGAAATTGAGTTTTATTATATTTATAAGAATTCAGAATTGGAACAGAGAACAACAAAAAAGACTAAAATCAATGACGTTATATAAATAGACTTGCCATAGTCTCACAAACTCAAGATATAATGTGGCAATCAATCAAAACTCTTTTGTTTTCAGCGATTTTCAATAATTTCTTAATTCAAAAGTTACGAGACGCTTAAAAGAATATGTGCATATGAACGAAACAAAAGATAGAACGCGGGCGGCATTTTCGTATTCAAAATTCAAAAGTTCCGGCGGAAACTGTCTCAAGGCTGACTAAAGTAGGAGGCCTGGGCACCAATCGAATTTTGAGGTGTCAAATAGCTATAATGAACAACGATAGTTTGCAAATGGCGTTGATTGTTATTGTATTTGTTGTTTCTGCTGATTTGTATGTTGTTTTACCGCAGGCAAGTAAATAATGAATCATTAGATTATTATTATAAAAAGTAAATTTTACTTAGCGACGGCATGGCATCGACGTTGTAATTTGGTTGTTGCGCATCCAGACCTGTACTTTAGTAGGCCTTGAGTTCTCTAATGACGCATAAAATCTTTGGGCGGAAAGCAATTGTATTATTTTTAATCGATAATAATAAGTAATTTGCATGTATTTACAAATGAAATGTTATTCCTTCGCTTTTACGACTGTTTACCGTGTAATGGAAACATTTTCTCATCACACAGGAGGGAATTTTGGCGCTTTTTAATGCAATTTACTTACTAGCAGGACACGACCTTACTCGACGCGTGGCAGTTTAGTACTAAAGTACTAGAAATCGAGTACTCTACAATTGTCTTGCTGTTGGCTTCCCATTTTGAGATTTCTACCCCGCGTCTAGACTAAAATACGATAATTACTCAGTCAAATCAATGTGATGGGTGAGTTTGATGATTCCCAGACAGTTTTTCAAAGCGGGGAATAAGACTTGAGACTGCTACTCTCATTTCTTTTTCCACATTAATCTTTGAGTGATATTTGTTCTTCATTAGAGCTACAACTGAAAATCCAGCTTCACAAATATGATGTGGAATGAAAATTTTTAAAGCTTTCGAAGTGAAGTTTTTTAGATATTCATTTTGAATCGATAACCATAACTACACCAAATCGGAACTGGTGAATCTGTTTTGAGGCTGTTATCGCAAGAGAGTTCAATGAGACTCTCTTGCTCTTGTGTTGTGAATCCTGGCGGAGCTTGTGCACGGAAAGGATCTTGGATCCAGGCAAATTTTTTGACATCATCGTCTGCAAAGTACTTCGAAAACCATTCGGTGAGCTTCGATAGGTGTTCCGTAAAAAGGGCCATCAGGTCTTGTGAGACAACCGTCTCGTGAGACAGTTCATTAGATGCCGCATATTAATACAATTGCGGGAAGCAATCTTGACCGCTGCCTTCATTCATTTTTTTTATCCACAACTGCAGTTTCCTCCTAAACGCCACAATTCCCTCCGTAGTTTCAGAATGTGCGTGTTGTTGCGACGGTTTTCCTATGTTGATATTTTGACGGTTTCCCATAGGATCGACTCACGGCGCCCCTCTTTACTTTCTACGGCGCACCAGGGCGCTGCGGCGCACACTTTGGGAACCCCTGATCTATACTTAATATTGCCGTAATATTTTTCCCTTATTTCAATTAATAGTTTCATAGTTGCAGCTAATAAAGAAGGGGTAGGTACAAGCTTATCAGGAAATTAACATATTTGTCATAATTCATAATATTATAATCTCGTACCTATAATAATTGATCTACCATACAATAATATAAAGCTAAGGGTAAAACCACTGAATATGTAGGTAATAAACCCATAACTCCCACCTCCATAAAAGACTTAGACACAAGATGGCCGTGTAGTAAATAAAATTCCATAAGTAAGTAGTAAACGTTTATTATTATTAATTTATTCAATTATTATCACCAATAACATTATCTATCCTATCTTCATGATATTAGCTTTCAAACTACACGAGCTTGGCAATAAAATTATGAAAGTTTCCATACATTCTATACTTACTATTGTAAAAGTGTAGATACATCTATGCGGTACGCGCTACACTGGTACAATACTCATATTACTTATAAACACCACCAAATCAATTTTGCAGAAAAACTTGTAGTGAATTAAACAAAATGCTGATGTGTTCTGGTTCACTAGGATATTTCAAAATGTCATTCTACTGTACCGGACCGTTATGTCTCCTGGTATTATTTTATAGCATATTTAATATGTAAAACACACACACAAATAAATAATAGGTGCGCATTCGAATATGGCTTTCCTCATTATCTCAAAACTTAGTATTTGAAGGTGTCTCACTAATCAACTGGACGATCAATATAATGGTAAATATGCAGTTAGTCCACCTCACGGATAACACGGAACGTTCGTGTTGTCGAAGTTTGATGCACGGATAATACGGAATGTTCCTTTTTTAACTAATGGACAATCAAATATGACATTTGTCGGAAGTAACAATCTTATAAAATAAATTCTCTAAAATAAACTCGCTTTTCATCATGCTTTTAAAAAACATTCCAGGTTTTGAATGGTTTGTTTGGCTACGCAGGGTTTGTCTAGCGGGTTTGTGTAATTATTTTAATACATTTCTTTCCATGTTCTACTGTTATAAATACTGGTACAAACTTGTCAATGATGCATTCACTTTGTTTTACGCAAAAATAATTTTTCTATGGTTGGCAGCATTGATGAAATGTTAAAATAAAAACGATGAATAAACATGGCGTTACCGCGCTAGTCAATTAATTTTAACAAAATTAAAATGTTAAATGCATATTTTTTGCATGTTTTTTGGTCTCCCCCGACATAAATACTCACTTTTCGTAATAATAAAGCTAAATCTAACTGTTTGGATAAAAAGTTTTCCGTATTAACGAGTAAGCGGTTTAATGCATAAATAATAATATAATATATTTCATACTATGGCAAATTGCAATACCAAGTTCTTGAAAATTCTTCACATTCGATTTTGACAGATCGTTCCTCTCGGGACTAGACGATGCAATATCATGGTAGTTACATCTTTGTTAGATTGGAATTTTATTTTGAAATATTCCCAAATAACATTAGACGTTTTTATATTAAGTGACGGCAAAAAACTTAATTAAGGTTATAATGCTGCATCTCTTTCTTACACATTAAATAATGGTAAGACAAGAGATGATATACCTACACAAAATACGTGTGTCTTTTCTTTCAAAGTACTACGTTTTTCTTTTGGAGGAAACAGATATATCTTATTACGGCTCGGCCACTTCAATATTATCGTTGTAACTATATTCCATTCTTTCAAAATTATCGTCACGGCAAGTAGTAGGTATTGTAGGGTCTACGGAGATATCACGGTTTGGTGTGTGAGAGAGAAGCGAGATAAATATGACTTTTTTTTCCTTTGGAGGAAACAGACCTACATTGTGTATCTCATCCTTTGAAAGAGCTGCAGTATTATTGTATGTTTATTTGCCTTTTTTTATGCCGTCACGGTACCGTTACCGTGAAACAGCACGGTAATTATAAAAGCGTCTAATCGATTTTACAATTTTTAATGTAAAATTGAATTTCATAATGGTAAACTTTATGCAACGAAAAAGCTTGATGTTCCCTCTTTCTAAAACTGTGCATAAAATATTATTATGTCTGACCATTAGACCTAGAAAAGAAGATAAAACGAGCGAGAAAGTGTGATTTAAGCCTCGATGACACAGGGCGAGTTTACAAGCTACTATCTGGGAAATTCACTATCTGTTAGTAAACTCGCTCAGTGTCATCGTGTTACTTGCTAACTAGCAGATTGTTGACAATCTACGAAAAAAATTGAAAGGTCGTCAACTTTACTCGCTAAACGCTTGCTCCGCTTGCTCGTGATTGGTTTATTTATGTTTTTCAAGATGACTGCCAATTAACAGCTGATTTCGACTGTCAAACATCACAGAATTAGTTCACGCAGGCGTCGTTATTCTTGTTACTGGCGCTAGCAGCGACCTCAGTTTTGACAGAGTGGACAGTTTTGTGTGTCATGACAATCTCACTCGCCGATTTATCCGCTTAAACTTAGTAGATAGTAGCTTGTAAACTCGTCATGTGTCATCGAAGCTTTAGTGACAAATTTAGCACAACGTAACTGATCGGTTTTTGATGTTTCGTGAAAAATACAGTACTACGTGATCCGAGTGGAGGGAAAACAACGTAAATCGATTTTTTACGTTTTTTGTTTATAATTTTGATGTGTGAATAAGATTTGGTTTTACTTAGGTACTTTCAGAAAGACAAAAAAAACGCATTTCTACGAACGGATGGTCAGAAAAAGTACCTAGATCCATACTGATATTTAATATTTGCTATCCTTTTGATTAAAAAGAATACTTTTCAATCCGGTTAAGTATTTGGGTCTCAAATCCAAAATTAAGTTTTGTAAAAAATATGAAAGTGTCTGCTAATTATCTTCTTTTAGAAAGTACCACAAATTTCTGAACACCGTTCGATTAAGTCAAAAATATTTATATAAAAATCAATAAAAAAATCAGCATCGTTGTTTTTTAAACTTGCTTTCATTTTCCTGCGAGCCATATTGGTGTTGCTATTTAAAAAGTTTTATGCTACTACCGCACTGAGGCCAACTTCCAAATTCAAACGTTCGAACGATTATGTTCGTGCAATGGAAGGTTGGAGTTGGAGTTAGCCCGGGATCGCCTCCGAGGCGGAAAACTCGCACGAAGCAGCCGTCCACACAACAGTCTGCGCAATCAAGACAATTGTTCGAAATTATTATTTGTTTAGCTTTACGTATCGAAATTAATATTATGGAATCCGAAGCATTGCCTGCACAAAAACAATGTGTTATTACACGATGCTTGGTTACGAAGTGTAGCCCCCATGAATAAGCCAGTGGATGAATTAAGAAATTAAAAAGTTTAACTTTTTTTATATATTGTTCATGTTGGAACAGTATATAAAAACAATACAATAATAATCTTGTCTTATACTTTGACATGATAATTCTACACAACTGATAAGGGGTCGTCCATTTCGAAAATTTCAAAATACTCTGTACTAAAAAAAATACACGTGATTTTGGGGGGGTAGGCTAAAACCTCACCACATATCACCACGGGGGGGGGGGGGGTTAAAAAGTTGCTAAAAAACATCACGTGTTTAATGGACGACCCCTAAGCTCAGTCACAGTTGTTCGACGTCCGCCATTTTGGAGTTCGGAATTGGGGTTGGAAGGTTGGCCTCAAAAACTGAGAACCAAGTTCGGAGTTGGAATGTTGGGTTCGGTATGGTAGTAGCATTAAACGATCGCAGCGCCATCAATTTCTGTCTACTTCTATAACTATTATAGTTTCAAACAGTATCTACATTACAAAATAATAGATACCTATGTATTATGTACCTATCTATCACAATCGCAGGGATAGATAAAAGACAAATCATAATCTGCCTTTTTAGAATACATAGTTAATTCCGACACCGCTATCGTGTTATCTGATTATCATTCAAGGGATAACAATAAATACCGACATATTATTATGGGGCTTGCGGTTTTATTGGAGATTTATTGCTTGAAGTATTCCGATGTGATTTAGCCGTCAAAAATATCAATGAATTAAACAAATCACATTTTTAATGGTACCTAGCTAATCTCTTCATTACATGTTCTTAAAAGCATTTACTTTGTGGTTTGCTATAATTACATTGTAGACACATACATTTATTTTAAACCACTTTTTTATTCGAACACTAGCTGAAATCTCCAACGTTGCCCGAGCTTTACAGAGTTTTTGGAAATTTAAAGTAGACAGTGACTTTTCTCTTGTTTTGATGGTCAAGTGTGCGAAATCTCGAAATAAACCATAGATTTGTGTAGAAATCAAATCCACGCCACCCACCACAGGTCACATATACACGGTGTCCGAAAACTCGTAGTACAAGCGGAAAACTGGTGAACCTGCATCACAAAGAGAACCCAAATAAACATAAAGATATTTAATTTAAGCATTTTTACATTTAAAATTTAAAAAAAAAATAAAAAAATAAAATTTTCGGCTATATGAGGGTTAAAGTTTTTTCCGATACATGGAAATCTCATGATTTTAGAGCGAAGATGCTCAAACTCTCTCGCTAGGTACTTTACTTAGTACTGGATCAATTCGAACAACGAACAAGCCTTGTGAGAAAAATTACTACCATAGGTGTGTTCTAAACTTACATTATGTTGTAACGTTCCTTAATCCAAAAACACTAGGTAGGTAGTACATCACAAAAAACACAACATGTCATTGGTACATCACAAAAAACGCATTAACATGCGTTGGTATATTCCATTATAATCCACAATATTCTCAATATGAAAATACCCCAAAAGTTTGTTAAAAACCAGCGAAATTAATTACTGTTATTCGCAAATATTCACTTTTCAAGTTTGAAAACACAAAGGGGTGTTAACGATATCAAGACCCATACTAAACTGCGTAAAAATATTTACCCAGATAAGGGAGTTCCCGTGTCCCATTGTCTTGCTATGGTCAGTCGAATCGTGTTCCCCGTGCAGTAGTGTTTAATTTGCGCTGAACACTGGGAATATTATTTTTAATTTATTTAACATTCCAAATTTGCAGTTTTGAACTCACTTACGACGTTTATGATTGAGTATTGTTTTATTTTCTTAATTCACTTATTTTTTTATTAGTTTATTTACTTATTTTTTCACTTTTAATCAAAACAATAACTTTCAACAATAATATGAAATTAGAAACCAACTTTCTAGTTTAAATACGGTACGACTTAATTTTGTCCTATAACTTATCACTTAGAATTAATCGGCCTTTGTATTCCTAGGTAAAATTTACGGCTTATTTGCATTTTTGTTAAGTTACTCACGAGTGCATTTACATACAAAAATATTGCTCATGGTGTTCGTGAGTTTAACTTAGGGGGCATTAATTACGTGACCTCAAAATGGGGGGGGGAGTCCAGCAAAATCTCACCACATCTTGAACAGTTTTTAAGCGTATTGTCGTGATCATATTTACCTCAACGGGGGGGGGGGGCGTAATGGGATAGCATGGGGCGGGATGGGATAGTCTGGAATCCCAGATACACCACTGATCTCACATGATTGTTGCAGAGTTAATTAGTTAATTATTGCGGACATCAAACAAAAAGAGGTATACCTACCAAGGGTATGAGGGGTTGGTAGGAATCTGAGAGTCCGTGTATCCAGGAGTGACGGACGCATGAATTCATTCCTCCCATGGAGGTGGAATATAATTAATAGTCCAGTCAGCCTATGTCGTAGAACACCAGTTGAATCACCATCGACTACTATTATTTAGACAAGTGTTTAGCCAGAAGTCCCCGCCTCTACCCCCCTTAATTCCCCGCCTACGCCCCCCTCCCCAAAACATGAAAAGTGTAAGGGTTTCGTAAATCGCGTCTATCTCGATTACTAAACAACATATCGGGTTGCAATTTTTTATTTTCTTTATTGTAACATTGTTTACAATTAATTTCCAGTTAACTTTCGTCGTAACTTTTACCGTTTGTTTGTAATTCGTATTAAAAGGTAAAAATTTGTATATTTTTTGGTATGTAATTTTACATTTTGTCACAGAACTTTTTAGGCCGACATTTTATGAAAAAATGTTTCCTACAAAGATTGTAGCCCTTTCGATGAGCTGTAAAATTATATATTTTAATGTGTATTTTATGGCTAGAAAACGCCAGATATCAACCGTGAATGCTTGGTTCACCATCTCTGCATCGCTCTGCGGCAGCCGATTCATTAACGAACTATTCATGTATGATGTTTAACTCATTAATTGTATTTTTTGTCAATTGTTTTAAATTTTGGTTTTACTGAAGAAGTGAGATTATGCTTACTGGTATCAGTTCAAGTTGCCATAGTATTTCAGTTTAAAATCTATAACTTTATTTATTGAATGGAAGTATAAACTAGCTCCATTATGAATAACCCCCACTAACACGAGTATTTCACGTTCACGATTTCCACATAGCTTTAGTGCACTAAAACCAACGAAATAATGACAAGACTAGAAGAAGTGTGTGAAGATTTGGTTAAAACTAGTAGAAATTCAAAACTGTGGCTACAAGAGTTTAAATTGGTGAATTTGGTTCTAGACTTTATTCTGGCGGAGAGAATCAGCGATTGGAATTTGCACATTAATACAGTCAAGCAAATGATACCTTTTTTGCATGCTGCTGGTCATTTGCTCTACGCCAAATCCGCACAAATACACTTAAAACAAATGTTGAGCGTACAAACAAAGATGTCAAATGTAGACTTCGAAAGGTTCGTCAATAATTTCCGATATTTAAAAAAGGAGACAAAAATGAGGTGAGCAATTACAGACCGATCTGCCTTTTATCAACTATTGTAGGAGCTAAAACTTTTGTAGGAAATATTTTTTCATAAAATGTCGGTGTAAAAAGTTCTGTGACAAAAAGTAAAATTACGTGCCAAAAAAATTTATCTTTTCATACGAATTACAAACAAACGGTAAAAGTTACGACGGAAGTTAACTGGACATTAATTGTAGACAATGTTACAGCAAAGAGAATATAAAAAATTGCAATCCAATATGTTGTTTAGTAATCGAGATGGACGTGATTTACGAAACCCTTACACTCTTCATGTTTATGGGGGCACAGGGGGGGAAGCAAGGAGGGGTAGGGGCGGGGATTTTTGGCTAAGCACTTGTCTAAATGATAGTAGTCGATGGAGAAAAAATTAGCTTTATACTATTTTTTCAATCTAATTATTACATTATTAAAAAAAATGATAATAACCTTGTTCACATTCGTTTCGAACACTACTGTACCATGCGACCATTTTTGTTGGCGACCATGTTTGTTTGTGTACCCGAGGATGATACGAATGCAAGTCCAAAATTTGAAGAAATGAGTTTTTGATGCAGACTTGAAGTAAATTATCATGTTTATCAGTGGCAGAAAGAGTCCTATCATGAAGAAAAATAGGATTTTCAAAATTGCATATGGATGCAATTACCATGATGCAACAACTATCTTAGAAGCAGAAGGATGTACCATGGACTTTATTCCTTTTATAATACACCACATGTCATAACAAAATAGTCCACTTCAATTAGAGGCAGTAGGACTCAAGTCCATGTTTTTGTTTGACTCAAGTCAGCGTTTTTTTTTTAAACAACTATTTTTAAAGGCTTTACTATAAAATATTTCGATTTATTTGCTCGTTTTTAAAACAAAACTAATTGATTTAATAATAACTTTTTTTGTTATCTATCAGCACGGATATCCGAAGAAGTTTTTTTTTTTTACATTAACTCCACAAAGGAGGCCCTGAGGAAAATAATTTCCCTCAGGGCCAAATGTCAACTGTGTACAAATGTTGGGCACGCGTTTGGCGTGTTTCCCGACTATGCACCGGGGCCGAAGGGATCAATGATGCTAGTTCCTCGGAGCATCCTCCATTGTAATACCGGTAGAACAAGGATAGCATTCCCACCCGACGCCTGTGCTCTAAAGATTGCAATCCGTCTGTTAAGATGGGAGAATCTATCAAACGGACCGCCCGTTTCTGCACAGAGTCGAGGGTATTTTTCAGGTATTTTGGAGTTCCAGACCAGAGGTGGCTGCCAAATTCAACCGTGGGGCGCACTTGCGATTTGTACAGGGTTAGCAGTTATGAGACCATACTTACAGAAAAAATACTTTTTTGGCTCTCCTGAACATTTACCTTTTTGTACTTGCATCCGTATGCTTCTCGGGTAAAGAATTGGGTTCGTGAGCTCACAGTTCAAGGTCAAGTCATTTTTTGAAAAATGTAGCTTACCTCTTCTAATTGTGTTCATCGAACCGAGCGCAGAAAGGGACAGCAAATTTCGCATTGCACTCTGACGAGCGCGAAAATAATATTAGGCCAGCTGTTTTTAACCGTGAAATGACCGAAAAACACGGAATAAAATTATGGATAATTTCAAAATAATGCTTTAAATCCGGATTTCTTTGTTTGTTTTCTTTTAAATAGTTTTTTTTTAGTTAGGTACTATGATCGTCAGTAATAATTTATAAGAATTTGACCAAAAAAAAAAATCAACTTCTGACTCGATTTACTCGAAAACGAAAGCTCAAATCAAAAAAAATTATACTACAAAATCGACTCCAAATGTGATGAGGATTCACCAGTTTTCCGCTTGTACTACGAGTTTTCGGACACCTTGTATATACTCAGAGAGTTCGATCACAGTTACTATATGCATAAACCAATATAATGTATGTACAAGTTTATACAGTAATCTTTTCATTGTTGATAACATTTCTAGTGATGTGATTATGATCTCTACATATTCTGGTAGAGATCGACACAATGTGTCGTTTCATGTAAAAATTATTGAAATATTCAGCTTCATATTTTTTTTTTCAAATCGCGGTCAGAAACTGTAATTGTTTAGTAGTACACATTTTAATTTGTATGTTATTAACTTTCAGATTTGAATATAATGCGTGGTGTTTTCTCTTTATAACGCCGTTTAGATCATATTTCTCACCATGATAGTAAGGGAGACAACGATTTCTATGAAACCTGTATTAGTTGTTCTCAATAGCGAACAAATTAGTCTGAGGGATTACATAGATGACTAGATGAGAGCCGCTTGCAGTTGCCAAAAGACGCCACTATACCCTAAAATATATTCAGAATCGCCGTGTATACAAATTGCGACATGTGACGACGCGACCCATGTATTGGACGGACCTACTGTCGAATTTGCCCTATCAAAGTAAAGAAGAAGAAGAAAAATAATGTTGGAATCTTAACGACGTAAGTGAAGAAAGTGTGTAAACAAATATGCGCCCGCGGCACGGCGTATTGGACGGACGTACGGTCGAATTCACCCTAGCACATTTGCCTTTGGGAATGAGGAAACCATGAAAAACCGACTCTTCCCGGATGAGGTTTTTCATGGTTTCCTCATTCCCAAAGGCAAATGCGGAAGAGCTCCAAATTAAAAGGACATGACCGCCTCCTTCCCACTCCCAACATAACACAAACAGACACGTATGTATATATGGCCGTCGACCGCTGCTACACTGATGATGAAGATTGATGTTGAGTCTGGACGAAACATGCAATTTTAGTAGGGTTTTTAGATAACAATTTTTCCCTACCGATGAAACACGAGACCTTTAAGACTATAATAGCCAGGTAACATTTTTAAATACGCACATGAGGTAAAAATTGCAAGGCGCAAATGACGCCGTTCTATTTATAAAGATCATTAACTTTAAATTCGGTAAATTTAAATGATTCATCTCTTCAAGAAATATAAGAATCTAATAAATGAAAAAAAAATAAAAAATGCAGGCCTAGAGATTCGACCTTTCCGCCAGGTTAATTTTAATTTATTCTGAAGAACGTGTTACTAATATTTAAGATGTTTCTAAATGAATACCTCCCGAAGTTATTAATTCTTCGTCTAGAAAAATAAAATCTGGTGCTCACCGCTAACTTTAGTTGTACAATGTATTACAATTTTTTAAAGGCGTTGTACGTTTAAAAAAAATGATGGCAACGTACTACTTTTAGTGTCCGACCGTAACAGGACTTTCTACCGAAACCGAATATTCGGTAGCTGTCTCAGTTTCGGCCGAAACCGAAATTTTTTCAGACATATTAAAAATCTATTGTTTACTGAAATTTGGCTTATTTTTTACACTTATACAAACAGTTAACATGTTTTAAATGAAATAAAAAACAATATTTGAAGTATGTGACAAAAAAAGTTTTTTTTGATATTATTAAAAATTAACAAACCCGTTAACTACTTCTTGGAATAAAAATTTGTCAATAATCAACACTTATGTACATTATAAAGGAAGGGCCTCATTAATTGAGTATTTTCATTGACGTGTGATATAAATTGATCGAAGAGTGTTTTAATTTAAATTTCCCTTACAATCTCAACATTCTTAAGACTAAATGTACCATTTATTGAGATCTTACGCAGAGTTTCGGTGCAGCCGAAGGTTCGGCAGAAAATCGGCCGATACCGAAACTGATGCCGAAACTAGATTTTTTTGCCGAAACTTGCTGAAACCGAAACCGAACCTTCGGTCGGTCACTAACTATTTTTATTAATCTAAAATATAAATAACTCGCATCCCTTGTGAGGCATGGAAATAAAAATGACAATTCAATTACGCATGCGCTGAAATAAATTAAAATGTGAGCCTCGGGCAAGGGGAGTATAGAAGTGTGACATTGTGTGACAAGGGGTATGGGGGGGTCATGAGCTTTGTGACGTCACATGCACAAAACGACTGCGACACATGCGAATGCCACAAAAATATTTTCTTTATCCCATTACGCCCCCTCGGTCGTGGTATCCCATTCCGCCCACTCCGTTGTGGCAAATGTAACCGTGACAACATTAAATGTTGTAGAAAAACCTTTGAAATATTGCCAGCTTTTTTTACGTGTAAAATTGAAAAATATGTGGCCTCACGCGTGAGCTGGGGGAGGAGGGGGTCTTACAAATGTGACGATGTATGATAGGGACAGTAGGAGGGGTAAAAAAATCATGAAATTCGTGTGACGTAATTTATGGTAGCTCCAAAAGTCGACAATACACGACATCTTTTTTCAGCCCGATTCCCATATAGAGACCAAAGACAAAAATTTTCGCTTTACGCGATCGCTATTTTCAACTCTATTTTTATACCTATGATTTTGTGTGATGTCAATTGTCAAACAACACGTTCACCCAAATTAAATCTTCCATATTCCCAAATAGACTATGAATTATTAAAAAAATCATTAATAAATGAAAAATGGGAAGAAGTTTTAAAAAATAAATGCACCAACCAAAGTGCCTTACTGTTTGAAAAAACTTTAACTAAACACGTTTTAGAAGCAACAAAAACAACACAGATCGTCCCCAATTCAAAAACAAAGAAAATTAAACCATGGATTACTCTAGGATTAATAAAAGCCATTCGAAAAAAAAATTAACTTTATAAAATAACACAAAGGCCACTAGTTAACAATAAAATTGTACTATATTATAAAAAATATAAAGATATATTAACTACTCTAATTAGAAAAACGAAAAACGACTATTACTCAAAAATTATAACAGAAGCTAAAGACAATAATAAAAAAATATGGTCAACAATAAATGAAATAATAAATAAAAATAAAACATATAAGCACATATCCGAAATATCAGATGGGAAATTAATATATAATGTACAAAATGACACAAAAAAATGTTGTAATATTTTAAATAACCATTTTAATAACGTTGGAAAAAACCTAGCAAAATCCATAAATTCGACCAATATATCAAATCCACAACACAGAACACAATGTCAAATAAATAAATTTGAGCCAGTCACAGAAGCCGACATTGACAGAACTATTTCGGAACTAAAAGGAGGTTCTGCCCCCGGCTTTGATAACATAGATGCTAAGACAATAAAAGCGATGAAAACATACTTAATTCTCCCAATAACACATATAATAAACCTAAGTCTAGCAAATGGCGAATTTCCCAATAATTACAAAAGAGCAATTATAACTCCCATTTATAAAACAGACTGTCCTAAAGACCCAGAAAATTACCGCCCGATTTCCCTTCTATCAAATATATCAAAAATATATGAGAAAATTGTAAAAAAACAAATTTGGACATTCTTAGATGAAAATAAAATAATCAATGATAATCAATTCGGCTTCAAAAAAAATACAAGTACTCACGACGCGATAGCAAAAATAACCAACTATTTATATACGGCCCTAGATTCCGATAAAAAATGTATCGGAATATTTATAGACTTGAAAAAAGCTTTCGACAGCATATCACATAAAAAATTAATAAATAAATTAAAATCTATAGGAATTAATGGGAAAGTTTTAGCATGGATAGCTAGTTATTTACATGAAAGACCACAACAAGTAAAATTACTAAATCAAGTCAGCGATTCAAAATATAGCGATTTTTCAATACCCCAAGGTACAGTTTTGGGACCATTGTTATTTATTATATATGTCAATGATATATTGAATATTTCTAAATATGGAGACATTGTCTCCTACGCTGACGACACAGTCCTACTACTAAAAGCAAACACTTGGTCTGAATTAAACAAAATGGCAAATACAGATATCAATGCACTAAAATTATGGTTTGATAAAAACCTATTGACTTTAAATTCTAAAAAAACCTATTATTTGCCATTTTTCATTAAAAAACAAGAAACACCTAAAGAAATAAACTTAATAATCCACTCTATGACAAATACAGAAAACCACAAATGTAATATATCATGTTCAAAAATAGAAAGCAAAACTGATATTAAGTACCTGGGCATAACAATAGGCCAGCGTTTAAAATGGTCTCCACACATAAATATTCTGAACAACAGAATAAGGAAACTAACATATATATTTAGATGTTTAAGAGATATTTTAAACGAAAAATTACTTAGAACCACATACTTTGCTTTCTGTCAATCAATTATACAATACGGCATTATAGGATGGGGCGGTACATATACAAATCAAACACAAACAATTTACATATCACAAAAACTAATAATAAAAACAATTTAAAAAAAACCCTACTCATATTCGTCAGAACTTTTATTCAAACAATTTAAAGTCAGAAAATTAAGTGCATTATACTTTTATCATGCAACATTACAAATTTATAAAGATAATATTAAAAATCAAGTTGCACCATTTAAAAATAACAGAAGTCTTAGACAAACATCAATACTTCCCACTCCAAAATGTAAAAAAAAAATTGGACAATTGAGTCATAAATATCTCGGAACAAAATTTTTTAATTCATTACCAGAAAAAATTAGAAACATGAATACCAATATAAAAATTTTTAAAACTCACCTTAAAAATTATACTGAAAACTTCGTTTAAATGGTAATTTAGATGTGATATAAATAAACTGAATGATATAAAAAAAGCAATACAATAACACCCCCCCATACACACAAGCCTTGCTTAATTATGGGGGTACATCAAATATATCTACTATGTAATTAAATACTGTATAAAATTTATTTGTAATTTATGTACCTTCTATTACTAATAAAAAAATAAAAATATGTTTTGGTTGCAGTGTGATTCCAATTTAAATTGTAGATATGAAAATAGAGATGAAAACAGCGATCGCGGAAAGCGATGAAATGTTGGCTTTGGTCTCTAATTAGAATCGGGCTGAAAAATTATGTCGTATGATGGCCGTTTTACATCATCTCTTTTCAGCCCGATTCCACTTAAGAGTCCAAAGTCAAAATTGTTCGCTTTACGCGATCGCTATTTTCATCTCTATTTTCATATCTACGATTTCAGTTGGCATCACAGCAAACAGCCATGGTTCATGTGTTGTTTGCAGTGATGACAATTGAAATCGTAGATATGAAAATAGAGATGAAAATAGCGATCGCGTAAAGCGAAAAATGTTGACTTCGGTCTCAATAAGGGAATGGGGCAGAAAAAAGAGATGGTGTAAAACGGCCATAATGCGTTTAAATAATGGTTGGTAATGGAATATTTTTGTAGAAGAAAACACTTAATGATAAATCTAAACGAAACATGAAACAGAACAGGACACCGAAAATTCATGGTTCGTTTAGATTTATTGGTAGGTATTTTATCTTCTCAAAAGTTATTCCAATAAAATGGAATATTTTTTGTGTGTTTGTAAACAAATAAGAATCTAATAAGATTCTCGGTAGAAGCTCTGAGTAGGATTCTCTATAATATTTATGTTGAATAATCCCACCGACATTATAGAACTATAGAATATATATTATTGTTAATTTTTTCATTTATTTATTTATAAATGTACGTAAATAATTTCATGTGTATTGTATTAAGATTACCTGTAATACACATTATTTAAAAAAATAAGGGACGCGCTAGACTTACTTTAACCAGTGATTCCTGACATTATTTGGAGTAAAAAATGTAAATGACTTTTTCGATCACTTTTTTTTCGATTTTTTTTCTTCTAAATCAAACAAAAAAATCTTCCACATGTCGTCACTGGTCACTCAGCCGAGTAACCGTCTAACCTCCTACCCCGCCTCCAACTGTCCAACACCTACTATTTTTTATGTTTTTATAGAAAAAAAAAACATCAAAAATGTCACCGGAGACCCCCCAAATTTCAATTTACGTTTTTTACTCCAAATAATGTCAGGAATCGTTGGTTTAGAACGAAAGTTGAGATTATGCATTGGATTTACATTTCAATCGGGCGTTCTGTGGCATAGAAAGCTTGTTCTCACTGACTAGTTTCATAGATTCTATGAAATTGATCATAAATCATAATACATAATATAAGAGATTAAGGTGGAACGCGCCATAAGTTAAAGTTGTAGTTAAAGGTAAACTGTTAATTATCGTAATATCTTAGTTGTTGTGTAGCTACCATTAGAATTAACAGTAAACTCTGACTTAATAAATAAATAAATCGTAAATCGAACATATGCGTTATCCTAAGGATAAGCTATGAAGAGGATGGTGAAATACCCCCCAATTATTATTGATTGGCATGAAGATGCATAGGTATAGGTAATTTGTACATATGTTAAAATAGAGGTCCTATTTTTTCTACAATAAAAAATAACACACAAGGTAAAAACTTACATATTTATACGGTTTAATCCAGGATTGAATTTCCTTGTCTATTTTTTGCGAAGCAACCTGATTATCATCGGGAGAACTAAAGCATCTGGGTAGTAACTTCATGTTTAAGCTTTAGTAGAATCTAGAAAAAGAGCAACAATAAATGTACCAAAATGAAGCAAAGAAAACAAAATGGCCGGCAACTACATTACAATCTAAATATTATCACTCGATCGTGATTAGGTAAGAAATCTTTTTTTATAAGATTACACAGATATGATTTTAATATAAAAATCTCACAATTACAAAACCAAACTCACAATTAAGAACATAAAATGTCTCACGACTTCAAAAGATGCGAATGAATTAAAATGAATTTGAAAAATATCTTCACTTTTGTAGGTACGAACTGCAGCAAAGTCTTGTATCGTTTGGCAGTAATTTGTATTTTAGATAAAACTTGAAATATCGCAATAAAAATTGATAATTCTTAATCTTATAGATAAGCTTTCGTGTGAGATATAGCCGTGCTTTATATCTTCAAAAGAACATATTTTTGAATTCACTGGGTACCTACTAATGAATCACGCCAATAAAGAAGATAAAATATAACCTGCATAAAATAATACCTACAACACCCGCACATCAGAGTGGAAGATACTATCAGTATCGCCCTGGTGTAAGACCACCATTCAGAATTGAAACGTTGCTTGAAAATGGCCTTAGCCGTGTTTAGTGACCAGATCTGAATAGCCAGGTACTTCCCAACCTTCCTCTTCCCCACCTCCTTCCCCTCCCCACTATCTTCAGCCTCACAACATACCCCAATTGGGGATGCCATAGTCTCACTGGCTCCAGACAGGAGCAGTTGAGATTCTTGTGCGGTATTCACTGTAAAAAAAAAAAAATCATTCCTAGATTTTTAGAGAAATCTCGAATAAAATCTACCTAAGCAGATACATAGGTACTATTTTTGTAAGCTTATGTACCTACCTATCTACTTTTATTTTATCTCATATTTTTGGATTGTTTGAACTCCTGTAAATACAGTAGGTACCTGTATGTAACTTGAATTTTACGGAAGTCGAATTTGTATTTCAATTGAAACCGTAGATATGAAAATAGAGATGAAAATAGCGATCGCGTAAAGCGAAAAATATTGACTTTTGTGTCTAATTGGAATCGGGCTGAAAAAAGATGTCGTGTATAACGGCCATTAGAAACATACAGCGTGTCCTGTTCATATCGGTCCTGTTCAGATAAGTTTTCCTAGGTGTTGCAAAAAAAAAAATATGGAAAAACTGTATTTTTTACAAAAATCTGTGAATTTTAGTCGGTAGTAATGAAAGATGACAAGAAAATCGAAAATATCCTCTCTTTCGTTACGCATTAAATAATTAAATTTTCTATTTGCTTTGTTTTAGACGACTTTCATGAAAGGCAAAAAGTTCAAATTGGTACTAACTTTAAAAAAGATTTATACTTTTAAAAAGTTTTAAAATCTGTAGTTTGTCTCCTTCTGTAATATGGCGGTGTTTAAATTGTTATTGATCGGAAAAGTTAATTTCCGCCATGTGTTGTACGTTAACATTAACCAGTGACGGTGAAGACGAGGTAACCCCAACCACATTTGCGCCTGATGAACCTGAAGATGCCTGTCGAAGACGCAAGAAGAAACCAATTTCTATTTTTAAAGCCAAAGAGAAAATGACTAGAAATTAAAATAAAAATGCTAATAATTTAAAATTCTGTGTAATTTAGGAAGTGAATGATTTTGTGGGGAATTTTAACAACTTTTATGGGTATTTTTAGAATATTTGCATTAGCAACCCTGGTCACGACAGACCGACCATAGTAGGTGTCAGTGTTGCCAGTTGCGTAGTTTTTTGGGGTAATTTATGCCTACATGGATTTTCGAAAAAAACCATACGAACTTCGTTAGCACCGAGCGAAAAGAGTGCATCTATAAGATTTAGCCGGCGAGAGAATGAGATAGTATAATTGGTCTCCTCTCTGGCGGTGCTTCGTAACCTCCCCACCCTTGTCTACTTTAGTTTTCTGAAGGTTTTATTTCTACCACGTGTAGAATGCGCACTCTGATTTTTTTAACATGGGTCACTTAGTAAAAATCCAGAATTCAGGAATGTAGTTCAACTGTAGTTCTAGTTCACAGTGTCTCTTTATCTAATTATAATCGTTGTCAATAAATAATTTGAAAATATTAATAAATTTAAATAAATACATTATGAAACTTTATTTAGGTACCTATTGAACACTAAAAATGTAGAATTTTTTTTTCGGAGTTATGAGAGAATTTCTTCTCTCTCATCTCATGTATCTGAAAAAACTTTTTGTTGTTGTTATTAAAAGTTTTTTTTCTCCTTATTACTTTTAAATTTTAATTCTTCATTATAAGCAACTGCGTCAAAGCAGTTGGTATTTTTTTTTATTTAATTTAAAATGGAGTTCTACAAATTAAACTTGATAAAAGAATTTTTTATTTGCATTGTATTTTTTTTTCAAAAACATTTTTTTCCTATCATTCAAAGGAAAAATATAAAATGATACCTTGGTTTTTTTAAACATAATTTTTGATCCTTCAAAACATGATAAAACGTGTTTTTTTTACCCCTGAAACTTGTTTTATTTTTGAGATATGGCAACACTGGTAGATGTCGATTGTGAAGTGAGAAGTGACTGAAGTTGAAACAAGTTGAAGTGAGTGAATAACAAGACTCTGGGTTGTGTTCCGCATGTCGTTTTGGAAAAGCGGACGCCAAGTGTTGCGACAAGAGGAGGGAGCGTTTTGACATTACCGGCATGTTGCCCTTTACTCCTCCCGTGGTGAAACGTCTGTTGGGATGGAAGAAATGTCCCGAAGGTTCGTCCATCGCCGAGGACAAATGGTCCGAAAAGGCCGTCAAAAGTTTAGTCAGGAAGTTAAAGAAATCCGGCGCTCTGGAGGAGCTGGAGAAGGCCATTTCAACCCAGAATAGCAATACTAAATGTGTCACCATACCCAGGTAGGTGTTGTTAATTCATTTTGTTCAGATTCAAATTTGATAACTGCGATTATCCATTGCGCACCATCATACGCTCCTGCAAAATCGTCTGTCACTTTCTGTTTCCAAACAATCGGGTGGGTGCGAGGGAGACGCCAAGGTCGACGTCCTTCGCAGGCTCCCGTCAAAACAATCGAAGACTACCCCAATATGGCGCCCGCAGATTTTTTATTCAGTATTTGAATTATGATTTTGGCTTTATGTCGTTCATTGTGATGTTTTTGAAAGTTCTAAACGAAAAAGTGATAATTTAATTAATTGCGGCTGCATTCTTGTGTGGTTTAAAATCACCTATTGTTTATTTTATGACTTTTTCATTGCCGGTGAGTTCAGGCGAACATGGTACCAGCGTGTCTGGGAAAATTTGTATTTACTTTTTGATATCATCGTTTATTGACATTCTCGATACATGCTTCAAGTATCAAAAAGCAACCCGCAAATTGTGTAATAGTCGTGGTGTGACGCTTTTTTCTTCATTTCCTGTGCTATATTGCGCGAAATCATCATTGTGCAACCAATGGTGCTAAATACTGTGAGAAGCTGATTTATTCCGATGCAAATAATATGTCAATATTTTTTATTGAGACCGCCTTGCGGAACGAAACAGAACTAACGAATTTATCGTGAATAATGTAGGCAATGATTTTGAACTGTGATAAAATTGCTAAAGGTTATTGGAGTAGTTCACATCCGCGTCGCAAGGATCGCTACTGCTTAACTGATTTTATTATTTTTTCGTGCTTCCTGTATGTCATATTTTAGTATTTATTGATGGTGCCAAAAATTTGACAGACATTATAGGTACCTATGGGAAATCGCATTTATGTAGGTATGCCTTATTATTCAATTTCTCGGAATTTATATTCCCCACTTAAAATCACAAAGGCTGAGGCGTTGTTAATCCTGAATTAAAAATATCCACCATTTTCTCGAATCTATTTATAGGTATCCTGAAAGTTTTGCATTTGTAATTTTTGACATTGTATTACTGCAATAATATAAAGAGCTCAGAAAGAAGATCGTAATATCGAAATAGTGTTCACCAATATTTGTGAGTTTTAAGCCTAATAAATTACGTAGTTCTGACTGTATTGCCAAAATTGTGTTGAGAAAAACTAAAGTCTTGAAATGTAATATATGTTCAGTTTCCAACAAAGGATCCATTTTCAGATATTTTCGTATTGGACTTCGAAGGATTCATATTCGATAACTCGAACCATTAAGATTATTCAAAGCTTGAATGTAGAAGAATAAAACTTCGAATATGTTTAATAATAATATAACAATTGTGTGCTTATTAATTTTGAAAAGGCTTGAGTATTTTGTTCCCTCGTTATCGCTACACTATTCATCTTTCCATATATTATTTGAGTACCTACCTATAATCTATATGATTATATTTACTGATTTTGGATTTAACCCGTCTGCTTGTTTAGGAATAAATACATCCCAAAACACGTAATCGCGTTATACTTTCATAAGACCAAAAACGTCCCAAGCGACCTTACATTTTAAAAGCTATATATCTCTCTTCCTCTAATGCAAACATATGTATTTTTCTTTTAAATAGAAAGATAACAAAATAATGCTTCTTATTGTCTTTGAAATATGAAAGCTATCTTGCATAGATATTTTACAATCTCGATCCAAAGTGACAGTTTCTGATTTTTCTCGTGAAACTGAGGCTTCAGGATTGTGAGGTGCGAATATATTGAACCAAGCAGACGGGTTAAAGGTGGATTTAGACCATTAGAGGCTGGTACAAGAGCGTTCTTTCTTGAGCTTTAGTGTAAACGGTAATTTGTTTTCACCATTTACATCAAAAGAATATCAACGAACGAGAACTAAAATTCTTGTTTAGATCAGGCGAGCGAACGCTCTTTGCTCATTCTTCTACAATCATTGGTAGCATTAACCATGTCCAACAATGAGGGGGATATTATGATTTCAAGTGCTCCGTTTATCGTTATGACTCAATTATCGTAAAAAAAGAAGGAAGAGACTTATTTTTAGATTTTCCATTAATGGATCCCATAGAGATCTGAAATTTTTTGTTTCTAACATTTGTAAACATTTTTCATTAAAATCCATTCCTTTGCACGATGATGTCGTCTCTCACCCGGCATGCCGCTTGAATTCCCGAAAACCCTTCTGGACAGAAGGAGAAAGACTCCTCCGATCACCTCTCACCCCAGAAGATAGGTGGAAGCTTGAATGGCAATCGGCCAACGTGAAAAATGTCCATCTCGTACAAGGCCCCACTGAGAGACAGCCTGGGTTCTCATTGCCTCGCAAACTCTGGTCCGCCATCAATAGGATAAGGTGTTTCCATAGCCGTTGTGCCCACATGATGCAAAGATGGAGCCTTAAAGAGTCGGCGATGTGTGAATGCGGTGCGATGCAGACCACCGAACATGTGGTCAACAAATGTCCGCTCCATTCATTCTCCGACGGGATTGAAGAGGTCCACAGGGCAACGCCTGAGGCCCTAGACTGGCTCGCAGATCTAGATGTCCCCCTCTGACCCCCACCATACGAAAGAAGAGTTAAAATCCATAATTTATACAAACAAGTCGATGCAAGTTACAAGAATTCAAGAACAGCCTCGAGGAGCGATTGCGTCCGAACATAAAAGAATGCTTTAGGCAACTGTTCGGGCACACTTGCAGCGTTTACTTCAAACGAATGTGCATTCGCTTTGCACTAAATTTCGGCAAACGCACTCGGAGCACCGAAAGAATGCTCTATAACTGTTTCACCAAAATAATTTGCAAGAGTAGTCTAGAATGAGTATTTGCTCGATTGGTCTAAATCAGTGGTTTCCAAAGTGGGCCTTATGGATCCCCAGGGTCCTGGATTATTCAGGGTGTCTGGAAAATTAATATTGAGTTGGGGATCCCTGAACAACGTCAGGGGGTCACGCAAGGTTTAATATAAAATAATAAAAAAATTGTGACACATTTTTATTAATATGGAAGTTATAATAAATAACAATGAATAAATTATTAGCGATTTTTACGTCCTAAGTAAAATATAAATATAGACAGGTGTATAAAATAAAGAGTATTGTTATTGTTGCATGAATAATAATATAAATGAAAATCTGTGTTTGTTGCAAAACTTTTGCTGTACAAACAAAAGTTGAAGAGGAGAATGTTTTCAGTTTCCAAATCTTTCAAAATTGCTAAATAGAGATGAAGATTTATTTGCTTATTGTCAACACTTAACAGCGCTTCATTCGCTGGTGGAGGAGGAAGGGAAAAGGGTCCATGGCTCAAAATAGTTTGAAACTACTGATCTAAATCCAACTTAAGAGTTGCAAATTTCATTTCCAGGCAGTGGTCCGTTATCATCAAGGCTATTCCCATTTGGAAGCTGCCATTAGCATAGTCAGGGTATCATATATCATCATCGAGAATATATGACGCATCAATGGATGGTAAGTCGGGGACTCGAGAGGAAGATATTGCACGATCAAGTGAATGGAATACTCGAATTGGGTCATGTCAAGAGTCAGAATAACAGAAGAGTATCTACGTGACGATATATGAATGTGAATTAAGCTAGGAGTGTGTGCCGAGACAGAGTTGTGTGACAATCTATTCTCTGCCTACCCCTGCGTGAATGAGTGTAATAGTTAGTATAAATAATAATATACAAGGCGTAACAGCACATACCTGAAGAATTTTAACCAGCGATTCCTGAACATATTTAGAGTAAAAAATGTGGATATGTCATTTTGCTGTCTGGTGAAATTTTTTTCAATTAAAAACAACAACAAAAAATATGTTTGTTCATATGAAGCGGATACTTTGTGATGTGACATTATTAATTTAAAATAAAACAATAACTTTGTAAACACCACTTTTATTTTTATACTTTATGCCGACCGGGTTTCGCTACAACCGTAGCTTGAACCGTAGCTAGATGAAGCTCTAGTAGAGTATTATACTGCCCTGATGAAGCTACGGTTGTAGTGAAACCCGGTCGGCATAAAGTATAAAAATAAAAGTGATGTTTACAAAGTTATTGTTTTATTTTAAACAAAAAATATGTTTCTATCACACGTCGCCACTGATCACACTTGTTACCTTTTTACCGTGTGTTTTGTATGTTCTGTTGGAAAGTGATGGAGTACGTACCACGTCATCTACTAGGCTATTCCTGACTACACAGTTGTTGTGTGAAGGAAAAATATTTTATTGTTTTTGTCATTTACATTTTTTTCTCCAAATATGCTTAGGAATTGCTGGTTAAAATTCTTGGGTTATGTGCTGTTACATTCTGTACATATATTTAAATAATAATAATATGACTGGTATGACAAGCTTCGTTAGTTCAATTCCTTGGCTGACTGAGTCCTCCATCACGACACAAGCAACATTTACTGCTTACTCTGGTGGTAGTAGATTTTAAAATATTGTCAGGTTATTCGTAACCCGGGAATGCTAGTCTTTCCTTTTTAAAAAAAAGTGTTTGTGATAATATTTTATTGTTATAATAAATAATGTGATGTTTTGTTTATTTGTTTCAGGGTGAAGCCAGGTGCGGAGGGTACGGGCGCTCACAGAAAGGGCTTGCCCCACGTTATATACTGCCGGCTTTGGCGTTGGCCCAATTTACAGGTAACCATCAATCAGCCCTCAATAATTGATGTAATGTGATTCCGCACAAGGGTTCCAAATTCCCAATTCCAAAAATATGGCAAAATGCTGTTAGGCTGTGGGAAGAGGGGCAGGGGTTGGAGAAGAGGAAGGTTGATAACTATCTGACTATACAGATCTAGTCTTTATACCAGCTAAGATCTCTCACTAAGGTGATATTCAGAGTATTCTACACTCTAGAATAGTGATGAGAGGGTCGATTTATCCATTATCAATTTTTCGCAGGCCGCAGGGGGTAGGGTACCTACAGCTTGACATTGTTAAATTTGCAAACCTATTTATCTCTTCTGAAATATTACGCAATTTTTTAATAACAATTTATAAAACCAAAAAGCAACCAAAGCAAAAACAAAAAAAATTATATTTAAGTCTAACCAATAAATGCTGTTGATTTTTATCATTCTGAAAAATGAACAAGTAAAAAAACCTACTCGCTGTTTTGGACAATTGTTGATTTTTGTCATTGGGAAAGTTAAACAAAATTTTGTCAAGAAAACTTTTGATAATTTAAGAAATGAAAACCTTTAAAATGCATCAATCGTAGATCTCTACAAGAAAAGCTCTGCGCTACGAAGCTTATTTTTTTTCTACGCTTTAGGTTTAATCTCAAAATTTTGTCTAGAGATATGAAAGAAAAATCTTATTATTTTGAGCGGCTGATTCAAAACATTGAAGAAAGATGGAAGTTTTCCACTCCTCTCCTTTTGCAAACAACAGAAACCGTTGAATATTCTTTACCGCAAAACTTTTTGATGCTTTGTTTAATCGATTGGGAAGTTCGAAAAAGCTCGCGGGCCACATGAAATACTATATTAAAATTTATTTATAAATTTGAAAAATCCATATAAACTAATAGATTTTTTTTATCCACACTAGAATTTGATCCTGTGAAATCCGGATCTACAGCAAAGGATTTTACCACTTTAGTTACAGAGGCATTTTGTGGATTTAAAAAAGGAAAATGATGTTTGTTTTGGTTTCAGAGTCAGCACGAGCTCAGGCCTCTCGAGGACTGTGAGTTTGCCTACCAGCTCAAGAAGGAAGAAGTCTGCATCAACCCCTATCATTACAATCGGCAGGAAGCATTAGGTAAACAATCCATATCCTGCGCAGCCAATCATATTAAACTAAAAACAAAAGGCGTACTTCCAATATCTTTCTCATTAACGTAATTAAATCGCAAGACGTTAACCAATGAAAAAAAAGAGTAATTTTCACCGAATTTTACACGAATTGCCCAATTTTATCAGTATGGAAGGTGATGAGGGATGTCGATATTATTTGATAAAGGTGATTCTCAATCTAAAATAGTCTGGTAGGGTATAAGAAAGATTTAAAAGTTCCAAAGTTAGAAGAGTTTGTTTTTAGCAGTTAGGTAGTTTGTCATAATTTCATGAATAGAACACTGACTCAAATACTATTTACAATTAGTAACTTCGCGTATATCGGTATGCTGTGTTTGAAGTGGGGAACTTTATAAAAAGTCAACTCTTAAATTAAACCTGCGTTTCGTTAACATTTCAAAACATCGCGATAACAATAGTTTGGTTTTGTAAAAAAAAGAAATACATTCCTCTATTAAAATTATAGACAAAAAATGTAACATTGGTGATATCTATGGTTACAATCTGTATACGAATTTATGTGCTACGTTCGACATTCCAACCAAGCCGAGTCAAAGTAACTGATATCTGGGCCTTAGTGGAGAGAGTTGTTTGAAGATAGTGAGGGAATATAACATTGGTAAATACACAGTATCCGATTTGAAAGGTAAAAAGAATAAAAATTTTAACTATGTAGCACCTACGGCAAAAGGTTCCGGAAAACGACAACTATCAAATGTTCCGAAAATCCAGCTGTTTCTTAAAGATTCCAGTAATAATTCGTCGAACCGAACAGGCTAGATTTTTAATTGTTCCGATTGAAAAGACTATACTGCTCTAGTATGGCACACAAAAGAAC
Organism: Limnephilus rhombicus; assembly: GCA_929108145.2. Taxonomy (NCBI): domain Eukaryota; kingdom Metazoa; phylum Arthropoda; class Insecta; order Trichoptera; family Limnephilidae; genus Limnephilus; species Limnephilus rhombicus. Next base: position 8,448,852 of record OV815296.1, read on the forward strand.
CAATCAGTTTCAACTTGTGACTTTTGTAGTTGTTTGCCGGTATAGCAATTTTCTGGTCCAATAGTACATTGAAGCTCTTGCTTATTTTAAGTTGTACATTGAAGCTCTTTGCAAAACTCGCGCTTGCCTAAAGTGTGCCATTAGTCATTGTACACATATTAACTTCAATGGTAAATTATTGTTGTTGTTTGTTGTGTTTCAGCACTGCCGCCAATCCTAGTCCCCCTGGGGGGGGGAGGTGAGCCCCCGCCGCCCTACCCCCCGCATCCCCAGCCCTACACAGCCCTGCAGTGAGTACATCATTCAAACACATTTAATGGAGTGTGTCCAATAATGACAGAGTTGTGTGGTTTTCCATTCTCTCTTTCTCTGGGCTGAAATGGCACCACAGTTTGTTCATTATTTAGAGTTATTTAGTGGTCCACAATGGAGTTCTGACAAAGATATTGAAATATTATAAATACTATAATAAATAAAATAGTAACGGTCAAACAGCCAAAATACTATAGTAACGGGTCACTTCAATATAAATATAGGTTTAAATTCAAACAGTGTCGAAAAAAATTATCTACATAATACGATGGCTGAACTGAACTTCATTTCATGCATAAACGACTATACTAGAGTTGTGCCCCGACAAAACCCATCATGTATTGATCATATTTGGACAAAAACTGACATAACTACACAATTAACATCTGTCATTTGGAAAACAAACATAACTGATCACTTTACGTGTTTTTTAATTCTTGATTTTAAAAAAAAAAAATCCTTTTCCTCAACTGCATTACAGCAGTATAATATAAAAACCATTAACACACAACTTCTAGAACAAAAATTAAAATCGGAAAAGTGGGAAGAAATATTAAACACCGAAGATGCCGAAAAATCTTCAATTAATTTCGAAAAAACACTTCGCGATCACATAATAAATGCAACTAAAGAAAATAACGTCAAACTAAAATCAAAACATAGAAAAATTAAACCTTGGATCACCCATGGAATAGTTACCTCAATTAGGAATAAAGAAAAACTATTTTATCAAACCCGTAAACAACCCAATGACTTTATTTTATTACAATTATATAAAAAATACAGAAATAATCTTACAAACTTGATTAAAAAAACAAAAGAAAATTACTTCAAAGAAAAAATTGAAGATTGTGGTGAAGATAACAAAAAAGTCTGGGCTACAATTAATAACATCATTGGCAAGGGTAATAAAAATAAACAAATAAATAAAATAACATATGACAATGAAACAATAGAGACAGTAAAAGAACCAAATAAAATTGCTAATATTTTCAACAACTACTTTGCAAAAGTCGGTGAGAACCTAGCCAAAAAAATTGACACTGTCCAATCTAAAAAAACTTTCAGTACATCCACACAAACTTGCCAAAATATTTTCAAATGCACACAGATAGAAATAGAAAAAATAATAATGAACTTACGAGTGTCCGCGAGCCCTGGTTTCGACCATATCACAGTAAATTTACTAAAACAAATGAGACAACTAATATCAAAACCAATAGCACATATCATAAATAACAGCATGCAACAAGGAATTTACCCGAAAATATATAAAAATACAATAATAACTCCGATTTTCAAATCAGGAATTGCAACCGACATCTCAAACTACCGTCCCATATCTATTGTATCAAACGTAGCAAAAATATTTGAAAAAGTCGTAAAGTCACAATTAACGAAGCACATCACTTCAAATAAAATTATTAATGATAACCAATTCGGCTTCAGAGAAAATTTAGACACCCAAGATTCAATCGCAAAAATAACCTCAATAATATATAATGCTCTTGACTCGGGAAATAAATGTTTAAGTATATTCATTGATCTAAGAAAAGCTTTTGACAGTATATGCCACAAAAAACTAATCAAGAAATTAGAAAATATTGGAATTCAAGGAACAGTTATAGAATGGTTCAAAAGTTATCTACATGAAAGACACCAACACGTGAAAATTAACAATACATTGAGTGAACCCACCTATTCAGAATTTGGAATTCCTCAAGGGACAGTGTTAGGTCCAATATTGTTTATCATTTACGTGAATGAAATGCTTACAATACCGAAAATTGGAAAAATCATATCTTTCGCTGACGACACAGTCTTAATCATAGAAAAAAAAACTTGGGATGAAGCCTACCGAACCGCAAATGTAGAAATAAACAACTTAAAACAATGGCTGGATGACAACTATCTTTCCTTAAACTCTGACAAAACTTACTTCATGACATTTACACTATCAGACAAATTCCTTCCAATTATAAATTCCAATATAACTATTCATAGCTCTTTTAAAAATTATACTGACAACTGCAACTCATCTAAATGCACAAAAATTTCAAAAAAGAACAACATTAAATATTTAGGCATAATAATAGATCAACATATTAAATGGACAGAACATATTGCACAAACTATAAACAGAATACGTAAACTTTTTTACATATTCCTCAAACTAAGAAATATACTTCATAAATCTATACTACTGAAGGTTTACTATGCATTAGCCCAATCAGTTCTGCAATACGGAATAATAGGTTGGGGAGGAGCGTATAAAACCAACTTAGCCCCACTTGAAATAGTACATAGAAGACTCATCAAAATTATTCTAAAAAAACCTTTAGACTGTTCAACTCAAAAAATATTCGATGAATTCAAAGTTTTACAAATAAACAGAATCTATCAAAAAAATGCATTACTTCAAATCCATAAAGACAAACTAACAATAAAGTCATTTAGCACCAGGCCGAGAACAACAGGACAAATAATAATCCCTAAACTTAATACTACAACGGCCCAACACCATTACACATACTCAGCCATAAAATGCTTTAACGAACTCCCTAAAGATATTCAATCCGAAAAAAATTATAAAATTTTTAAGAAAAAAATTAAAATACATTTCACCACTTTCCATGTTTGTGTTATATTACGCCCACTTATATTTTCAATGTGTACACAGGTTTTATATTTTATAATTTAAAAAGAAAACTTTCTTCCTAAAATAGTGCACAGGTATATAATTTGACATACATGTTGTTTTTATTTTATTTTTTCATAAATACGCTCATGGTAGCATCAATTAAACATATATCAAAATATCAATTGTGTTAGTACTCCCTCCCTAAACACGAGAAATTCTCAATTAGAGAGGTATTATTACCACCATTAAAAAATATTTGCATTACATGTACATAATTAAAAAAATAATTGTACTTTATACCTAACTTTGTAAAATTGTAAAAATGGAATAAATAAATAAATAAATAAAAAAATAAAAATAAATTAGATCTCTGCTATCGGCAGTTTTTACTGGGTGGGACTGTGTTTCCTGGTGTTGCCGATGTTGTTAACCAATACTACTGCCACCTTCAAAAAATCAACTAAATGAAAGAATTCTTTCCATATTCAAACTGTATTCCCATTAGACGGTAGTCCGCCGATGGTCGGGCGGCTATCATAGCATTTCTCTTGTATTTCAATATCTCCGAGTGAGTTCTGATAACAACCCGGATGCATGACGGTGAGGTAAGGAACTGAAAGAGGTAGTATAAAAGTAGACATGCTGTAGGAATTAGACCCCTGAGGTGTATGTAATGCCATTTATGACTGCATAAAAATGTGGAGATCCAGAAAGAGGGCAAGGCTGATTGCAAACGATATAAACAAAACTGGTAAGATTAAGAAAAGGACGCTTAGATGGTTTGGGTCTGTAGATTAGGACACACAAAGAAATGAGTGCAAGAAGAATATTATGGTGCTGAAGTGAATGGATGAAATTCAAATGGAATGGAATTTTCACGATTTTTGACTGAAAGGAAGTCAGAATGTCAGTGGGTTGGACTGAATGGTTGTTTTCATTAATTAAACTCAACCCTGTCAGTTCTGTGGGGACTTCTCAATAATTTCAGGTTGAAGATAATAAACTGGTTTACTTATTTACAATAATAATGCTGCAAGTCAGACGACACCTGTTTACACTAGAGGGAAATTAAAACTGACAGACTCTCTTGCCAGAGCTCGTCTACATGAGTACCCCCGTCGGCCATCGATAGAAGCACTTTGACACCTGATGACATCACTGAGAAGTTTTTTTCACTACATTACAGTATGCATCGCGTGATCAAGGGAATCAAATACTTGGATTGGACATTGCTTGAGTTTCCACAACAGAAAAGAGTATGTTTGAGGCCGTATAAGAATGTAAAAGAAAGAAACAGTAATGAGGCAATCCCTGTGGAGAAATGACCTGATGATAGGTTATTTAATGCTAGTTAGTATTGTTCATGTGCTCAATCTAATATACAATGTAATTGTTGTGTTGCAGAGGGATGCAGCCCCACAGCGCCATGTACCTGGAGGCCACCCTGGCGCAGCAGGTGCCCACCAACACCACAGTGTGAGTCTGGTATCTGTGCCCTCCAAATATACCCACTTCTACTCACTCCAGACCTAATAACATTTATTTACTGGCTATGCTGTCTTTAGATTGGCCCGCCACAAACTCTTTTGGAAGCTCTAATATTTTGTGCCTGTTATGGTATATTTATGGATTATTTTGCATTCGGAAAACCTTAAAAACCAATGAAAAATGATGATTTTTCGTTAAAATTCTGTTTAAAAAAATCGACCTGTAAAAATAAAGTTTTTTACTGCAATACATCTATTTTAAAATATCTTTTAACCTCTGGGTGGCCACGCCATTTCAAGAAAATTCACGAAATTTCACTAAAAAAGCACCACTTTGAATTTTGAATTGAATGTTTTGTCGATTAATTTTGAGCTATCGTATATTCTATTGACTGAAACACGTTCCTAGAACAATAAACTATATACCAAAACAACATTACTTGCGTTAATTATGAAAATTAATAGGTTTTACAATGTTTTAGTCGAGGAATACGCATCAATTTTGAGAGCTAAAATTCGCGGCAAAAATGACATTTCTATGTCATAGATAAAATCATTTAAAAATATTCTGGCGTTGCAAGGTGAATGAAATTTTGATACATCTTATGGTGTAATGTTGGCGCAAGCGATTCTGACCCTGTTCTTCATACAAATTCTGTACATAGAAGGGCCAAAATCGCAGACAAACATTTTTTGTTCGATATTTTTTCGAATTATTTTCTCGCGCATGCGCACAATACGCGCGCGCCCGCGCGTCTCCGGCCCATTAGAGGTTAAAACTAAAAAAATTGGTTATCCCGGGGTTCGAACCTTCCTTCCCAGTGATTGGAATCAATCGCGCAACCAACCTTGCTAAATTCCACTTTTTAAAACTGACAATTATTTCGAATTCGCTTTAATTTATTAGAGTTTAGGCAAAATGTGTATACAGTGAAACCTTCTTAAGAAGTTTTCCGAGAGACCAGAAAAAAAACTTCTTAGGCAGGAGCAGAAAAAACCTTATAAGTAGGATAAATTGGACCATTCAGTCATTAAGGGACCGAAAAAACCAAACTTCTTAAGAGGGTTTCACTGTATATTCGCATGTTTGTCATAATTGTCACCAAAAGTTGATACGCCTTGTCATTGACAACGAGTCTACCTGCCGAGTTTCAGCTCAATCGGATGTCAGGAAATGGGTTAATTTCAACTCAACGATTCCGCGCCAATCATACATTCAATCAAGAAAACAAAAGTGAAATTCAAATCTTACTAATATTATAAACGCGAAAGTTTGGATCGATGAATGCGTGTTTGTTACTCTTTCACGCAAAAACTACCGAATGGATTTTACTGAAACTTTACAATAATATAGCTCATACATCAGAATAACATATAGACTATAATTTATAAAATTAGCTAGGAAGGGGACGTGGGAGGGGAACGGTAATTCAGGGAGAAACAATGTATTTATTTGAATACGCCTTTGCAACGCATGCCGGGTATATTATAATATAATCTTCCTATTTTCGGCTAAGATGCCTAAAACGAGCGCTCTTCATCAATTTGGACAGCATTGAGCATTGACACATTGTTGGTAAACAACATTCTGATGGATTACTGCTTGATCCATTTAAGTAGGTTCCATTTCTTCTAAGTAGGTATTTGAGACTTGGGTTCGATGCATAATTTTTTTTCCACAATAAGGAACTCCAGTGAAAAATATTATGGCTTTAAAAAAATATGTTCATATAGACCAATAAACGCTGATTCTGAATATATAAGTTTTATTTAATAATATTAAACGCAGAGTTTTTAAAAAATTATTAAAAAGTGCATTTTTAAACCTCTCGAAAAAACACAGCGTCAAGTTGGCATTACTGAAATGGTTAGTGGTGATGTCACTGCTAACCTGCTAACTATTCACCGAAGTGTATCAAGATGATGTATTGACATTTGAAATCTTACGCCACGGAAGACACGCACGCCATTCAACATTTCGTGTTTTTTTTGGTTATTTTCATACTGTTAAAAGAGATTTAGATAAATAATAGTTATTGTGTTTATTGGAAACATTATTTAGGCTCTCAACAATTAAAATTATGACGGAAAAGGGCTATATTTGAGGTTAAGTATAGTCGAAAATATAGTCATAAATAGGTCATATTTGACATTTGGTTTACGATACATCGATCGTATTTTCGAATTGTTTTTAGTGTCAAGGGCTTTTTATACAAGTTATTACACAATCGTCATGATCAGTGTATTATAAATACCAGTTTTTCTGTATGTGTTATACATAAAACAATGTACAAAGTCACGCCTGAAAACAAAATTCGAGGCACGATGTCATTTGTACTTGCAATGAAAAAGATGATTTATTGTTTTTATATTGCACTTTGTTAAAATTCAATAACAGTAGCGGTGAGGTGTGGACATTTTACCAATGTTTTTCTATATTAAAAGCAGTTAATCTTGAATAAAATACGCCTTGACTTCTCACACAAAAGTCATCGAGTCATCCTATATTCATTCCGCCATTAATTCTTACATTCAAAAATTCAAAATGACAACTTGAAAGTAAATAAACTATCGGTGGGTGAAGACGTCACACAATCCACCATAGATACGGTGCTTTTCGGGGGGTCTTGAAAAATTAAAACTTTGACAATAGAGAACTCCAGTCCAATTTTTTTATTTTTTTTAATGAATAAAGACCTTCAAACTTAAATAACTGCATTTTTATTTTTATAGTTAGTTTTAATAGTTAAAATAATTGTCAAAGTTTTAATTTTTAAAGACTCCCAGAAACGCACCGTATCTATGGTGGTCTTCACCCATTGATAATTTTTTTACTTTTAAGTTGTCATTTTGAATCAGTGATGTTATGTCGAGGGAAATTTCCCTAGATCTAGGGGAGAAAAATATTTTTTAGGGATAAGGGAAATCAGGACAAAATCTAGGGAAATTTCGAACTCTGGCAAAAATTTTATAACATATGACAATATTACTGGTATTATTTATATATATATATATATATATATACAAGGTGTCCGAAAACTCGTAGTACAAGCGGGAAACTGGGGAATCCTCATCACATTTGGAGTCGATTTTGTGGTATAATTTTTTTTGATTTGAGCTTTCGTTTTCGAGTAAATCGAGTCAGAAGTTGATTTTTTTTTTGGTCAAATTCTTATAAATTATTACTGACGTTCATAGTACCTAACTAATAAAAACTAATTAAAAGAAAACAAACAAAGAAATCCGGATTTAAAGCAGTATTTTGAAATTATCCATAATTTTATTCCGTGTAGTACGGTCGTTTCACGGTTAAAAACAGCTGTTCATTATTTTCGCGCTTTCAAGTCAAAGTGCAATGCGAAATTTGCTGTCCCTTTCTGCGCTCGGTTCTATCAACACAATAGAAGGGGTAAGCTACTAATCCGAATGGCTTGGCCTTGAACTGTGAACTTGCGAACCAAATTCTGTACCCGAAACTAGACGTGGGCAAAATTGAATGACCGAATTAAATGAATAAATTCAATCTTGTGACACACTCAATCTAATTCTCAATTTCAAAAGGAATTGATTCTTCATTCCTTATCTTTGGCCTTGCATCCTACGATTTTTAATGACACCATACATTTTTAATTTCCGTTTATTTTACTGTTAAATTATTTCAATGAATAATGTGTTCTGTAAACGATTTAAATATTATATTGTTTCATAGGTATTTAAATATTATTAAACGGGCCGCGCGCCGCGAAGTGGTCGACGGACGGTATTGTGAACGACTCGCCTATTACGATTGTATTCCGCTACCGCCGTGCCGCCATTCTAAAAACACCCGAACATCATCAAAGTCCATGTCCCAAAATGGCCAAAACGCGGCCGCGATTCATCCGGGTTGCCCGAGCATCTCTTTCACGCAATGAATTAATCATTCATCCTAATCAATAGTCCTGAGATTGTCATAAGGTCCCCGCCGTCCCAGGTCCGTGTTTAATGTCCGCGTCCCAGGTATCTAGTCTGTCGAAATCGAGTTTGTCCGATTCCGACAGACAGAGGAATTAAAACAAAAGTCTTTTTCACTTCTGACGTCATGGTCTTTTGTAAATCTCAGACCTCAGAATCTCAGACCACGTCAATGTCATGATATGTCCCAAACGCATCCCAGTCCTAGGTCCGCAGCTCGCGAGTAAATCAAGTCACTGCTAGGTAAGACACAAAACATTAGTCAAAAGTTACAAATTCATTCCGCAATGCCAGCCCTTAATCCGTCCGCGCGGTTCATTTATTCCCCCGCGCGCCAAGCCGTCAATTTCATTACATAGTTAGTCGAAAACTTTCGACTTTGAATCTGAACATCAGCAGTGAGAAGCTAAAATGATGCTTATCTGTTTTTTGGTACGTACGGAAGATATTGTACCTACCTACTTTTAGACGTAGATCTTGGGTCGATATAATATGTAAATTTGCAGATATTATAAGGCCAATTAGCTGTGGTTAGCTGTCATAAAATACTCATCTTAATGTTAAATGTATGTTTATATTAGATCACGTGAAATGGAACAAAATTATAAGTTTAATAAATAAAATAAAATCAATAAAATTTTAAGGGTGAAACGAAAACTTGTATAATTTTAAGATATAATTGCTAACAATAAATACATTTTACATACGAAAAATTACGACACTAAAAAAAGACAAACAATATAGGATTTAAATGTTCGGTCCCCTCTTTGTGTGGTGTTTCGTAGCCTATTGGTCTCCTCTTTGTGCGGTGCTTCGTAGCCTCCCCACTCATTGTGATTTGAAAACCGATGAAACGAAAAAGTGACACTAAAAAGAGTCAAACACATTAATCTATAGGTTTTAGCGAGATAATCAGATAGAATAATCGGTCTCCTCTTTGTGCGATGCTTGGTAGCCTATCAGTCTCCTCTTTCGCGGTACTCCGGGTACTCCGTGGCCTCCCGGTCTCGTGTGCGGTGTTAGCCTCCCCATTCATTTAATTTTCAATTATTATTATTATTATTTTTTTTTTTTTTCTTTTTTTTTTTTTTTGGGATTTAATTGAATTAAAGGAATCAATTCAAAAGGCCATGGGAATCAGACTGAATCGATTCACTCCTGGGAATCATTCTGCCCACGTCTACCCGAAACATACGGAAGCAAGTCCAAAAAGGTAAATGTTCAGGAGATGTTGTATGATAGATAAGAAAAAAACTAATTATTAAATCAGTTAGTTTTGTTTTAAAAAGGAGCAAATTAAACTAGCCTTTTAAAATAATTGTTTAAAAAAAAACGCTGACTTGAGTCAACTTTTCAATTTGGGAGGCGGGAATGGGTACCGCCGCCCCGGGAACCTTTATTAGATAACCAACACCTCTGCCATAGGTCACCCCAAGTGGTTCGCCACGTTTGGTGATTTAGCAGGGGTGCCGGGTTCATGGGGTGAGGTTTGTCTAGGTCTTGCAGGCGGATGACCAGGACATGCTGAACCCTAGATTCCTACCCACCCCTTAAACCCTTTTACTTCCCAGAACTCTCCTCTCCTTCCCTTCCTTTAAAAAGCCCCTCCACACAGCATCCCCAAAGATGAAATAGGCCCCGAGGGAAATTATTTTCCTCAGGGCCTCCTGTGTGGAGCTCATGTAAAAAAAAAACAAAAACATGGACTTGAGTCCTACTGCCTCTAAATGAAGTGGACTATTTTGTTATGACATGTGGTGTATTATAAAAGGAATAAAGTCCATGGTACACCCTTCTGCTTCTATGATAGTTGTTGCATCATGGTACTTGCATCCACATGCAATTTTGAAAATCGTATTTTTTCTTCATAATGGGACTTCCATCTTTCTGCCACTGATAAACATGATAATTTACTTCAAGTCTACATCAAAAACTCATTTCTTCAAATTTCGGACTTGGACCGTTTTATCCTCGGGAACGGAAATTAAAATGGTTGCTTAGTGGCACACAACGCAACAAACATGGCCGCCATTTGACTACAGTCGTGTTCGAACCAATTTGAACAAGGTTTTTTTATTATTTTTTTATAATGTAATAAAATTTATCAATTTAGAAGGCGGGTATGGGTACCGCCACCGCGGGAACCATTTATTGGATAACCAACACCTCTGCCGTAGGTGACTCCAGGTACTAATATCTACAGCCTGTATGTCGGACGAATATCTACAGCTCATATGTTGGACTAATATTTACGAACTTCAGAGTGTTGACTAATATCTACAGAGCTAAGATCGGACGAATATCTATGACGGTCCTAGTGTTGACTAATATCTACAGAGCGTAGGTTGGACTAATATCTACAGAGGGCAGCTGAGCAAGAGGTTGTACGGAGAAGCTTAAATTACTTCAATTACGTAATTACTAATTACGTAAAGGCTTAATTGTTTAAAGTACATGAAGTTTTTGCATAATATTACGTATTTTGCTGTTTACGAGGACAATAATTTATTGAACATAATTTATTGGTCATAATACAAAGATATTTATTTATTTCGAAATACACGGCACCTCAACCTAAACTAACCTAACCTAACTCACATAGAAATAGTTATGGTAACAGACTACATAATTTAGAAGCACTCGAAATAAAGAAAGCTGTTAAAACAAAAACCCAAATCCTTAATAATCAGCTAAATGTGTCCAATAGGTCGATATTAGGGGTTTTTACATACATACATAAATAAAGTTTTTTTTAAACTGCATTATTACGTTTTCCAATATGGTATACATAATTGCAAATCCAACCTATGCCAGTGCCGTAGATATTCGTCAACTTTGGTTCTCATAGATATTAGTCAGCAATTGAGCTGTAGATATTCGTACGCACTTTGGTTCTCATAGATATTAGTCAGCAGTTTGAGCTGTAGATATTCGTACGCACTTTGGTTCTCATAGATATTAGTTTGATTTTTTCAGTTTTTGGAATTCCTGTAGATATTAGTAGACGCCTCCGTCGTAGATCACCCCAAGTAGTTCGCTACGTTTGGTGACTTAGCAGCTGTCCCCGAGTTCATGAGGTGAGGTTTGTCCGAGTCTTGGCGGCGTTTATTTGTCTGCCTACCAGATGCATGGCTGGAGATCGTGAGAGAGTGGTTGAGGGAGTCCCAGTCGTACTCTCCAGCCGTACTCTCTCGGATATTTGAATTGGAACTGCTAAAGGTAGGAGAGAAAATGTTGTGAACTAAAAATAAAAAAAGAGAAATTCAGAAATCAATGAAGTATTAAGTAATTGGTTAAACATGTGGCATTCAATGGAGTGTTATTTTTTATGCATGCTGTGAATTTATCAAAGTTTGTGTTAAACATATCGATATTTGGGCATAATCCGTTAAATGTGCTACAGCTTCTTCTTATAAATACATTAATCATATTCCACCGCGATGGGAGGAATGAATTCATACGTCCGTCACTCCTGGATACACCAGATTCCTTCCCACCCTCATACCCTTTTCCTTCTCAGAACTTCCTCTTCTTCCTTTTCTTAAAATACCCCCCCACACAGCAGCCCCAAAGATGACAAAGGCCCTGAGGGGAATTATTTTCCTCAGGGCCTCCGGTGTGGAGTTCATATAAAAATAAAATAAAATAAAAAAATGATTTTGAACACATTTAATACTACATTAAGCCGCCGCTACCCGTATTTCTGCTGATTTCTTACATATCTCCCTTAAACATTTGAAGTTTTTTTGAAGATAATATCTAGACGCGTTCCATGCTGAAACGCTTATTATAAAATTCCCTCGATAGAAAAAAATCGCAAGGTATGCTCCGAAAATTATTATAAATACGTTTTTGTCTGTTATTTTACAAGTCATAGTTGTGAAAAAATTCACAATGTTTCTTTTAATTATATTTAAGACGCCTTCCATGAGATTTTTGCTCTATTTTAAACGAGTCGTGTTTTATTAAATATTTTCACGCTACAACGCTGTCTGAAACGTTGGTTAAAGAAGAAGAAAGCGCAACAACTTCAAAAGTCAACCATGAAAATACGTTTGGTCCTGAGAATTTAAAATTACATATTATGATATCGTAATGATATGATACAATCGAAAATTGGTAGGTACTCGTATATCTCTTTTTGTTTGATGTCCGCAATAATGAACTAATTTAACTCATTAATATTATTTAATTAGAAATTAAATTTCAGCGCCCTTGAGGTGATTTTCCACGAAAACGGCGACGAAAATTAGCCAATTTTTATTAAATAATATTCGTGTTCAGCGATAATTTTATTTTACTGACCGGATGTTTTAATATTTCGCGTCGAGATTCATTCAACAACGCAAGGAATGTGCCGCCGAGTTCAGGCATGCATCTCATTCTAACGGCGTTTTAAAAAACGAAACAGAGCTAGTTCACTCTAGTTCGCATGCAGTTAGGTGCCCGTAGGTGGCCCAGTTAGAAACTAATTCAGTTTGTTTTCGTGTTTCGACGTGTGTTGTTCGTGTAATTGATTTTATTCGAACAGCGTAAACGCCGTCGCGCTTACGCAAACTACCTAACTTATAATAATACTAATTAAATTAAACTGATTTGTTTCAAAATCAAATGTGTGTTTCTTGTGTTTTATTTTTATTTCAAACGTAAACAATAGTGCGTTATTAATTATAGCGTTTAACAAACTTTAAAACAAGGTGTTTTGTGACTGTTTTTGTGATCGTATTTTCTTGTGTGATTAATTGTGAATGAAATTAAGTGAATAATTATTGTGCGATTAATTAGTGGATTACGATGGAATATACCAATGCAGAATATTATGACATGCTAATGTGTCTAGGACGTTCAAATGGCAATGCAACAATGGCAGCAAACGAATATATGGAGAGATTTCCACATCGGAGACAACCAGATCGAAGAGTCATTAATGGAGTAGCAAGACGTCTTCATCAAACTGGAAATGTGCGTTCAAATATGGGCGATACTGGTCGACCAGGTTTTCGCAATCCTCGTCTGGAAGAAAACATATTAGCATGTTTTTATCAAGAGCCAGAACGAAGCCTTCGATCTGTTGGGAGAGAATTAAATATTCGACACCAGGTGGTCTGGGATACCCTTAAGAATGATGGACAACACCCGTACCATTACCGGTGTGTCCAAGCGCTGTTGCCCATGGATAATATCCATAGGAGAGAATTTTGTGAATGGATTATTCAGATGGAGCGACAAAATGGGGCATTTATCGAACATATTCTGTGGACAGATGAGTCAACCTTCAGTCGAGACGGCATGTTCAACTCTCGAAATGAACACCAGTGGGCACATGTCAATCCTCATGCAAAGCGGCCAAGACATTTTCAACACCGGTGGTCATTAAATGTGTGGGGGGGTTTAATTGGTGATAGAGTGCTGGGGCCATGTTTTCTTCCAGCAAGGTTGAGTTCAGAACTTTATTTGCATTTCTTACAGAACGAGCTGCAGGAGCTTCTCGAAGATATTCCTCTGATAACCATAAGGAATTTGTGGTACCAGCAAGATGGCGCTCCACCTCATTTTGGGCTTCAAGTTCGAAGATATCTCGATGAAGAGTTCGAAGGTCGGTGGATAGGACGTGCTGGACCTATCGCATGGCCAGCAAGGTCACCGGATCTGACACCAATGGACTTTTTTTTGTGGAGTTATGTTAAAGGGAAAGTCTACAGGACAGAATGTCCTGATATCGATACGTTGAGAATACGTATCATCGACGCATTTGATCAGCTAAAAATTAACCCAGGTATGATTCGAAGAGTTCAACAATCGATCATTCGACGGGCCCAACTGTGCTTGGAATTTAATGGTGATAATTTTGAACAGTTTTTGTGATGTGTTTCTGTAAGTAGGTACGTGTACCTGTACCTGTGTAAATAATATGACTGTGCTTGGTGTGAATTGTGCGGACTATCTGTGCGTGTGAAATATCTGTGCTAATAATCAGGGACACTAGAGGTCTAGATTCGTTCAACGTACCTGTGTAAATAATATGACTGTGCAAGTGTGTGAACTACCTGTGCTAATATTAAATGTGTGAAATATCTGTGCTAATAATCAGGGACACTGGAGGTCTAGATTCGTTCAAACTTAAATGTAGATTCGTTCTTTCAAAAAAATTAGAGTCCTTGCGAGAGCCTTGAAGGAGTAACCATCTGTTATTTATACCAGGGCGGGAAAGTGGTGGACAACCTCCAATGCCGTTGATGATAATTTTGATAAATTTGAACAATTGGTGACAAATGTTTGTGATGTGTTTTTGGATTTGAAAACATTGCAACAAGATACGGAGCTGCCACACAACAAAATAAATAGGTACGCTAATTAACCATATTGTAATGCCTAAAATAACTAACTAACCATCACGCCGTTTCCCCGCAGGGGTAGGCAGAGAGGACGGACCGCCAAACAACTCGGTCTTGGCACACACTCTTTGCCTCACTCACATTCATACATGCCTAGAGAATAAATTATTAAGATGAAAATAAATAAACTATGGACACGAAAAGAGATTCAGCAACTTATAAATAATTTTAGAATAACATCTTCCATCTGTCATCATGACATTTCCGCGTTTCTAAAATTTCAACCCTAAAATAGCCGAAATTTTTTTAAATATTTTTTTTTTCTTAATTTTAAATTTAAAAAAGCTTAAATTGAAAATCTTTGTTTATTTGGGTTCTCTATGTGATGTAGGTTCACCAGTTTTCCGCTTGTACTACGAGTTTCCGGACACCGTGTATATATATACGTATATATATTTTTTGGAATTCCTATGAATCTTAATTATTGTTCATGTACTTACATGCAATGTTATTTTTAACACTGACAACTCAAAATGATATTAGGGAACGTACCCATACTACGTGACACGTTCGGGGGGGGGGGGGGGGGGGTCTTCAAAATACCACGCTTGGTACAAATGAGCGGCGGGTTGCTTATGATTTTTATTTTGCAAAGTGTTTTTTTTTATTTGGAATTCAGTTTCTAATTCAGTGGTGAGTGTATTCGTACTTTTAAATTATTACTTCACGTAGCAAAAAGTGTTTTATTTGGAAAATCACGGTATTATTAGTATATTTACCAAGTTCCGATATCTTTCCAATTAATTAACATATAACAGGATTAGTGTTACACAATCGGGTGGCTACGTAGGTAATTGCGTAAATGTGAAATTTTAGGGAAATTTCACTTCGAAATCTAGGGAAATAATTTTTTTGGGCAGAACATCCCTGTTTGAATGAAGAATCATGGGGGTCGGCGGTCTGCGGAAGGCGGAATGCTTTGTAATGACTTTTAGGTGTGAGGTGTGTTTTTTATTCAAGATTAACTGCTTTTAATATAGAAAAACATTGGTAAAATGTCCACATTTCACCGCTACTGTTATTGTATTTAATCAAAGTGCAATATAAAAACAATAAATCATCTCTTTCATTGCAAATACATGTGACATCGTGTTTTGTGTCAGGCGTTACTTTGTAGGTACATTTTTTTATGTATAATACATACAGAAACACTGGTATTTATAATACACTGATCATGACGAGTGTGTAACAACTTGTATAAAAAGCCCTATACTAAAAACAATTTGAAAATACATAACCAAACGTCAAAATATGACACGACTTTAACCTCAAATAGACAAAATTTATTGCAGATCGTCCGCAAATATAGCCCTTTTCGTAAATTGTTGAGGGCCTAAATTATGTTTCAATAAACACAATAACTATTATTTATCTAAATCTCTATAAACAGTATGAAAATAAACCAAAAACACGAAATGTTGAATTGCATAGGTACGTGTGCACTTCAAGTCATTTCAAATGTCAATACAATACAATACACACTATCACCAGGTGACAGGTTAACAGTGACGTCACCGTTAACCATTTCAGTAATGCCAACTTAACGCTGTGTTTTGAGAAGAGGTTTAAAAATGCACTTTTTAATAATTTTTTAAAAACTCTGCATTTAATATTATGAAATAAAACTTATATATTCAGAATCAGCGTTTCTTGGTCTATATGAACATATTTTTTTAAAGCCATAATATTTTTCACTGGAGTTCCTTATTATTTTAACTATTAAAACTAACTATAAATATAAAAATGCAGTTATTTAAGTTTGAAGGTCTTATTAAAAAAAAAATTTAAAAAATTGGACTGGAGTTCTCTATTCAGCATTCACTACTACATTTAAAATTCACTAATTAGTGTAAAATTTGCTCATATTGTAGAAAACGTTGTTTGTATCTCAGAGGAAAAAACATGTCAAATGCATTTATTTAACGCCCAATGGGCTTTTACATTTTGGTAGTACAAATAATTCATGACAGATTATTTAACATATACAGAAATAAAAAAATTAAAATTTGATAAAAAAGCACACAAGTCATAAAAATACAAAAATACAGCGATTTCATAGGTTTTCAGAAAAACAGATGGAATAGTTTTGGAATAAGTTTTTTACAAGATCAACAAATTTTGCCAAGTTTATGTTAAATATGTCAATATCACCTAAGTACTGATTTCCCATAGTGTGAAATCGTTGTAGAATAGTGTATTTTGTCGTGTAGTTACTGTCGGTATTCATAAGTTTATGAGTTGCAGTAGTTCGCAACAGTCAAATTTAGAGTTAAGTATTTTTAATAAAAATGTTAAGTCGTTTATTTTACGTCTGTCTTCTAGTGTGTGTATTTTTAAAACATTTAATAATAAATTATATTTCAAGTCTTCTAGTGGGATTTAGATAATAATCGTTCCCAACACAGTAGCAGAAACTTTTGGCTCTAGTAAATAATAGATTGCTGGTTCAAATCCCAGCAAAGTCTATAACAATGGAGCAATAAAAATATTTAATTATTTATAAAGTATGTATCAATGAAGAGTGTTGTTATGTTTTTCCAGTGGCGGGGCACAGGTGGAGACCCCCCCTCCCGGTTACATGAGTGAGGACGGTGACCCCATGGACCACAACGACAACATGAGTGAGTAACTGTCCCCAACATATTATATTCATTTGTTTGCACTAAAACTCCGTTCATTTGAAATTCATGAATATTGAAAACCAAATTTCGAATTAACCAATTCCGATATAATTTTTAATATTAACCGGTGACAGGCTGGAGACGCGCCGGCGCGTATGCGCATGCGCGAGAAAATAATTCAAATATTTGAATAATATTTTCGACAAAAAACTTTTGGTCTGCGATTTTGGCCCTTCTATGTACAGAATTTGTATGAAGAACAGTGTCAGAATCGCTTGCGCCAACATTACTCTATGAGACGCCTAAAAGTTTCATTCACCTTGCAACCCCAGAATATTTTTAAAACAATTTCGTCTATGACATTGACCTGTCAGAATTTTCCGCGAATTTAACCGTCGCAACTAATGCGTGTTCCGCGACTAAAACATCGTAAAACCTATTAATTTACGTAATAAATGCAAGTAATGTTGTTTTGGTAGATAGTTTATTGTGTTGTGAACGTGTTTCAGTCAATAAAATATGCAATAGCTCAAAATTAATCAACAAAACATTCAATTCTAAATCGTGTTTTGTTACGAAATTTCCATATTTTTCCTGGAATTTGCTGGCCTTTGACGGGTTAACCTGACAAAGGCCTGCAAATTCCAGGAAAAATATGGAAATTTCGTAACAAAACACAATTTTGAATTGAATGTTTTGTTGATTAATTTTGAGCTATCGTATATTTCATTGACTGAAACACGTTCCTACAACAATAAACTATGTGCCAAAACAACATTACTTGCGTTAATTACGTAAATTAATAGGTTTTATGATGTTTTAGTCGAGGAACACGCGTCAATATTGACAGCTAAAATTCGCGGCATAAATGACATTTCGATTCCACAGATAAAAATCATTTTAAAATATTCTGGTGTCGCCAGGCGAATGAAACTAGTGGCTATATCATCAATGATGTTGGCGCAAGCGATTCTGACCTTGTTTTCATACAAATCTGTACATAGAAGGGTCAAAATCGCAGACAAACACTTTTATTTCGAAATATTTTTTTCGCACATGCGCAAAAGCTGCGCGCATATGAGTGGCTTCGGCCCATTACAGGTTAAGAGAAAAAAAAATTCTGAAAAATCCAACAGCTGCCTCTACGACTTATTTTCGTGTAAATTGAATTTTCACGGACGATTACTGTTTTTGTTGCCCCATCAAATTCAGATATTCAAAGGAACTTAGAAATTATATGTATATATTCGATATTCAGATATTCAAAAAATTTGTAAAAATATGGCATATTTCGGTTGCGGTCGGGCTGTCAAATACAAATATTCAAAGTAAATTCTTAAAAATATATTTCCATGTAAATTGAAATTCAAAAAATATATTTCCATGTAAACTTAATCTCGTGTATATCGAATTTTCACTACTGATTTCTGTCGCGATCGACCCTTCAAATTCAGATAAGTAATCGAAGTAAATTTGCAAAATTAAGTCATATTCACATGTAAATTGATCCCGATTACCTGTACGGTCGGCCTGTCAGATTCAGATTAACTAAATAATAATACATATTAGGCGGTTATGTATTAATAATTAGTAACCGACCGAAGGTTCGGTTTTGGCAAGTTTCGGCATAAAAATCTAGTTTCGGCATCAGTTTCGGCCGCACCGAAACTCTGCAAAAGATCTCAATAAATGGTAAATATAGTCTTAGAATGTTGTGATTGTAAACGCAATTTAAATTAAAATACTCAATAAATGAGGCCCTTCCTTTATAATGTACATAAGTGTTCATTATTGACAAATTTTTGTTCAAAGAAGTAGTTAACATGTTTGTTAATTTTTAGTAACATCAAAAAAACAATTTTTTTTCACATACTTCAATTATTGTTTTTTTAATTTCATTTAACACATGCTGTTTGTATAAATGTAAAAAATAAGCCAAATTTCAGTAAACAATAGGTTTTTAACATATCTAAAAAAGTTTCGGTTTCAGCCGAAACTGAGACAGCTACCGAAGATTCGGTTTCGGTTGAAAGTCCTGTTTCGGTCGGACACTATTAATAATACATAACCGTGTAAGTGGAAATTTTACATCCACGGCTTGCAAGATTCAGATTTACAAAATAATACGATGTATTTTAGCACAAATGGAATTTTTTAATCAACAAACAAAATTTCGAATTACAAAATAACGAATTTTTCCAACCACAAAAAAATCGGATGAAATTTTTTTCTTGGTACATTGTTTTGGCGAAAGTTTTAAATTATCGGTGTTCGAATTAACAGGGTTCTATTGAACCCAGACCTACGAACATAACTCCACACTGTACAGCTCTCTCCCCACCCCTCTTGAATTCTTTTGCAAGCCCTTTCAAAACCAGTAAACAATACGTCTGCGATTTATTGATATAAAAAAAAATATACTTTTATTATCGACATGTTACACTTTCAAGAGTGCCAACCCTGTCAACGTACGAGGCCGGCCGGATCGAGAGAGAATGGTTGAGGCAGTCCCTTTGACTTCTCCAGCCGTAATCTCTCGGAATATCGCCTTGCACAGCAGTGGGAGGGATGGATTCATACGTCCGTCACTCCTGGACACATTGACCCTCAGATTCCTACTCACCCTTTATCTCCTTTTTCCTTCCCAGAACTTCCTCTCCTTCCTTTATTAAAAAGACCCTCCACACAACATGATATAGGCCCTGAGGGGTATTATTTTCCCCAGTGCCTCCTGTGTGGAGCTAATGTAAAAAAAGGAAACTTTGCTTTCATAGAGGTGTACATTTTAATTTTTCAACATTAACTTTTAGATTTAAACATAAAGTATGGTGTTTTCTCTTTCTAACATCGTTTAGATTAGATTTTTCACAATGACACTAAAGGAAAAGCATTGATTTCTATGAGACCTATGAGAGCTCTTCCCAAAAATGAACAAATTTGTCTGAGGGGTTAATTTATTTGTTACAGCAGAGACGGTATACGGATGGTTCCCAAGAGCAATCATGCCATGGGCCCATTGTGCTATCTCCCATTTCACCTCATTCCATTGAGTTTTGAGGGTCCCTCTTTTCTCGCATGTGAATAACGTAGCGGTAAGGAAGTTCCCATTGGAAGTCCCTCTTTGTTTGGGTTCCCTGAAGGCCCCAAGAGCGGAGAGTCTGCCGAGATGGCCTCAGCTCTCCTCTACCCTTATTTCCACAAAGGTCCATAGTTTTTGGTTTGAATGGTCCATTTTTGGTCCCACGGAGTATCTAGGGAAACAGAAGATCCTCCCCAGTAGAGCCCTGAGTTCTGGGGTAAGTTTTAAATACTCGTTCTAGATGCGACCCTGATTCTCAGCGGCACTGTTCCCCATTATCATTCAGCTTGCCGAGCGATTCTATACCTTTTGTGGGATCGAGATAGATAACGGGGGAGATCTCCTGTCAGATTTGTGTGATTTTCTACGGCTGTTATTTGCTTTTTCTATGGGCCAACGATCTAAACTAAAATATGTGACAGTTCACAGTTGAAATCTGACATCGGCCCATAGAAAAAGCAAGTAACAGCATAGAAAATCACACAAATCTGACAAGAGATCTCGTCCGTTATCTATCTCGATCCCACAAAAGATATTGCTCACATCTTGGCTTGGGATGGCTATTATGGGTCATACTTCCACTCCCTGAGCGACGGGTTCACCATACTCCCTACGCTACCTCATAATATGATTAAATGAGGTTATGTTTGTTGTACTTGTAGCTTTGGTAGGGATGCATTTGATTGAGATGTGAATTAGATGTGGTGGACAGCGCCCTAATGCTCTAACAGTGCTGTGTCCCATCCTAGCAGCGCGCGGCTCTCCCGGCGGGGAGGCGGCACCCGTGCTGTACCACGAGCCCGCCTTCTGGTGCAGCATCAGCTACTACGAGCTCAACACGCGCGTCGGGGAGACCTTCCACGCCTCGCAGCCCAGCATCACGGTGGACGGCTTCACCGATCCCAGCAACAGCGAAAGGTAACACACCAATTGTCTAACTATATATAATACTAACTAACTGACCATCACGCCGTTTCCCCACAAACAACTCGGTCTTGGCACACCTCTTTGCCTCGTTTACATTCATACATCGTCTTCTATTATTCTGACTCTTGGCATGGCCCGACTCAAGTATCTGATTCACTTGATCGTGCCATGTCTTTCTTGGGCGTCCTCGACTTCTACCATTCACATTTGCGTCATATATTCTCTTTACACGCCTTTCCTCGTTCATTCGCTCTACATGCCCAAACTATCGGAGTGTCCCTTTCTTAATCTTACCCATTATGCTTACATCAGCCTTGCATTCTTTGCGGATCTCCACGTTTCTCACACGATTGACATGGTTTTAATGGAAGCTAATTGTTAGTTTGGTAAAGGAAAAGAAGGGAGCCTGATGAAATTTAAGTTCTTGTATTTCTACTAGAAATGAAAAACTATTTTTTACCAACTTTGCCTTCGTCCACACAGAAACTTTATAAAGCCATGATAAATATTGTTTTGTCGATATTTTGAAATCAGGATTACTGAAATACAAAATTGAAATAATGAATGAACTCATATTATTAACCTAATCTATCATTTTTAGTATTTTATCATGTACTTTCTAGTTTTATATATATTTTTTTCATATAATGAAAAAAAACCTTTTTAGGCGTATCTAAATAAATAAGTATGATGCAGTGGATGTGCAATGTACTATCCAATATCCTATCACCTTACTTGACAAGGATCCAGCATTCTCAGGGTGAGAGCTTACTTAGCCATTCTCTTCCCACTTCTGATACCTCAGCTTTTGTTCTTAGCCAAAGTGCCGTTTGTAGTACAATAATCTCTTTTGAATAAGTGGAGTGGAATTCTGGATGGTAGATGTTTCTGAAAATATGATGAATGCATTATTGCTGTTCTAACAAGCTTGTGGTTTGTTTCCAGATTTTGCCTGGGTCTCCTCTCCAACGTAAACCGCAATGAAGTTGTTGAACAGACGAGACGGCACATTGGCAAAGGCGTCAGACTCTATTATATAGGAGGTCAGTACATTCTGCATATGGAAATCTTCATTCAAATGAGAAATAACGCCTATATCTCGTTCTAATGATGTTTGTTCTTGTGTGTATCCAGGTGAAGTTTTCGCAGAGTGCCTCAGCGATTCGTCCATCTTCGTGCAATCCCCCAACTGCAACCAGCGCTACGGCTGGCACCCCGCTACCGTCTGCAAAATACCTCCAGGTACGTCATACATCATCACAAACATCCACAATAGGTTATCAATTGTCTGCCTACAGTGTATCCAGGATACTGCCTGATACCACCAAACTGAGAACTCCAAGCTGGAGGGACTCGAGGTCACTGGCAGAGTGTTTATCAGGAAAAGCAGAGGAACATGGCTGTCCGTAGCTTACCTTGCAGTTAGAACCAAAAGGATTGGAGGAATCCAATTCATCAGAATAATTAGAATGGGAGTTATGATGCCTCAACAATCAATATTTCATAATCCATTAAGGGTTAGATTCCACTGTGCTGCTGTAACGATGGTGCAACTGAATTGCGCTACTTGGTTCCAACTGATTTTATTGAAGTCTCGCAATGAATGTCGAATAACTACCGTGTGTATATCTTTTGAGCTGTAGTTGCGCGCATCTAGCCACTCTAGTCAGTAGTATACATTTAAATAATAAATAACTAGTCGTGTACGTTTGTTCAAGTAGCATATTATTATCTCACAGGGCGACTCTTGAGTCATAGCCTCGTCAGTATTTATTGTTAAATGTGGCAGCTTATTGGAATCTAGCCCTAATTGTCAACCAAACCAATTAGAATACTCCCCTACTCATTCCTCGAGAGATTACCTCAGCACAATACTTTGTTTACAGGCTGTAACCTGAAAATATTCAACAACCAAGAGTTTGCCGTCCTCCTCTCGCAGTCCGTGTCGCAAGGCTTTGAGGCGGTATACCAGCTCACCCGCATGTGCACCATACGCATGTCCTTTGTCAAGGGCTGGGGCGCAGAGTACAGGTAATTACATAATCTTTTTAACGCAGCCAAAACAAAGCGTATAACTCCAATATACATTGTTATGGCACCTTGTGCTACTAACCACCCGGATATGCTGATGACACAGATAGTAATCAATATCAAAGTCGGAGTGCTCGAAATAGATATCACCAAATTCAATGTTCCAGTTGATGAATGTGAATTTAATGAAAGTAATGAATGGGTTTAATTTACGACAGAAGAAATATTTAATAACTTTTCAAGTCTTCAATGTACAGAAACTTTATTCAAAAAATATTTTATTTAAACTGAAAAAAAAAAACATATATGTATACTCCACTGCCCAACATAAATACTCAACCAGGGCAGTAAGCAATAACATCCTGGTCACTCCCAGTTTGAACACATCTTTTGGACAGAGAAATAATAAATTCCATGCTATGAAATTATACAATGCTCTACCAGATCAAATCAAAAATATAAAGGAAATGAATATATTTAAAACAAAAGTAAAAACATGGCTGAGAGATCAAAGTGATAATAAAATTACAAACATCATGAAGACGATATAAAGACAATCCATAACCAAATACAAATATTTTAAAAAACTACAGGCCACCTCAGAACAGGAAATCCTAGTGAGGAGGTCTGTGAAAAAAAAAATGAATCTATACTTATACTATACATGTACAAACCTTGCTATTGAAACTAATAATAAATAAATAAATAATTTTGGAACTCTGGTCATGCAAAACCACACAAACCAGGAATTTAGCAGAGAAACAAGATGTTTCTAATGATTCCATGACAGTTGATCCCCCCACATTTGGCTCCCGGCATACTTATATACAATATGCAGTCGTTCAAGGGAAAATAAGGTATACCTACTTACACAAAATATACCATTCTCGTAAATTTTGGTATGAAGTTATTAAGAAGTTTATTAGAATGTACCGCCGAATAACAAAACTATAAAACATATTTTCATTCAAGTGAATCAAAAATAAAATTACTTGTCTATATACTGTTTATACGAGCGAACAAGCACAAAAAATCGCCATTGAAAATAAATTTGTTTGATATTCATACCAACTTATTATCCTATTTGAGACAAGCATTATGTGTACATGCCAACCTCTTACATGACGCTCATACATGACGTAATCATAATTTTGTACCTTGATATCTCGGTAAATTCATACTCGATTGAGACGAAAATCGTACAAGTACTATATATTCTTATATATTCCGTACCATATATTCTTCTTCGCAGATACCTGTCAATTTATCAGCTATACATAAGAGGGGGGACCCAAAAGTAACAGGAATTTCGTCATAACTTCTTCATTTCTCAATATTTTTACATCAAATTTTGATTACCTTGAAAGTATTCTCCATTGACCACAATGCACTTCTCCAAACGCTTCTTTCATTGTTCAAACCAGTTTTTAAATAAACTTAAGAGGGCATTACAAGAGAAAACCAGAAATATGTCATTTTCAAATCAGATTTTAGACGTATTGACTCTTTTCCACAAAAAATTATAAATGGATTTCGAAAGATTGTTCTTTTATCTAGCATTCGCATGTAATAAATTTTGAGAAATTTTTAGTATAATAAGGTTATCGCATAGGTCGTTGGCAGATTTGTTAAATTTTCAAAAAAGATTTTGTATTATACCACACCCATTTCAAATAATTTAATCATGCAGTAAAATAAATCAATACATTATCTAGCAAACGCATGTTTTAGAATTTTAATTTTAGTTTCATTAAAATCATTAAAAAATATGTACGTACATGTGTTTCTTGACGAAAATTGGTCCATTTGTGTATTTATTTGCGCACTTACAAACTAATATATTTCAGATTTTTTTAACATTCTTATTAAATTTAGACATTATTGAAAAATGATAAATACTTATAATCAAAAAAGTAGTGTGCCAACCGCCGCACGTAAAGGTAGTGTTCGCCGCGCTATTCGCGATGTTACCGGCACGTATATTGTTACCGCGCGTGTAAGGTAGTGAGTGCTGTGAGTGAGGCGGCAACCAAATATTAAGAGGGCCTCCGACTACAAATAATTATGCCGCCACGTAAGGGGCCAAAGACCGAAAGGTCTCCCGGCCAAGGGGAAACATTAAATATCGGGGAACAATTGAAAATATTGTCCCTGAATATTGAGGGAACATCTGTCTCAAAGGTGGACTTTTTAGTAAAAACACTCAACGACAAAAACATTGATATCCTGCTTCTCCAGGAGACCCATATCGCAGAAATCAAAAAATAACTACAAAAAGTACATTATTTTAATAGTTTTATCATCACGCCTTTCAGCATTTTTGGATGAAGGTATAAATTAAAGCTAATTTGGATTGAAATAAATTCAATATTGAGTTATAATTTTAAAAAGCTGGTTGTAACCGCCTTGCACAATCGTAAGAACAACTTTCGACGAAATGTGGATTTTCGTCCGCTGGCTGGTTAAACGCTATTTGCCGCTCGTGCACTGGTGTGTCATGAGATTTTACACGCGATTTTGACCCTTATGTATAAAGAAAGTGTATGAAGAACACGGTCAGAATCGCTTGCTCTATTATCGCCCTTTACCATAGCGAAACCTGCAATGCGCCTACTCACTCCAAATAATTTATATTTAATTTTCAGCGAGCGCGGGGATGTGCGCAGTTTTTGCGCATGCGCGGGAAAAATTCCTTTATCTACGATTTTGACCCTTCTATGTATAAAATTTGTAAAGGACAGTGTCAGAATCGCTGGACACGATATGTCATTTCTGCCGCCGGGTGCCGCGTCATAATTTATGCGTCTTACTCGACTAAAACATCGTAAAACCTGTCAATTTACGTAATTAACGCAAATAATGTTGTTTTGGTAGATAGTTTATTGTTCTAGGAACGTGTTTCAGTCAATAAAATATACAATAGCTCAAAATTAATCCACAAAACATTAATTTCAAAATTCAAAGTGGTGCTTTTTGCTGGCCTTCCATGGCAAGCAAGGGGTTAACCTGTCAAAGGCCCACAAATTCCAGGAAAAATACGGAAATTTCGTAACAATACACGATTTTGAATTTTTTTTTATTTATTTATTTATTTAATTATTTTCATATTACATTTGGTTATAAAATGACGTATTTCCCATCTCACTAGGTGTGAAACGCCTGTGTTGAGATGGCAATTTACAGAGTGGTTATCTAAGATTTTGTAGTAATATTATGAAAATGGCAGGTTAATATAATTTTTTTTCTTTAAATATACAATTCAAGTATGTTACATATATATAAAAAGATTGCAGTAGGTACATGGTTACATATATACACACAGTAGGTATAAAGGCAAGTCTGTTTTTAAATACTTGTGATGGATATGTTTATTTGAGGTGATCAATGATTTTACTTTTAAATGTACTTTTGGTTTGCGTGTTTCTAATTTCAGGAGGTAGAGAATTGAACAGCTTTGTTGCATTATATTTAAAACTTCTTTGCCCATAAGAAGTTTGACAAACTGGGATGTTGAAAGATTTTACATTTGACTCTCTTAAGGCTCTTGTGTTCATTCGTTCTTCAAACATGTGTGTATTTTTAAATTGATGAAGCAGGATATTTTTTTAATACAATTTTTGCAGGTTCGGAACATTTAGTGTCTTAAAAATAAAATCAGTGCTTGTTCTCAACGGGACTTTAAGAATAACCTTCAAAATTAGTTTTTGAATCTTTACTAAAGGCTCTAGGCAAGTATTTGTGGCACTACCCCAGCTGATAATACCATATTCAAGTGATGATTGTATAAGAGCACAGTAAACTTGTTTCAGTTGTTTTCTATTTAAAATATCTCTAACATTTTTAAAAAAATAGACGAGTTTCCTCAGTTTTGTCGTTAGGTTTGTAACATGTACGTTTCATTTAAGAAGATCATCTATTTGAATACCAAGATATTTAATACTGTCAACTCTACTTATAGAAGGACAGGTACATGGAGTTAATAGGGGGTTACAGCTGTGGAGTTTAAGGCTTTGTTGTGAAGGCAAGAACTTATTTGAAATTCGAAATGTTAGGAATTTAGTTTTGTCTGTATTCAGGGTTAATATGTGATCATTAAGCCAATTTTTAACAATACGAAAGCCATTTTCTGCCGTTTTAAAGACTTCATCCCAAGATTTGGCGTGAAATAGCAAGACCGTATCATCGGCAAAACTTGTGATTTGTCCACAAATTTGTAGGTTACATAGATCATTAATATAGATTAAGAATAATAAGGGTCCTAGGATGCTACCTTGTGGAACGCCACAATGTGATTTTTGGGAACTACTATAGGTACTGTTTATTTTAACACATTGCGTTCGATCAGTTAGATAACTATGAAATAATTGAAGAACTGTATCTGATATTCCTATCCTCTTAAGTTTATCTAAAAGTATTTTGTGGTTCACAGTATCAAACGCCTTTGCAAGATCAAGGAAAATTGCTAAACATTTATTTCCTTTGTCGACATTACTTATTATGAAGTCTGTAACGTTAGCGATGGCGTCTGAGGTTGATAAGTTTTGGCGAAAACCAAACTGATTTGCTGATAATGTTTTACTAGAGTCAAGGTAAGTAATCAATTGATTTCTTAGTATTCCTTCAACAATTTTAGAGAGTGCACTTAGAACACAAATTGGTCTGTAATTGGTAATTTCAGTTTTTTTTCCACCTTTAAAAATTGGAGAGATAATCCCTTGTTTTAATACATTAGGGAAACAACCTTGAGTGAAGCTCTTATTGATTAAGAATTTGAGGGGAACGGCTATTAAATTGAATGTTTTGTTGATTAATTTTGAGCTATCATATATTTTATTGACTGAAACACGTTCCTAGAACAATAAACTATGTACCAAAACAACATTACTTGCATTAATTACGCAAATTAATAGAATAATTTTACCTACCAATAAAATTTATATTTTGTTTCCATCGATGCCTGGAATCCATTATGAGAGAGAGCTAGCTCTTTCGCCCTTATAGTTTCAGTTTCGCGCGTGTTTATTCCCTATATTTGCCCTTTTTTTATTCGACTTGCCACATTTTCTCTCTGCTGGCAACATGATGTTTTAGTCTAGGAACACGCGTCAATATTGACAGCTTCAATTTGCGCCAAAAATGACATTTCGATTCCACAGATAAAATATCAATGATGTTGGCGCAAGCGATTCTGACCTTGTTTTCATACAAATTCTGTACATAGAAGGGTCAAAATCGCAGACAAACTTTTTTATTTTGAAATATTTTTTTCGCGCATGCCAAATGAGCGTTTCCGGCCGATTACAGGTTAACCGGTCAAAGGCCAGGCCATTTCGCGGAAATTCGCAAAACTTCACAAAAAAACACTAAAAAAGCACCATTTTGAACTTTGAATTGAATGTTTTGTTTATAAATTTTGAGCTATTGTATATTTTATTGACTGAATCACGTTCACAACACAATAAACTATCTGCCAAAACAACATTACTTGCATTTATTACGTAAATTAATAGGTTTTACGATGTTTTATTCGCGGAACGCGTATTTATTGCGACAGTTGAAAGCGCGGCAAATTCTGACAGCCGATTGTCATAGAAGAAATCGTTTTAAAAATATTCCAGGGTTGCAAGGTGAATGAAACTTGTAGCGTCTCCGAGAGTAATGATGGCGCAAGCGATTCTGACACTGTTCTTCATACAAATTGTGAACATAGAAGGGCCAAAATCGCAGACCAAAAGTTTTTTGTCGGAAGTATTATTCAAATATTTGAATTATTTTCTCGCGCATGTGACGCGCGCGCCGGCGCGACTCCGGCCTGTCACCGGTTAATGACTGAATGGTCCAATTTATCCTACTTATAAGGTTTTTTCTGCTCCTGCATAAGAAGAAATCACATGTATTTTTTTTAGTACAAAGTATATTGAAACATTCAGAATATTATGATGAAAAATTAAATACACGTGATATCTCATTATACCCCCCCCCCCCCCCTTGTGATTATTCATGATTTTTTCCGAACCCCCCCCCCCTTTCGAGCCTCACGTGATTAATGGATGACCCCTTATCGGGATGTCCTTTAGGCCTTCCAGCGATTTTTGTTTTATCTCCACAGTGGCAAAACGCTTTCATGTCCTTTCATGTCCCTTTTCAATGTGAGGAACAAAGAGAAGTCACAGGGGGATAGAGATCACCTTGGAAAAAATTCAGGGTCCTCTTTGAGCGAAGTTCAAAACATGCTTGAATTCAACGCTACCTTTGCTCGTCTGTGAGAAGGCGTGGGACAAATTTGACTGCAACCCTTCTCATTTGCGATTCTTCGGATAAAATCCTCTGAATTGAACTCCATGACATTCCAGACATCTCACAGAGTCGATCAATGGTTCGGCCCATGAACGAGGGCATTGATTTTGTTGACGTTTTCATCAGTTTTTGACGTTGAGGGGCGTCCAGAACGGGATTGGTCTTCAATTAACATTTCTCCATTTTTAAAATGTGAAAACCACTCGTAAACTCTGGTTTTACCTAGGGCAACATCCCCCAAAAGGAAACAAAATTTCACAGCCGCGCGTTGCTCTCAAAAATCTGCCATCACGTTTTCACCGAAATGGAAAAAGTTGTTTTACTAAAAAAATTCTCACGATCAAACCGATGCACTCCCAGCGACACAACTTCGCACACTGACTCTAACCCTATAACTAGCTGGTTCCCCAGCATGCGTTGCAATGCCATATTCAATGAAATAAATTGTTTCTCCCTGCATGTCCTTTCCCGTGTGTCCCCATTCCCCTCCCGCATCCCCTTCCGCATTCCCCTTCCACCTTCCCCGCCCACCCTCACCCCTCTCGCTCCCCGGTCTCGCAAACCCCCTCCCGCATTCCATATATGTATTCAGTCCCAGTACATTCAGTTTTCAAACATGCATGCCACCTATTACAATTTTTTTATTCAAATTTTCATTTTTCGTATATTACAAATATTCATTTTTGTAAATTATAAGAACAATCAATCAAATTTGGTACCTAATGTAGGTACCTATTTAAAATATCTATAATTTTAAAAATCCATTGACAATTCTTGTAATACAAAAACAAAACAGCTGTCTGCTAAATTCAATTCATCAAACTGTAAAACGTGCGAAGTTAAAATAGTCGTTAAGTATTCTGAAATTATCCAATTTTCTGCGCAATTTTTTTAAATTTTTCTTTCCGTAAGACCCTTCTAAAAAGTATTAGAAAACTTTTTTAAAAAAAGATTAATGAAATAGGTAAAGTCGTGATTGGCGTGACTAAGGGAAACCGGGATTCATTTGTACATGTATATATTGCAAATTCTTTAACAACATCGTCGCAGAAAGGCTGAAGTTGTTTTTGAAATGATTTTAAGTTTGAAGTTGGTAAATAAAATGAAAAAAAAAAACATAACTTTATTTCAATTATAATTACGGGGGGGTCAATTGTCGGGTCACCGTTTCTAATAGAAACATCTGCGCCAACCATGATGATGACATTGTGTCCATAGGCCATCTTTATTCTGGGACAAGGTATAAAACAGTCATGTCATTTTGTCGGAAGATAAAATACTGTTTGTACTTAGATATTAAGTATATACCCTAATTATTAATGGTGTCATTTGAGAAATAAAACATTGTTTGTTTATTAACCCCTCCGCAACATAAGCAGATATAAGCATTAAAAATAGGACAGCAGTCAAGTACAATAAGCGTGTTTATACGTCAGCGCGAGTGTTTCCATAGAAATCGTTATAACTCCGTTATTGTTTTAGTTACATCCCTAAAACAAAAAGTCAAAGGTCGATAGTAGATCAAGCTGCACATTTCTATCAAGTTGTCTATGGAAATACATAACAGGAATCAGCTGTCAATCGTGTAGTTGACAAAAATATTTACCCGCGCAAATTTGCTACCGGCAGCTCCACCGCGCTCCACATTTAAAATTTTTATTAAATATTTTTATATGAAATGATAAAAAAGTGAGGTGACAAAAGTGTTTGTTACACATATATACAATAGAATAAATATTGTTGTTTGCATAATCTGTGATTTTAGTACCGTTTTCACATAAAAACATCACGTGAGTCATTTTTACTTATTTTTAATGTTTGCGTTCTAAATTTTAATATTTACGAATGCTAATATTTATTTGTAATATAATAATTTGAAAGCCTATTTTGTAACCTTTCTAAAACAGTTTTTACTATTCGGCTACGTTCAGAAATGTTTCATTTAAAGAGCTTTAATTGTGAAGCGGTTATAACTAAAAGTTTTCGTAAAATGTCATTTCGTTTGACACCAAAAGCTAATATTCTCGAAAATTCGGAGGGGTTAAATCATTTTACGCGATGCAAATATTTATGTTTTTTATTAGACCTATCTAAAACATGAAAGGATGCCGACATCAGGTGACACATCAGCTGGTCTGTGTGCTGTAAAACTAGTTAAAAGGAATAATAATATTGTTTGCAATGCATTTTCTGTGCAGGAAATCTTGAAAATAAAATAGTTAGAATTTTTTCTGACTTAATCAAATATACATAATTGCATACTGAATAGTCACCGCCTCGAAAGACAGCATGTGACGGCCACTAATAATTTTTTTATGTGAATACCTCATAAGAGTCACAGCTGCTCCTGTCTGGAACCAGTGAGACTACGGCATCCCCAATTGGGGTATGCTGTGAGACTGAAGGGAGCGGGGAGGGGAAGAGGAAGATGGGGGAGGACCTGGCTATTCAGATCTGGTCACCAAACACGGCTAAAGCCATTTCAAGCAACGTTTCAATTGTGAATGGTGGTCTTAAACCAGGGCAATATTGAGATTATCTTCCACTCTGGAACGGGCTGCATATATACTATTCATTATTTTTTTTTAATTAATTGTGAAATAACACAAATTAATCCAATAAAATTAATTTGCCCACGCCGGGATTTGATCCTGCGATTCGATTACGAGTCAGGAGTCTTACCCCTCGACCACGGCAATATACCTAAACTTTGAGAATATAACACACATATCATTCTCCATCCTCACACTAAGCAGATAGCATAGTTACATGGAGGCAGTTCTTACCAATGGCACTGATCCTAGATAATAGAAACAAGGAAGATGGGCCATGAACCATTATGAGTATGAAACTGGGCCCATAATGCTTATCCCCAAAACTTTCATTACGTAGCTGTTTTGGTAGTCTATGCAATTTAGTGGCAGCTTTGCAACAGTCGACACGCTTCTGTACCCTCCCTTTGTTTCTATTGTCTATGCGCCGAATATCGAATCCTATAACATAATTTTCACAACATTAGATATGTTTTAACACCCATTACCCCGTTTCAGACGGCAAACAGTGACATCCACCCCGTGCTGGATAGAGCTGCACCTCAACGGGCCGCTGCAGTGGCTCGACCGGGTGCTTACGCAGATGGGTTCCCCACGGCTCCCCTGCTCTTCTATGTCGTGAGCACCGGCCCAAACAACACAACTTGCAATTATACTACCTACCTTCTATTAGTGTCTATACAGTTACACCCTCACTTTACTACACTCAGACATCTGAAGTAAAATTATACAAAATTAGCTCCTAATGCTGTGTCCAGATGCATGTAATGTGTAAAGTAATTAAACGTGAATTAGTCATATGGACATTATATGCTATCATCCTTACATGTAATGCTTGTGCTGATTCTGCCGCTTGAACACCAAGGCAAGTGCTATTAATGCTTGTCTGGGCATCTTTCGTATTGGGTTGTGCATTTGGTTGGCAATTGGATCAACTCGAACAACAACAGGATTTACGACTAGATTGTGTGGTGTCATAGACAAACATATTACATGCGCCTGGACCCGTCATTATGCTACCATATTTACTGTTTATATTGTGAAATCGTCGACTTACAACTAAAATAGTCTAGGGGTGAGTTGTTTCCAACTCTGCCACATTTGATTGATAATCAAATCAACGATCAGCGCCATTTTGATCGTCGATCAAATGTGACAGAGTTTTAAACGCCACGACCTGAGTGAAAACAGAAATTTATGCTGAGAGATTGACCGCAACCAATTCAGGAAATTAAGATTATTTTGGGACAACATGTACTGAATTATGAATATATTAATGTCCGTGGTTACTGATTTCAATGCGGCTAATCTTTCGATAAAACCACACTTTACTGAAAATAAAAGCCATTCGCTTCAACCTTTCTAAAGTTGCCAAGTAAAAATGTACCTCAATGTTTTCGATAAAGGATCCATAGGGGGTATTTCACCATCTCTCAATAAGCGCTATCCATAGAAACAACTGCATTATACAGAGGTTACAACAGACAGGATAAGGATTGAAAAAGCGATGTTGCCAAGCAAACTCGCACGATAACTAATTATCTGTGGTGAAACGATCGCCGATTTTATTGCAATGTTCATACTATGTTTAAAGTTATTGAACGAGTAGTTGTTTAACAGTTTATTTTGAGTCAGTGAAATCACCCCTTAGTGTCTTTGTTATAGAATCTCAGCACTTAGTGGATATTACCAGTTTATTTTGATTGTAAGTCAATGAATGCTGCTAAACTTCTGTTCTAAAGAGAACAATCTCATTCCGTTCACGATTGTATTGTACGCATCGGCATTAGATAATGTAATAATACAATAAAACATAGTCTATTTGAGTAGAAATCTGTAGGCAACCAAACCGCGGAACATATTGAGATTGTTGTCCGAAGAACAAACAAAATATTTTTCATATCTACCATAGTGCACAGAAATAGTTAAGACATACATATTTTTTGGTTTGTATTATAAAACTGACATGTTTTGTCCGTAGTTTAATCCGGTAAGTGATGTCATTAATTTTATTATATAACTTTTGCAATTGTATCACGGGGGAGAATGGTTGCAATCATTTTTTTTTCTATTACACAATATACAATAACATGTTGCATTATGATTGTGATTTTAGTTTTGTGTGGGTTTTGTAAGTACATATATTATCTGAATGAACGTTCAAAATAAAGATAGTTATTGTGAATAAGGAAAATTAAAACTTGATTTAAATTCAAATCATTATTAATTGTGTAAATGTATTTTTAAAATTATTATTATTATTATTATATCTTTAAATTTACCAAGCTGCAAGATTTGGACTTAAAAATTTTCAACATGAATTTATATTATTGCAAAGATTGTTGACATTTTTTTAATCTGCATAAAAAATAATATTATATACTGAACAATACAAATTTATGCTTATTAGTTTCACATCCACCATTTATTTATTGTACAACAGCTAATTATATCATACGAGTTACATTTTATTTGATATGCTCATTTTCTATGTGAAACTGAACAATTGTGTGATGCCAACAGACCTACAGTGGTGGGTGTAAATCTAATAAGAATCAAAAATCTGTGCTCTAAATTTTTTTATTTTATTAGTTTCTTTGAATCGTCTATTGTGAGAGCTTTTAGCTTGCTGTGCGTAAAATCCATACTGTGCTTTAAAAAAATTATGTTTTTTTATAAATTGAAAAGAAATATTTGGCTTGCATTTTAAAATTGTTACCACTGCTTACAAAGTAAGAAAAGAAAAGTGTATACGAAGAATTGAAATATTTTTATTATTATAAAATGTTTTGTTATATTTTTGACATTGAGAATAATGAGCAGTAATTATTTTGACATACATTTTTCTATGTAAATTTAAATTGAAATGTTTCAAACATGAGCAATATGAATGTGGGGCCTCAGTGGATGTGGGGAGAGAAAAGTATAATTTAGGTAAAGGGGGGAGTGTTGCGAAGGAATGTCGATTTGCTAATAGACAGAAAAGTCCCAACTGCTCGCAGTTAGTAGAACTAAGACCCCCATTGGGGAAGTGGGAAAGGGGAAGTATAATGTTAAGAGAAAGGACCTGGCTATTCAGATCTGGTCTCTTACACTTTTATCGAATGAAGGGCATATTTACTAATAACATAATTTATCATTAAAAATTTGAATTAGCAAATCAACGTTTCTTCGTATGCAGAACAAATTGATTTATCTTTTGTATGGATGTTTTAGGTGGAGGTTATTTGGTGCTAAGGTGACTCTGTCACGGTGAAAAGTCAAAAAGGGATCTTCCATTGATCGAGAGGAGGTGGTTTTGTGTGTACGCGGAGAGGATAGAATGTTTGCAACTTTATCTTTCACTGAGATCAACTACTATCATCAGAACTGCGGGACAAAAGACAAAATTGAAATTTGAAAACATATCGAATGTTTGATTTTATTTTAAATTTTTATATGTTGCAATGCCCAAATGGAGTAGGCTCCAGCGACATGTGTCTGAAATTTGCAGATATTTAAAATATCAAAAACAAACACGCGTTTTAAACGTTTTTATTTAATATTTCGTTTAATGTTGCTTTTTAAATGCCGACGATTGTCCTGTAATATCAAGTGTTTTAATGTGATTAAGAAGTATGTGAAATGAAGGTAAAATGTTGTTTATATCAGAAAGAAAGTCTATTTTATGGTGGCGAGAGTAAAACTTGAAACAAAACAAATTTTTAAATTGAAGTTGGGTTTAAAATATTATTGAAATTTGCCAAATAAATATCTGTAGGTCGATATTGTTCGTCCGTATGAAGGTTTGTGATTATCTGCGCGTAGAAATATGTGAATGCGGCGGCTCGAAGTGTGCGAACTATGTCTGTTCAAGTTATTTGTAAAAGTATATATCGATAATCTTAAATAATGGACAGATTTAATGATGCGCAGATGTCGCCCGCATGTTAGTTAGGTCGGTAAATATCAGATAATACGATGCAATATTATTAAGTCAAATGTGTTGCATTTATGGGGTACCATTTCTTTGGACTGCTGCTCAGTATGTATTCAAATGATTTAACAGACATGCTACTAAAAATTCTATGCGCCTATCAGGTGGAGTTTTCAGTAGTTAAAAACAAAATTAACTACAACACAACTAAAAAAAACCATTTACATCATTAGTGATTCTTCTGAATTCTTTTAGTTCACTTTGGATGAATTTTGAGTTCTTTCGAGACACTTATGATGACTTTTTAATTATTTTGGACAATTTTAAATAGTGTCTGCATACTTCTTGGCACGTCTTAAGGATAATAGAGTGAGTTTTTAGAAAGTTGGTTGTTATATATACAGTGCGGCTCAAAGATTTGGTAATTGTGTGGTGAAAGAGAATGTTGTGTATGGAAAGCAATTTAAGAGGTGATATTTTTCATAGGGCAAGAAATATTTTACTATAATCAAATCATTTTTTATAAATTCAATATTTGATAGAAGGTAAAGCATGCGACGCTTGCAGAGCTGAGATCCAAATACAACCTCATTCAAACTATTCAAATACTAAAATGAATCATTTTCTCTATTCAAAGCAATACCAATACCACTTACAGTCAATTTGTTGTTCTTTCTTGTAATTTCAACTTAAAAACAAGAGTATTTTTGCTACAATAAGACCAGTAATCATATTCTCTGCTTAGTTATAAAGATTTTAATGCTAAAAAATATCATGATATATTTTTGTAATCATATTTTGAAACCAGAATCTGCCAAATTGTAAGAATTTATTTTGGTTCTATGCAATGCAAGCGTCGGCAGTATTCTCAACTAAAGATAATCAAAAGTGTATGTATGCAAAGTGTAAAAAATCTAATTGAAAAGAGAATTTCTTGATTCAACGTGTATTTTTTTTTCATGTTTACAATTTGGTAGGATAAATTTTTCATATGGAGTGTCGTTTCAAGATTTCAGAATTTGAACTATAAATTATTGAAGAGAAGATATTGTAGATTTTATTCATCGACCTGTGATTATTTTACACATATTGACCGGTTAGTAGCGAGGGGGAAAATGCGTGAGTTTCCCCCCCGGCATCACACGTTTAATTCATCTTCTAGATATGTCATTAATCATTGCACAAGCAACAGTTGCAGTTTTTCAAATATTGCTAAATTATTTATAACCCGAGAAGTTTGTTTTTTCTTTTTAACCTCTCAAAAGGCCAGGAAAACACGGAAATTTCCTAACAAAGCACCACTTTGAATTTTGAATTGAATGTTTTGTGGATTAATTTTGAGCTATCGTATATTTTATTGACCGAAACACATTCCTAGAACAATAAACTATGTACCAAAACAACATTACTTGTGATACGATTTTAGATTTTCACGGCCAAAAATTATTTTGTTGTTAGTTTTTGGGGTATTGTGCCGTGTTGCGCTACCTCCTTCTTTAGCCAACGCTGTCCGAAACATTGGCACAACAAAAACTAACAACAAAACATTACTTGTGTTAATTACGTAAATTAATAGGTTTTACAATGTTTTCGTCAAGTAACACGCAAGGGACTTTGACAGAAAGAATCGCGGCAAATTTGACATTTCGATGCCACAGATAAAATCATTTAAAAATATTCTGGGGTCGCCAGGTGAATGAAATTTTTGCCTATGTCGTGGGTAAATGTTGGCGCAAGCGATTCTGACCTTGTCCTTTATACAAATTCTGTACATATAAGAGTCAAAATCGCAGACAAACATATTTTTTTCAAAAAATTTTCCACGCGCATTCGCCCAAACCGCACCTGGATTCGCGTCTCCGGCAAATAAGAGGTTACCCCTGGAAGACAGGTAGTATTTTCTAAATATCTGAAAACCAAATATAATATTGAAAATTATATTTGAAATAATTGACAGGCTTCTACAATATCAACTTTTTTGCTTTTGAATTTTCATAGACAGTAACAAAGTGCGTTAAAAACTTCTAAAACCTAGCTCTACACCTACATATTGCAGTTCATTTGTAGGTGTAGTCATGATTTCACTGCACTGCTATTGTAGTGTGTCGTATCCTAGGGGTTAAAACTAAAATGAATAATGTGTGTATGTAATCAACAGTTTTCAAAAGATACAATATTTTTTAAATTTAATTTATTGTTCATAATCTGGAGGATCTTGAAACAGATGTTAGGTATCACGTTTAGCGTGAGAGTGTGGTAGAAAATTTTGTAACGAACTTAGATTGTCAAAGGAATATAAATTTATTGTAACTTAATGGAGGAAAAAAAATTAGTCATTTTTAAACTCTCGGTGTGAAGTAAAATAGTGATGGGCTGTGCATTTACAAGAATATGAAATGTTTAAATAAAAATATTTTAAATTCAATTTGGATGAAATCATTTTTAAGATGGCTGTAATGTTTGTAAGTAAAACATCTTAGTAAATCTCAAAAGTCAATGCTTCAAAATTGTGCAGAATTAATTTAGTCATTTAAAAAAATATATGTATATTGTTTTTTATTACTGCGAATGCATCTGAATACCATTTTACGGTGACAATAATCCTACTTGGGAAGAAATAGAGATTTTTCTTTTTGTACTGTTTGTCTCTCCTTGATGAATAGTGATAAAAACATTTGCTTACACGAATATGAATTTTCATTGTCTGTATTTTATTTTGTAAATGGTTAAGCACACTTTGAATAGTTTGGTTGGCGCGTATGCTGACCAACTTCTCAACTTGCGCAATGCTCTTATTTTTCTGTGTACAAATTTCATTTGATTGTTTTAAAAGCAAAGAGCTTTTCTTGCGTATTTTATGAACGCATTATATAAAATTAGCTGAAAATTTTAGCCTGTAAAGAACTTCACAGTAATTTTAATAACTTTTTTTTATATTATAGTTTCTGTCCCTCTAAAATTGTTTTGAAATATTTTTTGTTCATTTTTTTTTACTGCTGGATCAGTAAAAAAGTAGCTACAACGAAGGAAATAATGCAAAAAAGTATCTCATCTCACTTAGAATTACTAGTTTGTATAAATTGGTAGTTAAACACACACTTTTCAATGAAATAGTACTATTTTTATCAACCAATAATCAAATAGACTCAGATCCGACTAAAAAATGTTGCCATATATTAATGTTAAAAAAAACACACAAATGCATGTTCCTATACAAAATGTAAACAATTACTGGAGAGAATAACATTTAAAATAGTGTAATTACGTTTAAAAACACATAAACCCTTTAAGTACGTATTTGCATAGGTCTAAGTTTAATATTACTTTTAAATATCTGTTTTTAAGTTAATTATTATAATAGTGGGAAATTAGTATGTACTAGAGTCCCAAATTGATAAATAACTTTATAGCAAACAACAAATCAATAATAGATGTCCAATCAATACTCGGGCACCGAGTGGAGAGAAACACATTGTTTCTTAGTAAAATGATTGAGGTGTCAAAAGAATTTCTGTTAATCCAACTTTTTATTGACTTGTATGTTTTTGGGCATCTTTTTGTGTTAAAATTGGCCATTTTGCTAATTCTGTAAACCAAAAATGACCAACAACTTTTGACAAAGTGCCCACTTTGTCAGTGGTCGGATGGTCCGTCTAAGCATTATATGAATCACCCTGTATTATATTATTATTGAAATAATCATTGTTTTAAGTT
The DNA here is from genome assembly GCA_929108145.2 of Limnephilus rhombicus. Lineage (NCBI taxonomy): Eukaryota > Metazoa > Arthropoda > Insecta > Trichoptera > Limnephilidae > Limnephilus > Limnephilus rhombicus. The sequence goes on from OV815296.1 coordinate 8,488,778, forward strand.
CTTTGTTGTTTTAAGAGTAAATAAAAATGCGTTTTGATTTTGAACATCTTAAAAGTATGCGTTGTCCAAATATTATATTAATATTGTGTATTTAAAATTACGTTTAGGCCATTTTATTTTAAGGATTTTATTTTCTGAATGTTTTCATCATTATAATTATTGTTTTAATAAAATATATTTATTTTGTTAAAATTTATCTTTTTTTCGTAAAAAAATTGTAACAATGTTCATATTTATATGTAATATAATTTAATCATCAGCAGTTTGTAATTAAATATTATTTTATAAAGTAATTTTTCATCATTATTAAAATCGTTTCACATAGCCCAAGTTACACAAAAAAAAAAGATTATATTATAACAGGCTTATAATTTTATGTGTTATTATAATGTACCATTGTTTAAACGGAATAAATAATAATGGTTTGCTCTTTACAACATTAGTTAAGTTTAAACATTCATTATTGTGTATTTGCTGATAATTTTACGAATGTTTTTTTATAGACTTTTTCATACTATGTAATTATAATATTAATGTCATTCAGTAAAATAAGCTATAGTTAAATAATGATATCAGTGCAGTACTGAGGAGATTCAGATTATTCATTATTGTTTCATATTCATTGTTATAGTTACATATTCAATTTTTATTTACCACAAAAAAATCATGAAACATTCATTACATCATTTTCATTGACTTTCTTTGCTACAATTATTTTTAATGCAATAAAAACGAAGAATGTTAATTTTGTGAATATTAAACTACATATTTTAAATATTGTCATTTTTATTACTGAATTTTTAACATTTTGAAAAGATTAAACCCAATTTTTAATTTTTTCTATGTTTATACATGATAATAAAAATAACTTGAACTATCGTGTGGGTGAAATAGCAAAAAATTGATTTGATATTAATTTCTTGTGCTAGCTGTTTCGCCTCCTGAAAGCATCAAAAAGTGATCTCTTGAATTTTGGAAATTGCCTCCACAAGGCGATACAGCCATCACTTGAAATAATTAGTCTGATTTTTTGTTCGATTTAAAAAATTCTTGTAATAAGTTGTACTAAATTCAATTTCTGTTGCATTATTTTAACATGTTTTTGTCTGGTTGTATCAATCTTTAGTCATTTTTTATTTTAAAAAAAATTATGGTACAAAATTGATAACCTTGATTATTAATACTGAAAGTTTGTGACGGCCGTGACTGGTTACACTAGGAATTCATATTTGATTTAGGCGCACACGAGTGACTTGTGTCAGTGACTATTTCAAAATCCAAAAAAACCTAGCCTTAAGTCGCCTCAGCATGCATTCGAACCACCTTAATACATATACAGCAATGGATTTGAAAATAGTCGCCCAACCAAAATCATTCATGTGCACACCTGGCTTTATACTTTATTCTTGCAATTCCTAATTTTATTACCCAATACCGATTGACCTACTGAAGTTTTACCCATTCTCAATATCATATTCATTAATTTTTCTCAAAAGGCAGTTACAAATTTTAAAATCAATGAATCACGCCTTCAGATCATTTTATTGTGACAACGCAAGAGGGTCACACTGCTCTAAAAAAAATCAGGAATAATTATCAGAGACTTTTTCTTTATTATTTTGTTGTTTCTATGATGAAACCCTATTTGTCGCTAATCTCTTCAATGAATATCGTGAAATGTATGATTATTTACGTCTAAAATCCTGTTTTTATCGTAAATATGGTGGAAGTGTTAAGGAATTGCATTCATCTCATAACAGGCTAGCCTCGTCAATAATAATAAATATGGTTGTTGGATTTTGTACCATTGCAAGTGAGCTGTGTCTCGATTGAGTATTGTCACACAGTTAATACAACGTAATAATATTAGTTATGTGAAATACTTTTGTAATATTACTGTAGTGATTGTACATGACCATACTGTAGTTGATCTAACGGTCAAATGAGATTTATTAAAAGATGAAATAAATAATATTCAAACGCTTTATTATTTACTAACATACACACCCCCCAAGCAGAGCTTGACCTACTTCTGCAGGACTACACTTGTGTCAGATGCTTATCCTCCGCCAATCCCCTCCCTGGTCCACTGTTCCAGTTGGGTATTCTTGTATTAACATTAAGAAGTAACAGGCACCAATGCTTATAATTTTTGGGTCTTGCGTTGTGTCTCCACACACTTCAGAAATGATAACATTTCTATTCCGAAACACGCACCGGAATAATTCACTTAGAGAAAAGTACTTTAGAAGAATGAAAGATCGCACTACAGTTAAGTTTGCCAAAGTAAAAACTTATTTCATAATAATAATCAATGTATATACAGGGTGTCCGGGGGTAAAGTGCATTAACTTCGGGAGGTGATCCTACATGATAGTACAAGTAAAAAAGATAAATAACTTTTTTCGAAATTCCAACTTTTAGGGGTAGTTTTCTGGTAAAAAGATAAAATTAGACCGAAGTGTGCGGGCGGCATTATTATTTTCCACTGTTGCCGAATCCCTGCTCTAAGCGCTCAGTGTCAGTGTTGAATTCGAATGTAACAATTTTATTCGCGTAGTAGTGTTTCACTTTAAAAACTTCATTGCTGTTAGTCAAAACTTGTTGATTTAATGTGTCTTTATCTGGTGTGTATTTATTAAGACTGACTTAAAGGAACAACTTCATTCAGTGCATGTTTTTTTCAGACTTACTTTTGTTTGCTTAGTTGTAGACATGCCTAACCTGCCCAGCTGTAAAAATGGTGTTTATTTGTGCGTAATTTTATCATTGAATTGTGCCAATACTGCGTAATTTTGTTATTGAATTATTCGGTCAATGCCTTACTTTACCAACAAAGAACGGGCAGACATTCATTAATGAAATACGCCACAACGTACGAATTGATAATAATATTACTTTACGTTTACATGGTTGCTTACAAGCTGTAGGTAGACATTTTGAAAATTTGTTAAACTAGTTAAGCGTCGATGACACAGGGCTAGTTTACAAGCTACTATCTGTTAGTAAACTCGCCCAGTGTCATCGTGTCACTTGCTAACTAGCAGATTGTTAACAATCTACGAAAAAAAGTTGAAAGGTCGTCAACTTTACTCGCCTACACGCTTGCTTGTGATTGGTTTATTTATGTTTCCAACATGGCTTCCGATAAACAGCTGATTTCAACTGTCAAACATTGAAGAATTAGTTCACGCAGTCATCGTTATTCTTGTTACTGGCGCTAGCAGCGGCCTCAGTTTCCTACGCTTCTGAGCGAGTGGACAGTTTTGTGTGTCATCATGACAATCTCACTCGCCGATTTACCCGCTTTTAGATAGTAGCTTGTGACTCGCCGTGTGTCATTGAGGCATTAAAAGCGATGACATTAGTTAAGTGTTCAATTAGTTTATAACAATTTAATCGTTAAAAGCGTGCCTTCAATTGTTATTTAAGTGCAGTTATCTTTTTACATTTGGTTTAAAACATACGATCTGTATAAACGTTAAATTCTCGGTCTTGTTATTGTTTACAAACGGTTTCCATGGATACAGGCCAAATCACACCCAAGCAACGTTGCAACAAATGCGCCCGGCAAGCAAACTTGGGTAAGTGCTACTTTACACTAAGGATTTTTAGTAGATATCTCTTTTTGTATGGGAAAAAAAAAGTTGAAATTTCAGAAAAAGTTATTTATCTTTTTTACTCCTACCATAATGTAGAATCACCTCCCTAAGTTAATGCACTTTACCCCCGGACACCCTGTATATTATAAAAGAAAGTGTACAATATGTGTACTGCTAAAATTCAGAAACGAGGTACGGTCAAGGGAGTTATATGGTGTGGGAGACCTCTATCCCTCATCCATGAAGAAGGTTCCCACTTTTACCTGAAGGGTGTGCTTTTAAGGGCTGGAAGTTTTGCCCTCTAGAAATTTCTAGAACAGTCCACAACGTTCAAGAGCATTCCAGAACATCCGAGAACCATTCATAACCCTGAGCAATGCCGGGTGCACGTCAGCTATTAAATTTGGTTTGTATACACCACTACATATCTTGAATACATCACCATTACTTACTTTTAACCCCTGTTGAATTAGTCAGCCACCTCTGGTCAGGAACCACAAAATATTTGAAAAAACTGTACGGCAGGAGTGAGTTTTTTTTGTTTTTTTTTTATAAATTATCATAGATTAACTAAAAATAATATTACATTTTGAATTAAAACATCATCGACATCAATACACGAAAATAAACAAACATCGAAAATGACATGTCCACACAAAAAAACTGCTTCCATCCTCTGACGACCGCTAAATGACGCAAAAAGGATTTTTAAACTAAAACTGTGAAGTTCGTATTTTAGGTATATGTGTTCCAAAACTTCAACAAACTACGCGCAGATGTCAATAGAAGCCACTACAAAACAAAAAGTTTCATTAAATATGACGGTATTTGAATAATAGCCGCGGACGAAATGTTTCGCCCATACTCTTCTGGGCATTTTCTCGCTTCGCCCATACTCAAGAGGTTAAGAGCCTCCTTCTACCGGTATTTCAATGGAAGATGCTCTGAGGAAGTAGTGTCATTTATCCCTTCGGCACCGGTGCATGGTTGGGAAATATGATAAACATGCGTATTTTCCTTGGGGGCTTCTGTGTGAAGTTGATGTTAAAAAAATACTTGTATCATAAATATGTTGAAATTTGTATTATTTCCCTATACTTTATGTTGCATTAAATAAATTGTATTATTCCATTTAACTGTGATGAAAAGAGTTTGGGCTATTCGGTATGGGGGAGGTGCAGGAAATGGGAAAGAGGAAGGTAGGGAAGTACCTGGCTATTCATATATGTGGCCACCAAATACAGTTAAAGCCATTTCAAGCAATGCTTCGATTCCGAAAATGGTCACCATGGGGATGCTGAGAGTATCTACTCGTACCACCGAGTGCGACTCTTTGCATGAATACAATTATTCTCAACACTTTCCTTGTCAAGACAATTTGCTAAATGATACTTTCAATTTGAAAATTTTAATGTCTTCAAAGGCAATACATACAAGGCACTAATAATCTCGATTCTACATCATCAATGCAAGTAGCATTGCAAATTTCCTGTGATCTTTTCCTTTTATTCCGAACATTAGTTTTTAAATTAAAAAATTAGTATAATATTACCAAAGTATTCTAAATAAATCATTGCAAATGCATTCAGAATCGCTTGACGCCACCATTGCAGTAAATTCAAATCTCCCATTGAATTAACTTCAAGTTACCCCACGACTATCTAGGCAATCACTGCTCTACCCCCTCGACGAGCTAACCTTGATAAATGTATTTTCTACCAACCTTGATCTGGACCTATTTAAAGTACGGCGGTTAGGAAAATATTTATCACGATCCCTTTCACCGGCGTTATAAAAATTTGCCAATAAGTTATTTTATTATTTTGCACTAGTCCGGTACTTTCGTAACATAAATCACACATTTTCCCTCTGGCAACTTCAGTGAATGGCAACACTGAGCGCTAGTCGTCAAGTTTGACAGCTGTCTAATATTTTATTTATTTCATTCTATTGGGAAACTAATTTGTTTTCCAATAAGATTTTTAGCATTATTAAAAATATGAATTTTTAATGCTTCTCCGAGAGAGGGGGAAGAATGAGTGAAGAGAGGTTAGCAGATCAATACTTTTCATCTAACTAAACATCCCACTGTTCAATGATAACAAATCCTAATATATTTTTTAATCTATATTTACATATAAATCAGTGTCCGGTGATTATAGGATTGGGTAGGAACAGGGGATGGAATGCAACAATCATAACTTATGACATATATATTTGAATTCTTCCAGTACACCGTTTTCAATACTGGTTTTTTTCATTTTTGATTCGGCCAATTTCATTATTTCGTTTACTACTTAAAAATGTCATTTTGCCACTATTGTTTTTCATGTCCCCTTTATTCCTATATTTATGCCACAATCAATGGTAAGTAATTTAATTACAACCGGCTAAAAGATCTAACCAATTTAGTGTAAAGATTGGTGAAACAAATAAATGTTGAACATTGTTACTACTATTTTAAAAACTATTCTTTTATTTATTTATTGTTTCTTTACACTGTAGGTAAAAATGTTTACAATACAATTTGTTACCTCACTAGGACAAGCCTGTGTTGAGGTTAACAATAATTATACAAGTTAACAAAAAAACACAAAATTATACAGATTTTGAAAGAACAATATTGTTGTATTTCTTACAGATTGATATTACTACCATACTCCTTTAAAAGGTGATTTTAATGGCAATAAACAAGAAATTTTATGTTGCTTTTTCATTTGTATATTGTCAAAGCAATGATAAGTTTTTCAGACGACTCTTTGCATTTTGTATCAATGAAAAATTACCAATTTCTTTTGAATTTTTAGAGACGCGGAACAATTAATAGAAAAAGATGAAGAGGCAGAAGATTCAATCGAAAGTGAATTTTCCCCGCCTGATGGACAGGAGCACGAAGAGGAGGATGAAATAGAAGATGAGGAAGAAGAAGTGGAAGAATCGGAAGAGGTTAGATTATAATTTAAATATGAATCGAAAAACAGAAAAATCCGCAAATAAGAAGTTTTATTTTTTCAGTCTCTTGAATAGTAAATTAAATAATAACCTGAAATGGAATCCCCAAGTAAGGTATTCCAAGTGTTTTATTTTTGGCAATCTTATGAGAGACTTTCGCTGAATAGGTTTGGTTAGACTGAACTGAACACTGAACTTAAAAAACTATTTTTTTAATTAATTAAAAAAATTAACCCGTAAAAAATCAAGTGTTTTTACTATAATACATCCATTTTCAATTTTCGACCTAGTTGGCCGACTAGTAGCCAATTTCAAAGTATTTTTTTTCGTTTGACTGAGGATTGAACCTTCCTCACCAGGTACTGGCTTTTAAATTGCTGTGAACTTTTAAAATGGCTTTTTAAACTTAAAAAAATTGTAATAATTTGTTTAATTGAGGATTAAAACCTTCCTCCCCAGGGACTAGAGCTAACATCGCTAACAACTAAGCCAAATACTAATTGGATAGTGCCAATATTTATTTTGTATATTACCTGCTATAATTTTTTTTTATATAATGTCATCCAATTTCAGAAAAATGTGTGTGTGTGTGTGCAAGAGTGCCACCAAAAGTCGATAGAATGAATTGTCATCGACAATGAGTCTATTTTCCGAGTTTCAGCCCGATTGGATGTTGGGAAGTGGGTTAATTTCAACTTCATACATTCAAGAGAACAAAAACGAAATTAAAATAATTAATACAAATATTGAAGTATTAAATATTAAACTATTAACAATTCAAATAAATGAGTAAGGCCTAAGTGTAGGTATTTTGAATAGCACTTGATGCCCAAATGGTCTTGCAAACTATTTAGCCATTGTTTAACTTGCTTTACAGGATGAACACAATTCCCCCACTGAAGTGGAACAAGTTGTTATCAAAAAGGAAAGAGATGAATATGAAGAAGTTGACCCCAGCACAGAATTCCCTGACCTCCACATTCACCACAATCTCGCACCACAAATGGTCTTCAAACAAGAAGTACCTGACGATGATATAAATGCGTACGAAGCCATCTTCCCATCCAACGAAAATTCCACCACTCTCAAATACAAACGCAAAGGAAAGCGAAAATCCGGTAACTCTTCTTCAGAAAGCGACCTGCCATCCCCGCCACAATACCCATTCATATACGGCTGTGACTTGTGCGATTACAAGTGCAAGTTCCCGAGTGCGATCAAACGTCACCGCCTGTGTCACACGGGAGAGATGCCCTTCGCTTGTGATCAGTGCTCTTTCGTCTGCAGTCAATCCGGAAATCTAAAACGGCATAAATATTTGCACTCCGACAGGAAAGTGTTCTCATGCGACATCTGCGCTTTTACCTGTATACAGTTTGACTACCTAAAGACGCACAAACTCACGCATCTGCCCGTGAAACCGATCAAATGTGACGAGTGCGATTATCGCTGCGTTTCGACCAAGTTGTTGAAAGCGCACATGATGAAGCACACGCAGGAGCGTCCGTTTGGCTGTGAGCAGTGCACTTTCTCTTCGAGGTCAATCGCTAATTTGAAAATTCACCGGAGGATTCACACCGGGGAGAAACCTTACAAGTGTGATGTTTGCGCGTTTAGCTGCCGGCAGAATGGACACTTGGAGTCGCATAAGATGACGCATCTCCCGACGAAGCCATTTGCTTGTCCCACATGTCCCTTTGTGTCCAAGTCCCTTAGCAGTTTGAAGTACCACAAATTTACCCACACGGGAGAGAGGCCCTTTTCTTGCAACCTGTGCAGCTATACCTGCAAGCTCGCTCACCAGTTGAAGTTGCACATTAAGAGGATACACAAGATAGTGTTGGCTGACAGGCGAACGCAGGCCGTGAAGTTGGCTGCTCAGTCCTAGTCAATATACCTACACGAGATATTACACATGAGATTGATACAGTTGCCCGTAATTAGAGGAGCTGTACTATCATACCATTTGAATGCTGGGAGGCTGAAAGATGTCGCGCAGTGTTCCTGGCTATTCACAGCTAACCACTAAATCTTTGGAATAACCTTTTGATTCTGAACAGTGGTGACTCACAAGGCAACAGCGGGAGACCAAAGATAATGGGGCAATTAGTGCGGGGGTCACTAAGACGTAAGGGACAGCAAAAAAACTATTTTGTTGTTGTCACAAATGTGATTTAATTTCCTTTTGAGAATATTTAATATTTCAAAGATGGAAGTTAGCCAGTAGGCCAGTAAGCATATATTGCGACCCGTTGTACAATAAATTTAAATTATACATTATTATAAGATTAAGCATGAAATCATGAATATTATATAATAGCAAATTAAGCTCTCTCAAATGGACAAAAACAAGTATAACTTTTAATACTATTTTTTAGAGCTAATTGAATTAATATTTTTTTATTTCTCAAAGTATATACGTTCTGTTATTCGTTTTGTTGATTATAATTATTATAAGTTACAAAGAAAATTATTTATGTATATAAATAACTTTAGTGGTCACAATGAAGTCATCTTACTATCATATGGGTATTTTCAATGCAAAGGTTTCATTTCCACAAACATTCTGCCACCTAGAAGTGTTCAGTAATTCAGTTTTGATTAGAATTTAAAAAAAAAAATTATATACCTTGTCTAAATTGACCGTTCGGTGGCTGAGTTGAGGTGGGTTGAATCCAGGCTTCCTGGATTCAATTCCTTGGCTGTCTGGCTAGGTCCTTCATTATCTTCAAGCAGCATCTTCCGTTTTTAATGATTATAGTAGGAGATTTTCAGATATTGTCAAGTTATTTGTAATGATTATATAGCTGATTTATTATTGAACTTTGATTAGATTTAACTGACTGGCTATCCTAATATAAAGATAGTAGAATGTCACTGGATGTTTCTTTATACGGACTTACCTTAACCAGTGATTCCTGACATTGTTTGGAGTAAAAAATATAAATGAAATTTTGGTCTCCGGTGACTTTTTTTGACAACTTTTTTTTTTTTTTCAAAATTTTTTTCTTCCAAATCAAACAAAAAAAAATTTCTTCCACATGTCGTCACTGGTCACTCAGCCGGGTGTCCGATGAACCCCTTACCCCGCCTCCAACTGTTCAACAACTACCATTTTTTATGTTTTTGTAGAAAAAAAAAAAAACATCAAAAAAGTCACCGGAGACCAAAATTTTATTTACATTTTTTACTCCAAATAATGTCAGGAATCACTGGTTAAAGTAAGTCAAGTACGTCCCTTAACACCCTGTATAAGTTTATTTTTTGCTACAGGTGATAGAGAAGTCCTCCAGCATTGCACCAACAAAATTTTTGCTTATAATGATGGTAGTAGGAGGATTATTCACAATCGGTATATGTTGGTCTTTTGACAAAAAAATCTTTCTTTTATTTCGGTGCTCAACTTTATATTAAAAATTAATAGATTTGCATAAAGTTAAGTTATTACTAAAATTTTAGAAAATCTGTTATTTAGTTTTGTAGTGTTATTAGTTTGAAGTTGTTATTGAATATAATTTAACATTTAACTAAACCAAATGTAGTCATTTTTTCCAAGCTTCTATAGAAGTGTTAAATACATATTTGTTTATGATTTGATCCACAGCAGCCATTTAATTATATATTCCTGTGTGAATTACTTCCATGGTTCTTTATTACGTGTCCTTTTTTTGTGTACATAATATTATGGTATTATGGAGCTTAAAAGCTAAGGTGAAGCTCTCTTAAGCGGGAAAACCTTATATATGGAATAAATTAGGCCGTTCAGTCTCCACTAATAAACCAAATCTTAAGTTAAAAAAGTTTCTTAAGCTAAGATAACTTCTTAAGAGGGTTTCACTGTACGTGTATTATGCAATAATATTATATTGATATAACTAATACCTCATTAGCTGTAGATCAGGGTTTCTCAAACTTTTTCCGCAATGGAACACTTTGCCAACCTGTAAATTTTAACGGAACACTTGGCTCATTCTTTAGGTTGGGTAATTCGGTTCCATGACAACTCAGAATCAACTCAACCCAACACCGCTTTGAAAAGTAAATAAAAGCTATAAACAAATTAAGAAATAGCCCGTAACCTAACCGAACCAATTTAACCAATTTTTTTCATCACTATTAATGACTTTTCAAAGGAGGTGCTGAGTTCAATCTGGGTTGTCCAGTCACCGGGTAATTCCTAATAGTAAAATTTAAAAAAAAAATTTTATCATTATTTATTTAGTATATAAACAAAAAATGGAATATAAACACCAACACAAAATGGAATAAATAAAGCACCCAATGATTTTGAGTCCCTGAATCGCATAACAGGCACAATATCTGGTGTGGCGTCGAGCCTGTTATGTACTTACTTTGACTTCATTGCGGCATAATTAGAAAATCCCGCTTCGCATAGATGTGTTGTAGAGAACGGAAATAATACAATAATAGCTTTTTTTGATAAATTGGGGTACTCTTCTGATAAACTCGCCCAGAAATCGTATAAAGGCTGATCGTTGTATTTTTGTTTCAAATCACTAATTAAATCATTTAGACTTTCATACACACTTGCGCTGGTTTAGCTGAAACGGAAAATGGATTCCAAACCCAGGAATCGTCCTTACTAGTTTTCGGAAAATTATACAAAGTTATTTTCAACTAATATAGGTGTTCTAAAAATTCTTTTGAAATCTCTTAATCTACTTTAACATATAATTCATTCAAACATTGATGTACAGCCTCGATGACACACGGCGAGTTACAAGCTACTATCTAAAAGCGGGTAAATCGGCGAGTGAGATTGTCATGATGACACACAAAACTGTCCACTCGCTCAGAAGCGTAAGAAACTGAGGCCGCTGCTAGCGCCAGTAACAAGAATAACGACGACTGCGTGAACTAATTTTTCAATGTTTGACAGTCGAAATCAGCTGTTTATCGGAAGCCATGTTGGAAACATAAATAAACCAATCACGTAGGCGAGTAAAGTTGACAACCTTTCAACTTTTTTTTGTAGATTGTCAACAATCTGCTAGTTGCTGCTAGTTAGCAAGTGACACAATGACACTGGGCGAGTTTACTAACAGATAGTAGTTTGTAAACTAGCCCTGTGTCATCGACGCATAAGGCATACAAACAATCAAAATGATTAGATTTAACTGATGAATTCCAATTTTGTAATTTTTAAATTCTTCGGGCAAACTGTCGCGGAACCCCCATTCAGGTTTAGCAGAACACTGGTGTTCCGCGAAACACAGTTTGGGAAACGCTGCTGTAGATAATTACAACAGTTCAATTTGTTTCAATTCATGAGCAAACATTAAATTTAAATAACAAATTTGTCACATCAATAAATTTATTGTAACACTTTCAGTGTCGATAAATCGGCGTTTGTTGAAATACTATTTTTACAGTTTCATGCAAAAAAAAAGAAACTAAAAAGTATGTTCTGAGACAGGTGTCAATAAATAAATATTTATTATTAATTACACCCCTTTTACATTGACCTCTGAATTGTTAAGTTCAAAAATTGGCCCTCACCTCAAAAATAATTTTGTACCAAAAATTTTAAATCTGTAGTGGTGTACTAAATTTCATATAACTTTAACAGTAATATTTTTTCAACTTGTATATTGGATAAGTTGTGTAAGTAACATATTTAAAAAAAAAAAGTTTTTTTCTTAATTCATTTTTTATTTAGATACAAAAAAGTTGTATATTGGTCAATCTTATTGGCATAATTTTATTTTACACTATAATGTATTTACTCATTGAAAATAATATTAACAACTCTCTTTTTGACGGCCTTCATGGTCAATGAGTAAAGCTCTCGACTAGCAATCTGAAGGTCGCGGGTTCAAATCCCGGCATGCAGAGGTAAATTTTCTTTTATTAATTTGTGTTATTTCACAATTTATTCATTTAAAAATAATATACATTATATTTGCGGCACGTTCCAGAGTGGATGATACTCCCAGTATCGCAGTAGTGTAAGACCACCATTCAGAATTGAAACGTCGTTTCAAATGGCATTAGCCGTGTTTGGTGACCAGATCTGAATAGCCATGGACTTTCCTACCTTCCTCTCCCCATCTCCTTCCTCTTCCCACTTCCTTCAGCTTCACAACATAATAGTCCTCAAAGCATCCGCCACACGTTTTTCGAGCAAGCTTATGGAGTTCAGAAGCAGTCGCCATTTTGAAAAATCACTATTGCGCCGATCGCTAACAAAACTTAATTCGGGAATTCATCAGTGAAAAACTTTACTAATTGCCAACATTATGAAATGAATGGTTGGCGACATGAAATGAATCTGGCGTGGTTGGAGTTTACGACACACCGATAAAGCCCCACTGGGCTGTTAGGAGCGGGCCCCCAAACATGTCCCAAGCTAGCTCTCAGGGGAGGCATGATTTACCCTCTATTCAGGTGGTGGGTCGCTCGAGGCTTCAGAAATTCCTTCGCATCTCAGTCGTCTGGCAGGATACTCCCTCTCTAGGAAACCCTCCTGCCGTAGCAGAATAATAACAGGATTGAGTTAAATAGATTCATGTATTGCAAATTTAAAACACAGTACATAGGTCATTACAGTACAATTCAACACAAGAAACACATACTACACAATCCTAGCTATCGTGTTTATAACCTCAAGATCCCTAAACGAAACTCTCTGAGTGATGGCTTTGCGCGGGAGTTTACAGTCTATCGTTAAAGGACACAATCAAATGAGGAAACAATTATACAGCTTACATGATGTTGGGGGGTCTTCGTCTTCCGGCTTCCAGGGGCACCTCCCGAGTTTAGGACAGAACCGAAGTTTACACAGGCATGGTGAAATATCAGCGCTAAACCCGTAGGTTATTGAATTAACATTGCAGGTTATATTTGAGTACAATTCGAGCGATAGTACGCCGGGCGCGAACAGTGGGAATCAACGCGCGGGCTTAACGTGTGCCCGAGGCGGCTCGCAATTCTCAACTGGTGGAAGGGATCGCGTGCGGGTGGGCGGATGGGATAGGAAGTAGGAAGCAGGGAACAGGGGGGAGAGCAGGGTGTTGTGTAGTTTGCGGCGAATTAGGAGTTTGAATTCTTTGTCGTTTGGGCGTACCATAACACTTCCCCCCGCGCTTGGAAAAAAAGCGACGTGGCAATGGAGCTGTAGGGAAAAAAAATCCTCTTATGCTTCCATCGGGGTTTTTGAGAGATTCGTTGCTTGAGAGATTTCCTAGCTAGAACATACAGTTTTATGCTATAGTTTGGGTCACAATGTTTGTAGGGAATGGGTGGGGGTACATACAATGTTTGGACAAGACAAATTTGGGAAAAGTACATGGTGTAAAACAACATACAAGGTTATGCAATTGAAAATAACAATACACATGGTTAAGCAATTGAAAGAATGACAATACACATGGTTATGCAATTGAAAGAATGACAATACACATGGTTATGCAATTGAAAGAATGACAATACACATGGTTATGCAATTGAAAGAATGACAATACATTTGTGCAAGAGAAGAGAAAAAGTGTGTGATTCTAAGGTTTCATTGGTCTTGGAGCTAAGTTTGTGAAGCGTGGATTTGTTTGGTTTCGGAGAATTTCGAAGAAAAGGACGTGACTTCACGGATTCTAAGGATTACATTATCACTGTAATCAGACCCATTTGAGACAACGCTCAGGAGTACACTTGGGCCTTAGAAAACACTTGGTTTTGTCGAAGACGTCGAAGTTCACGAAGTGGAGACTGTGGTTGCTGTGCCGCGGCTATGGTTACAGAGGTCATTGAAGAGAAGGATCCAGTATCTGCAGACATGCCAGTGCGAATCCTAAGTGTTATTATGGTAAACACGGATCGTATATAATGGTTATTGAAGCATAATGTAGCTCAAGATAACTTGTATTGGTGCGCATTCAGCGAATACTGGTGGGTCAAGGTAATGATGGTTTACACATGACGATATATGCGTCACTGCATGACAGAGCAAGAGACGACAAGGTTGGCATTGATAGCAAGAGTAAGAACAAACCTAAGAGCTAGCGTGCCCAAAAGGTAGTTTAGAGTGTCATAAAGTATAGTGGGACAACTCAGCTTGCTGTGGCACGACAAGACAACATACGTATGGGCGGTATGGTCTGTGCTTTCAGGAACAATTGCGTAGAAAATGGCAGCAGGAGAGACCTTGTAACCACAGCGCGTGCTGTCAGGAAGTGAAGCTCAGCTTGGCTGTTGGTGATGACATCCGCCTGGGCTTCTTTTTAAATCCGGGAGGAATTATTATTAGAGCAAAATTCTTGAAGTTTACCTGCCTAGGGACCAATGAAGAAAAGGTTTGGAGAGAAACAAAATGTGTCCAGATAATGAAATAACGAAATTTTAACCACCGACCCAGAGAGTGACGAAGAGAGGTTCCTAACTAAATTGTGATTACATGAACATTTTCCTTTGCCAGGATGACTTGGCGTTTGCCTAGTGACAATATGTCTTGGTTAAAAAACAACCGGCCCTCTATGGCCTATGCTAACATGAGATGGTAACATTTTCGTAGAATTTCAAAGAACGAGACAAAGAATCGTGAACTAGTCACGGCAAAGGGAAACCAATTCATGAATAAAGGTTGTCAAAAGGAGACAGACGGTACGCCAAGTGCATATCGTACATATCCAACATTCATGAATGTGTTTCGTGGAATTGAGAAAAGAGAGAAAAAAACTGGTGAGACATATGCAGAGATTGAGGGGGAAAACCTGTAGATAACCGGACAGTTACCTATTCGAACTCCAAGTGAGGGCGAGATATGGTCAACGACAGATTTTTCACTTCATAACATAAGTCTGAAACATGGGGAATGGGAGGAGGAGGGGAGAAGGGAGACGAGTTGCGAAACTTGCTAGAGACTGGACCAATTTCCGATTCAAACTCTATGTGAAAATGAAACATAATCAACCAGCAGATTTCCTGACTCTTTACATTTATCAAAAAGGATGAGGAGACATTTGAATACACATTATATCAAAGAGGCTAATCTTTCGCGTGTATTGGGCAAAAGATTAGGGGTCATTTTAAAAACTTCTACATGATTGTGAGAAAAGACAGACCCTTGCTCCAATTTCACAAACCTGGGGGTTTTCTTGTTCGTTCTCCAGACAACGAGTTAGGTGGTTTTTTGTGCTCAATCGATTAACTCCCACAGCACTATGCCCCATAATTGACAGTGAAGCTGAAAACTAGTCCTTTTGGGATAGTAGATATTCCTGGGCTTCTTTCCTTTTTGCAAAGAAGTAAAAAAACAGGAAGTCCACGGGCATTGGCGTTGAATGACAACAAAGGGTTGTGGACTACATTTCGTAGATCGCACACAAAGGGTTTGATATTATTTCGTTCGCACGACTCATGGTAAGTGTTTTAACGTCTCCACGTATAGTGTACAAAATATGTAAGTACATACAAGATATAACTCAATTATAGACAGAAGTCAAAGAGTTTATACAATGCATCCTAAAGAAGATAGCAAAGCCGATATTATGTCGTTCACACGAATCACGGTAAGTATTGTTATTACGTCTCCACGTCTCGTGTACAGAGTTTATACACAGTTATACATAAAAGCGGTACTCATGACAAATAAATGACACACGACCGGAACAGGTTATACAAAAAGGGTGGTACTCATGGCAAATGAATGGCACACGACCAAAATAGAACGTACAAAATGGTTCTCATGACAAATGAATGGCACACGACCAAAATAGAATGTACAAAATGGTTCTCATGACAAATGAATGGCACACGACCAAAATAGAATGTACAAAATGGTTCTCATGACAAATGAATGGCACACGACCAAAATAGAATGTACAAAATGGTTCTCATGACAAATATGTCACACGACCAGCTCAATAACATTTAGCTATGAGAAAAAAGTGATTATGACGAACTTCTCGTATCGCGGCAGGTATTTTAAGGATCCCTCCTATAATGGTGGATGTTCTAAGGATCTCTCCTATAATGTAACAGGGTTACGTTTAAATACAACACAATAAACGTTAACTATGCTTGTTTTAACACAGTTTATAAAGATTTGTTAGATTAACTAACTCCGTAGCCCAGGAGCGTACGATAGGATAACAAGGAGGTAAACAATTTAATGTCACTTCGTATGTTATAAAGGCGGGGTGATGACAGAGTACATTTCTGTTTACACCATGTGACAAACAAAGACAGACCTACATGGTTTTACATACTGTCTATTGCAGCAAACTTCAGTGGGGACAAATAAAAGGGACCAATTGTGGTTTTACATACCCTTTGTGCGGTTACAACATACCAGGTTATGTGCAATTTAGGTTGCAAATACTTGGTTAAATGGCGAAACAGGAGTTGAATGCCTATGTTTGTAAAACGATGATCAAACAAAACATTGATGATTTACGTTAAACTGCGGTTATTTATGTACGGAAATCAGGGCTGCCGTTAGGTTTTATTAACCTTTTCCGTAAGGGTTGAAGCATGTAATACAAGACATACATGTTGTGAAGAGGGACAAATCGAGGACTTCTTATAACAACAAAAGACCGAGTATTTGGTTTTACGTACTTTAGTTGAAACGAGTCCATGAGGATTTGTACAAGGATGGAAAGACCAATTTAAAGGCTTTTCCTTTATTTATATACATATGATTTCAAAATGGATGTGTCAAAATCCAATTTGTTAGCAAAGAGCTCGGGTAGGACGCCATCAATTTTTGACATTTGAGAAAAAATTGAAAACTACTATACACAAGGAATGTGATTATGTGAGTAACCACTTATCTTTACCATGATGGGTAAAATATGGAGCATGTTGAGATGGTTTACTAGTCCTGGGTCGTGATTTAACGCTTTGGAGTTTACCAAATCGATTATAGAACGACGCTCCAGTATTTACAGAACATAAAAAGAAAAAAAATGAAGAGATTCCTTCCGATATGATGAAAAAAAAACAACAAACAAAAATGGTGAAAATTACAATATTGCATTACATGGCAAAGCGTGCCATGGCATGAACGTTGCGTAGTGTGAGGGGTTGAGAGGCAATGATTGGGTTCATGACTTCCCGAACACTGTCACTCGAGGGGTGTCTCTGCTCTAAAGTGATCAATTTTGGAACAGGTGAGAAAAAAGAAAGAAAAAAGAAAAAAAATAAAAAACGTGTGAGACAAAAATTACGGTGGTTGCCAATTCACGAACATGAACGGGGCAAACTACACCGTGGATTGTACATAAATTTACAAAAATGATTTTTTAACAATATTCGTTTTATCAACGAAAGGGTGGGCATGTAATTGACACTTTACACGCCAGCCATTGTAAGACTTGGTGTGCTTACAAAAAGGTTGTGGTGATACACACTGGATCATTTTAAGTTTGCTGAGATGGTGGGGGCAGTTTTACTTGACTCCTCACTTCCAGATTTTGCGATATCCTTAATATGGTAATTACCAATGTGTTTTCCAGAGCAGTCAGACAAGGAGTACACTAGATCTGATATCTTTCTTAGAACTTTGGCCTTCACGAAACGTGGTGCCAGCTTGGCAGAGAAATACATGGCTCCTTGGGAAAGTGTGTTGTTCTTTCTCCAAACTATGTCTCCTGTATTGAAGGTGACATGTTTCCTACGTAGGTTGTATCTGTCCGCACTCTTTTGATGAGCCAGGAGCAAAGCATCAGTGACTTCACTGTAGATGGCCGACAGTTCTTCCAGACGATGGGCATAGTTCGCGGTAGGGTTGCTTGTGGTGGCAATTGACGTAGGAAAGTTAGTGTTCCTATGTAGAGAACCATGAACAACTTGTTCCATACCGTGTTTTAAGAAGAAAGGTGTGTAACCAGTGGCCAGATTAACAGTGTTGTTCATTGCAGCCTGAATTTTATCTAGGTTTTTACACCAAGTACGTTGATCTTTATCAACTAGAATAGCCAGAGCTGTGTTGATTGTTTGGTTATAACGTTCGACGGTGTTATTTTGTGGAGTATACAAGGTATTATAGTAAATATCCTTGATTCCGTATTTGGCAAGAAAATCTTTGAATTCTTGGGCAATAAATTGTTTTCCGTTATCAACAATTACGGTTCTGGGTGTTCCGTAAGGTATAAAAATGTGTTTTTCCAGAAGTTTGATGATGGCGGACGCGTTGGCTCTTTTTAAAGGAAAGATCCAACAGAATTTAGTGAAAACATCCACTACACTAAGTATGTGCATGTGTCCGGCATAACTTCGGGGAAAGGGTCCGACGAGGTCCATTGACAATGATTGTAGGGGTCTGTCGGCACGTTTGGGATTACCCATTAGGCCGGCAGGTGCTGCCGTGCTATGTTTATAGGCTTTACAAGTTTCACATTTAGAGATGTAATTGCGAATTTGCTTGAAGAGACCAGGCCAGTAATACTTCAAGGAGATCTTTTTATACGTCTTGAAATTTCCTGGGTGTATGGAGTCGGGAGCACTATGATTGTCAATAATTATTTGTTCTCTACCTTCGAGGGGAACGACAAGTTTCCACGAGTAATCTTCGAGGATGGATAGTGGTACCTTGCAATTACGGTATAGTTGTCCTTCTTTTATGATAAAATTAGGAAACTTTTGTTGGTTATTTTTACAACCTTCGAAGATTTTCAAGTACCATTCATCTTTTGTAGATGGAGGGGGGGCAATTGTGTCAACATTTAATGAAGCCAGTTCAATTCTTGAAAGGGCGTCGGGAACAATATTGTCCGCGCCTTTACGGTGAACAACATCAAAATTGTATTGAGACAAACGGGAGGACCAACGAGCGAGCCTACCGGAGGGATTACTTAAAGAGATCAACCATTTCAAACTACTATGGTCTGTAACTACAGTAAATTTGCTACCGTCTATGTAACCGCGGAAATGGTGAACAGAATCCAATACAGCCAATAACTCTTTCTCGGTAATTCCGTAGTTTTTCTCGTGTTTGTTTAATGTACGGGAAAAATACGCTACAGGGTGTTCGCCATCTGGGAATTCTTGAGTAAGGACTCCACCGATTCCTACATTGGAGGCATCCGTGTGGAGGGTAAAAGAGAGTGCAAAATCCGGGCAATTCAGAACGGGAGCTTTTTGAAGGGCATTTTTTAGAGTTGTAAACGCTTCTTCAGCTTCGACAGACCATCGGAAATTGCTGACACCTTTACGGATGCCGGTAATTTTATTTAAGGGGGCTGCGATAGTGGAAAAGTCTTTGATGAATCTCCTGTAGTAACCTGCAAGTCCAAGGAAACCTTTGACTTCCTTCGCGTTATTGGGTCGGGGAAAATTTGCCATGGCTTCCACCTTAGCGGGGTCTGTTCTTAGACCTTTTTCGTCGATAATGAATCCCAAATAACGTAGACGGGACTTACAGAATTCAGACTTCTTCAAGTTGATGGTTAAACCAGCGAACTTGAGTTGTTGAAAAACTTTTTCCAGCATTAATAGGTGTTTTTCAAAGGTATCGCTGACGATGATGAGGTCGTCAAGGTAACAAAACAGGCTGTTATCGACTTCAGGACCGAAAAGTTTGTCCATCAGTCTTTGTAACTCGGCGGGGCTGTTTTTTAGACCAAAGGGTAATCTTTTAAAATGGAACATTCCCCTACCAGGTACAACGAAAGCAGTTTTTTCGCACGATTCTGCGTCCAAGGGTATTTGCCAAAACGCTTTGCTGAGATCGACAGAAGAGATGAACTTGGCGTTACGCAGCTTGTCTAAGGTTGCGTGAACGTGAGGTAAGGGATACGCATCAGCTTCCGTGCAAGAGTTTAAACGTCTACTGTCGAGACAGAAACGTGCAGAGCCGTCTTTTTTAGAAACCAAAAGAGTTGGGTTGGTCCATGCACTTCTGCTGGGAACCACCAGACCCATTTTTAACATTTCATCAAGTTCGTTTTCTAAAAGTTTAAGTTTTTGGGGGGCTA
The DNA here is from genome assembly GCA_929108145.2 of Limnephilus rhombicus. Taxonomy (NCBI): domain Eukaryota; kingdom Metazoa; phylum Arthropoda; class Insecta; order Trichoptera; family Limnephilidae; genus Limnephilus; species Limnephilus rhombicus. The sequence continues at coordinate 8,509,266 of OV815296.1, forward strand.
AGTTGTAATAACGTTGCTTGATGGGTGGGCCATTGGTTTTGATATGGTGTTCAACCAAATTTGTCAAACCTAATCCACATTTTTCGAAAGATATTGACTCGAATTTATTGACCATTTCTTTCAGTTGGAGAGCCTGGTCCGTGCTTAAATTTTCGTGAGGTATTATTGTGCGGATCTCACTAATTTGAGCAGCAGTGGAGGTTTCGCCAAGAGTATTAAATACTTGGGGAGCAACATTGAATGCCTTCCAGAAGTCAACGCCAAGGATGAAATTCTGGGATATAGAGGGCACTATTAGAAAATTGATTGTAACTATTTTATTGTTACAATTAATTGGCAGGGCAAGGGCACCGATGACCGGTTGGGAAACATTATCCGCAGTCGTCAGGTGTGTCGATTGGGGCGAAATTCTAAAATCACTGTTAACAAAAGGCAGGTGAGCATTGTTGCCAAGACAGCTGACAGATGCACCACTATCAAGTAATCCGGAAAAGGGCACATTGTTAACAGAGAAAAAAGCATAGGGTCTCCCATCTTTAGCTTGTTTGCAACAAACCGAAGAAACATTTAAGGTCTGGTTAAAATACTTAATGTGTGCTAACCAATCAGTCCATTCTTTAGACCTTGGTTCAGAATGGGTGCCTGAGAGGTTATTATTTAGTTTTTTGGCCTCTTCATGTAGAAATTTGGTGGGGGCTTGGAGAAATCCACCTGAGGTCTGACATCGCTTGGGTTTTGTAACCTTTCCATGTTGTGCCTTGATTTCTTGAAAATGTTGCGCAGTTCGTCGCTTGGAGGAGAGCGGTCCCTAGAGTGATGCCTCTTGAAAGTTCGGGGTTCCTTAGATTCCAGAAACCTTGCTTGCTTGAAACAAGTAGTGGCCAGATGGCCTACTTTTTTGCAAAAAGAGCACACTTTTTTGTTGTTGAATTCTGGTTTTAAACCAGACGAACGGCTTGGCACAACTACATTATTTGACACATTCTTTATGTTTTTCCTATCCTGGTACGATTCCAGAAGGAGACAGACTTCGTTTAGCTGGGCTAGGGATGCAATTTTCTGTGAGGTAATGATGTTCTCGTATTTGCTTAAAAGGCCATCAGTTATGACTGGTAATAGTTCAGCTTCCGAAACGGGATGTGAAAGCTTGATGTTAATGGATTCAGCCCTTTCTATGAATGTTGCTACAGGTTCATTTACTAGCTGTTTAATAGATAGTAAAGATAATTTGATCCGGTGCTGGGCTTCCGTTTTTCCGAAGCTCGAGATTAGGGCAGATCTGAGTTTATTCCAATCTTTGCATTTAGTTTTTTGAATGCGGTGCCAGGGTATCAATTCTGGGGAGATGAGTTCTATGAAGTTTTTTCGTAGAATCTCGAATGGGATATTTTTGATTGTAGCCGTTTCTTCAATACGGTCAATGAAATCCAGTACATCGGAGACGCCATTATATTTGATTTTCCACGAGGATAAATCGTAGGTTTTATCTTGTGTCAAGGTGGGTGCGATGTCCTGTTTTATCATTACTTGTGGCATAGGTTCTTCGTTAGGAACAAGATTATTCAAAACTTGCGTAGCCGAGCGTGAATTATTTTCGCTTGAGGGGGCGAGGTTTATTCTCTTAATGTACTTTTTGTTGAATAAAAGTGCATAAGCCTTTAATGTAGGTTTAGATTTGCTTGATGGCGAGAGTCCTCTATCCCTTAAAGCAGTTTGTAAGTGAGTTTTGGATAAGTTGTGCACGTTGGGAATGATGCCCAAATTGGATGATGCCATAGCTTGATTGTTTTCCATTGTGAGTTTCCCAGGTGGTGAAAAAAATTGCCAGGGGTCTTCTTTAGCAAACGCAAAATTAATTTTGTGAGGCACTTTTCACTTGGTAATCACTGGTTGGTATTTCTAAAATAGTTATAGAAAACTGTATTCCATACTACAATTTGGTATATATGACACCAGAATCTTTGTCAAAGGAAGGCACAAGAAAAAATTTTTGCGTGGAAAGACCTAAGTAGTAAAGGTTTTTGTGTTTCACTGACCACTTTGAGAAAACTTGTGAAATTCACAAGTATTTATTTTTTTTTCCAAAAAAAATTTTGCCAGGACTGACCTTTAGAAAACGGGTTTTTTATTTTTCACAAACCACTTTTGAGAAAACTGTGAAATTCACAAGTATTTATTTATTTCCAAAAAATTTTGCCAGGACTGACCTTTAGAAAACGGGTTTTTTATTTTTCACAAACCACTTTGCACTGAGAAAGGCACTAAAATTCACAAAAGGCACTCTTCTGGCAAATAAGGACAAACTTCCGGATGAAAATAACTGAATATGGGATTTGTTACGAAACCACATTAAAATTATTTTATTTTTTCATGGAACCAATCATTGGTTTTATTATTATTTCACTTTTTTTATGTAAGGAAAAAAAACACAATTCACTTTACACTTATGCTGAAAAAAAAATGCGGTACCTATAACGTAGGATGTGGAAAGAAAGTCATTATTTTGTTCATTTGGTGAAATATACGTGGTACTAATTTGACAGACACAACAAGTGGGCCGATCGGTATATTGTGCAAGAAAAACGTGAGTGTGAGATTTTTTAATTAAAGAATCCACAAGGTAATTGGAATTCCAAAACCAAATTTACAATAGCGATCTCCATTGCTTCCGACCTTAGTGACAGAAGGGCGATTTTATTATTCAAAACACTGCATAGTGACAGGGAATTGTTCTGCCTGATTCAAACGGATTTTTGCCGTTGGAGTTTGGCGCGATAAACGCACTTTTATGCTTCGATGCGCGTGGGTGCGCGCGCAACTCAGAGATTAGGTATGTATTTACCGCGTGAAACATCGGGCCGTTGATTTGGCGCGAATTACTGTTGCTCGTCCGCTGCTTTGTGAACAAAGGGGTCGGCGCGTGCGCAGTCAGATTCGCGGTTTAAATGCTGCCGTCTTTCTGGTTGATACAAAATGGCCATGTTTTCAACTTTGACGCAATTTTTTTATAATTGCAATCAAATCTGCGTTATGGACTTAACTTGCACATGGATTTCTGTGGTTTCCCACAGAATTCATTATTCACTGGGTATAAAACACCAAGACACAGTACAATCAATGTTTACAAACAGTTCCTATGCGGGGAAGATTTCGACAGGGAGCACTCCGTAAGGCGACTGAGACAATGGCAAAAATGAAAAAAAAATTCTGGGCCCCACTATGGACGCCAGTGTTAGGAGCGGGCCCCCAAACATGTCCCAAGCTAGCTCTCAGGGGAGGCATGATTTACCCTCTATTCAGGTGGTGGGTCGCTCGAGGCTTCAGAAATTCCTTCGCATCTCAGTCGTCTGGCAGGATACTCCCTCTCTAGGAAACCCTCCTGCCGTAGCAGAATAATAACAGGATTGAGTTAAATAGATTCATGTATTGCAAATTTAAAACACAGTACATAGGTCATTACAGTACAATTCAACACAAGAAACACATACTACACAATCCTAGCTATCGTGTTTATAACCTCAAGATCCCTAAACGAAACTCTCTGAGTGATGGCTTTGCGCGGGAGTTTACAGTCTATCGTTAAAGGACACAATCAAATGAGGAAACAATTATACAGCTTACATGATGTTGGGGGGTCTTCGTCTTCCGGCTTCCAGGGGCACCTCCCGAGTTTAGGACAGAACCGAAGTTTACACAGGCATGGTGAAATATCAGCGCTAAACCCGTAGGTTATTGAATTAACATTGCAGGTTATATTTGAGTACAATTCGAGCGATAGTACGCCGGGCGCGAACAGTGGGAATCAACGCGCGGGCTTAACGTGTGCCCGAGGCGGCTCGCAATTCTCAACTGGTGGAAGGGATCGCGTGCGGGTGGGCGGATGGGATAGGAAGTAGGAAGCAGGGAACAGGGGGGAGAGCAGGGTGTTGTGTAGTTTGCGGCGAATTAGGAGTTTGAATTCTTTGTCGTTTGGGCGTACCATAACAGGGCCTACGGTAGGGTTGGAGTCCAATGGGTTAAAAAAAAAGTTTAAACAACCACCTTTATTGTTAGGTCATGTTAAGGAATATTTAATAAGAAATATTATGTAATATAACAAACGTTACCAGTTTTGATATAATTTTTTTTTATTCCCTATTTTTTTCTAATACTTTACAACATGGGTCGGCAACCTTTTGTTGTAAAAGGGCCAAATATTTTATGTGCGGGCCGCACTTGGCTCACATGTCTTTACAGTATACCTGATATTTAGTGATTTACCAGGGGTGCCCGGGTTCATGGTTCACGATGAGGTATGTCCAGGTCTTGGAGGCGGATGCATCTGCCCACCTGCTGCTTGGCGGGCCGGATCGAGAGAGACTGGTTGAGGGAAGCCTTTTGACCTTTCCAGCCGGACTCTCTCGACTCATCGCCTTGCACTGCAGTTGGAAGAATTGATTTATACGTCCATCACTTCCAGACACACTGACACTCAGATTCCTACCCACCCCTCATACCTTTTTCCTTCCCAGAACTTCCTATCCTTCCCTTCCCAAAAAGACCCTCCACACGGCATCGCCTAAGACGACATAGGCCCTGAGGAAAATAATTTTCCTCAGGGCCTCCTGTGTGGAGCTATTGTAAAAAAAAAACTACAATATTTGTGTTCAAATATTTTAGTTTTAAAAATAAAAGTCTTGTTGTATATTTTTACGACATTTATTGCAGTTAATAAAATCAATGAGATTTTTAAGGTTGTATTTGACTTGCAAGTTTTCTTATATTAGCCTGCATTTTTGAAGTGAAGTCGCGTAGTATTGCGTCTAAATGTGAATCCCATAACCGAGAACAGTGTTTGTTTTCTCGATAATTCAGAATTGAAAAAGTTTGCTCACAAAATTTATGTACATACTACCAAACATAGTAATTATTTGCTCAGCAAACATTTTAACTCCTTGTAGTTTTCAGAAGCCAAACCCCCATAGTAGTAATCCACCAAGTTTTTCCTTTAAAAGCCATTTTAAATTTGGTATCACTTTGCAAACCTGAATTAAATTTGGTATCAATTTGCAAATTGCTCCCCCTTCGCTATCCCTTCGCTCCCTGTCTCGTTTCCTTTCGCTCCATTGTGTATGATATCGTCCGTCACGAGCGTTGTGGCGAGAATCTTGCAGTTTAACGACCCATGTTTTACAACATAAGATTGTTGACCATTAGAAAATATATATTTTACTTTCTTTTAAAAGAAAACAAACCTACCAAGATAAATTAAATTTAAACAAATGTACAAACTTAGATACGCAGTCGGGGTGCTATTCTTGTAAATATTGTGGTTAGGAAGTTCAAGAGTGCACAAATAAATAGTTAGTTCCATTTTCGGCCACCTACAGACAAGTTTATAATTCTGTAAACATTTGTTATTGTGTTCCATTCACTTCAAACCTTGACAATGTCAATGTTTACAACACTTACGTACCTTTACAGAATAATTATTACCCAGTGGCGTAACTAGCATGGGTGGCACCCGGGGCAGATGTAACCCCCCGGGGCGTGGTGTCACCCCCCCCCCCCCCCCCCCTATTAAAGTTGACTTGAGAAAAAATTCAAAACGCTAATTTCGACTTCATAAAATTGGTCCATCCTGGAGGGGGGGGGTGGCTACTCCACAAATAGGCTATAAAAAGACCTAGACACGAAATTCGGGGCACTCCACGGGGAACATATGAAAGAAAATAACAGACCGTGTTCATGTGTACAATACTTTGGTGACAATATCCTTCGTAAATTTTTTTCCATGGTCGAGTGTCACCCCCCTGTCGCTACGCCACTGAGTGTACCTATAATGTTATTGCGTACCTACCTAGTGAAATACTATTTTTAAGTAACAATTTGTGAAAATTTATGCTGGCATGATTGAATAAAATAAAGATTATTTGACACGTTTGTGGATAAATAAAATATCATTCTTCCAATTGTGCAGACATTTTATTTATAAATCCTTTTAGAAAAAAATCATATCATACCCATAGGTGGTGACATAAATTTCAATTTATACCTCAAAACTAAAAGTTTTTTAAACTGAAAAATACTGGAAAGGATTGCAGTTTCCCTTAATGTGTGTAACCCTAGAAAGATAATCTTATTTTGACCTACGTTAAACATAATGAAACGTCTTAAAGACGTACTGAAGTTTAAAAGTGTATATTTGACATATTATCATACTTAAACAGTTTAAAGTTAGTTGAATAATTAGTTTAGGGTTTTGTACTTAAAATAAATCCAGAATAATTAAAAAATATGTATTGGAATTTAAAAAATTACAAAGTGCTGCAATACTCTTCTATTACAAAGTCTTTTTTTAAATGATAAATAATATTTTATTTCATGACTAAATTGTACTTTCTTACATGCTATGAAAGTTTAAATTCTGATCAGTCATTACACTTAAAAATGTTTAAAAAAAGTGGGTTTTTTTTGTTTGTTAAATACATTTACTTATAGAAGTCTGAAAGTTACTCAAAAGATGATCAACCGTATTTCGAACGTGTAGTGTATGTATTTCTCCTTAATTAGTACAGTTACTGTGGCGTCAGTGCCGCCCAGCGCAAGCTCTGTTCGGCAACTGAGCTAACTGAGATAGACAGCACGCTACATTGCGAAATAAATAAAAAACAGTAATACTTATGTCTCACTTACGTTGCAAGATGTAGATTATCTTTTTAGGGTTAATATGGTCCTGCTGCTGAGAACTCTACTGTAAATTCTTTCTCTGTTACAATATTTGTAGGAAGACAATTGACATTTATTGTAGGAAGACAAGCGAAACATCTTTCAATATACAAATGTAAGGCTTCCCAACCATCCTCCTCCCACTTCCACTTATCACTTAACTTATTCACAGCATTCACCAAATGCAAATGCCAGTGTCACCGGATCAGGGAAGTTAGGACTCTTTTGTACTTGTTGGTACTTGTGGTCCTTATGAAATCACATAAAAGGTTTGCCTTCGTCTTCAGACATAAAATAAGGAAGATGTTCTGCATGCAAAAAACAGAAAACTGAATTATGGGCGGGAAGCAGAAAATTTTGAGTGAGGAAACATTCAATCAGATATTTTTTTAAGTAGGTACCAACATTAGTGCTCAACGGTTACCAGAAACAGAAAATATACACCAAGATTCTTATAAATATAGCTTCACATTTTTGTAACAATAATATATCATAAAAAGGCACGTAAGATAAGAGACCACTAGGTCACATAGTCAGTGGCATGGGTGGCACCCGGGGCGGATGTCACCACCCGGGGCGTGGTGTCACCCCCCCCTCCCCTCCCCCTATTAAAGTTGACATGATAAATTCAAAATGCTAATTTCGACTTCATAAAATTGGTCCATCCAAATAACAGACCGTGTGTTCATGTGTACAATACTTTGGTGACAATATCCTTCGTAATTTTTTTTCCACGGTCGAGTGTCACCACCCCCCCCTCGCTATGCTACTGCACATAGTGAAGCAGGCTATGTCTATGGAGCTTCATCGACAGTCATCCAGAGGAAGACGAAAGAACTCCTGGATGACTCAAAGCTCCAAAATTTTACAGAGAAACGGCCAAGGGCGGATCCAGCTTTGGCGCCAGGGGGGAGTCACATAGTCATGATCAAGTCACAAGAAGTTATAAGTTATTTTATTTTGATAATAATAGATACAAGTAAAAAGTAGGTAGGTAATTTTGATAATAATAGATATAAAAACATTATAATAATAATTGGATAATTTATAAAGCGCCGTTTTTGTGAAAAATCACCTCAAGGTGTTTAACAATTTTAATTAGTGGTCCACCTAGGTCCTGGGCCCAGCCCAGGGAGGGGTCATGACCCCCATGACCCCTCCCCACTGGATCCGCTCTTGGTAACGGCCTGGATAAAAGTAATACCTAGAACCGAAGAAGTCATATAGCCTGAAAACGAGAAGAGCCAACCCCAACAGCCTACCTAGGAAATGAGTTGGGACAGTGCGAGGAAGAAGAATATATTATTAAAAAAATACTTTTTGTAAAATGTGTTTTTAGCGTTGTGTAAGAACTCGTGAAATTGAACAAATAATACGAATTTAATTTTATAATACTCGTCGAATTTTTCGACTGGCAATTACAACCAGTAGTTCTAGAACAAGTTTTAGATTTTAGAATAATCTTTTTCAAATGAGCTGCAGAATTTGATATTTTCTTTTGGCACTACGAAAAATATTTATAAAATGTATTGTAGTGGAACGTGATGCCTTTTTATAAAATGGAAAATAAACACAACTTACAGGAATCCTGCTAGTTACAGTGCAAAAACTGAAAGTTTGATATGGTTTGATAGTATTTTAACAGTTTGTTTATCTCTGGTTAGCAAACGTCAAAAAATAATATTTTGCTAACGTCAAACAGTCAAAGTTGTATTCGACTTTGAACACCTGTATTTTGTTTTTCTTGCTTCTTTTTTCAATAATTATTTTTAAAATGATTGCGGCTAAGAATTTGGCAAAACTGGGACTGCTGGAAACATCGAAGACCGCATTCCTCGCCTGTGACATCCAGGAAACCTTCAGGAAGTCCATGTCCAACTTTGATAATCTTATCAAAGTTTCTAATCGAATGGTATGAATTTCAGAAAGTTTTATTTATTTACTGTGATTGATTTTGCTACAGACGAGAAACCTTCTAAAGCTCCTAAACTATTCTCAGGTTAAATAATCTTTGGGTTATTAAAACTACTCGAATTTGTTATTTTCGTACCATAATAAACATAAAAATAGTCGGCACTCGCAGCCATATATACGTGTATATATAGCTGCAAGTGCCGGCTATTTTTATCAAAACAAGCGTTCAATTTAAGCTATTTTTAAGTAGCTCTTCGGACATGTTATGGTTTTTGGACGAATTTATAAAAAAATGTACAGTGTTGAATTATCTAGCTTTGATTAAATTTTACTTATTGATGCAAAATTTATTTTGCAACATTGTACATTTCATCCCTATATGAGATGGCTCTCACAAAATTTGTTTTAATTTAATTATTACATAGGGACGTCTATTGACAAGGCGAGACGTCCCTAACCAGAATAGAACAAGGGAAGAAGATGAGACGAGATATTACAATGGATTTTCACCATGAATTAACAGATAAATATATATGATAATTTTTCGGGATTAGTGTCCATGGCTATTACGAATAATTTTTAGAAAAAAACTTTAGATTCGCCTTAATCACTATAAAAGGAAACTTTTTGCATTACGGCTGGCGGAAAATAATGCATTTTAATTTTCAATGTCGTTAAATAAAATTTCACTTCACGAACCGACACTACGACAGCCCGCCCGCTGCCGCCCGCCATTTTGTCACATACACAAGCCCGCTACACAAACCCTGCGTAGCCAAACAAACCATTCAAAAACGTAGGCTGTTTTTTAAAGTAAAGATAACATACACAAGCCCGCTACACAAACCCTGCGTAGCCAAACAAACCATTCAAAAACGTATTTTAACAGTGACAAAATGGCGGGCGGGCTGTCGTAGTGTCGGTTCGCGAAGTGAAATTTTATTTAACGACATTGAAAATTAAAATGCATTATTTTCCGCCAGCCGTGATGCAAAAAGTTTCCTTTTATAGTGATTAAGGCGAATCTAAAGTTTTTTTCTAAAAATTCGTAATAACCATGGACACTAATCCCGAAAATTTACCAAATATATATATTACGTGTATCTTTTAGTCTGCGGCAGCGGGCATCCTGAACGTGCCGCTGTACATCTCAGAGCAGTACCCCCGCGGGCTGGGCCCCACGAGCCCTGCACTGGACAAGGGCCCCGCAGTGCTGGTCTATGAGAAGACTCAGTTTAGCATGGTGACCCCCACACTGCTGGACGACCTGAGGAAACGCTTCCCCAACAAGCTGGGCGCGGTGGTTCTTTTTGGACTGGAGGTAATTAATTACAAATTATTAATAATTATTAGGTTAGATTTTTCCCGTAAATCGCTCATGTAAGCGATTTATGGCCAAGTTACCAATGTAAACGACACCAAAAGTCACTTAATGTAATTTATAGCTAGTTACAGAAGTTGTTCTTTCGCGAGTTTAATGACAGGTCTTATCGGGTCCACGCGTACTTCCAGCTTATAAAATTAGTTTGATAAGTCGAGAGACTTGCCGCAAGAAGTGGTACCATTGCGAGATTTCAAAAATTAAAAGTAGTTGTTTTCCTAGGATTCTTTTTCCTATAAAACTAGTATTTATTTACACTTATCAAGTTTTCTGAAAATGAGCATCCTTCTATTCAATTATCGGTCCAATCCTTTTTAATCTCAATGTTTTTGTTTTTAACATTACATATTTGAATTCCAAGTCGATTGCTGTCAGGTAGCTGTCATTCGGATAAAATGAAAGAACTCCATTAATTTCCGCCTTTGACAGCACAAAAGCGTGTGGAGAATTGTTTAATTTAAAGCCAAATTCTATTTCAACACTTTATTTGGGCCTTTTCATCTTTATTGACAAAATCTCGTAAATTTGACAATAGCAAATGGTTGTCGCATGAGCATTTACACAGGTTGAACCTCTGAACAACAAGTCGGAGTCTAACTCCTCCGTAAAGTCTAACCTCCTCCGTAAAGTCTATCCTCCCCATATTGCAGCCATGTACCTTTGCAAAATTTTTTATCAAACAACTAAAAAATCAATTTTTTCAACAACCATTAATTTAAATTCATGATGTAAGAGAAAAGGGCCGTTATGGCCCGGAGCTCTGTATGCCAATATTTCAAAAAGTCAAAAAGGATGCATATGTAAACGCTCCTGTGAGTACTTTAAGTTGTAAATTTTACTTACGAGTGTAAAGCTGTCTTACACATAAGGGAACTTGTGTGTAAGACAGTGTCTTACACAATAGTGAATACATAATATCGAATGGTAATATAATATTATGTAAATGTTAGCATTGCAATCTAATGTAATCTAAGGTTATGAAATGTAAAAACTATGTAATATAATGTAAAAAGTACATAATTCCATATTCTAGTTAAGTAAGTGAAAATGTTATTTTCTTTTTCACTGGAATAAAAACTTATGAAAAAAAAAAAAAAAAAACGTACCCATCCTACGTGACCCACTTTGCAATTTTGAACCCCCCCTCCCCCCTTGGTGACCACGTGTAGTATATTCCAAATCCCCCCTCCCCCTACAGTTTTTAAACGACTTCAAAAAGGAGGAGGTTCTCAATTCGACTGTATTTTTTTTTTTTTTTAACGTTTGTTACCTCAGAACTTTCGACTGGGTGAACCGATATTGATGATTCTTTTTTTATTTGAAAGCTGGTGCTTCCCGTGTGGTCCCATTTTAATTTGGTCCAGTTTCGACAATGGCATCCATGAGAAAACCATATACTTAAGTCTTAAATTTGCATAAGTATGTGCGCGACAAATGGACGAATAACTCATTATCACGCCAACCGATTTCGATAATTCTTTTTTTATTGGAAAGAATGTACTTCAAAGGTAGTTTGATGAGAGTTTGGTTAGGTTCTGATTATCGGATCCATGACAAAGTAACGGAACTCTTCAATTCTTAGGAGCAAATTAACGAAACTCGGCCGAATCTCTTATTTTGACCCTAAAGTCGTTATGGTCAAATTATGTCTGTCTCATATGAGCAGCACGTTTAGTAGGTCTACCCATATTCAGACAAATTAGTTAGTGTACTTCAGATTCACTAAAAATCAAAAAATAAACAAAAATTTTAACAAAACAAAAAAACGACTTAAAAAAATGCACTAAAAAGTAAAAAAAAAATTACGTTTTCTTCTACAACTTCTTAATCAACTTACTTTTTCTACTCATCAATATGTAGTTACGATTGTTATTTTTGGAGTCGGTGTCAGCAAAGGTACCCGGCCCGGCGTGTTCGCTTGACAGCTCCCCTCACGCCACGGCCCCGCTCTCGCCTCTCGCCTCGTCAAGTCGCTTGTGCGACACAAGCACATCCCACCTATAACTATGTATGTAGTTACAAACCTACCTTGACTGACATCGACTCCAAAAATAACAATCATACCAACATATTGATGAGTAGAAAAAGTAAGTTGATTATGAAGTTGTAGAAGAATACGTAATTATTTTTTTACTTTTTAGTGCATTTTTTGAAGTCGTTTTTTTGTTTTGTTAAAATTTTTGTTTATCACATAGTAAATCATAAATATGGTTTTGAACCATTTCTTGCCAACAAAAAGTTTAAAAAAAATTATTTGGCTTATAGTTGTCTTTATTAATACAGCGCTTGGTGCGTGACGGCAAGAGTGCATGCATACCTATAATTAAAAGTGGAAAAAATATAAAAATATTTCTAGATTGACTATGTAATAAAAACCTAACCCCCCTCCCCCCATTATGACCAAGCGTGGTATTTTGAAGACCCCCCCCCCCCCAAACGGGTCAAGTAGTATGGGTACATTCCCTAATGGTAAATTGGGGTAAAGAACTCTTTTGCCAGTTTGTTTATAGACTAGCCCCCTTAAATGCAAAAAATAGTGTAAAACTTAAGTTACCTCGGCCTAGGTTCAACCGGGCTTACGACCGGAAAAACTATAGCAACGCGCTAAACCGGCACTTAAGAATCTAATAAGCAAGACGGTATAAGTTTATTTTTATTACTCTTCCAAGATTGGGATTCTTCTACGTCGCTCCCGTTCAAGTCAAATCACCAACTTCAAAACATCTCTTTGAGATACCTCAGCTTGTAAGTTAGGATATAAAGGTAAAATCTGATTTGCATGTTTCTAAAGTTTATATAATAAACATTTTAAAGTTTTATCTATCTAGATATGGGTAAGATAAGAAAATTTCTTGATAACGAAGTTCGTAAATAATGTATGATTTTTTACCAAACTTTGAAAATATTCTAAATTTTTAAAATATTCATGTAAAGTTGTTTTACCTTCTAGTTTTTAAAACCCTCTTCAGGAAAAGTCATAACGAAGAGCAATACAGTGGTCCCGCGGTAATCTGACAAACGTTTTGCAGGGCGATGTCGGATTATAGAGTACTGCCTAGGACCTTCTATAGTCGGAATTTGAATAAGAATACCTAGTAATCTGACAAATTACAAATCAAAGAATCTATTTGAACTACGAATCATACACCAGATCTTCAAATCTCCCGAAGTAATCTGTGTTTCTGGGAGCAATACATTCCAAGATTGACAAAGAGCAAAAACCAAATCTTTCATGTTGAGTTCTTTTAACGTTTTTTCTATAGGGCTGGTCCTCAGATACGGCTCTCAGAAGTAGGTTTTTCTTGTGATCTTGCTTGATAAACTGAATAATTTTCTGATCCTGATGTGTTGGATTACAGGGGTGCCGGATAAGCCAGGTCCACTGTAGTTGAATTGATGACGCTGATTACATATAATGTGTGTTTGTTTTAGACTCACGTGTGCGTAGAGCAAACAGCCATGGACCTACTCAGCCAGGACATAGCGGTACACATCCTGGCCGACGGCTGCATATCTCGCTCACAAGGGGACCGTGTGATAGCACTCCAGGTAAACTGAAGCTTTATAGACAAACTTTCTTTTTAAAAAGCTATTGAAGCTTTTTTGCTTGGATTTCAATGCGTAAAAATAATTGTAAATATTATATACGAGTATTCACAGAACAATACGAATCCGAAACGGTACTAACGCATCAGAGCCCTAGGTCATTTTATATTTCCACTCTTAAGTCATAAATACAGGCATAATGCTTTTGTCACATTTTTTGTGACAACCTCCACAACTGAGCGGTTTAGATTTGCGGCTATAAATCCAGAGGTTGCAGGTTCCAATCGCAGCATTTACCATTAATTTTTATTTATTTATTGTGTCATTTCACCATATTAATTTGGAAGGTGAGTATGGATACCCCGAACCGTTTATCGGATAACCAACTCCCCTCTGCCATAGGCCCACCCAAGTAGTTCGCTACGTTTGGTGCTTCAGCAGGGGTGCCCGGGTTCATGGGGTGAGGTTTGTCTATCTCTTGGCGGCGGATGGGTTTGTCCACCTACTGCATGGCAGGCCAGATCACATGAGACTGGTTGAGGGAGATCTTTTGATTTCTCCAGCCGGACTCTCATGGCCAGTGGGAGGAATGGATTCGTACGTCTGTCACTTCTGGACACATTGACCCCCAGATTCCTACCCACCCCTAATACCTTTTTCCTTCCCAGAACTTCCTCTCCTTCCTTTCGCTAAAAAGACCCTCCATACAACATCCCCAAAGATGACTCAGGCTCCGAGGTAAATAGTTTTCCCCATGACCTCGTGTGTGGAGCTATTGTAAAAAAAAAAATTCTGCTATAATTTAGGTATCTGGTATATTAGCGACACATTCCAGTGTGGTGAAAGACCACCATTCAGAATGGAAACATTGCTTGAAATAGCTTTAGCTGTGTTGGTGACCAGATCTGAATACTCAGGTACCTCTTACCTACCTTCCCCTCCTCACTCCTCGTCCCCATCAGCCTCTAGACATATGTTTCGCAGTTGGGTATGCCATAGACCCACTTCCTCTGGGCAGTTAAGTTATTTTGTGACAGCATTTGTATTGTCACATTATTTGTGCCAATAATGTCAACCATGCGTTACTGACAGAACAACAAACTGTATTTTCTTATCAATATCAATCAGCATTTGAATTGATATACTCTCATTTCAGCGACTGCGGGATATCGGCTGCCACATCACCACATCGGAGAGTGTCCTGTTCAAGTTGATGAAGGACAAAAACCATCCTAACTTCAAAGAGATCTCCAAGCTGGTCCGAGAACAGATTCCCGATTCCCTCGGGATGGATTCTCCCTCTATTTCTAAATTGTAATCAAGTCGTTTTCGCGTGTTTTCAACCCGCGACAAAACATCCCCCAACAAAATATCTACAAAAACTTAATCTAACCTAACCTAACAAAAAATGGGACAAAAATAATACAGACATTTTGTAAAGACAATAAATTATTGTTACCTTAATTATTTTTGTCCCATTTTCTTGTTAGGTTAGGTTAGGTTAAGTTTTTGTAGATATTTAGTTGGGGGATGTTTTGTCGGTAGGATATTTTGTCAGACGATATTTTGTCGGGGATATTTATATCGGAGACACGCCATAATTTAGCCTAGAAACTATTTTCAGGGTTGGCAATAATTTAAGTTCTCGTCTTGAATTATTTTTCTTATCGCATTGATATTTTTTCCAAAAGAGATCCCGCAATGTTTGGACAGAGTATTGGAACATTGCTAGTCAATCCAAGGGAGTCAGCTATGCCTCAATACAAAGGACTATGCCATCAAAACCGTGGTTTCAAAAATTCCCCCAGTTTTCAAAAAAAAAGAATTTTCCTCACTTATTCGAATGAGAATCGAACATTGTTCCGTTCCTTCTCACCTTTTTAAAATTCACATCCTTGACTCCCCCGATTGTGCATTCTGTGGGAACTTTAGATCACATATTTTTTGGTTGTCCCTCTCTAAATAAATATCCTCTCTTCTATCAAGTTATCTAAAACTGCCTCCCCTCCATTCAACATCTCATCTCTTCTAAGTCTGAACTCGACTCCAATCTTCCATATAATTCTGAAATTTGCATATTTAAATAAAATTAATAAATAAATTCACCTTTCCTTTCTCTGTAATTTTAAATGATGACCTAGAACACCCTTGAAGGGTGAAAGCCAGAAATAATTGAAAAAAATATGTGATGCTTTGTTATGTTTTGGGTTTCTGTTAATTATTATTTTTAAAATATTAAGTTTGGATTGTCTGTTGTATATATTACAAAAAATTACTAAAAGTTTCCTTTATTTTTTTTACTGTCAACAACCCAATCAAACCCTTTTTATGTGAATTCTGCAGAGTCTTTACGGCCCGGAGCCAGTAAGCTGCGAGGCTGAAGGGAGTGAGTGGGGAGGGGAAGAAGATGGGTAGTATCTGACTAATCTGTCACTAAACACGGCTAAAGTGATTTCAAGCAACATTTTGACTCTGAATGGTGGTCTTTCACCTGCATACTGAGAGGATCTACCACTCTTGAACGAGGTACAATTGGGGTATTATTTCATTAAAATTTAATGTAAAATAATCTATAAATTAATTAAAATTTCATTTGCCCCACCAGAAGCAAGTTTCAAAACCCACCACCTTTGTATCCGGAGCCAGGAAGCTCGTAGCTATAAGCTGAAGCGTTGACCTATAAATTCCTGACAGAAGACGCGACGCTCTGCAAATTTCACTTGGCCAGAGCCCACATTTCTCTACTTCCAAAACAGATTTTTCACTTCATAGTAAAGATCATAAAATAAAACAAAGGTTTTATGCAAAAATGAATGGCACATTTATTGTATAATTTCTGCATAAACATTATTATTTTTTCCATTATCGCTATTTTGTAATTAACATAATACAATATGATTACTCAATTATAATAATTATAATCAATAAACTATCAAGTAATTAGATATAAATCGTCATTGTATCCATCCATTCATATTTATAGAATTTTTTTAGATAATATATATAAAAAATCTTTACTGCCATCAATGATTTTCACTTCCGAAAATTTGTTACATATAATTTTTTACAAAATAAAAAAAAAAACTATAAATTGTTTTTTGTAAAATTTGAATTAAACTTTTGCAAAACAAGGTGTACAAAATGAAGCAATTGAATTTCAATGGTACCTAAACGCTGCCATAAAACAAGGTGTACAAAATGAAGCAATTGAATTTCAATGGTACCTAAACGCTGCCATAAAAATTGAAAAAAATTGAGTTTTTAATAAAATTAATGATTGAAGGTTATTTTTAGAATAAGTAGTGTAAAAAAATAAGTACACTGTTAAGTAGAATTATTGCAAAAACATTTCTTGCATAAGGTAATCGTGATTTATATTATTTGTCATTTTGGTACACCGATGAAAAACATTTATGTTTATGGAAAAGCAGCAAAAAAATTATAAATTATGTACCTCTTTACATAAAAAAAACAGCTGCCACTGGCAAATAAATCAGAAACTTGCCAACATTATTTCAATAAAATAATATGACCTAACAGAACAAAAAATTTTTGAACTCATTCTGAATTTGGTATAATTGTGCGAATTATACAAATTAGTATGATTTTTAAATGTAGTAAATGAAAGATGGGATCCTTCGGTTGAAATCAAATGCCGCATTGAGCAAGCTCGTGCAACCTTGAAAAGGATGTTCTGCAGTCATGATCTAAACCTTGGATTACGAATGCGAATGGTCAGATGCTACGTGTTTTTGATATTATTTCATGGAATGGAAGCATGGACGCTTACTGAAGAACTGACAAGGCAACTTGAGGCATTCAAGATCTGGATCTACAGAAGAATACTCCAAATTAGCTGGATGGACAGAGTTACGAATGAAGATATTATGGTTCGGATGAATAAAGAAAAAGAAGTTTTTAAAACAATAAAGATCTGAAAACTTCAATATCTAGGACACGTGATGATACATCCAGAGAAGTATGAGATTTTGCATCTCATAATGCAGGGAAAGATTGCCGGAAGACGGGGCCCTGGAAGAAGAAGAACATCATGGCTGAAAAACCTGAGAAGTGGTTTGGCCAGTTTACTGTAGAGCCGTTCCGGGCTGCAGTAAACAAAGTCTGCACAGTCAACATCCATTGAACGGACAGGGCACGAGTAGAAGTATGATTTAAAAAATATATTAATTTGGTGCAAAATGTGAAACAAATGTGACAATGAAAACTCAATCATGAGATTACACAATCTTAGAACACTCTTACCCTCGTTGTAACTCAGCCAGTAAACGTGTGTAATATAAACTTGAAAAAAAAAGTTTAGTTTAAATTACTTGACATTTTCAGAGTTTTAGTTTAGTTAAACGACAGACCGGGTTTTCTCAGTTACAATTTTTTTAAAACACACAGAAGAATAAAAAGGTTGATTGCAAGGATTGTGTTTTATGAAACATTTAAAATCAATCATTCTTTAAAAACAAATTCGCAATCATAACATTTATAAGTTTTAAGTCAAGATGGCCGTCAATTTAAAATTATTAGAATATCATCGTTAAATTATCAAATCAATAATAATTAATAAAAATAATATACACTATATTTTTGTACATTAGCTAAGATGATATTATAGAATCATGAGAAAGAAGTATGCAGAGTTTAAAAAAGACACCACAAAAGAAATCACCAGAATTATTAATGGACCATTCATATTGTATGCTCCGAATTCTACTCAATTTGGCCAAACAACCAGGAGAGAGAACTGATTATAATTTGGATAGTTTTAATCTCGGTATCATTTTCCACATTAACGCAAATATTGAAGCCGCAGTAAAAAAAATATTGCGTAAGGCTAGAAAATATTATCATAAAAAAACGTACCTCAATAAAAAGTGATAAAACTTAACTAGACTTACTGTCAAAATAATGATAATTAAAATATTTAAAAAAAAGGAAATAGAATTACATAATCCACTATTGCTTATTGATTACCTCACAATTATTTTTGCGTAATTCTTATTATAAAATAAAGATAACTAAAAATTAATATAAAAAACTTATATAAACTTCGCTTAGCACTAATATAATACATGTCATACATTTATTAATTCTTCATAGGCAGTGGAATTTTATATTGTGGCAACACTGTTTAAATGCTCTTATTGAATTAAATAAAAAAAAAATCATTTATAAAATTATTTATATGGCAACAAATTTACAAATTCACCATCTTTTGAATTTTTATTTTAGAAATAAAATCAAGTACATAACTCCATCTTGTATATTAAAATAATATAAATCATAGCTATGTGTTGCATAGATTTGTATTTTAAAATAGGTATACACAATATTTTCAAAAATATATTTTTACAATATAAAAATTATCGATTTATGAAATTTCTTCAATGAAAATAACGGTAAAGAATTATTGATTTTTTAGTGATGTTTCTTTACAAAAATGCATCGATACCTTTTAAAATAGCTACACAGTCGTGAGTATTGCGGGATTATCATTTTTACATTGAAAACATACTAAATAATATTGCATTTAAATTCGGAAAACTGATTTAATTATGGCAATGGACGTATCACAAATAAAATGGCAAATGATTTAAAAATAATACGTATTATTCGTGTTTGATACGTTCTTAGGATGTTTTTAATTAAAATATGGCAAATTAAGATAATAGTCACAATAATTATAAAAAATTTAATTAGCAAAAAATAATAAAATTATTTAATATTATCGTCGATTATCTTTTCGGAAAAAAAGTTGATTAATTCAAGTTTTTTACAATTTTGTTCAAAAACTTCATTGAAATATTGCAAAGAAATAATTCATTATGTACATTTTTTTTAATATTTATGACATTACAGTAGAATCTGGATATAATTATTATTCAAGGGGCCGGCGATTCTGAACTCCTTCGCGAGGGTTACATTTAATTCACCAGTTTCTAAATGGTGTAATATAGCAACTTTTTATTCAATTGAAAAACACTTTGGCTTCACGGAACTCATTGTGTCGAGCTTTTAACCTAGTCAAAACACGTGATAAACACTGACTGATTTACGCGATAAGGATAGATGTTAGCGCATGGGAAGTAGCCGGGCGCGGGGAGTGGGCGAAGCGAGGGGCGGCGAGGTATTGGTGCGTAGGTTTTGTAAACTAAACACTGCGCATCGTTCTAACCGGACGAATTATCATTAAAACGGGGTCGTACTAAACGGATATGTTTTCCTAGTACCTAACTATGAAACCTAACTTGAGTGTACATCGTTGTCGCTAAAAACGGTAAGCCGTTATAAGCGAAGTCGTTAAATTCGAATTCTACTGTATTTGATTTTGATAAAGAATAAATAAAAGTAAATTGCAATTTTATAATAAATTATTATAAACACACCTTCAAACAAATATTTTATTGTAAAATTATTGCACTTAAATAATGTATTAAAAAAAAAACTAGTATTTAATCAACTTTCTTTCTTTAGAAAATTATAAATTATTATGTTCACAGATTTGTTTTATAAAATGATAATTCAGCCCTACCATTTATGCTATTTAAAAATGCAGTCCACTTCCAAAACTTTTATGTCAAAATGTTTATTTTTACAAGTCCAATATAGTTAAAACATATTTTTTTACAGTTCCCAGCAAAGACAAAGTAAACACCATTTATAGCATACAATCTGCGCACTGTTCAAAGAAAAATTATCTGTTGGAACACCATGTATATACACAAAAATATCATTTTTCATTAAACATTAGTTTAAATTTTTTCTATGAACCTATCATCAATTCACATCGGGGTCCTTTCGCTAGAGGTCATTAATTTTTTCAACAGTGCGTAGATTGAAAAATATTAAATGGCTATCAAAATTCAGAATTCATATCCTAATAAAATAAGAATAATAATATTATCATAACACTGGGGTAAAATTGGAGAGAATAATATTATAAGAATTGTTTAACATTAGTTTTATAATAATTATCATTAGAAAAAGTCATTGTTTTGTCGGCCTATTCTTTTAGCACTATCACCTGGGAATACTTCACACCGGTTCCTCATCGTTTGTACGTTCCCATAGACGTAAATTATTATTCTTTATATATTCACAACATAGACGCAATCGTATATTTATATATTGTGCGTGCACACCAAATGTTATTCACACCTTTGTTGTAAGTATTACTATTGACCACAGACACACTATTTTAGCATGTACTTATCCATAGAAACGGAAAACTGCAACACCATAGACACAATAGAACACAACGATTCCGCTGTTTTATAAATTAAATAATTTGATTCAAATCTTTTTATATACATAACACGTCGGCTATTACGTTCTATAACTCGTCTAGTTTGTTCAATAGATAATAATGAAGATATCTAAATCATTTTATGGCATCTGTGAAATAAAACTGTCTTCACAAAGCATCTATGGTATTGCACATTGTCACTATTTTGATATCTATGGTACATCACATATAATTAGGAATCTAGGACACCACACATCACAAGACGCTGCTTCTGTTGTTTTCGTCACATCACCTAACACAGGGCAACTATTGCATATCTCTTGATCTGGTTCAAAATGCAGTATAGCAGCACATTGCAACAGCCAACTTCTTCACCGTTGTTCGGAGCAATACTTATGTTTAGTTATGCCATATCACTGTAGTTCAGCACATAACCATGTGGTTCAGCGCTATTACAATGTGTTACAGGACTATGATCCGGTAATTCGTGGACAAAGCCTCTTTGCTTTTGCATTACAGTGATGTTAGGAGTGCTATAACATTATTCAGAACAATTCCCACATTGATTAAAGTTCTGACATAGCTTTGAGCAGTTCAGAACAACAATCATGTCACTCAAAGTTGTCACAATGTTGTTCAAAGCTATAATCTCTTAGTTCACGGATACAGTCTCATTGCTGTGGATTATATTGAAGTTAGCAATGCTATTGCATTGTCGTTCGGCATCTCACAATGTTGTCCGGAGCTATAGCTAGCTCTATAGTTCAGCAACATGTCTTTCACTCGGCGTTATAGTGAGATTGTTGGGAGCTAAAACATCCCACAGCTCCGCAACATCGCTATATATAGCAGCACTCTGGTTCAGCGCAATAGCCTCGTGGCTACTAGCCAGCGCTACAGTCAACGCTATAGCCGCTCGGCACAATAGAACATCTCGGGCCTGTGAATGGGATGATGGCCGTGATGGTGGTGATTGTGGTCTTGACTACTATTGTTGGAGTTGTGGTTGTGATGTGGGGCGTGGTGTGAGAGGGAGGTGTGCGGGGGGTGGGGGGGCGTTCGTTATTGCGCTGGCGGCGGGGGGGGACCAGGGGGCGCGTGGGGCATCCCTGAGGGGAGGGGACCCTGCTGGAATTACAAAATAGCCATTAGAACATTGATAAAAGTGGTTGGTTTTAACAATCAAGCAACTAAAACTTGTTTATGGAAAATGCATAATTATTATAGCCACTGCTAAAATTAAAGTAAATTGAAAAATTTGTTCTTTAGATTAAAGATCTTTACACAGAATAGCATTCTGGTTATGGATTTACATACGCTAAGATATATTTTTAGGTGCGGTTTATTAAACATATTTATTTGTAGTGCTCATTAATATGACACTGGCAGTGCAGTTTGGGTTTTGGGGGCTAATATGCTTAAGGAATAATACACACTGCATATAGTTTATATTAAGAGTCACTATAAATAATAGAAACAAATAGAGGTACGGCAGGAATGGAGGCGTGTCACTGCCGAACTATGACCAAAGCAGTTACGCGTTTGGTGTGTAGGTAGAAAGAAAGGCGAGGCGCAACTGTGCGCAGATGCGATTCGCAGTAGTATGGGTGAACGACGCTTGCCACACATGTTTTTTGGGAGGGTTTCATACTACTATATAATGATCTATTTCCCATCTTCCTTGTTTCCATTATCTGCGAGCATCACCAATAAGAAATGATGAAAGAACTAACCTGCATGGTGTTGTAGGGCATGGAGTGCTGCATGGGGGGCCCGCCGCCCATCTTGTTGGGGCCGTCCTCCGCCTTTTCCTCTTCACGTCTTTTCAGACACGCCGCCTTGGGGTTCAGGTTACGTTCTGAAAAACAACAATATTAGAATGAGTCGCTCGCTAAGGATATATTACATATTCATGAAATTGTGTATACATTGGACTCCCTTTTTACAAGGTAGATATGTTCCATGCCAGTGGTGCCCAAACTCTTTTGACCCACGGACCCCTTTTGTAAGTGGGCGTTTCAGACTTTCAGGGGGGCGGTAGGAGACTCAGAGAAACCCATCTCACCCCATCCCATCCCATTACGCCCCCTCCCGTTATGGAAACCCATCTCACCCCATCCATCCCATCCCATTACGCCCCCCCGTTGTGGAGTGGGCGGTGGGAAAAAGAAGGTCAACAATCTAGGGTGGATCCCCTAGCGTTGTTCAGGGACCCCCAACTCAATTTTAATTTTCCACAGACCCCCTGGATGATCCTGGGGATCCCTGGGGGTCCATACGGACCACTATGGGAACCACTGTTCCAAGCAATACCAATATTTAGGCAGTGAAATGAATTTTTTAGTGATTTTCAAATAAATAAGGGTAACTCTGCATTCCTAATTTATTACTAATAAGTAATTAATTACTTAGGTTCAAGTTATTTGATGAGTAGTTTCTCAACAGTTTACTCAGAGGTGGTGAAATACCTCCGGAAAGCAAAGTCTAATCTGAGCAATTTTAATATTTAAAAACTGACATTCTTATCATTTTGAGAGAAAAAATATCAAATAAAACTAACAAAATATTAAAATTATTACAAGAAGATATTAAAACATAATATATTTATTCACTAATAAAAAATGCATAAAACAAATATAAAAATGATACTGATTACGATCACATATGCAAGTAATGCTGGGATCAATTCTTGGGTCGGGGTGTGAAGTCAGATAAGTGAGAAATTCAAATTTAAATTTCTTTCTTTCAATTCTTTTACCTCACAACCGATTTTAAAACAATGCTAGGTGACATGCTTATCAATGGAAATTATAAATAATGTTCAACAATATGTGTCCTATAATTTCAATACCCGCTATATCCAATATTTTGACAAAATGATCTGAATACGACATCTTGTTTACATTTTTGCGAGGAACAAGAGGAACCTAAAATTGAGTTTCAAAACCTTATCACAACCAAAAACCATGTTAAAACTGCGAGTAAGAAATAAAACCCGCTATATCATTCAAGAAATTACTATCAAAACTCGCTATATCGGAATTCAACCAATCACGAGCAGTTATTTTGCCATGGTGGCGGATTTAGAAACTCGCACGTCAGGTCAGTTGAGTTTCAAAAGCCGCTATATCATGAGTAACACAAGGTTAGTACCAAAATCCGCTATATCCATTTAGTTTATCAAAATTACTTAAATTATGCTAGACATACGAGGGCCGTCCGATAAGCCCGATGGCGCCACTATCGCAAGAGAAATTTAATATTGTGTAGTACATTCTCGTAGACGGCTCTGCCGAAATTTCAACTGAATCGGACTCGTAGTTTTGTTCTGACAGCGTGTGGAAGCGGGCGTGTCCGCGGATTTTAGAAAAATGGAAAAAGAGCAATATCGGTCAGTGATTCGATTCTTGTTTTTGGAAGGGAAATCGTGCAGCAAAATCAAAGAGCGCTTGCGTGCTGTGTACGGTGACTCTTCTCCTTCGATGGCGACCGTCAAAAATTGGAGTTTCAACGCGGTAGCACATCGTTTTTTGATGAGCCAGGTGCCCCGAAAACGGCTACCACGGAGGATAACATAACAAAAATCCACGATCTCGTATTGGCAGACCGCCAATTGAAGGTGCGCGAGATGGCAAAGACAGTAGGCATCTCAAAAGACCGTGTGGGTCATATCCTGCATGAAATTTTGGGCATGAGAAAGCCGTCGGCGCGATGGGTGCCGGGTTTGCTTACTCCGGACAACATGCAATACCGTGAGACCACTTCAGAGCAGTTTTGACGCTGCTTAAGCGCAATCCGAAGGAGTTTCTGCGTCATTTCGTGAACGTTGGCGAAACATGGATCCACTGGTACACACCAGAGACCAAGGAACAGTCGAAACAGTGGACTTCACCCGGCGAACATGCTCCGAAGAAGGCGAAGACGGTCCTATCGGCCGGAAAGGAAATGGCCACCGTTTTCTGGGATCCACATGGTGTGATCTTCATCAACTACCTGGAGAAGGGCAAAACGATCACAGGGCTGTACTATGCCGAATTATTGGGCCGATTCAACGCCGAATTGCAGAAAAAATGGCAACATTTGGCGAAGAAAAAAGTGCTCTACCACCATGACAACGCACCGGCTCACACCTCCGCCCTCGCCACGGCCAAATTGGTCGAATTGGGCTACGAACTGCTGCCCCATCCACCGTATTCTCTAGATTTGGCCCCAAAGATATTCAAATACAGAAGAGATATGCTATGGTGTCCGCGCAACTGTCGCCGGACTATGCGCTAATAAGGAACTCCAGTGAAAAATATTATGGCTTTAAAAAAATATGTTCATATAGACCAAGAAACGCTGATTCTGAATATATAAGTTTTATTTCATAATATTAAACGCAGAGTTTTTAAAAAAATATTAAAAAGTGCATTTTTAAACCTCTTCTCAAAACACAGCGTTAAGTTGGCATTACTGAAATGGTTAACCGCTGGGAGGCCGGAGACGCGCCGGCGCGCGCGTCATATGCGCATGCGCGAGAAAATAATTCAAATATTTGAATAATACTTCCGACAAAAAACTTTTGGTCGACGATTTTGGCCCTTCTATGTACACAATTTGTATGGAGAACAGTGTCAGAATCGCTTGCGCTGTCATTACTCTCGGAGACGCTACAAGTTTCATTCACCTTGTCACCCTGGAATATTTTTAAAACGATTTCTTCTATGACAATCGGCTGTCAGAATTTGCCGCGAATTTAACGGTCGCAATTAATGGGTGTATCGCGAATAAAACGATCATAAAACCTATTAATTTACGTAATAAATGCAAGTAATGTGGTTTTCGTAGATAGTTTATTGTGATGTGAACGTATTTAAACGTGAAGTTAATAAAATATACAATAGCTCAAAATTTATCAACAAAACATTCAATTCAAAATTCAAAGTGGTGGTTTTTTAGTGTTTTTTTGCAAAGTTCCGCGAATTTCCGCTAAATGTCATGGCCTTTGACCGGTTAACGGTGACGTCACACTTAACCTGTCACCTGGTGATAGTGTGTTGACATTTGAAATGACTTGAAGTGCACACGTACCTATGCAATTCAACATTTCGTGTGTTTGGTTTATTTTCATACTGTTTATAGAGATTTAGATAAATAATAGTTATTGTGTTTATTGAAACATAATTTAGGCCCTCAACAATTAACGAAAAGGGCTATATTTGCGGACAATCTGCAATAAATTTTGCCTATTTGAGGTTAAAGTCGTGTCATATTTGACATTGTATTTTCAAATTGTTTTTAGTATAGGGCTTTTTATACAAGTTACTACACAATCGTCATGATCAGTGTATTATAAATACCAGTGTTTCTGTATGTGTTATACTTAAAACAATGTACAAAATCACGCCTGAACACAAAATTGAAGAATGATGTCACTGTATTTGCAATGAAAAAGATGATTTATTATTTTTATATTGCACTTTGTTAAAATACAATAACAGTAGCGGTGAAATGTGGACATTTTACCAATGTTTTTCTATATTAAAAGCAGTTAATCTTAAATAAAAACGCCTCAATTTCTCACACAAAAGTCATTGAGTCATCCTATATTAATTTTATTCCGCCATTTTCTTAAATTCAAAATCAGGGATGCTCAGCCCAAGAAAATTATTTCCCTAGATTTCGAAGTGAAATTTCACATTTACGCAATTACCTACGTAGCCACCCGATTGTGTAACACTAATCCTGTTATATGTTAATTAATATGATAATTAATTGGAAAGATATCGGAACTTGGTAAATATACTAATAATACCGTGATTTTCCAAATAAAACACTTTTTGCTACGTGAAGTAATAATTTAAAAGTACGAATACACTCACCACTGAATTAGAAACTGAATTCCAAATAAAAAAAAACACTTTGCAAAATAAAAATCATAAGCAACCCACCGCTCATTTGTACCAAGCGTGGTATTTTGAAGACCCCCCCCCCCCCCGAACGTGTCACGTAGTATGGGTACGTTCCATAATATCATTTTGAGTTGTCAGTGTTAAAAATAACATTGCATGTAAGTACATGAACAATAATTAAGATTCATAGGAATTCCAAAAAATATATATACGTATATATATATATAAATATTACCAGTAATATTGTCATATGTAATCAAATTTTTGCCAGAGTTCGAAATTTCCCTAGATTTTGTCCTGATTTCCCTTATCCCTAAAAAATATTTTTCTCCCCTAGATCTAGGGAAATTTCCCTCGACATGACATCACTGATTCAAAATGACAACTTAAAAAGTAAAAAACTATGGGTGGGTGAAGACCACCATAGATACGGTGCGTTTCTGGGAGTCTTTAAAAATTAAAACTTTGACAATTATTTTAACTATTAAAACTAACTATAAAAATAAAAATAAAAATGCAGTTATTTAAGTTTGAAGGTCTTTATTCATTAAAAAAAATAAAAAAATTGGACTGGAGTTCTCTATTAGCGTAGTTTTCATACAAAAAGAATTTGTTCATTTCATTGATTTTTTGAAAATGTGCATTAATATTGGTTAACAATATATTTTGAATAAGGAAAGAATTCGTTCATTTAGTTTAACGTTCGTTTGGTTTATTCGTTAATTATTTGTTCTTTTAGTTTATTTGTTAATTGGTAAACAATATCGGCGACACCCGGAAGCGCAGACCCACATAGTAAAAACAGCAGATAGCACATCTACTTATATTTCAATATCTTTGTTTGGCCCTGTGCAATTTCTTTTTGTTTCCAAACTTGAAAAAGTCACTTGCCAGGCAGAAATGTGAGTCGAATGAGGAGGCCATCGCCGCCACGGAGGCCTACCTTGCAGACCTCGAGAAAACGTATTTTTCAGACAGGTTAAAGAAATTGGAGCATCGCTGGGTCAAGTGTATCGAGCTATAAGGAGATTACGTTGAGAAATAAAATTTAAAAAATTTCGTTTTTCTTTTGTAGGCTAAGTACTTATCGGACCACTCTCGTACATAAAAAAATTAACACTTTTCGAAATTATGTTATTCCTTATTCAAAAAATTGAAAAGCAATTATTTATTTAGGCTAGAGATGTGACAGTTTTTTTACAGTTTTCTCCAAATCAACGAAAGTTGATATAGCAGATATAGAAATTGAACGACTCATATAAAGTATAATTTGATTCCCGAATTTATGAGGTACATAATTACAAATTGAGTTAGAATAGCAATTAAAGATTTAGTCACAAATATATATTTTTAAATTACCTTCCACTTCTAGCAAATGTGGCAAGTCGAATAAAAAAAAGGGCAAATATAGGGAATAAACACGCGCGAAACTGAAACTATAAGGGCGAAAGAGCTAGCTCTCTCTCATAATGGATTCCAGGCATCGATGGAAACAAAATATAAATTTTATTGGTAGGTAAAATTATTCTATTTTTAAATTACCTTCCACTTCTAGCCACTGATATTTAATTAAATAAAAAGAAAACACTTTGTTTTACGTCACTTTATTGTTATTTTTTTTCGCCTACCGGTTTCGGTATCTCCGTACCATCATCAGGACTGAATATAAAAAATACTGACAAATACAGGAAAATACACATATATAAATATATATATATACAAATTGTGAAAGAAAGAGACAGTAAATTAGAGTGGGACAGTGCGTCAGTTGTGGGAGGGAAGTGGGGGAGGGGCGAGTGGGATAACGGGAAACATACTTATAATAGGGCTGAATGTTAAATTTAGTTGATTATTAATGATTTCAGCCTTTGTATTTACTGATTTTTTTATTTTTTTTTAAATCAGTAAATACAAAATACAGATTTTTTATTTTTTTTTAAAATCAGTAAATACAAAGGCTGAAATCATTAATAATCAACTAAATTTAGCATTCAGCCCTATTATAAGTATGTTTCCCGTTATCCCACTCGCCCCTCCCCCACTTCCCTCCCACAACTGATGCACTGTCCCACTCTAATTTACTGTCTCTTTCTTTCACAATTTGTATATATATACATATATATATGTGTATTTTCCTGTATTTGTCAGTATTTTTTATATTCAGTCCTGATGATGGTACGCAGGTACCGAAACCGGTAGACGGAAAAAAAATAACAATAAAGTGACATAAAACAAAGTGTTTTCTTTTTATTTATTTAAAATGGTTATTGTGCACAGTTATTTATTTAAAATGTCATGTGTTAGCTTCTTTTGAAAAATTGATATTTAATTGTTTGTTACCTCTAACTTGCTGCTCTAAGGTCATGATGACCTCAACGGCCATGTTGAGAATGCCCAGTTTCGTCTGCGGCTTGTCACTTTTGAGATGCGTCATGCACATCCTGCCCAGCTCCTTCAGCGCCTCATTTATGTCTCTGATGCGTATCCTGGACAATGACGCAAATGAAATGTTACAAATATACTTATTTATTGTAAGCATAGACATCAGAATTCAATAGACCAGAAGATACAGACGAGGGGGTAAAACCAAACTATGAAGGGGGAAGAGGGGAAAGATGACTGTGATTCGTTATACAATCAATCTGACAGTAAATAGGCATCTCGCATTACAATATCACCATTTAGTTCTTAAAAGCAAAATCTGCTTTGAATGAATAGACCTTTTTACATGGGAGCGCGAATTGCTTGCCACGATAATAACATATTTGCTAAGGCCAAATGCTCGCCGCAAAAAGACTCACCCCAATACACATAGCAATATTTTGTTGCCGTGTTTAGTTAAAACACTATTACAAATGTTTCATAATTTACTTACCCCTGTAACCAGCGTCGAGAACACTGGAGAACCGCCCACATTCGCTATGTCTATATAATATGTACCTATAATGTATAGCCCAAGCTGCCGTTTTTGGCGTGATATTTCGTAAAACGTATAGACGTTACTTTCGCGCTGGTCACTACAAGAATGATGACGTCACATATTTTAGATTCTCTCCCCTCCCCATGGAGCGAGCTGGCGCCAAGGCGGAGCTTATAGCCGGTTCCATGGGGAGGGGGAAATATTACGTTTTTATCACTTAGGGCAGGTCCAGATATATTCATATGTCCGTGATTGTAAGTGACATTTATTTATTATAAGTTTTTAATTTAAATTTCAATGAAAGAATGAGAGGAACTTAACCTTTACAATGCTGGCCTTTTCAACAATCAAAATGCAGGACTATGTGTTTTAGTGAAATCTCATGAATCAAATATGCGACAGCTGCAAGGATAAGGTTAAAGCAAGGGTATTTTCCTTTCGATATTGAGACAAAGTAATCTTTGTGGCCGTCAAATAGCACAACTTTCTTTAGATATTCTTTTTTTTTAGTAGTTACATTATTATTGCATGAATTATTTCATGTGATATATAAAATTAATAATAACAAAATAATGGAGAAAAGTATGGAAAAAAGATTTTTATATTAGTCACAGAGAGCGTTCGTACGTGACGTCATCATTCTACTGTCTTTTTCGTATTTACACAAGTGAGTCAATTGGTATCAAAACTGGTCAAATCCACTTTAGGTGAATTTTCAGGAAACTCCAATTTCAGATTTTACTATATGGCAAAACCGTAGAAAGTAAAAAATTTGGCGGCGTATTTAAATATGTTTTGTAAAAATGATTAACCGTAAACGACCATATATTCTATACAAAAAACTTACAAAATTGGGTTTTCAAGTTTGGATTTGACTTAGTTTGATAGTGAAACGTGGATTTGTCCGAGTTTGATAGCAAGTTAAGTGGATTTGACTATCTTTGAATGTTAACTGTGGGGATTTGGCTTATTTAGAAAATAACTTAAATAAGGATCAGGGGTAGAAAACCTAAGGTACTAGGTAATAAATTAAAGTGAAAAATAGACAACAAAGTAATTAAAAAATATATATTCATCTTATCAAGTTTTCCATCGAGATATTCTTCAAAACTACTATATTTATAATTATTAGACTACACAATTAAATTTGGCAAATTCATCCTCCATTTCACATTGTTCATTTGAATGAAAATGGATGTCAGTGTCTGGTCTCTCAAAAACATTTTTAAAGTACTGTAGCTCCGGTAGAAGCTTCCATTGCTCGCCATAGTGAGTAGTAAGTAGCTTTTTAATATAATTTATTTTTCTTTTTTTACTCCCACATTTGTTGGTACGGTGGTGGGATTTATTTGACTTGACGGTTTTATTTTTTTTTTGCAAATGTTTTTAGGTGAACCTAATCTATTTTGGTGGGATTCCTCTGCTCGCACTAAAATATTGCGCTTCTGTTTGTTCCGTTTGATGAAAAATCTCTTACATTGTTTGATTGAAAAATGCAGTCCACCTGTAGTTTTTAGTACTTCAGTATTCGCATTTTTCCAATCGAGAACCTCTACTTCTTGAAATTTAAAGTTGTTCCGTAATCTTTAAAGAATTGGCAGTAGCCTTGTGGATTTGGTATAATCTCCGTTCTTTTAAAAATTTTCTCAATTTGGGTAAATACGCGATCTGGCGGCAGGAAAGAGTGACCCACTACTGGAAACAGCAACTCCACAGTTTTTATTCGTTCTGGTGCGTAGTCCATAAGATACTTGCAAAGCATTCCCAAAACCGATGTATTTTTGTTTTGGCCGCTGCAACCATCTGCCACTAGGGGTATGGATAGGCAATGAAAAACAGCACTGGCGATTTCATTCGACGCTTTTGGTAACATGTCTTCATACGGTATATTAGTTGAGTTTTTCCGATCTGGACTATTCTGAACGCACGTCATCCTAAGGTAAGGTTTATGAAAAATAGCTTCAGCACCAATAAATTCAACAATAAACTGAATTAATATTGATTAAATCAATAAAAAGCTTAATTCCTGGCTTTGTTCGAAAATAGAAAATAAATATCATTTAAAATATTTTTTACAATTTTAACGGTTGAGGATTACTGATTCTAGGAGAGCATTGTTCTAAGACTGAATGTTTACTTACCTAGAAACCTTTGCTCTGTTGTTTTTCCATGAAGTTTTATCATTCAAGGGTTTTCTTGATAAATTATGAGCTGTTTCCACTATTTTGTTTGGGTTTTCTTCCATTTTTTATAGCAAATTTTAATTAAAAACACACAGCAGACACGTTTTTGTGGCAAGAGCTGATTGACACCAAAAACAATATGGACGATGCGCCATACAAAATTCTTGAAGCTGATTGGTCGGCTCGGATTTGACTTAATTTGAAAATTAATAGTGCTGGATTTGACTATTTTTGATACCACAGCCGCTTTTTAAACCGGTTTCGCTTACAAAATATGAGGATACGACTGTTTTTGAAAAACACGAACTGTTATTTTGTTAATGATGAACACAGTTCAATACTTACATTATTTTTTGTTAATTTTGGATCTGACCAGTTTTGATACCAAACAACTCAAGTATGATAAGCAAGAGAATGATCGTCGATGATGTTCATACGAGCTCTCTCTGGGGCTTCTTTAAGGAATTTTGAAAATATAAAAAAAAAGGGATTACAAAAATTCTAAGATTGTAAACATTATGGAGGAAATTTGGGAAAGAAGTAAAATAACATAAAAATAAGGGAGAAGCACAACTAACTGGATATTTTAATTCAACACCATGCAACAGCTAATCTACAAAAAATACATCAAAAAATAATAATGGTTAAATATGAAATAAAAAATCCACAAATCACCGAAAAAATTGCAAAAATAGATTTTCATAGAATTTTTTAAATGTAATCATATTTCAGGTGTGGTTCAACCAATCAATGTGTATTGTGTCTCACCTCTCGCGGGCATTGTTGGCCTGCCGCCTCTCTCTCTCTCTTTTGGCCTTGAAGTCGGGCCGGCCGTCGCAGTAGTTCTCCTCAAACTCGTCGTCCGCACTCCAACAGCTGCGCAACGCAAATTGGCCACGTCAGTGGTGCTATGAGCCACGTGGGACATTAACCTAACCCATTTAACGTGTTAACCTGACCTAACTAATATATCATGGGGAAATTATTTCATTCCTTAGACGTAAATCCCTATTATCCATTAATTAACCTGTTGAACGTTGGATGGTATTTCGAAAAAATGCCCGCAAATTTAATAGAAAATTCTTTTCAAATCGATTCTGAGCTTGTCCTTCATACATTTTCTTTATACATAAGTGTTAAAATCGCATTTAAAAAAAATTTATGATTTATTTTTCGATCCACCGGCAGGCTCGCGAAAGATGAGAGGTTAAGTAAATTTACTAAGAGAAAAGAAAGAAATTTAAAATACCGTGAACAATAAATAGTCAATGTAACCATTCAAAGAAGATAATAAGATAAATTGGACGAGTTGAGTCATTTTACGGGTCCAAAGGGAAAAGACGAACGAGAAAAACACAAGGCCTGACAAAATGCTATGTGATTGATGTACATAGTGAAAAGTGTACATATTTAATTTGGGGGTGTTGCTGTTTATTTGACTGCTTCATATTCCACAATACATTAAAGTACGAAGGTTGTTGCTTGTCAAAAAAACTGTTATCAAATAGTGGGAATGACAATAAAACTATCATAAAGTCAACCGTATACAGCCGACTTTACGTGAACAAAGCAATCATTTTATGTGATTGGTAAAACAGGAAGGTTTTTTGGGTACTTTTTCTAACCTTAACTGTTGTGATTATTGTGGTGAATTTTAACAAAATAAACCTCTGAATTAAAACTAGGAGGGCTCCAAGAGTGGTTTTGATATAGAATTCGCCAAACTATCATAATACAAAGTCAAATGTTTAACATAAAATTGTGTAGTTTTATATTTAAGTAAATAGATGAAACTTTCACTGATGCTTCATTTTATCACCCTTGTTTACACAAAAATGTATTTAGCTTCGTCCAGACCTTCCACACATCGCCATTGAGCCAATCATAACGAGGAAATAAATAATTCAGCCATCAAAAATTAAGTGGATAAAATCATTTTGAGTATGATAATAATACATTAGGACATTCTCATTAAGGCACCAATACCACTGTAAAAAAAAAAAAATTGTGAAAGATGCATTTGTTATGAATGCTCTCACCAAATGTTTTAAAGAAATTCGTAAAATTGACGGAGATACAGCATTTTATGTGAAACCGTTTGAAATAGTTTGTATTTTGAATTATCATTCAGCAAAACTTTGAACGCATTTTTCTCGAAAATATGTTTTTCAAACTGGTTGACAACATATTAAAAAACTATACATCCGATTTGCATGCACTAAGTCTCAAACTGTTAGAAAATATAGTCTCTATGACATTACCTACGGATTTTTTTGTAAAGAGCCCCCCTTCTATTTCTTTTTGTGAACGATGAAAATTTTCAATAAAACTGGGAAAAAAATTGCTGGTCTGCCATTTTTTTTAGATATAAAAAATTCCCTTACGTGGTGCTATAAAACTATACGTCTAGTTTCTAAATATATTTTGTTTTTATTTTTCTGATGAACCGTATGGCTTAATCGCTGTCAACCGCCGAGCAATTTCATCGGAGTGTCCCGTTGAAAGCGACATACACCGCAAAATATACTTTAGATTTGTGAATAAAAATTTGTATACAGTCTTCTATATGTATATATTTACTATGGGTATTAATAAAAAAAACTCCATTCATCGTTTGCTTGAAAATAATTACGAAAAATACACCCTTGTACTGCCCACGCACCGTGGTCTGGTGCCTTAATGTTCAACTATTGCTTGATACTTGATCGCACTTGTCTAGCTCTTGTGTCGGTCACGCCTTTGGATTCTGGACGAAGCTTTGAAATATCAACACATTGTGACCATCTTACCTGTCATTTCCGAAAACGTAGTGGAGAGAAAGAGAGGTGTCAGGCCTTGAAATGGGGGAAATAGGAAGACATAAACAATAACAATGATCAGTTAACATGACGTGAAATAGATCAATAATAATATATTAGTAACATAAACAAAATAATCACACATGCAAATAAAAAATAATACACAACTGCCACCAAACATAAATAAGTGCATTTCATAATTATTAGAATATAATAAATTGGAAATAATGTTTAGGTTATAAATGGACTGTAGTATGTTGTTATGATTGGGTGAATGTTTACATAGCTTTTAGGTTTAGCAATGGTGTGAGGTGGGTTAGAGAAGGAGCAAAGTGGCTCAGTGTTAGGAGTCTTCTTTGGAACAGGAGATTAGGCGTTATGGGTATCAAACTACGCATATCAACCTATACAACCTGAATGGCGCAGTGAAAAATTGAGCAGTAAGCTCCTCGGCCCCTTTTTGCAAGATAAATAAATCTCTGTTGGTTCTCAAAATAAATTACCAAACACCTTTAGCCGGGCGACCAAAAAGGCTCAGTAGCAGGTGTACTGAATTAAGCGGTAAGCCCCCTGGTCCGTTTTAAGAGTGTCGGTAATTGGAGTATATTGAAGTGAGTGGGGAAGGGAAGGAGGGGGAAGAGGAAGGTTGGAAAGTACCTGACTATTCAGATCTGGTCACCAAAAATGCCCTAAAGTCATTCAAGCAACGTTTCGATACTGAAGGGCGGTCTTTCACCAGGGCAATATCTGCTGTTGGTTAATGTTGTTGGTTGGCTGGTTAAATGGAGGTGATTGATTGGTTTGGTTTGTCGTGACTGTTGGATGATAATGACGATGATCTCATGATGTATGATGGATGGAGGGTTGAGTTTGTTTGTTTGTTTGCTATTCACCTCTCTCGCACGTTGTTGGCCTGGCGCCGCTCCTTCTCGCGCGCCGCCTTGGTGCTGGGATCCCCGCCGTCGTCCCCCTCGTCCGCACTCGAACAGCTCTCCGCACCACTGCCAAGCAATGCACGTGTCGGTTATGGCTTAGTCGCTAGTCGCTAGTGGCTAGGCGCCCAGAGGACTGTACAGCTAACACGCATTCATTCCTAGCACACACGCTTTATTCACAGAATTCACCATCCCAATCTACTTCACAACATTCATTCGTACCTAAACCCAATATGGCTTACATAAAAACCACCCCAACCTTTACAACTCAATCTATCCATCTCATGCGGCACTTTTTAAAGAAACTTCATGGAATACATATGAGATCTCCGCCTATGGCGATAGCTGTCGATGGATAACATGCGACAACCATCTAGATCAGGTTCATGGTATCAGTTTGGTGGGCAATTGGCGACAATGCTGTAAACTGGTTGATAAAAATTATCATTCAAAGACATTTAGGTAAGATTCTCCTATTCATAGAACCACACTCCACTGTTATAATATTATTTGGAGAAAAGTGTTGATGTGCTCACCAACTACAGGTGAAAATTTAACACATTAGGTCATAATCCTTTTTCAATGCTTACTATTCTAACCTCAACATAATTATCATTCTGTGGGGGTCTCACGGGGTTTATAGCGGGACTTTAGAATGAACTGGAAATGAATTTGTAATTAAAATGAATTAAAAAAACAAAATTTCAACATTACCACCTGGAGGCCAGTCCAACTTGTGCGAGAGAGGTGAATATGTGTAATATTTAGTATGCCCAGTCTTTCTTTTGCTCTCCTGTTCGTTTGTAAGGGTTGTGTAAAGTATGCGCAGAATTGTGGAAAGGAAAGGAATAAGAGGGTTTCCAGAGGAATATAAATGCACAGAATTTTGAATGCAGTTTCTACTTTTTAACAAAATTAAATCGACGTGTACTAAAGACGAAGAACGCTAAATAGTCTAAACCGATGAAAACATTAAGCTGTCAGGAAAATGTAGGTAGCGAAAAATTAACCTATTTCAAATTGGAGTAAACAATCAAAAACACCGAAAAGTTAAAAACAGTACAAATGCAGCGCCTATAAAAAAAAAACCTACTACATAAACGAAATAAATGAAAAATTTACATTTTAATTATAAAGGAAATAAAATTTTAAATACCGTCAAATTTGTAAAAGAAACTTTTGTATTCAGGACAAAATTTGTTTCTTCTTATGTCAGATTCAACATTTTGCGTGCGCTTTTCTTTGTATGATGTGTGTTTGTTAAATCTATGGGAAAATGTGCTCTAAACTACTTGGGATTAAAACATGGTTAAGTTATGGGGACTATGGTAATAACATCAAACAGTGAGTACAACAAACTACAAAATAATAATTTTAGTAATTTCAATACGTAAACAATACTTGTTAAATTATTTGTAAAACTCACAATAAGTGGACGTATAGAGTGTAGTTTTGATACATTCGGATTTTATACACTAATAAATACAATACGGGAAGGGAGTTCACGAAATGATAATTGGGTTCATTCTATAAATGATACGAGATGTGTTGTTTGTGTTAAAAAAAATTTAAATCCTTTTAAAATCGTTAACTTAAATTTAAGGTTTCGTTTGGACAGCAGCTCAAATTCATGGATTTTATTTTTATTGGGTTCATTTATAAAACGTTATTATTCAATGGATGCAAAATAGTTTTTTATTTCAAATTTGTGCACTGGTTTTAAATAGGTTTAAAAATATCTATATATTCTGAGAAGGACGAATGAGAAAGGGATTGGCTTAGAAAACAAAACAGAATAGAACGGAAATTTAGAAAAACAGGAACAAATTGAATGGAAAGGTATATTACAGAAATGGAATGTATTGTAATAGAAGAGCAAAGATGGCAGAGAGAATTGGAATAGAAGAGCAAAGGTGTGGCAGAGAGAATTGGAATAGAAGAGCAAAGGTATGGCAGAAAGAATTGGAATAGAAGAGCAAAGGTATGGCAGAGAGAATTGGAATAGAAGAGCAAAGGTATGGCAGGGAGAATTGGAATAGAAGAGCAAAGGTATGGCAGAGAGAATTGGAATATAAGAGCAAAGGTATGGCAGAGAGAATTGGAATAGAAGAGCAAAGGTATGGCAGAGAGAATTGGAATAGAATAGCAAAGGTATGGCAGAGAGAATTGGAATAGAAGAGCAATGGTATGGCAGAAAGAAATGGAATAGAAATGAAGGTAAATAACACATTAAGAAATTGAATTTGAGACAGGAACGAACAGTTCAGTGGACGGAAATAAATTGAATGAAAAATGGAAAGTATATTGTAATAGAAGTTGGAATTTAATGACAAGAAAGATGGAAGATACACAAAAAGAGAGAAAATGAATAGCAGAGAGGGTGGAATGTAACAAAGAGATGGAATAGAAAGGAAGGGAAAAAAGTTAAAGGGAACAGTACATAATAAGAGGGAAAAAAAATTGAAAAAGAATGTTATGTAAGGTGGAATGAATTGGAATGTTGGAAAATCATGTCTGGGGAGAAAGGATAGTAAGTTGTTTGGGTGTGGGTAGGTCAGGGTCAGGGTCAGGGTCAGTAGTTGCAACAAGTAGTGGTGGATGAATACCTCTCGCGCACGTTGTTGGAGTGGCGCCGGGTGGTGTCCTTGGCGTCTTTGGTGGCGGGGTCCTCCCAGTCGCCCCCGTTGGAGGAACCGCCCTCGCCGCTCACCGAACCCCCACCCCCTCCGCCGCCCCCAGAGCCGCTACTACACAACACACATTGTACACACAATGACAACTAACAACTGGGAAACTGCCAGAAACGCAGAACATTCCATTCCATTCTTTGACCTGCATCTTACTTAGATGTATAGTCTGTCAATTAAGAGTAGAAAATATTAAAAAAGGAACTATATAATTTGTAGGCTGGCAACATCAATTTAACTGTCAAATATTATTTTAATGCGCAATGACACTAAATATATGGAACACTGTAAATCACATTTAAAAACACAATTTTTGTTCTTAAAGAAAAAAAAAATTAAATCAAATAAATCAAAGAAGCACTGTTGTTTAACCTACTATGACATAAATTTGATTAAATGGTGTTTTACAAAGTGATTTGCTTTCATTTAATTTAACATGAATTTGAATTTAACAGTAGGTAGAAAGGAAAGAATCACCAATGGTGAGTTTAGTTACACTAAAATTAGAGACATGTTCTAAAGCTCAGGCAACGCTAGGTAAAGCTAGTATTAAATAAATGTGAGCAATTTCTAAACTGTGCTTTATATTTTATTAGAATATCGTTATTCTTCATTATGTTAACACAAAATTGCAAAGGTATACCTATACGCAATTCTAATTTTGAGATCAATAAAAAAAATTTAAAAATCACTTTTATGCCTTTTTAATTTTTTTAAAGTTATATTTTTAGTATTGCCATTTGAACAACAGTGGCACCCTCCTATGTTTTCTACTCTTATTTGACAAACTGTAGCTCTGTAACAACTTTAGGTGGTGCCAGAAATGCTTTCAATTGTCTCACATGTTGCCGAAGGTCATATAGGTCCGATCGATTAATATCACTGATAAAGTAGAACGTATGAGAGATCCTTTGTGATTCAATCTTTGTGGTCATCAAATGATTAGTTTATTACAAATATGCCAAACAGCAATCATTCATAAATCAATCTCTCTTATTTGACACAATAAAATACATTAAAAAATGAAATAATATTTTTCAATTTCTAAGGTATTTTTCATATTTTAATGTTTCACACACGGACGTGTTGTTAACCCTTAGCGGAACTTTCGACTTTTTTTTACTTCAAAATTTTAAACTGAATGACATAAATGTCAGTAAAGATGATGTTATTCAAATGTTTTATGAAATTTTTGAAAACAGCAAATATTTGGCAGTATTAGTTACTATATGTGTTATTTTAACCTGTGAAAGGACGGCAAATTCCAGGAAAAATACGGAAATTTCATAACAAAACACGATTTTGAATTTTGAATTGAATGTTTTGTGGATTAATTTTTAGCTATCGTATATTTTATTGACCGAAACACATTCCTAGAACAATAAACTATGTACCAAAACAACATTACTTGCGTTAATTACGTAAATTAATAGGTTTTACGATGTTTTAGTCGAGGAACAAGCATCAACCTTGACAGAAAAAATCGTGACAAATTTGACATTTTGATGCCACAGATAAAATCGTTAAAATATATTCTGGGATTGCAAGGTGAATGAAATTTTTACCCAGCATATGGGGTTATGTTGGCGCAAGCGATTTTGGCCTTGTTCTTCATACAAATTCTGTACATAGAAGGGCCAAAAACGCAGACAAACATGTTTTGTTTGATTTTTTTTCGAATTATTTTCTCGTGCCTGCGCACAATACGCGTGCGCCTGCGCGTCTCCGGCCAATAAAAGGTTAAAAAGCTCACTGCTACACTTGGTTATAATTATTTTGTATATGTTATCACTGGGACACCACAATTTTGCTGATGGTTAAGAGGACCACTGTAGAAGAATTTAGACCCTCTGCTGGTATTGACAATAATACTGCTGTGATAAGTAAAAACACAGTTTCTTCCTCGAGAGTCTCAGATAACCTATCAACTAATTTTTAAATCGACAATTAACCTCTAACAGGCCGGAGACGCGCCGGCGCGCGCGTCATATGCGCATGCGCGAGAAAATAATTCAAATATTTGAATAATCCATCCGACAAAAAACTTTTGGTCCACGATTTTGGACCTTCTATGTACACAATTTGTATGGAGAACAGTGTCAGAATCGCTTGCGCTGTCATTACTCTCGGAGACGCTACAAGTTTCATTCACCTAGTCACCCTGGAATATTTTTAAAACGATATCTTCTATGACAATCGGCTGTCAGAATTTGCCGCGAATTTAACGGTCGCAATTAATGGGTGTATCGCGAATAAAACGATCATAAAACCTATTAATTTACGTAATAAATGCAAGTAATGTGGTTTTAGTAGATAGCTTATTGTGTTGTGAACGTGTTTCAGTTAATAAAATATACAATAGCTCAAAATTTATCAACAAAACATTCAATTCAAAATTCAAAGTTGTGGTTTTTTAGTGTTTTTTTGCGAAGTTCCGCGAATTTCCGCTAAATGTCACGGCCTTTGACCGGTTAATGACCATGATGAAGATACGAAATTCTCCCGGAAGAGATGAAATAAATAACTTTTTAACATTGTGTCATTCTGACAATACTCACTATCTCCGGCTGCGTTTGGAGGGTGGTGGGCCCCCCGAGCCCCCGCTGTTCCGGGGGCCCCCGACAGCGGCCACGGGGGCGCCGGCCAGGCTGCCTGCGCTGGACGAGGAAGAGGCTAGCGCGCCCCCGTCCAGGGGCAGGGAGGCCTTGTCATCTGGGGGCTCCTTGCGTTTCTCTACAACCGGGGGGAAAAGTTTGAATACAATGTTTGTAATGGAATAAGAAAACACCAGAGAAATGAAATAATAAACTTTTTACTTCATAATTAAAAAGATAATTCATCCTTTGAAGGATGATTTTGAATGGCGAAAACAATGAATAATCTAAGATATAATCTAATATATAATCTAATATATAATATAATCTAAGTATGGTGGAAAGGGATAGGCAGGTTACTTTAAGACATCAAATTGTCCTTTCTTTCAATCTTCGACCCCTCATTGTTGCTTTCAACCGTTACCTACCACTGTGTTTCTCTAATTTCACAGAATGTACAACTCAATTATGGAAATGTTTTGCAACAGCAACAGTTGTAACAAACCTTTTTTCAAACTCACTACCACAGATAATATAATATACTACTCTGATGAGTAATGCTATCGACAACTTTACTCAGAGGTGGTGAAAAGATCACCCAAAAGGTGTTGTG
Source organism: Limnephilus rhombicus (assembly GCA_929108145.2). Lineage (NCBI taxonomy): Eukaryota > Metazoa > Arthropoda > Insecta > Trichoptera > Limnephilidae > Limnephilus > Limnephilus rhombicus. The sequence continues at coordinate 8,550,697 of OV815296.1, forward strand.
TATAAACCAATGAAAAGATAATTGAAGTCACTTTTAAGATAAGAAATTTTGAACCTTTAAAACTAGCTGCACCGGCACAAGTTATCGACATTTTGGAAACTCGTCGGTGACATCAGTCTCCCGTGACCAGCAGGGCGAGATTGCCCCCAATCACTTCGTCGAGACTTTAAACATGGCGTCACTTGCGTCACACATTTTGTAACAATGTGTAGGCTTTAGTTCAAGGTTAGGAACAAAGAATTACAGGATATAAAAATGACAGCTACGGCAACTGTTTGGTTGTGAGTGAGGTTTTGAAAGCATCCTAGTTTTGATGTTTGGAGAATTTAACAATGATTGATGGCGGTGATGATTTTAACACACGAATAGAGCACTGACTTGGATTGGCGGTGTGGAGTCTCTCAATTTTGATAGGCAGGTCCCCCACGGGCTGGGGCTGGAGGTGGTGAGCGGAAGGCACTACGGCGGGGTGCAGGCGCCCTGCAAAAGGGGGAACTACAGTTTGTCAAATAAGAGTAGAAAACATAGGAGGGCGCCACTGTTGTTCAAATGGCAATACTAAAAATATAATCATGGTGATAATCTAAAGCTGTGTTACCTACATTTTTATTAAAAATTAAAAAGGCATAAAAGTGAAAAAAAATATTTTTACATTCCAATGATCTCAAAATTAGAATTGCATAAAGGTATGTTATTATTAAATCTTTGCAATTTAGCATTAACATAATGAAGAATAAAGATATTTCAATAAAATATAAAGCCCACCTTTAGAAATTGCTCATATTTATTTAACATTAGCTTAAGTACCTAGCGTTGTCCAGGCTTTGGATCATGTCTCTAATTTTAGATCTGAATATATTTAACTCATTCAGATCTAAAAGTAGTGTAACTAAACTCAGCATTCTTCCATTCTACCTACTCTTAAATTCAAATTTATGTTAAACTAAATGAAAAATTTGAATTAATTTATTAATGTTTATATGTAGGGGTGGGTAAGTGGTACACACCTGCAGATTGCTGCAGACCAGGGTGCACCAGATCCGTGGAAATGTACTCCGAGGCCAGAAGAGATAGGCCTAATTGCGACTCGGCGTGGTTCCTCAGCACATTGATAGCGTCGTCCAGTCTCTCTTCCATCCGCGTTCCCTGAAACCACAGCCACATTGTCATTTATTCTTATCGCTATGCAAACAAACACAGAATTAGGTTATATTCAGTTGAGGAGATCGAATAACACTTCACAATACCTACCCACTCTCAGATCACCATCAATGCTTGAAATTGCTATACCTAAAATTTTCGTGATAATGCCAATTTTTAACAAAATTTCGGGTAAATAAATAATGCGAATTTTCAAATTTTTCAAACGATATTCTAAAATCCGAGTTCTAAATATTTCTATCTTAATGTGAACGTAACATAACTTGACTTTTGTTAACCCCTCCGAATTTTCGAGAATATTCGCTTTTGGTGTCTTTAACAAAATGACATTTTACGAAAACTTTTTGTTATTACCGCTTCACAATTAAAGCTCTATAAATGAAACATTTCTGAACGTAGCCGAATAGTAAAAACTGTTTTAGAAAGGTTACAAAATAGGCTTTCAAATTATTATATTACAAATAAATATTCGCATTTGTAAATATTAAAATTTAGAACGCAAACATTAAAAATACGTAAAAATGACTCACATGATGTTTTTATGTGAAAACGGTACTAAAATCACAGAAATCAGATTATGTAAACCACAATACTTATTCTATTGTACATATGTGTAATAAACACTTTTGTCACCTCTCTTTTTATCATTTCATATAAAAATATTTAATAAAAATTTAAAATGTGGAGTGCGGTGGAGCAAATTTGCGCGGGTAAATATTTTTGTCAACTACACAACTGACAGCTGATTCCTGTTATGTATTTCCATAGACAACTTGATAGGAATGTGCAGTTTGATCTACTATCGACCTTTTACTTTTTGTTTTAGGGATGTAACTAAAAAAATAACGGAGTTAGAACGATTTCTATGGAAACACACGCGCTGACGTATAAACACGCTTATTGTACTTGACTGCTGTCCTATTTTTAAAGCTTATATCTACTTACGTTGCGGAGGGGTTAACAATAATAATAATAATAATAATGTAGTATTTATATAGCGCAGTTTTGTGATGTTTCACTTCAAGTGCGCTTAATTATAATAAACTTAAAATTAACCTACAGTGTTCCTTACGAGTCCTGAAAAAATTAATTAAATAATGTGAAATAACGAATATACAAAAATATACAAAGCAATTCCTAAAGAACAATATTAACAACAATAGTGAGTGCTGTTTTGGCACAGGACAATTTATAATGATAAACCATCACGGTGCCATTCAACAAGAATCATTTAAACTAAATTATATAGAACAGGAGGCAGTTAACATTTAGAAATAATACAAATTCAGAGTGCACATAAAACTATAGTAAGGAGGTAATCGAAACCAAACAATTACCAGAAACTTGAGGAACATGGCTTATTAAAGTATATTGAAAAGGAGTTAAAATTCATGAAAGGTATGATTTTTTAAATAAGTTTGTTTTTAAAGCTCTTTTGAATTCAGCCAAGTTCTGGATATTAGTAAGAGCTGAGGGAAGTTTGTTCCAAATGAGCGGGCCAGTTACACGAAAAGATCGATCATAGTAAACGGCTCGATTTGACCTAGAAAGTTCGATTAAACGATTAGTAACATCTCGATCTGCTGACCTTAGAGTAAGCTGCCTATCGCTTAAGTTTTGTCGGACACATAGTTCCGATATATAGGCTGGCGCCATTCCTTGCAATGCTTTGAAGGTCATTAAGCAGATCTTGAACTCTATTCTTTCAGGGCATCGAAGCCAATGAAGATCCTTTAGAAGCGGGGTTATACGGCAATACTTAGATTCACCAAAAATCATTCTCGCCGCAGCATTAAAAACGGACTGGATTCTATTGAATTGTTTTTTAGGCAAGCCAGCATACGCACTATTACAATAGTCCATACGTGAGACAACGAACGAATTTATGAGTGACTTTGCTCCATCAGAGGGAAGGCAACGCCTGATTGATTTTATCTGCCTTAGATGGAAAAAGCCTGAACTTACAGATTTTGAAATTTGTGATTCTAGAGAAAGACTATTGTCTATAGTGAAACCTAGAAACTTTATTTCTGTAGAAGGAATTATATCTGTGCCCTGAATATGGATTGGATTAGAGTCGATGAGGGCTTGCCTTCCAGGAGAAGCTATCCAAATAAATTCCGTCTTGGTCGGATTAAGTTTGAGTTTATTGACAGACATCCAACTTGAGACTGTGTTAATGAAACTAACCACCTCATTTTTAAGGACGTCTTTTTCATCCGGGGAACAAAACTTGAAAATGAAACGATCGTCTGCATAGCCTTGTGATTCAAAGCCAGCTGATTGAATTAGTTTCTCGAGGCGATTCGTATAGAGAATGAAAAGAATGGGACCCAAGACAGAACCCTGGGGAACTCCACATTCTATGGGAGTTTCAGGTGAAGTACAATTATTGAAAATTACTGAGGCTACTCATCCAGACAGGTATGATTTCATCCATTGGAGAACATCACCTCGAACGCCAAATTCATAACATAACTTTTTTTGCATAATTACGCAACTCTTCCCAAAAAATAACCCTACTTTTCATAAAATAATTATGCAAAATTTTCACTTTACTGTTATGAAAAGTTAAAAACTGTCAGTTTTTTCTCTCATTTCTTTCTATTATCTTACTCTTTTGTCGTCTGTTTCCTTCAGTCCCTTGGCATTTCTTAAATTATGATGCTTTAACACCACCAATGACGTGTATTAACCTTCAAACACCGGCCGCTACAAAGCAATCTATCCCGTCACTCGACACTTTTTGTTGAAATGTATGTGATTTGGTGAAACGGATTACTCTCTTTTTCTCTCTTGTAGCATATCACACATGCAACATCCGCATACAGGGACAGCCGCCGATGGATCACATGTGCGACATTTGACGAGGTTAACACTCCCATATATCAGTAGTAGGAAATGTGATGAGGATGAAGAAAGACCAACGTTGCCAATGTTAAAAAGGCTCAATTTCCCTTAGAGCTATTGTTAACCAAGAGATATTGTTAAACACCCAACGATCCAAGATTCAATCACACCGGTGTTGAAAGTGGGAAATAGCGCAATATCTATGGACTTTGGAAGCTGATTAGTTTTGAAATGATAATATGCATAGTTCCTACTGGAATGTCATTTATCCAGTACCTACCCTCCCTAACCATATCACCTTGCTGGAAAAGCATTTGAAAATGGAACAATGATAAGACTGAATTGAAGTGCATTTGTTTGTGAAAAAACAGAAGTTTTGGGACATTGGGAAACAACTTGAGGTGATGAAGATTTTGTACTAGATTGGAAGCCAGTTTCGTTGGTTTTTCGTGTTCATAATATCATTTATGAACAAAAAAAGGAAGGTTTTTGACCTTATCAAGATCGTTTCATAATTATTTGTGTTGTGGTGATAATTAACCTTGAGGTACCACGGTGGAGCTAATTAAACTATTTGTAATTGTTTTGCCCGCCTTCTTAGTGGTAAGTGATTGGTTTCCTTCTTCTTTGTAATCCATCATTTTCCCACACATATTATCACCCAATTCCAGCAATCACTATTTTCGTTTCGTTTTATTGTTTAATTTACAGTCCATTTCCAAGTGCATCTGAAGCAGTAATTCGAAAACAGTTTTCGGATGCAACAGAAGCTTTGTAGACTGCCTACGTATCAATAATAATAATAATATTACCTTATTTAAACTTTTAAACCTTCTGCAAAAAAAGGGCCGGAAAAATGTTAACATAAAAAGTGAAAAAATAAAAGTCCGTCATATCTACTCACGATGACTTCCGAATGGTCCCTGAGGAATCCGATGGCGTCATCCACACTCTGCTGCTCGGGAGGGGCCTGCGAGCTCTGTGGACGGGCGGGGGGAAAAACCAAAAAACAAAACAGAAAACAAACCATGCAGAAAACCAAAAAAAAATAAAATAACAAAACTCAATTAAATTTGAAAAAACAAAATATTTATGGATATTTGAGGGCCGCACGGTTTTTGGTTAAATAATAAATTAAAAGAAATAAGTTTAATTAAATAAAAAAAATTCAGATTGACCTACCAACACATCTGAAATAAAATGATGATAATTTGTGAAGATACCATTATATTCATTAGGACTTGTGTGATGCCAACACCTTTAAGAAGAAGATTAAGAACAATCCTACCAACAAGATTGATCTGAAGACAAGGGAACTAGTCAAAGCTTCCAGCATGCAAGACTATCTATCTAAGCTATTTGTGAAAGCCTCCAGAACTACTGCCCTGTACAGTCTTCCAAAAATATTGCTGCACCCATGTACAAACTTTCACAATTCTTCTCGAGATTACTGCAGATGCAAATGGGAAAAATTGAAATGTGGATTAAGATTCCACAGATCATTGAAGAAGATAAGACAGGGGAAGGAGATATTCTATTCAATTTTAATATAGTATCTCTTTTCACGAATATACTTCTAGAAGACTCCATTTCGATGCTCAGTGAGTTTTATATGAGGAAGACATTTTTAAATTTTTTTTAACAATGCCTCAAAAACGGGATACTTTGCATTCCAGGGTGAACTTTTTGAGCAAGTGGAAGGAGTTGAGTTGCGATGGGCAGTCCGTTACCGCCAGTACTAGCCAACTTTCTTATGGAGAAGTTTGAAGAAGTAGCACTCGACACAGCTTCGGATGTTCCTAAAGTATGGTGGCACTACGTCGATGATGTCTTTGCCATTTGGCCTCATGGAATAGAGAAACTGTAAGAATTCCTGGACCATCTTAATTCACTCCATAGCAAAATAAGTTCATAATAGAGCTTGAAAACCAAGATAAAATCCTGCCTTTTCTAGACATTGAGATGATGCAAATAGAAGACGGTAGCCTAGGGTACACTGTATATAGAAAACCAACACATACAAATCGGTATCTACATGCTAAAGCATCAACACCCAGTGCAGAGGGGAGGACTTATCTGTACATTGGTAAACCGAGCGACCAAAAAATGTGAAGAACAAAAAATCAGAGCGAAACTTATAAAGCTGACGGGTGCATTAGAGCGTAACGGTTACCTCGCAAGGCAAATCATAAGAGACAAATCTACACCAAACAAAGACAGAATTGAACAGAGTAAAAAGACTACGCTTTCTTGCCTTATACTCATAATGTGATGGGACAGAATTGCTAGGATACTGAGAAAAGTATAAAAAAAAAAAGATAAATTACGACAAAAATGCAAGACCTACTGAGAGGCCTGCATCAGTTTATACCAAAGTTTATTGGTTTATACCAAGCTTCATCTGGAAGCAGATGGAATTTATAAACTCAGCTATTCCATATGTGACAAGGTTTATGTAGGCCAGACAAAACGAACAATCTCCAAAAGGATATCAGAACACTTTCGAGCATGTAAACTCGGACACGAATTGCCGGACCTAATTGATACCGGCCATTACTTTGTATTTGTTCCCTGGGAAGTTCTGGGAAGACCCAAAACACACAGAGCACGCCTAATTACAGAGGCAATTGTAATTCATAAAAATCCCATTAATATTAATAGAGAGGACGGGGCTGAGCCCAATAGTTCTTGGTATCTGGTAATTGACAGCTACACCAAAACAATATGCAGAAAACCATTTTAAATTATACTGTAATACCAGCTCGTAGAGGTAACACGGTATTACGGTATCATTGGTAAACACAGTATCACATCTACATACTAAGCACACACTCCACCACATTGATTACACATCTGCCCTGATGATGGACAGTGCAATGCTGTCCGAAACGACGTTCGCTAAAGAAGGAGGTAGCGCAACACAGCATAATACCCCGAAAATAAATATTCAATCATTTCTCCTCGTGTTTTTCAAATACTGAATACATTATACATAATTTGTCAATTGCTCCAATGAAATTTCCAAAATTGTAACTTTTCAATTTAACGAAGGGAACGTACCCATACTACGTGACCAACTTTTTGCAATTTTTAACCCAACCCCCCCCCCCCACGCCGGGTGACCAAAAACCTAAGCCCCCCACTGCTCATTTGTACCAAGCGTGGTAATTTGAAGACCCCCCCCCCTGAACGGGTCACGTAGGTACGGTACGTTCCCTGTGGCTGGGTACATGGGTGACTTTATGTATTTATCAAACTTCGATTTTTTTTACCTCATAACTACTCCTTCCTCCATTTGTTTGCAGAATTATTTCCATATAAATTTATTGGATTTTAGACAGTACGAATTACTAAGACATGGTTCTAACAGCGAAAATAGTTATAACGATCAGAATGCCTACATCGACTTATACACGCTGCAAAATCATGCAAAATTATAGTTACATTATTGAGGTCGATTGAGAAAGTAAATATTTCTTACAAACACATGGGTTGAAATTACAGTGAAACTCTCTTATAAGGATTTCCAAGGGACAGGAAAAAGTAGTTTTCTATGTGTGAAAGAAAACCTTACATGTGGGATAAATTGAACCATTTTTCAAATTCAGCCTTTCAAAAAAGCCAAATCAAACCTCTTTAAGAGGAACTGATGCGCTGCCTTTTCATACAAAATTTAATTTTGTTTTTGAGGCCAAAATATCACACCAATCTAATGATGAATAATATTTTTTAAGTCAAAAAGTAATGCTAATATCTAGTGTGAATGTGTACATTTTACTTATTTTTGTTTTAAATTATAAAATATAGGTACATAAAGAAATCAATTTTTCATGATCATTAAAAAATATATCTTACCCTACCCACTGAGTTAATAAAAAATATATCTTACCCTACCCACTGAGTTAATAAAAAATATATCTTACCCTACCCACTGAGTTAATAAAAAATAAGCACCATAAAAAAAGAAAAACATTCCTTTGGGAAAAAATTTTAATTTACCAACAAAACAAATTTGTGTTAACAAGGTATATCGGTGTTTGTAATTTGGGTTTACAACCATAAAAATGTTTTTTTTTAAAGCGGAGACGGTTTACCATTGGTTCCCGTGAGTACTTAGGCCATGGGCCCATTGTACTTTCTCCCATTTTACCTCAATCCTTTGACAATAACCCAGTCCCTTTAATAAAGTTCACCAGAGTTGTTATCGGATATGTGGCTAGGTCTTCTGGTTCTACAACATGTCTCCCCAGGTATCTGAGCCTAATTCCCACCAGGGCAGGACATTGGCACCATAAGTGAATTGGAGTCTCTTCATCTTCTTCACATTTTCTACATCTACCGGTGCTTTCCACTCCCAATAGCTGCATGTGTTTCCTGAGATGGCAGTGTCCCGTTAGTAGGCCTACCAGTTCCCTCAGCGAGTTTCTGTCCATATCGAGTAGTTTCCTGGTCCGTCTGGGGTCGGGTCCGTTTATGAGTACTTTGGATTGTCTCATTCCGGGTGCCCTCTCCCATTCCTTCCAGTGCTGGGATTTGACCCACCTCTCGATATCTAATTTGGTGTGGCAAGTTGCTACTCCTACGGCCTTTTTTAAAATTTAATATTACATTATATTTCTATAGTAAATAAAGCAAAATTCTTTTTTTTAAATAATTATCATTACTTTGCAAATTATTGCCAAACTTACCTATAAAATCATGAAAACTTGATTTCTTTAATTACCTATATATTATAATTTAAAACACAAATAGCTCAGATCCAAACTAGATTTTACTAAACCATTTGATTAAAAAAATATTTTTTCTGTTTGGTTAAGTATTTTGGTCCCAAAGTCAAAATTAGGTTTTGTATATAAAGGGCTGCACAGCGGTTCCCGTTAAGTGGGCACTTAAACAAGTTTCACCGTAACAATTACCAAGAATTTTGAAATATGTTTAGTGATTGTATTATAAACCCTCCAAGTTATCTTATTGGTCTAACTTATAGATGATAGAAACAAAGGGGATATGGCATGGAAGCGTGCTGACTCACCGAGCTAAGACCAAACCGCAAGGACTATCAAAGCGGCTACGCAATGAAATTAACACATTTGGTATAGGTAGAAACAATGGTAGGGTGCTGCTGTGCATATATGCGATTTGCATTAGTTTGCTACGAGTGAACAAAGTTATCACTTGAAGTGTAGTTTCATACTAAAATGGTTCGTTGCCTATCTGCCTTGTTTCTATTATCTATGGTGGAAGCCTACATAACATAAAAAAAGACAAGTTCCGACTCAACACTGAGTAGTGGCGCTAGTGGCGCGGGGGATGGGGGGGTTGACTCACCATGATGTTGTGGTGCTGCGGGGGAAAGTGTTGGGGGGGGTTCTGCAGCTGGAGGGGGGGTCCTGAGGGCACTGCGGGGGAAACTGATGATCCGCAGACCACCCATTGTTGCGCCTGAAAATACAATAAAATTATTGGAAATAATTTATTTTTTTTCACTTTCCGTCATGCTATTTATTGGATTACAAACACCCCTGCCGTAGGTCTCCCAAAGAGGTTTGCTACATTTGGTCACTAAACAGGGGGATCTTGGCAGCGGACGAGCCTGCCCACCAACTGCGTGGTAGACCGGATCGGGAGAGACTGATTGAAGGAGACCCTTTGACATCTCCAGCACGAGTCTCTCGAAACAACGCCTTGCAATGTAGTGGGAGTGATGGATTTATTCGTCCGTCATTCCTGAACACACTGACCCCCAGATTCCTACCGACCCCTCAAATCTTTTTCCTTTTCAGAACTTCCTCTCCCTTTCCTAAAAAAACCATCCACACAACAACTCCAAAGATGGCATAGGCCCTGAGGAGAATTATTTTCCTCAGGGCCTCCTTTGTGGAACTAATAAAAAAAAAAGTAATGAAAATCTCTGAAATTACTATCCTCCATGTTCACAGCTTAAACAGTGAGTTCATTGCATTGGTATTTTTTGTATTCCTACAAAATCTATAAAAAAGCCTTTTGTCAGTCGAGGGGCAAGGTTCTCAACTAACGATCCGAAGGTTATGGGTTCAAATCCCGGCGTGAACAAGTAAATTTTATTTGATTGATTTGAATTCTCATAATTTAATCATTTAAAATAGTATAGGGTATATTTACAGCACATTACAGAGTGGAAGATGCTTTCAATGTCGCCCTGACCACCTATCGCTTCAAGACCACCATTCAGAGTTGAAACGTTGCTTGAAATGGCTTTAGCCGTGTTTGGTGACTATCTGAATAGCCAGGTACTTCCCCACCTTAATCATCCCCACCTCGTTCCCCTTCCCGCTTACCTTCAGCCTAACAACATACCGTAATCGAGGATGCCATAGTCTCACTGGCTCCAGGCAGTTGGGAGCATTAGGGACTCTTTTGAGGTATTATGTGTGATAAAGTACCTACCTACAATAACACAAAACTCAATCTTAGCGGAATTGTGGTATCCAGTGATAACACATACAAAATAATTATAACTTAGTGTAGCTAACTAATTAACTATCACGCCGTTTCCCGCAGGGGTGGGCAGAGAGGACCGACCGCCAAACAACTTGGTCTTGGCACACATTCCTTGCCTCGTTTACATTTTTACATTGTCTCATACATGCTCTTCTATTATTCTGACTCTTGACATGGCCCGACTCAAGTACCTGATTCACTTGGTCGTGCCGTGTCTTTCTTGCTTTTTAAAATAACACAATTATGTCCTCTGCTCTGTCTAAATTTCTTTAATTAGACAATAACAGTGTTAATTTCATGCAACCTCCCAGGCCCAGGTAAGTATGGTCCTGTATTCATTCATTTTTAGGCAGCATCGCGTTGATTGGTCAAAGCATTGGACATACATATATTTTCATATCGGTGATCAATGAACCGGTGGATGCAATTTTTAGCCATAAGTTGTTTATAATTGTTTGTCTAGCTCGTAGTTTTCTAGATTTTAGAAATATATTATAAGATTGTACAGCGCACTTGAGGTGATTTTTCACAAAAACGGCGCTTTATAAATCATCCAAATATTATTATTATTTTATATATATTGAAGTAACTAATACTGCCAAATATTTGCCGTTGTCAAAAACTTTATAAAAAAATTGAATAACATCATACTTACTGACATTTGTGTCATTCAGGTCCAACCGCTAAGAGTTAAGAATTCAGAGTATGGAGGGTGTAAGAGGGCTAGTACCTGGTGGTGTTGTGACTGCCCGTTAGGCTGGTGCGAAGGTGGGGGCAGGCAGTGCTTGAGGTAGTGGGGCGGGGGGCTGTTGACTGGCGTGGAGGGGTTGGAGCCGTACGAGGAGATGCTGTGTTCGCCGCCCACTCCGCCTCCTCCTCCCGGGTACATCTGGAATTAAACCTCCATTATAATGCATGAACATATAGCACATTACCAAAACTGACCCAAAGCAGCTCATTCTAAATCTATTCATCAAAAGAATCATCAACACTCTCAACTATTATACTACGGCTTGCAGACACCTTGGTCAAGATTCAGTTGTTCCTTACTTATTTTATTAGTAAAGAAATAATTGTCAAAAAATCTACAATCATTTATCAAAATAGAATCATCAACAAACTGAACTCACACACTCATTGCTTGCAGAGAAGTCATGGTAAGGATTCAGTTGATTCTTATCATACTAATCCAAAGCTTAAGCTCATTCTTATTATACTAATCCAAAGCTTCAGTTATTCTTCAGTTGATTATTATGATACCAATCCAAGTTTCAGTTGATACTTATAATATTAATCTAAAGCTTCAGCTCATTCTTATTATACTAATCTAAAGCTTCAGCTCATTCTTATTATACTAATCTAAAGCTTCAGCTCATTTTAATTATACTAATCCAAAGCTTTGGCTCATTCTTATCATACTAATCCAAAGTTAAAATTCTTATCACACTAAACCAAAGCTTCAATTGATTCTTAAAGCTAAAATTCTTATCATACTAATCGAAACTTCAGTTGATTCTTAGCATACTAATCCAAAGCTTCGGCTCATTGTTTTTATACTAATCCAAAGCTTCGCCTCATTCTTATCATACTAATCCAAAGCTTCAGTTATTCTTCAGCTGATTCTTATCATACTAATCCAAACGTCATTTGATTGTTATCATACTAGACCAAAGCTTCACTTCATTCTTATCATAGTCCAAGCCAAAACCCTCAATGCAGCAGAAGAGATCCTTAATTCTGACCTCAAGGCTATGGAAGAATTTTTCCTCAATTGGCGACTAAAGCCGAATGGGTCGAAAACAGTTGTGACAGCTTTCCATCTCAGTAATTCACAGGCAAACGCAAAACTCTGTCTTCAGTTTGATGGAAAAAATATTTACCATGACCCCCATCCCCGCTATCTTGGAGTAACTTTGGACAGGAGCCTGAATTACCGGAAACACTTGGAAACAGTGGGCAAAAAAACCAGGACAAGACTAAACTTAGTCAATAAGCTGGCTGGTACTAGCTGGGGATGCGACGCCAACACGCTCAGAACGGCATCCATTGCCCTGGTTTTCTCAGCAGCTGAATACTGTGCTCCAGTATGGGCCAGAAGCGCCCACACTTCCATGGTCGACGTTCAGCTTAATGCCACAATGCGAACCATCAGCGGAACCTTAAAATCGACTCCTCTTCCCTGGCTCCCCGTACTTGCAAATATAACCCCGCCAAATATCAGGCGAGAGATTGCAACACTGAGGGAATACAAGAAGGCGCTGCAAAAAAGCGAAATACCCTTGCACGATGATGTCGTTTCTCACCCGGCATGCCGCTTAAAGTCTCGAAAACCCTTCTGGACGGAAGTAGAAAGACTCCTTCGAACACCTCTCAACCCAGAAGATAGGTGGAAGCTTGAGTGGCAATCAGCCAACGTCAAAAACGCCCATCTCGTGCAAGACCCCACTGAGAGACAGCCTGGGTTCTCATTGCCTCGCAAACTCTGGACTGCCATCAATAGGATAAGGTGCTCCCATAGCCGTTGTGCTCATATGATGCATAGATGGGGCCTTAAAGAGTCGGCGACGTGTGAATGCGGTGCGGTGCAGACCACCGAACATGTGGTCAACGAATGCCCGCTCCATTCATTCCCCGGCGGGATTGATGAGGTCCACAGGGCAACGCCTGAGGCCCTAGACTGGCTCGCAGACCTAGATGTCCCCCTCTGACCCCCCACCATACGAAAGAAGAAGAAGAATTCTTATCATACTAATCCAAACTTCATTTGATTCTTATCATACTAATCCGAAGCTAAAATTATTATCATACTAATCGAAACTTCAGTTGATTCTTAGCATACTAATCTAAAGCTTCAGCTCATTCTTATTATACTAATCTAAAGCTTCAGCTCATTTTAATTATACTAATCCAAAGCTTTGGCTCATTCTTATCATACTAATCCAAAGTTAAAATTCTTATCACACTAAACCAAAGCTTCAATTGATTCTTATCATACTAATCCGAAGCTAAAATTATTATCATACTAATCGAAACTTCAGTTGATTCTTAACATACTAATCCAAAGCTTCGGCTCATTCTTATTATACTAATCCAAAGATTCAGTTTTTCTTCAGCTGATTCTTATCATGTTAATCCAAAACTTCAGTTGATTTTTATCATACTAACCTAAAGCTTCACTCAATTAGTAAAAAATAACATTCATCAATAGTAGAACAACACATTCTGAACTCACACTCACCGCTTGCAGAGACGCCTTGGTCAGCAGGTCAGGCGCTGGCGAGGGCTGCCCCCCACCCCCGCCACGGAAGCTCGACATGGGCGGAAGGGGCTGCTGGGGGGGAAGGTCTCCGCCCAGGGCTTCCACAACCCCGTGGCCTGGTATACCTACAAAAGGAAGAATACATATTTAACTAAAAGTCTGATTAAAGGTGTAAGTAGCTAAAGTAACGCAGATACATAGGCCCAATGGCTTTCCATGACCAGCCGAGCGATTCTCTATCTTTGGTGAGATCGAGATAGATGTCGGGCGAGATCTCCTGTCAAATTGGTGTGATTTTTTTGGCTGTTTTTTGCTTTTTCTATGGGCCGATGTCAGAATTTCAGCTGTGAGCTGTCACGTATTTTAGTTAAGGTCGTTTTAAACATGAATTCATGCAAGTATGCATGATTATTTATTCATTTAACAGCCAAAGAAAATCACAGATATCTGACAGGAGATCTCGCCCGAGATCTATCTCGATCTCACAAAACATAGAGAATCGCTCGGCTGGTTTTATAGACGTATTGCGGAAAAAATAAATAAATACCTAAAACTCTCAATAAACAATCAAAGAAGAAAACGCCATTTAAGTTTTTGGACATGGCAATAATTTATTTTTGTTTGAATACAATGTACAGGGTGTTTGGAAATTCGTAATACAAGTGGGAAACTGGTGAAATCACACAGAGAACCCAAAAAATACTTTTTTTTCAATCTGATCTTTTTTTTTCAATTTTTCCACTAATAAACTTTGAGAGCCAGGTCTATGCTTCTAGGTATTTTAAAAAACATTAAAGCGACCCCAACGACCGATTGTTTCAAATTTGACCTAAAAAATAACACAGTCAACAAACATGAAGACGAGGAAATCATGATGACTTGTAACACCAACACAACTATCTATGGTCCACCTCGGAACAGGAATCCACAGTGAGAAGGACTGTACTACTTTATTTTGTATTTTTAAATAGTCATTAGTGAAAAAAAAAATTCTAAATTTGAACTTGATTTACTCGAAAACCAAAAAGTTATGCCACAATTCGCCAGTTTACCGCTTGTATTACAAGTTTCCGGAAACTGTATAACGAAAACCGGTTATTATGACCGGTCAGTGATTGAGTGGGCATCGCGTTTGGGTCCCTCCCAGGTGTTCCGTGTTCGATTCTCGGCTGGCTAAGTCCTCCATCACGACTCAAGCAACATTGTCGACTTACTGTGATGGTAGTAGGAGATATTCAAATATTGTCGGGTTATTCGTAACCCGGTAATGTTTGTCTTTCTTTTAAAAACAAAAAAGAAGTGTCAATCTACCGTACTAAAAGATAATTACAATCTTACTAACTAAGGATGGTTCCATGACAGTTGATCCTCCGACATTTGACCCCCCGGGCATACTTACATACACAATATTTTAAATTTTATTATTTTGCTTTTACTTAACTGTTTTGCATGACCGATATTTGCGTGTGTTATTTTTATTAAATTGTGAAATTATTGACCCCGATACAGGCGAACCCTAATGGGGTTAATAATTACATGCTAAAAATATATGTATATAAATTATGAAGAAGCAATAAATAAATAAATAAAATATACAGTCGGTTTAGGGAAAACACAAAATTTAACTAAGTGTCCACGAAGGGTGTGCAAAGAGGATGTACCGCCGAATAACAAAAGTTAAAATCATATTTTTATTCAAATACATCGAGGAAAAAAACACTTGTCTATAAACTGTATATACCATCGTATATATACAAAGAATCGACGTTGTTGTGGCGGCCACTTGTGCCACATTAATTGCGCCGCCACTGGACTCCGACAGAACGCGCTGGAAACTACAAAGTACCTACAGTCAGTTTCTACGGCCGCGCCGCCACGTAAATAATAATTCCGCCACTTACGCGAAAGGCCTAGAACATGTGGCTGTACCATACAAGTGCCCACAGAAGGTTCGAGCGATTTCTCAGCTTTGCGTGAATTCACCCAGCCTTGCCTACCGTGAGAGTAATTACTCGCCGCGAGTATATAAGCAAGCGCTCGCTCGCTGAGTACCAGTTCAGTCTTCATTCATGGTTCGACATCTACCCACCGGGCAGTGATTCAGTGTCGCTGCGCAATATCCGCCCATGCGGGCTGATATCGCTCTCGCAGCAAGTGATTTTACGCATATCTAGTGTGACTTCAGGAACATCTTCATAACACCTTCGAGGACTCCATCTCCAACTACCATCTCGACATGAGAT
Source organism: Limnephilus rhombicus (assembly GCA_929108145.2). Taxonomy (NCBI): domain Eukaryota; kingdom Metazoa; phylum Arthropoda; class Insecta; order Trichoptera; family Limnephilidae; genus Limnephilus; species Limnephilus rhombicus. Next base: position 8,566,690 of record OV815296.1, read on the forward strand.
GTCAAGCAACCAACAACCGGTAACAAGCCAGCAACCACAACCAGCAACCAGCAACCGGCAACGAGCCAGCATCCGGCAACGAGCCAGCAACTGGCAACAAGCCAGCAACCACAACCAGCATCCGGCAACGAGCCAGCAACCGGCAACGAGCCAGCAACCGGCAACAAGCCAGCAACCACAACCGGCAACGAGCCAGCAACCACAATCGGCAACAAGCCAGCAACCAGCAACCGGCAACGAGCCAGCAACCACAATCGGCAACAAGCCAGCAACCAGCAACCGGCAACGAGCCAGCAACCAGTATCCTCATCGCCTCTCAAGGTTCCTTCCTGCGTCACGTGTGTGTGTCAACACAAAGGCCACACAGCCGCCATACCTCGTCAACACGACGACGGTCGACCGCCTGGACCTAGGTCACTTCTACACCGCCATGGTGTAGAGCAACACGCCGGCTCTCTGAAGACCAGTGATCTTCACCACCGTAGTCTCCTGACCTTCTTCACTCATCATCACGCAGCAGCATAACTATCGGCACCACTGACACTCCGCTCCGCTTCGACCTCGCTACGTAGCAACAATAAAGACTGACTCATCACTGACTGACGCCTTTCATTTCTGTCTCCTGTCTCTACCGACGCGGCCCGCTCCCTCATTGTAAATAAATTCGTTTGATATCCATACCAACTTATTATTAGGTATTTTTTAAGTCGATTTTAGGTTTGAAATTGGTAAATAATGAAAAAAAACATAATTTATAATAAATATCATTTTGGGGGGGCAACTGTGGGTCACCACACATAATATTAATTACACAAAAATAAAAAAAAGTGTATATAGGTTATTATTACTGATAGGTACGTCTAATGCTGGAAGGGAATATATTTATATGAACTTCGGTAAATTTTACTAGCACACGTCCATCGATTTTCAATATAAATCACCCCTAGAACTTTCTATGAAAAAATTGTAACCGGAAAAAGAGAATAGTGAAAAAACAGAACATGATAAAATAATGGGTTAGGATAGGTTAGTTTTTTTTTACATTAGCTCCACACACAGGAGGCCCTGAGGAAAATAATTCCTCTCAGGGCCTACGTCATCTTTGGGGATGCTGTGTGGAGGATCTTATTAGGAAAAAGGATCTTTTAGGGATGGAAGTTCTGGGAAGGAAAAGGGTGGGTAGGAATCTGGGGATCAGTGTGTCCAGGAGTGACGAACGTACGAATCCATCCCTCCCACTGCGATGCAAGGCGATATTCCGAGAGAACACGGCTGGAAAAGTCAAAGGGACTCCCTCAAGCATAATCTCTTGATCCGGCCTGCCATGCAGCTGGTGGGCAGATGGATCCGCTGCTAAGACCTGTACAAACCTTACCCCATGAACCCGGGCACCCCAGCTAAGTCACCAAACGTAGCAAACACTTGGGGTGACTTATGGCAGAGGTGTTGGTTGGGCGGCGGTACCCATACCCGCCTCCCAAATTGAAAAAGGTTAGGTTCCGTTTGTAAATTTTCTTGTCAAGGAATCAGCAAATTCATGGATTGTAGATTAGTAAGAAGGTGTAAGAAGTTACCAGGTGACATGGCGTAGGGGTCGTGCTGCAGGTACGAGCCCGGCGGCTGGTACGCGCTGTAGGGCGGCCACTCGCCGCCCCCGCCCCCGCCCCCGCCGCCGCCATAGTAGCCGCCCCCGCCCTCCTGGTGGTAGGCGCCGGGGCCGCCGTTGCCGCCCGAGCCGCCGCCCGCAGCTCCCTTGGGCGACGAGTATCTGGAGGGAGAGTCCTGGCCGAATTCATCAGAGCCATACTGCAATACAGAATATCAACATTAGTACAATATATGTGAAGAACGTCGGTGACCTTGGCTCTCCACACAGTGAGTGGAAGATCCTTGTTCATCGGGGAAATTGGAATGGATCTGGATTAAGTGAAAGTGAATGGTTGACTCGAATCACTTTTATCAATGCGATGTAAATAATAAATTGTGGTGAGTATAGGTCCAAAAAGACCTTCAATAATACTTACCAACCCCTGAGTACTTTTTAGATTAGTGTTTTTATTAACTCAATTGAAAATCTGGAAACTGAAAAATCAGAAAAAGATGATTGGCAACTCTGGAACTCGAACCATATCTTTTTTTGATTTTTCTGTTTCCAGATTTTCGATTGAGTTTCGCTAGTATCGTCTTCATTTAAGGCGCCGCATCCGCGCTCAAAAAGAAGAAGAAGGAGAGAGATGCAATTACGAATGTTAGAGGAGCGCACTAATATTTCAAGCGATAAAATCGATGCGAAAATTGTGAAAATGTTTAATAAAACACGACTTGTTTAAAATAAAGCAAAAATCTCGTGGAAGGCGTCTTAAGTATCATTTAAAGAAACATTGTGAATTTTTTCAAAACTATTTTAAACAACTTATAAAATAACTGAAACAAACGTGTTTATAATAATTTTCGGAGCATACTTTGCGATTTTTTTCTATCGGGGAAATTTCATACAAATTGCGTTTCGGCGTGGAACGCGTCTAGATATTATCTTCAAAAATAACATTTTTTTAAGAGCTTAAAAACTTCAAATGTTTAAGGGAGATATGTAAGAAATCGGTAGAAATACGGGTAGCGGCGGCCTAATTAAATATTACAATTATTTGAGGTTTTACTCATAAAATAAAAAATAAAAACTATAAAAAACTGTTTTAAAGTTCAAAACTCCTACTTACGATTATAGCTTTATTGCATAATGTGGAAAATTAAATTCCTTACAAAATGATTGTAAAACATTTAAATGAATATGTACCTGAGCTTCGGAAAATAAAATAAAACACGCTTTTTGGCGATGTTCTGGAATAAATCAGAACAGACTGCTGGTGTTAAACGGGAATTTAAACCTTATCGCCATCTACATAAGGAGTGTTATTGTTAGCGGCCTGATCACGAATTTTATGATTTATAATCGATCCCAAATTTACACGACGTTTTGCATCACCTTAAGTTAATTTTACAGTTGACAGCTGTTTCATCTTCTAAAAGCACTGCCAAACTGCGTTAATCACAGAATGCAGACGCTAGTTCATTAGTGAGATAACAAATAAAAAGAGGTAGATATCGGGGATCGCACGGCCGACACTTCTAAAAGGCCTCCGTTGCAAAACAAAGGTCCGGGACCTTTATGGGGGGCGAGAGATATACTCGTAATATATGGAAACAATATTATTATAACATGCCACCAACGATACAAGATGATGACTGGGCAAGATTTTCAGTACGTATTGTGGATATCCGAGGCAAATTTGAAATCTTGACAATGTTCAGGGCTGGCCCTACATAGCTACAATATATGTATAAAAATAGTATTTCTGCTTCCTAGTCAGGTCGTAATGTTTCCGACCTTGTTTTTTTTACATCATAGGAGGCCCCCTGACAAAAATAATTCCCCTCAGGGCCCACACCGTCTTTAGGGATTCAGTGTGGAGGGTCTTTTTTTAGGAAAGGAAGTTCTGGGAAGGAAAAAGGTATAGAAATGACAGACATACGAATTCATCCGTCCCACTGCGGTGCAGGGCGATATTCCTCGAGTGTCGTGGTGGAGAGGTCAAAAGGTCTCCCTCAACCAGTCTCTCCCGATTCAGTCTGCCACACAGTTGGTGGCCAGACGCATCCGCCGCCAAGACCCGGACAAACCTCATCCCATGAACCCGGGCTCCCGTGCTAAGTCACCAAACGTAGCGAACCACTTGGGGTGACCTATCGCAGGGGTGTTGGTTATCGAATAATGAATAAATGGTTCCCCGGGTGGCGGTACCCATACCCGCCTGCCAAATTGAAATCTGTATAGCTTGGAAATCTGAAAAACTAGTGCAAACTGTAGAATATCGAAACTTGCCTGAAGGATGAAGAACATGTAGATCGAATGAACGAAGAAAGGTATGTAAGGAGAATATAATATTATGTTGCGAATGTGTATGGTAGGTGAAGTCGGGGACACCCGAGGAAGTCACGGTACGATCAAGTGAACGAAATTCTTGAGTTATGCAATGTCGAGAGTCAGAATAATAGTGGTATGTATGACTGTGAATGAAGTAAGAAGTGTGTGTCAAACCGAGGTGTTTGGCGGTCCAACCTCTCTGCTTATCCTAGACGGTTGGTTAAGGGCCGCGGCCGAGAATTCACATTTCGTCGAAAGATGTTTCTTACGATCGTACAAGGCGGTTCCAATGAGAAAGATTAATTATTCTCGGTATCAGCTTTTTTAACCGATAAGTCAATATCGATTTTATTTCATTCAAAATTTGCTTTAATTTATACCTACATTCAAAAATGCTGAAAAGCGTGATGATAAAACTATTAAAATTATGAACTTTTTGTAATTATTTTTTGATCACAAGTATTTACAATTTTTCAAATTATAGACATTAGTCTAAGCAAAATAAGAATGTAAAAAAGAAGTTAAATATATTAATTTGTAAGACCGTAAATAAATAGACAAACTGAAGTATTTTCGTCACAAAACACGTGTGCGGATATTTTTTTAAATGATTTTATTTAAACTAAAATTCTGAAACATAGCTTTCCCAGATAATTTATTGATTTATTTTAGCACATGATTATATGATTTGAAATGTGTGTTGTATAATACAAAATTTAGTTTGCCAACTCTGCCAACGACCTACGATAAAACCTTATTGTACTAAAAATAAACATATTTTAACAAAATTTAAAACACAGCTTTACTAGATAAAAGAACAGTCTTTCGAAATCAATTTATAATTTTTTGTGGAAAAGAGTCAATACGTCTAAAATTTGATTTAAAAATGACATATTACCGATTTTAAAATTCCCTCTTAATTGCTATGAAATTTGACAGTAGATAGTAGTAGAAGAGTAATCCAATCACATTCATTTATATCGCTATGTTATACTGCGAAGTGTTCAGTGTTGGGGGACAATACTAACTCCAAAATCTGCAAATATTAGGGCTGTTAGTAAAATAAGGTCTCCAAGGTGCTGCAGTCGCGAGGAATGATTGTACGCGGAATCCTGCAACACTGGCGTGTAGCCTGGTTTTCCCTTGTCAAATCCCCACCATGTTGCACCCTCTGTGACGCTTAGTCTCGGCGTGGCAACAATTCGCGATGGAGCTTCCACTCGCGCACCAGCCAAGTGTGAGTTACACTCTGTAATTCGTTTTTAAACTTTGCTTCGGCGAATCTGAATGTTCCTTTGTCTCTGGGGTCGTGTAGTGTCGTAGTGTGTCCGGGTCTCGTCACTTCCCCAGCCACAATTGAGTCCAAGAATTCTTTGCCATCGTTGTCGTAGCACTCAAGGAATGATGGCTGCTTCAACCCGTTGTTGTTTGTGATCTTCGGTGAGCATTTTGGGACCCACCTTGGGCATACTTTGTGGTCTCCCAAATTGTTTGTCAAAATCTTGTAAATAGTGGTCTTACTGACATCGGGCATCATGTCACAGAGCTGCCGAACCGCCACCCGTCGATTTGCAATCATTGGTTTTTCCACTTTGGCAATTTTTTCATCTGAAACCGATGGCAGTCCGGCACGCTTTTAAATTCTCTGCACCATTTGCGCATGTTTTCGCACTCATACGCCGTTTTCCGTACACTTCAAATAGCTGAGAGTGAATTTCTACCGGGGTTTTGTTCTCCTCACAAAAAATCTATTTATAGAGCGTAATTCACACCTGGCGGGTGCGGCGATCGGAAGCTTCATCGCGAACGGCTGCCACGCCGAGAATAAGTATTGCAGAGGGTTCAGCTTTGTGGGGATTTGGCATAGGGAAACCAGGTTATACGCCAATTTTCCCGGATCTCGCGTAAAATTGTTCTTCGCGACCGCAGCACCTTGGAGCCCTCGTATCTACATCTATTTTCTATACTGTAATTTTTCATTATATATACGATTTAGTGGTATAAAATTGTTAAATTAGCGTCTTTTATAGTTGAAAATAATAAAAAAAATCTACAGAGTAAGCAACTAACTTCGCTTTAACGATTCATCATTACAATTTGATTAACGGCGAATATTTTTTTATTAGTTACGTTCGGAAAGTATAACAAGTTTACATTGGCACTAAAACTCACCGTATGCTAGAAAATTCACGATAAATAATATGTAAGCGTAGTGTTCAAGTCAAACTGACAGAACGGCTCGTAGCAAAAAGCCATTATGGTACTGACACATATACTCAAATGAGCCGGCTTATGAGCATGCTACTCAACTGTACACATTTGATCATAAATGAGCAAGCTTGGTTTGAGCTTTCTCGTGAATGAGCATGCTCAAAGCCAACAATGAGAACACACATGCTCTTTAATGAGCATGCTCATGTTAAACAAATGTCAACAAATGGAGTCAGATCCATTCGCCCAGAATTAAACAAAATGCTTGCAACGCAATTGAGAATCTTCTGACAAAAGAAAATAAAGCGGTTGATTTGGGTCCAAAATGTCAACAAATCCGAAAATGACTAATTAATAAAAAATAAATGCAAATTTTAATGGAATGTGGTTTCATTTTTGAGGGTAAAGGAACTTTGGGGGAATTTGGAAATCTACTGCGGGTATTTTAGTGACTTTGCGTTCCAAGTACAACCGTGATTCCCGTAATAAATCATAAAATGACGACCTCCGTAGTCCAGTGGGTAAGACTCTTGACTCACAACACGGAGGTCGCGGGTTCGAACCCGGCATGCGCAAATAAATTTTATTTGATTAATTTGTGTTATTTCACAATTAATTCATTTAAAATAATATATGGTATATTTGCGGCATGTTCCAGAGTGGGAAGATACTATCAGTATCGCCCTGGTGTAAGACCACCATTCAGAATTGAAACGCTGCTTGAAAATGGCTTTAGCCGTGTTTAGTGACCAGATCTGAATAGCCAGGTACTTTCCAACCTTCCTCTTCCCAACCGTCCTCTTCCCCACCACCTTCCCCTCCCCACTACCTTCAGCCTCACAACATACCCCAATTGGGGATGCCATAGTCTCACTGGCTCCAGACGGGAGCAGTTGAGATTCTTGTGCGGTATTCACTGTAAAAAAAAAATAAAATAAAATAAAAATAAAAAGCGAGTTTTTTTCGTCTCACAGGCCATTTTTGATATTTTTGCAAATATTGCGCAGGCGAATAGAAATGAGCATGCTCATAAGCTAGCCTGGTCACACGTGCTTAGAGGCTTCCCCTTCCACCCGATCCAATTAATGAGCTTGCTCACAAATCAAACGGCTGTTGATTTGTGAGCATGCTCATTTGGCTTCAAATAAGCATGCTCAATACTAACAACGTTACTGACAAGCAATTGGCTTCTAATGAGCATGTGTGTCCGTAGCATTAGAGTTCGGTGTAAATGGCCAATCGCCAACTCCCACGCGACACAAGTCTCGGCGCCTAACATTTCACTCCCTTGTTGGAAGATGACGAACGAACAGACTATAAATTAAATAAAAACGTCAAATTAAGCGATATATTTACTAAGTAGATTCACGTAAAACATGTGCAAAAACTGATTTAGTAATGTAATTTTTGAAAGGCTAATAATCGATAGTTAATAATAATGAGACATCCAAAGAAGTACGAGATTTTTCATCTCATAATGCAGAGAAAGATTGCCGGAAGACAGGGCTCTGGAATAAGGAGAACATCATGGTTGAGAAACCTGAGACAGTGGTTTGGCCAGTCTACTGTAGAGCTGTTCCGGGCCGCAGTAAACAAAGTCCGCATAGCCAACATGATAGTCAACGTCCGTTGAATGGTCAGGGTACGAGAAGAAGAATAATAATCGAAGTTAACAACTAAGGTAACGCTCATATTTTAAAATAAAAATCCTCGTTTTTATAAATTATCTCCACATAGGAAGCCCCGAGGAAAATCCCCTCGGGATCGGGGATGCTGTATGGAGGGTCTTTTTAGAGTGTGTCCAGGAGTGACGGTCGTACAAATCTATCCCTCCCACAGCGGTGCAAGACGATGTTCCGAGAGTCCTGCTGGAGAGGTCATGGTCTCCGCCAACCAGTTTCTTCCGATCCGGCCTGCTAAGCAGTTGGAGGACAAATTGGACAAATCTCACCCCACGAACCCGGTCACACCTGCTAAGTCACCAAACGTGGCGAACCACTAGGGGTGACCTATGGCAGGGGTGTTGATTATCCAAAATATGGTATGTGCGGTGGTATCCACAAACGACTCCCAAATTGAGCGTTATTTGAATGCGCGATTTTTTTTAATATTAATTTATTTATGCCACCACTCAATACTCAATCGATCCAATTGCTTCCAACTGTCCGGAGCCAGTGGGACTATGGCATCCTCAATTGGGGTATATTGAGAGGTTGAAGCAAAGATATTCGGTTGAAGGAAAGTAGATAATGAAGGTTTTTTGCAAGTATCTGGCTATTCAAATATTGTCACCAAATACGACCAATGTCATTTCAAGCAAGGTTTTGATTCCGAAAGGGTAATATACATACCAACAGCAACCGTAATTATTTAAACAATTCGAAACTGCGGTCTCACAAGGGCGCGATACTGCGAGAATTTTGCAACCTGAACAATTTAAAATGGGTTTGTAATTTGTAATAAAAAAGTTAATAATTTTAAAAAAATTATTTAAGAATAAAAATTACCAGTATTATCTTAGTTTTTTATGGGAATTTCGCCACCCCTGATAAAAGTATAAAAACGCAGATTTTTACGCCACCGAAAGGTTCACACACACGCGGACATGGAGGTTACTTCTACGGCGGCCAAAAAGGTTTTATGCCTTTATTAGGGTGTGCATAAAATATAACCCGAGCGCTAAATAATAATATCGTACGTATTTTTTCCTCAAATATAATAATAAAAGTAATAAATTTAGAAATACATATCTTGTGCTACAGAGATATTATAAAGTATAAAAAATATTTTATAAGGGTAGGTAGGTAATATAATACTTATATTTTATTCTAGCAGACCCGGCCACCACGTTGCTGTGGCTAACGAAACATAACACCACGCCATTACCCAACCTTTATAACCAACGCCATCTGTTAAATCAAATCCACACCGTTCGCTTGCCAGCCCGCTCCCTTTATTTATATATTTCAACTAATTTACACAAAACCTTGACAAATATATACCTAAAAACCTTCCCCGTGAATCACTCTCTATTGGTGAAAACCGCATGAAAATCCGTTGCGTAGTTTAAAAGATTTAAGCGCACAGACAGCGGGAGCGACTTCATTTTATACTTTGTAAAGAAGAAGGAATAATTATATTTTAGTGATAGGGGGCCTACGGTAGAAACAAAAAAAAAATATTTCTTATAGTTTCTTAGTAACCTTTATTACGAAATGTCCGTTTGTTCTTTGCTTTGCTAGAAAAGGGTTTCAACTATGTTTAGTACAGTCAGATACTTTCCGACCTTCCTCTTTCGCCATTTCCTTCTGTCTCAGAAACTTCCCCAGTCGGAGGATGCCTTTTGTACCCCGGCTCCGGATACTGAGACTCTTGTATAGTATTGACACTCAATTAAATATGTATAAAGCATATAATATATTCAAGCGAAAACGTTAAACAAATAAATTAAGCGTTTTTTTAATATGATAAAATATCTATAAAGAAGCAATATCCATTTCAGTCTCACTAAAAACTCTCAAACGGTGAGCTCTGGTGTCATTTGATTAGCATTGCTTTTCAAACGCCGTAATTGTTGTTCAATCAATTCTTGAATAAGAAATATGTATTTCATTTTAAGCTGCGTATACACACTACAGGCTGAACCACGAATTATGGTAAAGGAACGAAGGCAACAACAACCGTTGCTTCGTTCCTTTTCCACAATTCGTGGCTCGGCTCGCGTCCCCATTCGCAAATGTATACGCAGCATTAAAAGTCGGGTTTTAAGTAGTGTCCGACCGAAACAGGACTTTCTACCGAAACCGAAACTTCGGTAGCTGTCTCAGTTTCGGCCGAAACCGAAACTTTTTAGACTTGTTAAAAATCTATTGTTCACTGAAATTTGGTTTATTTTTTTTACACTTAAACAGTTAACATGTGTGAAATGAAATAAAAAAGCAATAATTGAAGTATATTATTTTTTTTTATATTACTAAAAATTAACAAACATGTTAAGTACTCCTTGGAACAAAAAATTGTCAATAATCAACACTTAAGTACGTTATAAAGGAAGGACCTCAGTATTTTAATTTAAATTGCGTTTACAATCACAAAATTCTTAAAACTAAATTTACCATTTATTGAGATCTTCGGTTTCGGCCGAAACTAGATTTTTGCCGAAACTTGCCGAAACCAAACCTCGGTCGTCACTAGTTTTAAGTAAACACTTGTGTAATACGTAATATTTTATGTAGAAATGGGGTGCTAGAAAAATTCAGATCCATTTTTGATGCACTAGGTAAGAAGTGTTTAAAAAAAAAACTGCTAGCACGAATAAAGTGGGTACTTACACAATGAAAGCGGAAATGGGGTGTTGGTATCAGATTCCGTCTCCGGTAGTGGTAAGTGGCAAGAGGTAAGGGCGGGGGCGATGGGTAAAGAAGGGGCCGCAGGTAGTTTTTAGTAGCGACTAGACATTATTATGAATTAGAAAAAAAACTAGCAACTGATCGGTATGGAATTGAGTTGAACGGCATTAATTCAACATTCAATTCTACGTGTTGAGATTTAAGATCCGATAAAAAAAAATTTAAAAACCTGTAAATATTTTTACAAGTCAATCAAAATATAGTATCTACTTATAATTAGTGACCGACCGAAGGTTCGGTTTGGGTTTCGGCAAGTTTCGGCAAAAAAATTTAGTTTCGGCATCAGTTTCGGTTTCGGCAGAAAATCGGCCGCACCGAAACTCTGCGTTTGTGAATTATGCGCGTCGTTCGGCTGACTTCGGGTGAGTTCGTGGCTCGTGTGTAACCCGCCATCATCAGCTGAGTTCGCCTACCGGTCCGGCGTGATTATGTAGTGAGTTTATGTGTTTTTCTTGTACAATTTTTGTTTGTTTTGTAGCAGTAATATAAAAAAAATATTATTTTGTTCACTTACTTCAATTATTATTTTTTTTTATTTCATTTAACACAAATGTGATAAGAATGTTGCGATTGTAAACGCAATTAAAATTAAAATACTCAATTAATGAGGTCCTTCCTTTATAATTTAAGTGTTGATTATTGACAATTTTTTGTTCCAAGAAGTAGTTAACATGTTTTTTTTAATATCTATATGTTTGGTTTATTTTAGAGCAGTAATATATAAAAAAAAATTCGCATGTTTCAATTATTGTTTTTCATTTAAATCTGTCTGTGTAAGTGTAAAAATAGGCCAAATTTCAGAAAAAAATAGATTTTTAACGTGTCTAAAAAGTTTCGGTTTCGGCTGAAACCGAGACAGATACCGAAGATTCGGTTTCGGTAGGAAGTCCTGTTTCGGTCGGACACTACTTACAATGTTATGTAACGATAATAGGTTCATGTTTTTCGTAAGGTTTTTTCTTTTATTTTATTTTCTACATCTCTGCATTTTATCCCTAAATATTATAAAATAAAGTTTTCCGCCGCGTCTTTTTCTGTCTGTCTGTTCGCGATAAACTCAAAAACTACTGAACGGATTTTCATGTGGTTTTCACATAGAGTATATCTCTATGGGTTTTCATCGATAGATACGGTGATTCATGAGGAATGTTTAGGTATATAATTTGTCAAGGTTTTGTGTAAATTGGTTGAAATATGATAATGTGCGTATGTGGTGAACGAGCGGGCTGGCAAGCGGGTGATGTGGATTTGAATGTATGCAAATTAACAGATGACGGTGTGAGTTAATTTATCGTGGTTATGAAGGTTGGGTAACCATGCAGTAGATGGTGTTGTGTTTCGTTAGCCACAGCAACGCATAGCCGGTGCAGCTAGTTATAAAATAAAATCCTCCGCCGCGTCTGTCTGTCTGTTCGCGATAAACTCAAAAACCAATATAATAGTGATTCATGAGAAAGGTTTAGATATATAATTTGTCAAGATTTTGTGTAAATTGGTTGAAATTATAATACGAGTATATAAAGGTGGGCGGTGTGGATTTGATTTGTATGCAAATCTACAGTTTTATGTCGAGGTTGATGAAATTTTGCGTATACGACCTTCAAAACAAGAGGAAGGTCATTGTTTACATTTGATTTCGAAAACTCTGTGAACTTCAGCTAGTGATAATAAAATTGAAAAATAACGTATAATTTCCATACCCCGCTTTCGAGACTCTTCGGCTGCAGCGAGCTGCCAGCTTGGACTTTACTCCTGACTCCTGGGATCCTCTCCACCATCAGTGGGCGAGGCCTCTTAACTATCGCTACTCCGCCGGTGTCCATCTTGCTCTGCGCCTTAACTATGTCCTGGTTGACTTCGAGACCTTGCCAACTATAATCTTGAACGACGAAATCGCCGTCATTTTTTGGAGTATTGTTCACTTGAGAGTATCCCATCGGTATTTCGGGGTGTTGAACTCCTCCCATATCATAAATGTAAGTTTGTTCATCTCCCTTCGGTAAAAAATGTTCGTGTTTGTACGGCAGACCTTGGCCATATCGAATTGCGCTATGATTTTGGACAGTTTTCAAGTCGGTGAAGGTGCTTCCAGCTTCATATGTGGATAAAGTCTCTGGTGTATACCTTACGTCGTGTGGAGTTCTTGTTGGATCAACAGCAAGTTTATTCGCAGTTTGATTGGGAGATAAATCTTCCTGCCTGTATTGCAAACCTTGTCTTCCATAAGGAAATTGAACAGGTATAACTTTTGAGTCGTGAGGAAGGATTTCTGTCGGCGACTTTGGTTTATAAGTCATATTTTGATTTCTTCGGGAATATTGACTTCCATCGTCATCTTGCAAAACTCTCTGGTCATAGACAAGATGTTTTTCATTTTGGTTTAGAGAAAGATCTTCTTGTGTAGGCGGCAAACCTTTTCGTCTAGCTTGAGTATCATTTTGGACGGATCTCGACTCACGAACGAGGGTTTTACCCGCTTGTTTTGTGGAAGAAAACTCTTGAGCATCTGTCAAAGATGGGTGTCTTTGCTTGCCAAATCTGAAGTTGTTCCAGTTTTCGGCAGCATTCTTACTCAGCAGTGGCGACTTTACCAGTTCGCCTTGCTTCAAAATCCTCGAATGAGAGTGGATCTCCCTTTTAACCAGACTATTGTCACCAGTTTCACTTTTGATCGATGACTTTCTGCGCAATTTTGGCGCAGATTTATCTTCCTTATTCTCTGCATCCAATGAAGGAGACTTTCCACTGAGATTTACAACGCTCTCCGGTAAAATGTATTCTTCCGTTGTGTCCGCATTTGGTTTGGCTGGATGGAACTTTTGAAAGGTGTGAGGAAGGGTGTTATTCGATTCGGCATTGGCATTTCCCAAAATGTATTCTTCGGAATTCATTTCAAATGCGTATTGATTACCATCTTCGTCATACATTTTCACTTTTGTGTCATTAAATTCACTGATTTTAGTATATATCACTGCACACCTCGAATTGAAAAGTTAATAAATACATACATACTAATTAATTAATAAAATTGGTTTATTGGATTATTACTTAATCTATAAAATTGAAAACTAATCGTCAAATAAGTAGTTATATCACAATAACTTCACCACCTACTGTTGCATACATTATCACGTCTGCCTATCAGATGCCTAAATGCTACTACGTGCAATCAGTGCTCTAATCCACAAAACACACGAAATGAACGAATGCAATTATTCAACATTTGAATTTTATACGACTGACAAACAATTACCTTCGGAGGCGATCTAAGATAGAATAATTTCAATGTTACCTCCTGATCGGTGTGAGGGAAACTATCCAGTGGAGTTTGAAGCATTAGGTGGTATATTATCTTCCATCCCTGTCAATGGCCGACGGTTGTAAGGGGGTGCATGTGCATGCAGATTACGGGAATTACCGAACCGTTTCCAGGTAAAGAGAGTAAGCGAGGTGTCAGTATGTCAGACGGTGACCAAATTTTACATAGTTTCATAAACTCCTTTGCTCGGCTCGTTTTTTGAAAATCAATTCCCCAAAAAAATGTTAAAGAAAGTTATAATTTTTAACTCTACTGTCAATCATCAACGTAAATATTATAATAATGAAAAAAATATGTCATTGAAGAAGAAGATAACAATGATAATCTAAACGAAAATGTGAAAGAAAACAAGACACAGAAAAATATAAAAAGATAACGGTTGCAACTGGGACTCGAACCCAGAACCTCTCGTCTAAAAAAAATAAAATGTTATTGTAGAAAGCAATCACTTTGTGGTTTGACATATAAAATAAAATACTTTTTTGTTTAAAACCAAGAGATTTATTAATTTATGAACCGACCGGTTTCGCTTTATTCAAGCATCTTCAGGGTACAAATTAATACGGTATTAATTTGTATACTGAAGATGCTTGAATAAAGCGAAACCGGTCGGTTAATAAATTAATAAATTAATAAATACATTTTATTTTATTATAAATAAAAAAGTATTTTATTTATAATAAAATAAAATGTATTCATTCAATTTCGTCACAAATATAAAGTTTGATGTCAATGGAAGAAAAGAAGTTAGTAACGAAAGTCAAATGTAAAATCATTATTTTTGAAGTGAAAACTTCTTTAGCACCGTTGTGATTTGAAACTCTATAACGACAAATAAAAATAACGACACTAAAAAGGGATAAACCCATTCATCCAAAGGATTTAGCAAGCCAGAGAATGAGATAATATAATCGGCCTCCTTTTTGTGAGGTGCTTAGTAGCCTCCCCACTCTAGTAGTCTTCTTTAGTTTACTGAAGGTTTCACTTCTACCGCGTGTGAACTGCACACTCTGATTTGTTTATAAGAGCTTTGTAAATTTTTTTAAGCGACCTGTTTTTTGTTATTTCATTTCAAAAAATAATCCAATACCACCATAATCGTTTAAAATAAATGAAACGTTTTTACGAGCTACGAGACATTCCCAATGTTGTAAAAGCATGGCCACCCCACTAGAGGTATAAAACCAAATACCCCTAACCGTTACTCGTCTCCGAATAACTCGGCGGTCCTCTTTGACCACAAATAGCAAATTCGAAAGTCAGCAACAATCAAAATAATAAAACACTAATATAATAATGCGGAGTTATTCCTTAGAATTGGAAGGGGATTAGCAAGGCGACTATATTTATGACGGAGCTATCCCAGTCAGAGGGCAGTAAAGGGCTTTGGAAAACACCCCGGAACAATGGGATAAAACACGTAGGCCTTGTAACAAGTTAAAACATACCATCACGGTGTCATCTGTCATCTCCTGTCTCGGCTCCTAACTCCTTACCTAGTCAAGGGTAGGAAGGAAGATGTCGGGAAAAACCCAATTGCAAGATATGGTGCTGTGAAAGTTTAAATATCCCAGGCTTGATTTACAAAGCTCGAGCCAATGGTGAGTTCTGGCATTATGAAATTTCCAGCAAGAGCTTAAGGCGCCGTATCCCCGCTCAAATAGAAGAAGATGGAGAGATATGTAATTACGAATGTTGGATAATTTACTAATATTTAAAAGGATAAAATTGAAGTGAAAATTGTGAAAATATTTTCGCAAAACGACTCGTTTAAAACAGAGCAAAAATCTCTTGGGGGCTGTCTAAAACAGCATTTAAAGAGCACTGTGAATTTTTTCATACATATAAGGGAACGTACCCATACTACGGAACTTACAAGTGGAAAAAATATTAAAAAGTCAGTGGAAAAAATATGTATAAAAATATTTCTAGCTTGACTACGTGATAAAAACCTAAGCCCCCCCCCCCCCCCCCCCACATGACCAAGCTTGGTATTTTGAAGATCCCCCCATCCCTATTTTCGGAGCATACGTTGCGATTTTTTTCTATCGAGGGAAGTTGATATAATTTGCGTTTCGGCGTGGGGAATGTATAGATAGTATCTTCAAAAATAACATATATTTTTTAAGAGCTTAAAAACTTCAAATGTTTAAGGGATATGTGTAAGAAATCGGTAGAAATTCGGATAGCGGCGGCTTAACTGAAATTTAAAAAACCATTCAAAATCAAAACGTTGCATGAGATGGCTTTAGGTACTTCACAATCTCCTTTCCCTCCCACTCCCCTTAGCCTTACAAAGTACACCGATTGGGGATTCCACACAACACTAACTCGGAATGACATACCTACCCCGATTGGGAATCTTGTGAGGAGTTCACTAACTGTAAATAGTGAAATATTATTAAAGAAAGAAGTGATACCATATTATTGATAAGAATCGACCATACCATATTATTGACTAGCTGGTTCCCGGCATGCGCTGCAATGCCATATTCCAAGAAATACATTGTTTCTCCCTGAATCACCTTTCCAGTGCATCCCTGTTCCCCTCCCGCATACCCTTCCTAACTAGCTTTATAAATTATAGTATATAAGTTATTCTGATGTATGAGCTATATTATTGTCAAGTTTCATTAAAATCCATTCCGTAGTTTTTGCGTGAAAGAGTAAAAAACACACATACATCCATAAAAACTTTCGCGTTCATAATATTAGTAAGATAAGAAGTGATAAGTGAAAATATATGAGGCACGGCGGATGGAAAAATAAGTCGGGGATGCAAAAAGTACAGGAAACTATCAAGTGAATCAAATACCCACACTTATTGATATAAGGGGTCAACTGAATTATGATTATAATGAATCGGAGTTAAAGAACGCAATAGAATCCTAGTTCTAAAATCCAGTTAAAAAAAATTATAGCGGTTGTAAAGGTCATTTCTTAAAAATTCCCAGCCCTAAAGAGTCCTAAATTCATCAGTCTTTCAAAATAAATATAAACTCTACTTTTGCCACTAATCTTTTTAAAAATGTAATACTAAGGTAAAATCATGCCATGTCCAGTCATTGATATATATACCTCAATGTGTCCAGTGCTTTAAATATAATGCGTGCAAAGTCGTATCTTCTACAAGCATAAACTTAATCACGTGAAGTTTTTTTAGCAACTTTTTAACCCCCCCCCCTGGTGATATGTGGTGAGGTTTTAGACTAACCCCGCCCCCCCCCCAAAATCACGTGTATTTTTTTAGTACAAAGTATTTTGAAATTTTCAGAATATTATCACGAAAAATAAATACACGTGATATCTCATTTTACCCCCCACCCCCGTCGTGATTTTTTCCGAACCCCCCCCCCCCCTTTGGATCCTCACGTGATTAATGGACGACCTCTTTCTAATATAATTAAAGTATTGTTTATCGAAAGTAACCTGCCAGGTAAGTATGTTTTCTGTATCTATTTGTAAATAGTAAAATTAGAAAGAGCCTAACAATTTATAATAATTTTTTACTGCACCCTTGGGGCGATTTTTCATATAAACGGCGCTCTACAAATTATCAACTAACTAACCATCACACTTTTTCCCGCAGGGGAGGCAGAGGGCAGAGAGGACGGACCGCCAAACAACTCGGTCTTGGAACACACTCCTCGCCTCGTTCACATTCATACATACTCTTCTATTATTCTGACTCTTGACATGGCCCGACTCAAGTATCTGATTCACTCGGTCGTGCCATGTCTTTCTCGGGCGTCCCCGACTTCTTCTACCATTCACATTTGCGTAATATATTCTCCTTACATTCATTCGCTCTACATGCCCAAACCATCGGAGCGTTCCTTTCTTGATCTTACTCATTACGCTTACATCAGCCTTGTATTCTTTGCGGATTTCCACATTTCTCACACGATCATACATGGTTTTACCACACATACGCCTCAGGGATCTCATTACTACAGCATTCAGTCTAAAAATATTTATCTTATTAAATTATAATATAAATTATCAAATTATTATTATTATTATTTTAGAAGTCTAATAAAATGTGAAAAATAAATAAAATAAATGCAGGCTTGTGGAATTCTAACCGCGCTGACTCCCATTAAAATAAAACGAGGGACAGTAAAAAAATAAAGCTAGCTGTCATAAATATAAATGAAACAAAATAAATTCGAGTATGCATGTACTATGTGGGTAGGTGCCTTGCATAAATTCCCTAGGATGATTTGGAGTTTTGGAGACGAAAAACAAGAGATTAGACACCTAAGCGATGGATTTTGGATGCAAGTTTGGGGCCATGTGTCTTTATGTTCGATGGCAAAGCCGAAACAGATGTGGATGACTCGAGTCGGTGGCGACAAAAAAACTAGACACTTTCGGCATGGCAAAATAAACGTACGCACAAAAGGACAGTGAAAAACTATAAAATTTCGACAGAAAACATGTGCTTAAAACAGGACCTGGGATTAAAAGATGCCATGGTCAAGTGAAGAAATGTTACATTTTGAAGTTTTTTTTAAAGTTATGAACATGAAACACTTTTCAAAAAGACACGATTGTCTGAATTGTTCTCCACACAATCAGTTCCAATGTTGAAAATGACACTTTTAAAGCAAATTTGAGTTCATAGAACGTGAATAATTTCCCGCAGGAATAAAGTACATCACAGGCAACCGAAATTACTTTTATTGATTATATGTATTTTTTCACTTCTGTATGGGTTATCGATGGTATTCAAAATTATTGGTAATAGGTATGTACGCCAAATTACGCTCTTAAATATAGAATATCATGGCAAAAAGAATTAATTGTGGGACATCCTATTATTAATTTTCAGATAATAATATATAACCTAGCCCAAAACCTAACGAGATAACCTCCATTTACTACCTCACTATGTTCTGAAATCAATTAGAATTAAGGTCAATATTATTAGGCAACATTAATTCTTGCCTTATTCATACAACTTAATTTTTGAGAAATATCTCCTCAGAGGGCGCCAAGCAAAGCTAAAAATAACTAAATACTGCTAAAATAGCTTATAATTATTTAATAACATAAAAGCTAGAAAGAGTTTTCAATATGTTTCATTTCTATGTATTACAGAATTATTAATGTGTATATTCCGTATTATTATATACATTCACACAATAATAATTGGATAATTTATAGAGCGCCGTTTTTGTGAAAAATCACCTCAAGGGCGTTAAAAATCACACAAGTTAATAGAAAAGAAACAGTGTAGTAAACAAAACAAAAAAACGTGTTACAATCTAAAAAATATGCGTTTCGGATACCGAAATACTAACGAAATTATTTATCAATAAAACTTATAAAGCAAATATCCATATCCATCCATAGAAACTATGATGCAACCAATTTCATTAATTAACACAAAATAACACCACAATATTTTAAAAAAAATCACATACAGGAACAAAAAAGGCTTCGCACAAAAAACAAGTGCGCCCAGCGATCTGTCAAATCACAATATCAAACGCCAAACGTCACTCGGCGTGATTCGCGCGCGGAAAAAACATCGCGAAGGTTACGCGCCAAACTTTAAAAAATACGACGTTACTTTTTGACTAATTGAATTACACACGCACTTGTATAGACCGGCTATTGTCGGTAAAGTACTGTAAAGTTTTTCTAAGAGTCGAAGTATTGAATGGCCGCAACGACCTCTCGCGACGAAAGACAAATAACAACTGAAAAGAGAGAAAACTCAAACTAAACTGACAGCTGTCGGAATAACAGAACCACCATTTAAGTATTTTTAATTTACTTCTTTTTTGCATTGTGAATGCAAGTTACAGTTTTTAAGAAAAGTGTAGTTATCCTTACAAGACGGTACTTAGTTTATGTTTTACTTTGGGAGATATACTTTTATATTCTGTGTGTTAAATTGAAAGTAAATGAAACAGATGAGGTATGTAGGCATATTTGGGAGTACCGCCGACACGAGATCCGTTTATTGAATAACCAACTCCCCGCCATAGGTCACTACAAGTGTCTCGCTACGTTTGGTGACTTGGCAGGTGGGATGATATGTCGAGAGAGACTGGTTGAGGAAGGCTTTTTGGCCTCTCCAGCCGGATTGTCTCTACCCATCGCCTAGCAAGGCAGCTGAGAGGGATGGATTAATACGTCCGACCCCCAAGATTTCTACCCATCCCTAATAAGCAAACAACTTATAAAAATCGTTTTTCTCTGAAATAATTAAACTCGCGCCATCTATGAAAGAGTAGATTATGCATTCTTTTAATTATCATCATGATATTGCAGGTTCCTCAGGCCATCACAATAAATTTTAAGTACAACGCCAAAGACGACAATTTATTGCTCTTCAATTAAGGTTCTATACAATAATTCAATGCCTTTAAATTCAGCTTTTAACGATAAACCAAGTGCCATTGCCGCTTTTTCAACCAAGTAAGAATTAGAAGTGTACCGCACATAGCTCACTTGTAACATGTAACCTGCATCTCTTTTTCCATTTTTACAAAGCACGCAACGGAAAGCGAGCTTACAATGGATCTCTCAGCGGTAGAAAAATTGACATGCACGTTTCGATAAATAAAATATGTATATATGTAGTTCGATAATTCGATCCACGCGTTCATAGTTTAGTTGGAATCGTTCGATTTCCTGCGTGCTGCGATCTCCGGAGTCCGGCCGGCAACGCCGCCCGCGCCCGAAGGCTTCTGGAGACGCCCGAAGGCCGACGGAAACGGCCGAAGTGCGGCAGCTGTCGTTTCGGGGTGCGTTCGGGACCCGACACCCGACGTCCCACAGCGACAGGTGGGCTCAATTAATGCCAGGAGGAATTTACAGATTTTTGGCAAATTAAATAACAGAAGAGGTTTGAATGCGATATATTGGGGGTGATTTGAAAAGAGGGAAAGTGCATTTTTCTCTACTTTTTATTGTTTTGAAAGGTGATAATTATTATTTAAGTAAAACTTCTTTACGCACGCTTGACTTGGGGAGTAAGCTGGTGAATGCATGACGAGAGCGTTACGAAAAGTGTGATCGGACGAGGCGAACGGTCGGGCCTTTACGCTTGACTTGGGACTAAAAAGAGACAAACACATATGTATATCTATAAGATTTAGCCTGCGAGAGAATGAGATAGTCTAATCGGTCTCCTCTTTGTGCGGTGCATCGCAGCCTCCCCAACTCTTGTCTACTTTAGTTTTCTGAAGGATTCACTTCTACCGCGTGTGAATTGCACACTCTGTTTTTTTTTATATGAATTTTCTTGTTTACAGTTAAGATGAATGCTGGACGTAATCTAACAATGCATATAGAAAAATAATGTTCAAATAATGTTTTTAGAGAAAACTCACTCACGAAAAGAAAAATAAATCTAATATTTAACCACAAAACATTTAAAATGTACACCTTTATGAGACCAATTTTCCGATCGCAATTTGTGAAAGAAAGACGCTTTGTGAATTTTTATTCATTATTATTTTTACACGAAACAACAAAAAAGAAAAGCGACGGTAACGTTCATATAAAATATTTTTTTTTTATTTTTTCGTGACCAGTAATTTTGGTTCTTTGCATTAAAATTATTTATATTCAAATTTCACCATTATTTCTAATAATAAAATTTGGAAGCATATTTCATCACCTTTCAAAAACATTTTTTCTTTTTCGGATAGTTCACAAATATTCTATTTATTTGGATTTCATTGCAAAGAGGAAATATTTTGATCAACTGACAGAAAGAATATGGTCGAGGTCTAAGGGGTTAGTCCAACTACTCAATTATTAAAGTTATCGCTTTTATATGTAGAAATAAAGAATAATTTAAGGCGATATTGATAAAATTGATGGCGCTGTAAAAAACGGACGGTTACTATTTTTATCAAAACTCGGAATAAGTCCTTGGAGTGATTTTCTCACTAAAATGGCGCTTTAGAAATTATCCAAACACAATAATAATAAGAGCATGTTCTAAATAAAACATGACAGAAAAATCTTTGTTTGCTACAGCTTTCTCCAAATTCAGGACAAAAGACAAGCATGTATGACAGAATATACAACGTTAAAAAAACATCAGAGTGTGCAATTCACACGCTTTATAGCGCCGTTTTTGTGAAAAATCACCTCAAGGGCGCTGTACAAACTTATTATACATTTCTAAAATCTAGAAAAACCACAAACTAGACAAACAATTAAAAACTTAAGGCTAAAGGTCTCTGCCCACTACACCGTTCCATACCATGAACGTACTATGAACGTGTCAGCCACGAAATAAACACGCTACGCCCTACTATGCCCACTAGAACGTGCTAACACCGTATTATACCCGTACGTAACGGGTATAGTGACCGTATACACCGCGGTTAGTGTCCGTACCATCCCCGTTCGATAGGTGTACGGTGCGCGTTCTATCGGTCCCGTTATATCATTTCGCCTGTGTTTTCGTGTCGGACTGACGCGTCAGGAGAAGCATAGTGTCATATCATCAAAATACCTGGTTATAAACACGAAAAATGAATACAAATCACGAACTGACGGAGTGGCAACGCACCGTCGCGTGCCATGCATAGAGCGGACCGGCACCTGCAAAATATTGTCATCGAGAATTCGCCGTCAGACCGGTCATGGTATGCGACGGTGTTGGTCGGTAACGGAACGGGTTAATGGGCAGCGTTTCATACTGATCGATACAAAGAATATTTTTTTGCATGCGCCCTTACGGTTACGGTCATGGTATGGAACGGTGTAGTGGGCAGAGACCTTTAAAATTGCATCCACCGGTTCATTGATCACCGATACGAAAATATATGTATAATATTTTGACTAATGAACGCGATGCTGCCTAAAAATGAATGAATACAGGACCATACTTACCTGGGCCTGGGAGGTCGCTTGAAATTAACACTGTTTATTGTCTATTTAAAGAAATTTAGATAGAGTTCGCTCGCAGAGGACATAATTGTCGAAATCGAATAGAAAACTAAACTTTGACAAAATGAGACGAAAGAAGAGTGTCAGGAGTAGGATAATTGTAGTGTTTATTGATTATAATATTGTTACCAAGTTTAAACAATAGATGTACGTATGTTTCTCTTTTAGTGTGGCTCGTTTCCGTTTCATCGAGTTTAAAAAAACAACGGTGCTAAATAAGTTTTCACTTTAAAAAAATATTTCGTTAGATAAGAAATCCACGTCGTTTAATACGATTCTAAAACAATAGCAAATATGCGGTTATAGAACTGGTTAGTTAGTTGGTTAGTTATGACCACGACCCTACACTTGACACCGCCTGGTAAACATCCTTCCCGATAGAGGGCGCCAGCATTCGACTACTTTACTACGGTCGAAAAGTCGACAACATCTGGTCGGTCCGACCAAGACGACAGATTAAACAACATCGACCCACAAGATGCAACCACCGAGCAAAAGGTCTAATAGGAAAACGACAGAATCAACAAGTTACGCGTGTGTAGAAAGGTACATTTTGACAGAATAACCGATAAAGTGAAACATACTTTTTAAATATGGGAAATCGTGATCTTGTTTTGAATGATGAAATTGCACCACTGTGTAAAAAATGATATCGACTGTGAATATGTTTTATTTTTATGAAAATATTATATTCCCCATCAATATCTGTTCGTCGATGACTATTTCCCATGTACTAGTATCGAATTATAATAATTCGCTACATAATTAACATGATTTGGGAGGATCTTCAATTTGGGAGGCGGGAATGGGTGCCGCCGCTCCGGGAACTTTTATTGGATAACCAACACCTCTGCCATAGGTCACCCCAAGTGGTACCAAGTGGTTTTAGCAGGGGTACCCGGGTTCATGGGCTGAGGTTTGTCTAGGTCTTGGAGGCGGATGACCAGGATACACTGAACCCCAGATTCCTACCCACCCCTTAAACCTTTTTCCTTCCCAGAACTCTCCTCTCCTTCCTTTGCATAAAAAAACCTCCACACAGCATCCCAAAGATGACACAGGCCTTGAGGGAAATTATTTTCCGGTCGGGGTGTTTTGCGGTCTGTCCTCTCTGGCAATTAGTTAGTTAGTTGTTATAATAAACATGGTTGAAGTGTAACTTCTTTAGCACCGCTGTGATTTGAAACTCGGATGAAACGGAAACGACACTAAAAAGAGACAAACACATACAACTATAGGATTTAGCCTGCGAGAGAATGAGAGATGGGAAGAAGGCTGATAGAGTTATTGAAAGAAGGGTAAATGCCGGTAACTCCATTAATGGAGGACTGAATGCCGTTGGCGCTAATAAAAAACTGTCAAAAAAAAGCGAAGCTAGCAGTCCACAATGGAGTCCTGGTACCTACCCTGATGTATGGCAGTGAGGCATGGAACTGGCAGAGGAAGGATGAAAGTAAACTGAATGCTGTTGAAATGAGATCCCTGAGACGTATGTGTGGTAAAATCATGTATGATCGTGTTAGAAATGTGGATATCCGCAAAGAATGTAAGGCTGATGTAAGTATAATGAGCAAAATTAAGAAAGGGACCCTCAGATGGTTTGGGCACGTAGAGCGAATGAGCGAAGAAAGTAGTGTAAAAAGAATATATGATGCAAATGTGAATGGTAGAAGAAGTCGGGGACGCCCGAGGAAGACATGGCACGATCAAGTGAATCTGATACTTGAGACGGGCCATGTCAAAAGTCAGAATAATAGAAAAGTATGTATGAGACAATGTATGAATGTGAGTGAGGCAAAGAGTGTGTGCCAAGACCGAGTTGTTTGGCGGTCCGTCCTCTCTGCCTACCCCTGCGGGGAAACGGCGTGATGGTTAGTTAGTTAGTTAGAGAATGAGATAGAATGAAACCTTACCCAACTGTCCGCTTTGATTATGAGCTCACTTTTCAAGGCTCCTTTTGGTTGAGATTGTGTGGGCGACGTTTCACTTCTACCGCGTGTGAACTGCACTCTATTTTTTTTTGGTTCTATGATAACTCAGAATCATACAATATCAACACCCATTTTGAAAAGTCAATAAAAGGTATGATTTTTTAAAAAAAGCCCATAACCTAACCTAATGTACCCTATTAAACCAATTTTTAAATTTAAAAAAATATAAAATTAAAATGGAGTTCTAAAAATTAAACTTGATTACAATAAATAATTGCAAACATTGTTAAATCAGTTGATAAACCGGTATTTCAATGGAAGATGCTCCGAGGATCTAGCTTCATTGTTCCCTTTGGCACAGGTGGATTCACAGTCGGAAATCACGAACAAATTGTACGTATGGTTGACATATTTTTCTTGAGATCAAAAGCTCGGCTATGAAACGATTTGCCGGCGTTTGTTTCCCTCTCCTGCAACACTGCTAACGCTCCCCAAAAAGAATCTCCACACAGCATCCCCAAAGAAAGATTGAGGAAAATATTTTCCTCGGGGCCTCCTAAGTCACCAATCCACGCATCGACTTATTCGTAATTAACAATTATGTCCTCTGCGAACTATACCTAAATTTCTCTAAATAAACAATAAACAGTTTTAATCTCAAGTGACCTCCCAGGTAAGTATGGTCCTGTATATTTTCTTCCTGTACAGTACATTTTTATGTAGCATCGCGTTCATTAGTCAGTTTCGTATCGGTGATCGCAGAACCGGTGGATGCAATTTTTAGCCATAAATATTGTCATAATGGTTTGTCTAGTTTGTAGTTAGAAGTAAGATTGTATAAATGTATTGTAAGTTTGTAAAGCGCCCTTGAGGTTATTTTTCACAAAACGGCGCTATACAAGTCATCCAAATATTATTATTTAAAAATTGTTGTAAGTTAATTTGTGGCGTTTTCCCGTTTCAGCCGACTAAGTTGGGACACGATAACCAACCACAGAAAAGAACACTGCACCTTTCGATCTAGTTCAATATGACCTTTTTGGTAAAGTGCCACAATATAATTTTACACGTAGGCTTGCTTGCAATGCTTTTGGAAACCGGAACTGGGGAACATTTTTACGCTATTATTTAAGAGTGCTGGATTTTAAAAGTAGAGTGGAATGAATGCACTTATACTTTTAACTTAAAAGTTACCTTTAATGTTACTACAAATTGTTACATGCGTGTTTTTGAAATGAAACTTCCTTAGCCCCGTTAGTTAGAGTGATTTGAAATTCGGATGAAACGGAAAAGGCGCACTCCGGTACCTGCGAAGCATCAAACTGGCTCAAGGCTCCTATTGGTTGAGTTATAAAACGGAAACGACAATAGGTCTGCGCTCATTGGCCGCTTTGGTTTTTTACGGGTCGTAGGAATATAATACGTAAATCCGCACCTCGCCGAGCGTGTCCCATAGCGCAGCGGTATAGTGCGTCGCAAATCTCAGCGGGCAGAGAAATCCAGACGGAGGTTCGAATCCTACCAAATCCAAAAAAATAAACATTTTTGTTTTCGTAAATCAATATCTAATCTTCAAACGACTTTCTAGTTTCACTTCTATCGCGTGTGAATTACACACTCTAATTTTTTTAAAGAAATAAGAATTCTCGGAACACGAATAACTTGACACCGTTTAAAAAACCTACTACTAAAATCATTACAAGCGGAAAATGTCGGGTGTGCAATGATGAGGAACTTGTTAGCAGAGGATTGAACGCGCGATGTCTGGGTGGAATCCCGATGCATTATTATATATCTCATAACTAGAATACTAACCAGCAAATACGGATTCAAAATTTGCAAGTTTAACAAAATAGGATATGATAAATAATTTCCTATTCATTATGATTGTGTTGTTTCAAACTCTCGTACTTGTGGGTGATTTATCGCCCACTGCATACTTATTTAGGGTTACTTTTTTCTAACCTAACCTCGATTAAGGTTAGAAAATATTATTAGGTTAGAAAACAGTTTAATTTAGCAAATTTTCAAACCTATCAGTAAAAAAGTTTGCGAAAACCACAAATACCCTCTCGTCTCATAGGATTATCATAAAATGGACAATCCACGCTATTTAGATTTTTTGAAATTTGAAGAATCTCCAACTAAGATTCTCGCTGGGTGCCCCCAAATGAATAAGGGTAACCCAACTCCACAAATACTCCGACATCCCCCCTTATTAAAAAGATATTTTAACGCTCGCGGAAACATTTTATGCGGGAATTCCCACCCATGAAAACGCGTCCATAAACTGCCTCCCCGGAACGACGAAAACGTACGTAGTAGTACGTACCACAGTACCACATATAAAAAAACCTGAACAAATCATCTGTAAAGTTTATCCTCCCCATACCGCAGCCATTTCCCTTTGCAATTTTTTTTAACAAACAACCAAATAAAAAAAAATTCAACAGCCAATAACATAATTTCATGATGACAGAGAGAGGGCCCTTTTTGGTCCGGAGATGCCAATATTTCAAAAAGTCAAAAACTACGATTTTCAGTATGTTCAGCTTTTAAACACAACTATCACTGCAAGCAAACCGATCCGTTTATTTTTAATTTCTAAAAATTATATAGTACCTATAAAACCTAACGCGCCGCGTAACGCTACATATTATAAACATGGAAAAAAACGCGAGTCGAACCACGAATTATGGTAAAGTTAAGGATAATTTTTGGTTCGGCTAGCGCTTTTTTCTCACATGTATACTGTATGATATTTACACCGCTATTATAAGTAAGAGAGTTTAACCCGCCGGGTTGGTGTCTACTTGATGATTGATAATTCTACTTTGGGAAGCTGGTGGTTATTAATTTCTTTCCAATTTCCTATTAGCAATATCTTTATTTAGCGAGGCGTTCAATACATGTGATCTCCTGGGTGTTAAAGCCCACCACTCGGCAGGCAGTTAGTAGGTAGGTACCGGACCTAAATTATTTTTTTATACAACCTGTTGAAAGAATAATAATAAATATTTTATTGGATATTAATGACGTAATCATTTTCGGTTACAACACTTCCTGCAGATATTAATACGCTAAATCAAATGCCGGGACAATATACCTGAGCAGAAATTACTCAAAGGAATTACGGAAAGATATGTACATATACATTTCATGAAGCCTCGAGTTCTTTCTACTTCACACAATCATTTGATAACGGACGTAATCTCCTGTCAGATTTGTGTGATTTTTATGGCTGTTATTTGCTTTTTCTATGTACAACGTTCATTATATGAATAAATAATCATGCATACTCGCAGAAATTCGTGTTTAAAACGATGTAAATTAAAATAAGCGACATTGGAGGACCCACCACTTACCCGCCCTGGTATAGGTAACAGATGGTTACCCCTTCCAAGGCTCTTGCAAGGACTCTAATTTTTTTGGTGAAAACGACTCTACATTTGATAACGAAACTAGACCTCCAATGTCCCTGCATACGTTGTTAGTAAGCAGTATGCAAGTGCTTAGCGGGAAATACGATACAATAGGTGTTAGTATGATAAAATATAGGCAAGACAATGAGACAGGTTGGTGAAAGTTCACGAGGTGGCAAGCGCTGGGTGATTGTATCCAGCGTATCCTACAAGCACCTGTTTGGGAAGAAGACACAGTAGATAAGTAATAAGGGAATGGCAAACGGTTGGGAGTCCTCTTCAATTGATTGGCAGTCCCAGCAAGAATGCGCATGACATTCGGCATAAATAAGCGACAGTAAATATATAAAAATCACACAAATCTGACAGGAGATTACGTCCGTTATCCAATAACGATCCCACAAAAAATATGGAATCGTTCGGCAGATATCTGCTTTACAGAAACACCATAAATCAAATATGCATATAAAAAACATCTAATCTAAAGTTTACATTATCAGATAGATGGAAATGACAAATAAAAACATGATTCTGGAAAAAAAATAGACTCAAGCGAAAGAATCATCGTGAATCAACATGATAGTTTTTTTGTTATTAGTTTATCTTTATTAAAAATTTGCCATTTCCGACTTATCTCAGTTTGGCGCTTGGCTAGATCGCATCTCGCGTGATCCAGATTACCTTTTCCTAGGTAGAATAAAGCCTTCGCTTCTTCGTACTTCATTGTCTAGTAAAATGGACCTATTCTTTAATATTTTGATTGGTCCGGGGGGCAGGCCATATGCCGTTTTATATTATTTTATAATGCATAACAAACTTTTTATTACTCCGAATTAATCCCGACGCTTTTAACCGCAATATCGTGATTTTCAGATATTTATACTTATCCACTCGAGCGACAGCGCGATTTAAAACTTTTCACTGTGATTGCTCGTGATTTTTTTAAATATTTTCCACTCACATTAAATAAATCATATCTCCGAATTTTAATACGGAGACATACAAACTGATCGTAGTTCTGTAAGGCCAATGAAGTCACCTATCTTTTGTCGATTATCACATATTCGTAGGATTTATAAAAAAAATATTATAAAATCGTAAACTTTGGTCTAATTTTGGACCGCTGTCAATCGCAGAAAAATAAGAGCGGTCCATATTTTGATCTTAATGGCTCCAGTGGATTTCAATTTTGTACAGAGAAAAACAGAGAGATGTTGATTGGGATTGAATTTGCGAATACCCTAAATCCACGTAATCCCTATCATAGATTCGGAAAATGTGGTTGAAACATATTATTTTAACGTGAATACCGAACAAGAATCCCAAATGCTCCTAAATGTCTGGAGCCAGTGAGAGATGGGTATGTGTAATGCGGCCCGGGAACCATTTATTGGATAACCAACACCCCTGCCATTGGTGACTTGGCAGGGGTGCCCGAATTAATGGGGTGAGGTGTGTCTAGTCTAGATATTTGATTTTTTTCTTTTACTTTGTCAAGTTTACCCACGTAATGCGTGGCGGGCCGGATCAGGGTAGACTGGTTGAGAGAGACCTAAGAGAGAGATGGTGGGCTCGCACCAGGGCGATACTGAGAGTACTTCCATGCTGGGTATCGCATAGGTGGTACGCGCCATGTAATATATACCTACAAGTGCGGGAGTAGTTGGAGTGAACAAGTAAAGCGAGGCAAGTCTATAAACGTGGAAACACGTGCGGTCGTACAATAGAAGTCGAAGAACGGCAATGGCATTGGCCGAACGCATTTATTCGAGCATAGGCATTATTTTTAGCCCGTATCATAAATGCAAGTGAAACAATGACGATAGAACTGAAGAGGGTATGCAACATTCTTAAAAATTTCGTTCTAAAATCTTATGAAAAAACCTAATATTTAGTAGAAATTAATGTTTATAAGCAGACACTACGGAAGTTTTTTTTTAATTGTAGATAGAAGTGAAAAGCACAGCACAAAGAGGAGACCAATAGGACACAAAGTACCGCACAAAGAGGAGACCGATCATACTATCTGATTCTCTCGCAGTCTAAATCCTATAAATGTATGTGTTTGTCCCTTTTAGTGTCTCTTTTTCGTTTCATCGAGTTTCAAATAATAACGATGCTAAATAAATTTTCACTTAAAAAACTAACCTTAAAACTTTCACATCAATACATTTGGCCGCCAGATGAACAACCGATTTTAATTTTAAAGAAATAACTATTTAAATATATTATTTACCATTTCCGGAGACTGAAATACTTTCTTATTGTTATCTAACTACTCTACAAAGTGTTTTTAAAATAAAACGTGCGTAATAAGCGTGTCCTTATTTTCCGTATATTTACCAATTTATCTCCAAACGGATTATTCTGTATATTTCAGTCACGTATAATGTTCGTGACCATGACAACGCAGAATTATGCAATTTCAGCACCCCTTTCAAAAGTAATTAAAAGTTATAAAAAAAACTGAAAAATAGTCCATAACCTAACCTAACGTAACCCATTTAACCATTTTTTATATTTTTTTTTTCGCTTTTAATGACTTTTCAAAAAAGGTGTTTAAGTTGCATGATTCTGTGATGACCATAAAGTACATCATCAGAACTTCAACACCTTCTCCATCAGCGTTTCTATTATATGTATACGTTATTACATGCGATTCATTTAACACCGGTTAACCTGCGTTAGGCTAATGTAAAAAATAGAATAACCTGCCAGGTTTGATATAGACTCTTGGTTTTGTTTTGAGAGCTGCAAAAGATTTCAATGATTTAGACACATTTATTATGTTATATAAAACCCTTGTCAGATGCCAACTTGAATATAACTCTACGTTATGGTCTCCCTTTTACAACATTCATTCAGACAACATTGAAAAGATTCAACGGAAGTTTCTAAGGTTTATAAACTATAAATTGCATATTCCTATACTAAACATTGATTACAATTATCTCCTGGATAAAACGTCTCTATTGAAACTTTCAGAAAGAAGAATAAGCACAGATTTAATACTATTACATAAAATACTGCATTACAAAATTGACTGTTCTGAATTACTTCAATTTATCAATATCCATGTTCCCCAAAAATGATGTCGACATTTATTACCCTTCTATTTCAATAACACCAGGACATTAGCTTATCAAAACTCTCCGTTTCCGAGACTTTACGGTCTCGGAAATAAATATTCTAATCTAGGTGATATATTTCATCTTAAAACTAATCAGTATAAATGTTGTATATTCTATCACTTTTATTCTTCTAGGCACAAATAGATTTACATAATTTCTTCAATTTTTGTTTATATTGAATATGAGACTTCTTATCATTTTTACATAATATGTATTTTTATTTTATTATTTGTTTTGTTGTTATATTGTTTTGTGTATTTTCTTTTCTCATTGTATTATATTTTCTTCATTGTTTGTTACTCAACTTATAAATTATAATGTAAAAGCCCATCAGGGCGTGTAATAAATAAATATTAAAATTGGCCTAGAACCGATATATAAATTTTCTCACTCAATCTTTAATAACTTCATCATTACTCTGCCTCCTCCACAGTACGTGAAGTGTGCGAGAAGTATTTTTAGTCTGCAATGCAAGAAACGCACCGAGTTATTATTCCTCATATTCGCGTCAACGGAGGAAGTTATTAAAGCAATATTTATAGTGCCACTTTAACTTCGCAGTGGACATTCAGCAACTGGGTGACTCAATTTGCCCTTTGTACTTGACTTTTTATTGTGACTTTTTCTTGCACATTTGATGTTCTCAAAGAGCGACGTTTTATTGATGTCAAAAATAATCCGATTTTATTATACGATGCAGATGTGTGTTATTGTGGAGGGAGGGGTCGAGGAAGGGACAATGTCAAATTGTGGAAGTCGAGAAGATGCATGTTTGAATCAAATAAAATATTAAATGCGAATAGAATGCAAAAATGAAACAGGTGGTTGCATATTACTATTGATTGTGTCGCGAACTGTTCGTGTACTCCTTTCTGATTCCATGACAGTTGATCCCCTGACAGTTGCTCCCCGGCATACTTATACGCAATTGCAGCCGGTTTAGGCAAAATACGGTATACCTACTTACACAAATATAACTAAATGTCCTGAAGGGGTGCGCAGAGAGGATGTACCGCCGAATATGAATTGAGTTTCAGAAGGAAATGTACGCTAAAAAAATGGTTAAGTGAAAGAACTTTTTTGTACTAATTTCTGTTATTTTCCGCTTTTCGTTTTAATGTTTTTTCCATTATTATTTTCTCTTGTCTTTTCTTTTATTTCTTTCATTTTCTCTGTTTTGTATTTCTTATAAATTTTATTAACAATTTTTTTTTCATGTACCTGTATATTTTATGTACCTGTCTCTTCGACTTGGTCGAAGACCTGTCTCAATTTAAAAAAAAGTAATTGTCAAAAGAACCCGTTGACAAACTGATATCAATCAGTTTAACGGGACTTAATTTAAAAAATGTAAAAAAACTGTAAATAAATAAAAAATAAATAAAAAAATAACAAAAATATAACACATATTTTCATTCAAACGTAACGAGGATAAAACTACTTGTCTATAAACTACTGACAAACCATACCAGCGTATAAGTAAAAAAAATACAAATAAAATATAAATAGTATACCAGCGTATAAGTAAAAAAAATAGACAGACACTGTAAATAAATTCTTTGGATATCGGAAGCAACTTATTATTAAACGTATTTTTGAAGTTAATTTCAGGATCGAAATTGGTCACCCTCCTTTCTTTCGAAATCTCCCTTTATTATAAATTAAAATCCGCCGCGCCTTACGCGATAAACTCAAAACCTACTGAACGGATTTTTATGTGGTTTTCACCAATAGATAGTGTGATTCATGAGGAAGGTTTAGGTACACAATTTGTCAAGGTTTTGTGTAAATTGGTTGAAATATATCTATATAAATAAAAATGAATCTACGAAATGTATGTACGCTCATAACTTCCAAACGACTGCACCAAATTGGATAATTCTTTTTTTGTTGTATTCGTTATTATCAGGACAAGGTTTGTATAGAACTACTGGTGAGCTCTGGCATTAAGAAATGTGTATAAAAAAATGCAATAGGTGACACGCGAGCTGTTTGAAAACTGAATCCACCGGGACTGAATGTGTGGAATGCGGGAGGGGGGAGGGGAGGGAAAGGGGGTGTGGAGTGGGGAGAGGGAAGGTGGAGGAGGCCGAGTGGGAACGCGAGAGGAGAAAGGGACGCGGGAGAGGAAGGGGAGGCGGAAAGGGAACGGGACAAATGAGAAAGGACACACAGGGAGAAAAAAATTCTTTATTAAATAGCATAGCAACGCATGCCGGGAACCAGCTAGTAATATATAAAGGAGAATGTCTGGTGGATTTGATTGGTATGCAAATCTACAGTTTCATGCTGAGGTTGGAAGGTCACTGTCTACATTTGATTTCGAAAACTCTGTGTAAAGTCCGGGCATCGCCGTGGACTTCAGCTAGTAGTAAATAAAGTCTTAGTAGATTTTAAAGTTATCGCCTTTAGTTTAATAAGCGAATGTTTCCAATCTTGCTCTTTCCTTTCTCCTTTCCCTCCATCACTTTCACACTCTTCCAGCATTCTCCAAATAGGGGATGCCATACCATAGAGCCACTGGCTCTGCACAGGATTCAAATTATATTCATAATATGCTTTTTTTACTGTCGTGAATTGTGGTTAATATTTTGGTGATCTTGACTAAATATCGATATTGTCGGTAAAACCTTTGTGGATGTGTTATGTATATAGGTTTATAAATTGAGAATGAAGATGCAATAAATATGAATTGAAGATAAACATCAGATTGTTTTTAGAAAATGGGGCAGAAATCTAGTAATTTTTCATTCTTTCACAGATCAACATAAAATATCGACAAATTGGTAACCGGGCAAAAGTGGTATTTTTTACGTTAGCTCCACATAAAGGAAAATAATTTCCCTCAGAGCATATGACATCTATGGGGATGCTGTGTGGAATGTCTTTTTAAGGAAAGGATGGAGAGGTGAGGTGAGCGAAGTCATGGATCCCGGGAATCAAATATCGACTGCAGTTTGGTAAAACCCTTCAAGTCACAAAATGAAAACTTCACAGGAGACGGTAAAGAAAAATATTTAAAAATTAGTAAAACTAATTTTAAAAAAACCTAAAATTTTATTAAACCACGACTTTTCGAATTTCTACCGTTTTATAACACATTTCTCTTGAACACTTAGTTTATAAGTTTCTAAAAAAATATATGTTATTTTCTAAGATAATGTCTACACATTTGCCATGCCGAAACGATAGAAAACGCAAACGTATGCTCCGAAAATAATTATAAACAGTTTTTTCTGTTATTTTACAAGTTTCATGAATGAAAAAATCGCAGTGATTCTTGAAATGCTATTTAAGACATTTTCCACGACTTTTTGCTCGTTTTTAAACGAGTCGTGTTTTATGAAACATTTTCACAATTTTCGCTTAAATATTATCGTTTTAAATATTAGCGCGCTCCCTCTAACATTCATATTTACATTTCTCCCCTTCTTCCCCTTTTTGCGAGCCTAATACCGGGCCTTAAGAGGGCATTACCAGAGAAAGCCTGAAATACGTCATTTTCAAAAAAGTTTTTAGACGTATTGACTCTTTTCCACAAAAAATTATAAATGGATTTCGAAAGATTGTTTTTTTATCTAGCATTCGTATGTAATAAATTTTTAGAATTTTTTTAAATTTTTAGTATAATAAGGTTATTCCATAGGTTGTTGGCAGATTTGTTAAATTTTCAAAAAAGTTTTTGTATTATACCACACCCATTTCAAATAATGTAATCATGCAGTAAAATAAATCAATACATTATCTAGCAAAGTTATGTATTAGAATTTTAATTTTAGTTTCAATAAAATCATTAAAAAATATGTACGTACGTGTGTTTCTTGACGAAAATTGGTCCATTTGTGTATTTATTTGCGCACTTACAAACTAATATATTTCAGATTTTTTTTAACATTCTTATAAAATTTATACATTATTGAAAAATGATAAATACTTATAATCAAAAAATAACTACAAAAAGTACACTATTTTAATAGTTTTATCATCACGCCTTTCAGCATTTTTGGATGAAGGTATATTAAAGCTAATTTGGATTGAAATAAATTCGATATTGAGTTATAATTAAACGCTCTTAACAGACTATGGTAAACCATCCACACCCACAAAGAGAGATGAGAAGAAGACGCATGGATGTTGAAGCAGTAAACAGTGGTAACCAAACTGAACGTAAGAAGCAAATCCAGTACGTAAAGTATTGTAAGTCGTGAAACAGGGGTGCACCTGTCGCTACTAGCACTAGCCAGGTCGGCCTCGACTCTCTCACTGCTCTTCCTTCACCTTCGAGTGTTTAATTTATCATTATCATTACCGATGTGGTTGATCTGCTTTTCCAGGGCCGTTATCTTTACCCATACTTGTGATGTTCAACATGTTTGTCCAACTTATTAATTAGGCCCTTACTAATAAAAGCGTTTTAAATTTTACACAACTGATAGACAACCGTTTACGAACCACAATATACGTGCGTTTATTTTTACATTAACTCCACACAGGAGGCCTTAAGGATTTTTTTTTCATGTCATTTCCATTTTCCATTTCCCTATGTCATCTTTGGGGATGCTGTGTGGAGGGTCTTTTAAGGGAAAGGAAGGAGAAGAAGTTCTGGGAATGAGAAAGGTATGAAGGGGGGTATGAATCTGGGGTCGGTGTGTCTAGGAGTGACGGGCGTATGAATCCATTCCTTCCACTGCGCTGCAAGGCTGTGGGTCTAGAGAGTCCGGCTGGAGACGTCAACATTTCCACATAGTCACCGACGCCGGTGAAACTAAGAGGAACCTTTCTGTTCCAGAGTGCCGACGAGGTAACAGCTTTGTAAATCGCTACTTGTATGCTCCCACTTTTCATATACGAATATTTTATAAATATAAATTATGGTACGGATGCAAATTGTTATAATAAACTTGTAAGTACAGTGTTAAATACTTATTTGATATATACACAACCATGCATCCTATTATCACCCATAAGTTCAGCAAGAGGAGTATGTGTGGTAAAACCATGCACGATCGTGTGCGAAATGTGGAGATCCGCGAAGAATGCAAGGCTGATGTAAGCGTAATGATAATGAGTAATATTAAGAAAGGGACGCTCCGATGGTTTGGGCATGTAGAGCGAATGAACGAGGAAAGAAGTGTAAGGAGAATATTTGACGCCAATGTGAATGGTAGAAGAAGTCGGGGATGCCCGAGGAAGACATGGCAAGACCAAGTGAATCAGATACTTGGGTCGGGCCATGTGAAGGGTCGGAATAATAGAAGAGCATGTATGAGACGATGTATGAATGTGAACGAGGCAAGGAGTGTGTGCCAAGATCGAGTTGTTTGGCGGTCCGTCCTCCCTGCCTACCCTTTGCGGGGAAACGGTGTGATGGTTAGTTAGTTAAGTTCAACAAAATTATGCCTACCTCGGATATCAGGGAAGGTTGACAAATATCCGACATTGTCGATAAAACCTTTAGTGGGGTGCTTGTGCTGAAAGCCCAAGGACGACGTTAGGGCAAGAAGGAAAATGATAAAAATGTTATCATATCAGCCATCAACTTCTTACATATCTACTAACTACCGTGTAGGTAGATTGATTGAGAGGTATGAATATAGTGCAGCACTTAAAAATACATTTAAAAAATAAAACTGATTTTAATTGCGCTCGACCGGCGCGGCGCACGGGTCAACCAACATTATTATAATTATTGTTGCTGTAAAATCCGTAAAACGACCGGAGCCACGATGGGACGGAGATCGCTTGTGTTGCTCGTGTGCACCACGCCTAAACAGTTAGTGCTTTATTCAAAATTTCACAGAATATGAGAAACAATAATTTCAAAAGTGCATGTTATTTGTTAGTAAATAGTCTTTGTTTTGAAATGGTAGCAGACCGGTGTTTGGAAACGAGAAATTATTGCGAGGTGAATTCCAATTAAAAATGCAAGTACCTTATATCGAAATAAAAACATAAAAAGACTGTCTAGTCATTATCGCCGGGCTTTCAAAGATATAATATATAGCACAGAAAATTTGCTTAGCTGGAAAAGCAAAAATCACAAACGGTGAGAGTTCAGACCTATAATTATTGGGAATAATTTGGGAGACGGGTTTGGGTACCGCCGCCCCGGGAACCATTCATTGGATGACCATACCTCTGCCATAGGTCACCCCAAGTGGTTCGCTACGATTGGTGTCTTAGCAGGGGTTTGTCCGGGTCTTGGCGGCGGATGCGCCTGCCCACCAGCTGCATGGCAGGCCGGATCGGGAGAGAATGGTTGAGGGAGTCCCTTTGACTTCCCAGCCGTACTCTCTCGGAACATCGCCGTGCCCTGCAGTGGAGGGATTCATACGTCCGTCACTCCTGGACACACTGGCCCCCTTCCTACTAATTCATCTATTTCCTACCCTCCCCTAATACCATTTTCCTTCCCAGAACTTCCTCTCCCCAAAGATGACATAGGCCCCGAGGGAAATTATTTTCCTCAGCGTCTCCTACCATGTGGAGCTAATAATAATGTAGGTACATTTTTTCTTACTAAATTTATAGCTTAAGTGACACGACTTTTTTTCAGCTGGCAACGTCATTTTTATCACGAATTATGTATAAATATAACGTTGACGCCATTGTCGAAAAAATTGACAAGATGCCGTACAGCGAGTTGCATTGTACACAAATAATAAACTGACTCGTCTTGTTTGAAAACGAAAAAGACAATAGAAGATATTAGAATAATGCAATGCCCAGTAAAGCGGGGGAGCCCTTCAACCAGCTATGAATCGAGTACTTTTGGTAATATTTATTTGAACAATATTATATTTACTGCGATACGATACGATTGTACCACCCCAGCCAGGAGCACTCCTGTCCCGGTGATACCTGTACACCAGGGGGGCCCTAATTTGTTAGGATTTGGAACAAGTGCTCTGAAGAAAAGGGAAGAGGTTGGAGTTTAATCGACCGGTATACATGGCAACCTAATATGCCAATATTTGAATTTATGATGGGCAAGAATAGAGGAATAGATTGAGCGTTAATTTTTTTTCTTTCTTTAAGTTTTCCTTCTTCTCGAATCGTCTTGAACTTTCTCATCTCTTCTTAACTCTTAAGGCCTATCCGCACACAACAGTGCCGGCACGTGACCGACAGTTCCGTACCGTACAGTACCGTGACGTGCTATTCGTACATGTCAGTACCGACACGGCACGACACGGCGACGCGCAGTGAATGGCGCAGTGATTAGTAGGTACTCTACGCAGCAGTGTCATGTGCTAAAATGCCTCGATATTCAAGATCACGACGAAGATGAAGACGAAGAAATTAATGTGAGAAGAAGGCATTGGGTTCATAATGCGTGGAGGAAAAGAGAA
Organism: Limnephilus rhombicus; assembly: GCA_929108145.2. Taxonomy (NCBI): domain Eukaryota; kingdom Metazoa; phylum Arthropoda; class Insecta; order Trichoptera; family Limnephilidae; genus Limnephilus; species Limnephilus rhombicus. The sequence goes on from OV815296.1 coordinate 8,605,312, forward strand.
GAAGAAGGAGAGTTCGCCACCCTATATAAACATCTGATAGATGATGAATCAAAGTTTTTTGAGTATTTCAGAATGTCAAAACATTGTTTCGACATACTTTTATCTAAACTTACTGAAAAGTTAAGAAAACATGATACTCATTGGAGAAAAGACGAACCAATTCAATCAACTGTTCGTCGTCCATCTTGAAATACTGCGACCGTGTCAGTGAAAATATTGTCCGCTAGAAATTCACGTCCCGTCACGGCGATCGTCGGCGCAGCACTGACATCACTGAACGTCACTGTCACTGACGAGTACGGATAGTGCCGTACAAAATGTATGCCACAATATCATTTTTCACTGACACTGATGGATACGTCACTGATCGGCACGTGTCGGCACCGTGCCGGCACTGTTGTGTGCGGATAGGCCTTTATTGTATTTTGTCCTTCTTCGCTCCATTGCTTCTTCTTGGATCTTCTCTTCTTAGATCAATATTGTATTTACTGCAGCAAAAAAATTATTCCCTTCGCACTTCCCATAATTTATTAATTTCCAGCATTATGTCAAACCACCGAGAACCCCAATCTCGGTGGTTTGACATAATGATAACTTTACCCGTAAAATTAACAACAAGTTAGTAGGGTCATCCACTCTCGTTAACATCCGCGAGAGTTTGTAAAACAAATCCGTGAATAATGAAGTCGATCAGGTTCGGATAAAAAAACCGCCATAAATAAAAAAGAGTGTTGGTGAGAGCACGTGGTCCCGTCGCAACCAACACAACAGCTGTTAGCATTTGAATTTGGAAGGCGAGAGAAGAAACATCGCCTTCACCATCACCGCAGAGACTGCAGCGTTTGTAACGGACTTGAGATGAACGAGAAGAAAAGGTTACGTTATATTCAGGCGGCTCGCTGAGGGTCTGCCGAGCGATTCTATATCTTTTGTGACATCGTTATGGGATAACGGACGTGATCTCCTGTCAGATTTGTGTGATTTATTTGCCTTTTCTATGTACAACGTACATTAAATGAATAAATAATCATGCATACTTGCAGGAATTCGTGTTTAAAACGATCTAAACTAAAATATGTTATGTCATAACGATCCCAGAAAAGATATATGAAGAATCGCTCTTCTGGGAATCCACATAAATCCGTTGTAAAAAGATACTTGCTATTAAGTTCATGGAAATATGATTTTTTACATCAGCTCCACACAAGAGGCCCAGAGGAAAAAAAATCTCTCAGGGTCTATGTAATCTTTGGGGATGCTGTGTGGAGGTCCTTTTTAATTAAGGAAAGGAAAGAGTGGAAATTATAAGAAGGAAAAAGGTATGAGGGGTAGATGGGTAGTGCGCGGTATGTGTCCAGTTGTCCAGCCTATCCGTATTTTTTGTGTTATTGGATAACGGACATAATCTCCTGTCAGATTTGTGTGATTTTTATTACTGTTATTTGCGATTTCTATGTACAACGTACATTAAATGAGTAAATAATCATGCGTACTTGCAGGAATTCGTGTTTAAATCGATCTAAACTAAAATCTGTGACGTAAAAATCACACATATCTGACAGAAGATAACGTCCGTTATCTAATAACGATCTCACAAAAAATTCTGAATCGCTAGGCAGGAGTGACAGAAGTGTACCGCGTGCAAGGCGATGGGTCGGGAGTCCGATTAGGTCTCGCTCAACCAATCAACCCAACGGCAGGGGTGTTGGTTATCCGATAAATGGTACCCATACCAGCCTCCAAAATGGAAACAAAATCAAAATTGATTTAGTGATTAGATATGAATAATAATACTCTAAACTGGTGACTTAAAAGAAATATTTCTACAAGGCCTTGTCAAATTTAAAGTATAAAAAATGGGCCCCAAATTAATTAAAGTGGTTTTTGGCATGAAGGGGAAAAGTCTTTGAAATATATCAATAAAACTATAAACGGAAAAAGAGTGTTACATTATTTATGAAATTACATTTATGTTGCTGTATCCTTCACACTTGTTAAATCTAACCGTAAGAGACACCAATGAATTCATCCGATGGTGTTCAAAATGAACAAAATTGATAATAATAATCGGATTAAATCTGATATCATTACTTCAAAAGGATAACTAAGACGCACTGAAACCATTAAAAGCAACCCACAGTTACAAAAACCTTTCTGTGCCGAATCACGAAAAAGTACAAAGATTTATAAGCGATAGGTACAAATCTCTTAAAAGCCACATGGTAAAAAGATATCAAATAAAATTGCCTAGTTACCTTATGAGGCAGCCTGTGAAATGACCCTTTTTTATGTGTGGTTGAGAGATTATTAAAAATTTTGAATCGGTCTAGATTCTAGATAGAACGAATCCGTTTTGGAGAGAAAGAATTCGATTCGGCGCACGGATCTTTCCGGTAGTTGGGGGTGCGAGCTATGGGAAAGAAAGGGATGGAAAAATTCAACACTTTTGAATCGGGCGGAAAATCTAAATTCGTTTTTTTTTTTGTTTTGATTGATAATTTAAGCATTTTGACTATGTGGAAGACCTGATTATAATCGACTGTAAATATTCCGTAGAAGTTTTTCGATTTACGTACTTTGTTTATCATTTTTTTTTTGTTAATTATTTACATTTTAAATTTTATTCAACGTAACACAGAAAGCAGCAGGGATTCCTTCACGACTAGTAAAAAAAACCTTGAGACTTGAAGAGGACCAAATAATAATAATATTTGGATGATTTATATAGCGCCGTTTTTGTGAAAAATCACCTCAAGGGCGCTGTACAAACTTATAATACATTTCTAAAATCTAAAAACTACAAGCTAGGCAAACAATTATAAACAACTTATGGCTAAAAATTGCATACATCGGTTCATTGATCACCGATACGAAAATATGTGTACAATATTTTGACCAATAAACGCGACCAAAACAGGACCATACTTACCTAACATACTTTTCCACAAAGGTGGAAAGAAACACAAAAGTTAACAAAACATTCCGCAATATAGGTTTTTTTTACATTAGCTCCAGACAGGAGGCCCTGAGGAAAACAAATTTCCCTTGTTATCTTTGAGGATGCTGTGAGGTCTTTCAAGGAAAGGAAGGAGAGGGAAGGGATGGTGTGGGAAAGAAAAAGGTAAGAGGGGTGGGTAAAACAGGACCATACTTACCTAACATACTTTTCCACAAAGGTGGAAAGAAACACAAAAGTTAACAAAACATTCCGCAATATAGGTTTTTTTTACATTAGCTCCAGACAGGAGGCCCTGAGGAAAACAAATTTCCCTTGTTATCTTTGAGGATGCTGTGAGGTCTTTCAAGGAAAGGAAGGAGAGGGAAGGGATGGTGTGGGAAAGAAAAAGGTAAGAGGGGTGGGTAGGAACCTGAGGGTTAATGTGTTTAGGAGTGACGGCCGTATGATTCCATCCCTCCACTGCGGTGGAAGGCGATGGATCGAGAGAGTCCGGCTGGAGATGTATAGTCTTCAACCAATCTCTCCCCATCCGGCCCGTCAAGACCTAGACAAACCTCACCCCGGGCACCCCTGCTAAATCACCAAACGTAGCGAACCATTTGCGGTGGCCTTCGGCAAGGGTGTTAGTTATCCAATAAATGGTTCCCGGGTCGGCGGTACCCATACCCACATCCCAAATTGTAATCACAAATGTAAATAACGTTATTTTCGGAACGGATAAAGAGATTAGATATTTAGTCTTCCGATCGCCGAACTTTGGCGTAGACATTCCAATACGCCTGATAAGCTGTTACTCCCTGTTATTCAACGCTTACTCGTTATATCGAAGTGTGATGTTTTATTTAGGTAACCATTCTGGAATAAAAATAAATAAAAAATAACTTATTATTTCGATACAAAACTTCAACTACCAAAACATGAATAAATAAAAAAATTCTCGATTTCATCATCGTGAATATTTCAATTTACAAGAAACGATCGCGCCGCCGAACGTGTTAGCCGCGAGAGCGGGACGGGGCTACACGCCAGAGGGAGACGGCGCCAAAGCAGCTGCCGGCATTTGGACCAATCACAGGCCGACAAAACTAGCGGCAAGGGGCTCGTTCTTTTCCACAAAAATAATAATAATAAACTTTCTTTACGGCGTGCGTCATGTACTTAGTTCTCTTGCTTGTAAATAATAATTGTATGCATTGAAGTGCTATGCACAACGATTATGATAATACGATAATCCATACAATTATAGGTTACTAGCTGACCCGGCAACGCTTTGCTGTGGCTAACGAAACACAAAGCCATTCTTTATTACCCAACCTTTCTAAACACGATAAATTAACTCTCACCGCCATCTGTTAATTTGCATACAAATCAAATCCACACCGCCGGCTTGCTTGCCCGCTCGTCCACCGAGAAGTGTGACATTGTTTGACAAGGGGTATGGAGGGATCATCTGTGACGTCACATGAAAATCTAAAAATCTAAATTATTAAAACGAACTACCGTTTTGATTATTTTTAGAAGTAAAATTGCAATATATGTGACGTCACACTAGGGGGGGGGGTTCACAAATGTGACGATGTGTGACAGGGACGGGGGGGTCAAAAAATCATGAAATTCGTGTGACGTAATTTATGAATGACCCCTTACGGGGTACGATTATGGAATTTCGTAGACAAGTATTTCGTAGTGCAAGTATGCTAACCCTATATGGACTGAACTAACACCATATTTCTCCGCGGGGTAGGCAGAAAGCATGGAACTCTTCCCAAAATTAAGTCATGGAATGCACTCGTTGCTTCTTCCACATGCAAACATACTGTTTATTCCTATTCTTGGAATGGCCTGTTATTTTACTTGATCGTGACATGCCTTCTTCTACGACAAAGTTACATAATCAATGGAACGTAACGGAACGATTCCTAACTAACCCTATTACGCTATTTCCTCACCGGGGTAGGCAGAGATTATCTCTCATTATCCGAAAAGGTTACTTGCTGAATCTAAATCATTTAAGAGCGTGTAACCTGCCAGCGGACGAAAATCCACATTTCGTCGAAAGTTGTTCTTACGATCGTGCAGGGCGGTTACAATGAGAAAGATTAATTGTTCTTCGTACCAGCTTTTTAAAATTATAACTCAATATCGATTTTATTTCATTCCAAATATGCTTTAATTTATACCTACATCCAAAAATGCTGAAAGGCGTGATGATAAAACTATTAAAATAATGTCTTTTTGTAATTATTTTTTGATTATAAGTATTTATCATTTTTCAATTCTAAGTTAAATAAGAATATTTATCATGTCTAAGTTAAATAAGAATGATAAAAAAATCTGAAATATATTAGTTTGTAAGTGCGCAAATAAATACACAAACGGACCAATTTTCGTCAAGAAACACATCATGTACGTATATATTGTTTAATGATTTTATTTAAACTAAAATTAAAATTCTAAAACATGCGATACCCAGATAATGTATTGATTTATTTTACTGCATGATTATATGATTTGAAATGGGTGTGGTATAATACAAAATCTTTTTTGAAAATTTAACAAATCTGTCAAAGACCTATGGTAACCTTATCATACTAAAAATAAACATTTTTTCTCAAAATTTAAAACATGCGAATGCTAGATAAAAGAACAATCTTTCGAAATCCATTTATAATTTTTTGTGAAAAAGAGTCAATACGTCTAAAATCTGATTTAAAAATGACATATTTCTGATTTTCTCTGGTAATACCCTCTTAAAAACGCATTATCATAGTATCTATATGATCTGAATAGCCAGAAATTTCCCAACCTTCCACTACCCCGTCATCTTTCCCTCCCCATTACTTTCAGCCTCATAACTAATGTATTGTAACCTATTATAACCTCTTCTTACCAATGTATTCTACTTTTCCTAGCATACTACTATTTTTCCATCTTGCATGGTGGAGTATTTTGTTTTTATTTTATTTCGTTTTTTACTTTGTTTTTGTTTTAGATTTCGTTATTGATTTTGTTTTTAATTTTATTTTTCATTTTGTTTAGATTTTATTTTTTGTTTTTGCTGTGCTTATTTATTAATCTAAATAGAAGATGTTTTTCGAAATAAAAAAATAACATGTAACAAATAAATAAATAAAAATAACATATCCCAAAATGAGGAGGTGCCGTGGTTCTTTTGTTCCGGGCAATTGGGACTGTAATAACATTTACATTAAGGTTAAAGAGCTATAAATTTGTTCAAAGTACTCACTATTAATTTCGATAGTAAATTAAAATAAAATAAAATAGGTGGGTAGGTATAGGGAACGTACCATACTACGTGGCCAACTTTTTGCAATGCCCCCCGCCGCTCAATTGTACCAAGCGCGGTATTTTGAAGACCCCCACCCTGAACAGGTCACGTAGTATGGGTACATTCCCTAAATAGGTAGGCTTATTAAAAAAAAATCGTATAAATAAGGGCCTTCATAAATTAGCATAAAGGAATAAATAAGTAATGCTCACGAAGGTTAAAAAAGTGCATTTTCGAACACGATTCCACGGTCGCTCGGGCGTTACGAGTGCATCCTCTGGCGCGTTGCTAAAACCGTGACGGAGACCTTTTCAACAAAAAACGTAATCAAAGGGGTCGTGTGGAATATGCTTTGTAACATGAAGTATAATATGTACTTCAATTTTAATCCTTTTAACGGGAACATAATTATTATATGAACGGAGAAGATAGGCGCATTCGTCCAGCGTCCAAATGGATAATGTGCAAGTGTGTTTCGGTTGTTTGTAATGATGTGTGTGATGTGAAATATTCCTGCGTAAAATTATTTACATTTAATTATAAACATTTAATTTTCAAAATTTGAACTGTTTGCAGGAACCGAGCGATAAAGTAAATGTCTAATATTATTTTATTAAGTATCTAGGTATATTTGAAAATGTATTTCTTTTGTTTTAAATTTTTTTGACAGATCTGATAAATAATTATTTTTATAGTACATTCATTCAAAAATTATTCATTCGATAGGTAAATTCTTTCTAATTATTTTATTAAATCTAAGTATTCTATTAGCTTTTAAAATCCTAGATTTCATAACATCCTAATATATTACATAACATCCTAATCCAAGGTTTTTTTATGTGAATACCCCATAAAAGTCGCTGCTCCCGTCTGGAGCCAGTGAGACTATGCGTCCTCAATTGAGGCATGTTGTGAGACTGAAGGTAATGGGGAGGGGAAGGAGACGGGGGAGAGGAAGGTGGGGAAGTATCTGGTTATTCATATCTGGTCACCAAACACGGCAAAAGCCATTTTAAGCCACGTTTCAATTCTAAATGGTGGTCTTACGCCAGGGCGATACTCAGAGTATCTTCCACTCTGGAACGTGCTGAAAATACACTATATATTTTTAAATGAATTAATTGTAAAATAACACAAATTAATAACAAAAAAATTATTTGCCTACGCCAGGATTCGATCCCGCGACCTTAGGATTGCGAGTCAAGAACCTTATCCCTCGACCACGAAGGCCGTCAAAAATAATGACAGATATAAAAAGCAATCACACATAATTCTAAGTTAATATTTTTTTTTTCGAAAGCACCTTTTCATTAAGAAAATGGCGCTATATAACTAGCCACACATAATTCTCACCCTACTTTGATCTAGTTTATAAAAGAGACACGTGTATTGCGTTATCTGGCAGTTGTCCCTCGCGGTTCATAACCTTTAAGTGTATGGCAATATTTATATTTACTTTTACTACGACCAAACTAATTTACCATAATAAACACGAACACGAATCTTACCAGTATCTGATATAATCAAACAGTGGTGCGGCGAAACATCGGTGATCCGCGTATTTGAACATGGCACGATCGAGTGAATGAAATACTAGAGTCGATATAAAATCAGTTTTTTTCCTTGTCAAGGTAATGCACCACGTTGTGTAAAATTCGGGATCAGGCCGCTAACAATAACACTCCTTATGTTAATGGCAATAAGGTTTAAATTATCATAACATCATCCGCCCGTTTTGATTTATTAAAAAAAAAACTAAAGCAAAAACGTCCTTCATATAATTTTCGAAGCTCGGGCACAAATATTTAAATGTTTGACGATCTGTTTCTGAAGAATTTAATTTTCCACATTATTCAATAAAACCGTAACCGAAAAGGGGTTCTTTAAGTACGAGATTTTTAACTTTAAAGCAGTTTTTATAGGCCCTTTACTTTATTTTTTTCTGGGCTTATAAAAGGACTAATAAAAAAATACTCGATTATTTCTGTAAAAATGCAATATTTAATTTATTTAAAAAAATCTAAGCCATCTACATCCATAATGTGTAAATATAGGCCTTGTAATCGTGCTAGCGGCGATTCCGAACGTGCGAAGAGAGCTGGGTCACTTACGACACTTATTCCTCACTTCTAGGAAATTTAGTCACAATGGATCGCTTTACGAGAGAGCAACGCGCTTTCTGGGTAAAACATTTTTACAAAAAAAAATTTTTTATTCGTTTCTGTTCAACAATGATTCTATTCTGTTTTACAAAATAATGATACACGAAGTAGCTCATGATGAAAATGACGCCAATTGAAAATAATTGTCAATTATTTTTGCGTTGCCCTAAAATCTTTTAAAATTTCGTGTCGCCAGAGCTCAGGGTACGAGTTTCTGCTACTTCAGCACAAACATGTTAACTTCACAGTAAAAACGGCCGGCGTAGTGCAGCGGTAAGGCGCTTGACTAGCATTCCGAAGGTCGCGGGATCGAATCCCGGCGTGGCAAATAAATTTGATTAATGTGTGTATTTCACAATTTATTCATTTAAAATAATATATAGTACATTTGCGGCACGTTCCAGAGTGGAAGATACTCTCATATATCTCTCTGGTGTAAGACCACCATTCAGAATTGAAACGCTGCCTGAAATGGCTTTAGCCGTGTTTGGTGACCAGATCGGAACAGCCAGGTACTTACCCACCTTCCTTTTCCCTACTTCCTTCCCTCCCCACTACCTTCAGCCTCACAACATACCCCATTTTGGGGATGCCGTAGTCCCACTGGCTCCAGACGGAAGCAGTTGGGACTCTTGTGCGGCATTCAGGTAAAAAAAAAAAATTACCTTCAGGGGTAATGCATATTATTATCTCCCATACATATTTGGAATAAATCATTTTAACAGTAGATATTATCTCATTTCATCCCCTCGCGGTTCCGAGTTTTTTTCTTCAAAATCCCAACAGAATCAGTATCCGTTCCAACTCGAACGGGGCTCAAAACCTTTGTAATTTATACACAAAAAAATATCCACCATTTCGAGCAGGTACTCTTTTTTGCAGCGTTTCGCCCGCGCGACACCGACCCCTTCGCTACCCAAACGGACCAGGGGTAACGCGAGTAGGAGGGGTGTAATGCAGGAATAAAAATTAGTATCTTTCAGAGACACGATGAAGGTATTATAATATTGTCTATTTAAGGAGTGGAGGGATGAGGGATGCATCCGGAACGTTGCTCCGGTTCAAGCCTTCAGTCGAACTTTATTTAAAAACTAGCTGACCCGGAAAACGAGGCGGACGTAGCGCCATCTATCATTCAACAACATAAATAATTTCGTTCTGTTTGAAATACGATCGACGGTTAAATTTGTTCATACAAAAATACTAAAATCGCCATTAAAACATGGGAGGGTGGGGGTAGGAGGGTGAAAATTTGGGATTATAGGTATTTTTTGATGTCAAATAAAATAAAAAATTGTCAAAAAAAATAGAGAAAAAATTCTGGATAAGGACACCCTAATCACCTAGCGGTATGAAATATACTTTACGACCTATTCTCATACCTACCAAATATACATACAAATAAAAATCGGTCCAGGCGTTTCGGAGGAGTGCGACCACACACATCGTGACTCGTGACACGAGATTTTTATACAAAGATAATAATAAATTTACACAAAAATTATGTACGTTTGCTTGCTTGTTTATTTGTTGTTTATGTATTGCTTGCTGTATGTATTACGCATAGGAAATGTTTGAAACTTATATATCTTCATTCCACCGTCGCGAAGGTTTCTGGATTATTACACCCACATGACTTCACATTTGAAAAGTTTTTTTAATCATTAAAAAAAGTTTGGAAACATTACTTTATATTTGAAAAGTTTTTTAATCATCACAAAAATGAGAAAACGTTTTTTTAATCATTGAAAAAAGGTTTTTTTAATCATTACAAAAACTCTTACGAAACTGTCAAAATATCACAATTTGAGAATCTGAAAGTAATTTTGGGTTGATCGAAATAGCTTAATTTGTGTTAAGGAACAAGATCTGCTAACAACAACCTAACCATTACGGTCTATTCGATTATGTACTTAAGAGGAAACCCGGTCGCCGAGAAATTTGAATAATATAGGTATTTTACCAAACTGTTGCTGTCACTATCGCTCTTACTCCCCCGAATACTGAGCAAAAGGGACAAATGAACCTCAGGCTGATAATACTTAAAAAAAATCATCAAAATGGAGGTTGAGTATTCCCCATTTTCCTCTAAAACTGGACCGATTTTACTGTTTTACAAAATACATTGTCTAGTTATATGAATGTTAATGGCATTCAAACCAGGCAATTTTAACGATTTTTGGAGGATCCTAACTCCTATAAGCTGTTCAATTCTCTACCTCCTGAAATTAGAAACACGCAAACCAAAAGTACATTTAAAAGTAAAATCATTGATCACCTCAAATAAACATATCCATCACAAGTATTTAATAACAGACTTACCTTTATACCTACTGTGTGTATATATGTAACCATGTACCTAATGCAATCTTCTTTTTATATATATATATGTAACATACTTGAATTGTATATTTAAAGAAAAAAAAATATATTAACCTGCCATTTTCATAATATTACTACAAAATCTTAGATAACCACTCTGTAAATTGCCATCTCAACACAGGCGTTTCACACCTAGTGAGATGGGCAATACGTCATTTTATAACCAAATGTAATATGAAAATAATTAAATAAATAAATAAATAAGAAAAAACTTATCAAAAAAGTAAATGACACGCTAGATCAATAACTAATAAAGTTATAAAAATATTTGCAGTAGTGTTAAAATCCAGAGGGGAAATCGGTAAATACGTTTGTATGAACAAAGCGCCGCCCGTCCGGTTTCCTCTAAAGCACACTAATTTTTATTTGTATTTGTTTACTAACCTAAGGGGTCTATTCAACTACATATGTAATAAAATAGTCATAATAATTATGCGGAAAATAATGCAACCGCCTACTAGGTACTTGCTTCTTCATAATATATAAATATTCCCTTTTTTCACACAATCAAGTCGAGTAGATTGCCGTGTACGCGATGAATTCTTTATAAGGCCAGGGCCCACCCGCGGACGGCGAAAAGTTGCAAAGGGAAACAAGTCCAAAAAGGAACACTTTAAAGTGACAAGGCGGGTGGTGCAGAAACACCGCAAAAATATATTATATCTTTCGCAAATAAAACTAACTGCTAAGTTGAAATTCTACCCAAAACTGCAATGGCCAACAACTCCGGCTGAGGTGACCGGACTACTTTTTTTTATATTTAGGTTAAAATCGCAACGAGAGCCCAGCAGTAGGCGCTCAAAAAGAAGAAGGGGACATGTATAAATAGATACTAATTTTAAAAACGATAATAATTAAGTAAAAATGGGAAAATGTTTAAACAGACCAGCTTAAAATAGAGCAAAAATCGTGTGGACACCGTGAATTTTTACGTATAACTATAACTTATACAATAACAGAAAAAAACGTGTGTATAATAATTTTCGGAGCATACTGTGTAATTTTTTTTCTATCGAGGGAATTTCTTATAATTATAGTTTCGGCTCAGATCTTCAAAAACACATAGTTTTTTAGAAAATGTTCAAGAGAAAAATGTTTAAGTGATTAAGAGAAAATGTTTAATGTTTTTTCCATTTTTTTTACATTAACTCCACACAGGAGAATTATTTTCCCCAGTGCCTATGTCATCTGAGATGCTGTGTGGAGGGTCTTTTTGAGGAGAGAAAGGAATGAACATTGGTCTTGAAGAGACCCATGTTGTAGGAAGGAGGAAACACAAAGGCCGGCAAAACGTTCCACAGCCGAGCTGTTGAACACAAGAACGAGTCGAAGAAGAGACCCGTTCTCATGTGATAAATGTCAACCATGGGCACACTTTTGGCGTGTTTCCCGACTATGGCCGGTGCCGAAAGGATCAATGACGCTAGTTCCTCGGAGCAATTTCCATTGAAATACCGGTATCACAAGGATAGCATTCCCACCCGACGCCTGTGCTCTAAAGTTTGCAGTCTGTCTGTTAAGATGGGAGAATCTATCAAACGGACCGCCCGTTTATGCACAGAGTCGAGGGTATTTTTCAGGTATTTTGGAGCTCCAGACCAGAGGTGGCTGCCAAATTCAACCGTGGGGCGCACTTGTGCACAGGGTTAGCAGTTGTGTACGCCCAGTTTTTGAGAGGCTAACTTAAACTCTGGCTTCGATGGAAAATGTTTAAAGTGTTCAAGAGAAAAATGTTATAAAACGGTAGAAATTAGATGTGTGAGCGGCCATTTTGGACGCTTCTCCCCGCAAACATTCGAATATTATTAAGGGCTCATGGTTCTAATTAATAAAAATAAGTATTAATCAAGAAGAAATTAAATTGATTTTAATTATTTTATAATTTGTGACCTTTCAGCGCAGATTAAGTTCAGCCAAGCTTCAAACTGAGTTACCGCTAAGTTAAAATTTAACTGGAAAGCAGAATTTCTATGTCACCAGCGCGGATAAGTATAATTTTAAGTGATTTTAACAGAGCCATATAACATTGACCTTATTGCTAAATAACATATAAATTATATTGTTCAGCAATAAGAATTCTGTTTTTTGACTTGTACCCATATTATCATGAGCCCCAGAACAAACGGTTTTTACTATGAAATGGGAGAGATAAAAAATTGAGAAGGAAAAAAGAATGTACATTTTAAACGAGCAGGAAATTGGGGAGACGTTGAAGAGAGAAAGGAAATAAATATTAAAAACCAGTGGCTGAATGTGCAGAGAATCTGTACAGTGTACATTCCTAAAATAAACCAAAAACTAATTTATTGGAAGGTATAATTTATGTTTGCAACTAAATATTGGTACCGCGCGTATTCATCTCGCGACAAAATATCCTCGACAAAATGTCCTCCAACTAAATATCCCTCGATATAATATCCCAAGGACAAAATAGCCTACGGACAAAACATCCCTCGACAAGGAAGGCAGGAGACAGAGCAAGGAACTTAGTTTCGATTTAAATTTGAAATATGGCGCCGAAAGGTTTTGTTGGGTTAGGTAAGGATATTTTGTAGGGAATATTTTGTCGGGGGATGTTTTGTCCATAGGATGAAAAGTCGCGGAACCCTAATTATTATTTAGAAACCATTTCAAGTTGTAAATTATTTTCAGAAATAATTAACATTAATCTAAAACTAAAATCCTAACCCCCAATTACAAAGTTGTACCACCTTCTAAAATGGCGATGCAGCGTAGACTCATCACTCAGGGCAATTGCTACGACCAAAGAAGTGGGCTACCCGTATTTTACGACATTCGTAGAAACCATAAATTGAATATTGCCTTTGGTGTAATATTTTACAAAAACGGCGTTAACAAAAATTAATAGCAATAGCATTACATACTTAATCCAAATTTATTTAATAAAGTTTTGCTATTAAAATAAATTGACAGAAATATTAATTACGGAAATATCCATTGACGTATGATTGATCGAAGGAAATATCGTTTAAAAGATTACTTCTTTCCACACGTATTTTACAATAAATTACAACAATTAAATTACATGTAATGCGTCAATTATTTAGATTCTAAAACAAAAAAATTATTAAATCATATAATATAGAATGTTTAAAAAGTGATAATTTATCAGGTTGAATTAAAAGTGTTTTTTTTTTCTTAAATCTGTACCTAGGTCAAATATCGATTGGCCATAATAATAATTATAGGTTTCGCAGCGATTGTTGATGCAAACACAGTACGCAGCCAGATGCTTTGCTTTCATAAAATTTTCATATGAATTTTTAAAATAAAAATAAAAATAAAAATAAAAATAAAAAGATCCTCCACACAGCAACCCCAAGAATGATGTAGGCCTTGAGGGATATTTTTCCTCTGGGCCTCCTGTGTGGATACAAAGTAAAAAAAAAAGTGTGCAAATCACGCGTGGTAAAAGTGAAACCTTCAGAAAACTAAAGTAGAAGAAAGGGGAGGGAAGGCTACGAAGCACCATACAAAGAGGAGACAGATTATACTATCGCACTCTCTCGCTAGCTAAATTCTATAGATGTATGTGTTTGTCTCTTTTAGTGTCGCTATTTTTCGTTTCATCGAGTTTTAAATCACAACGGTGCTAAAGAAGTTTTCCCTACAAAACAAATTATGATCCTATAAGCTGGCTTTGCGGTTCATCGGGCCGTCTATCCTCTCTGCCAACCATTCTCAAGCGAGGGGCGATAGTGATACTCTAGCTAGTACATTAGACGCACTAGACACCGAGTGGAGGAATAATGTAATAAAGTCGACTAGAGAAGCACTATATTATAATATAATAGAGCGCACTAGGACGCATTACACACGGTCCTGGTCCTGGGCCTGGTCCTCCCAACAGTATTTTCTTATAAAGGGGGAACAAAGCGTATTTCACGCAAGACGCAGGATTTGCAGGGAAGAACGAAAGTAGAGTTACGAAAATAATAATGATATGGTTATCATCGTTTATCTGATTGAATTTTTTTTTAAATCATTAAAATATATGAATATTCTATTTTTCTCAGTTATTCATTGCGATGAACTAGGTTGTTGGCGGGATCAGGACGCTAACAAAACCACTCTTAGTGAAAAGGAGATACCCATTTATTGGATAACCAACACCTCTGCCATAGGTTACTCCAAGTGGCTCGCTACGCGTGGTGACTTAGCAGGGGTGTTCGGGTTCATGAGATGAGGTTTGTCTGGGTCTAGGCGGCACATACGACTGCCCACCAGCTGCAAGGCAGGCTGCGCGGCAGGGAGTCCCTTTTACTTCTCCAACCGTACTCTCTCCGAACATCGACTTGCACCGCAGTGGTAGGGATTCCTAACCACTTTTCCTACCCAGAACTTCCTCTCCTTCCTTTCCTAAAAAGACCCTCCACACAGCATCCCCAAAGATGACAAAGGCCCTGGGAGAATTATTTTCCTCCTGGCCTCCTGTGTAGAGCTAATGTTAAAAAAAAATATTTTGATTTTTTCAAGAAAAAAACATCGCCAAAAAGCACGTTTCATTTTATTTTGCGAAGTTCAGGCAGAAATGTTTAAATGTTTTACGATCATTTTGAAAAAAAAATTATTTTCCACATTACTTAATGAAACCATAACCGAAAGGGATTTTCCACATTACTTAATGAAACCATAACCGAAAGGGATTTTCCACATTACTTAATGAAACCATAACCGAAAGGGATTTTCCACATTACTTAATGAAACCATAACCGAAAGGGATTTTCCACATTACTTAATGAAACCATAACCGAAAGGGATTTTCCACATTACTTAATGAAACCATAACCGAAAGGGATTTTCCACATTACTTAATGAAACCATAACCGAAAGGGATTTTCCACATTACTTAATGAAACCATAACCGAAAGGGATTTTCCACATTACTTAATGAAACCATAACCGAAAGGGATTTTCCACATTACTTAATGAAACCATAACCGAAAGGGATTTTCCACATTACTTAATGAAACCATAACCGAAAGGGATTTTCCACATTACTTAATGAAACCATAACCGAAAGGGATTTTCCACATTACTTAATGAAACCATAACCGAAAGGGATTTTCCACATTACTTAATGAAACCATAACCGAAAGGGATTTTCCACATTACTTAATGAAACCATAACCGAAAGGGATTTTCCACATTACTTAATGAAACCATAACCGAAAGGGATTTTCCACATTACTTAATGAAACCATAACCGAAAGGGATTTTCCACATTACTTAATGAAACCATAACCGAAAGGGATTTTCCACATTACTTAATGAAATCATAACCGAAAGGGATTTTCCACATTACTTAATGAAATCATAACCGAAAGGGATTTTCCACATTACTTAATGAAATCATAACCGAAAGGGATTTTCCACATTACTTAATGAAACCATAACCGAAAGGGATTTTCCACATTACTTAATGAAACCATAACCGAAAGGGATTTTCCACATTACTTAATGAAACCATAACCGAAAGGGATTTTCCACATTACTTAATGAAACCATAACCGAAAGGGATTTTCCACATTACTTAATGAAACCATAACCGAAAGGGATTTTCCACATTACTTAATGAAACCATAACCGAAAGGGATTTTCCACATTACTTAATGAAACCATAACCGAAAGGGATTTTCCACATTACTTAATGAAACCATAACCGAAAGGGATTTTCCACATTACTTAATGAAATCATAACCGAAAGGGATTTTCCACATTACTTAATGAAATCATAACCGAAAGGGATTTTCCACATTACTTAATGAAATCATAACCGAAAGGGATTTTCCACATTACTTAATGAAATCATAACCGAAAGGGATTTTCCACATTACTTAATGAAATCATAACCGAAAGGGGGTTCGTAAGTAGGAAATTTAACTTTCAAGCAGTTTTTGTAGGTACATATACTTTATTTTTTCTGCGTTTAAAAAATACTCGATTATTTCGAAGGCAAATATGTGTTCTACTCGCAGTATTTAATTAAAGAATATAAAATGTTTCCAAGTGATCTAATTTTTAAAACCAAAAACACAAGATTTTGCATTACTTGGTAATGCTTTTCCTTAAATAGATGCGTTGACTAGAAATTTTAAGCTAAAAAGGTGGTACAAATTTTATGACACCAGAGTTTATCGTTCAAGCGTTGTAGCTGGTTCAGAAACATAAAAAAACAATTCCATAATACTTTGTAAACTTTTTTTGTATTTTTTGATCAATACGTTGAAATTTTGTCCTCGTTGACACAATAATTCTTGAAAAAAAAACCGAGTTTTAATTATTATACTAGTACAGTGATTGTAAGAATTGTGGAACACATTTAGATTTTAGCGCCACTAATTCGAGAATGAAGCACCAAATTCTGAGTGAACTTTACACTAAGCAACTTTTCGCAAGCAACAATATTTGTCAACAATCTGCAGCACATTTTCAAAGTGTCGTACTTTCCTAAGTCCTTTACATATTATATAAAAAGACAGTCGAGATAAAAGCCGTGAGAGGAGAGGGGAGCTTCAACTTGTGTTTTACGATTTAATTTCGGTAATGGCCGTAAAGCTGGGGTGGCGGTAGGGGAAGGGGACAGGGCGCCGGGGGGGGAGACACAACTCACCCCTCCCCCTGACTGTGTATATTCACTTTCACTCCTCTGTTGGAAACATTCATTTCTACTCACTTAGACCGGAGGGTGGTACATATACAGTATAAAGTAGCTGCTCGGAGATTTAAAAAGATGGAAAATAACGTTAATAATTTTCCCTTTATTATTATTTTGTTCCCTACTCGAGTGCGAAGCCTCCGCAGCGTTCTACGTAATGTTCTACGCATTTGGCAGGTTATTTAATTTAATTTTTTTTAGAAAATTAAAAACTGACAATTTATTTAATTAAATGAAGACAATATTAGCGAAACTCAATAAAAAATCTAAAAAAAGATAGCGTCACATCTAGGACTCGAACCCAGGACCTTTGCCTTGCCGGGGCGCGTATTTACAAAACCTATACCGATTCAGTCGCGGTAACGACACTTTACATTATAAATATACCTCTATATTGGTTATTTTTTATCGCATTGCAAAAACAAAAATTGTTTTAAAATCTAGATAAAATAATCTTTATTACTCCCATATATTGTAAATACACCTCTTTATTGATAATTTTTTATCACTTTGCAAAAAAAAAAATTGTTCTAAAATCTAGATAAAATAATCTTTCCAATGTGTATATTAGAAATTAATAATTTTATTTCTAAATATTTAAATTTTGATATTGAAAATTTAAAGCGACTGAAACGCGGTAGGGATTGTAAATATTCTGCCGGGGCGTAGCTCTGAGCTGCGCCCCGGCATGATGTGGAAGAATTTAAAGATTGATTAACGACGTGAATCATAATAATCACTAATTTTTAAATTGACGATAAGCACAATTTTAATCCAAAAGTAAGCTGTGTTTTAGCGTGGACGAAGTAAAGCTATGATTTGTTTAAGGTGAAAAACAAAAAAATGAGCCTATTACGACAAGCAATGAATAGTTACAGAGCAACAAAAAAGTGAATTTTCGCAAAAGAAATCCTCTGGTGAGCAAGATATAGATGTCGGTAGCAATAAAGTTCGATGGTAATAGAATACGAATTTTAACCTTTCAACTATTGCTTCATTTTCACATTAAAAATGCTAAATAGTTGTAATTTTGAAAGTATAGTGAAGGAAAAACCAAAAAATTGTATTCATTTTTATACCAGTCAATAATAATAAAGCACGAAATAAGGACAGAAATGTGTTTGAAATTCAGATTTAAAACAAACTACCTAGGGACAAAATAGCAAACACGATAAAAAAGCAATATATTGTCTAGTAGAAAAGAATAAAACATCAATATGGATTGACTAAACAAGCGAGTGGTGATTACAACAATGACAACATCAAAAGCCAAGACACGACAAATTAGGTGCAAAACACAAAACAACGCCCACAAGTAAGCCCGACAAACTTAACATGAACGTGGATAAAACAAAGAAAAAAACAAATACCAAGACACGACAAATGAGGTGCAAAACACACTGAACAGGAAGGTGGTTAACACAATCACAGGACAATATCAAAAGTCAAGACAAAGTTTAAAAAACAAAACAGTAAGTTAAACAAACAAATACGAACTAAACAGAATAACCAAACAAAATCGGATAAAGAACAAAAAAAGTGGATTAGAACACAAGGATTCATAACGGACGGAGTTCAGAGGACTAAACAAAAAGGTTTATTACACGGACATCAAAAGCCAATACAGGTTAGCGAATAACACAAAAGTGCAAACAATGAAGAACTAAACAACAACAAAAATGAACAGGAACGAACGGAATGCAAAGGACTAAATAAAGGGTAGAAAATGGGATCATTTGAAAAGCCTTAGGACTAAACAATTTGTTAACACAAGGACAACATCAAAAGCCAATACAGGTCAGCGATTAGCTCAATAGTGCAAACAAACACGAATTAACACAAGAAACTTAAAAATCTCAAAACAAAAAGTAGTGTAGAACAGAAGGACGGGACAACATCAAAAGCCAAGACATGTCCGGGGCGGCAGTGAGCGCGACTCACCCACTGTGGCGGTACGTCGGCCGCGACGCCCTCCGTGGCCTGATGGTGCTGGCTCTGCTGCTGCTGTTGGTGCTGGTGCGGGGGCTGCTGGTGGTGGTGACTGTGACTGTGGGGGTGCGCCTGATGCGCCGGGTGGCTTGGGTGGTGGCGCGCCCCCCCGCGCCGCGCGAACGGGAAGTACGGCGAGTCGGGCCCGTAGCCGTTGTTGGTCGGCGCGACCGCGTACTGGCACACACAATCAATGTAGGCATCAGGACAAGTGACAGTATGGCTAATCTTCTCGTCGAACAAAATACCTCACCAAGACCATATCTTCAACGTACTTGGTCTTTATGAATGGCCTGAAGAGTACCAAGATCACATTGGTATTATAATACACAATATCCAAAGACATTTCTGAGATCAACTTTCCTACTTATGACTAACAAAACGTCGAATGACCCTGTAAGATACGCATCTGACATCTTTCCTTTTACACTAATAAACATTCTACTGGCATTTCTGGCATCAGAGCATCGTAACGCAAATACACTTATCAAGAGAAGAATCTATTTTCAAATTTGACTATTTCTGGCCTTTAAAAGTAACCAATATAATATACGATACTTTCAATTTGATGACCTTCAACCCCAGCAAATTTAGTAGGAACTCAAGAGAACCTGGATCATAAATAGGCATCTCTGGCATCAGAGTATTCAAATGTTAACTAAGTACAGCTATTATCCAACAAAGCCTTACAAACTACCGACCACCTAACATGATCATGAAATCAACTGATCTGTGTTCACAAGGTCTAAACATTACGTTTTTTGTGTTTAATTTTCTCTTTTAGGGACTCCGAGAAAGCCCAGCGATGAATTTCATAATAATTTCATCGCATCTAAAATTACATTTAATTTACGACTGTGTTGAATTGCAAAGACCACACCAGATCAAAAACATTGAAATCAAATGGCGGAATTCGAGGAAAGTAGTGATTAAAAGGACACCTGATTCAACATCTAAAACACCTGCAATTAAATTCGACAAATTCCTTTGACAATACCACCAGAGTCAGGAACCAAAGGAAACCTCTATGGGGGGTCTCTGTGAGAACAGAAGTAATTAATACATTAATGTCAATAAATTGCTTGTCGGTGTACTACACTACTCTGCAAAATTGCAGGTGGTATACTACGAAAAAAGTGTTGTATTTATTCCCAAAACATATTTTAAAGATATGATGCATCAATTAATTGTTCCTGTTAGAAAAATAAAATAGAGCTAATATCACATATAATAAAAAATAATAATATTGCATAACAAAGTGAATAAAAAAATGTTTTGAGTGCATTCCCGTGAAGAGAAGTGGGCTTAATAATGTTGGTGACATTGATGGTTGGGGGCGGTTAGTTCCATATTTATTGCAAGAATTTTAAAACAATTCGTAATGCAGTAAAAAATTCAATCACTAAAATAATTGATTTATCTGTAATCATTCCTTACACTTAAAAATTCAATCACTAAAATAATTGATTTATCTGTAATCATTCCTTACACTTACATGGGAATCGAATCTTCCTCATTTGAATTAAATACAAGTTTAAGTAAAGTATCCGCAACGCAGTGGCTTAATGAAATTGATAATCTAAAACAGTACAAAACATTATAAAATAATAATAGGTTAGGTTTTTTTACACTTTTCTTCTGTGTTATGTTTTGTCCGCAGCAATTTTATTATAAGTTGCAACTCAGCCTAATTTTCAGTTCGGGACCACCTCTTTTTAAATCTACTACCAATCTGGGTGGCATTTACATCAGCCGAGCTGGTAACCCTACCCATCGTGCGACCCCCCTAACCAACTCTCTACCATCCACGATTAAATAAGTAAGAGAACGTGGTACGGAAAACTACTAGTATTTTTAAATACATCTATATCTCATTGAAGAAGAAGATAAAAATAATATTCTAAACGAAAATATGAAAGAGAACAAGACACAGAAAAAAGACAATGGTCACAACTGGGACTCGAACCCAGACCTCTCGTAAATGATATATTACATTGATGGAAATAACCTTCAAAATTTATAGAGTTTTTCTTACAAAAAATTAAACATCTATATCTATTTGATTTTATTTTCTTGAATAAATGAACAAGCTCTAGAGTCCAAACTGTCGAAATGAGGTACTCGAGTGGAGTGGCAGGAGTTAGGGGTCGTCCATTAATCACGTGATGTTTTTTTAGCAACTTTTTAACCCCCCCCCCCCCCCCCCCGTGGTGATATGTGGTGAGGTTTTAGACTACCCCCCCCCCCCCAAAATCACGTGTATTTTTTTAGTACAAAGTATTTTTAAATTTTCAGAATATTATCACGAAAAATAAATACACGTGATATCTCATTACACCCTCCCCCCCTCCGGTGATATTTCGTGATTTTTTTCGAACCCCCCCTCCCTTTCGAGCCTCACGTGATTAATGGACGAACCCTTACGAAATGGAATCAAATAAGAAACTTGACGATCCGAGACGATCTAAACATTGAACCACTGTTACTCTTTATAGAAAAATCGCAATTGGGGTGGCGTACTAAGAATGCCTGATGACCGAATTCCTAGGAAAATACTGAGTGCGATTCCAGGGGGTAGACGTCCAGTGGGCCGCCCTAGACACAGTTGGGCGAGACAACTCCAGAAACTGTGTGAGGAGAGGATGGGACTGCCACGAACGGAGGCTGCACAAACAGCGCAAGACAGGGACGAATTGAGGCGCCTTGTCGATGCAGTGGGTGTCCCCGACCCGAATAGAATAAGGGGAAGAAGATGATGATGATGAATGAATTAATACATTAATCTTGGAAGTGGAAATTCACACACTTTCCGACATCTAAACCCGCTGAAACTCGACAGATAGACTCGTTGTCGATGACAATGCGTTCGACTTTTGGTGGCACTCAAACAAACACACGCATTTCTCTGATATTGGCCACTAGCCGTCCCAAAAGATGGGCCAAAAATTGGAAATAGGTATTTTTATTACGGGTTGATTTTTAAAGAAAACATCAGTTAATGCCCAAGAAATACAAAAAATTGTCATCATGGTTGGACCTACAACTAGTGCAAGAAAACGGAGGAGCATAACTTTCACAGAGGATAAACTCACAATAGGAACACTACTTCATAACATTCGTGGTGAAAAGACAAGATAAAATAATATCCCATGATTTCATGATTATGCTGTGTCCTCTGCGATTGCACAATCAAGGAAGACGATCCGAGTCGCGTTAAGAGTTTAAGCGTGATTAAATAAACCAACACGAAAAATAAACTAATATCACAAAAAGGACCACGGCAAAGACAGCGGTAAGGGGAGACGGTAGACTGAACAGGGTGTCGGGTTCGACGTTCGCCAGGGAACAAAATGACAACAAAGTAAAGCGAATGCATTAAATTTTTAAACAAGTCGTGTAGGTTTTAGTAGCAATCAAATATACATTAAATAAGATAGCTTTCAAAAATTAATTGCATTATATCATTGAATAAGAAAATAAAACTAATAAATGTATACGAAACATGAAACAGAAAATGACACAGAAAAGGTAACTGACGCAACTGGGACTCGACCCCAGGATCTCTTGTCTTGCCGGGACAAAGCGCCTTAACCAACTCGGCCATTGGAATCTATATTTTTTCTGTCACTTCGTCAATCTCTTATTTCAAATTCGGAATTAACAATTTTATCCTCAACTAATTTTTCCAATATTTTTTTAATGATTACAAAGTTCTAACGAATTTATTTGCACAATTCATAATTCGAATGATTGTGCACCGACTGCCGCGTCAGTCATTGTAAGGATCGTGATCAAGGAAATATCAACAGTTAGACCGCTTATACATCTTCGGTACTATTCGGTATCTTCTTAAAATTCTAACAGTTCTGTCAGTATGCACTAATTAATATAATACATTTGAAAACAAACTGCTTGTAATCCGCTTGTTAAGATTGGGGAATCTGTCAAACGGACCGCCCGTTTCAGCACAGAGTCAAAACAAACTGATCCAACAGAATTAAAACGATCTATGCAGTGGAAAATATAATTGAGCATGACACCATCGTAAAGACTGCAAAGGGCTGGTCATGTGAAAAGAAGACCAGCTGACAGGTTCGACCGAGTCTCCAGTGGAAGCGACCTAAATAAAAGCAGGCCGAGCAAGAGGCGGACTAACTTCGCGGAAGAAGATTGGAGCAGAATGGGAAGACCAGAACAATGGAGAAGAATGATATTGACATTTTTTAATGTTATGAATACCGCACGAGTCCCAACGGCTCCCAACCACCTGTATCAAGGACAAACAACAACCTGACTTGGGTGGGTTGAAAGTAGCGGGGAGGGGAAAGAGATGAGATATTCAGATCTGGCCACCAAACAGGCTGAAGTCATTTCAAGCAACATTTCAATTCTAAATTGTAATCTTACACCAGTTAAGGCGGTACACAATCCTAATAATTTTTGTATGCTCAAAACTCACATTTTAATCATTTCCGGCGAATCCGTAACTGTAATAACTTTTTTATTTCCATGCCGCACAATAAATGCGAGTTATTTATATATTAGATTAATAAAAACAGAACCTTACCATTAATATATTTTAACGACTTCAAAACTATATAACCCGTTTTTCAACTATAAAATTAGCGGTAAGCATCAGATTTTATTTTTCTAGACGATGAATTAATAATTTCGGGAGGACAAAATGGAGACACATTTTAAATATTTGTAGCACGTTCTTCAGAATTAATTAAAATGAACGCGGCAGAAATGTCGAATCTCCAGGCCTGCTAGGGTGAATTCGACCGTACGTTCGTACAATACGCCGTGCCGCGGCGATTATTTGTTTACACGCTTTTTTCACTTACGTCGTTAAGATTCCCACATTATTCTTCTTCTTCTTTTCTTTGATAAGGCAAATTCGACAGTAGGTCCGTCCAGTGCACGGGTCGCGAGTCGCAATTTGTATACACGGTTTCTTTACTTACGCCGTTAAGATTCTGAATATATTTTAGGGCACATTGTCGTCTTAATAGAGCGGACCGCAAACACACTAAATAATATTTCAAATTAATAAATTGTGAAATAATAAACATTAATCAATTAACATTTAGGTCCAGATGCGGGGATTTGAGAGAGCCTTACTCCTTGCCCACGAGGAATGTGGAGTAAGTCTATTTAGATATTAGTCCAATGCTAAAATTTCATATTTCTTTCGGCCTTTTTTAGAGTTTTGGTCCCAAAACGATCGCAATCCCGAAGTGGCAAAAGTCGTATTTGGTGAACAAATTTCATCACCCATTTACTCTTCCCAACCTTCCTCTACCGCACCACCTTCGTCTCACAACAATGTGGATGGATGTAGATGGGGATGGTATAGTCCCACTGACTTCGGACAATTACTTTAGGGGCCGCGAAAAAAAAACCTTATCCTACTCCATCTATCTTCTTCTATATAAATAAAAATGAATCGCCGAAATGTACGCGCATAACTTCCGAACGACTGCACCAAATTGGATAATTATTTTTTTTGTGTTCGTTGTTGTCAGGACAAGGTTTGTATAAAACTACTGGTGAGCTCTAGCACGCGAGCTGTTTGAAAACTGAATCTGCCGGGACTGAATGTTTGGAATGCGGGAGGGAGGAGGGAAATTCGGGTATGGGGTTCGTGGGAGGGGGTGGGGAGGGGAACCTGGGAGGAGGGGGGAACCTGGGAGAGGGGAGTGGAACTCGGGAGGGGGGGTTGCAGGACAGGGGAAGGGGGGGAGTGGAGTGGGGATAGAAAAGGTGGAGGAGGCGGAGTGGAAACGCGAGAGGAGAAGGGGACGCGTGAGAGGAAGGGGAACAGAACGAATGGGAAAGGACATGCAGGGAGAAACAATATTTTTATTAAATGGCATAGCAACGCATGCCGGGTACCGGCTAGTTACGAATAAAACAGTAAATTATTTACTTTTCAGACAGTTTTTCGGCACCTTTTAAATAGCCAGGCGTAAAGAAACGCCATTACCCATTACTAGCAGATAAAGCGGAGTTGTTATTATTATAGTAGCATCGTTAATGCCGTTTGGGAGGCACAAGTTACATAGTTTCTGGAACCGCCCTTAAAGAATTACAGAAGAGAAGCAGAGCCTGATGGCCGTAAAAACTCTAAATGGGACAAACTTTAAGCCGTTAAATGCAGTACCTACTACGAAATGTTAAACTTTCATTTCTTGCATAAATGAATTTTGAAAACAACTGACGCATGGATAAGACCAACACACGAATAAGACTGGTCAAAGAGCCAACAAGAATAGAATTCAGAACGAAACTCCTTTAAAAGTTCACTAACAATACAGCAGGAACTTCAGGTAGAATCAATGTCATGTAATTTGAACAATTTTTCCGTCTGGAGTGTCAAGATTAGGCAAATTATTCAGCTAGCAACGTCATTTCCAATACGATTATGTACTTTGAAATACCAATTTAACCACATTTATATAAAAGAAAAATAAAAACTTTATTTTTTTTATTTTCAGAAAAATAAAATATAACAAATCTGTGATGCACTTTCCATCTGGAATTAAAAGGTTTGGCAAATTATACGTCATTTCCGAAACAATTATGTACTTTGAAATACCGATTTAACTACAT
This sequence comes from Limnephilus rhombicus, assembly GCA_929108145.2. Taxonomy (NCBI): domain Eukaryota; kingdom Metazoa; phylum Arthropoda; class Insecta; order Trichoptera; family Limnephilidae; genus Limnephilus; species Limnephilus rhombicus. Next base: position 8,631,387 of record OV815296.1, read on the forward strand.
ATAAAAAAAGAAAAAGAAAAAACAAATTTTTGTCGTACTTTCCATTAGGCCAATTATTCAGCTAGCAACTCATTTCCAAATATAAATATGGACTTCGAAATACCGATTTAACTGCATATAAAAAAGAAAAATCCTTTTTTTACGTTTTCAGAAAAATAAAACACTAATTTGTATTGATCAATAATATCTGTAACGTAAAGAATAAACCACGTAAGTTCACAGCAAAGTCTATAGCTATGTGTGGTTTATCCTTTAAGGTACAGATATATTATGTATATTACGAATATAATAAATTAAAAGTTAAATCATTCACATACAATCAAGTCGTTTTGGCCGCAAAATTGAGACGTAGGTACGTTCAAGCAGAAAAATCATAATCATGACCTTTTAGGGAATGCCTCTAATCTCTTAAATAAAATTAAATTAATCAGCAAAATCGAAAAAAAAAAAATTGTGATTATTTATATTTGTCAATGGGGTGCTGTCCCATTCTTTCTGCGCCAACGTAATAATATTTCACGTATTAACATCAATATCGACGCGATACGAATGTCGTTTTAATCTCGGCCGAAAAGATTCTAGTTTGGGACGGGACGAAGTTTTGGGTAGAAACACAATATCCACCCACAGAACGCAAAAACTCGCAGCCAAAAAATAATAATATAAGAGATAAATAATAGCCGGCGATGTAGTCAGGAGGGAGAAGAGGGGGGATAGGGTGAACTATAACAGGGGTAGATAATATTTTATCAAAGAAAGGATTAGAAATAGAAAAAAGGAAGGAATTCATTTTAGATTCATCTCCTGATATGCTAATTTACTAAGCATTGAATTTTTTGGCGACTAGACATATTTTTAAGAGAATAGGGGCTCGTTCGTTGTAACCGAGAGACGTTTGACATTTACAATTTGTTTAACTAATGACCAGTGGCTTCACAGAATTTATTTATTTACTCTATACTCCATTCACAAGAAATTGATTTTTTGGCGACGAGAATAAGCGCTCGTTCGTTGTAAACGAGCGATGTTTGACATTTTCAATTTGTCATTCAATCTTTTTCACCACACCGAGGGCATTTTGGCGCTTTTTTTAATGCACGTCATTTTTACTGACAGGACACAACTTTACGCGACATGTAGCAGTTTAATACTAAAAGTACGAAATCGAAGTTAACACAATTGCCTTGTCTTACCTTACCTCTTGGTTTAGCATTTTGAGATTTCTACCACGTGTCTATATATTTTAATATAACGTCACTAGTATTAGCCAATAAACCACTTAGGCTATCAATCTGTGGAATTAACTTCTTCGCCAAGATTACAATGACTACCAAAGCAGGAACATGAATCTCCCTCAGGATTTAGTTGGGGTTTAATTTCGCTGAAAAAGTATCAGGAGTCGAGAAAGAAGCGGAGTAAGGAACCGAGGAAGGAGTTAGATGGGTGGGGGCGTAACACAGGCAATAATTCTCGGACAGCTCCGGCTTCTTATTCTATATAATGTATTATTATGTCTTGTAGTACCTAGCTGAGGTCTTACAACCGTACACGATGCTCTACAACGATGAAAGCCAAAATAATAAGAGACAACAGAAATGTCTACATATTAAAGTCCCCCGCGTCGTCTGTCAGTTCGCGATAAACTCGAAAACTACTGAACGGATTTTCATGCGGTTTTCACCAATAGACAGAGTGTTTCGTGAGGAAGGTTTAGGTATATAATTTGTCAAGGATTTGTGTAAATTGGTTGAAACATAACGATAATTGTTAGAAGTGTCGGAAAAAGTCAAGCCGCCTGGTAGCTTTCATCGAAAACGCTGCCTAATCCTTTTGGGATATAACAAAACAATTAATGGTGGGATATTCCTCTTTTATAGATCTACAAAAAAGTCTGCGAAGGCATGTATCTATCTTTTACGGATAGCTTACTACACCCATTCTATCTTCTAAAAAAATGGTCACGTACATTGCGGTAATTGAAAAGTTATTTAGACGGATACGGTGTTAATCCTTATTAACTTAAATACGTTAGTTACCCCAAGCATTTCATGCACACTATTATAATCTTTCACACCATCTCTACGTATTATAAATTAAAGTCCTCCGCGGCATCTGTCTGTCTCTTCGCGACAAACTCAAAGACGGCGGTGGTTATAAAGGTTGGATAACCATCCAGTAGATGACGTTGTGTTTTATTAGCCACAGCAACGCGTGGCCGGGTCAGCTAGTAGCAAACTGGAACAAAGACCGTTGGTATATTGAGGATATTGTGTTCTGCTCTACTCAATAAAATGACCAATGTTAAAGTAGTGATGAGCAGCCCGCGACTTGGGGCATATTTCGTAAGGCACACTACATAAAAAATCGAAACGTTTGCAGTAATTGGTCTTACATGTTTTGAAAAGATTTTTGGTCACTCTTTACCCCTTGCTCTAAAACTCTAAACCGTAGGTTCTCAACGTGGGCGACAACGCCCCCTTGTGGGCGTTTGAGACTTTCAGGGGGGGCAGTAGAAGACCCAGAGAAAATTAGGGGCGTTGAGATGGCACAGTGAGGGCGTGAGCAGGTAAAAAAATATGGTCCATAAACCGCTATTCACGTACTAATAAAGCAATTAAACTTTAACATTGGTCAATTTTCGTTATTGTATGTAGTGATCATTTTTATCACGTATGCGAAAATTCACATATTTCGGTAGTTCGGGAGTGGATGAAATTTGAACTGAAAGATTCCATTACATTCAGATCTACATTAAATTGGATGGCATGATTTTATTTTTATATTTTATTCAATATTAGATTATCATCTTATGTGTATTATTATTGTTAAGAATTCACACTATATCATGAATACAAGAAGGAAGGAGAGACAGCAATCCTATACTTAAAATACAAAATAATTTATTTTTTAACTTGCTAAACTAAAAATATAACAAATAATTTAATATATTTTTAATCGAATTATTGATTCCGTGACAGAGCCCCCCCCCCCCCCCCCCCTGTGGTTTGTACCCTCAGGAAAATATTTAATTCGCTCCAATCGCCACAAGTATGACATGTAATGGAGACGCGTGACGGACTAAAGCAGGCTCAGAGTGCCTGATTCATGTCTAATTTGGGAGGCGGAAACGGGCACCGTCGCCCCGGGAACCATTATTTGAAAACCGACACCCCTGCCATGGGTCACCCCAAGTGGTTCGCTACGTTTGGGGTATCCGGGATCATGGGATGACGTTTGTCTAGTTTTTGGGGGCGGGTGACTTGGACACATTGAACCCCAGATTCCTACCCACCCCTCAGTACCTTTATTTCCTTTCTAGAATTTCATTTCCGTAAAGGGACCCTAACACACAGTATCCCCAAAGATGACATAGGCCAAGAGGGAAATTATTTTCCTCGGGGTCTCCTGCGTTGAGCTACGTCTAAAAATAGTCATATGCGAAAGTCTTTAAGTCCGCCCTAGTTTCTGTCTGGAATTAAATCAATATTTAGGTAGGTATCTGATATAAAATCATATTTAAAACTCCTGAGTTCTGCAAACTATCGAAGGAAACGGATCATACTCTCGAGTACTGCCCAGCAGCACATAAATGAAGTTCATTCTGATGATATCCAACCTTCGATAGGAGAGGGCACCAACATAAATATTTAAAAAAAACATCCATTGAGAAACCATTGGCAATCTTTCTCCATAATATGTTGAAATTGCCACCCAGTCTTTCTGTCACCCGAAAAAAATTAAGGATGTCCTCTTCAAGTGACAACTTCTCTACATTAATTCACCGTGTTACAGTACTATCGTGGGGGGTGGAATGGGAGGGGGTGGGGTTAGGGGACGGCGGGTGAGGGATAGACGAAAAGTTTTCCACACAAAGTTTATTTCTTGGGGAACTGCGTAAGAAAAGCGGAGGGGGTGCCTTCTCCACCCCTCTTCACCCCGCCCTGCCCCTCGCCTTGCCACGAGGCAAACTCTCATCCATCAAAAGTGAGACTCTCAAACTGTGCGACAATTCCATACAAAGATACTACTTATTTATTTATTTCATTCATTTAAGACACATTCGTCTTTCCGTTCCCCTGGGAAAAAATTCAATATTGGATATCGACAAGAAAGCGCCCTTCCCGCCATACTTCCGAATAAAGTTTTTCAATGATATTTTTGTGGAATGTCACAAGCCCTACTACAGGCCGACAGACTTCGTTTTGACGTCTTGTGAATTAAAAAAAACATAAATAATAGCACCGGTTATATTTTATTTATTTAAAAAAAAAAATAAAAAAAACAAAAAAAATAAAATAAACTTTTTTTTTGTTAGTTGTTTTTGGGGTGTTATGCCGTGTTGCGCTACCTCGTTCTTGTGTATGTGTATCCACACATCTGCCCTGTTGATGGACACTGTAACGCTGTCCGAACCGTTGGTTAAAGAAGGGATGTAGCGCAAAACGGCATAACATCCCAAAAACAACTAACGAAAATACTTTTGGCCGTAAAAATCTAAAATCGTATCTAAACTTCATTTTGTTCATAAATGAAGAAAAAAAATCTGTAATATTCGTGATGCTTCGGGTATTCAACCCTCAGCACTTCGACTGTTGGTGCAACACTGAAAACCCTTTGTATGATAAATTTATTTCAAAAGGGTTAATAATAAATCAAAACAGTTTAAGAAGGATCCGAAAGCTTCCGAGGGGATGGAAAGTCAGAAAAATAATTACAAGTAGTCTCACTCCGGCCGTTGTAAAATAATCCAAGTCGCATTAGTGCGAGGCGTAATGAACACCGCTAAGTTACTCCTCGCTCCTGCTGCGCCCCGCGCCCTCAACCAACCCCCGGCCCTATCATCCCCTATTTAAATATTATTATAATCCGTGTTATTGTTGAGGGATTGATATTTTAATGTCTTCGGCCCCTTTCAGTTAAACGGTAGGAAGATTGTGTGGGATAATCAAGTGAATACATGGCACTTTTGCAACAACACCATCTAAATATGTCAAAGTTAGATAACGGACTTTAAATTTGTGCATCTTTACTAAGCGTGTGTGTTGTGTGTAAATACTAAAATTTGAAAGTTTGAACTAAACTACCTTTCGTGCGTGGATCGGCTCGCTTGTTTATTAAATATTTGCGCAGACGTGATATTATAAATATTGTAGGCATTTCAGGATTTTATAAATTCTACCATGCAATCATTTTTCGATAAAATTTTAACTTTCTGCGTAAAATTGTTCAGGTACGATTCAAACCATTTTAAGTCTAAACCTCTTATACCAATGTATTCATCTTAGAGCGTTTAACCAGCCAGCGGCCGAAAATCCACATTTTGTCGAAAGTTGTTCTTACGATCGTGCAGGGCGGTTACAATGAGAAAGATTAATTATTCTCCGTACCAGCTTTTTAATATTATAACTTAATATCGATTTTATTTCCTTCCAAATTTGCTTTAATTTATCCAAAAATGCTGAAATGCGTGATTTTTTTTAAAACATTAAATCTACACAGGAGGCCCTGAGGAAAATAATTTCCCACAGGGCCTATGTCATCTGGGATGCTGTGTGGAGGGTCTTTTTGAGGAGAGGAAGTCTTGAAGAGACCCATGTTATAGGAAGGAGGAAACACAGAGGCCGGCAAATCATTCCACTGCCGAGCTGTTGAACACAAGAACGAGTCGAAGAAACGACCCGTTCTCAGGTGACAAATGTCAACTGTGTACAAATGTTGGGCACGCGTTTGGCGTGTTTCCCGACTATGCACCGGTGCCGAAGGGATCAATGATGCTAGATCCTCGGAGCATCTTCCATTGTAATACCGGTAGAACAAGGATAGCATTCCCACCCGACGCCTGTGCTCTAAAGATTGCAATCCGTCTGTTAAGATGGAAGAATCTATTAAACGGACCGCCCGTTTCTGCACAGAGTCGAGGGTATTTTTCAGGTATTTTGGAGCTCCAGACCAGAGGTGGCTGATAAAACTATTAAAATAATGTACTTTTTGTAATAATTTTTTTATTAACTATAAGTATTTATCATTTTTCAATAATGTCTAAGTTAAATAAGAATAATAAAAAAACCGAAATATATTAGTTTGTAAGTGCGCAAATAAATACACAAACGGATCAATTTTCGTCAAGAAACACGTGATTTTATTTAAACTAAAATTAAAATTCTAAAACATGCGATACCCAGATAATGAATTGATCTATTTTACTGCATGATTATATGATTTGAAATGGGTGTGGTATAATAAAAAAATCTTTTTTGAAAATTTAACAAATCTGCCAACGACCTATGGTATAACCTTATTATAAGTACTAAAAATAAACATTTTTTCTCAAAATTTAAAACATGCGAATGCTAGATAAAAAAACAATCTTTCGAAATCCATTTATATTTTTTTGTGGAAAAGAGTCAATACATCTAAAATCTGATTTAAAAATGACATATTTCTGGTTTTCTCTGGTAAATACCCTCTTAATTAGAGGAAGCTTATGCTCAACATCATCGAATTTTTGAGAGGTCGAAAAAAATGCCTACGGTTTTTTTTTGCTAACATTAATAATATCCAGAATTTTATTCAAGAAGTTTAAGGCTGCCTGTGTTGTTGAACGGCCTTTACGAAATCCAAATTATTTTGGACATATTAGAGAGGCCTCAGGAGCCATGTCTTTCAAAAACAAGTATATACATAATGTCAATTTTCCTAACAATATTTTTTTTTACAAATTACGAGAGATGATCAGAAATTTACCTTTCGAAGAACAGCTTTAGTAAATCTAGTTAGTTACCTTAGTTACCTAGTACATAACTCTTTCTTGAAAATGGAAAACAGCGTAACCCTTAAAAATCACGAATTCTGACGTTAATTTTTCAAATTAAATCTAAGACATTTAAATGAAAGAAATACACATTTCACATATAATTAGAAAAGAATAGAAAGTTATAATAATTATTTGATAAAAAATGTAATTACCCACCTGTCTGAATTCTTCTAACTCCAATTTTGAAAATGATACCCACCTGTTTGAATTCTTCGAATTCTTCTAACTCCAATTTTTAAAATGAGACTTAAATTTAAAGCAAATTTAAGTTCATTGAACCAGATTTCACGCAGGACTAACGCACATGCAACCGAAATAAGTATGTTTGATAAGAAAACCATTAACAGCATTGATTGGTGATTAGATCAAATGCCAGATCATTGATGAAAAATGTTTAGCATGACTGTCGATGTACAATCTATTCCCATTAGCATGACTGTCGATGTGCAATAGAGTCACTGGTTCTGCGAGATTCATTATCGCCGTATGCCATTTTCATCTCATTTTAAAGAAAGAAAATGATTCATTGGCGATAGCAAAATCTCCAAAAAAAGAATATGACATGACAAGAAAATCATGCCATCTTTAAAACTGCCGCTTCCTAATCAAAGTCAACTGAGAATCCTCTGTGCAATTTATATATAATCTATCATAAACAAACCATTCTCCGCAGTTAACTAAGCAACAGATAAACTAAGTACGAGTACCTAGAAGATGACTCAATTAATCATTTATAGTTTCTAAAATAATCAAACCTAACAACGCCAAACAGAATCTAATAAAGCCGACCAATACAAGTGACAATCATCTAATGCGACATAAGTCTGCTAAATAAAACAAAACATGTCAATCTCCTCGGAACTGTGACCTGTATTTATCATAATCTGAACTCATCAAAATACTATTAAAATTAATTATAATATTTGTAAAAGATGTTCTCAAAATGTCGATTAGAACCAATCTTCGTTGCTACTTTACACGTAGAGAGAAATCATCTAAATTCAAATATTTTTTGCAGATCACTAATACAGTAGATTGCCGATCATTCAGGATTCAATTATCAGTAGAACGTTGAGTTAATCGTGAAAGACAAAATATGGCGTCGATTGCAGTCATAAAATAAAGAATCACACCAAAAGTGCCTGGTGGGCGTGTTTCGCGATCCAAATCGAGGCTTATACAAAACTGTGTTTACGAAATTCAAATGGGATGGAGATATACGATGTCAGGCGAGTGTAAGTGAGACGAAGCGCTGGGCGGTTGGGCTAAATGAAACGTTTGTTTCCATTAAAATATGGAAGGCACTTCTAGTGTTATTCTTTATTATTTTATGATTGTAAGCACGTATTCGAGAATATACATAAGAAAAAATCATCAAAAATCACGAAAGCTTGTGTACAGCCAATATTAATTAATTTCTTTTGTTTAATGCTCCCAATATGTATACCAATTAACGAGTAATCTTTTTTTTTTAAATACCCTCATTTTACCGAGGTTCCCCAATTGAATGACCTCAAGGATAATCGGCGATTTACTTGTGCTTGTAAAGAATTGCTGTTTAATTTGAGAAAGACCTGTTTTTTTCAGGTAGCAATACCTCAATAACTATTCAGATGACAACATTCCACAACATTAACACACTTTAAATATTAGTGTTTTCATTTTACTATCCTCTCGGTCACGACACATTAATAAATACATCACTGTGGAAATAAGGACATCGTAATATCACATTTTTTGCAAATCATATTGCTAAATAGCAAACAATAAGCGCGAGAAATAACATGGAAAAAAATAATATAAATTATTTAAAATAAACATAAAAAATAAATTAACTCACCATTCCATTGTCCATGCCGGCATATGGAGACTGGAATCCAGCTTTTTCTGTGACTGCAATTTAAAAAATTAACATCTCTTAACATAAGTTTGAGAAACTGTGGTCGCCATATTAAATTACTATCATTAATTACTATTATTACTATATCTTCCGTCAAATTGATAAAAGTGTTATTATGAATTCTGATAGATAAAAGAGGTTGATATTAGAATTAGACACGTTTTTGATAACCTTTCAACTCCAAAGAGTTCAAATGGATAATACTGAAATTGATTCTATAATAACGTAAGCAGTAAATTTATAAATAATTAAATAATTACGAAGAAACCAATGGTTTTGAAACATGTCGACATTTTGATTAAATGGATGTGTACACAGTTATTTATTTTTACTAAGCTAAATAATTAATAGTTTTTACTTTTCTATTCTAGATATGTTTATAAATAATAAAATAAATAGGTAAGGGTCTTGGTAAGTTTTAGTGGGACAGCTTTCGTTATACTCGATTTATTCCACTTTGTTTTATTTATTTTCTTCTTGAAGCACTCAAGTTTATATTCCAAGTTTTAGACACTTTACACACAGTTTGACACTTTATATTATAAGATTGTTAGCGTAGAGTTAAGTCACGGATAAATCCCACTTAAATTATATTGTTAAAATCACTTCACAGTTTACGTTTTATTTATCATGGTTTTGACACTATAAAGTAAAAACACTGAATATATTTTTTAATAAAAGTATGTTCATATGTAAGTTTTATTAATTTGTGTAAACCTTAGATTTTTTTTATTATATTGGCTTTATTTTCTAAAGGCCTTACATAAATATATTTTTAATTTTATTCAACTGATAACAATTTACTCTATATTAATGGTTATTCATCAGTTGTGTCAAATTGAAAACACGATTATTAGTAAGGGGGTTAAAGCAAATTAGGGGGCGTTCAAGTATTACGTAACGCAATTTTTGAAGATTTTTGACCCCCCCCCCCCCCCCTCCCCCTTGTAACGCGCCGTAACGGTTTTCCGTATCACCCCCCACCACCCTCCCCCCTAAACGTTACGTAACGCTCAAGTGACAATTTTTACCTGAAAGTCACAATTAAGTTGCGCAAAGTACTGGAAAGTCGCTTAAATACCTTTTTCTTGTTTTAATCGCGTTTGCGGTAATAAATTAAACTAGAGATTTCGAGAACGAAAAGGATTGCCAGCTTGCAAGATTTTAATTCCCTAGTTTTTTTTATCTAAATAAAGAAAAACATGTTATGTAACGCGTTGTTCGAACCCCCCTCCCCCTCGTAACGCACTGTAACGTTTCACAAGAACCCCCCCCAAGTGCGTTACGTAATACTTGAACGGTCCCTTACGTGCTTTCCTACTTTGCGCACAATTCAAAAACGATTGCTCTATTTTGAAACCTAAAAATCTTTAGCCCCGCATTCTGCATTTCTACCGATTACATATTTCATACCTATACCATTTTTTTTTATTAGCAATTTCTTTTGATATCATGGAGATAGGTACATACATAATAACATAAAATATAAAAGAGTAACAAAAAAAGATCCCACAAAGGCTAAGTGGTTAAAATAGAATTTAAAAAATATGTACATACAGTATCTATAGAGATTAATATGATATACCTAATTCATACCTATTTCTCTTGATCACTTTCCAGTTTTTATGTTCCTAAAAAATATATGCTATTAATGAAGATAATATCTGTACATTTGTAGAACCGAAACGGTAATTATATGAAATCGGCAAGAATGCTCCGAAAATTATTAAAAACAAAAATTCACAGTGCATCTTTAAATGCAACTGCCAAGAGATTTTTTGCTTTATTTTAAACGAATCCTGTTTTATTAAAATTTAATTTTTTCACTATTTTCGCTTAATTATAATAGTTTTTTTATTCAGTGCGCTCCCTCTTACATTCGTATTTACATATCCACTAAAATAGTATTTATTTAAATCATTCTCAGGTATTATTACTGATATATATATTTTTTTTCAATTTGTCATTGTCATATTCAGGTGAAGTTAATTTGTAGGTACCAACCATTCTCTTCCTTCATTTCTACGGTTTCTCAGTTCATGTTATACGCTGTGTACAGTACTATTATTATTATCTGTAAACAAATGTAATAAATAATTACTGAAAATGTCAAGAGAAAAACTGTTTATTTTGGATTTTGGGCGGCAAATTCGACACACAATTTTGTTACTCTTGAATATTTTAACTTTTAAAGGACAGTCGACTATTTTCTACCTCTAAAAATTACGTTATTTATATCATGTCTTCCATTCACTTCAGGTAGGGTCGACTGGGACAGAAACTGAACTATCTGTATTGCACAGACGGATTTCATTCATTCATTCAATGTCTGGAAGTGTTCGTACTTTCGTACTGTGCATAGAGCAGCCACCATCCGTAGTAAAATATGCTGATTATGTCGTAACTACAGATGAGAAATGAAGACGAAAACACAAATGCAAATAGTCAATAATGACGAAAATAGAAAAGATCCAGAAAACCCCATCAGGAGAGCAGATTAGGTGAAGGGGTGTGAATAAACTGAATAAATAAGGGTCTCTTTGGCACCCGTGACCTAAAAAAAGCCATCCTTGAACTGTGCTCTACGCACCAGGCGTTTGAAATCATTTCGACGGTCCCTAAAAATAATGTCGCAAGCGCGATTTTGTAGTAGAGCTGTTAAAAGTTTCGTTTCTGGATTTTTATTGTTTTTGAGATCAAGAAATGTATTGTTTTGATATTTTGCATTTCATTAAAAATTCCGAAAGAAAATGCAGACTTTTAAATCATAAAAAGAATTTGAAAAATTGGATAACTAATGTTTAAGACAAGATTTTTATGCAATCACAAAGGGTAACAATTATTATAAGCAATAATTATTAGCCTGAAACACTCATTTGGCGGGTAGGAGATAAGCCGACGTAGCTCAGTGGATAAAGAGCAGTTGACCGGATATCAAAAGGATGCGGGTTCAAGTCCCGTCGGCGGCATATTTCTCGGGAGATTTTTTTCAATGTAGATGAGTGTTTCAGGCTAATGATAATGGCTTATAATTAGGGCCCGGATTAATATGTAAATACATATTTTTAATTTACACTATTTTCGGTCTCGTATGTATTTTCTACCTAGATTATCATATATAGATTGTGAAAACTAATTTTTATTTTCCATATTTCATGCTTAAGGGTGGGTTTCTTCATTTACCGAGAATGCTAAATGCAATGATAATTGTAAAAAAGTAAACGGTAAAATGCATAGAAATGGGTTTTTTCATTTGACATTTACCGTTTACTTTCACCTTACATTTTACAGGCCCACAATGGTGCTGCAAATGCGAAAGGAAAGGTAACCAAAATGGCGGCCGTTGTCTAAATATCACTTTGGTGACAGTTCAGAGATATTCTTGGTATCTATTTTACGGTATTTGCTAGTATTTTATCATTATGTTCGCAACAAGTGATGGTTCATCAGGTTCTGACGATGAACTAATAATTAATTATATAACACGACGTGTAAAGCGACATAATAAACGCAGGAATTTCTATCTAATGGAAGAGGTAGATTTCGCGTTAATAAAGAAACTGCTCGACTTTTGACTACATTAATTGCAGATATGATATGATATGTTATTCGAAAGAATTACTCATTGCTAAAAATTTTATTACAATTTAAAACGTGATCCCTGAGACGTATGTGTGGTAAAACAATGTACGATCGTGTGAGAAATGTGGATATCCGCAAAGAATGTAAGGCTGATGTAAGCATAATGCGTAAGATTAAGAAACGGACCCTCAGATGGTTTGGGCATGTAGAGCGAATGAACGAAGAAAGTAGTGTAAGAAGAATATACGCGAATGTGAATGGTAGAAGAAATCGGGGACGCTCGAGGAAGACGTGGCACGATATATATAATCAGATACTTGAGTCGGGCCATGTCAAAAATCAGAATAATAGAAGAGAATGTATGAGACGATGTATGAATATGAGTGAGGCAAAGAGTGTGTGCCAAGACCGAGTTGTTTGGCGGTCCGTCCTCTCTGCCTACCCCTGCGGGGAAACGGCGTGATGATTAGTTAGTTAGTTAAAACGTGAAACAAACAACAACGCAACCGTAGATGAAGCAAGTCGCACACAATGTTTGACATTTATTGTGTGGGTTGCCACATGAAAAAAATATATACACAGTTCCCAATACGAAAATGTGGGAATTAGGTTAGTTTTTATGCTGTCATCCCTATTTACTTTTACCTAAGCAGTTGGCATCGTGAAAAAACCCATTTTGCCGTAAATGTCAAATGCACTGCGAAAGGAACTGTAAACTGCTAAGCTAAAGTAGAGTGCAAATGAAGAAACCCACCCTTAGTCCATATTTTACAAAAAATATCACAATCATCAATATTTTCGATTTTTGTATAATAAAACATGAGTTAGTTCACAAAAATGATACAATTTGACGTGTTTGCATTCTCGCAACCACACCACACACCACATCAGGGCCGCGCGTCTTTCATTTCTCTCGCGTATTTCGTCGCTATTTGATTTTGATTTTCTTCCTCTACTCGCTTGCTGTTGCTTGCGCGTCTTTTTATTTTTACGTACTCAAGTCACCTACTACTACTGTCTAGGTACCTATCAGTTTAATTTCAATATGCTCAAGGATAAACAACCTTTGCGTATCAAGTAAAGTATATTTTAGACAAAAATAAAGGATTTGATACCCTAAAAACAATCAATAAAGTTATGAGCGGAAGCTTTGAGGGTACTGCAATCGTGCCTTACACAATTTCGGAACTAGGCGCCTTTAAGTACGCTCCCATTACATCATGTGACGTGAAAAGATCTTTCAGCCAATATAAAGCTATATTTAGACCAAATCGACAAAGTTTTAATTTCAAAATTACTGTACTGCAATCAATTTAATAAGACAGATTTAGAGGAAGATGAATAAAACTTAATTTTTTAATTTGAATTACCTGAACATTTCGCTATCTTTTTATAATTTTTTGAATGTAACTGTTACTGCATAGTAATATTTCACAAAAAACATTGTTTAAAATGAAAGATATTCTTATTTTATACTCCATATTTTTCCATATTTTTTAGTCCATATTATATGTACATATTTAGAATTTTTTAATACATATTTATTCGAGCCCTATTTATAATAATCATAAAAAGGAAATTAAAACAATATAACGATTTTCAATTTTAAGTAGATCCGACATTGTTCTTGGGGACCGTCGATTTCAAGCAACATGGTAAAAATTTAATGTACGTAAAAAAATTCGAACAGTATTCGATGTGTCAAATTGTTGTGCAAAAGAATATAATATTATTATTGAAGTAAAAACTTCTTTAGAACCGTTGTGATTTGAAACACGATGAAACGAAAAAGGGACACTAAAAAAAGACAAGCACATACATACATCTATAGGATTTAGCCTGCGAGAGAATGAGGTAGAATAATCGGTCTCCTCTTTGTGCTGTGCTTCGTAGCCTCTCCACTCTTGTCTACTTCAGTTTTTGGATTCACTTCTACCGCGTGTGAACTGCACAATTGTAATTTTTACAATACGATAACATACATCAAAGCACCAGAAAAATGTTGTGATGTTTTTTTTTATATGAATATTGCACAAGAGTCCCAACTGCTCCCGTCTGGACCCATTCAGACTATGGCATCCCGAACTGGGGTATGTTGTGAGGCTGAAGGTAGTGGGGAAGGGTAGGAGATGGGGAAGAGGAAGGTGGGGAAGTACCTGGCTATTCAGATCTGGTCACCAAACACGGCTAATGTCATTTCAAGCAACGCTTAAATTCTGAATGATGGTCTTACACCAGGGCGATACTGAGAGTATCCTCCACCCAGGAACGTGCCGCAAATATACTATATGTATTGTATTCTGAAGAAATAAATGTAACTACCAAAGGGCTAGTGCCTATTTCGATTGGAGCATTCCATTCTTGCTCATTTTCGTCAGTAAATGAAAATTAATTAAGTGTTCGTGTTTTATTTTAACCCCTCAGGCCTCGGGCCTATTTTGTCGGAAGGTCAAAATATTTCCGCTTTGCAAAAAATTCCAAATAAATGGAATATTTCTGAACGCATCCGAAAACTAAAAACTGTTTTTCAAAGGTGATGATGAAATATGCTTTCAAATTTTATAATTCGAAATAAACATCATTTTTTAAACATAAAAAAATTGAATGCAAACGTAATATGTTTTAAAAATGGTTCAGCTTTATGTTTTTTTTCTAACTAAAATTACTGATAACGAAAAAAACATACACACATATTTTATTAGGCAAATGTATAATAAACTTTTACGTCAACTCACTTTTTGTCGTTTTATGTAAAAATAATCATTAAAAAATTCTCAAAGAATTTTTTGTCAAAGTTTAGTTTCATAAAGATGTACATTTTAATTATTTGGCGATTAACTTTTAGATTTGAATATAAAGCATGTTTTCTCTTTCTAACACCGTTTAGAGCATATTTCTAATCATTATATTAAGGGAGACACAACGATTTCTATGAGACCTATATAAGTTGTTCCGAAAACCGAACAAATTATCCTGAGGGGCTAAGAAAATCAGAAAAGCGCCCTCCTTCAATCTTATTTTTACCTGTTTATGTACATAAAAAATAAAATAAAATAATTTTTTTTTTTTAAATCAAGAAAGAGGAGTTCAAAGGCCAAAGGTTGTCGACACTTGCGTTTTGGCAGCTAGCCGTAACTT
Organism: Limnephilus rhombicus; assembly: GCA_929108145.2. Lineage (NCBI taxonomy): Eukaryota > Metazoa > Arthropoda > Insecta > Trichoptera > Limnephilidae > Limnephilus > Limnephilus rhombicus. The sequence continues at coordinate 8,646,821 of OV815296.1, forward strand.
CCATCTCCCAGCAGGTAGATTATATATACTAGATACTCGTAGGTCTGCCTTCCCTGTAATATATCGGGTCCAATTCCGCTAAGTGTGCCTTGCGCCCCGAGACGCTGTTTGATATAAGGAGCCATGAATTACTCTGATGGGGGTACATTATTCAGTACCCAGTATACCCGGTACCCAGTCAGGGAGAGCAGAAACTACTCGTTTATTGGTACCCACTCACTCACTCACTCATTCATTTCCCATACAATACGTGTGATACGGCAAGAGAGCAATCGTGGCTATGAAAACTAAAAAATATTTTTTACCCTTTGAAATATAATCCAAATGAATTTCTGTGGATACAAAACATCATGTTAGTTTAGGGAACGTACCCATACTACGTGACACGTTTAGGGGGGGGGGGTCTTCAAAATGTCACGCTTGGTACAAATGAGCGGCGGCGGGCTTAGGTTTTTGGTCACCGGGGGGGGAGAGGGGGTTAAAAATTGCAAAAAGTTGGTCACGTAGTATGGGTACGTTCCCTTATTTTGAATATTATTAAAAAAAATTACTAGATACACGGCTTTGCAAAATACCGTTTCACTGAAAAACACATGAACGGACAGAGTTACAAATGACGTTGTTATGGTTCGGATGAATAAAGAAAATAAGTTATTAAAGCAATAAAAATCCGAAAACTTCAATATCTTGGCCATGTGATAAGACATCCAAGGAAGGTACGAGATCTTGCATCTCATAATGAAGGAGAACATCATAGCTGAGACAGTGGTTTGGCCAGTCTACTGTAGAGCTGTTCCGGGCCGTAGTAAACAAAGTCCGCATAGCCAACATGATAGTCAACGTCCATTGAACGGACAGGGCACAAGAAGAAGAAAAAACCGAAATTGAGTTTGAACATGGAGTGATCACGTTCTATTTACATTTTTTTTAATGTGGAGTAAACAATATGGTCACTGGTATAATTTGACAATGTGGCTGGGTGGCTGGATCATGTGGAGAGAATGACCGAGCATCAAGCACCAAAGTCCCTGCTGAACTCAAGACCAATAGGGCGAAGGAGCCTGGGAAGGCCAAGACTAAGATGGAGCGACAACGTCCTCAAAGACATCTATCTTGAAGCTTCCAAACTGGAGAGCTGGCACAAAACCGAGATGAGTGGAGGAAGACTCTTGAGAAGGCCAAGACCCACCTGGGGTTGTAGAGCCAATTGTGATGATAATGATAATTTGACAATTAAATGGACTTTTCAAAGCTCCTGAGTTCATGATGGAAAAGAGGGCAAGTCTAAAGTAGTTGCGTTGGCATAAAATACATTGCCCACTCAACCTCTGACCGGTCAATATATTTTTATATTGATTTTATCATTATATTTACCTACTTAGGTATCGTTTTTAACCCCTCGATACCCCATATACTTTTGATTTGTGAAGGGAGGGTCGTGTTCTATAGATGTAAAGAGAGTTGATGCATTTAGCTCAAGCTTTCTAAATCCGAAGGGATAAACGGGCGTGTACTTTTTCCACGGTATTAATTTGTCTACCCAAAGGCGTTGATACGTTATATCCGTTTGACATACTTTTTATGTTTAAGGCGGTACACAACCCTAGTAATATTTGTTTGCTCAAAACTCACATTTTAATCGGCGAATTCATAACTATAATAACTTTTTTTATTTCCATGCCGTAAAAGGGATGCGAGTTATTTATATTTTATATTAATAAAAACAGTACCTTACCATTAAAATATTTTACGTACAACGATTTTAAAACTTTATAACCCGTTTTTCAACTATAAAGTTAGCGGTAAGCCCCACATTTTATTTTTTCAGACGATGAATTGAATTGGGAGGACAACATGGAGACACATTTTAAATATTTGTAACACGTTCTTCAGAATTAATTAAAATGTACGCCGCGGAAGGGTTCAATCTCCAGGCCTGCTAGGGTGAATTCGACCGTACTTCGTCCAATTCGCCGTGCGGCGGCGTATATTTGTTTACACGCTTTCTTCACTTCCGACGTTAAGATTCCACGTTATTTTTCTTCTTTTTTATTTTATTTGATACATTTATATAATACTTCCGTCCAATACACGGGTCGTGAGTCGCAATTTGCATACACGGCTTCTTTACTTACGTCGTTAAGATTCTGAATATATTTTAGGGTATTATTGTCGTCTTAAAATAGTCAGAAGTGTTTGAATATTGTATAAAATGATCATGTTTGTTTCTGAGCGGCCTTTTTGTCGAAAATGGTGTAGGTCTTATCAGTGAGTAAGTAGGTAATATTTTCCACGCTCGTTGTAAAAAATAACCTTTATTTTACGCTACGCGAAGATAAATTTCAACTTCTAAGCCTAAGGCAGTCAATTTCACATTCATTATTTTTGACGAAAAGCTATCTGGGGGGCTGGTGTGGGTGCTGCCACCCAGGTAACCATTTATTGCATAACCAACGCCCCTGCCATAAGTCACCCCAAGTGGTTCACTACGTTTGGTGACTTAGCCGAAGTGTACGGGGTGTCTTGGTGAGATTTGTCTGTTTTTTGGCGCATGCGTTTGCCCACCTACCGCGTGACGGGCCTGATCGGGAGACCGCTTGAGGGAGACCTAACCTAGATTTCTCTAAACCCATTGCACCGCACTGGGAGGGATGGATTCATACGTTTGTCACTCCTGGACACATTGACCCCCAGATTCCTACCTACTTCCTTCCCAGAACTTCCGCTCCTTGCGTTTTCTAAAAAACTTTCGACACAGCATCCCCAAAGATGACATAGGCACTGAGGGTTTTTTTTCCAAGGGCATCCTTTTGTAAAAAAAAAAATAATTAGCTACTTTTTTAAAAAGAAAGACAGACATCCTCGGTTTTAGAAAAACTTGACAATAGTTGAAAATCTCCAATTACCAGCACAGTAAGCGGAAAATGTTCTCGTAACGTGATGAGGACTTGGCCGGCCGAAGAAAAGAACTCAGTGGGAACCAGACGCGATACCAACTCAGCCACTGACCGGTCAATGATGTATAAGGGCATAATAGATGTACAAAGAGGATTGTCGGTTATTCTCGGCATTTTTAAAATTAAAATACGTATCATGTATTTAGGGCGACATATGTACATAGGAATACAATATATTTACCGAACCCTTTCGAGCCTAAAATATCCGGTCTCGCCTTCCGACAAGACTACAGCATTATCCTGTATCACATTTCTAACAAATATACGTGTGTCGCCGGTTCCCGTGCGGGTCAGCGGAGCGTGAATTTCAGCCACAACTACCCAACTAGTAGATAGGTAGGACTTGCACAGAGGCGTTACGACAAACTTCCAGAACCCCGGGCAAATAGACAAGCATAAACTCAGCCAAAAAACAGTTTAAGTAAGTTGGTCATGAGTGGGGTGAATTGGCGTTATAAAGTAAGCACTGAAGCGAAACTTTTGCGCATCCACTAGATGAATGTTTCATATGTATTTCAGATTTTATTATAATTTTTTTTTTTTTACTTTTAAACCTGCTAAACTATTTATGTAGTTTGTCAGCAGGTACATAGTGACAACATTTTTTGCAATAACATGGTACATTTTCAAACAGTATATAGGTGTATTGATTACGATAAATTAACAATTGGATTAACTGCAAAACATTTGATAAAAATTGGAAACTCAGATTGTTTTCCATGAAGTAACCAAAATTGTTTCTTAAGTCAGTCGCAGGGAAATACAATATCAATACAATATAAATGATAAATCAAATCACTCATCCTATGAATAAAAAATCCACGTTAGATTATTTTTGACTTTCATGAGAATAGAATCCAGTCAAGTTCACCGTGCTTGTCAGAAAAATTGCTTAAATTATGTTACTGTGCATAAAATTACGGCTGCTATACACGACATCTTTTTTCAGCCCGATTCCAATTAGAGACAAAAGTCAAGATTTTTCGCTTTATGCGATTTTCATATCTACGATTTCAGGTGGCATCACAGCGAACAGCATGATTCATGTGTTGTTTGAGGTGATGACAATTGAAATCGTAGATATGAAAATAGAGATTAAAATAGCGATCGTGTAAAGCGAAAAATATTGACTTTTGTCTCTAATTGGAATCGGGCTGAAAAAAGATGTCGTGTGTAACGGCCATTAGGGAACGTACCCATACTACGTGACCCGTTCAGGGGGGGGTCTTCAAAATACCACGCTTGGTACAAATGAGCGGCGGGGGCTTAGGTTTTTTGTCACCGGGGAGGGGGGGGGGGGGGGTTAAAAATTGCAAAATGTTGGTCACGTAGTATGGGTACGTTCCCTTACACAACAACAATTAAAATCAACTTAATTAGTTTAGGATAGACAATTTTATCTTAAATATACCACTAAGCGCAAAACAATAAGTTTTCAAGAATCAAGCCCGCAGCCTCCTCATTTAAAGGTAAATGCGCTTCTACCCTAACGGGCCCGTGTATTTCCAAAACCTATACCGGTTCAGTCGGTTGCCCAAAAGTAGGCGCGCCACTGGCACTACCCACCAGATAGAAACCAAAATCAACAATGTATATAATATAATGTATATTATGCTTAAGTAACTGTTGTCGTAGGTAGTAAATGTTTTGACTGGCGAAATGTCAGAACAGGGGACAAAAGTTGGGTTAGAATACGCCATGTTGAATGTTCGGAGCAGGAGCGGGAAGTTACTTTAGCGTTGCTATTTCATACATATCTACACCTATATAACGTTGTTAAATTGTTGAGTTTCACGATAATAATGTATTAGATGGAATGCGCCCTCGTGTTGGAGAGGGTTCAGAAAAAAAAATGTGTGCAGACTGCAGACCACACGACTGTAGTAAAACTTCACAAACTTAGTTCTCCCTCTTAACTTCCGTTCACCTCGCCCAATCACACTTTTCATAAAGCTCTTGTCACGCATTCACCAGCTTACTCCCCAAATCAAGCGTGCGTAAAGAAGTTTTACTTCAAAAAAGATTTCTCTAGATTCACTTCACTACCTACAATCCAGAAGAGAGGGGTATATAATACCGCCACCTAATTATTCAGATTGCTGCGAGGCTACATATACTCGTACGTACATATTATACAAAGAACCTAGCAATTTAGGAGCACGTGAATCTCTATCTTCTAGATGACTATCTAAGGCAGCTTCATCATAGATTATTCTATCTTCAAATCTGTAAGACCAACCTGACAATGGTTCTCCCAGATTATATACGAATCCTTACACAACAATCTCTTACCGAGGGACTAATCACATTTAGGAAGATTCTGATTCACATTCTGATCATATCCTTGTACTATTATACAGCCCATCATAATTTTTTTCGTTTCCTTTCCAAAATACGCTCATTAAAGAACATTTATTATACATAATTATTAAAATATATATCGGGATTAAATGTCATGTGTTCCCAATTATGTCCTCTGCGTGCGAAATGTAATAAAATTCTCCAAATAAACAATAATCTCAAGTGACCTTCCAGGTAAGTATGGTCCTATGTATTTTCTGCCTGTACATTACATTTTTACGCAGCATCGCGTTCATTGGTCAAATCATTGTACATATAGTATCGTATCAGTGATCGATGAACCGGTGGACGCAATTTTTAGCCAAAGTTGTTATAACGGTTTGTCTAGTTTGTACTAGTTAGAAGTAAGATTGTAGAAATATATTATAAGTCAGTACAGAGCACTTGAGGCGATTTTTCACAAAAACGGCGGCATAAAAATTATCCAAATATTATTATTATTATATTGCTCCTGAACCAGATCACCTCCGATATAATTTGCGTCATCTTTCGACACGATTTTCGCCAGTACTGGAATATTTTTTTGCCTGCCTACTAACTTACATATTTGTAAATGTCTTTTTTTGCAAATATTTTCTACAGGTAATTTCTGAATGAATAAGAACATATAAAAAAGTGTATTAAAAAAAATACAAAATATTATATAATCAGTTAGCCGATGAGAGGGATTAGCTCGTCCTAAGACGATGTCAGAATTAAAAAGAAAATACATTTAAAATCATTAAAATCTACACTTCACTACAGTAATAGGCTTGTTGAAAAAGTATCGATATATCGATATTTTTAATTCAATATATCGATATTTTTAGCCGATATATTTTGATCCGATATATCGATACAAAATATCCAATATCGAAAGTTGTATCAAAAACGATATTTTGTTAAATTTATATACTTAAAGTCACTAGAATCCAAAACCGTATAGGAACGAACGGAAAAAAGTAACTGTATTGGGTCATGACATCTGGCGGTTGAAATTTTAACTATTAATAGCTTACAAATCTATTGTCTTTGCATTAGTATTTGTGATCACCAATACTATCTCATGTGTGTAGGTACATACATAGAAATGTATGCTATTTTTCGCCATTTTTTTCTAAGCCAATGTGTTGGTTCCCAATTGTCTATGATTATTGACTATACCTTGTTCCAAATACGAAGTCCTTTTTGACAGATTAATACGCCAATAGAATGTTACTGAGACGCATACAAACTTTGTACAAACTTTGCATGCGTCTCAGTTTACATATAAGTTAGAAGACAGCTTTTTAGTTTTTGATATTTTTGTAATTATTACGTAATAAAAGTGAATAGTGATAAAAATACCTTAATTTTTATTGATATTTTTGTACATTAAAAAGGCAAATTGTGTACAAAAATTACTATTGAAAATAGTGAGCTGAATACACTATTATTTTAAAAACGCAAAATATCTTGAAAATTTGACCGATATATCGATATTTTTTCCTCGATATATCGATGTCGACATTGATATTTTAATAAATATCGATACATCGATATATCGATTTTTTTTTTCACTTTCGACATCCCTAACGCGTAAAATTTCTTTGGGCTACTGGGCTGTTGTTAATAATAATATTTGGATGATTTGTATAGCGCTTATATTTTAACAAGGATTTGATCAGAATATTTATCTTCGTCGGCTTGTCGGAAAAAATAACGTCATTTAAAATAAATATATATATATATATATATATTCACATATATATTAATTTCATATATATATATTCATTTCGCATTTCCAAAGGAAATCAAAACATGACTACAATGTTGAACGTCAGTTTCCATACAAATGTACCCACAAAGGACTTTACTCAGAGGCACATGTTCATATAGACCAATAAACGCTTATTCTGAATACATAAGTTTTATTTAATAATATTAAACGTAGTGCCAACTTGACAACAACTGCCTTACTGACAATTATGAACGGAGTTTTTAAAAAATTATTAAAAAGTCCATTTTTTTTTTTTTACATGAATACCGCACAAGAGTCCCAACTGCTCCCGTCTGGAGCCAGTGGGACTATGGCATCCCCAATTGGGGTATGTTGTGAGGCTGAAGGTAGTGGGGAGGGGAAGGAGATAGGGAAGAGGAAGGTGGGGAAGTACCTGGCTATTCAGACCTGGTCACCAAATACGGCAGAAGCCATTTCAAGCAACGTTTCAATTCTGAATGGTGGTCTTACACCAGGGCGATACTGAGAGTATCTTCCACTCTGGAACATGCCGCAAATATACTATATATTATTTTAAATGAATAAATTGTGAAATACACAAATTAATCAAATAAAATTTATTTGCCACGCCGGGATTCGATACCGCGACCTTCGGAATGCTAGTCAAGCGCCTTCTTACCGCTGCACTACGCCGGCCGTCAATCGGGTCGTAAAAACACGCCGTCAAATTGGCATTATTGAAATTTTAGTGGTGACGTCACTGTTCGACGTGTCGTGGCGACACCGTAAAATCATTGTATGGGAATGTAGGTATGATATGACACAAGCCATCGTATTAATTTATTCGTTTATTTACATACTGTTTACAGAGATTTAGTTGTTGTGTTTATTGAAACATTATTTAGGCCTAATCTCTTCTTATTAGTTTATCTCTATTATTGAAAATATTCAAAAACTATTGCCCAAAAAAAATAGTAATGCTACTTCTATGGAGAATACTTCGAACAACGGAATTCAAAATGGCGGCAGTTGATCAGCTGATTGCCTGATCCTATAGTAATTTTTCAGGAGTGATGACGTCACATGATTCACCATTACATAGGGTGGTTTTCGGGGATCCTGAAAAATTAAAACTTTGACAATTATTTTAACTATTAAAACTAACTCTAAAAATAAAAATGCAGTTATTGAAGTTAGAATGTCATAAAAAAAAATTGGACTGGAGTTCTCTATTGCAGCCACCGCCCAACACACTCTTGTGGAAATGCGACGTAGAGTTATTTATAAAAATATATACATATATGTTTAATATTGCAAATAAATGATTGACAACCTCTGACAATTATGAACCTAGCTCGTGTTAACTACTACGGAGATTAAAATTTGACAAATCCACTGTAAGACCCTCGAATTGGGGCTTAGCCGGTAGGTATATCCCTTTTTATGAACAGCGTTCAGAATTTAATAATAAGGGGTGTTTTCAGTTCACTGACCCTTTTGAAATACTGTAACTGCTCCTTGAAGGGTGGACGGGAGAAGGTATTGAACGATATGTGATAGAGCGTAGTGATGCAAAAACAGTTTTAAATATTTTTTTAATACGAACAGCATTTGTCATTGACAGTGGAAGCGACCCAGACCGACAAAGAGATGGTCAGACAGTGTTAAAAATGCCTTGTGGGCGTGTTTCGTATTTCAAATGTTTCCTTAATCGAGGCTTATATTTCCAATACAAAACTGTGTTTACGAAATTCAAATGGGTGGAGATCTACGATGTAAGTGAGGACAGATCGCTGGGCTAAACGGAGCATTCATTTCTATTCAAATTTGTATGGAAGGCACTTTGAGTTTTCTTCTTTATTCTATGGTTGAAGTGGATTGGAGTAGAGCGGGAAGGACAGAGTTAGGTTAATTTTTTATACCATATTTACAACAGATAAAACGTCATACGTTGATGCATAATGCATCAATCCAATATTTATTTATTTATTTCCTCCCACAGCCCAGCCGCAAGGCACCCCAAACCAATAATTAATAAACATAAACAATCACTTGCAACGATGCACCCCTCTCTCCCCCGTGTTGTAACAATACACACTACAATATGTAATGGGATTTTACGCTGTTCCCCCTTCCTAATATACCAATGCAGGGGGAGGACGGCGAAGACGGTCGGTTGGGTGCACTAGATTGGGCCGGGTTGGGTTGCATAGGGATGACCCGCGGATCACACGCTCGGGTGGAGGAACCGGTCATGGATTTATTATTATTTATTAACAATGCTCGTAAGCTAGGGGGGGTCCGCCCTTGCGGACTTTTTAAACAGCGGAGCTTTAGGGTAGAGATCTCAACTCAAAAGCGCTTGTTAATTAATTTTATATCAGATTGATACAAAATTGAAGGATCTGTTTTTATATTGTGATTAGCTGAAGTCCCCGGCGTTGCCCGTGTTTAACACCGAGTTTTTAGAATTATAAGACAATCCCAAGTCCAAAAATTTTATCGCGAATTATCAAAATTCTGCTTTGGCGCCGCATCCGCGCCCAAAAAGAAGAAGATGGAGAGATATGTAATTACTAATATTAGAGGAGTTTAAAATACGACTCGTTTAAAATAGAACAAAAATCTCGTGGAAGGCGTCTTAAGTATCGTTTAAAGAAACATTGTGAATTTTTTTACTTTTTTTACAACTATAACCTGTAAAATAACTGAAACAAACGTGTTTATAATAATTTTCTGAGCATACTACTTCGAGATTTTTTTCTATCGAGGGAATTTCATATAATTTGCGTTTCGGCGTGGAATGCGTCTAGATATCATCTTCGAAAATAATATATATTTTTTAAGAGCTTAAAAACATCAAATGTTTAAGGGAGAAATGTAAGAAATCGAAGAGGTGGGAAAAGGGGATGTTTTTTCGAAATTTCTTGTAGTTAGAGACCTTCCTCTTGTTTTGAAGGTCAAATGTGGAAAATTTCATCAATGTCAGAATAAAACTGTAGATTTGTATTAAAATATAATATGTATATTCATATAATATGTAGATTATTCATTTTATTTATAAATCTTCGGAAAATCGACAGTTTACATTTTTTCAGTATGTACCCAAGTATTATGTAACTAAAATAATAATATATTAAATTAAAAAACACACTTTGTAAAGCACCACTTTTTATTAGAATTGATATTTAACAGCCAACCAGGTTTCGCTCATCTCGAGCTTCATCAGGGCTTATTATAACAACTAAAGATAATTATCTACAGACATACATATATAAAAGAAATTAATATTATTAAAAGAAATTAATATTAATAATAATTATATAGAAGCTCTCGAAATCAAAAAAGCCGTCAATAATAAATCAAACATTATTAACAACCAAATCAATTTATCTGATAGTCCCATCTTTAATTTATTCCGTTAACATCTTCTTAAACAATTCCCTCCCTCTCCCTCCCCCCCTTACTCACCCATCCTGTAATTATTTTGTCTCCCTCTTTTCTATTTGTATCGCTCTCTGGCACCAATAGGGTGTTGCCTATTCTGTTTCTATCTCTTTCACTAATTCTCTTAATTTCTTTTATATATGTATGTCTGTAGATAATTATCTTTAGTTGTTATAATAAGCCCTGATGAAGCTCGAGATGAGCGAAACCTGGTTGGCTGTTAAATATCAATTCTAATAAAAAGTGGTGCTTTACAAAGTGTGTTTTTTAATTTAATATATAATGTCACACCACAAAGTATTTGCTTCCTTCGATAAAATAATAATAATTATGCCATTGTACATGAGAGAACATAATATATACACATCGTATAAGAGTCACTATCTGACTAATTTCAGTTCGCAACGTAATGTACATTATGGTTGAATATTATTTTTTTATTGAAACATGAATGTTTGTGATTGCAATCATCGTATTATTTCTTTGGTCCAAACATATCAAAGTTGGTCCCAATTTTATTCGGCGTAATAATATCGATCGCTGTTCATTTTTTATTTTTATTTAAATAAATGACAGGAAAAAACTTTTATTCAGTGCGTAAGGTAGGCAGGTACCTCTTTTTATTCAATATTGTAAGAAAATAATAATAAAAGTTAACCCTTTCAATTTGTTCGGTTTTCGGAACAACTCATATAGGTCTCATAAAAATCGTTGTATCTGCCTTACTGTCATAGTGAGAACGATGATAAAAACTGTGTTAGAAAGAAAAAAGACCACGCTTTATATTCAAATACAAAAACTAACCACAAAAGAAGTAAAATGTAAATAAAGAAATCAAATTTTTGAAACGCAATTTTAAATAAATTTATGAAACTTTGGATATTTTTTATTAATTACTAGCTTGCTCCCGGCATGCTTTGCTATGCTATTCAAAGAAATAAATTGTTTCTCCCTGCATGTCCATTCTTATGCGTCCCCGTTCCATTCCCCTTTTACTTATCCCTTCCACCTTCCCTTTCCTCGTCACCCTTCCCGCGAACCCCACCTCCTTCGTTACCCTCCCCCACCTGACTTCCCTCCCTGCCGCTAAAATATATGAAATACACACATTTTCAAACCACTCGCGCACCACTTATAGTTATTTTTTTATACAAATTTCATAACATCATAATGCCAGTTATGATACATAGAAATACTCTTCTGCTAAAATGCAATGTTCTGTATTTTATCCTTTCAAAAACAATTTTTAGTTTTCGGATACGTCCAGAAATATTCCATTTATTTGGATTTTATTGTAAAGTGGAAATATTTCGACCCTCTGAAATAGTACGGTCGAGGCCTGAGGGGTTAATTTGATCAATCGACACTTCCTATTTTGCAAGCCTGCAAATAAAACGTATATAAGTATTTACACAGATTATAAAAAAAAAATCATTAAAAAATATTAAAAATGTTCAAGATTCGATCCAAATTTCAAAGTTTCCGACCGGACCGCGCGTTCAAATCATTCACACTGAAAAAGCAAACTTGACTAAAAACCTTTAAATAATTTATGTGTTCCTCTCTTTGAAAAACCAACAACATCGGATCCGTAGAATCAACATAGACGGACAGTAAGTACTACGCTTATAATAGCGAGTTTAAACTGATCAATTTTACTTGATACTTTTATTGGACGACAAAAATTGTTTAAAAAAACTTGTTCAACTTAAGGCACCAGACAACTGCAATTTTTTTTCACGTTTTTTTTTCATTTTCTGAAAGATGCTTTTATTAAAAATGCTCTCACCAACTTTTTAAAAAGAAATTCCTAAAATTGAGGGAAATATAGCATTTTACGTGAAACCGTTTAAATGTTGAATTAATCCTTCGGCAAAACTTTGAACGCGTTTTTCTTGAAGCAATGTTTTTCAACCTGGTTGCCAACATGTTAAAAAAAACTGTACATCCGATTTGCATGTACCAAGTCTTAAACTTTTCGAAAATCCAGTCTCTATGGCAACACGTAGGGGAATTTTGAATCTGAAAAAAGAAAAAAAAAGCGGACCAGCGAATTTTATTTCCGGTTTTTATGGAAAATTTGCATCGTTCCTAAAAAAAAAATAGAAGAGGGCCCTTTACAAAAAAATCCCAACGTGGTGGTCCCTCAACTCTCCCACATAGAGACTGGCTTTTCGAAAAGTTTAATAAAGACTTGCTTTTTTATGTTATCAGGTCGAAAAACATGGTTTCGAGAAAAACGCGTTCAAAAATTTGCTGAAGGGTAATTCAATATACAAACTGTTTGAAACCGCTTCATATAAAATGATGTAACTCCGTCAATTTTACGAATTTCCTTGAAACATTTGACGAGAGCATTCTTAACAAATGCATCTTTCAGAAAATGAAATAAAAAAATGACAATTTTTTTTATTTATAGTGTGGTCTGGTGCTTTAATATTGCCACGTGAAGTTTGTTTGTTTGCAATTCGATATCTAAAAGTTTACCAATTGGAGTGTTGAATGGATTGATTTTATGGGGTTACATGAGCCGTCGGTTTGGTTCCGCGGTTCGGTGGTAACGTGCACACAATACAAAGTACCGTGACGCGGGTTCGAGCACCGGGCGTGCGCTGCACACGTGCGCGACGCACGAGCGCGCTGGAGAGCGAAATACATTGCGTGAAACGAATCAGCCACGTTTTTACAATGCGTAAAACTCTGTGTCATCTGTCAATATATCTGGAGAATTTTAAAAGTAATCTATGTTTAAAAAAAAAACGATAACGTCCATAAATACTCAATTAGAAACTTATGTACTATTACTTGAATAGGTACTAAATCCATTTCGCAAAGTATTTTTTTTTGTAAGAAATAAACAGCTTTTACATAAAATACAAAGATAAACATAAGTATATATTAAATCAACCGAAGTCTAGCTAAAAAAGACTCATGCTAATGTTGGATGGATTTGTGAGTCTTATTGTGTCTTAAAATTAATAAGGGTGAGGAAATGAGCAAGTGGAATATAGGAAAAGGATATGAGATGCTCCCGATATATTCCATATTCTCGTATTAATCGAGCGAACGATTTACTTCTATTCGATATTTAATTTTTGTGTTATATTGCGCACGGTTCCATGCCAACTCAATGAAACCAACTCAGAAAGGGCAAAAAGCTATGAAAAAATAATTTTAAACCTAACCCAACTTAACCAATATTTTTTATCATCACTCTTAATGACTTTTCTGAGGTGCTTCTGACACGTGGGCAAATGAAATAAATTGGACTGTCATGTTGATCTTAACAACTCTGGCCCATAAGCTTGTTTACATGACAATGTAACATTACTAGATATACGTATGACGTATGAGGCGTACCTGAATTATTAACTTTGGTCAAAAATTAAACATCATGTATGAAGGGAGCAGATTCGATGTGATTTGAAAGGTGTAAGTTTAGTTTATAATTTGAGTGTTTAATTTTTTTAATTCTTTCATTGGATTCATTCATTCTTCGATTAATAATAACATTAATCGTAAACTAGCAATGTTTCTTGATAAAAAGAATAGTTCTATCAAATGGATTTTTACCTATTTGAATCTTAGTCGAATATTATTTATTACTCTACGGCACCTTACATGGCTATTCGTATTGGCGTATTTGTATAGAAAACATACTGTCTATGCTATGTAACTATGCCAAATACGTCAATACGAATAGCCATGTAAAAGGTGCTAGGGTTAGAGGTGTAGGTTTATCTCAATTTCATTCCCTTATTTTCTAGCTGTATTGGCATTTCTATCAATTATGTACCAATATTTACAAGCATCAACGAATCATGAAATTGTCAATATTAACAGTAAAATTGGGGATGATATCGTCATAAATCGCCCTCTCATTTACTATTTAGTCAGTTGAGAAGTGAGTCCATATTGCAGAAAGTACTTTTGTGTATTTTGTACGTAAAGAGGGGAAGCTTTATCTATACTCGGTACCGTTCTATATAATACAGTACAGTGGATGTAATTCGATTTGCCCTATACTCAAGACAATCCGGCCCGCACCCCCGCTATAAATTACCAAAGAACGACCCACCCCTAGCAAGGCGGGGTGGGTACTTGGCCGAAAATAATAACACTAAAACGTTTGGAAAGAATACGAGATAAACGTAACGTATCGTCACACGGATAAAACTTATTCGTAAGATGAAAATGGAAGAATGGTAGAAACTCGTTTCCCCCGTTGAAAGACCACCGTTCAGAATAGAAATGTTGCTTGAAACAGCTTTAGCCGTGTTTGGTGACCTGTCTTTGAATAGCCAGGTACCAGTCTGTGAGTTTTCAGTGAGCTAGAGTGCTAAGATTGAAAACTATGACGTTATTGATGTTGTTGTAGCTGAAAATGATTTTTTTTTTCAAAATTTCAACATTTAGTATGAAGATTTTCAGTATTCTTCTAAAATGTGGATGCGCCGCATCCACATTTCAGTATATCTTCATACAAAAAGTAGAAATTTTGGAAAAAAATTGTTTTCAGCCACAACAATATCAATAATACCGGTGCATAGTCGGGAAACACGCCAAATGCGTGCCCAACATTTATACACGGTTGACATTTGTCACATGAGGACGAGTCGTTTCTTCGACTCGTTCTTGTGTTCAACAGCTCGGCTGTGGAATGATTTGCCGGCCTCTGTGTTTCCTCCTTCCTACAACATGGGTCTCTTCAAGACCAATGTTCATTCCTTCCTCTCCTCAAAAAGACCCTCCACACAGCATCCCAGATGACATAGCCCTGAGGGAAATTATTTTCCTCAGGGCCTCCTGTGTGGAGTTAATGTAAAAAAAAAATATATATATATAACGTCGTAATTTTCAATCTTAGCACTCTAACTCACTGACCGCCACTGCCAAGTACTTCCCAAAATCTTAAAAAAAAAATACAAGTGTGCAGTTCACACGCGGTAGAAGTGAAACCTTCAGAAAACTAAAGTAGACAAAAGTGGGGAGGCTAAGGAGCACCGCACAAATAGGAGAACGATTATTCTTATCTCACAGACTTAATCTGATAGCTGTAAGTACGGTTTGTTTCTTTTTAGTGTCGTTTTTTTGTTTCATCGAATTTCGAATCGCAACGCTCCTAAAGAAGTTTTCACTTTAAAAAAAGTTTTTTTTTGCCTTGTAAAGGGAATATTTCATAATAACGATTTGTCAGTCGATAGTTCACAAGGGCGCAATTAAATTCGCCAATAATTATATTTATTCAATGCATAACATACATACAACTTACTCAAAAACTCTACTTTCCACGATATCTTGCTGAAATAAAAATCTGCTTTTTGGTATTCATATTCAACAGGTTTTTTTTACAAACAACTAAAAAAACACGTGCATCTAAAACATATTTCAGAGCAGTATTTTTTTGGAATAATTTGACTAACATCCGTACATTATTCAAAACAATTTAATAGGGTTAATGATCTTCAGTAACCTTGCCGAATGAACAAATTAAAAACTACGAAAAAAACCTAACTAACAAATTAAAGTAATGTTAAAAATGCATAGTTCTAAACGCCGTGAATTAAATCGATTAAAAATTAGAGTTAACGTAGTGCAATTATCGTAAGAGCTATTTACACGGATAATTTAGAATTATTATGATATTCGTCACGGTCTTTTAGAGCTACACATCCAAAAATGCCATGAGTTTATAATATGATCAAACTTTAAAGGTTTCAGAACAATGATGTAATAATGAATAATAATAATAATAATAATGGCAGATAAAAAACCCCTGATCGCTTTAGTCCTCGATTGCTTGAGGCGGCCTTTTGCTGAATGTAGCAAAGTTCCCTTGGTACACTTTCGAAGGGAAGTTGGAAAATTAAGGAAGAAAATGAAGGAAAATTGGAAAATGGGTTGGAAATTTTTTATAAAAACATCCGTCTTTTTGGTTTTTTATGCGATGTTTGGAATTTTTTTATGATAAACATTTCAAAAATTTCTTTCCGGAAAATTGCTCGGATTTGGACGGGAAATTGTATAAAAGATTTTGTAACTGAGAAATTCCAAGTTTTGTAAATTTCCTTTGTGATCTTTTCTCATCGGGGATGATGTTTGAAAATTTCAATGATTCTTTTTGAAAACACCAGAGGGCGCCACTATCGTTTACAATAATCCGAAACAGTACAGACATTAGCGTAATAATACTATCGGATTAAGACTTCATTCATAAAAAAATCAACTGCAATAATTTGAATTATTAATCAATGTTGCTGACAATCAAACCATGAACTTTGAAAGATCCAGACCGATAAAAGCTCTTATAAGTTACAAAGCTGGGACGGAAACCCCTGCCCAATACACCACAGATCAACTTCAAAAGCTGCTGAAGATGTGACAACGACATCCATGGCATAGAGGGAAGATCCTTGGATCTGGGTTCAGATGACGCGGTTTCCCAGAAAAGGAAAATAAAGTAGTATAATTTTTTCACCCAAAGAATTTAAATACATTAAATGCAGTATATCTCGTATCTCGTTCCAGGGCGAAAGATATTCTCATTATTTATACGTTTACTTATTTACTTTACTTATAATTGTTTTAAAATTTGCATAATCATTTTATTCACAACTAGATCCATCATATTTGTAATTTAATTCATTCATATTGGCGTTATAGAAAACCAGAGAATATAAAAAAATAAGATAGGAATAAAATTAATAAAATTAACGCTCTTCCAACAAATCCAAAGATAAGTGAAAAAACGTTAAACTTGTGAACAGTAAAAAGCAAAAATCAACAGTAAAAGAAAAAGTAAAAGGTAAATGGGTGATTTAAATTTTAATCCTTAAGAAATCGGGCGTATTTTACCAGAAGGTCAAAATATTTCTGCTTTGCAATAAAATCCAAATATTTTAAAGAGTTTATGCTTATATTTTTATAAAGCAATTGAGTAACAATTTTATTTTAATTCTACTCAATGGAAACGGTAGAAAAAGCTTCAATTTATCCAAAGCATATTTTTTTGTATTTACAATGTAAACCGATTTGCAGTACCTAAAGATCAATTAAAAATAGTGATTTATCCATCAATTAATTTGCAAAAAAGTACCAAATCGCCAAAATTTTCCCCGTGGTGCGGGAAAATGAATCAAAATCGAAATGTTGCTTGCAATACACTGCCAGGCTACGATCAGACAAACTGAATCCTTGACAAAATTCAAACAAGATACGAGTATAAAAAAATGGATTGTAAGCATTGGACGCCACACTACTGCAAATATCTGTAAACAGACATAACTAATCACATACGACCCATATAAAATAAATTAAAATAATAGAATCATGTCAAATTTAACTCCATAAATACATTAGACAGAATTTAATACTTTACTTCATCTCCTTCAACATTTATAAGATACTCGTAAGTCTCTTTAAAAGATTTACCCACTCTTCCAATCACCTTTCTGTTTTAATTCTATTCAAATTAATATGTATTTTACCTTAAAAATTCTTGTAACTACGATATTTATTCATACACCTCTACACATGTCTCGACACAAGTATATTCTAGTGACACAGGCATAAAAAAAAACAATGTAAATATACTTTTTATAGATAAATAAAATAAAAAATAGCCACCATGGCGATACTCGAGTTTCTGCCACCCAACTCAGAGAACAATAATAATCACGCACCATCGCAATACTGAATGTGTTCATTATCTTCCAAACTTTTCAAGCACATTATAAACGTATCACAGTTTCGTTACGATTCTCACGCGAGCATATGGCATGCGCGGACCACTCGCCGCCCGGCTACGGGAATCCGTCCGACGATTATGATTCGTGTACTAGTAGTGGATAGGTACCATCCATTACTCATTATTATTATTACTTTTGAAAAACCGTACCGCAATCGGTTGTAGGACACCGGTCGGCTGCCGACAAACCGGTCTGGAGCCGATGTCCCTAAATTGAAGATACCGTACGGATATCGTTGTGAAGTGCCTTATAATAAAATCAATGTTGTTCTGCGCACGATTCTATTATGAATAATAATACTGATCTTGTTGCTAAAGCTAAATTATAAAAATCACGGGAAATTATAATTGCAGGATTGCTAATATGCATATCAGCTAAAAAGCGTAGACCCTTGAAATCTGAATTTACTTGTCGAGATTAACCGTACGAATTACAAATTACACATTTCAAATACAGAATTAAAATATTGTTTAGACAAAAAAATATTATATTATAGGTAGGTGCTTCATTGTTGGTCTTAATTCAGATACAATTTTGAAAATGACAATTAAAATATTTTTCTGTGAAAATATTAAGTGTATCACATCCATTTTCCTAGAAATATTTCGACGACGCAGATCGATAGAGAAAAAAATGACATATTTAACTCAACTTTGTCCTTTACAGCATTTCAAATTTCCGCTACCGAAATCGATGTTTTATTTTAAAGATAGAAAAACATTCCCGGGTAACGAATAACCTGACAATTTTTGAAAATTTCCTAGTACCACCACAGTGTTGCTTGTATCGTGATGGAGGACTTTGCCAGCTGAGGAATCAAACACGCAACTCCTGGGTGGGACACAAACGCGATCCCAACTCAGCCATTGACCGGACAATATGTACTAATTATTCTTTTTCTTAAGTCGGGTCATTTGCTGAGGATCATGACCTTCCAAGTCCAATTTATAATTATAAAAGGTAGAAATCCAAGTGCATTGAACCCGAGTTACATCACAGACAGCCTCCCTACCTCAATTAGTCGGTATTTTTTTTTTACATGAGCTCCACACAGGAGACCCTGATGAAAATTATTTCCCTCAGGGCCTATGTCATCTTTGGGGATGCTGTGTGAAGGTTTTTTTTAGGGAAAGGAGGGAGGAAAGGAAGTTCTGGGAAGGAAAAGGGGTTAAGGGGTGGGTAGGAATCTGGGGTTCAGTGTATCCCGGTCAACCGCCTCCAAGACCTAGACAAACCTCACCCCATGAACCCGGGCTCCCTTGCTAAATCACCAAACGTAGCGAACCACTTGGGGTGACCTATGGCAGAGGTGTTATTAGTTTATCTAGTTCTACATACATTTTAAAATGGTTAGAAACTACAAGAAAAAAAACACAGAGGGAAAGTTTCGCAGAAAAATTAAAGAAGTCTTTCGCGGTATGCGAAATCAACAGGAAAAGGACAATATCTACGAAGCTTACAAATAAAAAATAAGGCAGATATTCTTCTTTGGATTCAATTTGGTATCAATTATGTTTTTTTTTGTTTGTAACAACTTACCCCCACGAGAGGCATGTTAAATATTTTTATGTTTAATTTTATTATTTTATATTTTTTGGGACCTACAATTTTCATTGAAATAAAATGTTGTGTTGTTCATAAAGGTGTGCACAATCTATCTATAATATAAAAATGAATCGCTGAATGTGTTGCTAAGCGCATAACTTTCGAACGACTGCACCAAATTGGATAATTCTTTTTTTTGTGTGTTCGTTATTGTCAGGTGAAGGTTTTTATAAAACTTCCGGTGAGCTCTAGCATTATGAAATTTGTATAATAAAATTGCTATTGGTGGCACGTGAGGTTTGAAAACTGAATGTATGGAAAGCGGGAGGGAGGGAGAGCGAAGCCGCGGGCAAAAGCTAGTTTATAATTAATATTCTTTTGTTCCTATGAATAAACGGTCGTCCAATAATTTTTTTTTTTACATTTTTGTAACAACTAACCTCGCCTCCCCCTACACAGTTACCTTCATAACACAAGGAGGAAATCTATATTTGGTTGTATTTTTGTAACAACTAACCTCGCCTCCCCCTACACAGTTACCTTCATAACACAAGGAGGAAATCTATATTTGGTTGTATTTTTGTAACAACTAACCTCGCCTCCCCCTACACAGTTACCTTCATAACACAAGGAGGAAATCTATATTTGGTTGTATTTTTGTAACAACTAACCTCGCCTCCCCCTACACAGTTACCTTCATAACACAAGGAGGAAATCTATATTTGGTTGTATTTTTGTAACAACTAACCTCGCCTCCCCCTACAAAGTTACCTTCATAACACAAGGAGGAAATCTATATTTGGTTGTATTTTTGGTATAATGTAAAAAATGATAATAAAAAAAATTATAATATTCAACTGATGATTTCCCAATGCCTAATAATAATAAATAAAACAGTAGATTTGTATTTAAATTAAATCCACGCTGCCTGCACGGTGTCCGTCCGCCCGCCACAGATTTTTTTTAACAGGAGACTAATAACTTCCTTGGTTGCAAAAAGTGTTTTAACCTAAATTACATAAACTAGCGCCATCTATAAAAGAGCAGTTTATGAATTCTCTGTACCACCTTAAGTCATTTTTTTAAAGATTGCAATTCAAGCAATTGCAATAGGAGAATCTATCAAGTTGAAAAATAAACCGATTGTCAATGGTTGCACGAGTCTATAAATTGCCAGACAAAATTTGTCTGTCAAAACAGAAATGGCAAAAAACAACCAGATTACGTTTTTAAATAAAATAAACTTCGAATGGTGCTCCTTCTATTAAGAGCCCCCAACCCGAATTTCTACCGATTTCTTACATTCTTCCCTTAAACATTTGAAGTTTTTAAGCTCTTAAAAAATATATATGTTATTCTTGAAGATAACGCAAATTATGTATATGAAATTCCCTCAACAGAAAAAAATCGTAAAGTATGCTCCAAAAATTATCATAAACACGCTTGTTTCAGTTGTTTTACAACTTATTTGTATGAAAAAATCCAGTGTTTCTTTAAATGCTGTTTAATACAATGCCAGCGAGATTTTTGCTCAATTTTAAACGAGTCGCGTTTTATTAAACATTTTCGCATCGATTTTGTTGCTGTAAATGTTAGCGCTCTCCTCTAACATTCTGAATTTCATATCTCTCCATCTTCTTCTTTTCGAGCCCGGTTGCAGAGCCTTAATGTTACGATAGATATTAAAGTACTACCTAATATATCGAAAGTCATTTTAGCAGTAATAAACATAAAAATCGTCTCCAACCTCGAGCAGTCATGAGTTTACGCACGTAGGCGTCAAGAATTATCCAATCATTTTATACGGCCCGATAATATTAGTCATAATGACCGTAAGATGGAAACTAAACACTCTCCCAGGAATTCTATAATGATTATTTGGTCATCGAGACCATGGTCCGTACGAGATCATGTTAGTAGGAAGTTGGTAAGGTTAAGATGGCGACCCCTTCATCCGATGGGCGGAACTGTGAAAAAAAATTCCGTAGTCGAGGGGTGAGGCTCTCGAGGTCACAGGTTATAATCGGTGGAAAATAATCTCAGTATCGCCCTACCGCACAAGAGTCCCAACCGCCTGGAGCCACTTAAGCTATTGCGTATCAGTTGGGGTACCTTGTGAGGCTGAAGATAAGTGGGGAGGGGACCTGACTATTCAGATATATTCACCAAACACGGATAAAGCCATTTCAAGTAACTTTTCGATTCTGAATGGTGGTCTTACACCAGGGCGCGACTGAGAGTATTTTCCACTCTGGAACGTGCCGCAAATACGCATTATACTATTTTTGAATGATTAAATTGTGAAAACACAAATTAATCAAATAAGATTTACTTGCGCTCGCCGAGATTTGAACCTCCGGCCGAGAGCCTTGCGAGAGGCCGAAGTGGGATAGTAAAGCCATAATTTTAATTATTTGGTGCAGAATTCTGTATATTTGGCATTACAAGATTGCTTCAAAGGGTTGAACAACATTTAGCTTCAACAAAAATATTATTTGTTATTATACATTTCGCATTGCTTGTTTCCTAGTAACTCTGTATCACACGATACAAATTCTCTAAAGACAAAACAGTTTCCTTTAAAATGTTAATTTGTCTTCACATTATTCAAGGATAAGGGATTAGGAGGTGGTGGTGGGATTACCCGTATAAGATCCTCGGAGGAATGACCCTCATACCTCTGGGTGTATGTTGACTATCCCGGGAGGGTCGCGGGCACCTGCTTGCGCAAAGAACGTCAAAGAGGGGTGCATTTTGAAAAATAAACTTCTTCAACAAACTTGATATTGTTATTCTCGATTCAGAACTATGTCCAAGGAGAGGAAGATTGACATGACTTCGGAACCGAAATAGAATTTTAATAAACTAAAAAAAAAAAGTGTTTTTGGGTAGTATAAAAGAAGGTTATACACTTGCCTGGTACGAGTGCAGTTCCATAGAGTAAGTAAATTAGTTACGATTATGCCTTCCCTTCACACTCGCTTCGGACAGCATACCTACTAGTAACCGGAGAACTTGGCTGTACATATCAAATCAAAATCCTAGCAACATCTGCGCCATACGAATTTGAACACGTATAGAGTATATACTTCTAAGCGTTTACGAATTAATTTTATAATTCGTTTGAATCCATAAGCTGGGTGAGGTATAATGTAAATTACTTAACCCCTCAGACCTCGACCATATTCTGTCAGTAGGTCAGAATATTTCCGCTTTACAATATCTTATGTATAAATATGACTAAGAGTAATTTGCCTGTGTTATATCTGTCTATCTGTATATTTTATGCCTTTGTATTGTAGCTATTTAAAAGTTATTCTTCTGTATCTATTTTGTGTATTGTGGTTTCTTGTTATGTTTGTGATTTAATGTTATATTAATATTGTTAAATTGACCTGCTGACAAACTGCTTTGGCAGTTTAGCGAGTGCTTAAAATGAAGAATAAAAAATAAATAAAATAAAATAAAATCCAAATAAATGGAATATTTGTGAGCGTATCTGAAAACCAAAAACTGTTTATGAAAAGTGATGAAATATGCCTACAAATTTTATTATTAGAAACCACAATGTAATTATTTTGATATTAAAATAGTGAATGTAAACTATAAAAAGTTTTAAAAATGGCCCACCTTATGTTTTTGAAATGAAAACTTATCCGTTGTGATTTGAAATCCAATGATACGAAAAATAGCGACACTGACACAAAGAGACAAACACATATAAATTACCATAGGATTTAGTTTGCGAGATAGTATTATCGGTCTCCTCTTTTTGCGGTGCTTATACCGTCAATAAGATTTACGTCTCTTGTGCGGTGCTTCGTAGCCTTCCACTCTTTTGTTTTC
This sequence comes from Limnephilus rhombicus, assembly GCA_929108145.2. Classification (NCBI taxonomy): domain Eukaryota; kingdom Metazoa; phylum Arthropoda; class Insecta; order Trichoptera; family Limnephilidae; genus Limnephilus; species Limnephilus rhombicus. Next base: position 8,670,424 of record OV815296.1, read on the forward strand.
TGAAAGTTTCACTTCTACTACTAAAATTACTGGTAACGAAAAAAACATATTTTAAACGTTATCACTTTTTTGTCGTTTCACGTAAAGCTTATAAATAAAAATTCAAAAAGTTTCATAAATTTTTTTTCAAATTACGGTCGGAAACCTTGGGCTCATCATTTTTTTAAAATTATTTTGCGGTTAACTTTTAGATGTGAATATAAAACATGGTATTTTCTAATACCGTGTAGATTATATTTCTAACTATGATAGTAAAGGAGACACAACGTTTTCTATGAGACCTTATGAGTTGTTACGAAAACCAGACACTTCCACGATACCCTTCTATTGGTTTATCTCTTCAGTGTTGTGAATCGGTAATCTGATTGTAATACATTGCACTTCTATTTTACAGATTAATAAGCAAATTTATTCTATTTTCAGCCAAAAATCTATTCAAAAGCCGTGATCGAAAGATTATTATCCAACCAAAATACGTATGATTAAAGTTGATATCATAAAAATAAGATATTTTTCATTCAGTAATGTGCTTATGTATGAAAATAGTATTTAGGAACCAGTTATGAGTCATGGATTAGTTGGATTGGTTCGGTATCCATCGACATTCATAGTTTTGTATACACACGATGAACATTTTAGAACATCGCAGCGGGAGTCTTAAAACCGTCATAATAATCAAGATTCAAGAGCGGTTATTCTCGTTACAGGAACCATGGTTCTCAGCAATTTTACCACCAACAAAAAATACTGTAAATCGTAGAAAGAAGTTCTTTAAAATGTATATAAAAAACTTAAAGAGCGAGGGTTCGTGCCCCTGATCCGCCGACAATTTTAACCCTTCAAATGTGCGCATTTTGGCAAGAGGTAAAAATATTTCCGCTGTGAATTAAAATCCAAATAAATGGAATATTTGTGAACGCACCCGAAAATTAAAAACTGTTTTTGAAAGGAATGAAATACGCTGTCAAATTTTATTGTTAGAAATAACCATGTAATTTTTTTTTAATATAATTTTTTAAATGCAAACTTTAAAAAATGGCTAACCTCACGTCTTTCCTAACAATTTTTTTTCGTTAGGTCCACACAGGAGGCCCTGAGGAAAATGATTTCTCTCAGGGCCTATGTCATTTTAAGGGGGCTGTGTGGAGGGTCCTTTTAAGGGACGGAAGGATGGGAAGTTCTAAGAAGTAAAAAGGTATGAGAGGTGGCTAGGAATCTGGGGGTCAGTGTGTCCGGGAGTAACAAACGCATGAATCCATCCCCTCCAACTACGGTGCAAGGCGATGGGTAGAGTCCGACTGGAAAGGTCAAAAGATCTCCCTCAACCAGTCTCTCTCGATCCGGCCTGCCACGTAGCAGTTGTGTAGACGCATCCGCCGTCACGACCTAGACAAATCTCACCCCATGAACCCGGGAACACCTGCTAAGTCACCAAACGTAGCGAACCACTTGGGTTGAACTATGGCAGAGGTGTTGGTTACCCAATAAATACCTGCTTCCCAATAGTCACCTCTCCTTTCTGTTGTTTGTTTCGAGACTTGTCAACGCAAGTCAAAGCATTGATTTTTTTGGTGTAAAACGAAATGACTTTCGGCAGTCGATACGCAATATTTAAATGCTTCTTCATGCTTTGACTTGTAGTGTCTCTATATGTACTTTTATATTTTATATTGTCATTGCTATTAATTTTTATGTGCTCTCCCTTCACTGTCATCTCTGTTTTTTTATTCGTGTTATTATTATGTTTTTAATGGACTGTTGTCCGTAAATTAATAAATAAAGGTGTACATTTTAATTTTTATGTGGTTATTTTTTAGATTTAAATAAATATATATTTATATATATAGCGTGTTGTTTTCTCTTTCCAATACCGCTGAGATCGTATTTCTCACTACAAGGGAGACAATAATTTCTATGAGACCTTTGAGAGCTGGGATAAATATGATCTCCTATGATTAAACGGGTTAAAACTCTATTTCTCTTGATCGCAACATTGTCGTTCATAATATGAATACACACATAAAAAAGTGTGCTCTATAAAGGGAATAATTTTCCCCGCCCCGTGATCATATAAACAGCATTGCACGGCCCTTAGCACATCGATAAAGGTTTTGTCGGAAATGTTCGTTTTTTGTCAACGTTCCCGAGCATAAATGCATATCGCCAACGAACAAACGATTCACGTCGACTAAATTAATATTTAAATTATAACAAAACAATACTTTATACGACAGCAAGAAATGCTGTTAAAATTAGTAGGTACCGGACTAATTAGTGACATTAACCAGTTTTTATGTATTATATTGATGCGGTGGTTTCCAGAAGTGGCACTTTTATTTATAAATTATTTGCAGGCGTACTTGTGTGTCAAATATTTGTTTTTTGCGAATAAATCTAGCGTGTGTAAATAGCAACACTCTTACACATCTGCCATGATGATGGACACTGTGACGCTGTCCGAAACGTTGGCTAAAGAGGGAGGTAGCGCAACACGGCATAACACCCCAAAAACAAATAACAAAAATACTTTTGGCCATGAAAATCTAAACAACGTACCAATCTAAATCTAATCTCTTGTACCAGATCATGCGGACCATAATGACAATCCTTTTCGGATGTCACCATCTGTGCGTCAAAGTCGAAATGAATCTCAAGATATACGAAATTTTGAATAAAAGTTTTTTTAAATCGAGTTTCTGATGGTAAAGTGTTTAGGGCAGCACACAAAAGCTTGGCGGGCCGCAGGTTGCTCTAGACCTAGACATAAGGGATGGTAGGTATTTGGACTCCAATGTGCACTGCGATATTCGCTTCCAAGACTGCAACCTTCCTCAGCATCACTCCATACTCATCATACTTCCGAAACACCATTCATCTGCTTAATAACATTCCATTCGTATAATCCCATTAGCTTATCAGACAAAAGCCTCTGGGATCCCATTTTTCCCGCGTTTCCCATAATTCCTCTGGCGGTTCACCAGGAGTGAATTAGTTAGCATCAATAGCGCAGTCCTCGCGCTTATAATTCAACCTTCGTGTGAAACTGGTCGCCAGTTCCCCCTTTTCTTATCTTCTTCCACCTACATGCGCACAATGCGCACTGGCTCGCGTTACCGCTCACGCACACATGCGAACAGGGGCAGGTGGGTAAATCAGGCCAACATGCACCCCTTCCCCGCATAGGTACGCGTACGCAGTACACTCGGACATCTGTTCGGGAGTTATGCGGTGCTTTTTTCAACTTCTTTGGATTAGAGAGTTAATATTGTACGCACTCGTGAGCAACGATATCATGTAAATGGAGTAAATAAAACAGCGAATATTTTGGTTCACGTTGACGCTTACCTTCTCTGATATGAATATATTTTACACCTTTTCAAAACGTAATACAATATCTTCCTTCCTCGACATCCATATTTTTGTAAAGAGAAAGACAAACATTCCCGGGATACGAATAACTGAAAACACTTTTAAAACTTCTACTAGCATCGTTACAAGCGGAAGGTGTCACGTTTTTTTTCACGCGCGGCGAAATTACGGTTTTGACATGTGATATTTTACGTGCGATTCATATTGTACATAATGTATATTTTATGGCTGTTATTTGCTTTTTCTATGTACAACGTACACTAAATCAATAAATAATTATGCATTCTTGCAGGAATTCGTGTTTAAAACGATCTAAATTAAAATATGTGACAGTAAGTATGTAAAAAATACATAAATCTGACAGGAGATAACGTCCGTTATCTAATAACGATCCCACAAAAGATATAGAATCGCTCGGCTGATGACCAATTCAATCATCTTTATCTTTACTCTTTACTAAGGATAAAATGAAGTCGCTCACGCTGTATGTGCGCTTAGATCTTTTAAACTACGCAACGGATTTTCATGCGGTTTTCACCAATAGATAGAGTGATTCACGAGGAAGGTTTTTAGGTATATAATTTGTCAAGTTTTTGTGTAAATTGGTTGAAATACATAATACATCTGGCCAAGCGGCAGCGGGCAGCGGGCAGTGGACTAACAAACGGGCGGTGTGGATTTGATTTAACAGATGGCGTTGGTTATAAAGGTTTCGTTAGTATTAGTATAATTCCTCATATTCGGGTTGCTAGTATTAGTATAATTCCTCATAATCACTAGTTATATTGTTATAAGGGCTAGTAGACGAACTGAACTCACGCTGCCTGGATGGGAACCAGACGCATTTTGTAATATAGCCACTAAGCGGTCAGCCATTGGAGTGTGGGCTCCCTCTCTCTTCGCTGAAGTTTTAAGAGATGCGTTCTTATGCGCACCCACACATCTCTGCATCATAGACACTTTCATTCACGAAAAAACCAAACTAATTTAATTCTCACTTATAAATCAGGGTTGTTTTCGGTTAATATAGGTATTACACATTATTATTGTTTGTTTTTAAGTCGGAGATCATGGGTTCTTTAGGATGTGGAGACAGATTGGTTGCTTGTACTCTCTGCATATCCACGACAAAACATTACTTTACAAATTGCACAATTCAATACATGTCGAAAACGTTTTTTGTAAATTTCAATTTATTAGCGGTTACATTATCTCGTTAAGTGGCTCAAAACAAACGCGTGTAGGGAAATTTCAGGGAGCTATGGTACGATGGAAATCGCAAGTAGTTAAATCGTTGAAAACCTAAGGAAAATATAAAACTGGATTGGCATAGTTCATTTCTTTGAAAGACCCAATTAAAAACACAAGGTGAATGAAGGATAGAGCAACCAAACTGTCTTAGGATTTAGACAAAACTGCACGAAAAGCATTTACTGAAGCTATACAGACAGTAAATTTTAAAGTACAGTCCGCGGGCCCTGGACGCCCGTCCAAGCGATCGCCGCGCCACTGACCGCAACCCATTATTATACGCCCATAACAATTAACGCCGAATTACAATTATTGAGACAACCGCCGCCATATTATTGATAATTTCAGGAAACATTGGAGAAATTTAATTATCACACCGGCACGAGTCAACATTACATTATCAAATAATTAAAGTATCCAGCCTCCTTGCATATATTATGCAGTAATGATAATATGTAGGTATCGTCATCTGTCAGAGGTAACGCAATGGGGACCATAATATCACTTGCGGCCCAGGTGATGATGTGAGAGCATAATATTATTATTATGCTAACTGCATGTGATCGATTCTTGTCATGCATCAATCACAATAAAGTCGACGAAAGTAATTTAACTCCTCAGGCCCCGGGAATAATTCTGTCACAGTATACAGAACAGAGCAATGAGATGTATACTTAATCAAATGAGAGAGGAGCTACTCGTAAATTGGATTCCAATAAAAAAGAGACGTTAATGTGTTCATTTTTGTGCATTAAGTTATGAAAAACCAAATGCCCAAATACTTTAAGGGTGAAATTGTTTTTGATAGAGATGTACATAATTACAAAACAAGAAATATAAATAGAGTTAGATTGCCACATGTGAAAAAAATCAAAATCACAGAACTTCCTAATGTATAGAGGACTAAAGATGTACGATGAAATGGCTGAAAGTGTTAAGAATGAAGAAAAAATTTATGTATTTAAAAATAAATGTTATGCTTACAGTAATATTTAAATTTATCAAATGAAATTTTACATTGTGCTTATAAGTTTATATTTATGTAGAATAGACTAATTCAATAAATAATAAATAAATAAAATAATAAAAGGTAAGAAAATTTGCAATAAAATCCCAATAAATGGAATATTTCTAAATGTATCTGGAAACCAAAAACATTCACCTTCTATATTTGAATATAAAGCGTGATGTGTTCTCTTTCTACAACGTTTTTTCTCACCATGACAGAAAGGGAGGTATAACGATTTCTATGAACCCAATGTGAGCTGTTCCCTAAAGCGAACAAATTAGCCTGAGGGGTTAAGATTATAATAACATAACATGGATATGTGAAAAGTTTGTTATTTTTAGCCAATTTGTAATTATTTATTGCAGATATTATAGTAATTTATGAAATTAGCTTCACACTTATTAAAGACTACCTTTTTTTCCTTCAGGCCTTGTGTCATCTTTAGGGATGCTGTGCGGAGGTTTTTTTGGGAATAGGAAGTAGAGAAAGTTATGGGAAGGAAAAGGGTATGAGGGTTGGGTAGGATCGGGGTGTTAATGTGTCCAGGAAAGAATTAATCCATCCCTCCCACTGCGGTGCAAGGCGATGGCTCGAGAGAGTTCGGCTGGAGAGGTCAAAAGGTCTCCCTCAACCAGTCTCTCCCGATACGGCCCCATACACAATAGGTGGGCAAACGCTTGAGCCGCCAATAACTAGATAAACCTAACCCCATGAATCCGGGTACCCCAAACGTGTCAAACTACTTGGGAAGGCCTATCGCAGGGTGTTGTTTATCCAATAAATGGCTCCTGGAGCGGCGGTACCCGTACCGCCTCCCAAATGAATAAGAATATAATAATACAGGTTGTTGCATCAAAAAATATAATAGTAAAGAGAACCAAGTCCGTACTAATGTCTAAGGGGGCATACCTTAAATATGTGAGCTCAAAGGGAGGGGGGGTGGTCCAGCAAAATGTCACGTCTACTTGAAGAGAATACGCGAAGTGGCCCAAATTTATCTCACCAAGGGGGGGAGGGGTCTAGATTGGAAGAAAAACTGTTCACGTAATTAATGTATGTCCCCTAACTTAAGAATGAAACCATCGTAAAGTCCTGAAGAAGATAGGCTAGAAACTGGAGTCCATAGAGAATATTTGTGGAGTTCAACCCTGTTATAACCCGGGATATAGCGACGCGATGATGACATAAACGGACAATTTTTAAACAATTATATTGACGGCCGTTGCTCCCAACTTTTAGATCGATCAATCTGAGACTCCGATCAGCAAGTGATTTGTTTAGTAACGCTCGATTCACATCTTGGTCGGAGAGTTGCGTCGGGAAGAATATTTGTGCATTTGATGAATGTTGAGCCAAAATTCCAGCTCAACAGTTGATCAGTAGGATTGGGAACAACGGCCGTGAGTGTGCAGTTTAGAGGAAACTGCTAATATATAACTTGTCCGAAGAGAAGATTATAAATTTGATCGAACATTCAAGAGATTGTAAATAAACTTTCGATAACGATGCGTTCCGATGTATTACAGCATATCGCTCGCCATATATTCCAATTGGGAATGTACGGCGAGAGATATGCTGAAATACGCCAAGCCGCGTATATTATAGCTGTGTGTACACAGCTTAACCGAGGCGTTACTATCTATAGTGGTGGTGGAGGAGGATAGGTCGCCATTAATCACGATCCATACAAAAACAACCTACAAATGAGCCGAGTCACCAAAAACCGCGGAAAATTAAATTCAGCAAACTACGGTCTGCTCACAAACGAAACCGTAAAAGCATTATTAAAAGGCCAAAGAATAACAATAAGATGCATAATAGAAGTTGGCCGTTTGAAATGGCCGCTGAGCGAGCCTCGAACCGGGTACGCTCGGTAGGTACCTTGCTGCTTAAACTACTCGGCCACCTGCCGTTTGTAGCATTGCAAAAAAATTAACCGCACTCGTATTCGTACAGACATAATGCTGTATGACCACCTTGTAGAGGAGGCAGTAGATGGTTTCTGTGAGTTCACAAAGGTGGCCCTGAAAACATCTTCATCAGCCACTATGACATTATGTTTTTATCAGTGTGAATAGACCACTTGCATGGATTTCATCACAAAGGCTTGGAAAAAAGATTTTTTTACGAAAATGTTAGTATTTTTTTTTTAGAAATGTACGTTTAATTTTTATTTTTAAATAAATATATCCTTTATTTGGGCCCGTGACGTCACTACGTGAAAATGTCCCGTCTCCGAAAATGTTTTTTTTTTTATATGGCTACACTTTTATTTCAGACGAATTTTTGAATTTGACGTTTAACGTTCACTAGATTTATTGTTTGTTCTCTGCGAACTTATCATTTGGATCGACTTTTTGACAGATGTTATGAAGAGAACCCCGTACCTTTTACACTGTCTGTACGTATTTTAGAGGTATAATGGTAGTGGTGCTGATTTTAACAAAATCAAATTTTATAATATTCTTATTTTTATTATAATTTACAAGTACAAGTGTATTACATTGGATTTAGTAATATAGACGTTGAACATTATAATGATTTATGATCAATAAGATGGATCAAGGAAAAAATATTTATGAGATGTAATATTTTTGGTATAACTCGTTATTCTCCTGTGCACTTTCTTGTGGAAAATGTTCTTTTTTTAAATGATTTTCGGCTATACAATTATCGTTTTTTCGCACCCATAAAATTATGTCCCGTCTTTCCGGTTTATAAAAAAAATGTTCTTATTTTTCGGATTGAAATTTTCAAAAAATCGTCAGGGTTTCAAAAATAAGATTTAAAAAAATGCAGAATGTCTTAGAAAATTTGCCTAAACCGGAAAAAAAAGTGATGCAAGTGACTTATTCCGCACGAAAGTGCAGACAAATTGGTGCTGCTCCCGACTGTCTGGAGCGTGTGACTATGGAATTCCTGATAATTGGGGTACATTGGGAGGCTAAAGTTAGTAGGGAGGGGGAGGAGATAGGAGGGGGAGAAGAGAAAGATGACGAAATAACTAGCTATTCGGATCCGTCAATATTTGATCGTGATCCTTGAATTCGTGAATACCGCACTATGAAATACCCAATTCTTGAGGTAAGAAGGCAGGAAAGCTGAGGTGAAACTGAAGGCAGTGGGGAGAGAATGAAAACGAGGAAGAGAAAGGTTGGGAAGTAGTTAGAGCTAGTCACCACACACGACTAAAACTATTTGAAGCAATATTTCGATTCCAAATTGTGGTCTTTCACCACGAACTTGTCACAACAAATCACTGACATCAATCTACTGATTTATTATAGACAATTAATTACTTTATCGGTTCATTTTGTGTTGAATACCCGACAGTTGCACCCCGGCATACTTATACAAAATATACAGTCGGTTTAGGGAAAATGCGGTATGCCTGCTTACACAGAACATAACTAAGTTTCCCCGAATGGATGTGTGAGATGATATACCGTCAAATAACAAAATTTTAAAACATATTTTCATTCAAACTCAACAAGGAAAAAACTACTTGTCTACATACTTTATATACCAGCGTATAAGAACAAAAAATCGACACTGTTGATATCCATACTAAGTTATTTTTTAAGTATATTTTAGGTTCGACATTAGAAAAAAAATTAACAAAATATAAAAATTTTGAGGGGGCCAATTGTCGGGTAACCGTTTCCTATATTTAGAATCTTTACTTTACAAATAAAATTTCAACGAAACTTATGAAAGGGTTTTCAAAAATTGTTTATATAAAACCGTATCTGACCGCAACGCTTCCTCTACAACAATTTCATCACCTGTACACAGCCAAACATGTAAATTATAATACATATGTATACAGTATTGTTGCAAATACTGTACAGCTAAAGGGGTGCATGTCCGAGAACGTTAGAATAGCGGTCTATTTCCCATTCTCTAGTGGTTAAATTTAATGTTACAAAACGTAATAAATACACGCGTTAAAGGTGACCATCGTCAAAGAAACTTTACTTTAAAGATTTCTATGGTGGTTTTTGGTAATTTTAAACAGATTTTATCTCCAGATCAATAACATCAATAGAAATCAGATTCTCAATGAAAGTTTGATCTAATTAACTTATTGGTAGAGTTTATATGCATACATAAGATCCTCCTGTGTAAAATTATGTTATAAGCCATTCTACACTTTATAAGTACTTTCTCAAAACACGTTAAACGAAGTAGTTATCACAAATGTAAGGTAGAATGACTTTTAACATAATTATATACAGAGAAGACTTCTTTAACCAGAGATTCCTGACAATATTTGGAGCAAAAAATACGAGTGAAATTTTGGTCTCTGGAGACATTTATGATATTTATTTTTCAAGGGTAAAGTTAACCTTCCAAAAACTGGGCGTACTGTACGGGGCCAGCAGATACTTTAATTGTACACAACTGCTTACCCTGTACAAATCACTAGTGCGCCCCACGGTTGAATTTGGCAGCCACCTCTGGTCTGGAGCTCCAAAATACCTGAAAAATACCCTCAACTCTGTGCAGAAACGGGCGGTCCGGTTGATAGATTTTCCCATCTTAACAGATGGATTGCAATCTTTAGAGCTCAGGCGTCGGGTGGGAATGCTATCCTTGTTCTACCGGTATTACAATGGAAGATGCTCCGATGGACTAGCGTCATTGATCCCTTCGGCACCGGTGCATAGTCGGGAAACACGTCAAACGCGTGCCCAAAATAAGTACACGGTTGACATTTGTCAAATGAGAACGGGTCGCTTCTTCGACTCGTTCTTGTGTTCCAACAGCTCGGCTGGGCAACGATTTGCCGGCCTCTGTGTATCTTCCTTACTACAACATGGGTCTCTTCAAGACCAATGTTCATTCCTTCCTCTCCTCAAAAAGACCCTCCACACAGCATCTCAGATGACATAGGCCCTGAGGGAAATTATTTTCCCCAGGGCCTCCTATGTGGAGTTAATGTAAAAAAAATAAATAAAATTCAGCGAGTATTGGACCGTTAGGGTTAGGGTGAAGGGGATTGGACGGTTACTGGACCGAATGACTAGTAATGACCATGACATTTGTTGATGTGTGTATTTCAATGGTATTAAAATTTAAAAAAAAGTTTTTTTACCAAAATGAAAATAAACTAAATAAAGATATTCATTTTACGATTCAATTTTTTTGTAATATCGCCCTATTACTAGTTTTTAGGAATGGTGGTAGATAGTTTTCGCTACAGACTGGAATTGAATCTGCAACAATATTTCAGGAAGTCAGTCCGTAATGTAACCACAAGGCAATGGCTCCATTCTACGAAATGGGACACCTTGTGGTTGTGCAGTCAGATGCCTTCGGAAAACAATACCATGATGTATGTACGAACCTATTATTCAAATGTTTGTAAACAAACCATAATTATTATGGTTCAGAAGATAACTTATGGAGCGGAGCGACAGCGCATTTTAAAACTATTTTTTTTACATTTGCTCGAGATTTTCAGAAGATCATTTTTTAAGTTTTTCGCCAACATTAAAAAAATTATTCGTTCGAATTTTAACATGGCGACATAAAAACTTATTATAGTGCAATGCTTAATATATATATCCAATGAATTAAAACCTGTATTTTACCGTTTATCTCATATTTGTAGGATTAATAAAAAAAAGTATATAAAAAATCGTCAAGATAAAGCATTTCAATAGCTTCATTTTAGGTCCAAAATAACAAACGATAGAACTACAAATATTAAAAAAAAGCCTAATCAGGGAGTTAATTGTCTTTTTTTGATCTGAAAAGCAATCGGAGATATTTAAAATAGCGGGAATATATGGCAAATCGCTCCAGTGGATAAACCATAATTATTATCGTTCCGGTAATTCTGTTTATTTTTATATTCAGACAAATTTGAAACATCACAAAGAGAATGCGGTAAACTAGTCCCAGCGAGAGCTCGTACGGAAATTAGGGAACGTACCCATACTACGTGACCCGTTCAGGGGGGGGATCTTCAAAATACCACGCTTGGTCAGAATGAGCGGCGGTGGGCTTAGGTTTTTAGTCACCGGGGGAGGGGGGGGGGGGGGGGGGGGTTAAAAATTGCAAAAAGTGGGTCACGTAGTATGGGTACGTTCCCTTATCGAGGTTCGTCCTCTTCTGTCGTACGCGTATTTTTAAAAACGAAAAAGACAGAAGATACTACCTAGAACCTAGAACCATGACGTCGTGTAACGATCTCTCGCTGGGACTAGTATACACAGCACCCAAACTGGAGCACAGAAGAAAAAAGTTAAGGTAATGCTTGACCCTTAAAGCTTATTTGTTCGGTTTTCGGAACCCTCATATATGTCTCATAGAAATCGTTGTATCTCCCTTACTTACAATCATATGAGAAATATGATTAAACAATGTTAGAAAAAGAAAAGACCACGCTATTCAAATATAAAAACTAACCGCAAAAAAAGACTAATGTAAACAAACACCTTTATGAAACCAAAGTTTTCAATCACATTTTGAAATAAATTTATGAAACTTTGTGAATTTTTTATTAATTATTTTTACATGGTACGACAAAAAAGTGAAGTGATAATAACGTTTATAATACATTTATCTAATAAAATATGTAAGTGTTTTTTTTTTAGTTATCAGTAATATCAGTAATATTAGTTAGAAAAAAAAACGTAAGGTGAACCATTTTTAATACATTGCGTGCAAAATTTTCGCATTTCAAAAATTGTATGTTTATTTCGAATTATAAAATTTGAAAGCGTATTTTATCATCTTTCAAAAACAGTTATTAGTTTACGGATACGTTCAGAAATATTCCATTTATTTGGATTTTATTGTAAAGCGAGAAATATTTTTAACTTCTGAAATAATACGGTCGAGGCCTGGAAGGTTATGAGTTAAGAGACATCTTACTCTAGTCTGTCGTAGATGGCGCTAGTTTAATTATTTTAGGTTAAAACACGTTTTGCCTCGAAGTATTAAGATGAGAATTAATTGTTTGCGCCTGTACACTGTACATACTCAATGGATTGGATTGATTCACCAATATAATATTGCATTTATTAGCCTCTCTTGAAAGATTTTAGTTTGTTTAAGGACAAAACTATTTATTCATATTTATATTGTGTATGCACACGAGCGCAAATAATTAATTATTCTTAATATTTTAAAGCATAACGTACAAAAAGTGTTTTTTTCCTAAAACTATCGCCACCTGTGAAAGAGTAGATTTTTAATTCTTTTATGTATCACCTTAATACGGAATGGTCAATCAGAACAAAAAAATATCGAACTTCACCCACACATTCTCAACCAATAGGAGCCTGTTCATAATCAAAGCGGCCAATGAGCGCAACTTGATGCTTCGTAGGTACTGTAAGTAGGTAAGGTTTCATTCTATCTCATCCTCTCGCAGGCTAAATCCTATAGATGTATGTGTTTGTCCCTTTTTAGTGTCATTTCCGTTCCATTGAGTTTCAAATCACAACGGTGCTAAAGAAGTTTCACCTCAATAATCTAGTCATCGAGTCAAGTTTGCGCGCACTGTTTGAAATCTAAACTATCTCCCATCTAATCAAGTGATTTGATTCCCCGGCTACCGGCTTCACACGCAGGTTACACGCACGCATGTTTTAGCTTTCTGGCGACCCCTCTCAGTGTAAACACCTCTTTACGTGCACAAATTTCTACCAGATGCACCATGCTCCAACAGCTGTCATTATGGAGTTCAGAGGTAGTGAACTAATGGTGTGGGATCTTTTTATGGCAAGGCTGATTGAATCTGCTCTACAAGACTTCTTGCAATAATATATATATTTAAATATTTTTATATATAATGTTGACTGTTTCTTTGTTTGTCCCTTATGCGTTCCTAAACCGATCACCCGATTGCGAAGAAACTTTGATGATTTGTTGTGTGCATGCCCGCAAAGGTATCCTCTGGCAGTATGATTTTTTTTAATTTTAAAAATTACAATAGGTGGCGCGCGAGTAGTTTGAAAATGTGTATATTTCATATAGTTAAGCGGCAGGTAGGGAAGGCGGGATTGGGAAGGGAATCAGGGAGAGGAACGAAGGAAGGGTGGTTTGCGGGAGGGAGGGGTCTGAGTTCAAAGCAAAGCTAAAAACTCATCTCTTCAAATTGTCATATCCAGAAAAATAACTGCATTTCTTCAGTAGTTTGTCATTACACAGTCCATTATTTGCTTAGATTGTTTTTAAATATTTTTCATAACTCACACTGACAGCACGGGCAGTAATCATAACAATGTTTGTTTGTAAATATGGGTTTGTAAATGTAAATATGTATAATAGTCATAAATAATTATTTTTAAGACATAAAATAATACGTTATTAATAATACGATTAGAGCAGTTTTGTACTCAATTATAAAAATAAGTATAGTTTTAAGTCACTAGTCATATAGGTCTTAGTTGTAAGTCATTACATTAGTTACCAATCTTAGTAATAAGCCACTTGTAATATACATATATGTATAGATTAAATGTGTAAATGAATTGTAAAGCGCCCTTGAGGTGATTTTTTCACGAAAATGGTGCTATAGAAATTATCTAACAGTTATTATTATTATTATAAGGCGTGGAAGGTGAAATGGGAATGCGGGAGTGTTCGCGGGACGGAGGGACGAATAAACTAGAGGGGGAAAGCAAAACCTCCTAGATCACAAGGCCGGGACACTCATTCAAATTAGCCTCCTAACTTGTATGGGATCCCACAAAAATTCTCATTTTACATTATTTTTACTTTTCATACAAGTTAAAAGGCTGATTGGATTTAGTGTCCTCGCCTTGTGATCTCGGAGGTTTTGGGGAAAGGCGGAAAGGAAACGCGTGAGAGGAAGGGGACGCGGAAGGGGAACGGGGTGCGGGAACGGGGACATATGGGCAGGGAAAAAACATTTCTTTGAGTGGAATTGCAACCCATGTCGGGTAGGCATTGCTTATGTGCCTATATATAATGCACGCCTCTGGATGAAGAAAAGAGTGTGCGAAGACAGAGCTGTTTCAGGCGTTCGATCCTCATTGTCACTTAGTTTACATGCACATTTTCAACAGGCCTATATTCATTTTTTTTAAATTACGCTCGGTTTCCGAAGACTTCCCATTGCTGGGTAGCCCCCCATGTCAAATATAACGGGACAGGTACCCACGCCTCTCCGGGGTGACCGTGATTTCAAATCGAAAATATGGAAAAATTTATAATACATTCATACTTCATAAATAGGAACCTACTACAGGGTGGCCACGGAAGGGTAAAAAAAATTACAGAGGTTTTGGTTTATGATATGACACTGCGTTTACATTTGTTTTTAATTAAACCTTCGTCCTTCCGTAGAAGTGAAACCTTCAGAAAACTAAAGTAGACAAGAGTGGGGAGACTACGAAACACCGCACAAATAGGAGACCGATAGGCTATGAAACTCCGCACAAAGAGGAGACCGATTATACTATCTCATTCTCTCGCAGGCTAAATCCTATAGATGTATGTGCATGCCCCTTTTTATTGTCGCTATTTTTCGTTTTCACTTAAAAAATTAGTAATTAATAATTATTTTAACTCCATCTAACCCAATTTGGTTACTTAGAACAGAAAATCTGCCTATTTAGGAACGAACATCGACCTGACAAGACATAAATAACACTTTCAGTTATTACCCAATATTATTACTATGTCATTTTTGCTACATAAATATATCCAAAGTAATAAAATCAATAAAAAAATATACATATTGTGTACGAGAAAACTTTTCTATGTACCTATTGTGTGTATGTAATTATGTTCCTAATTCTTTATTAATGTCAAAGCGTATGTGTATTAAGGTTCCATGCCAACTCAGAAACACCTCAGAAAGGTCATTAAAAGCTATGAAAAAATAATTTTAAAATAGCCGGTAACCCTAACCTGACTTAACCCATTTAACCAATTTTTTTTTTCGTCACTCTCCTGAGGAGCTTCTGAGTTGGTTTCATTCTGAGTTGTCCGGTCACCGTATTATTAATGTA
Organism: Limnephilus rhombicus; assembly: GCA_929108145.2. NCBI lineage: Eukaryota > Metazoa > Arthropoda > Insecta > Trichoptera > Limnephilidae > Limnephilus > Limnephilus rhombicus. The sequence goes on from OV815296.1 coordinate 8,686,048, forward strand.
GAACTTGCAGACAAACAGCCATGTGGTAGCTTTGCAGTATCATCTTTTTTGATTATTGTAAATCCTGTATAATCTACCTTTTAAACATCGAAATGTTAACAATTATTACAAGCAATAATTGTCAGCCTGAGACACTCATTTACATTGAAAAATCTTCCGAGAAAAGATACTTGCCGCCAACGGGACTTGAACCCGTGTCCTTCCGATTGCCGGTCGAATGCTCTGACCACTGAGCTATGGCGGCTTATCAAATACCCGCCAAATAATTCAATATATACTAGTGTTTCATTCAACAATTACTGCTTGTTATATATTTTTTTTTTTTTTTTGGTTCAAGTCCCGTTGGCGGCAAGTATCTTTTCTCGGAAGATTTTTCAATGTAAATGAGTGTCTCAGGCTGACAATTATTGCTTGTAATAATTGTTACCCTTTGTGCTATGCATAAAAATCTTGTCTAAACGTTAGTTTATAAATTAAAAAAATAATCATCGAAATGTTATTTAAAATTACTTCAGACATGTTCAATAACTTGATTCGAATACCTAGGTTCTTCCTAGGAAATCCTCCGCTTCACACTTGTAGCGGAGATGTGGCAAAATGCTTAGGTAACAGAAGTTTAATTAAAAAAACTGCCATCGTAGTTCATAGTCACTAGTCAAAGTAAACCACGGTAAACGACACTTACTTCAAAAACTAAGTAATATTCGTGGGCTCAGTTATCCAGTTTTTTAAAGTAAAACTTCTTTACGCACGCTTGACTTGGGGGGCGAATGCTGGTGAATGCGTTACGAAAAGTGGTGATTGTTACGAAAAGTGTGATGCGAACGGTGATCGTTGGCGAACGGTCGGGCCTTTACGCACGCTTGACTTGGGGAGTGATAAGGATTAGGATGGTCACCCCAAGATCGTAGGTCACCCCAAGGTCGTAGATCACCCCAAGGTCGTAGGTCACCCCATGGTCATATTTCACCCCAATTTCATATGTCACCCCTAGGTCATAGGTCAACCCGTTCGCTACGTTTGGTAACTTAGCAGGGATACCTGGGTTCATGGGGCGAGGTTTGTCTTGTAGTTTTACTTCAGTCGTGTGGTCTAAAACACTCGTTTTTTTTTGTTTTTTGCCACACCACGGGGAACGTTGAATCATCGCGCTGCATCCCCACCGTTTGTATGATCCAAGGGTGGCCAGGTGTCGGAACCCTTATTTCGGGCGAACTTTCTACCTGCCAAACGGCACAAGAGGGTGGCTGCTTTATGTTATGCAGATTTTTTTAAGGGTGCACTGCGTACCATTTTTTGTGCATTCGCCTTTTTGATTTGTAAAGATTCTCGTATCGAGGGGGGCACGGCACTAAGGCGATGGATTTGGATGCATAAAATTAATGTTTTGTTTATTTTTTTTTATTATTACTAGATGAATGTTGTAGAAATGAGATCCCTGAGGCGTATGTGTGTTAAAACCACGCAAGGTCGTGTGAGAAATGTGGAGAACAGAAAAGAATAAAAGCCTAATAATGTAAGCGTAATGAGTAAGATTAAGAAAGGGAGGCTCAGATAGTTTCGGCATGCAGAGCGAATGAATGAAGAAAGGAGTGTAAGGAGAATATGTGACGCAAATGTGAATGGTATAAGAAGTCATATATAAATATATCATATCAATACATGGCATGATCAAGTGAATCAGATACTTGAGTCAGGCCATGTCAAGAGTCAGAATAATAGAAGAATACCTATGAGACAATGTATGAATGTGAATAAGGCAAAATGTGCCAAGACCGAGTTGTTTGGCGGTCCGTCCTCTATGCCTACCCCTGCAGGGAAACGGCGTGGCGGTTAGTTAGTTATAAGTAACAATTTATTGGATAACCAATACCCATGCAATAGGTTACCCCTAGTGGTTCGCTACGTTTGGTGATTCAGCATTTTCATGGAGTGCAGTGCAAACGTGCGTTTGCCCATCTACTGCGTGGCAGGCCGGATCAGGAGTCTGATTGAGGGAGACCTTTTATCTGTCCACCAATTTCTCTCTCGGACTCTCTCGACCCGTCGCCATGAACTGCAGTGGGAGGGATGGATTCATACGTCCGTCACTCCTGGACACATTGATCCCCAGATTCCTAGCCACCCCTCATACATTTTTCCTTACCAGAACTTCCTCTCCCTCCTCTCCACACGGCATCCCCAAAGATGACATAGACTCTGAGGAAAATTGTTTTCCTCGGGAGTTTTCCTCGGCCCCCCTCTGTACGGAGCTGATGTAAAAAAAAATTAACTATTGTTTATAATAATATTAGTATGTAAATAACTTATATCATTGATGCCGCTATTCCAAATTCCTATAATATTCAGAAAACTGTTTCTGAAAAAATAAGAAAATATACAGATTTAGGAAATGAGATTAAAAGAATTTGGCATTCTCAGACTATAAAAATATTACCATTTGTTATTTCGGCTACTGGCATTATCCCTAGCTCTCTCATTCCAAATTTAGGCATATTAGATTTGTCAAAGAATTTATATATAAAAATGCAAAAATCAGTCATCTTAAATACATGTAGGATTACAAAAGATTTTTTTAAATATTTATATTGAGGGATCAGTAGGATTTATAGGTCCAATTAGGAGTTCCACCGAGCCGAACTCTCTGGTATGAAACTCTCTGGAGTCGGTTAATTATTTTCCCATTTGGTCTCTGGTAGATTGACATGTTGTTCTTGTATTATTTTGTATTTAATTACTTACACAAGCGAGTGTAAAAAACTGTTTCAACGTGCAATAGAGAACTCCAGTCCAATTTTTTTATTTTTTTTAATGAATAAAGACCTTCAAACTTAAATAACTGCATTTTTATTTTTATAGTTAGTTTTAATAGTTAAAATAATTGTCAAAGTTTTAATTTTTAAAGACTCCCAGAAACGCACCGTATCTATGGTGGTCTTTACCCACCGTCCCCACCGTTAGTTTTTTACTTTTTAAGTTGTCATTTTGAATCAGTGATGTCATGTCGAGGGAAATTTCCCTAGATCTAGGGGAGAAAAATATTTTTTAGGGATAAGGGAAATCAGGACAAAATCTAGGGAAATTTCGAACTCTGGCAAAAATTTTGGTAATTATCGGTTCGGACTGGCCACGCTTATTACGAATAATTTTTAGAAAAAAACTTTAGATTCGCCTTAATTACTATAAAAGGAAACTTTTTGGCTTTGGGGCGGCGGAAAATAATGCATTTTAATTTTCAATTGCATAAAACCAAAATTCACTTCGCGAACCGACGCAGCGAAAATCCGCGGCCGTAGCTGTCACTGTAATGGACTGTAGCTGACTTCGTGGGATACCTACATGAAATACCGCGAATCACAAACCATGTTACACAAACCTAGCGTAGCCGCTAAGCCACTTGAAAACTGGGATGTTTTTCTTGCCTTGACGCGAGTAGGCGTTATAAAGGGCCACTTTCTTTTGTATCACAAACCATGTTACACAAACAAGCCCGCTAGACAAATTTCATAATTACGCGCCTTATCCCACGAAGTCGGCTACAGTCGTATTAGCTCTTGTTAATTTATCAAGGATACCAACATCACAGTGACATGTACGGCCGCGGATTTTCGCTGTGTCAGTCGCGAAGCGAATTTTGGTTTTATGCAATTGAAAATTAAAATGCATTATTTTCCGCCGCCCCAAAGCCAAAAAGTTTCCTTTTATAGTAATTAAGGCGAATCTAAAGTTTTTTTCTAAAAATTATTCGTAATAAGCGTGGCCAGTGCGAACCGATATTTACCAAAATTTTATTACATATGACAGTATTAGAGGAAAGGAAGCATATTCGGAATACCATTTATATTTTAGGGTGCAGAAAATAAGATAAAAATGTTTTTACGAATAAAAGTCGATGAAAATGTTAAGAAACTAATAGTTTATTAGGAAACGAGAACAGAAATCCAAAAAAATTATTACAGTGCTCTTGAAAAATAAAAAATTAAAGAATGAGAAAAAATGCGTTTTTTTAAAAGTGCATGTAATTCGGAATAGTGTATTCCAAATTATATTCACTTTTAATATTTTAGAATATAATAGTGTGTTGTTAATTATTTGCAATAATCACATACATACTCTTCTGTTTCGCATCCGGCACATTCATTGTGTACCCAGAGGTTGCACATTAGGCACTTGACCCAAAGTTCTCCCCTTACATCCTGACTGAAAGGACCATTGCAGAAAAAGCACACTGCGTCTTCATCGTTTGGTTTATTAGTTCCAGGAGGGATGACTATGTCAGAAGAGGAACTGTCATCAACTAATTCCGATGCAGAAGAATCCGAGTCAGTAGCAATATCTGTCGTTTTTTTCTTTTTAGAATTTTTTGTACCCTTGGGCTTGTTCTTGGCAGTCCTCTTTTCCTGTTCATCTATTAGTTGCTTCTTGTATGGAGAACTTGATATAAGGGTTGAAACCGCTGATTTACGCCCTCTATTGGATGTTTTTTTCCTGGTTTGCGGAATCGGGGAAACATCAAATGGGGTAATGATAGTGCGATTGGGTCTTCCACGCGAAGTTGACGGCTGGGGTTCAATCGCGACCGAGGAAGGACTTTGTTCTTCGGGTGGACTTTCCATTAAAGCTAATGGACGTGCTTCAACTTCCATCATGGGTGTTGTTGACGCTTCTGCACAATGCTGGACTTCAGACTCTTCAATTTCTGCAGCAAGAAAGTCAGCATCGCTAAAAATATGCCGGTTGAAGGGATAGATTCCACTAACTTTGAATCCATTTGCGGCAATCTCTCCGGTTTGGCATTTGCGATAAGCATTTCCAAATAACTCCGTTATGTCATATACTGACAAAGGTCGTGCGTTATTACGTAGCCACATACGAATTTCTTCACTATAATAGGCCTTCAGAGGACTCATGAATGACCTGTCGAGGGGCTGAATTTTGTGTGTGCAGTGAGGAGGGAGTGATATTATGGAGACGTGATTCACTCTAGCCAAATCTACAACCTCCACGTTTTTTGTATGGCTATAATGACCATCCAAGATTAACAAAACCGGAGAGTTCTCGCTTGGTTTAGTTTTCTCAATGAAATGTAAAAACCATTGGGTAAATAGGTGAGTTTGTATCCACCCAGATGGATGACATACTCCAACAGATCCAGCCGGGGCTCCTTTCATGAGCTGTAGATTCATATTTTTGCGGGGGAAAATTATCATTGGAGGCACATATATGCCTGATGCGCTCATACAAACAACAATAGTTATAAGAGACCCTCGTTCAGCCGAAGTTAGTGCACCGATTTGTTTTTTACCACGGCGTCCAATGATTTTCGGGATTTTACTTTGAACGATAGATAGTCCTGATTCATCTACGTTGAATATACGGTCGGCGGGGTAGTTTTTTTCTGAATACACATTTTCTAGTAGGTCGTAAAACGTGTCCAATTTTTCTTTGGTAAAACCGATGGCTCTTGCAAACGAGGTTCCTGTAGGTTTTCTCATAGATAACACCCTTTTGTGTCTATTTAGGAAGCCTTTCAACCAGTATCTGCCAGCAATTCCCGATTTAAAAGGAGTTGGATGATTATTTTTAACAGCCACTTGATAAGACAATCGTCGGATATCCATTTGTGTTAGACCATAGAATTTTTTTTCCATTACAAGGGCGTAGTCTACCAATTGTTTTTCGAATTCTGCACTAAAAACTGGTTTTCGGCCTATTTTCTTTGAGGTTAAAGTCAAAGGGTCCACATCTTTTTCAGATACGAGTCGAAACAAAGTAGTGCGTGGGACTTTAAAGTGTTTAGCTGCCTTCAAATATCCCATTTTTTTATTGCGAACAGCAGTAATGGCTTCACACATATCATCCGAATCCCATTTCTTCCTTTTCTGGTACAAATTTGGTGACGATATCTCTGTGAAATTAAATAAAAGTACTTAAAAAAAATGAATATAATTTGGAATACTATTCCGATTTTGCATCACATTCCGTATTCCGAATTAGCAACATATAACCCAAAAAATCTTTCTTATATCACATGTCAACGTATTAAAAAATGCAAAAACGAAAGTCATACTATAAAAATATAATTCTTTCTGAAGTGATTTCATTTGTAATGTTATAAAATAGTTTGGAATATGGGGTGATTATATTGGATTAAAAACTCACCGAAAAAGTTTTGACAGGAGCAACTTCACAAAACACGTCAGCATTCATCCGCAGACACAGGAGAACTATTATACCGGCCGAAATCAGGGCTCACAGCTTCGACTTTCAATAGTTATAATTATTACCGATAGATTCCGCCACCCGAACCGAAGATAAGACGGTATTCCGAATTACCAACAGTATTCCAAATATGCTTCCTTTCCTCTACTGGTATTATTTATATATATACGTATATATATTTTTTGGAATTCCTATGAATCTTAATTATTTTTCATGTACTTACATGCCATGTTATTTTTAACACTGACAACTCAAAATGATATTAGGGAACGTACCCATACTACGTGACACGTTCGGGGGGGGGGGTCTTCAAAATACCACGCTTGGTACAAATGAGCGGCGGGTTGCTTATGATTTTTATTTTGCAAAGTGTTTTTTTTTAAATTTGGAATTCAGTTTCTAATTCACTGGTGAGTGTATTCGTACTTTTAAATTATTACTTCACGTAGCAAAAAGTGTTTTATTTGGAAAATCACGGTATTATTAGTATATTTACCAAGTTCCGATATCTTTCCAATTAATTATCATATTAATTAACATATAACAGGATTAGTGTTACACAATCAGGTGGCTACGTAGGTAATTGCGTAAATGTGAAATTCTAGGGAAATTTCACTTCTAACTGTTGGCAACACTGTGAAGAATCCAGAATAATCATGGCGGATAATGACTTTTAGGTGTGAGGTGTGTTTTTTATTCAAGATTAACTGCTTTTAATATAGAAAAACATTGGTAAAATGTCCACATTTCGCCGCTACTGTTATTGTATTTAATCAAAGTGCAATATAAAAACAATAAATCATCTCTTTCATTGCAAATACATGTGACATCGTGTTTTGTGTCAGGTGTTACTTTGTAGGTACATTGTTTTATGTATAATACATACAGAAACACTGGTATTTATAATACACTGATCATGACGAGTGTGTAACAACTTGTATAAAAAGCCCTATACTAAAAACAATTTGAAAATACATAAAAACAAACGTCAAAATATGACACGACTTTAACCTCAAATAGACAACGTTTATTGCAGATTGTCCGCAAATATAGCCCTTTTCGTAAATTGTTGAGGGCCTAAATTATGTTTCAATAAACACAATAACTATTATTTATCTAAATCTCTATAAACAGTATGAAAATAAACCAAAAACACGAAATTTTGAATTGCATAGGTACGCGTGCACTTCAAGTCATTTCAAATGTCAATACAATACAATACACAGGTGACAGGTTAACTGTGACGTCACGGTTAACCATTTCAGTAATGCCAACTTAACGCTGTGTTTTCCGAAGAGGTTTAAAAATGCACTTTTTAATAATTTATTAAAAACTCTGCATTTAATATTATGAAATAAAACTTATATATTCAGAATCAGCGTTTCTTGGTCTATATGAACATATTTTTTTAAAGCCATAATATTTTTCACTGGAGTTCCTTATTGCGTAGCGTGATTTGACTAGATGATCATTTGTGGAAAAAAATGTGTGAAAGGGTTTAGTCTTTCCTGTGGGGAAGATTTAACCCGGACATAAAAGAGATCATTTTAAATATAAACTTCAATGATCATTCTTAAATTTCGATATTCGACAATGTAACATGTTTGTTATCTTTTAACATGTACGAGTTATTTTTATGTGAACACAATTTTTTTAATCTCTTATCACCTTGGTACAATTTACTAATGACAACTTCATACCAATATTGATTTGATTTGGGCTCATTTATCGCAATCAAAAGTTGCATAATAATAATAAATAAAATACGATCAATTGATAAGATTACTACGGTGGCGTGATTTTCCCTGAAATTATTCGTTTTACCCCCTCAGGCTGATTTGTTAGATTTTGGGAACAGCTCATATAGGTCTCACAGAAATCATTGTATATCCCATGTCATTGTGAGAAATGTGATATAAATGGTGTTATAAAAAGAAAACACCACACATATGCACCTCTATGAAACCAAAGTTCCTAACGGCAATTTGAGAAAAAATTATGAATGTTGGTAAATATTTTATTATTTTTTTTATGAAACGACAAAAAGTGAAGTGACAATAACGATAACAATACAATTTTCTAATAAAAATATGTGAGCGTTTTTAATTTTTTCGTAATCAGTAATTTGAGTTTAAAAAAAAACGTAAGGTGAGCCATTTTTTTTTATGTTTGCATTCATATTTCTAATAAATAACCCGTGTAAGTGTATTTCACCACCTTTTAAAAAGTTTTTAGTTTTAAGTTCAGAAATATTCCATTTAATTGGATTTTATTTCAAAACGGATATTTTCTGACCTTCTGACAGAATATGCCCGAGGCCTGAGAGGTTAAGTTGAGGTTGGGCGAATAGAGCTCTAGGGCTAACAGTTGGGCGAAGAGAGTCGATACTTACAGAAGGCTTACAGCGGGTATTTACTAACTCCCTTTTCAAAATAAGTTATGCTTCACGGAAAGATATGTATGTATCTACTATTATTTTTATGTGATTTTTTTAATCATTATCTCCCCACAGGAGGCCCTGAGGAAAATAATTCTCCTCAGGGCATGTGTCATCTTTGGGGATGCTGTGAGGAGTGTCTTTTTAGGAAAGGAAGGAGAGAAAGTTCTGGGAAGGAAAAGGGTGTTAAGGGTGGGTAGGAATCTGGGGTTCAGTGTGTCCAGGAGTGACGGACGTATGAATCCCTCGGCATACTTTGCGATTTTTTTCTATCGAGGGAATTTTATATAAAAATTTGCGTTTTGGTAGATATTATCTTAAAAAATAACATATATTTTTTTAAGAGCTTAAAAACTTCAAATGTTTAAGGGAGGTTTGCAAGAAATCGGTAGAAATTCGGGTAGCGGCGTCTTAATGATGGTTACTATCAACAGTCAATAGAGGTTACAGGTACATATCATACAATTGACAGAGACTTTTTTTAAATAAATGAAAACATTACTAATTAATCACGTAAAACATTACTAATTTCATCGTGTTATTAACCAATAATCTCGGCTTTACGTACTTACTGTTTTTATCAGGTATTATTTGATTACCTCTTCAATCAAAAGACGAAATCGCGTGAGACACACACAGGGAAAAATTACGATAACGCAACTAAATGTATTTAATCTTTATTACTATGTATTATTAATTATTATTATTACAAATAATACTCTCGTGTCGTCTTTCGATATCTGCCTGAACTTGCACAGAGATAAGGCTGGTGTTGTCGAGAGGTCGAAATTACAAATTATCAATATCATTACATTACGCATACATAATTGAAAGAGAGGCAGTAAAATGTTGACTGGGGTCAATAAACGAAGGAGTAGGTAGTATCTTCTCTACATATCATAAATGAAAGTCCCCCGCGCCGTCTGTTTGTCTGTCTGTTCGCGATAAACTCGAAAACTACTGAACGGATTTTCATGCGGTTTTCACCAATAGACAGGGTGATTCGTGAGGAAGGTTTAGGTATGTAATTTGTCAAGGATTTGTGTAAATTGGTTGAAACATAACGATAATTGTTGGAAGTGTCGGAAAAAGTCAAGCCGCCTGGTAGCTTTCATCGAAAATGCTGCCTAATCCTTTCGGGATATAACAAAACAATTCATGGTGGGATATTCCTCTTTTATAGATCTACAAAAAAGTCTGCGAAGGCATATATCTATCTTTTACGGATAGCTTACTACACCCATTCTATCTTCTAAAAAAATGGTCACGTACATTGCGGTAATTGAAAAGTTATTTAGACGGATACGGTGTTAATCCTTATTAACTTAAATACGTTAGTTACCCCAAGCATTTCATGCACACTATTATAACCTTTCACACCATCTCTACGTATTATAAATTAAAATCCTCCGCGGCATCTGTCTATCTCTTCGCGATTAACTCAAAGACGGCGGTGGTTACAAAGGTTGGATTTTACAAAGTGTTTTATTAGCCACAGCAACGCGTGGCCGGGTCAGCTAGTCAACAATAATTTGTTATTGTTATTTACCGTTCTCATGATGCATAGTGGTCGGGATTTAGTGTAGGTATATCAAAATTAGAAGACTACTGTAAATTAAGGGTTGTTAAGCGCTCAAAAAGAAGAAGGGGGGATAGGTAAATACGAATGTTAGATAGAGCGCGGTAATATTAAAAACGATATTAATGAAGCGAAAATTGTAAAAATGTTTAATAAAAAACTACTCATTTAAAATAGAGCAAAAATCTTGTTCATAGAAAAAGAAAATCATATTTCGATAGATTACGTATTTGAGAATATCTCCATGAAAGGATTTTTCGAAATTCAAATTATTTCAAAAGTTATAGCCATTTTAGTGTTATAAGAACAATTCGCCCGGTTTATACGGAATCTAAATAGAACAAAACTTTAAACGCATTTTTCTCGAAACTACTTTTTTCGAAAATCTCTAGTTCTAATTGACCGATTTTATTGAAATGGTGGGAACCAACAAAAATCAAAAATATTATATTTAAATATTCTTAAAATTCGGAAAGGTCAAAAAATAACTGTGTTTTTTTTTGAGTAGCCGCCATTTTGCGAGATTTTTTTTCCCTGGTTCCTACCATAATGACGTTCCTACCATGATCACTGATAAAGAATCTACCTTTTTTATTTTTCAGATGACCATCGTGATAAGATGGACACCATCTTTTTTCCCCCTCTACTTCAACGGCGTTTAACTTCGTGAAATATAAATTAATAACACAGGTCTACAACGAAAATGCTGCCTGGATGTTTTCAACTGATTTCTAAGTATTTAGGTGTTCTGAAAACTAGAAAACTACTCAAAAAATTCCAGAACGTCAGGTTATTTTGCAAAATGGTGTACATGTAAACATATATAGATATTATATACAATAATGAGTAAGATTAAGAAAGGGACCCTCAGATGGTTTGGGCATGTAGAGCGAATGAACGAAGGAAGTAGTGTAAGAAGAATATACGACGCGAATGTGAATGGTAGAAGAAGTCGGGGACGCCCGAGGAAGACATGGCACGATCAAGTGAATCAGATACTTGAGTCGGGTCATGTCAAAAGTCAGAATAATAGAAGAGAATGTATGAGACGATGTATGAATGTGAGTGAGGCAAAAAGTGTGTGCCAAGACCGAGTTGTTTGGCGGTCCGTCCTCTCTGCCTACCCCTGCGGGGAAACGGCGTGATGGTTAGTTAGTTAGTTAGTTATATACAATAGTGAGCTCTGGCAATAAACATTTCATTGCTAAACCGTTCATCCGATTGAGATGAAACTTTGGGGATTTGATGTGTGCATCCCCGCGATAGGTTCTGTATACAATAGTGAGCTCTGGCATCATGAAATTACGAAAAATTAATTAATTAAATAAAAATGAATTACAGAAATGTATGTACGCGCATAACTTTTAAACGTCTGCACCAAATTGGATTTTTTTGTGTTCTTTATTGTCAAGACAAGGTTTGTATAAAACTACTGGTGAGCTGTGGCATTATGAAATTTGTATAAAAAATTGCAATAGGTGGCACGCGAGCTGTGAAGACTGAATGTACTGGGACTGAATGTATGGAATGCGGGAGGGGGGAGGGGAACTCGAGTAGGGGGTTCGAAGGGGGGGGAGGGGAACTCGAGTAGGGGGTTCGAAGGGGGGGGGGAGGGGAACTAGGGATCGGGGAAGTTTAACCTGAATTTTTAGGCAATAACAAAGACCCTAACTACAAACAAAACGTTAAATGCATTTCAAGCTTTAGGTTGCCTAATGAGTTTAAAAGAACATTTTCTTCATTCCCACCTCGACTACTTTCCAGAAAATTTTGGATATGTGAGTGAAGAGCAAAATGAACGATTTCACCAAGACAGAAAAAAGATACCAGGGAAGATGGAGCATCTCAATGATTGCAGACTACTGTTGGATGCTTCAGAGAGGCCTTCCAGATGCTTCCTACAAGCGAAAATGTTCCAAAAGGAGTCTCAATGGGAAAAAGAAATGTGTTTAGTGCTTACTAATCAATGTATTTTAGATTAAAAAAAAGTTTTGTTAAGCAATTATAAATAAAAAAATAAAAAATTTGTCTTTTATTTTTTATTTTAAGATGATAACTTGTTTAACATAGATACCTACATTGTCAGAAAACGTGACGTTCTGTGACAAAATGAAAGTCATTTTCGGATTCAGCACACCCAAAAACATAAGAATTACGCAAAAAACCCAAAACAGCTCTTAACTTTTATTTTTTTGTAGACTAGTGTAATTTATAAAACAATGTATAAGTAGTTAAAATATTAATGTTTCAGAAGTCAAAAAACGCTCGAAATTCAAGCTTCTAGACAAGAATACCCCCTTAAATAGCATTTAACGAAATATTGATTTTTTGCATGGGTACATATAAGGGTACGTACCCATACTACGTGACCAACTTTTTGCAATTTTTAACCCCCCCCGGTGACCAAAAACCTAAACGTGTCACGTAGTATGGGTACGTTCCCTAACTTGTAAAATAACAGAAAAAACGTGTTTATAATAATATTCGGAGAATATTTTTTTCTATCGAGTGAATTTCATATCATTACCGTTTCGGCGTGGCAAATGTATATATAGATATTATCTTAAAAAATAACATCTATTTTTTTAGAAAAAATTGTTCAGGATGTTGTAAAACGGTAGAACATCGGAATGCGGGGGCTTAAGTCAGTACTGGAAAAGCACCAGTGAGGCCGACATTATCAAATAATTAGAAAAAGGGGTGTCGCCTATTATATTGCTATCTCTTTCTCTAATTCTCAATTTCTTTTATATATGTGTCTGTATCTAATTTACTTTAGTTGATATAATAGCCCTGATGAAGCTTGAGCTAAGCGAAACCCGGTTGGCTGTTAAATATTAATTCCAAATAAAAAGTGGTGTTTTACAAAGAGTGTTTTTTCATTTAATATATAATGTCACACCACAAAGTGTTTGCTTCCTTCGATAAAAAAAGGGTTATTACATTATTAAGAAATTTAAAAAAAGGTATTCTATTATGTATAAAACATGCTACAAAATACTAAAATCCGGCGGCGAATGCTGTTAAAAAATATATTTCTCCAACTTGAATTTCCCATTATTGGAAAAGGATTAATAACCTTCTGATATGTTAAAAGCTTCCATGTGGCGATTTTTCATAAAGACTACGACTATTTTATAAGAAGTTACTCGTACACAATATTATACACGACGCGCCTACCAGAGGCGGTCCCTAACTTTTCAGTGAGCTAGAGTGATAAGGTTGAAAAAAAATACGACATTATTGATGTTGTTCTAGCTGAAAATGAAATATTTCCTGAAAACCTTCATACGAAAAAATTAAATTATGAAAAAAATATATATTTTCAGCTAGAACACGTTACTTTTCATACATTATAGGAACAATCAATGAAATTTAGTACCTAACATAGGTACCTACCTATTTAAAATACATAATAATTCTTGATTAGATTTAAAGTATTCGATTTGGGTGAGTATCGTAGGTTGGTATTTTAATTAAATTCATTAATTTAAAAAGTTTATTCGAAATTTGAATTTGTCATTTTCAAATTGTGTCACGTTTGACAGTTTCGTAAGAGTTTTTGTAATGATTAAAAAACTTTTCAGATGTATTGTCATGTGGTTGTAATAATCCAGAAACATTCGCGACGGTGGAAAGAAGATATGTTGAAAGTTTCAAACATTTCCTATGCTTAATATATATAAACAACAAATAAACAAGCAAACATATATTCATTTTTATATATAGATACGTTCAAAAACAGCGATTTTGTCAGCTGCAATCAAATGTAATGCGAACATATTTTCCGCGGAATCTGTATCTGGCAGTTATCCTAAGAGCAATAGGTACATAGCCAAATGTTAGAGGCTTTAGGAGTTAAGCTCAGAAATCGCGGGTTAAAGTAAGGCAGGAATGACACCCTGAAAAAATATAAATAACATCTCTTATAGTTTTCCGTACAACATTCTGTGCAGTTTCAACCCATTTAAATCGGGCTCGAACAGAGAAGTAAGTGGTATCAATCGCCCCGACAGTATTAACTATATGTGTAGAAGGTAGGTACTAGGTACCCACCACTCGCATTTCGGGTCATAAACGTCAAACGCAGGGGCTATAATATAACTTCCCCCAACCCCCACCCCCACAACAATAATATTACAAGGGAAAAAGGGGTGGCCAAAATGTGGGGCGAGAATTACCGACATTCCACTTAGATTATGGTTAGAGCAGATTGAATGAAACGTTTGGATAAAGAGTAAGTTTATATTGTGAAACTATCACTGCTTGGAAATGTAACTAAAATATACGAACAAATTCTCTGAAAACCATGAAAGAAAACAGTCAACCTTTTAAATCTCATCATAGGAAGTCAGGAACAGATTTATGATACAAACTCTGGAATATGAGAGAGAGAAGTGGGAATTTTCAGAAGAATGACGAACGAATAACAAGCACGGGTTGTTTCACAGAATTTGAACAATTATAATTATTTATCATGTTAATTTTCAAGTTCTATGAACGTTCTGTTATTATTTCAGTTCTGTGAAACACCTGGCCCATAATGAACAGAACTTGAAAATTAACTTTGAAATATGATGAATTGTTTAAGTTCTTTGAAACAAATGAATTTTTTAAGTTCTTTGAAACTGGCAGATACATACAGTAAAAAAAACTCTTAGAGATGTTTATGTGCCAAAACCAAGTAACACCGTAGAATGAATGCACACATTCGAAAATAATGCATGTCCCACGTAAACACATTGAATAAGATTAAGAAAGGTATGTTCAATGGACGAAGAAACCATACCATCAGAATATCATGTACAATCAGGACTTCAGCATAGCGAGTTGAATATTATATCGATGGTATAGATTATAGATAGATGCTTTCATTCCAGACAGAAAGACGTGGGCATTGTCGTAGTGGCAGAGTACACGGTTCGTGAGTTTATAGTGGGGCATATAAACAGATATTCTTCTTAATAGAGGACGCGGAAGAAGTCCCGGGAACCATTTATTGGATAACTAACACTTCTGCCTTACGCTCTGTTTCGCTAAGTTTGGCTTAGCGGGGGTTCATGGGATGCAATTTTTCCGGGTTTTGGCGGTAGATGCGCCTGCCCACTAGCTGCGTGGCAGGCTGGATAGGGAGACTAGTTGGAGGAGACTTTTCGGAACATTGCCTTGCACCGCAGTGGAAGGGATTAATTCATACGTCCGTTACTCTTGAACAAACTGACTCCAGATTCCTACCCACCCCTCATACCTTTTTTCTTTTCCAGAACTTCCTCTCCTTAAAAAGACCCTCCACACTAGAGATGCAGAAGTAAGCAAAAGACCTGCTCCCGACTCGCTAGCAAAGTCCTCCATCATTGCACAAGCAACATTTTACGCCTATAATGATGGTAGTAGAATTTATTCGTAATACAAAAACCGTGTAAAAAAATTAATTATAAATACTACACGATGGTGTTGGTAAACGTATTGAAACCCAGAAAGAGAATTAAATTTGAACAGTTTGAGAAT
Source organism: Limnephilus rhombicus (assembly GCA_929108145.2). Lineage (NCBI taxonomy): Eukaryota > Metazoa > Arthropoda > Insecta > Trichoptera > Limnephilidae > Limnephilus > Limnephilus rhombicus. Next base: position 8,701,794 of record OV815296.1, read on the forward strand.
CGTCTGTTTACGCGAGATCTAGATGGAAAAGGTTTTATTGTTTCTCGACCAATTTCTCTTCATTTTTGTCATTTTCCCAGCCAGTCAATTATTATTGGAAGGCCCACTCTAATAAATAAATGTTTCAATGAAAACCATCATCACAATTCCTAATTATTGTTTTATCAAGAGATCGTAAATCAAAAACAGTCGAGAGGGAGTTTGGCACCACGTTCAAAAACTTCGCCCTACTCCTGTGTATACTTGGTTGTGGTTTTTTTTTATTTTATGTTGATCAATTTTCATTCATTTGTATTATTTATTTCTTATCCCCTGGGACCTCGGGCATATTTTGTAAGGTCAGAAAATTTTCGCTGTGAAAATATCGGAAAACTAAAAACTGTTTAGGAAAGGTGGTGAAAAACGCTTTCAAAGGATATTAATATTAGAAATAAACAATAGTCTGTCAAAAAAGAGTAGAAAATATAAAAACTGGAACTACTAAATTTCTAGACTGGCAACACCAATTTAACTGACAAATATTATTTTGAAGTGCAATGACACTGAATGTATAGAACACAGTAAACCACATTAAAAATGAACATTTTTCTTCATGACATAAATTTGATTAAAAGGCGATTTATAAAGCGATTTGCTTAAAATTAATTTAACATAAATTTGAATTTAACAATAGATAGAAAGGAAGAATCAATAATGGTGAGTTTAGTTACACTACTTTTAGATCTGAATGAGTTAAATATATTCAGATCTAAAATTAGAGACATGATCTAAAGCCCAGGCAACGCTAGGTACTTTATCTAGTATTAAATAAATGTGAGCAATTTCTAAACTGTGCTTTATATTTTATTGCGTTATAGTTATTCTTCATTATGTTAACACAAAATTGCAAAGGTATAATAATAATGTACCTGTACGCAATTCTAATTTTGAGATCGGCGGGTATCTATAGTGCAAAGAAAAAATATTTTTCCCATTATTGTCTTTTTATTTTTTTATAAAAATGTAGGTTACACAGCTTTACTTTAACACCATGAGTTATGTGTTGAGAATTGCCATTTGATCAACAGTGGCGCCCTCATATATTTTCTACTCTTATTTAACAAACTGTAGTAACAAATTTGTAAATAAATTGTAAATAACAAATTTTATATGCAAACTTAAAAAAGTTTTAATTATGGGTCACCTTACTTTTTACTAGCTAAAATTACTGATACAGAAAAAAAAGAAAAATTCACACATATTTTATTAGAAAAATGTATTTTAAACGTTATCATGACCACTTTTTTGTGGCTTCATAATAAAATAATTAAAAAAAAAACGAGGTTTCATATTTTTTTCTCAGATTGCAATCATAAACTTTGGTTTCATAGAGGTGCGCATTATTTTTTCGTGGTTAACTTGATGTACCTAGTTAACATAGATTTAATGGTTTTTATCAGTTTGTACAATTAAAAACGCGTTACGTAAGTCGAGCTATGAAGTAGACGTATAAGTGTAGCCATGCAGGTGCAGGTACCTGTACCTACAACACTGCAGGTGATGGAAAAAGATGTCGGGGACGCCAGAGAAACATATGGCATAATCAAGTGAATCAAATCGTGTATGATTAGAGAAGAATTAGGATGTGAGGCAATGTACCTATGCATGTGTAAAAGTAAGGAGTATTCCTAAAGGTTTGTTAGTTTCATCTTACATTCATGCAGTTTCCTGCATCAGCACGCAGAGATACCTTCACCTAGGTATGTATTTCTCCGCTAAAAATCTTCCAAATTCTTACACTTGCTTCTATATGGTAGGTACCTACCTAGTCACAGCAATAATATGAACTAACTAACAAATGCAAGTGTAGCAGAGAGGACAGACCGCCACAAAGCTCGGTCTTGGCACACATTCCTTGTTTCTTTCAAATTTAATCATGGTCGGGTGGGAATGCTATCCTTGTTCTACCGGTATTACAATGGAAGATGCTCCGAGGAACTAGCGTCATTGATCCCTTCGGCACCGGTGCATAGTCGGGAAACACGCCGAACGCGTGCCTAATATTTGTACACGGTTGACATTTTTGTCACATGAGAACGGGTCGCTTCTTCGACTCGTTCATGTGTTCAACAGCTCGGCTGTGGAATGATTTGGCGGTCTCTGTGTTTCCTCCTTCCTACAACATAGGTCTCTTCAAGACCAATGTTCATTCCTTCCTCTCCTCAAAAAGACCCTCCACACAGCATCTCAGATGACATAGGCCCTGAGGGAAATTATTTTCCTTAGGGCCTCCTGTGTGGAGTTAATGTAAAAAAAAAATAGTCTCGTAATGTAACATTCTTCTGTTATCTGACTCAAGTATTGATTGACCAACTTGATTGAGCCCTGTCATTCTCGAGCATTCGTGAATGCGCATTATTGAAAAATAGGTATAACATAGGTAGAGACATGCGTATTTTTCCATGTTTATAAAAGATAATTCATTTGAAAGAGAAGTATTTACAAAATATTGAATGTTTAAAAATAATATTGTAAAGATTAGCACGTGGAACAGAATTCAAATATCGAACCTTGGAAGCAAAATGTTTTAAATTCATTCATTCATATTTTAATTTGTGCAAATGCAATTTTCCTCGTCTCTGAAAGAAAAAAAATACACAAACTATAATTTCTATAAAATATTCAGCAATAAATAGGTAGGTACCTACCTAGGTAGTACCAGTTTTAAAAAGTTGAAAAACGAAAATGTTCTGCAATATACACACAAAACGCCGTATTTTACGTGATTCCCTAATGCCCGGAGCCAGTGGGACTATGGCATTCCCAATTTAGGGAATACCGCGAGGCTGAGGGGAGTGGGGAGCGAAAAGAGAGGGAAAGAGAGAGGTACCTAATTTACGCAACAGTGGTCTCTCGCCAGTCCGATATTGGGAATATCTAGGTAGCAATATAACACTCCAGAACGTTGACAAATATATGTAGGTAGGTACTAAAGTGAGAAAAAATTTGCGAAAAGTTATTAATATCGTCAATAACGAAAATACAGGGAGTTAATGCAAAATTTATAATAATTTTAATTTTGCAATGTATTTAATCTATTTTACTTATATATTTTTTAAATGTCGCCACCTAGACTAGGTATATTTTTTTTCATCAGAAAGATATATGCTAATTTGGAAAAAGTAGTAGGTACCTACCAATGTTGGTTAGTTTTGACATATATTTATTTCTTATATGCAGTTTTTTTATTAATATTTATATTCTTATTTATATTTTTGTCAATAATAGGTCAGGCATGGTGGTAAAATATATTTTCGGGTTTGAGATATCTGAAAATAATGTTGATCGGATTTGCTTCTATAGATTTAGTGCCGATTATATTATAGGTAGGTAGGTACATAAATAGATAACAATAGTGTCCGTGCGTAATTTGTTATTGGTTAGGCGATTTTAATTCTATTCGTAGAAAATATGATAAATATATATTTTTATATGATAACACATCGAAAACTGGCTACATTTGACATTACTTTAATAGTACCTATTTACTACAAATGATAAAAAAAAATTGGATCTGACGTATTATCAGATTTTTTTTTAAATTATGGCACCGTATGGTGAAGAAAATACTAACTATTCAATTGCTTCTTCCACAAGCATGAATCTTCCCACACGGGTTCGTATTCGTAGTCATTATGGTGCTGTTTACACATGCGTTTCGCTTTTCACATCTTTTTCAACATATTTAACAGTTTTAAAACGTTAATAATATATCTGCCCATCAATATATAAAAATCACATTGTATTTATAACTTATAATGCATTTGACACACAAACTGCATAGATTAAATAAGTTCGGGTAGAGAATATCTAGACAGAAAGCAAGCGGAACTTTGTGCAAATGGGGACAAATAGAAGTTACACAAAATACATGGCTCCATGAAAGACAGAAAGTGGTTTCTTTAAAAATTCCGTATCGCCCAAGGCCATTTCTTAACCAAGTTAATTCTTGGTGTTTCTCTGTTCGCCGCATATCATACTGCTTCCTACTTACCTATTCGAGAAACCAACATGTTCAACAAGCTAATATAATACATATTACCAACTACAGTCCATCTGAGGCGGAGAAATGTCTTTAAAATGGATTTAACTTTTTAACTTGTACCTGGGAAAGCTCTAACAGTGTAAACAAGGTAGAAAATTACCACTACCTGTTTCGGAATGTTCTTTGAAAATGTTTTGAGGTTTTAAAATTTGTAATGTTGTAGTAGAGTTTTAACAACTGGGCTCAAGTTAAAAACTTATAATACATTTTTATTAACACTGTCGAACCTTTTACGCACGTTGGATTATCTTCTGTATCAACGAGACACGTAAAAGGCTCGATTTGACTCACTTTTAGTGACGGAGGCCTAGTAGGAATCCAGCACACAATGAATAAACCACACTTGACAATCCGAGTTGAAACCAAAACAAAGCAAAATACCTAATGATTCACAATACTTTTTAAGTCACAAATTCACAACGAAAACACGTTTTAATGTCTTGTTTTAATTAATTTCACCGCTGCTGACACAGGTAGATTTATAAATCGGCGTTTTAACGAAAGCTGTTAGGATTTTCGGAGGAGGAAAGGAACACACGCGCACTAACATAGACCGAATTGCACATTTCGAGACATCACTGCAACGCGAGATATCACTTTTTGGGTGCACAATTTGGTAAATTACGCGAAAAACCACTCACCTGGCTGTTTGTTGGCGATTTTATTGAAACAATTTTGAAAAACTTCATATAAATGCATAGGCTCGTCATCGCTAGTCGCCATTTTGAAATTTACTGCGACAAGCGAGGATGAGGCAGTGTTGCCAACTGTTAGCTATGGCAAATTGCTAGACATCTTACAAAATGTTGCTAGATTGCCAGTTTTTTTTACCCCAAAAAGTTGCTAGAAGTAGCTAAACGTTACAGTAGGTAGATGAGTTAATACAATAAAGACAAATACTGACAATCGTTTTTATTTCCATTAAATCCAACAAAAGAGAATAAATATTTTATACACTTATTGAATAAATAAATAAATTGAACATTCATATTTAAAGAGGAAGATCAGAAGATGTCGATGGCTGGGGTTCAGTATCTTTCAGTGATTTTGAATATTTTTCAGCGGTACCCATTTTATGCAGTACATCTTTAGGCAAAACACAGTTATAGCGTCACCCACGGCATGTTGAGTCTAGGAGGTTTTGGTTATAGCCGCATTTACCACTTTTCCTGAGAGTCTCTAATGCAGAGGATTGAGTTAAGAGGTTTTTTTTATTATTATTAAGTTAAAAGAAATATAATATTTCGCGTTTCGAGTTGTCAAACTCATTCGGTTTCTTTACTTATTTTAAACTAAATTCATCTGAGAGAATAACCTCTCTACCTCTGCATTAGAATGTGGCAGTGAAAGGCAAGTTAAAGCAAGAGTACTTATATCTTGGTATGTATTGTCACCGGAAGAATTGCTATAAAACAATGACTAAAAGTTGCTATAAAAAGTAGCTAAAAAGTTTAGCTACAAGATTCATTAAAATGTAGCTGTCTGACATCAAATAATAGCTAGATCTAGCTATAAAGTTGCTAAGTTGGCAACACTGGGATGAGGATCACGGAGATGAAAACATATCACTGGCTCTTGCTATCCCAAACCATAGATAAACCGCACACTTCTACTACAATGATACCATAGGCCGAAAATGTATTTATTTTAATGATAGGTCAAAACAATTATTCTGTTAGCTACTTTTTAGACAGTAAAAGATGCAAGATTGGAATGAAAAAAATGATTGGACATTTTAGGGATAACAATGTATGGCGAATCTATAGTAAAAAGGTAATTAAAAAAAATTAAGATACTCAATAAACGCAATTGGAAAAATTTATTGTGCTGATAAAAAAATGTTATGAGAGGACTACAGAAACACGATAATAGCGGTGCACTAAGGTGAAAAATAAAATACAGAAAACACTCAGGAATGATATCTAACTAACTATCACACCATTTTTAAGGGGTATACAGAGAGAATGTATCACCACACAATTCTGCCTTACTATACATTTCTTGCTTATTTCGGCTCTCACTCACTCGTATTTTATTATTCTTACTACGCAAAATCTTCCTCAAAACGGTTTGAATGAATGTAGCTCGACAAGGAAGTCCTATCCGAATTGAAATGTCCATTTTGAAAATTGGTTGTTTGGATGGTCGATTCCTTGTACCTCTCAACTTTTGAAGAAAATTTTGGTCAACTGTAAAACATAACTTAAATATTGCGCTGATCCTCGAATGTGGTCTTTAAATGTGGGGTTTGCAACCCACCAACCCAAAAAAATATCGAGCTTCGTAATTGTGACATTGTTTTTGCTGACTGAACACTTAAATGATATTTTTGAGTTTGACTAATAATACTAATAAATGGATCATGGCTAGTTTCATCTTTATCGATTTGTTTGGTGTATAGGATTGTTATAACATTTATATTCTTAAAATTTAAATGTGATCAATTAAAACTAGCGGTGCAATTTAAAAAAAGCTATATTTTTATTTAGCTAAGGTCAGTCCATTTTCACTCACTCGCTACATTTTGATATACCTTTAGGTATTTTAATGTCAAAAATTCACGGAACTAACAAATGTGCACCATCTACAATAAGGTCGCCAGCATGGGAGTAGGCGGTAAACACAAAGAGCTTAGTCAGTCAAGGTACCGGAAATAGTCATATAGTTTTAGAAAGCAACGAAGGATGAGATAAAATCATTTTTACGAAAGCAGGATAATATAATAATAACATTTGTACCTAGCGGCGAACACAGAGCGGCGAAAGCAAAGCTGGACCGCAATAAAAATTGGAAAGCCAGGATATTTTCGGCAAGGATAAAATAAAACCCAATCGCCGCGCCGAGCCGAGCGACGGGCGATAAACCTTTGCGTTTGACCCTTGCCGCTGCCGCCGATGCAATTAGTTTTAAAGATCTACCCCAGAGCAGGAAGGAAGACCCGAGCGAGAATCACCACGAAGGCAGTCACCATTTGCCCGGCCTAGGGGTTGGTACTCCACTTCGCCCACGGAGTGTCCCGACCAGGGATAAAAAATTAATAGTTTTTTGCAGCCCGGCCAGGGTTCTGCAAACGCTCTCCAAACTACACGCGACCGCGCGCAATTTCCCGACCAGGGAAATTAACAGACACGCAGCGCGGATTTCGACCAGGAACCGCCGATACGTTCGTGAACTTCCGCCAGAAAGTCCAACCAAGTGACCGTGAAATATTCCGACCAGGAATTTGCGCAAGTTCCACTGTGCACAAATTTTCACAACAAAGAACTCTCGCGACTCTACCTGTGCAATAACAAGTGAAAAAAATAGAACTTAAGTTTAAAGTGCCTAGTGACTGTGTGCTTACGCGGAGACTCCATCATCAGCAATCAAAGGGAAGTGACTGAACATTTTATTTATTTTAACCACCGAAGTGATTAGATTCTGAACAAATACATAAAGACTTTACCGTAGAATTAACCAAACAGACTTTCTAAATTTAAGACGAATTAATTAAGTAGTTTTAAGACTAACACTAGATTAATAATTAACACCCGCCTTTTGTATCCTAATGTAATAAATGTGTCGTTTCTTAAACCAGTAGCTTTTTTAATTGTTCCTCCTTAATTTTAAGTTTATAGTTTTAGTTTGAACCCGCCGTAAGGCGCGGGTGTATCAATTGGCGCCCAACGTGGGGCTTACCGGCATTTTTTGTCTGGTAGAAATCCGAGTGTGGATTTCCGACCCATGAACCCTGAGATTAGAATAGTTACGTCCAAAGGAGGAACAATAGTTGTTATCAATAATTATTAGTTAAATTCACACATAGCCACAAACTCGGTGGAATCTAAATGGATGCCGATAGGTTAGCTTTTCACGATACGCGTTAATAGTAATTGTTCTAAATTAATGATAGGTATTTTTTTTGGCAATTTTTCTTTGTTTTTTTTTTTTTAATTAATAATTTATGTCTGGGTTTAATGCTTCCCGCCTCAAAGAGTATTTGGCGCCCAAATTAGTTTAGGTATAGTTTTAAATAATTAATTATCATCGGCAAACACAACGCGAACCACGCGACAAACCACGGCGGATGTATTGCAGGCAACCGTAGACGTCGGTAACCTCACACCAGCGAAGGAAAAGATGGAAAACAGGGGGCAGACCTCGTGCCATTCGAGGGTTCTGGAAGATCGATTCGAAGGTTTGCCGCAGGAAGAACCCGAAGAGTTTATCGTCGCGTGCGAAGAATTCTTCAGTGCGACAGGCTGTTCGGCAGCACTTAAAGTGGAAAAGGCTGCGAAACAATTGCAAGGAGAAGCAAGAAGGCGGTGGCAGCCTCATTCACGCGGGCGATGGAGCTGGGAGGACTTCGTTGCGCAACTACGGAAGCGTTACGGCGTAGTGGGAGCGAGGACCTCTCTATTAGTCACGCTGTATGGAGACCCGCAGAAAAGCGATGAAAGCGGCGTTGCTTTCTTACAGCGTAAGCGAGCAATCCACAAACGTATATTCGGACAAACAGGCTTGGACGAATTCTGCCCAGATCTGATAGGGCTGATGATGCCTCGTTATCGAGAGCTGCTGGAGGCGGGCCTAATCTTCGGCACGTACACCATGGAAACACTTACCGCACGAGTAAACGCCATCGATTTCCCGAAGGAAATACTCTTCCGTGCACCGCCGCCCCGACACCAGGAAAGGGCGGATAGTCGTAAAAACGATGCAAGGCGACCGCGTGACCAATTGCCCTGGTGTCATAACTGCCCAGGAAGACATTGGAATGAAGATTGCCCAGAACTTCACCACCGCAGGGCGGAAAACTGACATGGCCCGGGCGCCGACCAGGTCGGACAACGTCGCGTCCAGGGCCCCCATACATAGGTACGTATGAGTACCAGCATTCACAACGAGAAGATCAGACTGGACCGCATCAAGCTCAAGAACCTCCACAGTGCTCCGTCGCGTACGCGCACGTCGTGGAACCACCACAGTACACACGCGGCCCATTTACACCGGATATCGCCTCCATTATTGAGCACAATATACTCACACTTCAAGAGCAGTACGCCGGGACTAGCGGCCATAATATTTCCCCCCTAGCAACTACTATGGACGGGGCACCCAAGCTAGAAAGCGCTCAACACACGCCTTCAACGAATATCTTGCAAAACGTTATCAACGACGTGCCACCGCCTGTAGATACTTGCTATCCAGGTGAATCTATACAAGCGGGCTCAGATAACTTCACCTGTACGCCAGCCGTAGAACCGACTAGCACAAGCAATCCTATTGTACCGGATATCGAGACGATTCCCGCAATCATCCCCATTGCGCAACACGCAATCGATCTGCAGCAATCGTTCCCCAGTAATTCGCCTACAATCGCTTCTACAACGGAGATGATTTCTCCACCCACTGCATCATTGCGCAATGCTACAGATGAACACGATGACGCTCCACAGCCACCCCCCGGCTCCAGCGGCCACAATACGCCGACGGAACCTGCATCAGGTAACCACAGCAGACCACGCCTGTCAACTATTCCTGAAGAAGAAACTCTTTCAGAAAATCACGATACGCCGTACACTCCGACATTAGCTGAGGAACTTCTGACTAGGTATAAGATATCTAATGTTTGGCCCAAATTCCCACCGAGGACGTATGAACCAATTGATTCCAGGAAAGTGCATAACCGAGGCTCTTATGACGCCAGGAAACCACCCGGTATAACATGAAAGCAGACAATCTCATACCGATATGGAGACCATTGTATTATGTAACTGGATAGATGCCTACATAGATCGTTAGGTAATATGAAGTTGTTAGGATAATTTTATAATTTTTTTATAGATAGTAGAATTGTTTTAGTTAAGTTTAATAATAGTTACTTAGTGCGTTAATAATATTAATTGCCGTTAATTTTCGACAAAACACCCGGGGGCGATTGATATACCTTTAGGTATTTTAATGTCAAAAATTCACGGAACTAACAAATGTGCACCATCTACAATAAGGTCGCCAGCATGGGAGTAGGCGGTAAACACAAAGAGCTTAGTCAGTCAAGGTACCGGAAATAGTCATATAGTTTTAGAAAGCAACGAAGGATGAGATAAAATCATTTTTTACGAAAGCAGGATAATATAATAATAACATTTGTACCTAGCGGCGAACACAGAGCGGCGAAAGCAAAGCTGGACCGCAATAAAAATTGGAAAGCCAGGATATTTTCGGCAAGGATAAAATAAAACCCAATCGCCGCGCCGAGCCGAGCGACGGGCGATAAACCTTTGCGTTTGACCCTTGCCGCTGCCGCCGATGCAATTAGTTTTAAAGATCTACCCCAGAGCAGGAAGGAAGACCCGAGCGAGAATCACCACGAAGGCAGTCACCATTTGCCCGGCCTAGGGGTTGGTACTCCACTTCGCCCACGGAGTGTCCCGACCAGGGATAAAAAATTAATAGTTTTTTGCAGCCCGGCCAGGGTTCTGCAAACGCTCTCCAAACTACACGCGACCGCGCGCAATTTCCCGACCAGGGAAATTAACAGACACGCAGCGCGGATTTCGACCAGGAACCGCCGATACGTTCGTGAACTTCCGCCAGAAAGTCCAACCAAGTGACCGTGAAATATTCCGACCAGGAATTTGCGCAAGTTCCACTGTGCACAAATTTTCACAACAAAGAACTCTCGCGACTCTACCTGTGCAATAACAAGTGAAAAAAATAGAACTTAAGTTTAAAGTGCCTAGTGACTGTGTGCTTACGCGGAGACTCCATCATCAGCAATCAAAGGGAAGTGACTGAACATTTTATTTATTTTAACCACCGAAGTGATTAGATTCTGAACAAATACTTAAAGACTTTACCGTAGAATTAACCAAACAGACTTTCTAAATTTAAGACGAATTAATTAAGTTGTTTTAAGACTAACACTAGATTAATAATTAACACCCGCCTTTTGTATCCTAATGTAATAAATGTGTCGTTTCTTAAACCAGTAGCTTTTTTAATTGTTCCTCCTTAATTTTAAGTTTATAGTTTTAGTTTGAACCCGCCGTAAGGCGCGGGTGTATCAATTTGAATCTACAAACTTAAATAAAAACGTTAACACTCATTGACAACATATTTTCATGTAAATGATTGTACATTTCGGATTTTTTTAACGTTTTTAAAAGTAGTTTATAATTTCGATTAGAATGTAATCGTCACGCGCCCTAGTCTCCTCCAAATAATGTAGAATGATAGAACGAACAGCCATAAAAGCAGTTATTCTACTGGCCGACAGGTGCCGTAGGAAATATTTTACATGTTTGTGATGTCTTCTTCTTGACGTGAAATAATCATTTTCCTGGACGTGATTAAATTTCGTCGTCTCAGTAAACACAGTATAAATAATAATTCACATGAACAATGTTTTCTCTGAATACTCTCAACACCCACAATCAGGTATGTTTCGCAATATTTACGTCATATTTTGATATTCTGAAACAATGACAGTCGATATCGCAATGTCCGAAATTTTAACCTTGCTTATCAATATGTATTTTACTCTCGCAGTTATTGTATAGCTTGAGCCAGCTGTCATCCAGGCATTCGGGAAGCTTGTTCAAGTCTAAGAAACACAATGTCTCGAAACCGGAGAGGAACACTGAAAAGCTCAGCGCGGATTTGAGTCGGACCGAGTTTGAATCGATTTGTGAAAACAGTTTGCGAGAAGCCATAAAAAATTGTGATAAGTTCACATTGGCAGACTTCCAAAAACTGGGAGTAACGCAAAACAATAAGATATTCGCTCGTCAGCGCAGCAGAAGTGCTCCAACGTCAAAGGAAGATGTGGCTGACAAGATTAACCCATGGCATGTCTCATACGTTTCTGGATACTCCTTCGAGCAGAACAAGAATGAGATTAAGGTAGACAAGATACTGAAGGATGTCCTAAACACACCCAGTCTGTATGTGGACACTTCCCGTGGTTACAAAAATGCTAAGATATCATACTCAGAAAATTTTGCCAGCTATTTATTCCAGAACCTTTGCACCCCGAAGTTTAAGTATGGAATTCAGGTCCGAGGATTTAAAACTGAGAGGACGGTCATATCTGAACTAGAAAGGAATCCATCTGTAATGCAAAGATTTAAGAAAACAATGGGTAAGTACTAATTTTGTTCAGTAGATAATGTATTATTTTTCAATTTGCACAAAACTTTTATTATTATTTATGTCTTACTCCGCTTACTGGTTAATATGCAATATTTCTTATTCAAACAGTTAGATTTAGCTTTATTATCACGAAAAGTGAGTATTTCTGTCCGGGGGGGGGGGGGGGGGAGACGAAAAAATATGCATGTTACATTTTAATTTTATTCAAATTATTTCACTTGCGAGGTAGGTATACGAAATTTGCTACGCCATTTTTATTTTCATTATTTTTGTATTAAACTTCATGGACAATCAATCAATGCTGCCAATCATAGAAAAAATATTATTGCCAAATAAAACAATCATTTACTCACGTTATGAAGTGAATGCATTATTGATAAGTTTGTATCTGTATTTATCCCAACCGTCCTTGTCACATTTGGCATTGACATTTGACGGCCGACGTGGTCTAGCGGTCAGGCTCTTGACTCGCAATCTGAAAGTCGCGGGTTCGAATCCCGGCATGGCAAATAAATTTTATTCGATTAATTTGTGTTACTTCAAAATTAATTCATTGAAAATAATACATAGTATATTTGCGGCACGTTCCAGAGTGGATGATACTCTCAGTATCGACCTAGTGTAAGACCACCATTCAGAATTGAAACGTTGCTCGAAATGGCTTTTAGCCGTGTTTGCTGACCAGATCTGAATAGCTAGGTACTTACCCACCTTCCTCTTCCCCATCTCCTTCCCCTCCCCGCTACCTTCAGCCTCACAACATACCCCAATCGGGGATGCCATAATCTCACTGGCTCCAGACGGAAGCAGACTCAATGGGACTCTTGTGCGGTATTCATATAAAAAAAAATGTGGGACCCCCTCCCCTCTAGTGTGACATCACAAACAAGTCACCAAACGTAGCGAACATCTTGTTGCTGGTTATCCAATAAATTTGGGAGGTGGGTGTGGGTGCCGCTGCCCCGGCACCATTTATTGGATAACCAACACCTCCACCATAAGCCACCCCAAGTCCCAACTGCTACCGTCTGGAGCCAATGAGACTATGGAATCCCCAAATTGGGGTATATTGTGAGGCTGAAGGTAGTGGGGAGGGGAAGGAGATGGGGAAGCAGAAGGTGGGAAATTTAGCTAGCTACTGAGATCTGCTCACCAAACACGGCTAAAACCATTTCAAGTAACGTTTCAATTCTGTTTGGTGGTCTTACACCAGGGCGATACTGAGAGTAACTACCTACTACGTCCTGTTCTTCACTATTTTCATTATTTTTATAATACCAAAGCAAATAAAATTAAGAGGAAATGTAAATAATGTGTAAGCATACTGGTCATGATGGAGTTACTGTCTTCTGTCATAATACTCTCTACTAAAATGTTACCGTTGAATTTATTGAATTTAAAACAGCCAATGCAATAAAAGTAAATTTTTGTCAAAATAACTATAAATATCATATACTAGCCATATGTAGGTCCCCTTCATTAAATGATTTTTTATTAAAAAGAACTAAAATCTTTTGTTAGTAAATTTGATAGAAACAATTTCACTTTTTCCATTGTGACAGGAGATATTAATATAAATATTAATGATAATAATACAAATGTGAATTGTCAAAATGAGTATCTTGATTGTTTATCAAGCTCTGGACATATGTCATATATTAACTCACCAACAAGAGTAACCTTAAGTCACTCGGCATGTTTAGACCACATATTTGTCAAGTCGCACAAGGCGGTTAATATCATCTCTTCAATTCTCGAAACAAATATCACAGATCATTACCCGACCTTTTATGGACACCATTTCAAAAATACTCCTCTAAACCGAAATTCTGAAAATCTAGAAAAAGTAGACATTGAATACAAAAAAATACAAAAATTCAATAAAAACTATTTTTATGTAACTTATCAACACAACAACTCAATTATAATATTAGATGACGACCTCCGTAGTCCAGTGGGTAAGACTCTTGACTCACGATCCGGAGATCGCGGGTTCGAACCCGGCATGCGCAAATAAATTTTATTTGATTAATTTGTGTTATTTCACAATTAATTCATTTAAAATAATATATAGTATATTTGCGGCATGTTCCAGAGTGGAAGATACTATCAGTATCGCCCTGGTGTAAGACCACCATTCAGAATTGAAACGTTGCTTGAAAATGGCTTTAGCCGTGTTTGGTGACCAGATCTGAATAGCCAGGTACTTCCCAACCTTCCTCTTCCCCAACTCCTTCCCCTCCCCACTACCTTCAGCCTCACAACATACCCCAATTGGGGATGCCATAGTCTCACTGGCTCCAGACGGGAGCAGTTGAGATTCTTGTGCGGCATTCACTGTAAAAAAAAAAAAGAAGATATCCTTTTTCTCTCATTATTTTTTTCCTTACTCTTTATCTCCTCCTCTTCAGTCAATTGTATTTCTTATCTATTATTTAGTTTAAAAAAATATATTTATATATTTTTTCTTATTTACTGTTAATTATCTATTTTTTGTTTAATATATATAAAAAAAATATATACATATTTTTCCTTTGCTGAACTGTGGTTAACCTGCGTTTATCCGCCTTTTTAACTCGAGCTCTGCTCTTAAAAAGGGTGTAATATGTATTATTATTTAATGTATTTTAATAGAAAAACTTTATTTCTTGTATATAAACATGTAATTGATACCATTATATTATATTTAAAAAAAGAAGAAGAATTATGAAACTCTAAACTCTTTACTTCGGTCAGAAAACTGGGAAAATGTGATATCAATAGAAAATCCACATCTTGCACTAGAGAATTTCTATAAAACTCTGATAGAGCATACTCTAAAAAGTGAAAGTAAAATAGTTGTCACTAACAATAAATATAAAAAAATTAAGCCTTGGATAACAGTTGGATTAATTATATCAATTAAAAAAAGAGATAAATTATATAGAGAAATGTTTAAATATCAAATAGATTGCCAAAAGAATAATCTCAGAACAATGCCTTATCTGAAAACAAAATATCTAATGTATCGTAACTTACTCAATAGGCTGATACGAAACTGCAAAAAGAAATACTATAGTATACAAATTGAAAATGCTAAAAATAATACTAAAAAAACTTGGAATATTATAAATGAAATTGCCAACAAAAAAGTATGTCTTCAAATATTGTAAATGAGGTTATAATAAATAATGAAATAATAACTACAAATCGACCATTGCAGAA
Organism: Limnephilus rhombicus; assembly: GCA_929108145.2. Taxonomy (NCBI): domain Eukaryota; kingdom Metazoa; phylum Arthropoda; class Insecta; order Trichoptera; family Limnephilidae; genus Limnephilus; species Limnephilus rhombicus. The sequence continues at coordinate 8,717,218 of OV815296.1, forward strand.
AGCTTCAATAACTATTTTACAAATGTAGTAGACATAGTACTTGAATCATCCGGCATTAATGTTAATGATGCCTATATGGAGACATCTCCTCAATTAGATTCAAATAATGATTCAATTAACTCTATAGAATATTTTTCTCCTGTTACATTTAATGAAATTGAAAAATATATTGATAACCTAAAACCATCCAACTCTAAGGGAAATGATGGATTATCTTGTGATATGTTAAAAAAAATAAAACAACATGTCCTAACTCCATTGCAACATATTTTTAATTTATGCCTCAAAAATGGTCATTTTCCAGAGCAATTTAAAATCTCCACTATAATACCTATTCATAAATCTGGAGATACGAATAAATTAGACAATTATAGACCGATATCTCTTGTTTCAAACCTCTCGAAAATATTCAAAAAATGCATCAAGTTTAGAGTCATTGAACACTTAGAAAAATATAAAATTCTATCGAAAAACCAATACGGCTTTCGTAAAGAACTAAGTACCGAGGATGCGGTATATGAATTGACAAAAAAGATATACTCATCTATCGATAAAAAAAAGAAATGTCTTCTCATATTCATAGATTTAAGAAAAGCTTTCGACACCGTAAATCATAATTTACTCATTACAAAAATAAATCAACTAGGCTTCAAAAAAGACACACTAAAACTACTCTCTAACTATCTTAAAGACAGAACACAAAAACAAAAATTGGGAATAATTATAGTTCAGAGTCAAAGATAAAAAATGGAGTTCCACAGGGAACTGTGCTTGGCCCGATTTTATTCTTAATTTATATTAATGATTTATATAATTTTGTAATCCCTGGTAAAATTGTTTGTGTGCATAAACATGTGCAACGAACTCACTAATGTCGAAAATATAAAATATTTAGGAGTATCAATAGATATAAATCTTAATTGGAAATCATATATTAATCAAATCACTTCTAAATTAAGATATCTGACCTACATATTTTATAGACTTAAGGAAGTACTAAACATTGAAAAATTGAAAATGATCTACTTTTCCCTGGTGCAATCATCAATCACTTATGGTATTATAGGATGGGATGGTGCACTTGATACATTTATTAAGCCTCTACAAATAATTCAAAAACACATAATTAAAGTCATATATAACAAAAATAAAACATTCTCAACCAGCTTATTATACAAATAAACTAAAATATTTAATATACGTAAATTATTTATATTACAAACTTTGAAATATGTATTTAAAAACAAAAATAATTTCGAAATAAATGAAAATAGAATGAGCAAAAGAATAAATAATATATTTTACACCCCACAAACCAATATAAATTATTGAAGACACATAGCAGTTTCATTGGTCCTCGTACATTTAACCTTCTACCACTACAAACTCAAATGATAAATAAAATGATAAAATATGTAAAAGAGGCAAAATTATGGTTGAATAATGTAGATATTGAAACACTTTTTCCATAAATTTATCCATCCTTCTACAACTCACTTTCTGTAACTTTCTAAACTGTAGTACAATATATTTTCTGTTTATTTTTTTTTATAATAACTAAAAAAAAAAAAACAGTATGTTTTTCTCCCTATTTTTATTTTATTTTTATGATAGCTGAAAAAAAAAACCTTTTTCACTTATTCTACCTATGTAATACTAACTTTTTATACTAACTTTATATTTTATATGTTTTTTAAGTCTATTTTATTTTTTGGATACTTGGAAATATAGTATTTTGTTTTAATATTACCCACATTCGGGTAGTGCCTTAGTGGGTTTTCATTTCTTGTTCATACTATTTGTTATTATGTATTATGTTATTATATACTATTTGCTATTATACATTAATAGCCTTACTAAAAAAAAACCACAGCGCGACCAATTAACTGTGTTATTGCAATAACAAAATTAAACCCCGTATACACTAAATCACGTTTTATTACCAATAACGTTTCTTGCGTGGTCACGCTGTTAAAATGCATTAAGATCTGACAACATTGTAAATGGTTTTAATTTCCTAGGAAACAATGTTGTTTTAATTCTTCTCCGCTAGGGGCATTATTGGTGCGTCTGTGCATATCGGCCCGTGATGACAAAACAGTTCGGTGTGTTTATGGCGGGATATGGAAAATTTTGTTAGTGCCTAAATGTTGTGATTTTACTAAATAATTTCTATTGTAGTGACGAATTTACTCTTCTGTTCACATAATTGATATATTTACCATATTATTTGTGTGGTTTACATCAGTTTAATCAAGTTATTGTACAAACGCCGTACTTTCAAAGTTGAACTGTCAGAATATTGTTTTTTATAGGTTACTTAAGATAAAATTTTCATTTTAAGATCTTTATTTTAAGAGAATTTCTTAAAAGTGATAATTTTTTATAATATTAAAATCTAATACATGTGTTCGTAAACGTATCAAAAAAATTAACGTCTTTAGAGATGCAAGAAATCTGTTTTGAATTTCGGTATTATTTCTAAGTTATTTTTTTGGCAATAAAAAAAACTTTGAAATTTTTTATTATTTTTTTATTGTATACACGATAAAAAAGTGAGGTGATAGCTTCCTTCCAAATTTATTACATAAAAGGACTGTGTTTTTTAAATTTTGATTTTATTTAAATTTCTCTACATTTTGGTCAAAAATGTTGTGGGAGGAAATTTTTTTCCATGTTTTTCCGAGTTTGAATCATAAAATATGGCAGTTTTTGAAAGCTAAAGTGTATTTCAAATACTCAAATCTAAAAGGTAATTTTATCTAGTTTTCATAAATGGTATTTGTTTTTACGACACCTTCAAAAATAAGAAATATATAGAACATTCAAAATACTATGGAAAAATTACAAATATCATTCGGACATCAACGGTTAAAACAGAGATAAACTACCCTCTCAGGCCGTGGAAACCATGTGTATTTCTTTCAAAGAACAAATTTTTAATTAGTAATGTTTTCACATCCCCGGCCGTTTGTCAATTGAATAAAATTTTCACTGGGTTTTTTAGTAAGGCTGTATATGTACAGAGAAATGGGAATAAATAAAGTTAAAAAAAAAAAAAAATTTAACTCTAATTTACATGTGATTGATTCAAATTTAAAAAAATGTTTTAAACATAATGTAGGTACATACAACTAAGGATTGTATTAGGACAATAGGTACCTAACTAAGACCTATTTGATAAAACCACAAACAAAAATATAAATATCAGTCCACAAAAAACTTTTTTTCTATAATCCATCTATTTCAAAATGTCTTTTGAAACCTACAAAAAACACATTTTATGTTTCCGTATAATTCGTCGGATTTAATTGTTAGCACGGAGTTATGTGTCAAGACAGAGCTCCTATACCTACTGATTTATTATCGTTTATGATGGTCAAACACCATTGACCATGCACAATTATTCTCAAATGGTAAAACACCATGCACAAATCATACCATAAAACGAATAGGTACCTACATATATAGGCAGATGGATGAAATTGTCTTTCCAAAAATGAACATAATAATATCTTAGATTCTCACCGCGATTGATTACTGCCATCTTTTGAAATAATTTGAAAAAAGCTTTTAGTTTCAAGTCTAACCGTAAACAGAAAGATAAATGGGCGCCACACGACAGAGGGCTTTTGCTAGTAATTAAAGTTCCCGGTTTTCATTGTTAAATTGAAGTTTCAAATTATAAAATTGTCTTTAAAAAATGGAAAAATATAATACCAACAATTTATCGTAACTTTTTTTTAAATAAACGAATCCAAAGATTTGTTATCAGCGTTTAAAAATACACAAAAATTGGTGTTTATCATAGACATCCAAATCAATAGACCAGAACATACAGATGAGGGGTAAAACCAAACGGGGCGAAGAGAGGAAGAAGAGACTGTGATTCGTTAAAAAATCAATCTGACAGTATGTAGGCATCTTGCATTATAATATCACCATTTAGTTCTTAAAAGCAAAATCTGCTTTTTACATGGGAGCGCGAATTGCTTGCCACGTTAATAACATATTTTCGAAGGCCAAATGCTCGCCTCGAAAAGATTCGCCCCCATTCACATTGTTGCCGTGTTTAGTTAAGACACTTTTACAAATGTTTCATAATTTACTTACCCCTGTAACCAGCGACGAGCACACTCGAGAACCGCCCACATTCGCTATGTCCAATAATATGTGGGTATAAATGTATAGCACAAGCTACCGTTTTTGGCGTGTTATTTCGTAAAATATATGAATGTTAGTTCCGCGCTGGTCACGACAAGAATGATGACGTCACATATTTTAGATTCAAGCGAGGTTCTCTCCCCTCCCCATGGAGCGAGCTGGCTCCAAGGCGGAGCTCTAGCCGGCTCCATGGGGAGGGGGAAATAATACGTTTTTATCACTTAGGGCAGGTCCAGATATATTCATATGTGTTTATGAAAAAAATTAAACTAAAAACATATTAATTTATTTTCTTTAAATTTCTTTACGTGGTTTTAAAGAAAACCCCTGAAGGTATACTTTGAGGATATTCAGCAATTAAAAATATTTTTTTAAACATACGAAAAACGGTCAGAATAAGGTCCTATTTCTGGTTTGGTTTTGATAAATGCTAAGGCTATGTTAATTTTAAAAATGTATAAAAAATATTTTTCTTATTAAAAACATAATGTTTATCGATTTGCGTAATAATATAATCACTAGGTTTTGCCCGTTGCAGAGGCAACTAACGGGTTAAAACGTGGATAAAGCGAGGAGTGTGTGTTAAATAAAATATCAATCGGTTAAATATCAAATTTTCATCGCAATCGGTTAAACGGTTTAGCTATTCATAATTTCATAATGCCAGAGCTCACTTTTGTACACAGAAATCATCGCCGGCGTGCGCACATCAAATCCCCAAAGTTTCATCGCAATTGGATGAACGGTTTAGCAATGCATACTTTCATGATGCCAGAGCTCACTATTTTATACAGAAAGAATCGAGGGGATGCGCACATCAAATCCCCAAACTTTTATCGCAATCGAAGAAGAACTAACACAGAACGTGAAAATTAACTTTTAAAAAAGTGTGCTTTAGACCACACGACTGAAGTAAATCTTCACTAACTTTTGCCGGATACCTGCTATATATAATGTTATATAGTGCAGGCGCTGGCATTATAATGTAGTTCCCGGGACTTGACCCTGATTACAGTGACCTTGCAACGCATGCCGGGTACCCGTTGTAAATAATTTTATACAGTGCAGGCGCTTGCATTATAATGTAGTTTCCCGTGACTTGGGATGGAACCATTACAGTTTAATGGATCCCGAGGTTAAAGTGGCCTGGCAACGCATGCCGGGTACCCGTTGTATATAATGTTATAATATAGTGCAGGTGCCTGCATTATAATGTAGTTTCCCGGCACTTGGGATGGAACCATTACAGTTGTATTGACCCCGAGGTTAAAGTGGTCTTGCAACGCATGCCGGGTACCCGTTGTATATAATGTTATAATATAGTGCAGGCGCCTGCATTATAATGTAGTTTCCCGGCACTTGGGATGGAACCATTACAGTTGAATTGACCTCGAGGTTAAAGTGGTCTTGCAACGCATGCCGGGTCCCATTTGTATATAATGTCATAATATAGTGCAGGCGCTTACATTATAATGTAGTTTCCCGGGACTTGGGATGGAACCATTACAGTTAAGTTGACCCTGAGGTTATTGTGACCTTGCAACGCATGCCGGGTACCCGTTGTATATAATGTTATAATACAGTGCAGGCGTTTGCAAGGCGCTTGCATTATAATGTAGTTTCCTGGGACTTGGGATGCCAGAGCTCACTATTCTATATAGAAACCAATGAATGGTTCCCGGGGCAGCGGTACCAATCTCACGTTCAATGATTATCATTAAAATGCAAAATACAAAAAAAGCGCTATGTAAATTTTATATTTTTGAAAAAAAATATCCCATTCAACCTCAAGCAATTTCATTATATATACATTTACAAAAAAAATACATGAGCAATATCATCAGATGATTCCGAGTTGTTATGGGCAGGTAGATACCTACTTAGATTCTGTGGAGAGGTACCTGCACATACATAAAAAACATATGAAATATATTTAGGCTGGGTTGTTTAAAAAAAAAACTTCAATTTTTCATGTTAATTTTAACGTTCTGTGAAAGTTCTGTTCAAATTCTATTCAAGTTTTGTAATTATTTCTGTTTTATGGTGCAACTGGCCTACACTGACAAAACAACAGAACTTGAATAAAACGTGGGTGGTTTGGTGTATTTATGAATAAAACTCACACATAACGTGAAAAGGAACCTAATTAAAAAACAGATCTTACCCACAGCCGTTGTCCAATACTAACTTCCTACAGAATCTACCTACGTGTACATAACTGCGCGTGCTGGCAAAAAGTCACCATCTTGAGTGATTTCTTTCATTTCATATCATTAATGTTCGATTTAATATTTAAAGGAAAGAATAACTTTTGATAAGCCGGTACCTACCTAGTAAATACCGAAAAAATAATATTGGTGTAAGTACCTACGCGTTTTCTCTTCTTAATTATTTTTTTTAGGAAATTTGCAATAATTCGATGGAATAGTAGGTACCTACTCCGTAATAAATTATGTTCTTTTCATATGGCCAGCTATTTACACATTCTCGGGTAATTTGAAAACACGTATTCGACATGAATTTTTCTGAAAAATGTCCGATATTCATCAGCTTCTCCTGACATATTTTATATGAGAATCGTATATAATTTTGGTATTAAAAGTTGCGGAATTCTCTACTGTATTAGATTTTTGAAAAACATCCAAGTCGGGATCGGTTTTGGGGCCGCAATGCCGCGTACCGTAAAACCACTACCGAAAACTGTGAAAAGTCTGTTTTGTTAGGCTAAAAATTTGACGTCTGAGATCCCTGACCTGACTCAACGTTCCTAGCATTTTCATTTGCATTGAAACTGATGGCCAAAATGACATCCTTTTTTTTGGAAACGCGAACCTGTCGGCGGGAAATGTAACCTGGCCGAATTGAGTATAATTTTACTATTGGTTCTAGTTTTCTGTGAATAAAGCGCTAATTTTGTCGACAAAAATTGACCTCACAAAATCAAAGTACTGAGGGTGGCTGAATGTGACTTTGAGCGAAAGTGAACCTTAAGGTTGGTGAAACGCAAGGGGCAGATTGGTCGGTTTTCGCGTAAAGTCGAAGAGTGGTCGTAAAACTGTGTATTAATATATAAGATTATTTCAAATTAAAAAATGATTACACTTGGCCGACTTGTATTTTTCTATTCCAGTCACTTTTTTAAGTATATTTTTTAACATTTTATATTTTAGGAGTGACATCAGCAAAGCAGCCCTCCCAGATGGACATTCCTGACCGCACCGCCAATGTAGAGCGCCTCCTCAACTCCGAGGAGGCCCAGGCCATGAAACCAGAAGACAGGGATAAGTTGAAGATTGCCTTCGCAGAGGGTTATATTGCCGGTAAGATACTACTTCATCCTTTTCTCCTGATGCCCATGTGCATTGCTCTTTTTGACACTAAATTTCTTTTAACATGTTTGGTCCTGTGAAAAATTTGGTAAATGTGCAGAAAATAGGGACACGTTAAATAGACAAGTTTTATTTTAAAAACACTTTGTATCAGTAATGTAATTTTATTTTTTATGTGAATATCGCATAAGAGACCCAACTGCTCCCGTCTGGAGCCTATGAGACTATGGCATCCCCAATTGGGGTATGTTGTGAGGCTGAAGGTAGTGGGGTGGGGAAGAGGCAGAGCCATTTCAAGCAATGTTTAAATTCTGAAGGGTGGTCATACACAAGGGCGATACTGAGAGTATCTTCCACTCTGGAACAAGCCGCAAATATATTATATATTATTTTAAATGAATTAATTGTGAAATAACACACATGTCAAACTAAATTTATTTTCACACGCCGGGATTCGATCCTGCGACCTTCGGATTGCGAGTCAAGAGCCTTACCCCTTGACCACGGAGGCCGTTTTTTCCACTGATTAAATAATAGGTTTATTTTTGACATCCTGGAGTGATTTTCGTACAATAGAACCTTCTATCATTTTCTCATATGTAATGATTGTATATGTTTCCATGTAGGAACAAGTCCAGATAACCAGAAAGGCGCCAAAACCACAAAGTACCTGAAGCTGGTGCAGCAACTCCTGACCATCGTTATCTTCCTCGCCATCTTCGTCAGCCTCATGACCTCCGCCAGTGGCTCCGTCTTCAGGTCAGTACTCATTCTGCCCAGCCTTTTATACTCATTACGCCTAATTTTTTTTTTTTTTACATTAGTTCCACACGGGAGGCCCTTAGGAAAACAATATCCGTCAGGACTTGTGTCATCTTTGGGGATGCTGTGTGGAGGGTCTTTTTAGGGAAAGGAGGGAGAGGAATTTGCTCTGTTTTTATACAGATAGCTGACCAGAGCTCATCAAGGTAATTTTCGCGCCGTTTCCAAAACATCAACCCACATTCAACAGGTTAAAGTTAGAAAAGTGGAATGCCTCCCCACTCACTCACTCCTTCCCCACACTCACTCACGCCTTTCTTTGTCACACATATGTTTTACGGATCTTTCTCTTGCGCTTGCGGGCGGGCATTGTAAAGTCGGTAAAGTGACTGTAGCTATCGCATGCAAGAATGGATCGTAACAAGTTCAGGTCAGCATTTAAGAGGGTATTACCAGAGAAAACCAGAAATATGTCATTTTTAAATCAGATTTTAGACGTATTGACTATTTTCCACAAAAAATTATAAATGGATTTCGAAAGATTGTTCTTTTATCTAGCATTCGCCTGTTTTAAATTTTGAGAAAAAATTATTATTTTTAGTATAATAAGGTTATACCATAGGTCGTTGGCAGATTTGTTAAATTTTCAAAAAAAAATTGTATTATACCACACCCATTTCAAATCATATAATCATGCAGTACAATAAATCAATACATTATCTGGGTATCGCATGTTTTAGAATTTTAATTTTAGTTTAAATAAAATCATTAAAAAATATATACGTACATGTGTTTCTTCACGAAAATTGGTCCGTTTGTGTATTTATTTGCGCACTTACAAACTATGGCAAGGTACTGTTTAATGTACAATTTATTTTATGTACTGGCAATTTTGAATGCTGGTTACAACGGAAAGACTAGATGTAGTTCCAAATGCTACCGCAAAATCATTCCGTCCCGAATTGTCCTGGTGTGTACAGCTATCAGATTTAGCCCTGCAACTTTCTGATATTTAATATTTTGTCGCGATTGTGTTTGGCTATTACAATAAAAAGAGAATCTATTAAAACCTTCTAATCATTTATTTAACTCCCGTGACACATATGATTTGACACATGTTGATTTGGTAAGATAAACACTTCCCATATTGGTGACCCCGACGTGATATGAACACGCAACCTTCTGATAATATATATGGCAAGGTACTGTTTAATGTACAATTTATTTTATGTACTTGCAATTTTGAATGCTGGTTACACCGGAAAGACTAGATGCAGTTCCAAATGCTACCGCAAAATCATTCCGTCCCGAATTGTCCCGGTGTGTACAGCTATCAGATTTAGCCCTGCAACTTTCTAAACTAATATATTTCAGATTTTTTTAACATTCTTATTTAACTTGGACATTATTGAAAAATGATAAATACTTATAATAAAAAAATAATTACAAAAGTACATAATTTTAATAGTTTTATCATCACGCCTTTCACCATTTTTGGATGTAGGTATAAATTAAAGCAAATTTGCAATGAAATAAAATCGATATTGAGTTATAATTTTAAAAAGCTGGTACGGAGAATAATTAATCTTTCTCATTGTAACCGCCCTGCACGATCGTAAGAACAACTTTTCGTCCGTGGGCTGGTTAAACGCTCTTAAGTTTGGCGCATACCGTACAATGTATTAAGAATTAAAATTATAAACAAGTGTACGGATGTGAACGAAGCAAGTGGTTTGTCAGAACAGATATTTGTGGCAATCCACTCTCTCTGCAAACCCTGCATCGTCTATCTGTCTATCTGTTTTACTTTGTAATGAGATGCGCCATTTTCTTAACCTAACCTAACATATTTGAATTCGCATGATGAAAATGGTCCCAGATGTTAGCAGTATCGAATATGTAGGAGGTAGCACCATGTTTACCCTTTTTAAGTTTAATGGACTTTATTGAACTTTGTTGAACGTTGGATGGTATTTCGAAAAATCGCGCAAAAATTACCTCGATGAGTTCTGGTCAAATACCGATATAAAACAAAGCACTTGTTTTCTGTTTACTACATAATATATCTTATTATTCATGTATACATGATTATATCGTAAGAAGTTTTCCCAGAATAGCTAACTTTAACTAAAAAAAAAATTCTCCCTTCGGCAAACAAATATCAAAAAAATATATTTGTATGAATATAAACTGATTTTATTATTTCTACACAAACCTGAATACACACCCTACACAATATAAAAAAAAAACAATAAGGAACTCCAGTGAAAAATATTATGGCTTTAAAAAAATATGTTCATATAGACCAAGAAACGCTGATTCTGAATATATAAGTTTTATTTCATAATATTAAATGCAGAGTTTTTAATAAATTATTAAAAAGTGCATTTTTAAACCTCTTCGGAAAACACAGCGTTAAGTTGGCATTACTGAAATGGTTAACCGTGACGTCACAGTTAACCTGTCACCTGTGTATTGTATTGTATTGACATTTGAAATGACTTGAAGTGCACACGTACCTATGCAATTCAACATTTCGTGTTTTTGGTTTATTTTCATACTGTTTATAGAGATTTAGATAAATAATAGTTATTGTGTTTATTGAAACATAATTTAGGCCCTCAACAATTTACGAAAGGGGCTATATTTGCGGACAATCTGCAATAAATGTTGTCTATTTGAGGTTAAAGTCGTGTCATATTTTGAAGTTTGTTTATATGTATTTTCAAATTGTTTTTAGTATAGGGCTTTTTATACAAGTTGTTACACACTCGTCATGATCAGTGTATTATAAATACCAGTGTTTCTGTATGTATTATACATAAAACAATGTACCTACAAAGTAACACCTGACACAAAACACGACGTCACATGTATTTGCAATGAAAGAGATGATTTATTGTTTTTATATTGCACTTTGATTAAATACAATAACAGTAGCGGTGAAATGTGGACATTTTACCAATGTTTTTCTATATTAAAAGCAGTTAATCTTGAAGTGAAATTTCCCTAGAATTTCACATTTACGCAATTACCTACGTAGCCACCTGATTGTGTAACACTAATCCTGTTATATGTTAATTAATATGATAATTAATTGGAAAGATATCGGAACTTGGTAAATATACTAATAATACCGTGATTTTCCAAATAAAACACTTTTTGCTACGTGAAGTAATAATTTAAAAGTACGAATACACTCACCACTGAATTAGAAACTGAATTCCAAATTTAAAAAAAACACTTTGCAAAATAAAAATCATAAGCAACCCGCCGCTCATTTGTACCAAGCGTGGTATTTTGAAGACCCCCCCCCCCCCCCCGAACGTGTCACGTAGTATGGGTACGTTCCCTAATATCATTTTGAGTTGTCAGTGTTAAAAATAACATGGCATGTAAGTACATGAAAAATAATTAAGATTCATAGGAATTCCAAAAAATATATATACGTATATATATAAATAATACCAGTAATACTGTCATATGTAATAAAAATTTTGCCAGAGTTCGAAATTTCCCTAGATTTTGTCCTGATTTCCCTTATCCCTAAAAAATATTTTTCTCCCCTAGATCTAGGGAAATTTCCCTCGACATAACATCACTGATTCAAAATGACAACTTAAAAAGTAAAAAAATTAGACCACCATAGATACGGTGCGTTTCTGGGAGTCTTTAAAAATTAAAACTTTGACAATTATTTTAACTATTAAAACTAACTATAAAAATAAAAATAAAAATGCAGTTATTTAAGTTTGAAGGTCTTTATTCATTAAAAAAAATAAAAAAATTGGACTGGAGTTCTCTATTCAAAGGAGTTTTCAAATAAATAAAGGCATGATACTCTTTTGAAAATGAAAAATATTGTTATTTTACCACTGCTAAAAAGTGACCCGCAACGTCATAGAAAATACATTTAAAATCATTTTGAGAAGCTAGATTAATCAAATCAACTGTCACGTCAAGAAAGATGTTGGTGCAAGCGATTCTGACCTTGTCCTTCATACAGTTTCTTTATACATAAGGGTTAAAATCGCATTTAAAAAAAAAAAGGTTTTTTTTTGAGAGGTTAATAAAATGGCTTTTCAACCGTCTCAATGGGTGTTCCACTCTTCAGAACTCCATGTTCTCATATTGATAGTGTTTCAGCAGGATCCAACTGGGTAACCAGGTGGAGGTGGACCCTGAGGAGATCTCCGTCACCTTTGACGACGTCAAGGGAGCTGATGAAGCCAAGCAGGAACTGAAGGATGTTGTGAGTATTATTGTTTTGTTAATTGAAACCAGCTGTTCCTTTGGATTTGTGCCTAAAATGCTGGGAATAAATACCGAAAATGCATAGAGTGCGCCTAATTATGAAAGCAATTGACATCCACAAAAACCCCATTAACCCCCAAGGTAATTTGTTCGCTTTTTGGGAACAACTCGTATAGGTCTCATAGAAATAGCTGTGTATCCCTTACTAACATAGTGAGAAATATGATCTAAACGGTGTGACAAAGAGAAAACACCACGCTTTATATTAAAATCTAAAAGTTAACCACAAAAGAGTTAAAATATACACCTTTATGTTACCAAAGTTTCCAACCGCAATTGGAAAAAAAAACTTTGTTAAATTTTTATTATTTTTACATGAATCGACAAAAGAGTTAGGTGATTATAACGTTTATAATACGTCTTATAAAATGTGTTTTTATTTTAGTTAGAAAAAACGTAAGGTGAGCCATTTTTTAAACTTTTTATGTATATTTAAAAAAATACGCATTTATTTCTAAGAATAAAATTTGAATGCATATTTCATCACCTTTCTAAAACAGTTTTTAGTTTTCGGATGCGTTCACAAATACATATTACATTTATTTGGATTTCATTTTTACGCACCAGATTTAAATGTCCGGGTTAAATTTTCCCCACAGGAAAAACTAAACCCTTTCACACACTTCCCCAAATGATCATCTACTCAATCCACGCTATGCAATTGCACTATATAAGTATTATAAATACAAAACAATACAAGAACAACATGTCAACCTACCAGAGACCAAATGGGAAAATAATTCACCGACTCCAGATATTTTCATATCAGAGGGTTCAGCTCTGTGGAATTTCTAATTGAACCTGTAAATCCTACTGATCCCTCAATATAAATATTTAAAAAAATCTTTATATTAAAAAAAATATATAAATATAAAAAATAATATAAAATTTAGGCATATTGACAAATCTAATATGCCTAAATTTTTTATTATATTATTATTATTTGGTACAAAAACTTATATTTTAAAACATTATTTGACAATAATATTTAATTTACTTACCAATCATTTTATTTTATTCGATACATGAGTACTCCTACAAAGTGAAGAGATGCGGCCCGTCCAAGTGGAGAGTTGCGAATGCATTTGTTTTTGGATAACAGGGTCAAGAACAATTTCCGCTAGTGCATAAATTCTTGCCAATATTGCTAAAGTAGTGATTGTTTCAGGTGGAGTTCCTAAAGTCCCCCGAGCGCTTTTCATCCCTGGGTGGCAAGCTGCCCAAGGGCGTGCTGCTGGTGGGCCCGCCGGGCACGGGCAAGACTCTGCTGGCGCGCGCCGTGGCGGGGGAGGCGGGCGTGCCCTTCTTCCACGCCGCCGGGCCCGAATTCGACGAGGTGCTCGTGGGCCAGGGTGCGCGCCGGGTTCGAGACCTCTTCAGTGAGTCTTAACCAGTTGATAGAGATTTGAAAAAATTCTTTTTGCTTGATGTTTTGGTATTTAAACCCTGGGGTATTCTCAGAATTTATCTTCAAGTTACGTTAGATAATCTGTTATCCACTTGAGCGACAGCGCGATTTAAAACTTTTGCCTCCGATTGCTCATGATTTTTTTTTAATATTTTGAATATTAACTCGTCAAAGGCCATAAAAAATACGGAAATTTCCTAACAAAGCATCACTTTGAATTTTGAATTGAATGTTTTGTGGATTAATTTTGAGCTATCGTATATTTTATTGGCCGAAACACATTCCTAGAACAATAAACTATGTACCAAAACAACATTACTTGCGTTAATTACGTAAATTGATAGGTTTTGCGATGTTTTCGTCAAGTAACACGCATCGACTTTGACAGAAATAATCGCGACAAATTTGACATTTTGATGCCACAGATAAAATCATTTAAAAATATTCTGGGGTTGCCAGGTGAATGAAATTTTGGCCCGTCTTATGGGTAAATGTTGGCGCAAGCGATTCTGACCTTGTCCTTCATTCACATTCTGTACATAGAAGGGTCAAAATCGCAGACAAACATATTTTTTCCGAAATATTTATTGCGCGCACGCGCACAAACCGTGTGCATCTGCGCGTATCCGGCAAATAAGAGGTTAAAATCATACCACCGAATTTTAATATGGAGACATACAAACTGATTATAGTTCTGTATAGCCAATGGATTCACCTGTCTTTTGTCGATTATCACTTATTCGTAGGATTTATAAAAAAAAAAAATGTAATTGTATACTTTGGTCCAAAAAAAAAGTGGTCCAATTTTGGACCGCTGTCAATCGCAGAGAAATGAAAGCTGTCCATATTTTGACCTTAGTCGCTCCAGAGGTTTTATTCACAATTTATTTGGCAATATTGCCAGTTGACATTAATTTTCTAATAAATTTGCTGTTTTTGAACATATCTCCACTCCTTCTTGGTTCCTCGAAGGCCCCAAGAGGGAAGAGTCCACCTCTTCTCCACTCCTCTAGGTTTCCCAAAGGCCCCTAGTTTTTGTTTTTGTTTGAATGGTCCATTTTTGGTTCCACGAGTATGTAGGGAAATAAAAGACCCACCCTAGCAGAGCCCTGAGTGCTGACATAAGGCCGAAATACTCTGAAATGTGACTGTATTTGCGAAATACTCTGTATTTCGGAGGCACCGTTTGTGACACTGTTCCCCAGTGTCATTCAGCCTGAGCACAGTAGCTCACACCTTGGCTTGGGATAGCTAATGCAGGTCATATTTCCACTCCCCGAGTGATGAGTTTGCCACACTCCCTATACTTTTGTCAGGACCTTACTTTGTCTTTTTTGTTTATGCATCCACTAAAAATCAACTTGTTGTTTGCAGAGGCGGCCAAGGAGCGTGCCCCGTGCGTGGTGTTCATTGACGAGATTGACTCGGTTGGTGCCAAGCGCACCAACAGCGTTCTGCACCCCTACGCCAACCAGACAATCAACCAACTGCTGTCGGAGATGGACGGCTTCCACCAGAATGAGGGAGTCATTGTGCTCGGGGCGACCAACAGACGTGACGATCTGGACCCGGCGCTGCTGCGACCAGGGCGCTTCGACGTGGAGGTAGATAATTTTTTTTCTTTATGTAAATACCCCACAAGAGTCGCATCTAGAGCCAGTGAGACTATGGCATCCCCCATTGGGGTATGTTGTGAGGCTGAAGGTATGAGAAGGGGAAGGAGATTGGAAAGAAGGTGGGGAAGTACCTAGCTATTCAGATCTGGTCACCAAACACGCCTTAAGGTAACCAAACATGGCTATAGCCATCTCATGCAACGTTTCAATTCTGAATGGTGTACTTACACCAGGGTGATACTGAGGGTATCTTCCACTCTGGAACGTGTCGCAAATATACTATATATTATTTTTAATTGATTTATTGTGAAATAACACAAATTAATCAAATAAAATTTATTTGCCACGCCGAGATTCGATCCCGCGACCTTCGGATTGGGAGTCAAGAGCCTTACCGCTCAACATAAAGAATAAATAAAATGAAAAAACCTTAGTTGACTGTAGGTAAGGTTGGTGTTACTTCAAAATTTGAATGATTTCCTCATCTTCACATTTAGTTTATTTTTAGCCATATGTGGCGACACATCATTATCAACTTCGCCATCAAAAGAAGACACGAGAAACATATGATATTCGCGCGATACCGGCAAGTTACTTACGTGAGTACATACCTATCTACCTACGCCGGCACGGTGGACTTCGGCCGCCTGCCGCGCCGATAAATAATAATATCGCCACCGCCTAGAAAGGTCTAGAGTTTATAAGCCGCCTGAATATTCAGCACCGGGTATGTTCGAGGACCTTCCAGTGTACACATTGCCGGCGAATGGAACATTACTCCACCGGTCGCGCTGGTATATATAAAGCAACTAAACTCGGCGCTCGCTCAGTCAGTCTCTATCTAACAGTCGGTCAACAGCTCATCATGTAACAGCACGCACACGAGAGCCCGGTGCATCTCCGCTCTCTCCAGGGCAGCTTCCCGAGGTCCATCACCACGTCTCAGCTCTAAGGCCCCCCGTGTCTTCAGCTACGCAGAACAGCTACATCCCGCGACTTACAAGGTTTGACGCCACCTTCAGTCCAGGGATCAGCTCACCATTTCATGGCACCCCGAAGCGCACTGTGCTTCGCTGCCATGGAAACACGCTCCGCCTCGCCAGGACTATCTGCTGGTGGCTCAGCTCACCAAGCCACTCACCGTTCATCTCCGCGACTCAAAGCGTCGAGCAACGGCCTGGAAGATAGGTCATCTCCACCGCCAAGGTGTTGAGCAACTCGCTGACCTTCACCACACCAACTCCATCACCCCCGTGCGCCTGCAGCATTTCATCTACGGCACTCCGCATTACATCATGTTACCGCTTCACCGACCCTCGCTACGTAGCCTAATAAACGACTGACTCACTACACTGACAGACGCCTTTTATTTCTCGTCCCGTCTCTGCCAATCTGGCCCGCTCCCACACATATTTTAATTTAGTTTCTAAAGGTTTTTTTATTTCCATGGTATTTTTTATTTCTTTTGGAACGGTATTATATAATTTTGTAGCATTAAATTATGGTTTTCTTGCCAAAGATGTATTTAATTTTGGGATGTTTAGTAGATTTGAGGTTTTCATCCTTAATCATAGCTGTGTTGGTCAGTAAGGTACTCATTTAAATTTGAGCAGAGTTTTATAATACTGAAAACATTAAAGTTTTTAAAAATTTCTCCCTGGTGTTGCGGGTTTAATACTCTGCTGGCTCAGTCCTCCATCATTGCACAAGCAACATTTTCCGTTTGTAATAATGTTAGTAAGAGGTTTTCAAAAGTAGTCCAGGAATGAAAAAAGGATGTAAAAGAGGTATTGGATTTATATATTTCTTGTTAATTACACAATATCAAACATCTCATTCCTTCAGGTAAACGTGCCCACGCCCGATTACTCCGGCAGACGTGACATCCTGAATCTGTACCTCGGGCGTGTGCTGACCGGCGGAGACCTGGACGTGGAACTCCTGGCGCGAGGAACTACCGGCTTCACGGGGGCAGATCTGGAGAACATGGTGAACCAGGCTGCACTCAAGTGAGTAGGAGCAACACCACACTCTACATGTTAGCCATTCATGACCGACTTTGTTCCTGTCTTTTGTTACTTCGGCGGAGCAAGAAGATGGCAACAATGCTTAATCCATCCTTTTATCCCTCTCTGTCTTTTCCCAAGATTAAACTCCAACCGCCTGCACATCTTCAAAGCATGTACACTAAGGCCGTCTGCTCATGGAGAAACTGTAAAGAAACCAGTTGTCGACACAATCGCAGATTACTCGAAAACTTTACAGTTCGTGAGCCGCTACCATGGCAACCTGTCAACAATGCAACTGAAACGCGACTGCCGCTCGATCACCAGTGCTGGTCGCCGTGGCGGTCACGTTTCATTGTTGACAGATTGCCATGGCAATGGCTCACTACCTGTCATGTTTTGACATGTCAGATCAAAAAAATATCAATTTTGTTCGGAGGTTGATTTCGTTTGTGTCGACAACTGGTTTTTTTTTCAGTTTCTCCATGAGCGAAGGCCCTAACAAATCAGTGCCCCTGATATACTCCTGACTGGGATGGTACATTTGTTTCGTGTCTTTGGCTACTTCTGTGGTCTTCTAGAACTTTATGCTCTAATGCAGTCTCTACTCAAACTGAAAGCCGCTTTCACAAGAAATAATACTGAAAAAAATAATTAAAATATATTTTTTATTCTTCTTTCTAGGGCTGCAATTGACGGAGCAAAGAATGTGTGCATGAAACATCTGGAAGGCGCCAGGGACAAGGTCCTGATGGGACCAGAACGCCGTTCTAGGTATTAATATTTGTTGTGGTTTTGTCCCTAATTTCAATTTTTAGAAATGAGGCGAATGGCTTTTTATTATTATGTGTAATTTTTTCTAGATTACCTGACGAAGACGCAAACCTCATCACAGCCTACCACGAGGGCGGTCACGCTGTCGTAGCATACTATACCAAAGTAAGATCATCTACTCAATAAAGAAATTATATTATGTATTTAACTAAATTATTTATATTGAAACTTTAAAAAATTGGGATGTCAAACACAACTTTAAATCTGCTAAAAAGCTACATGTCAGAACGTTCACAGTGTGTTAAAATTGAAAACCGTAAAAGTAAGCCTCTCCCAATCAATTACGGTGTACCGCAAGGAAGTGTCTTAGGACCAGTGGCGGCCCTTCCATAGGGGTCATTAGGTCAATGACCTCCTTATTATTTGGATCGAAAAAACTAGGCAATTCTCTATTTTAATGCGCCCCAAAGTTTGTTCAGACATTGGAAAAACAATACTTCATTTGTGTTTATACTGCCATCTCGTATGCAAATCAGAAGCTATTTTATTTTAAATAAAAAATAAAATCATAGCGTACCTATTAGGACTAGCGCCATCTTGCGTCCAAGTGAGAAGCAATTGTGCGAATTCATCGTAGGGTCAGTTCGAAATTTGACCCAGAACGGTCTACTATCTCTTTCTTTGGTATACAGACAAAAGAGGTAAAACGATCATGTCTAACGTATGCCTAGAATAATACCAAATATTTTTTCAAACAAGCTTGGGTCATGTCCCGGGCGAGACAGAAGTTAGTTTATTAAGGATGTTAGAGTGAGACGTCAAAAAATGTCAGCCGATATGTGATTTATTACATATTTTGTTTGACTTGTGACAAGGGCAAGGCCATCTTGGATTCATTAGTCAGCAGAAAGCACGTTTCATTGTTGACGCGATTAGCATTGAATAAATTAGAATGTCAAATTCCATAGATAATATTTTGAAAGAAATATCGGATAATTCATTGAACCATGAAAAACGTATTCAAATTAACCAAAGATAAAAATAAAGATATTAAACGTTACTTTAATTTCAAAAGTTATAATTTCTGTGAATGGATTTGCGGCTGTAACAAAAGAAACCTTTACTTTTGTTTTAACCTTTAACTAGCGTCGTGCATTTTTTGTAACGTTAGTACTGACGTGAGGCCTGACAGGCCGCGTATATTATGCAGTGTTTTATAAAGAAAATGATGATTTAAATATCTGTCTTTGCATTAGGATGTTAAATGGAGTGTTTTAACAAAAACTATGTATAGAAAGAAAATAAAATTTATAAATTTTTTAAATATAAGACTACAATAAAAATTTGCTTGAATTTTGGGGAAAAATCCGACTACTAGATATAAATGATCAAAACACAAAAAAAACTCCTCATAGAATAACAAAAAATTGTATTTCTTACATAAGACTAATATAAATTTTAGAAAAAAAATATAGTAGGTACATACACCTTCTGAAAAAAAAAATGTCCACAGTCGAACTACACCTTAAATTCTAAGCACAGTCAGGGCACACTTGTTTCGCTTGACGATGACGGCGCGTCCAGGTGTTCAGGTTGAGTTTCTTCGGTATCAGAAATATCAGTGATAGTATCCGTATCATGCTCAATGTGCTCCGGACAAAAATCTTCGCCAACGTCGTCAACCTCGGATCCGCTGGAATCTTCATCCGCGATCCAGTTCTCAATCACTTGCACAAAATTTGGATTGGATTCATTTACACATATCCGAGATCTCTTTGGATGCGGTAAATCTGTCGCAGAACTATTTATTTTACTTCCTGAAGTCCCTGGTACATCCATAGTTAACAATATCTGTAAAAATAACAATTTACTCTAACAATAAAATAAAACAAAAAACTTACGTAACTACTGACGTGAGGCCTGAGAGGCCGCTTCGGAATTTCAAATCGTAATTACTCACCAAATGCGCGCATGAAGACACTTCTTTCTGCTCCCACGTCAATGTGCGT
Organism: Limnephilus rhombicus; assembly: GCA_929108145.2. Classification (NCBI taxonomy): domain Eukaryota; kingdom Metazoa; phylum Arthropoda; class Insecta; order Trichoptera; family Limnephilidae; genus Limnephilus; species Limnephilus rhombicus. The sequence goes on from OV815296.1 coordinate 8,737,600, forward strand.
ACTGAACTTGCAGCTACTTAAAAGTGGGGATCGGTGTTACGCGGGGAAAGGGGTAAACTAGCAAGTCAAGTACCTGCCGGGGCCTGTAAGACCGCACGACAGTAGTTAAAGGTTAACCTTTTGTTATTTGATTCAAGTGATACGCAATGGACACAGATAGGTGTCAGTGATTTGAAACATTTGAAAGAAAAAATAAAAAAAGCATTCTAATTCTACATTGCACATTAATAATTCAATGAGTTTTGTTTTGTTAGGAACCATTGATATTCGGATTCAATTGATACCTAGTGCATATCGTAACGCTTTTATCTCGGTACATAGATTTTTGTAATTTTTTTCAAATATAGGGGAATTCCATAGTCATAGTAATAAGAGCTCAAACGATGTTAAAAACATTAATTAATAACATGTACGTACACTAAAGTTTAAAGTTAATTGCGTTAATAATTTTGAATAAAATAAATAACTTTAAATAAAACCATATTGTGCTACCGGCTTCGGAATAGGTGAATACTGGCGTTTTTATAATATTCTCTACGCATTAACAATAACTCTGATAAATTTTTTTCGATTGACCTTCCACTTCTAGACCCCTAGAGCCGCCTCTGCTTAGGACCTTTATTATTTTTGATATATATAAATGATATCTGCAACTTACACACCAAAGGAAAAATCATTAGTTTTGCTGATGACACTGTCATTTTATTTAATGAAAGTGATTGGTTAACCACTTTCAAAGATGCTGAACACGGACTTGTACTTCTGCAAAAATGGCTTAAGCAAAACTCACTTACACTTAATGTTAACAAAACTAAATATTTAACTTTTTCTATAACGGCCAGAGGACAACCAGCAGAGGATTATGCTCTTAAATTACACGATTGTCAAGGAAAAAACTTAACCCAATATGCCTTTGCCCCACCATAACACATTCTAAAAACATAAAATATCTCGGCATTGAAATCGATGAAAATCTTCGATGGGACTCCCACATAAATAGCATCACAAAGAAACTTACAAAGCTCATGTACTACTTTAGAAACATACGCAATATACTTAATAAAAATGATCTGTATAAAGTCTACTTTGCTCTTTGCCAATCACGCATAGAATATGGGATTATAGGATGGGGAACTGGCTCAAACATTCACATCAAGCAGCTAGCTAAAACGCAAAAGGCAATAATAAAAATAATCCTAAAAGTACCCATAAAAACTCCATCAAAAGAAATTTTTAAAAACTTTAATGTGTTCAGCATTATTAAATTATACTAAAAAAATGCACTACTAAAATTTAAAGAAAAATATGAATACCTTGCTGACCAACACACCTACACTACAAGGTCAAAATCCTCAAAACTAATGAACATCCCGCTATTAAATACATCTTTTGGCCAGAAAAACCATAATTTCCATGCTACAAAATTATATAATGCTCTTTCAATTGACATTAGGAACACCACCGAGATACAAATGTTTAAAAAAGATATCAAATTATGGTTAAGTAAACAGGAAGATGAGGAAATCATTAAAATTATGAAGTAACCCCAATACAACCTGCAGACAACAAACATAAATACTTTTATTTTATTTATTGTTATTTTGTGAAAATCAAGAAACTAGAAGACGAGGAAATAAAAATCTACACCCATTAAGCAACATACAGTCTGCCTCGGAACAGGAATACCTAGTGAGGAGGACTGTAAACAAACCACTTTACTTTGCATTTTTACTTATTTTGTAATTTTATTTTTCTTATATTGTCATTAAAATAAAATTTAAAAAAATCGACTATTTGTTGAATAATATCTTGTTGGCTGTATAAATTAAATTAAATGGATAACTTTTGTGTGTTCAGGAATCTCATCCACTCCATAAGGTGACCATCATTCCAAGGGGTCCCTCCCTGGGGCACACAGCCTACATTCCAGCCAGAGAAAGGTATGTTGAACACAATCACCTAACCACCTTAAATAGGGATGACTGACGACCTCCGAGGCAGAGTCTAACAACATGCCAACATTTAAAAATGATCTGATTCCTACTACTCCAGTCAAAAATCCTATCAATTCCAGTCAATTGAAGTCTTCTAAAGTTTTTACTTCTGTAAATAATTTTATGTTATCATCAAACATAAGAGTCCTTGAATGCAGAATAACCTGTGATATACCATTTATAAAAGAGAAAAGAGTAATGGTTCCAAGTTGGAGCCCTGGGGTACTCCCGTTTAAAGAATGCAATCTGATTCCTTTTACTTCAGTCAACAATTCTATCAATGTTCGAATGGAGTCGATTGGAGTCTTCTGAAGTTTGTATTTCTGTGAATGGTTTTAGGGCATCAGAAAACAGAAGAACCCTTGTATGCAGAATAACCCCTGAACGATGAATGGTCGTAAATTAGAGCTCTGGGGTATTCCAGATTGCCTCTAAAATAATTTGGATGCAAATTGTTTTCGTTGTGTTAGTCTTCTGTCGGTTTTACTACCATAAATAATAATGGTATTCTGTTGTTTGTCCAGATACCACGTGACCAAGCAGCAGCTGCAGGCCATGATGGACACCATGATGGGGGGGCGCGCGGCCGAGGAGCTGATCTTCGGGCCCGACAAGATCACCAGCGGTGAGAGCCTTTGCCACAGACATTCCCAACAGTTCCCTGGTATTTATAGGGACGAAAACGGGACCGTTTTTTTTTTAATTATTGCGCTGTTTTAATTGTTCTCCCTTTCTTCAATCGGTTAATGATGGGTTTTTTTCTTACTGCACCTACTTCCCATAATGAATGCATAATATTTTCAATTTTTTTTATAAGAAAAGCTCTTTTCATAACTTTTGAAGGTTATTCCCATGTAATATGTCATTGAAGAAGAAGATAACAATAATAATCTAAACGAAAATATGAATGAGAACAAGCCTAGAGAATTAATCATGTTTCGCAATGCTATTGGTTCTTGTTGACTTTGTTTTGCTCCCCGCCAATGGCAAAGCCAAGATTTAAGCATAAAGCCATGTATTCACTGACGAACAATGTTTCGGATATACAGTTTCTGAAACACCATTTAGATGTTTACAGAAACAATGTTTCGGAGATCTTGCCGTCCACAGCAGTTGTTCAGTAGAATATGTCTCCTGTATATGTATTTCTTTACATATGGCGATGTCTAGTCGAAAGAAAAGAAATGTACGGTGGGTTACGAACTATTTGTTACAAAGACAACGTGTTAAGTGATTTACGCATGTTTGACGGATCATTTATAAATTTTGTGCTAATGACGAAATCAGATTTTGAATTGCAAATGGTTGGACCGTTTATAGCCAATTAAAACAAACTTTCGAAGTACAGTTACCCCTCAAACTAGACTAGCCATTATTTGAAGACGTTATTTGCGAAACTGATTTGTTTCTGTATTCTCCTTCACCAGCGGGGAGCACAGAAACATGGCCGTAACACATAGTGTTTACCTCAACAGTTGTAATTGTTTCAGAAACATAATAATTAATTTCAAAAACACATAGATTTTGTATCTGAAACAGTGTATATAAACAATTGTTTCTCGGTGAATACATGGCTTAAGGTTGAATCTGCATAATGCGTACAATCGGTCACTGCTTGCAGCCAGTGTGGAAATACTTCTCGCTTTGTTACGACGTAACACTCTGACGTGTGTTAATTGCCTCCGTGTAGATGTTCTCATCTTCCACGTCTTGTAAAACATTATAAAATACTTAGCATCTCATTGACGGGTTCTGTTTGCAAGTAATTATTTATAAAAGAGAATTTATTATAAGAGAACTAGCATTTTTAACATTGAAACAGAAATTGGTAAATAATTTCATTTCTATTATCCTGCTGTGAATAAAAAGATTTCTTTTTTAAAATAAAACAATAACTTTGTAAACACCACTTTTATTTTTTATACTTTATGCCGACCGGGTTTCTCTACAACTGTAGCTTCTTCAGGGCAGTATACTCTACTAACAGTTACATGTGTGTTATAGATAATAAAAAATAAAAGTGGTGTTTACAAAGTTATTGTTTTATTTTAAATTGTAAAGTCACATCACAAAGTATCTGCTTCATATGAACAAAAAAAAATGATTTTCTATGAGCTTTCATGCAGCACATAATATTTAAAAGCAGAGGACGTCATATAAAATAGAATATGTACTGTGTACTTGAAAACAATCCATTTTATTCAAACATCAGATGGAAATACCAGCCTTCTTCTAGAAGTCCCTAAAGGATTGTATATTATACATAAAGCAGAAAACGACCGGTCGGTGGCTCAGTTGACAAATGCTTCGGGTTCCTACTGCGGCATCGTGTTCCTCTGTCCTCCAACATTAATTACCCAAGCAACGTCTTCAGCTTATAGTAATTATAATAGGAGGCATTAAAATATTGTCAAGTTATTTGTAATCCGGGTATGTTTGTCTTTCTTTAAAAAAAACAATAATATTTATGTAGAATGTTTTGATTTGCAGGTGCCTCCTCAGACCTGAAACAAGCCACCTCCATAGCCACGCACATGGTGCGCGACTGGGGCATGAGCGAGAAGGTGGGCCTTCGCACTCTGGAGACCCCGCGGGGCGCCTTCCAATCTGGGGAGACCCTCGGGCCCAACACCAACGAGATGGTAACAATATTATCTTATTACGTACACTGACTGTACAATATGTACGAGGGTGGTCTGAAAAGTTTCCGATCTGAATATGAAGATGGCAGCACTCGTCAATAAAAGCTAGTGAATGTAGTTGTGCATCTTTTGACAGTTACTCACCAAAGTTTCGGTCATTCTGGATGTGCAGTTTTAGTTGACAGTCGTTTGAGTGAGTCGATGTGTGTTTTTGTAAAAATGGAAAAAATTGCGTATCGAGCTGTTATTAATTTTTTGTTTTTGAAAGGCAATACACCTACGCAAATCAAAGATGAGTTGGACTCTGGGTATGGGGACTCTGCACCATCATTTACCACAGTGAAATTTTGGGCAGCTGAATTTAAACGTGGCCGTAAGAGCTTGGGAGTCGATGAACATTCGGGACGTCCAAAAACTGTAACTACTGACGATAACATTGCTAAACTTCACCAAATAGTGTTAGACGACCGCCAAATTAAAGTGAGAGAGATAGCAGAAGTTATGAAAATGTCCAAAGAACGTGTCTGTCACATATTAAATCAAGATTTAGGCATGAAAAAATGTGTTCGAATGAACATTTCCAACGCTCTGTTGGCGCAGTTTAGGCACAATAAATCCGAGTTTTGGCGCCGATTAACTACTGTAAATGAAACTTGGATACACCATTATACGTCCGAAACAAAAATACAGTCAAAACAGTGGACTGCAAAGGTGGAACCGGCTCCAAAAAAAGCAAAAACTGTTTTCTCGGCTGGGAAAGTGATGGCGACTGTTTTTTGGGATAGTCATGGAGTTATCTTAATTGATTATCTTCGAAAAGGAAAAACCATTACAGGAGCATACTACACATCATTACTTGACAAGCTGAAGGCAGAAATTGCAAAAAAAAGGGTCACATTTGCAGAAAAAGAAAATCCTGTTTCACCAAGAGAACGCGCCGTCTCACACCACCTCAGTGGTTGCCATGGCAAAAATCCACGAATTACGGTTTGAACTGCTTGACCATCCGCCTTACTCACCAGATCTAGCCCCAAGCGACTTCTTTTTGTTCCCTTATCTAAAAACTGCACAAAAAAACAAAAAAAAATTTAATAATAGCTCGATACTCAATTTTTTCCATTTTCACATACACATCGACTCACTCAAACGACTGTCAACTAAAAACTGCACGTCCAAAATGGCCGAAACTTTGGTGAGTAACTGTCAAAAGATGCACAACTACATTCACTAGCTTTTATTGACGAGTGCTGCCATCTTCATGTTCAGGTCGGAAACTTTTCAGACCACCCTCGTACTTGCATTTCTTAAGCCAATATTGAGATTGCCACTTCCTAGATATCTTATGTTGCCATATCTCTCTGTCCTCGGTAATGTTCAAAGCCTCAAGTACGGCAGTAGATATTCTCAGTATTGCTCTGGTGAAAGACCCTCATTCAGAATTGAAATGTTTTCTGAAATGGTCTCAACCGTGTTCGGTGACCACATCTGAATAGCCAGGCTCTTCTGAACCTTCCTCTTCACATAAAAATAAAAGTAGATTTGCATCGCATTGAATATTCACATCAAAATTATTTGAAGTGCGATGTGGACTACTACCCCAGGGCTCTAATTTAGGACCATTCATTTTTTCTATTTTATAAATTAACTTTCAGAGGGTATTCTGCATACTCTCTTCTGTTGGCTGATCATATAAATACAAACTTTAAAAGACTCTAATCGAACATACCCAGTTAAATAAAATTAAATATTATTATTAACATTAATTCAAATGTTTTTTTCATGCAGGTTGACTTAGAAATTCGCCGCATCCTCTCCGAGTCCTACGAGCGTGCCCGCGCCATCCTTAAGGCACACTCCAAGGAGCACAAGGCCCTCGCCGATGCTTTGCTAAAGTACGAAACTCTGGATGCGCAGGATATCAAGGCCATCATGGCGGGCGAGCGACCAAACGTGGAACTGACCCACAAGGACAACAAAGAGAACAAGGACAGTGTCAGCGTGACCACCAAAGGGAAGGAACCCGGCACTCCTCTGCCCGTTACCACCTCTGCCACACCCGTCCCCGCCGTTCAGGTGCCCGCATAGTCGCTTTGAGTCCTCATATCATTCAGTGTTTAAATCACCCGCCGTCGCTATTTTCAGTGAAAACACGTCCAAAGACATTTTTTTTTCGTCCGAATCAAGAATTTTTGTTAAACTATTGATGCGGCCCGTTTCATACAAATTTCAATTAATGGATTTGACGCCAAAATACCCAACCAAACTGAAAAATTATTTATGCGATCAACAGATGTGTCAAATATCTAGTACGTTTTATGTGCTACTTTATTTATCTGTGTTTTAAAATTTTAAAAATTAAGATTTAAATATTTCCTGATTTTAGAGGCAATTTGGGCAATTATTTGTGATTAGGTAAATGATAAAGATTTACAAAAATAATTTTGCTATATTTATTATAAAAATTTTGATGCAATATATATATATTAAAAGAGAGCATTTTGATAGGTGTAAATTTGAATTAAAATTACTACAAAAAAAAAAGATTTTTTTACAATGTTTTATTTTATTTTTCATTATATTAACACAGCAGATAAAGCAAGATATTTTTTTTAATAATTATAATTAACTCCAAAAAAATCCAAACTTGTCGCCAAAGTTAAGCAGAAATGAATTCTTTAATTATCTACATATCATCATTTAAAACAAAAATAAATAAAATAGCATTTATCTGTACTGGATATTTAATATTACCCTTGATTAAAATATTATTATTCAGTTTGGCTGTGTATTTTGGCCTCAAATGCAAAATAAAAATTTTTAAATGGGAAAATTTTGATTTCATGAAAAAGCTGAACAAAGAAAAGTGAAAAAATAAAACACACAAAAATGAACCTATTACTTTATCATGTTCTGTTTTATCCGGTTACTGCAACCACCGTACAAGGCACTAAGTTGTAGGTTTTCATTCCTGTCAATATGTAAAATTCTGCATAAATGTGGATATTAAATTTACGGTATGGATGTTTGTTTCACAGCTGTTTTACAGAACAGATAAAAATCTTTGTACGGAGAAATTACCAAAAAATGGCTTTGGACAATTATTTAGGACAATGTGTCTAAAATCACCTTTTTTACCATTTCAAATATTTTTTGAAGGCAATTTGAATTCTATTATGTTATCGTGATGTTGTTTTTTTTTTTTTTTTTAACTTTTTAGTTGATTTCCGTTAATGACATACTTTCATTTAAGAATCACATTTTTCCTTGTTATGGTTGATTTTTCTATGTCAATTTATTGTATATTATTATAATCTAGTTTGGTTTCACTTATTTGCCATACAGCAAGAAAAAAATTGACAGTGTATTTTAAAAATTATATATGATCTAAGTTAGCACTTTTAGGGAAAATTTGTTTTTAAAATTTTGATTGTTGAGAAATCTAAACATTTATTTTTTGTAAAATAATATAAATATATATTTTATGTGAGTGGATTGCTACGCTATTAAAATAATAATAACAATGGTGGGGTCTCTTTCTGATAAGTGACTTGCCGACAAATAAATTGTTGTTATGCTATTTCTAAGACCGCAAAAATTGAACTGCAAAAAATTTGATTAGCTTAACAAATAAATAAATATTTTTAAAATTAGGCAGAGTTGGCATCACTTACAATATAAAAATACTTATTATATCCTGGAAAGAAATTTCCAAGTATGTAGGATATAGTCATACCACTGATAGCTCTATTGTAACCTTTCCTTTTCTCTCCTAAATAATGTGTGCAAAGGAAAGATAGGTTACAAGGGAACTCTCACCGGCAGGGCAATATTATATTATTATCACTAAGTCAATGATGAATAATTTCCAATCATTCTAAAGTCACTTAATCCAGGTTTGGTACTGCCTTAAAGGCGAAACAGCTTTTATGCTTAATATAAGAAATAGATTAACGAAACAACTAGCGTAAAATCCTAATATTTTATGAAATATTTCATACCTACTTTTATTTGTAAATAGATTTATTCAGTTTTGAAACAAAATTTAGTCAGTGATTTTTTGATTTGTGGGTTAAATTTTCATAATATTTATTTAATAATTGTGTATAGATCTCAAATGATTTTTCTTTTGTGCACCAAGAACATCCTTTACAACGCCGGCCCTTTCAGCGCAATCTATCTTGTTACGCATCACGTTTTGATACAATGTATGTTTTAGTGATACTTCACGAATCATATGTGTGACATCCACGTGCGGGGATACTCACCGATGGATCACATGTGTGACGGCCACGTATATAAGGTTAAATCAAATGCTTACCAATTCTGTTTTATGAAATGCAATGTAATTTGTTGTTTGTCAAAGTAAACACCAAAATTTATAAAAATGATGGTGCCATTTTTATATAATAATATTATGCATTACATCCATAGAGGGTCTCCATTGTATTGCAGTTAAGAGCATTGACTTTGGATTAGGATTCTTACAAAGTGAAAAAATATATTGACATTGAATTTTTACAATTTGTAAAATTCTATAGGCATCCCTATACCATAATAAATTGGTTTGGAACCATTGTGAGGGTTTTTAGGTCGGCAAATACATGGACTCTGTTACATAACTAAACTACATAATACACAAATATAAGTTATATTATTATTTCAGTGACTGTTTATCAAATCCTAGTGGCTAGTACAAAAAAACTGAAATTTGTAAAAATCCAGCTTTTTAGAAATAATGTTTTCATTGTAACCCCTTGTAAATTTATTATTATTATTATTGTTAGTAATAAATATGAAATTAAAATTGCTTGCGTTATTCATTGTACCACAAACTTAACCCTCAACAATTTTCAAGTGTTTAAAATGTTACAATTTCTATATAGAAACCTGATATTCTACATAATTTATTTTCTATACAGTATCCTCAAAGATGGCTTTCTCTCTGTGGTGTATCGTAAAAGCTTCCGCCTCCGCTAGATAGCAGGCAGCGTAGAGCTTAAGTTCTCCGGCAGGGGATCGGAGAAGCTCAGAGGGTGTGTTTCAGTTATCACTCGCCAGAACCATTATAGCTAGCTTCTAGTTAGGTAGACTACGGCAGTCCCAATTGAAATCCAGATAACAACAAGAATCTATCCATTCTTATTCATTCCTACAAAGTAATCTCCATCCAAGTATTTGGAGAATCTGTTAGTGTGTCCACTAAATAACAGAACACTACACTCTCATAAAGTCATCTAAAAATAATTTGATAAAGAAATTATAAGTTAACCCTCCTGCGCCAGAGGGGGGTAATACAATTCCTCTAAAAGAGAATTTTGACATCACTGCAAAAATGGTATTAGGTGTTTATTCCTATCATTTTCCTGATTCCTACCCACATTTGTCCCTACCTACATCGGTGAAGTCACAAGCTCAGCGCCTTGACAGTCTTCAAAATGAAAGCAGTGTCCTATGCTCATTACGAGTTTCGTGGAAACCTTCAAAATTACAACTGATGATAATTAACTAACTAACCATCACGCCATTTCTCCGCAGGGGTAGGCAGAGAGGACGGACCGCCAAACAACTCAGTTTCGGCACACACTCTTTGCCTCACTCACATTCATACATCGTCTCATACATTATTATTCTGACTTTTGACATGGCCCGACTCAAGTTTCTGATTCACTTGATCGCGCCATATCTTCCTCGGGCGTCCCCGACTTCTTCCTCCATTCACATTTGTGTATTATATTCTTATACGCATTTCCAATAAAGAATTATTAATTCGTAAAATAATTTTGGTAGGTACCTACTTGATCGCTTGTTTAACTCTCGACAGACCAAGATAACAAAACATAACGTATGTAACCATGTGTGTTGGCCGACGACCCCACTCATTTTTCTGTTTTTTGGGCATTTAAAACATAGAAATCCCCTTTTCTTTTGTTATTTGTCCATTTATTGGGCAGGAAATATTACCTATATTTGACAAAATATTTTTTCCTGCATCAATGATTTTTTCACATTTTTTTTTAAATGTCACATTATGTATTAATCCTTTGTGTAGGAATGCCTAAAATAATAAAAATATACAGGGTGTCTGAGGGTAAAGTGCATTAACTTCGGGAGGTGATTCTACATAATGGTAGGAGTAAAAAAGATTAACAACTTTTTTTGGAATTCCAACATTTTTTTCCCATACAGAAATACGTACCTACTAAAAATCCTTAGTGTGAGGTATGATCTTACTTGCTGAGCGCCCGCCGGGCACTATTGTGGCAATATTGCATGGTTGTTTGTGACTGGCCCGTATCGTAACAGCGGAAAATAATAAAGCTAGTTATTTTTATCTTTTTACCACAAAACAACCCCTAAAAGTTGGAATTTCGAAAAAAGTTGGAGAGTTTAATTTGGAGAATTAAAAGTTCATTGAACTTGAATAATGTTATGCATTACGAATAACCGGTCAGTGGCTGAGTTTGCAATGCGTCTGGGTCCCACCCAGGCATCTTATGTTCAATTCCTCAGCTGGCTAAGTCCTCCATCATGACACAAGCAACGTTTTCTGTGGTGGTAGCAGGAGATTTTAAAATTGTTGCCAGGTTATTCGTAACCCGGGAATGTTTGTCTATCATTTAAGAAAATATATATATATATCATCGCAGGAAAGCAATACTGCTGTAAGGGAACGTACCCATACTACGTGACCAACTTTTTGCAATTTTTACCCCCCCCCCCCCCCCCCCTCCCCCCTCGGTGACCAAAAACCTAAGCCCGCCGCCGCTTATTTGTACCAAGCGTGACATTTTTAAGACCCCCCCCCTAAACGTGTCACGTGGTATGGGTACGTTCCCTAACCACCACTACCTATGAAAACACTTTTGAGGTGTGTACATCAGTTAAAAAACGTATTGTTGACAAAACAGCTAGTTTTTCCAACGTTGTACAGTTCTTATTTATCATCGTAGAGTCAGATAGATGGACGCAAAAAACAACACTTCAAAATGGTGTTTATAAAGTATTTTCGTAGGTAGTGGCGGTTACAGTAGTATTGCTTTCTTGCGATGATATATTTCACATTACTTACCCATGTACCAACAACCGAAATAAGTAAAAGCAATAAAGGTAGCCAGCCCGCTTCCCAAGCATTTTTTGTGAAATATTCGCACCATTAAATGTAGAACAGATATTGTCTAGTGAGTCGGGTAGCGCACATGATCTGTAAATAACTATTGACGTTAATAAACGCCCGGGTTACCGGCAATAATCACCGGTCCCATACGGAACCGTTGGGCATTAAACGAAGCAAATCCCGTACGGGACCACTGGGCATTTAAAGATTCGTTTAAACGCTGTGTGCCACGTGCAATTAAGGTAGTCCAAGCATTTTTTGTCAAACATCTGCACCATAATCACTGGTCCCATAAGGGACCGTTGGGCTTTGAATGACGAAAATCTGCGGTCCCGTATGGGACCTCTGGGCGTCTAAAGGTTAATTATGATAATAATATAACCTTTTGCAACAGGTAAATATTTTCCGAATTGTGATGGGCCACACTAGTAAAGCTGTTGGTTACAATACCATAAGATGTTATATTTGGCCAACAAAGGAAATTTGAACTTGTATAAGGCAGAAGTTATACAGAACAGAGCTATGAGATGTATACTGGGGAAAGGCAAATACGAAAGGGCTAATCAAATGAGAGAGGAGATAAATTGGATTCCAATAAAAAAGAAACTGCTATTTAATGTGTTAATTTTTGTACTTAAAGTTATTAAAAACCAAATGCCAGAATACTTCAAGGAGGAAATTGTTTTTAATAGAGAGATATACATAAGTACGAAACCAGAAATATAAATAGAATTAGATAGCCATATATAAGAAAATCAGAACTACCTAATGTATAGAGGACTAAAAATATATGATGAAATGTCTGAAAGTCTGAAGAATGAATGTATTTGAAAAGAAATGTTATGCTTACTGTAAAAATATAATTTTATAAGATGAAATGTTATCTTTTGCATGTTAGTTTATATACTAACATAGTATTAGCTCAATAAATAACAAAATAAAACTGGGCGATTTACTGCTTGAAACCCTAAATAAGCAGTTCCCACATGTTCGATCTACACCAGTTGGGTTCCCAAAAAATGTATATATTTTCTATCAAAAATTTTTCAAAGCCAATAGAGAACTCCAGTCCAATTTTTTTAATGAATAATGACCTTCTAACTTAAAAAACAGCATTTTTATTTTTATTTTTAGAGTTAGTTTTAATAGTTAAAATAATTGTCAAAGTTTTAATTTTTCAAGATCCCCCGAAAACCACCGTATGTATGGTGAATCGTGTGACGTCATCACTCCTGAAAAACTACTATAGGATCGGGCAATCAGCTGATCAACTGCCGCTATTTTGAATTCCGTTGTTCGAAATATTCTCCCTAGAAGTAGCATTACTATTTTTTTTTGCAGTAGTTTTTGAATATTTTCAATAATAGAGATAAACTAATAAGAAGAGATACCTTTATTTTTGAAACATTATTTAGGCCTAAATAATGTTTCAATAAACACAACAACTAAATCTCTATAAACAGTACGTAAATAAATGAATAAATTAATACGATGGACGATGGCTTGTGTCATATCATACATTCCCATACAATGACTTTACGGTGACGTCACGATACGTCGAACAGTGACGTCACCACTAAAATTTCAGTAATGCCAACTTGACGGCGTTTTTTTACGACCCGATTAAAAATGAACTTTTTAATAATTTTTTAAAAACTCTGCGTTTAATATTATTAAATAAAACTTATATATTCAGAATCAGCGTTTATTGGTCTGTATGAACATATTTTTTAAAGCCATAATATTTTTCACTGGAGTTCCTTATTGTAAAGGAATAATGTGTGTACCGATTATCTCCCCAAAGATAGCAATAGACATGTCATCTTTGGGTGGGGGGTCTTTTTAAGGAAAGGAAGGAGAGGAAGTTGTGGGAAGGAAAAATGTTTGAAGATTGGGTAGAGATTTAAGGGTGTGTCCAGGACGGACATATAAATCCGTTCTTTCTGCTGCTGTGGAAGATGATGGGCTAAAAGAGACCAGCTGGAGATGTCAAAGGTTCTCCCGATCTGGCCCGGCATGCAGCTGGTGGGCAGGCACATCCGCGCCAAGACCTGAACACACCTCACCTGATAAACCCGGGCACCCCTGCTAAGTCACCAAACGCAGCAAACCACTTGTAGTGACTCATTGCAGAAGTGTAGTTATCTAACAAATGGTTCCCGGGGCTGTGGTATCCATACTTACCTCCCAAATTGAAAAACATCTACAAAGTTATTTGTAGAGTCGGGAGGGTAAGAAATAATTTGTTGCTTCTTCTAGTGGCCGCTCCTTCCATTCGTTAGTTCCTGTTTTTGCAACGGTTAAATCTTTAGTTCTGTATAAGCGTAAAGAAAATGTCAATAACGGAGAGATAAAGGTAATGGAAATTGATGAAACAGTTAACCTCTTGGTCGCATTAGGTATTTCAATACCCCCCAAGTGGGCATAATCAGCAAGCTGCTTGCTAAAGGGTTGATACGGCCATGTATCAATGCTGACTTCTCACCGTATCAACTGTTGATACGATTGCAGCCAAAATTTATGTTTAGGTGTAATAATAAACAATAAATGTTGGTTACATATTTATTTATATTTCAATGTTGAGAACAATATTACAAAGGGTGTATGTGTACATAGTAAAAACAGATTAATGAATTTATTCTAAAAGCTATCTCGTACTTTGCAGTAAAAGAAAAACATTTAAATGACTGTCGAGCAAGGGCGGATCCAGCTTTGGCGCCAGGGGAGGGTCACATAGCGCCAGGGGGGGGGGGGGTCACATAGTCGTGGTCAAGTCACAAGAAGTTATAATTTAATTTTGATCATAATAGATACAAGTTAAAAGTAGGTAGGTAATTTTGATAATAATTAATACAAAAAATATATAAAAACGTTATGTTAAACAATTTTAATTAGTGGTCCACCTAAGTCCTGGACCCAGCCCAGGGGGGGTTCATGACCCCCATGACCACCCCCCCCCCCTGGATCTGCCCTTGATTTCGAGTTACATTATATTATGTATTTATATAGTAGGTAAGATATTGAGCGTAATAATAATCATTGTGGTATTTTGTGAGCCAGCACTAATTCTTTTATGCAAAAAAAAAACCACAAAGATAGATTGATAGTTTTTAGAATAAATGTCTAGATAAAGTAAACATTGCAAAAGAGTTTAAACTGAAAATATAATATTTATATATACATACTGAGCAAGCTCTTTTGATAATTAAGTATAAAAACTCCCCTCATAATTTAAATTTATCTAGGATTAAGATTTTTTATAAGTATTTTGTATTTTCAAGAAATGTTAAAAATTCTTGATTTCAGTGGTTAACTTTATATCCAAAACAGCCCAAAAAATACAGTTACAAAACTGAAACAGAAATACTTTTTTATGAATTGTTTTTATTGAGAGAAAATTAATTATATGTATAATAGTTTTACGAAACGCATACATTTGTTCAAGGCAGACAGGTTCAATTGTTTTATATTTATGGGCATTGAAAAAGAGAAAAAAAAACATTTTACAAAAGAATTTTAAGCATTGTAAATTTAACCTACAAAAAATTAGTTAAAAATAAAATGGAATTTTGAGTTTTATTTTAAAATCAGTCACAGATGATGTCTTAAAAGGACGAATAGTTCTTATTGCCAAAACATTGATATTTCAGCAAACAGACCAAATTATCTCTTTGAATATTTTGACCCTAGGGTAGGATTAAATAGAGTAAGAAAAAATAATTGCCATATTATAAAGCATACACATTAAATTTATGAGATTATAATATTATTAATAATACAGACAAATTAAAAAATAAATATTTCAATTTATTTTAAACGCAATTTGTTTAAAAGATTATAAATAAAAACATTATTTGAGTATACTCCCGAAGTCAAGACTTGCAGTATTGTCACGGAAATTGCAAATGAGTAGTTAAAATTTATAATGTGCAACATAAAAATTTGGGAGGCGGGATTGGGTACCGCCACCCCGGGAACCTTTATTGGATAACCAACACCTCTGCCATAGGTCACCCCAAGTGGTTCGCTACGTTTGGTGATTTAGCAAGGGTGCCCGGGTTCATGGGGTGAGGTTTGTCTAGGTATTGGAGGCGGATGACCAGGAAACACTGAACCCCAGATTCCTACCCACCCCTTAAACCCTTTTCCTTCTCAGAACTCTCCTCTCCTTCCTTTCCCCCAAAACCCCTCCACACAGCATCCCCAAAGATGACATAGGCCCTGAGGGAAATTATTTTCCTCAGGGCCTCCTGTGTGGAGCTCATGTAAAAAAAATAAATAAAACTACACAAACAAAAGAACTGCTTCTGTTATATAGTAAGCGCCAAACTTAAATGCCGATCTGGCGTTGATACAGAAATCATCACAATAGGCGAGCAAGGTCCAAAAAGCGGAATGCAGTGTGCGAGAGAGGGGAGAAGGGTGGCTACATCTCCCTGCCCACACCTTTCTCTGTCGCACGTATGTTTAACGCACCTTTCTCATTCGCTTATGGTCATTGTAAAGTCAGTAGAGTGACTTTACCTGTGTGAGAATGGATTGTATCAAGTTCAGGTCGGCATTTAAGTTTGGCCCAAACTATACGGTTAGCAAAGTGACTTAGCTCTGCAATTTGACAGACTTATTGGACTGGCACTGGAGAGGATTGGAAAAAAACACATGTCCAATGTCACAAACAAACGAATCGCATCTCTTATACGCATTTCGTGACTTGGCTACACAATTTGTTCGGTATCTGCAAAACCCGTAGGGTTTATCGGTGTATCCCAATTCTACAACATTAGCTGATGAAACCAATGGCTTAAAATCTTCGGCTCTTGGAGCTTTGAGTGAGAGAAGTTACCATTTAATACATCACAATATTTTGTGTTTCCGGATACCTATTGTTCGATATGTAACAAGAGTCAGACAGATGCACAAATCCATATGGAACAAATCAGATACTAATCACAAAATTCCCAAATGAAATTGTTTAAATATGAGATATTGACAAAAAATATATGGTGCTAATATTAGCCAGTAATGATAGTAATTCATTTTTTATTTAAAACCCTGGACTGGCTGTCGCGCAGGTCATGTTCATATTCGAGGAGGGAAGATGGTTTTAAAACCACTTTTGCTGGATGGAAATATTTCAATGTTTCAAAATTAAAAAATTTTATATTCAATGTCGATAATTTATGCATATTATTTATTAATGATAAATGCAAACACGCAATTGTCCCATTTTAAAACAATGCTGGTTGGACTTTACTATCTTCAGACAAAATAATACAGTATCAAACGAATAATATTATTTACTTTACAAATTATTGACGTTTGCTTGGCACAAGCCGAAAGCAAAAAATATACAAACATTGACAGCACAAAAGCAACAAACTGGTTTATTTTGTTATTACTCCCTCCATTGAACTATTTTGCCAGACTTCTTTTTTTTATCGTACTCCATTATTTGAATGAACTTGTATCAAAGTGAGTTGATTGGCGGATCAGGTAAACCTTATTTTATGAAAAGGTAAAGAATTCCTCTGATTTTCTCGA
The DNA here is from genome assembly GCA_929108145.2 of Limnephilus rhombicus. Taxonomy (NCBI): domain Eukaryota; kingdom Metazoa; phylum Arthropoda; class Insecta; order Trichoptera; family Limnephilidae; genus Limnephilus; species Limnephilus rhombicus. The sequence continues at coordinate 8,754,891 of OV815296.1, forward strand.
TTTCCCACAATCCAAAATAGGAGTTAAATGTATTTAGTTCACAAATACTAGTTTAGTATTTTTGGCAGAAAACAACTGAAAGACAAAATCTACCTGAGTCCGTATTCACATCGGAGCAATGGTTTGTTTATAGGGCAGTGTATTTGCTGTTAGGTTTCTCTGGGAGAAGCCAGAGCAAGCACGTCCTCAGAAGGGAGGAGAAGCATCACTGATCGGTCTCCGCCGGAGGGTCGGGCTCCGGCCCCGTCACCGGCCCCTCCACACTCACGATGGCCGGATCCGCCGTAGCCTCGGCTAAATTCGTTACAGATTTAGACTTAAAACACTGAAAATCAACATGCCTACTCTTGGCTTCTTCCTTTTCCCAGGACATGTGGATAAAGGGACGTTGGACGTAGTTGTATATCACTTCCGCACGGCCGCCCGGTCGCTTCTTCACCTTTTCTTTGTAAGTAGGATAACCTTCCACACCGAGGCGTATTTTTTTCAGTCCGCGTTCCTTCATCACTTGTTTAGCTACGTCGCGGTTTTCTATGTATTTGAAGAAACGATACAGCGGAGTGCTGAGGACGGTTTGAGAGTATTCGTCACCCATTTGCGGCGGGTATTCTTCATCCCAGTCTACGGCATCTTCGTCTAGTAGGACTACGACGTGGCACTCTCGATCGCCACGCCGAGCAGAAGCAACCATCAGCGGCAACACGAGCTCTTCTAGGAAACTCTCAAACTGCCTCCTGGCGCCCTCGTTGCTCAGTTCATGCAGCAGTCCACGTAGATTTTGGCAGCGGACGGTGCTTGAGTCAAATGGAACTAACAGATAATCGCAAGCCTCGCGCAACTCCTGCACTGAAACAGTCGGAGGACATCGGATGACTCCGCTTCGGTAATAATCTAAGATGGCACGGAACAGGGTGGCAGATATTCCGTCAGCGACTTCGAATTCTCCTCGCTCGTTAGTGCGCGCAAATTCCATGCCGGAACTAAACATCCTGCCGAGCATGGTGTTGGGATGTGCGGTGAACAGGGCAGGGTCTAGCACGAAGCGCGTGTTGTCCACCACAAGGGTGATCCTATCGGAGATGACGATGTCGTCCGCCATGGCGGGAAGGTTGGCTGGGTTGGGGCTGAGGCTGCATGTAGGTTGGTCCACTCGCATCTGGTTCTTGGGAAGCATGCTCTGCGTGCGGTTGCGGGAGTTGCTGGGGTACTTTCCCTTGAATAGCCTCCGGATCCTCTCGTCACTGTCCTGCTGGTAGTCCTCCGTATCGCTGCTGCTCTCGCGATCGTATGATCGTTCCTTAGGGGGAGTTGACATTTCATTCATCACAGCTGGTTTCGCTACACTTTAAACGCCAATTGACGAGTTTTACATCACGCTGTCGCCGTCTAAGACGAAAACGCACTATTGCTGATGAATCTGCGTTACAGGACACTCGTGCGAAAATATAAAATAACAAAACTCAACTCTCTCTTTCCAGACGTGACAAAATTTATTTTATGAGAATGAGAAGTCCAGAACTTTGGAACAAAGGACTGTCAAATAATCTATGGTTTTGTGCGGATCCGTTGGAGATTTGCTAGCCACATAACTTTGTAATCAAGTACCTACTAAGGCTGAAAAGTATTCTGCACAAAGGGGTATAATACTGATGAATGAACAGTGGTATCAAACTGGCGCCCCCCCCCCCCAAAGCGATATCATCCAGCCTGTTCCTGTCCAGGCCTGTTCCGAAATATTTTCAAAGAATTTACGTTTAAAATGTGAAATCGGTTGTTTAAATTCGTAAAGTTTATTTATTTTTTGCTAAATGCCGATTTTTCCAGCATTTTTTAAATAAAAGTAGGTACTGACATTGTCAACAAAAAAATCAGGTTTAGAGAAATAATCGTGTAAAAAATTGGTTTTAGTCAGTGGGTACATTTTTATAAATTATTTTATATAAAAAATAATAATATTTTAAAATAGCAGGGCAAGAGGTTGTGTGAATAAATGAAAAGAGATTGAATCTTTGTACTAAAGATTTTAATAATTCTATGATCTGATGATAATTAATGACCTGGCGCTTCAATCAAATATTTATTATGTTTCTGTGATTCGAACTGAAATTAAAGAGTTTAAAGAAAATAGGTGCAAATTGAATTCCAATACGTTTCGGTTTCAAAATGTCATACCTCAATATTTGAACCGGTAATGTATTTTTTTAGTGTAACTAATGGTTCAGATTTGTCCCTCTTTGTGTTTAAAAAGTTACAATAAAATAATTATTTTACGGATTATCATCCATTAAAAATCAAACGTCGTTTATACCTACATGTAATATGGTTCAATACGAAATAATTATTAAGTGACGTGTTTTATTAGATTTGGATGTCTAAGCAGAAAGGGAATGAATTTCTCCGGAAGCAACCATAAAATTACCTGTAGAAGGTTCCTTAGCATCTAATATTATAAATTATTATAAACAAATAATGACATACACCTCTGCCATAGGTCACCCCAAGTGGTTCGCGACGTTTGGTGATTTAGCAGGGGTGCCCGGGTTCATGGGTTTAGGTCTGATGACCAGGACACACTGAACCCCAGAATCCTACCCACCCCTTAAACCCTTTTCCTTCCCAGAACCCTCCTCTCCTTCCTTTCCCTGAAAAACCCTCCACACAGCAACCCCAAAGATGACATAGGCCCTTAGGGAAATTATTTTCCTTAGGGCCTCCTGTGTGGAGCTCACGTAAAAAATATACTGAACATGTGTAATAGGATGGGTCACGACTGTATGGTGTAAATAATCTTGTTTTCATTTATCTAATGGTGATAAAAGGGTGTTAAATGGAGATATAAAATCATGTAATTTTTTTCAATAATATTTGGATATCATCTTCTTCCTCCGGATCGACTTTGAAATTTCACATAATAGAGAAAAACCCCCCCTTGTTACATCTTAAAAAAATGTTAGATAATCCATTAAAAATGAACTATTTTAATAAAACACGAAATAGAGGGAATATTTTAATTAATTTATTTAAAAAAATATATTAATATAATTCAAATTATCTCAAGGCAGTGTATTCAAATACAAGCAAATCCTTTTTACTCTCAAATTTCGGCATTATTGCGAGACTCACTCTTGGGACTTTTTGTAGATGATTTCGTAAAACATTTGCTATGGAAGATTACAAAAATATGGTTTAAAGGATTCAAAGTAACTTTTATACAAGGTGTCCGGGGGTAAAGTGCATTAACTTCGGGAGGTGATTCTACATGATGGTAGGAGTAAAAAAGATTAACAACTTTTTCCGAAATTCCAACTTTTTTTTCCAAACAAAAAGACGTACCTACTAAAAATCCTTAGTGTGAGGTTTGCTGAGAGCCCGCCGCCGGGCGCCCGACTCGATTGTGATTGGCCCGTATCGTAAAGCGGAAAATAATAAATCTGGCCGCACACGCCGGACTAATTTTATCTTTTTACCTCAAAACTACCCCTAAAAGTTGGAGTTTCGAAAAAAGTTATTTGCATTTTTTACTTGTACTATCATGTAGAATCACCTCTTGAAGTTAATGCACTTTACCCTCGGACACCCTGTGAATTCTAGAAATAACCCCAAATGAAAATTTTCAAAACTTTGAAGTGAATCCGGAGGAAGAAGATAGTATCAGACACATCAGACATATGAAAAATTTTAAACACGTCGTTTTGAACCCATTTGGCAACCTTTCATCGCTCTTAGAACTTTTTTTTAATGACCCATCTTAATGTGTAATTAAAAGAAAATATTTTTAAATGTTTATATGCAATACGAAGGTAATTTAGCCTTAACCTTCGTAAAGCAGAATAAAAATATAATTTTGATCAGCTGTTAAGGTACTGATACTGATGATACATATGCTCAAATATAAATATGCTTGTGAGCACGCTTAAAATGAGCATGCTCTTCAACTGATACATGGCATGCTTGCTATAAGCGTACTCATAGTAAATGCATGCTCAAAGCATACCATTGATCACACATGCATAATGAGATAAGCATGCTCTCGACCGAAATTGAGGCTTTGCAAGAAAATACAAGTAATTAAAACAGTATTAGTTACATGTATAGTCAGTTACATTCGCCCAGAACTAAACAAAATAATCTTATTGCTTGCAACGTAATAACAAAACTTTTGGCCAAAGAAAATATATAGCAAAAAGGTAGTTTTTGGTCCGAAATTGGAAAACTAGAAGAGCAAATGGTAGTAATGATAACTAGGAAGAATGCAAGAGGACTACTCAAAGTTGCAGATTGAAAGACGACGGCCGAGGACAGAGGGCGGTGGAGGCTTATCTTGAAGGAGGCCAAGACTCGAAATGGGCTGTAGCGCCAATGAAGAAAAAGAGCAAATCTTGGAATAAGAAATAATTTGTTTGAAGATATGGAAGAAGAAGGCGTTAATGGTTATCGAAATCATGCTTCCGCCGAAATTTGATGAGCTACTGTCTAAAATTAATTATGTAATTAGGTATAGAATCGATACTAGCATGCTCATAAGCAAACCTGCTCAGACATGCTTAGAGCACATCCCTTTCACCCGTGAATCCAGTAACAAGCTCACAAATCAACACTGGCAATTGCAATGATAAGCAATGTCGATGACACAATAATGCCTCCATACATGAACTAGCATGCTTTCGTGCTGTATTTCGTGAGCATGTCCGTCCATACATGGTCCGTACCATAACTATGTCCGTACCCTACCATTACCGCCATCTGTAGAGTATATATCGAAGTCAATTCGCTGTGTTTTTGTGAACAGCTGGGTACCGTCCAATCAGGTAGCGTTCCTCAAAATATCAATATAGTGTAGTGCACCTACGTCCCTCCATTTGACAGCACTTGAACATTTTGATAACAAAAGAAAAGTACTTTTCAGTCACTCAAAAAAAGTTACAAAACTGATCAGAATCGATATAAATATATAAAAATCATTTTTGAATTTGTGAAAATCATAAAGTTTGAAGCGCGATAGGAGTATTTGCGATTTCAAGGTCAGTTCATTCGTATGTTATTTGGTGAGGGAAAGAGACGGATGCAGTGAGATGGAAAAATTACGCCTGTCTTTGATAAGTGTGTGCGGTGATTTGTTAATTGATTATCCAATCAGAGAGCGACTCTCCCAACCTCCCAACAGCTGACGGTCCAGTTCGTTTCTGTTCGCCGTTTAGTGCGGTCGCTGTCATTTCGGGAGCGCTCGAGTGTTGGACTCCTTTGTCTGGACAGACGGTGAAATAACGTGGAACAATGTCTCTGAAAAGGATAAGACGCGAATACAATAGTGTGATTTTATAGCGCAAGATATTTCCAGTGGATTTCAACGTCAACACTGCGGTGGAATGGTGAGCAAATTGATATTTTTAACCATTTAAACTACACTCTCCTGCGTTCATAATTCTGTCGTGTTGTTGCTAAGGGCTCCGATACATAGGTATTACTGCTCCGTTGAGTAATGGTTCACGAACCTGATACACTATTAGAAGAATCTTAACTTGATTACCTCCACGACGCACTCTGAGCACTTATTGCTTTCATATTTCATATTATTAAATCATCTTTAGTGTCTCACCTGAGAATTTGACACTATGTTTTATGTTGTTTTACTTACCTTAAAATTACGGAATTCCTAAAAAGTATTAGATATTAAGAACTCAATAAAAAAACAATAAAATATAATTTTCCTAGGAAGTTTTATGATTGTATTTCTGTGCTGAATGTTGTGATGGTGGATGGATGCTTGTATGGCCCCACAGCTGTTCAGTCCCACTTTCTACGTTGTTTAATCCCCTAGAAACACGTGTGTGTTTATAATCGTGATAATTATATATTAACAACAATATTGCATGTGTTTTACCAACGCAGCAGTTGCGCAGTTTGTTAAATTAGCACTCTGCACAAGGATTTTTTATTATTATTATTGTTTTCATTTTGCATACAGACATGGCTCGCTGTAATCATTATTAATTCACGCCACGCAAATAAAACAGAGTTTGGAATCAATTAAAACTAAACGTTTTCAATAATTATTTATTTTATTAACGATAAAATACAATTTTAATCATGCAGCATGTTTTTTTTGTGAAAATTCTTTGGCTTTTTTTACGAAAACCACAATAACATTTTTTTTAGTTCAAAACTTTTGACAACAACAATCAAGATGGCCACCGCCCAACAGCTGATTTAAATTCCCTTACAGGTTAAATAATATTGATTTTTCTGTACAATCAAAAATAATGGGCAAGATATTTTCGATTGAGTGTTGAAAAGACTTGCAAAAATAGTAATATCTAGGTATATCGTCATGGGTTGAATTTAATATTATTTTGAAACTTTGGTGAGCTTTTTCGCTCTCACTCAAGGACACATTAGGGGTTATAGCGTCTTATGCCTACCTACCTAATTAATTTATAGTTTATGCACTCCTTTTATAAGTAGGTACCACCACTTTCCTCCCTACTTATTCTAAGATTTTTAGAATTTTACGATAGGTGTGGTTGGTTATTATAATAAGAATCAGGAAGCAGTACCCAGGTAAGACTGAACTGTAAAAAATATGTCCGCATTTGTAATTATTGTTATAAAGCATTTATTACCAATTCAAATACCTACAAAATATATTATAAGTTTGGACAGAATCTGTGAGTTTCGCGTAAATCAAACATTCTAAACTCGTAGACAAATAAATATTCAATTAGAAAGTCTATCGATTTAACTTAAGACTACAAGTAATATCATCACATCACCGCACCATAATATAATCATTTTCAAAATAATGAAATAGATAGGTAGGTACCTACCTATGCATCATACGTTCTTCCTCATAGGTAGGTAGGTACCTACCAGTTTAAAAACTGTATTTTCCATTGACTTGTAAATAATTAATATTATCTATGGCCAGCTACGGCGTATTCAAAATATAGAATACTTTATTTCTCGAAACATTCAAATGACAGAATGCGCTCTTTCTCGAACTAGGTAGGTAGGTACCTACCTACCGAGTTTAAAAACTATTTGAATTTCTAGAATTGGTACCTACCTAGGTAGCTACCTTCTTTCTCCCGCCAGAGTAAAAATATTGAAATGATGGAAAATTTTACTTTGCATAGGTAGGTACCTAGGTACTACCTAGAGTAAAAAAATATATATATGTGTTTTCTCATATCTGTGTAAATATATTCGAAATGATGAAATGAGAACTTTTTCTTGTTATTCGTGTTAGGGCAGGTACCTGTACCTAGACCCGATCCCTGCCGCTCTGCAGGGCTACGAAAAATCGTTATTTTCCCTTCTTTGTTCGTTGGCATTGAGCATGGCCCATTTGGACCTTGTACCTAGGGCCCTTTTGACTTGTCCTTCGTGACCATTTTTTGACCTTTTAAATGCAAATTATCTTTTTGTAAACTAACCGTTTTTTGTTATTTTAAGAATTGAGCTGTTTTAAAAATGTACATTTTTCAAGTAAACGAAAAGAACATCTCGGCTATTGATGTAAATTTGAATATTATTAGGTAGGCACCTACCTAGTTGCTGAAATTATCGAAGTGAAAACTTCTTTAGCACCGTTGTGATTTGAAGCTCGATGAAACGAAAAATGGCGGTACTAAAAAGAGACAAACGATTTAGCCTGCGAGAGAATGAGATACATAGTATAATCGGTCTCCTCTTTGTGCATTTCTTCGTAGCCTCCCCACTCTTGTCTACTTTAGTTTTCTGAAGGTTTCACTTCTACCGCGTGTGAATTGCACACTCTGTTTTTTTCCCAATGCTTATTGCTGAGAGCTCCTTTGTAACTTATCTTTCTGTAATGTGCGTCGTTTATGATAAAAAGGGATATAGTGCAGGCGCTAGAGGTAGTGGAGTATGCAAAATGTGAGGACCGAATTCCACCAATGGATTTGAGTTAAAAAAGGGTCAAAGATTAATAATGTGGATCTTGCTGGTCAATTTTTTTTACCCCTCTGCTCTTATTTGTAAAGGAAATGTATTGAGTACATGAAATTAAATCATTTTAATGATTATTTCAGTTATAATTTATAGTTAAAAAAACGGTAAAAGATGGATTCTTGAATGAAAAAGAAAATAAAAGTAATAAAATCATATTATTTACTAATTAAAAAAATATACATATATATAAAAACAGTAAAATTAAACAGAAATATACGTAAAGTGGGCAAAAAATTACTCATTTTTATTTAGACATTCGTTATTGATACATTTACAAAGAGAAATACAAAATAATTCTGATTTTTTGCAACTGCAAGACATTGTACGACAATTTGCAGTAAATTTGTCTTAGTCATAAGCCACTAGCTATAAGTCTTAGATGTAAGTCACTAGTAATAATTGTAAATCTTAGTTGTAAGCCAGTAATGTTATTATTTTATGTATTTATTTGTACAGCGCCCTTGAGGTGATTTTTCGCGAAAACGGCGCTATATAAATTAGCCAAATATTATTATTATTATTATTTACATGGTTGAATTAATGACTCAGGTAAAGACGGCTTAGTTATTTGTCGTGGACGTAAGTTACCGTTCAGATTTACATAACCAAATAAACTATAATTAATGGGTTGTAATTGTGTTTGATGAGAATTTTTCTAAATAAATGTTTGTACTGTAGCCTTAATAAATGCAAATGCAAAGCATCTGATGTGCATATCACTTTCATCAAATTAAAACCGAAACCTATGTTTTGAGAAATCAGTTTATGTCTGAGTTCATCAGCAAATAACTTTTTTTTTAAATCAATACGTGCAAACTATTTCTAACTGTTTCAATTGCTCATTCTGTAGATAAGAGCTGTTTGTATAAAATCTTCGCCCGCAGCTTTCAAACATTGCATTTTACTGCTAAATCTGTAGTAGTATAGCAGCCACTTACAGCACGTAATGCTGGCAAAATATCACCCCAGGGATTCAGCAGCTAAATGGCATCCTAGAAAATATTTCTTTGTATGAGAACCATCGAACCACAGCCCAAGACACCCAATATTTGCTAAGTATTTCCAGAAATAAATTGCCAAGACGAATACATCTGTAACAGCGCTGATTATAATAATATGAGCAGATTGAATCTGCGTGGAAATCAAACCGCTTAGAAGCTGATACAAGAATTTGCCACATATTCCACGCAGGCAGTAAGGATTCAATCTGCTCATATTATTATAATCAGCGCTGTTACAGATGTGTTCGTCTTGGCAATTTATTTCTGGAAATACTTAGCAAATATTGGGTGTCTTGGGCTGTGGTTCGATGGTTCTCATACAAAGAAATATTTTCTAGGATGCCATTTAGCTGCTGAATCCCAGGGTGGAAGCATATGCGATATTTTATATTAGTGTAATTACTTTATTAGTCACTTCATTTGTATCTTCTGTCTTTGTTGCATTGACTGAGTTTGATCTAAATTCTAAAAGATGTTATTTTATTCTATTCAGTACAAAGAAATCATTCTCTTGTCATACTTTGTAACAATCTATAAATATATGCATGTATAATCATAACTCTTTGATGGAAATTACGTTTTTATGACAAGGTGTATCATTGCTGCGTTAATCATAACTCATAACAAAGCAAACAAAAAAAACAGCACAACCTTAACAAAGCTTGCTAATTTTGATGATAAGTCGGTGCCAAGACTGCCAAGTCACCACTGTGTTAGTACTTCCATATCTTACGCCCTATTTTATGTAAATCTATCTGTAAAATTTTGTTCATAATGAAAAAAATATAAAACATTTGAAATTTGTCAGATAATTAAAAAAAAATCTAATTTTGTAGTGTTGGGAGAAAATATGAGACCCAAGTAAATTTGAGAAGTCTGAGACACCCAAGGAAGACATGATATGTTAAAGTGAATATAATACTCAGTCTTCAATTTGGGACGCGGGAATGGGTACCGCCGCCCCGGGAAGCTTTATTGCCGTAGGTCACCCCAAGTGGTTCGCTAAGTTTGGTGATTTAGCAGGGGTGTCCGGGTTCATGGAGTGAGGTTTGTCTAGGTCATGGAGGCGGATGAACAGGACACACTGAACCCCAGATTCCTACCCACCCCTTAAACCGTTTTCCTTCCCAGAACTCTCCTCTCCCTCCTTTCCTTAAAAAAACCTTCTACACAGCATCCCCATAGGCCCTGAGGGAAATTATTTTCCTCAGGGCCTCCCGTGTGGAGCTTATGTAAAAAAAAGTCGACTTTGTCAAAAGTGGCTAGGTGGCAATTTTATTGTATAACCAACACCTCTGCCATAGGTCACCCTAAGTGGTTCGCTATGTTTGGTCACTTAGCAGGGTTGCCTGGGTTCAGGCACCAGCTGCGTGGCAGGCCGGATTGGGAGAGAATGGTTGACGGAGTCCATTTGACTTCTCCAGCCGTATTCCCTCGGAACATCGCCTTGTAATCGCAGTGGGAGGGATGGATTCATATGTCCGTTAATCCTGGAGACACTGACCCCAGATTTCCACCCACCCATATTACCATTTTCCTTCCCAGAACTTCCTCTCCTTCCTTTCCTAAAAATACCCTCCACACAGCATCCCCAAAGATGACATAGGCCCTGAGGGGAATCATTTTCCTCAGGGCCTCCTGTGTGGGAAGCTATTGTAAAAAAAGTATTTGATGATCCAAGAATGCGAATTATGCAAAAAGTGTCTGCCAAACCTGTGTGGCAGTTTATCCTCAAAACAAAAAGTGTCTGCCAAACCTGTGTGGCAGTTTATCCTCAAAACAAAAAGTGTCTGCCAAACCTGTGTGGCAGTTTATCCTCAAAACAGCTTCACAATTCTACGATCAATATGTTTGAATATGACCAGAAACCAACTAATTTGACACTTGGATGTGATTGTAGATTATTGTTATTTATTTTTGGGACGTTATGCCGTGTTGCGCTACCTCCTTTTGACAACGTTTAGAACAGCGTTAGTTACAGTGTCCATCATAAGGGCAGATATTACTACACATCTGCCCTGGTAACGCTGCCCGAACCGTTGGTTGGCTAAAGGAGGAGGTAGCGCAACAGGGCATAACACCCCAAAAATAAACAACGATAATTTGGCACTTATTTTCGAAGCGTAATTGTATCCGCGTTGCCTGAAAAAAAAACATTAAATAGGAGCCAGTAATATAATAACCTTAATTGATAACACAATATATTATCAAAATAATAAACCGTTTCGTTTACTTGCTCCAGGTATTTTTATCAATTTGACTTTGGCATCATCGTTTAATTTGATTATGCATTCATTTAAGACTGCTATAATCTGTCTCGAATACTTCAAGGCCACTAATTGTAAATAAATATTATCAACTTACACTGAAATGCTGTAACAAATTTTATCTGCTGTCACGTAGTACATATTCTGCTACAAATAATATTACAATGAGAAAAACAACATTGATGTAACGCTATGTAATTCTAAATCGCATTGATGTAACGCTATGTAATTGTAAATCGCATTGATGTAACGCTATATAATTCTAAATCCCATTGATGTAAAGCTAAGTAATTAGTAATTTTAAATCGCATTAATGTAACGCCATGTAATTCTAAATCCTATATTATAATAAAACGAATATAAAACTTTATTCCACTTAATTTTATTTGACCGTAACCGGTTTCAGCTCGTTAAAGTCTGAAGATGGCTGAAACCGGTTACGGTCAAATAAAATTAAGTGGAATAAAGTTTTATATTCGTTTTATTATAATATATTATAATGGAATTCCACCATGAAATATCACTCTCAAAAATAGAAATATTAATTCTAAATCCCATTGATGTAACGCTATGTAATTCTAAATCGCATTGATGTAACGCTATGAAATTCTAAGCCTGTCATCATATTTTATATTGTCATTGCTATTAATTTAAATGTGCTCTCCCTTCACTGTCATCTCTGTTTTTTTTATTCGTGTTATTATTATGTTTTTAATGGACTGTTGTCCGTAAATAAATAAATAAATAAATGTCAGGTCAAACCCCTTCTCAAAAAGCGATCACTGTTTAATGTTTACATTTACGGATACTAGAATCGCCAACATATTTCACGATTTATGAAACGATGTATGAAATCGAACGAAGCAAGGAGTGTGTGTCGGGACAGAGTTGTTCCTCGGTCTATCCTCTCTGCCTGCCCTTCTCTACCTTGAAAATGTGACATAAAACTTTGTATAACGTAAATACACCTACGTTGACTTAGTTATATCGCGATTTTCGGCTCCACTGCAAGAACTGAACAAGAATCTGAACTGTTAGATACTCTCAGTGTCGCCCTGCTGAAAGACCACCTTTCAGAATTGAAACGTTGCCTGAAGTGGCTGCAACCGTGTTTGGTGACAATATCTGAATAGCTAGGCTCATATGAACCTTTCTCTTCACATAAAAGTAGATTTGCATCGCATTTAATAATTCACATCTAAATCATTTGAGGTGCGATTTGGAGTACCCCAAGGCTCTAATTTAGGACCATTCATATTTTCTATTTTATAAACGAAATTTCAAAGGTTATTCTGCATATTCTCTTCTCTTTGCTGATCACCTAAAACTATTAACATGAATACAAACTTTAGAAGATCAATTCGGACATACCCCGATTGGGGATGCCATAATCCCACTGACCTCGGACAGTTAAATAAAATCAAATATTATTAACATTAATTCTTTCGACTTTAGTGTTATGGGGCCATCCATAAATTACGTCACACGAATTTCATGATTTTTTGACCCCCCCGTCCCTGTCACACATCGTCATATTTGTGGGACCCCACCCCCCTAGTGTGACGTCACATATTTTGCAATTTATAAAATATATACCCCGTACCCCTTGCCACACAATGTCACTTCTCTACTCCCCCCCTTAGGGTGTGACTTAATTTATGGATGGCCCCTATTTGAAGACCAGATCTTAACAGTTGCACTCTTCCCAACCTTACTCTTTCCGTCTTCTTTCTCTTCACTCCCTTCAGCCTCACAATATACCTCAATTGCAAAAAATGGTTCGGAGTCCGGATTCTGGGGTCGCAGGTTCGTATCCCGCACCAATGTAAACCTGATATAATAATAATAATATAATGGATTTTTTGCTTGCATCTATGGGCGTTATTGTCGTAGATTTTTTGTGTTCGTAATTTTTTTTTTACTTAAAATGTTTTTATCTTTGCGATTCGTGTTTTTATCTCTTTGAGGGATTGGAGCCGATAATGCTACGAGAAATTAGTATCGTGAACATCATTGCTGATAAAAACATGGCGCCTTACAGTCTAAGACCGGCGGGAATCCTAGTGTTTTTCTATTTCGTATAATTTATAATACTTGCGGCCCAAATTCCGTGTGCATACCGCATACACTATTATAACCTTCGCGCTCTGCCAAAACTAAATATTTTATCAGCAAATCTGTTTTGGAAGTTTACCGAAGCCAATTATGAAGTTTTAATATACGTTTAAAATATAGTTGAAACGATGTTAAAACGACATTATGTGTCATCAAAGTGAAGGTACCAAAGCTTCCAGATCTACATAGATTTTTTAAAATGTTTATTTATTACACGCCCTAATGGGCTTTTAAATTCTATTTTATAAGTTGTTTTTATTACCGTAATTGTAAATACTTAAAAATTCAAATAATAAAATAAAAAAGCATAAAATAAAATACATTGATGAAAAGGTGAACAGAGAATAGGGACGGGTTGTTTAAAAAAAATAAACAAATATTCATCCTATACTTGCAGAAAAGTCAATAGAAGTCGCATATTAAATACAAAATGATAAATTTATCATTTTGTATTTAAAAAATGAAGATAGTGATGGCAGTTCTTGGTCGAAGAATGATACTGCTAAATATGACATAATCGGATAGGGACACATTAGCTCAGTTGGTAGAGCACTAACACAGCTAGTCATAGGTCCTGGGTTCGAGTCCTAGAAGCGACCGTATCTTTTTCTGATTTTTCTGTTTCAGATTTTCGATTGACTTTCGCTAATATTGTCTTCATTAATTAAATATTTTAAGTAGTTTTCACGTTCTGTGTAGGTTCTTTTCAATTTCTGTTATTATATCATTATAGGCCAGTTGCTTCATAAAACTGAAATAATCACAGAACTTGAATAGAACTTTCACAGAACGTAAAAATTAACTTCATATATTTGATGAATTGTTTAAATTTTTTTAAACAACCCATCCCAAATATTCGACATAAAAATAGTAGAAAGTATAACACATCTACTTGTGTCTAGACAAATAAAAGTATTGGAATAAAAAACATTTATTTTGTTCATTTTTAAGATGAAATATCTTCCATTTCATTTATTTCCGAAATTGTGAAGTCTCGGAATCAGGAATTTTGATAAGCCAGCATCCTGAAGGTGTTAAAGTAGGATAATAAATGTCGGCCAGATCTTTTGGGTATATGGATGTTGATAATTGAAGCCATTCTAGACAGTCAATTTTTTAATGAAGTATATGTAAATGTAATAGAGAACTCCAGTCCAATTTTTTTAATGAATAAATGACCTTCTGACTTAAATAACTGCAATTTTTTTTTTAGAGTTTGTTTTAATAGTTAAAATAATTTTCAAAGTTTTAATTTTTCAAGATCCCCCACCCCACGTTTAGTGAATCGTGTGACGTCATCACTCCTGAAGAGTTTTTCAACGGGTGTTCATTTTGTATGACAGTTATACGGAAGAAAGTATGGTACTATTCGATGAGTTAAAACATTATTTAGGTGGAATTATTTATTTATTATATTATATTTATTATGTTATTATATTTTTCAATATTATTACGGGAGAGTATCTCAAACGGAGCATCACCTACACACTGCAAAAATTGTAGGCAAATATACAGGCGATACAGCGCCTACCAGCTGATCGACGACGGCCATTTTGAAATCGAAATTCGTAGAGAAGTGAGTCGTTCGCGAACGAGTCGGCTCAGTGACCCGGATCTTCATACGGATCCGTAAGATCCGGTTCCGTAAGACCTACGAAGCTTCAAAGCTACGGACACACTTGCTCGCGGTTCGCGGATCTTTGCGAACAAGTGAGCGGGTAGCAATTGCTACTAGGAAGCATGCTATTTGGCTTCTAATGAGCAAGTGTGTCCGTAACTTAATTCAGTCGTTCAATCGAGCCGATTCACTGAACCGGATCTTTTTATTCTCGTTCAACTGAGCCGCTTTTCCCGTCTCTAGGTGCATTATATGATAGCACTATGATGTGGCATATTATACAATGTTTTGGTACAGTTTAAAGTTTTTCAAAATTTTAAATAATAGAGATAAGCTAATAGAGATCCCTCTATTTTTGATACTGTATTATTCAGGCTTAAATATTGTTTCAATAAACACAACAACTAAATCTCTATAAACAGTATGAAATAATGAATAACATGAAATGTTGTTAATACTGATGACTTGTGTCATACCTACATAATCAAAGTTTCAATACAATGACTGGTGACGCGTGACGTCAGCACTAACCATTCAGTAATACCAACTTTACAGTGTGTTTTGACGAGAGGTTTAAAAATGCACTTTTTAATATTTTTAAACGACTTCGAAAAGGAGGAGGTTCTAAATTCGACTGTATTTTTTCAAGAACTCTACGTTTAATATTATGAAATAAAACTTATATATTCAGAATCAGCGTTCATTGGTCTGTATGAACATATTTTTTTAAAGCCATAATATTTTCCACTAGAGTTCCTTATTGTAATAGTGATGAATCTTAATTATTAATTAATCTTAATTATTAATGTGTATGTATACACATGTATTTATTTTGTGTGAATACCGCACGAGTCCCGATTGCTCCAAACCCTCGGCTGTCTGGAACCTGCGAGATTACGGCGATCCCAATATTGGGGTGCGTTGCGGAGTTGCAGTGAACGAGATGAGGAAAAGGAACTTGGGAAGTGCCTGGCTATTCCATTTTAACCACTACATATGGTAGCCATTTAAGCAACGTTTCAATTTTGAATGAAGGTTTTCACCTGGGCGATACTCAGATTACCTATCCACTCTATGTAAAAGATACGAAGTTGATATCACCAGCATCTACCTTCAAATTAACTCGCACAAACGTGAGCTTAGATGTATTGCATATAAAACAAATTACTGAATTCAGAACCAATATTCCAAATATCTCGGAAATTAATTTAAGTATTTAGAAGTAATTTTCTTTCGTATTCCACACATAAGTTATAAAAATTGTATTTATTACAGTTGCCTTAGACCTATTGAATCCGGGCGATGGAACTCTCATGTCACATAAAAAATATCTATCTCGTCACTTGTCATATTATTTCGTTTTATTCTAAATGCGTCTTTGTTTCACGAATCGAAAATTTGGACATTACAACCATTCCCTCTCCTGTTCCTATTCGTTATACCTAGGTGGATTCCTAATGATTGTATAGGACGTATAGGTGTACCATCTCGTCAGCAATTTCTAGCAGATGTAAGCACTTAGCACAGTACTATCACCTTCAAAAGGATCTTCAAGATACAAATATTTCGCATTTTCAACATGACAATAATTTTTCGAGAGAGGAAAATTTTTCCGGTTGTATTATTAATTTCGTACGCCCATTTTGTTCGCCATTATCGCCCTGATGTAAGACCAACATTCAGAATTGAAACGTTGCTTGAAATGGCTTTAGCCGTGTTTGGTGACCAGATACGTCCCCGCCTTCCTCTTCCCATCTCCTTCCCCTCTCCACCACTTTCAGCTCCCAAACGCCCCAATTGTGGATGCCGTAGTCTTTTTCGCTCCAGGCGGTTGGAAGCAGTTGGGACTCTTGTGCGGTATTCAGAAGAAAAAACTGCTCCCAACCGTCTGGAGCCAATTGGGGTATGTGTGGTGAGAATGGGAAAGAGTTGGGAAGAGGAAAGTGGAGAAGTGGCCTGGCCATTTAGATCTGGTCATCAAACACGGCTAAAGCCATTACAAACAGCGTTTTGATTCTGAATGGTGGTATTTAACCAGGGCGACACCATCTAGTATTTAATTTTAACGGAATTCAAATTCTGCAGGCAGTAGTCAACGTGTGCTCGTTGTTATGTTTGCGTATTTTCGGGTAAAACGGAGAAACCTGGCTAGCGGCCAAAACAGAGCCAGTCTGTTTGGCTTGGACTTAGAAACATCTCTTACTACATAATATATCTGAGCTCTGAACAAAGATGTTAAACAGATATCCCGGAATGAGACGGGTAAGAGGCAGGTTGGGAAGTACCACTTTAATATCTATCTATTCAGATCTGAGGATATCCATGCAAATAGACGTGACATTTTTTTACTGTTCTCGTCGGGTTTTGAATCTGCGACCCCAGGAATCTTACGATCTATGTACAATTAGCAGAACTTAACAGAAATTCTTAAATATTTTAATATCCCAACATATGTACATAGTTGACATTTGTCAAATGAGAACGGGTCGCTTCTACGACTCGACTCGGCTGTGGAATGATTTGCCGACCTCTGTCCCCCATCTCACTCCTTCGTTTTCTCAAAAAGACCCTCCACACAGCAGATGACATGGGCCCTGAGGGAAATTATTTTCTTCACGGCCTCCTCTTTGGAGATAATGTAAAAAAAAACAAATGTAGGAGTCATTAGACCATGGTCAATGGTCATGGCTCCGTACTATGTAGAAGAGTTATGCTGACCACCAGTAGCCGACTGGCTGCCGCGTCAGCCTTTCCGAAGCGTGGAAAAATGACAACATTTCGATTTCGTGGAGTGTATTTGTTGTCGTAATAAAACCGCTGAAATTAACTAAATCAGTAAAATTACGTCGCTACTGCTGGTGCGGTTGGCCTCCGTTGAACTCAAAAAGATTGTGTCAGCTAAAGTAGAATTTATTCCAAGTTCTGTTGCCCTCTGCCGAAATCGACCGCTTCTTCAGCGATCTTGAGAAATTCCTCCATCCAGGTGATAGGCAGCCGCCTGTCGTCAAACCAGTGTTTTTTTTTTTTTTTTAATTTTCTAGATTCTTATGTATCTTGAAGAGATGAATCATTTAAATTTACTGAATTTAAAGTTAATGTTCCTTGTACAAATAGAACGGCGTCATATGCGCCTTGCAATTTTTACCTCATGTGGGTATTTAAAAATAGTCTATAAATCAGCATATTAATGGACACTGGCTTCTTGTACGGTGCCTCGTGTGGGGCGCGTGCACTGACACTGGTTTACAATTTTTATTTTATTATGTGACGAGGAATACTTATTTTCATATCATTATCTTTTGCCCCATGGAACTAGGATTGCAATATCCATACTCTTAGTTTTGCCCCCTGTTTTATGGGCTCTCCACATGACACTGCATGTAGTGACTGCGGCAGTGACTGCAGAGAGCGTGGAGTTGAGCAAACTAGCGCCGTCTCGTTTGTTAAAGGGCCGCTAGAACGAGACAGCGCTAGTTCGCTCAACTCCACCCTCTTTGCAGTCACTGCCGCAGTCACTACATGCAGTGTCGTGTGTAGGCCGCTTTAGATGTGTCAAGGACCCATCCCTTCGTCAAGGCGTCTCCGGGCCAGGCGCGGCCGGTGCCTTAGTGCACTCGTGCAACGAACCGCCAACAAAGTTGAAAAACAATTTACAGCTCATCGTACTCTTACTTAATGTTTTTAATTATAAAATTAAACAAAGTATTTTAAAAAATCTTTAAAATTGCAATTAATAACATACTAAATGTAAGAATATTGTAAATAAATACGGCAAAAAACACTCCACCCGCGCGGTTAACACTGGCTAGGAACGAGAAACCGAGGTACATACAATCTGCGCGTTAGACCAAAGCGCCCCGTTTGGCTAAATATTATTTTATATGCAGCCCATACGAAACATCTCCGGACCGTGGTTTTGACAATACGTATCAAGAAAAATCCCCCGACAGTGCGCCGCACGGACAGTGGAGATATCCGAACGAAGAATCCAAGAATTCCGAACTTACGGCTCGAGCGATGTAGGGTTTGAAGAAGTATTTAAGTAAAAGCATAATATTTCTCTTGTAAAATGCAACCGCGGGTCAACGGGTCACGGGTCAGTTTGTGATAGAGTGCTGCGGATTTACATACTTGGCATTGACTTTATTATTTGCTTTTTTTTTTGCAGAAAGTAACCTTTAATTTGTGTGCGTTTTTTTTTTTTTTACTTATTGCAAACTTCATATCGACGCTCATTGGGTCAGTAAACACCCGCCACCGTTTGCATCCTACGCTGCAAATTAAAATTGCTTGTGTTTGTGTTAATTATTGTGATATTAATAATTATCCGAAGGTCTTTCAAAATAAATACCTTCTCTTCTTTGCCACTAATCCTCTAATACTAATAGATATAATATAAAAATAAATGAACCATTGTGTAAAATAGCAAATAATTTATGATTTCTGAAATGTTTTAATGCAGTATACCCGCTTGCAAAGTCGTATATTCCAAGCATAAACTAATATAAATGTGTTTATCGGATAACGAATTTGTCAGGTGAGTATATCTGTCTCTGTTTGCAAATAAAATTGGGTGATTGAAGTCTTCGCTCGGCAAAAGGATCGAAGAATTGATCTTCTCTTTAAATAAGTAAGATAGTGCATTTATATAAATTACATACATTACATTTTTGATGAAATCGGTGAACCACCAAAAATTTAAGGCACCGGCCGCGCCTGCTCCGGGCGACCCTGTCCAGAGGAATGATTCCGATTCTACTCAAGGATAAGGAATTGTCCTTACCTTGAAATTCACGACTTTTTCGCTGTTAAGGTTGTTCGAAGGTTAAGGATAATTCCTTATCCTTAAGTAACCAGAATATTCCCCTGGACTACTTCAGCGTCCTTCTTCACCTCTCATCCTCTCCTCGCACAGCCTTTGGAGGCACTATCCCCAGCTTGGCGAGACCAACAAGAAGTCCTCCCTCTGGAATTGCTACTTTATTTTATAGAGTAAAAAGGTGTTGAGATAGGCGATATTCTCTATTTCCAAAAAATAAGTTTTCAGATAATGAGCAAAGCAATATTCGAAAGCTAACCACAAATCAAATATTGTTTACTCGTGTCTATGTTTTCCATAATAAATATTATTTTAAATAACACCGGGAGGCTTAACATATCGGTACATTGGTATGACATTTTGAAATATCGTTTTAGTGACCCAGAAGACATTTTGTTAAATTCACTACTACATGTTTTTCTGTATTATAATTGATTTTGTGGTGTAGAGGGTACACTTTTACATATACATACTCAACTCAAATTTTGATTTTTCGGAGATGTCTGACTGATCAACTGGTCGATCGATATATATATATTCATTCTGAAAGAGCTTGGCATTCACAACTGTCTATCTATAGTATACATATAGCGTATCCGAAGGTACATTGGAAACGTTGCTCCCCAAACCAAGAACAAAAACCTTGAGAAACTCATGGTTCCCAGATCAAAATCCCGGAGAAAATTCCTGACTTTCTTGTAAATATCATATTAATGACGCCCGGGTGCCACCCCCGACCGAGTGTCATCCCCAATAGCCCAATTCTCTAGCCCCCCCACCCAGAACGGACAAAATTTTTAAATTTAAAAAGTTGAAATTTGCATTTGTCAACTTTAATAGGGGGGGAGGGGGGTGACTAATCAAGCAACGAAGTTTTGAGATTAAATGCCAATAACCAATGAACCATTATTCTGAAAACAGCTGGACCAGGAAAAGTTACGGAATTAACAAAGATATGCTCTTATATATTTGCGATGCAGGCACAAAATGCCAATGTAGAAAGGGTCTTTTCCTTAATGGGAACTCAATTAACATTAACCCCTTAACACAGTTATTACAAGCAATAATTGTCAGCCTGAAACACTCATTTACATTGAAAAATCTCCCGAGAAAAGATACTTGCCCCCAACGGGACTTGAACCCGTGTCCTTCCGATTGCCGGTCGAATGCTCTGACCACTGAGCTATGGGGGCTTATCAAATACCCGCCAAATAATTCAATATATACTAGTGTTTCATTCAACAATTACTGCTTGTTATATATATATATATATATATATATATATATATATATATATATATATATATATATAATATATATATATATATATACATAACACCGTCTATTTGGCGACCAGCATGGGCAAATATGCATCTAAAGTGGCGACCACCGACATTTGGCGACCGATATACGGTCGCCACTTTATTTTTCGAAATTTTTACACAGTTCATAGTACATGTCGTCACAAGCATTTTGGCAAAAATTGTCCTGGTAGCCAAATTGGGCGTGAAGTGGATGATTTCGAATATTAAAGTTCCGCCATCTGTCGCTACGCAGCTAGGCGCTAGGTGATATACACGGCCATGTATACTACCATTCATCCTACCGACATTTAGGCGACCGGTGTGACATAACATGCCGCCTTTCATTCCTAGCATTTACCCGCCACCGAGGCGTTGGCAAATGTGTTGGGAAACAACGTTGCCGGTTAATTCCAACTCCCGTACAAGAGTTGAGGTGCACGTGGCGGTGGCGTGTTTTGCGACGTTGCCGCCGCGCTTATTTAGCCTCGGTTGCCTCGAATGTTTTGCCTTTTAAAATTTTATCGTGATCAATCGTATTATCGTATACCGAGCATTAACGTACATGTGATTTGGAGTGTAGGTATTTGGCGACCGACCATTTTAGTGTCTTAATTACAATACATTATTGATTACGGTTGACTCAATGAAACGGAACAAAATAATTGCAAGAATAACAGAAATGCAATATCAAGATGATTCTTTGGAGTCATACCTACCTATGACATAGAATTCGGATAATCTGAGGTACTTGCCTTCAATTAATAATTCTTCTTTTCGGTCATTTATACGGTCAAATTTACTTCTTTAAAATTCCCGATTCTTATTTTACAGGAGTTCACTTACTCTGACGGTGATGGTGGGATACGACCCAAATCCCATGTGTGAAACAAAAGGCGAGCTCACCAATTAATTTTAATCGAAAAAATAAAAATATTGCATGGATGATTCATCTAATCAAAACGACCCACGAACATTGTTTCCACAAAACTTCAACGTGTTGACCAAATCGAAGAAGAAAATTGATATAGAAATAACGAAAAATAAATTCAGTGCGCAGATCACATGCCGTAGAAATGAAACCTTCAGAAAACTAAAGTAGGCAAGAGTGGGTAGGCTACGAAGCGCCACACAAAGAGGAGACCGATTATTCTATCTTAGGGGCATACATTAATTGAGCTCAAAATGGGGGGTGGGGGTCCAGTAAAATCTCACCAAATCTTGAACAGTTTTTCAGCATATTGTCGCGATCATATTTACCACAACGGGGGGGGGGGGGCGTAACGGGATAGCATTGGGCGGGACGGGATAGGGTGGGACCCCAGATACACAACTGATGTCTCGTGAGGGGAGAGGGGGGGGGGGGGCACCAAATCTCACCAAAGGGGGGGGGGGGGGTTAAATTGGAAAATTAACTGCTCACGTTATTAATGTATGCCCCCTTATTCTCTCGCAGTCTAAATCCTATAGATGTATGTGTTTGCCTCTTTTTAGTGTCGCTAATTTTCGTTTCATCGAGTGTCAAATCACAACGGTGTTAAAGATGTTTTTACTTCAAAATAGTACTGCCAGATTTTTGTTTTTATTTCGAAAAGGACTTAGGACAGGTGGTTTTAAAAATTTGTAGGAGTAATCAAAAATTAAAAATTTTAAGTTAATTTTCACGTTCTGTGTAAGTTCTATTCAAGTTCTGTTGTTATAACAATGAACTTGAATACAACTTGCACAGATTGTGAAAATTAACTTCAAATATTTGAAGAATCTGTCATTTTTTTTAACAACCCGTTAATTATAATTTTAATTGTTCGAGGCGTGTTTTCAGAAACATTGTATTCGAGGAAACAACATCGAAAACAATGCGACTAAATTTAATATAAATGTTTTTGTTTTTTACTTTAGTTTCACACAGGAGGCCCTGAAGAAAATAATTACCTCAGGGCCTATGTCATCTTTGTGGACGCTGCGTATAGGAAAGGAAGGGGAGGAAGCTATGGGAAGGAAAAGGATTTTAGGGGTGGGTAAGAATCTAGGGTTCAGTTTGTCAAGGAGTGACGGACGTATGAATCCATCCCTCCCACTGCGGTGCAAGGCAATGTTCCGAGAGAGTGCGGCTGGAGAAGTTAAAGGGACTTCCTTAACCACTCTCACCCGATCCGACCTGTCATGCTGCTGGTTGGCAGACGCATTCGCCACCAAGACCCGAACAAACCACACCCCATGAATCATTAGATGACTAAGTCGTAGGTGAAAATATTGAAATGAACCAGAACCCACCACATCAAATGCATCACAACCATTTAAAAGTTTCTTAAATACTTATCAGACAGTCGCGAGTAAACATTCTACAGTAAAAAATTTCAGAGTGTGCAATTCACACGCGGTAGAAGTGAAACCTCCAGAAAAACTAAAGTAGACAAGAGCGGGAAGGCTACGAAGAAGTGCACAAAGAGGAGACCGATTATACTATCTCATTCTCTTGCAGGCTAAATTCTATAGGGGTATGTGTTTGACTCCTTTTATTGTCGCTATTTTTCGTTTCATCGAGTTTCAAATCCAAAACGGTGCTAAAGAAGTTTTCACTTCAAAATACAAATGTGCAGTTCACATGCAGTGGAAGTGAAACCTCAGAAAACTCTAGACAAGGGTGGGGAGACGACAACGAAGCACCGCGCGAAGAGGAGACTGAATAGCTACGAAGCACCGTACAAAGAAGAGACCGATTAGTCTATCGCATTCTCTTGCAGGCTTAATCCTATGGATGTATGTCTTTATCTCTTTTTAATGTTGCTATTTTTCGTTTTATCGAATTTCAAATCACAACGGTGCTAAAGAAGTTTACACGTACTCGAGTTTAATCTATGTACCTACATCATCTCTAAATATTTAAATTTTTAAAATTAGTATGATATACATAATAAAAAAATGCTCGTACATCTATGGAATTTAGCCAACGAGAGAATAAGAGTATAATCGGTCTCCTCTTTGTGCGGTGCTTCGTAGCCACTCCTCCCACTGTATTCTAATTTATTTTCTGAAGGTTTCACTTTTAATTGCGTACTCGGATTTTTTAAAATTGTTTCGGATACCTATTTAGCTACCTTTTATTATATTTTTTTAATTCTTTTTAAACGTTTTATATCTTTTCATGTACATAAGAAGATGAACATTCATTATAAGTGATAATTAAATCCTTTTTTTACTTTGGTAGAAAGCAGTCACTTTGTGGTTTGACAAAGATATTAATTGAAATAAAACAATCACTTAGTTTGTAACCACGATTCATCCATTAACCTTTTTTATACCGACCGGTTTCGCTTAACCTGCGCATCAGCGTTATTTCATTATATCTACTTTATCGCATTGAAACCAAGCTCACGCACACTAACGAAATTCAAAACAATAAGCGCACACAAACTTAGCTGTTGCCGGCCGAATTCCCTATCAAGATTCCCTTCACCTCACCCACACAGCTGTTATCCCGCGCCGCCGATCGGCTTGCTTGCCCCCCGTGCGACTAGCCCCACCGCTTCCCTTACCCCGCGGACTCCTGTTCATACAAAAGTCACGTGGAATCTGCGTGCAATCGAAATCAATTTAAAAAAATAGGTTGTCGTTGAAAATTTAGTTGGATCTTTGCAGAAATTATTTTAACATAGCTATCCTATCAATTTGACTTAAAAAAATTGGACGGAGGATTTTTCCGGAGCGATATTTTTGACTGATATCAAAAAAGCATGTACCAAAAGAAAAAAAATGTTGGATCTTTTGATTAAATAAAGCTAACACCAATATAAAGACACTTCGTGATCAAAAATTGGAGGGAGGAATTTTCCCGGCAAGAATAGAAATAAAAAAACAAATCTCTTTTTAAAAACACACTTTCCCAAGAATAATATTGTTGAATTTCTATTTAATCAGGTGGATATTAATTACCTAATACTAACAAGATGTGAAGAGTTTTCGAAAGAAATACTTTTCTAGCGGGAGTTATAATTTTTTTTTCAGTTTTTGCTAAAAATAACTAGGTAACTTCCCGTTAAATATTTTGTTGGATCTTTTGTCATTCGTCATCCCTAAATGATACTCCACGTGACTGCAAAGGTTTCATCGACGGAGGAATTTTTGCGTACCTCAAACTCTTTATTGATTTGCCTACTACCTACCCAAGCAATAGGCCACTTGCATGGATTTCATAACGACTTTGAAAAAATCGTGTGGATAGATATTTTTACCAAGATTACGAAAATGTTAGTAAAAATTTTTAGAAATGTACAGTTTTTTTAAATTTATTTTTAAATAAATAAATCCATTATTTAGGCCCGTGACGTCACTACATGAAAATGTCCCATCGCCGAAAATGTTAATTATTATTTTTAATTTATAAACTAACGTTTAGACAAGATTTTTATGCATAGCACAAAGGGTAACAATTATTGCTTATAATAATTGCCGAAAATGTTCCTATTAATTTTATAAAATTCCACACTGATTTATTTTTTTTATATGGCAGCACTTTGATTTCAGGCGAATTTTTGAATTTGACATTTAACGTTCAGTAGAATTATTGTTTGTTCTCTGCGAACTTATCATTTGGTTTCTTTTTGACATATGTTATGAAGAGAACCCCGTTCATTTTACGATGTCTGCACGTGTTTAGAGGTATAATGGTAGTGGTGCTGATCTTAACAAAATCAAATTTCATAATATTCTTCTTATTATTATAATTTACAAGTACAAGTATATTTCATTGGATTTAGTAATATAGACGTTGAACATTATAATGATTTATGATCAATAAGATGGATCAAGGAAAAAAAATATTTATGAGATATAATATTTTTGGAATGCCTCGCTATTCTCCTGTGCCCTTTCTTGTGGAACATGATCTTTTTTTTAAATGATTTTCTGCTATGTAATTATCGTTTTTTCGCACCCATAAAATTATGTCCCGTCTTTCCGGTTTATAAAAAATGGTCTGATTTTTCGGATTGAAATTTTCAAAAAATCGCCAGGGTTTCAAAAATACGATTTAAAAAAAATGCCGAATGTCTTAGAATATTTACCTAAACCGGATTTTTTTTTTAAATGCGATGCAAGTGGCCTATCCGCAAAATAATTATTTGTTCTTTGTAGCATTTTGATCTCGCCTGACTTATAGGACAGTGCAATTAGTGCAAAAAAGGGGGTCGCGATCGGAATTATTTCGGTAGCCCCAATTTTTTTATATGTTTTATACACTCATCTCCTGATGAAAAATCTGAGTTTTCGACCTTCGGTCACTTGAGCTTTCGCCGCCGTTTTGAAAAAACCTGCCGAAATCGCGCCAAAATCTAGTTTTTCTCAAATATTTCGTTCTCAATGAAAATTTTGGCTAAGGTAACTTCACAAGTTTTGTAGAACATAAAATTATCTACAATTTTTATTAAAAAAAATGTCTTCTACCTCTAATAAGTATTGAGATACACAGCCGTAAAAATGTGTATAAGTTTATAAAAACAAGTAAATTGCACGACTTGGTTTGGTTTTCTGTACGTACCTCTTTTTCAGTACAGTTTTGTAGAGAATAAAATTTCTAAAACGATTTTTATGTTTTTTGTATTGTTTTTACTGATTTAAAGTATGAATAAACAAATATCGGTAGGTGAAAACATAAAAATTTATCACGATATTACCACGTCTTTAATATAGAAATAACGAAAAATAAATACAGTGCGTAGTTCACATGCCGTAGAAATGAAACCTTCAAAAAACTAAAGTAGGCAAGAGTGGGTTGGCTACGAAGCACCGCACAAAGAGAAGCCCGATTATTATCTCATTCTCTCGCAGTCCTGTAGATGTATGCTTTTGCCTCTTTTTAGTGTCGCTATTTTTAGTTTCATCGAGTTTCAAATCACAACGGTACTAGGCGATTTGCAGGTGCTAGAAGTTTACACTTCAAAGTACAAGTGTGCAGTTCACACGCGGTAGAAGTGAAACCTCAGAAAACTAAAGTAGACAAGAGCGAAGAAGCTACGAAGCACCGCACGAAGGGGAGATCGAATAGCTACGAATCACCGCACAATGAGGAGACCGATTAGTCTATCTAATCTCTTATACTTATCACTCAGAAGTGATAAGTAAATAAGTACTTTTTTTCATTTTTTTATTTTTTCATTCATAGTGTAATAATAAATTTTGTTAATTATTTTAAGTTTTAGATACTTACTTACTAGCGACTTGAAATTCAAATGATACAGAAATGCGTCACGAAAATTTATTATTATTTTAATATAATAGTTAATTAGTTCTAATATAATAGGTACGGTAAATCCTCGCTCTCACTCAAGGCTCCCATAGTCCAGCGGCGTAAAGCGCCTCACGAATTTAGTGGCCAGACAATTCAGACCGCGTGGGTTCGAGTCTTATAAAATAAAATAAAAAACGTTTTAATTTTTGCAAAATTAATATTCAATCTTCAAACCACACAAAATGAAAATGAACCACACCAAGAAGAAACCATAATTATTAATATGATGACCCAATGTATAGCAAAAGTTGCACCAGAATTCGACGTCAAAAATATATATAAAATCATCCTTCACTAACTAACTAACCATAACACCGTTTCTCCGCAGGGGTAGGCAGAGAGGACGGGCCGCCAAACAACTCGGTCTTGGCACACACTCCTTGCCTCGTTCACATTCATACATCGTCTCACACATCCTCTTCTATTATTTTGACTCTTGATGCAGCCCGAATCAAGTATCTGATTCACTTGGTCTTGCCATTTTTTATATTAGCTCCACTCAGAAGGCCATGAGAAAAATAATTTCCCTCAGGCCCTATGTCATCTTAGGGGATGCAGTGAGGAGGGTCTTTCAACATCATTTTACAACTCATCGTATTTCTACGTAATGTGTTTATTTATTAAATTGATAAAATTGAGCACAATCTTTAAATTAAATTATAATTAATTATCAATCTAACAATTAACAATGTATTACGGCCAAATAAACGCATTGTTCCCACCCGCCAGTTACGGCGGGTACCCGCTAGGAGCGAGGAACCGAGGTAGGTACAATGCCAAACCGCGCGCCAGAGCTAAGCGCCCCGTAATTTGAATGATGCTCGTAGTAAAAAATCCCAAAACGTCAGAAACATGCATGTCACTAAAAATCGGCTGATCGCGTGCCGCATGGCCGACCCGAAGAGCTTCGGCATTCTTCGGAAATATTCCGAAGCTTTGGTTCCAGCGGTAGTAAGGTTTGAACAAGATAATATTAAGTAATAACATTTCTCTTCTAAAATGTAACCATTAGTCAAAGGGTCAGCTATGCGTCTCGTGTGACATTATCTTGTTCGAGCCCTTGGGATGTACCTTTTTGACATTATTATTTGTTTGTCACCCATTGATCGAAGTTGTCACGACAGTAAATGGCGATATTGGCGATCCACGCCGCAGAGTGTTTCTTGTGTGTTAATTATTATTATTGGATTATTGCGTTATTATTATTATCTTTGGAAGGTTGAGTATTTTTAAATGGATATCACACCCACCCTTTCCACTAATCTTCCAATAGATGTAATATCAATAGTAATGGAGTGTAAAATGCTTCTAAAAATATTGATACCAGAATAATTCTATAATAATTGGATAATTACTAGAGCGCCGTTTTAGTTATGTTGCGTTGTACAATTTATTATGAGTTCCTAGGCTATATGTATTTTTATTATTTGAATTTACAAACAGATACATAAAACATACCTACTTACCTGGCAGGTCAATTGACTATATTAAACTCTAGACATCAGCATGTTTTTACATCGCACGATATTTTTACTATTACAGTTACATGATATTTTTAGATACTTAGCAAGTAATGTAAAATTATGCATGATGTCTAGATTTTTTTTTAAATATAATATCAACCTTTCGTTTTTTATGAATGGCTTGGTGAACCACCTATAACTTGAGGCACCGGCCGCGCCTGGTAGGAATCAGAGGTTTAGTATATCCAGGAGTGACGGACGTATGAGTCCATCCCTCCAATAGCTGTGCAAAGCGATGGGTCGAGAGAGTCCTGCTGAAAAGGTCGAAAGGCCTCCCTCAACCAGTCTCTCTCCGCCATGCAGTAGGTGGGCAGGCGCATCCGCTGCCAAGACCTCACCCAATGAGTTCGGGCACCCCTGCTAAGTACCAAACGTAGTGAACCACTTGGGGGTGACCTATGGCAGAGGTGTTGGTTATCCAATAAATGGTTCCCGGGGCGGCGGTACTCATACCCGCTTCCCAAATTGAAATGCCACACGTCTTCTCGTTCATTCGCTCTACAATCCATCCGAGCGTTCCTTTCGTAATTTTACTCATTACGTTTACATTGGCCTTGCATTCTTCGCGGATCTCAACGTTTCTCCCAAGATCGTACATGGTTTTACCATACTCACGCCTCAGGAATCGCAATTCTACAGCATTCAGCCTACTTTCCTTCCTTTGCTTCCTTCCTCTTCCTTCCTCTACCAGTTCCATGCCTCACAGCCATACATGGGGGTCGGTTCCAGCACTCTATTATGGATAGCTGGCTTCGCTTCTTTGGACAGTTTTTTTGTTGGCGCCTTTAGCGTTCTATCCTCCGTTAATGGAGTTACCTACATTTAACCTTGTTTCACATATCTCTAACACACTTCCCAAATATACTTCACAATACATACTTCAAAAACTTATCCACCTGCTCCAAGTATTCATCATTCACAACTAAGTTTCACATTGTTTTTGTATCAAACACCACGATTTTAGACTTACTTACATTCATCATTAACTCATTCTTCATACATATTAAATTATCTGTCTAGGTACATTTAAATTAAATATCTAAGCATAGTTTTCTATGTTTTCATATTGTTTAATCGAAAAAAATCCCAAGCATTTGGGGCATGGCAAATAATCATTAAATGAGGAATGGTATTTTCTTGTAATGGGTTTTTTGTATTCCTGATAATTTTGTACATAATCTCCCGTTTTATGCAATTTAGCAGAAGACCTTTTCTTTCCTTGCCATTCATTATTGTCAGGATATTTTGAATTTCACATTCTATCTCGTGGTTTCTGAAAATATGCCTCGAGTCCTTTTCGAAATAAAAACAAAAATCCGGCATTCGACCTTTTTTGAAGTGAAAACTTTTGTAGCACCGTTGTGATTTGAAACTCGATGAAACTAAAAATAGCGACACTAAAAAGAGGCTAAAACATACATCTATAGGACTACAAGAGAATAAGATAATAATCGGGCTTCTCTTTGTGCGGTGCTTCGTAGCCTATCCACTCTTGTCTACTTTCGTTTTCTGAAGGTTTCATTTCTACGGCGTGTGAACTGCGCCCTGTATTTTTTTTTGTTATTTCTTTATCAATTTTCTTCTTGGATTTGGTCAATACGTTAAAGTTTTGTGGAAACGACGAACGAAGGTCGTTTTCAGAATGGGGGTGAGGTTTGTCTAGGTCTAGGAGGCGGATGACCGGGACACACTGAACCCCAGATTCCTACCCACCCTTTAAACCCCTTTCCTTAAAATAATTTTCCTCTCCTTCCTTTCCTTCAAAAGCTCTCCGCACAACATACCCTAAGATTAATAATTTCCCTCAGGATCTTCTGTGTGGAGCTCATGTAAAAAAAAAAGAAAAAAAAAGTACGAGATTTTAAATTAGTGACTGATTATTTGTAACCCAATAATGATTCTTTCTTAAAAAAAAATTGTGCCTTTATTGCACTTGTCAATTGCTACCTATCGCAATAAGGAGCCAATTTTATGCATCCCAAATAATTATTGGTAACTAAAATAACCTAGTTCCTGTTCACTCTATATATTTTTTTTTCATTAGCTCCACACTGCAGGCCCTGAGGAAAACAATTTCCCTCAAGGCCTATGTCATCTTTGGGGATGTTGTGTGGAGGGTATTTTTGGGGAAAGGAAGGAGAGGAAGTTTTGGGAAAGAAAAAAGTATGAATGGTAGTTAGGAATCTGGGGGTCAATGTGTCCAGGAGTGACAGACATATGAATCCATCCCTCCCACTGTGATATAAGGCGTGGATCGAGAGTCCGGTTGGAGAGATGAAAAGGTCTCCCTCAACCAGTCTCTCCTGATCCGGCCCGCCATGTAGTAGGTGGGCAAATGCATAGGTTGCCAAGACCTAGACACAGCTCACCCCGTGAACCCGGGCACCCCCGCTAAGACACCAAACATATCTAACCACTTGGTGTGACCTATGGCAGGGCTGTTAGTTATCTTGTAAATGGTTCCCGGGGCGGCGGTACCCACACCTGCCTCCCAAATTTTTAATTTGATTGTTGTTTTTCCTCCCAAATATAAAATGATTTAATAACAGTCTACCGTTTTGACTTCTTGGGATTCTGTTTTGGTTTCCTTCAAAATAATATTTATGTAACCAATCATTATGTACCTACGATAGATAGACCGTTGGCAAATCGAGAACGAATTAAAAGGATTCTGAAAGCATCGTAATTTAAACGTACTGCATACAGGAATATACGGAGGTCGTCAAATGTTCGTAATGAACGGACGCCCTAAATATGGAATGAAGTGTGATATACGTACGATATACGCGGTTGCCAAAACGGCGGCAATATGAAAGGACGCCCAAAAGACTCTAAAGTATACGTACCTATCAAAAATTTGAATACCCTCAAAACACAATTTCTGGATAATTCTTTTACTATCACTCTTTTGTCAACCTAAAAACATGTGAACATTCACCGCAATTTTATTTAAAAACCTACCGTAAGCAGTGGTAGCCAAAAGGATGCGAAGTGAAAGGACGCCAAATCTGTAGCGGGATGTATATATATATATATATATATGTATATATATATATTTTTTTTTTTTTTTTTTTCACCTGAAAACAACCAACTTTATTTACACAGTATAATTTAAAAAATATGAGTTGCGAAATGTTCTACAAAACTATTGTTAAAGATTCGGAAGTGTTTAACGATATTTCCGGGAGCATTAAGAGTAGTAGTGATGTTTTTACTTTGATTTGTAATAAAAATAATTTGGTTTATTTCATTTTTTATATCAATTTCCACTTAATTGTAGAAACTCCGGACTGTTTAGGATTCCCCCCGCATTCCGGACAAAGACCTATATTTCCGGAAAATTCCGGACGTATGGCAACCCTATTCCCAGCAAATTGGAAGACAGGAGAGGCAGAAAAGATCTTCGATGCATTGAGCTGATGTATCATAGGCTTCCGGGACGTCGGTGTCCTTGGTACTCCATGCAGCACAGGACCGTGGGAAGTGGAAGAGTCATCAGGGAAACTGGAGTGGGGATCGCGATCCTCAGCGATAAAGAAGACCCCGTCTACTGGCGACTTCCGTTGAGAGCGTGATTCCTAGACTTTATTACTTGTTCGCAAGAAACACGATGATTTCATGCGATGCGGCTCTTGTGAAATATTTAAATTGGTTTCATTCTGTGCTACTATGACGTCATTATTGTATAGAACATGTTAGTTTATTCGTGGATTGTGAATTAAAGGTACCGAGTTGAGTTTATATACTGAGTTAGATTTAGGTGTTATTTATGATTGATATTTTGGAAAAATATAATATCCTGCTTCGCCTGACTTTCAACAGTATATTTTTGAAATTTTGAACTAACTATCGTGTCGTTTCCTGGATGGGTATGCAGTTATGCAGAGATGACGGATTGCGACAACAACAGTTTTGTCTTGATGCACATTTTTGCTTCATTCGTATTTAATCATCCTATAATATGACGATATTATACCTATGACCCAAGTTTTTTTTAGAATTGTTCAATGTTTCAAATCCTTTCATTCTTATTATGTAATTTAGGCTTCGTACGTCAATGAATTTAGAACATTGTTTTTTTTTTCAATTTAAGGAATATTTCAAAGTTCCGCTAGCTGAAAATGTAAGCATTGACGTGAAAATTCCAGGTAAAAAACGGTTTGTAAATTTAATGACATCAAAGCTTTAAACAAAGAGTTTAAACAAATCTAGCTGAACATGTTTGTGTTGACCTAGAAATTTCAGATTTAAAAAGGTGTGCAAATTTAATGACGCCAGAACTCACCGTTCAATAGTTTTTACTGCACAAATAATCTACGGTGGGATTAATCTAAGATCAATTTCACAAAATATTGGGATGTATTTTGCCCTAAATTGCTAAAACAGCGCTTACGCCAATTTAGTCCTGAACTTACCGCATTAAAAATCGTTAAAAAGTAAAAGGTAAATTATAATAATATATTAAATAAAGGCTAGACTATATAATTAATAATGACAATTAAAACAACAACAAAAAACTCAGCACAACGACCCGGAAAAAGACATCCAAAAGGTGTATTTTTATAATCCTTTTTTTGGATAAGGTACAGTTACAAAATTCGTGTTGTGACCTGCGCACTGCCGACTCTAGCCACCTGCGCAAACCTGCGTTCCGTGCTGACTCGTTGTCTCGGGAGTGTGGGGACTGTGGGGACTGTGGGGAGTAGAGACCCACACCAGCGTTGCCAGTTTTTTATCTTACAAAATTGGGATTTTTATCACGTGAGATTAAAAAATCGGGATTTAGGGGCAAAAAGCGGGGCAACTTTTGAAAATGTTTATTTCCAAAACATCGATCATAAAAAAACACAACACAAACTACAAAAACTCTTGCAGCCCATAGACAATGTAATACATTGATGTTGCAGCCCCACATCGCGTTATTTTGTTTGTCCTTTATTTGTTTTGGAAAAGTCATGAATTTACGGTCCATCGATAAAGGATATATCGATACCTTTTTTTGTCATATTTTAAAATAAATATGGTAAAAATTTTTTTTTAAAGGTTTTTCATTTTCTCACAAATAATTGTCGTAGTTGCCTCTAAAATCATGAAACACAATACTGTACTGGATATTTGATGTACCTTTTGATTACAAAAATAATTTTTCAATTTGGTTTAATATTTTGATCTCAAATTCAAAAGTAAGATTCGTACGAAGCGGGTATAACTTTTCCGTGTCCAATTCGTTGATTGAACTTAGAATCATCCGAGTGAAAGGCTACTAAGGTAACCCCTCAATCAATTAACCACTCACTCACCCATTTACCATAACTTTCATCAGTCGGTTATTAGTTTTGAAGAGATATTATACTAATTTGATATACCTAGCGGATTCTTCCATTCTATGGTTCTCATTACAATAATATTATTATTGCATTATGTATTCCTGCGATGCCAATGACCTGGCAGTAAAAAGGACTCGTCGGTAATTGTATATTAGTTTCAATGATTAAATAATAATTTTTACTGGCTATGTTTATGAACTTTATTAATTCTCGACTTACAATTTGTGATGTCCTGTGCTTGTCTCACTAGGAAAACCCGTGTTGAGAACAGGCGCTTTAAATGTAATATTGTGTTATTGTTTTGATTATAAACTGCTAATGTTTTAAAGTAACAGACAATCATCAATCATCATCGTACCATCAAAAAATACATGCTTATAAGTTAGTTTTGATAATATCTTTGATTTTGGATCTGTTTTGGCTGGTAATCCAGGACTTGGTGTTAGATAGTTAGATTTATATTTAAGATACATTATTTATGTTTTGTCTAATGGCCAGTTGAAGTGCACTGTATAGTTTTGTTGCAAAGTATCTAAAATTTCTTTGCCCATAAGTTGTTTTAGCAAAATGGATAAGTAAGAGATTATTTTTCCCATTCGTTCTAGTATCTCGAGCATTTGGATATTTTCAAAGATGCGAGTAGTTCTGTGTTTGAAAGAAGAAGTCGGGGACGCCCGAGAAAGACATGGCACGACCAAGTGAATCAGGTACTTGAGTTGGGTCATGTCAAGAGTCAGAATAATAGAAGAGCATGTATGGGACAATGTATGAATGTAAACGAGGCAAGGAGGGTGTGCCAAGACCGAGTTGTTTGGCGGTCAGTCCTCACTGTCTACCTCTGCGGGAAACGGAGTTAATTAGTTAGTTGCTAGTATGTTTTTGGCATAAAGTTCTAATAACCAAGACATAGATTCTCCTGAAGATTTCATGCGAACTGCTTGTGATCGGTAGTTTTGAAGTAATCTTTATAATTAGTTTCTGAGCTTTAAAAATCGGTACAAATACCTAACATAACCTAACCATATTTTACATTTTACTATTTTTGAATATTAATTTATTGTTTCTTCAAACTTTCGAATTGTGCCGTCATCTTTCTTTATCTTTATAAAATGAAGTCGCTCACGCTGTCTGTGCGCTTAGATCTTTTAAACTACGCAACGGATTTTCTTGCGGTTTTCACCAATAGGAAGATTTTTAGGTATATACTTTGTCAGGAGGTGTGGATTTGATTTAACAGATGGCGTTGATTATAAAAGTTGGGTAATGGCGTGGCGTTGTGTTTCGTTAGCCACAGCAACTTGTAACCGGGTCTGCTAGTTATTGAAATAATGAAAAAAAAAAAAACTTCGTATGCACCACTATATTATTAACAATATCAACATATATCAAGTTATTTGTTTTCATTGTATTAATTTATTAGCTTTACAGGATGTCTGTATTATTTTTGTCCCATTTTTTTTGTTAGGTTAGGTTAGGTTTTACTAGATAATTTGTCGAAGGATATTTTGTCGCGGGATGAAAAGTCGCGGAACCGACAAAATCCACCTATAACTGGTTGTAATGTGTGAAGTAGAGATGAAACGGATATCCGGTAACTATCCGGTATCCGGCCTATATTTACTATCCGGCCGGATACCGGATAATAACTCAATATCCGGCCGGATATTGAAAAACTACGACAATTTCCTATAATAAAATGCAATACATCAATCTTTGTGAGGTAAATATCAATAAAATGGCTTATTATGACGGCTTTTATTTAAAGTCGAAAAAGTTACAAAAAAGTCATAAGGCCTTCCAAAAAACTAAAATTTTCTTCTGAGATTTTCACTCTCAGATTACGCAGCAAGTAAACAACTAATTTAATTTTCGCTATTCAATCACACACTCATGCGATCACTCACGAATACTCACGATGGCAACCGAAACCGTCCGAATTTATCTGATCGCATTCGCCACACCTGTGCGGCGCTAAACTCGTCACGACATGCAACAAGACAATGGGTCGAATATCCGGCCGCCGGATATCCGGCCATCCGGCCTCGCACATCGCCGGATATCCGGTATCCGGCCAAACAACTATCCGTTTCATCTCTAATGTGAAGTGAAAACATCATTGTTCTGCCTCTTCTACAGCACGGTGATCCAATTTATCTCATCATAAGCTCACACATACTATTTATTATTGGTACCCATATATATCTGTGTGTACGAATTGTATGTCAGTTGAAGGTGCTCCTCCCATTGCGGAATTAGTTTTCTAAATTACTCCCACATCTTTTGTGGCTCATTATTATTCTTTGTATCGTCTGGAAACACCACGCGGCGAACACGTGGAACACACCTCTACCTTTTATCTGTTTGATTTTGTTTTTATATTGGCAGTGGAAGGACAAAGGACTTTTAAAAATGCTCCGGCATATGATTTTGCGGTTGAACTACCGCATTATCGCAATTTTATTAACATTATTTGTGTCCCTAAATGAAGGCATGCAGTTTTTTTAAAAACAGACAATCGTGCAAATCAATCGGCTGAATGGTTAATAAGGGCCAAACAATGAATATTCATTTTGATCTAATAAGTTTACCTATTGAATTGAATGAGCAATTCACTATTTATTTATTCAACGCCCAGAGGGCTTTTACATGTTTGGTAGTACTATTAATTCATGACAGATGATTTTTAAACAGATACAGAAATAATAAAAATAAAATTAGATAAAAATCACAAGTCAATACAAAAATACAGCGATTTCAAGGTTTACAGAAAAACAGATATATATGTTTAGGAATAGTTTTGGAATAAGTTTTTTACAAGATCAACAAAATTCGCCAAGTTTATGTTAAATGTATCAAGTACTGATTTCCCATAGTGTGAAATCGTTGTATCGGAGAGTGGGCAATGTAGTTCTGCTTATGAATGCTACAGTAGAATAGTGTATTTTGTCGTGTAGTTTCTGTCGGTATTCGTAAGTTTATGAATTGCAGGAGTTCGCAACAGTCAAATTTAGAGTTAAGTATTTTTAATAAAAATGTTAAGTCGTTTATTTTACGTCATTTTGCTATTGTATTAGTAATCGTATAATTCAATATATTTACTAGTATTTGTGTTATTTTTCGTCAGTTTTTATCGATTAGTAATGCAATTTTGTGAATTTAGTTTTGTTACCTATATAGGTTATTTCTAACACATTATTGTTAATTGACTTTTACAGTGTGAATTTAATAACACTTGAGAGTGATGTTTTTTTAATAACATAAATGTCTCACGCATGTGAAAATAAATATAATTTTTTTTTTAAATCAACGTTTATATTGCGCAAAAATTAATCCAAAACACGCCGAACTTATATTAAAATTTTCTTCACTATTCATGTCCGGTTTACACAGGAGGCCCTGGGGAAAATAATTTATCTCAGAATCTATGTCATCTTTGGAATGATGTGTTGAAGGTCTTTTTAAGGAAACGTGGGAGAGGAAGTTCTGAGGGGGTAGGAAATAGGAATCTGAGGTTAGTTTGTCCAGATCATCCGCCACCAAGACCTAGACAAACCTCAGCCTATGAATCTTAGCACCAAACAAAGTGTACCACTTTGGGTGACCTTAAGACAGAGGTGTCGGTTATCCAATAAAAGGTTCCCGGGGCGGCGGTACCCATTGTCGCCTCCCAAATTGATGTCAAAAGATTTCTCGACCGATCTTAGCGTAATTAATGAGATTGAAGAAGGGACGCTTAGATTATTTGAACAAATGAAGAATTGTTGGATTATGCAGACTGTAAAAATGTCGAGGAAGTAATGTCCTGGTCAAGTGAGTCAAGCCTTTTTATCAGATCGTAACAGCAGTTAGAAAAAAAGAGTATGATGAAACAACTCTCCTGAATACACTCGGGAAAATCGTTGGTTGTACAACTGTGAACGTATATAAGGTATGAAAGGTGTATGAGTGAGACAGCATGAGTAACGCATTAAAGGGTGTGTTTGTTGTCCATTCGTCCTCCTTATCATTCAGGCTTCCTAGAAGAACAATATTATATAGTTCTCGCAATAAACGGTCATAATATTACCCACGTGTTATTTCTTATTGTATCTCTACATCAGAGTAATCTTGATGTCTGTAAAAGACAGATCACCACACTCAGGCAGTAGAGTATTGAACCCGCGACGCCTGGGTTTCGGGAATCCAACGCATATATCTACTATCCTCTACTATTCTCTAAGAAATCTCTATAACGTACATTGTGAACATTGTCTTTGTCTATTGATGGACAAAGGTTTACAACATTGGCGTGAACAAACGGAAAGTCCTGAAAAGTTGGCACGGAAAAGTTCCAATGACTCACAATAAAACGATATTTCTACGAGAATTCATGCAATTCCCGAAACTTTCTTGTCAGCAGAATTAGCGTTAGGTAGAAGAGTATTAAACCCGCGACGCCTGGATTCGGGAATCCAAACGCATATATCTACTATCCGTTTCTCTAAGAAATCTCTGTAACAATCGTGAACATGTCTATTGATGGACAAAGGTTTACAGCATTGGCGTGAACAAACGGAAAGTCCTGAAAAGTTGGCACGGAAAAGCTCCAATGACTCACAATAAAACTATATTTCTATGGGAATTGATGCAATTCCTGAAACTTTCTTGTCAGCAGAATTAGCGTTAGGTAGAAGAGTATTAAACCCGCGACGCCTGGATTCGGGAATCCAACGCATATATCTACTATCCGTTTCTCTAAGAAATCTCTGTAACGTACATCGTGAACATGTCTATTGATGGACAAAGGTTTACAGCATTGGCGTGAACAAACGGAAAGTCCTGAAAAGTTGGCACGGAAAAGCTCCAATGACTCACAATAAAACTATATTTCTATGGGAATTGAAGCAATTCCTGAAACTTTCTTGTCAGCAGAATTTGCGTGTTGAGTCTTGCGCCGTGAATCATCGACCTAAAGTTTTGTATTTTAAAATTGCTTTCTCTGAAATTTACTCACTGGCGTTTTCTTTTGCTAGATAATCACTCCCTGGACACCCACAACGGTCAACGGCACTATAAATAAATAATAAGCTAGCTAGAATTATTCTGTTTTTTTAAGGTCGGCGTAGTGCAGCGGTAAGGCGCTTACCTGCATTCCGAAGGTCGCGGGATCGAATCCCGGCGTGGCAAATAAATTTTATTTGATTAATTTGTGTATTTCATAATTTATTCATTTAAAATAATATATAGTATATGTGCAGCACCTTCCAGAGTGGAAGATACTCTCAGTATCGCCCTGGTGTAAGACCACCATTCAGAATTGAAACGTTGCTTGAAATGGCTTCTGCCCTGTTTGGTGACCAGATCTGAATAGCCAGGTACTTCCCCACCTTCCTCTTCCCTATCTCCTTCCCCTCCCCACTGCCTTCAGCCTCACAACATACCCCAATTGGGGATGCCATAGTCCCTCTGGCTCCAGACGGGAGCAGCTGAGACTCTTGTGCGGTATTCATGTAAATAAAAAGGCTCTGCAACCGGGCCCGAAAAGAAGAAGATGGAGAGATACGAAATTACGAACGTTAGAGGAGAGCGCTAACATTTACAGCGACAAAATCGATGCAAAAATTGCGAAAATGTTTAGCATCATTGATCCCTTCGGCACCGGTGCATAGTCGGGAAACACGCCAAACGCGTGCCCAACATTTGTACACAGTTGACATTTGTCACATGAGAACGGGTCGTTTCTTCGACTCGTTCTTGTGTTCAACAGCTCGGCTGTGGAATGATTTGCCGGCCTCTGTGTTTCCTCCTTCCTACAACATGGGTCTCTTCAAGACCAATGTTCATTCCTTCCTCTCCTCAAAAAGACCCTCCACACAGCATCCCAGATGACATAGGCCCTGAGGGAAATTATTTTCCTCAGGGCCTCCTGTGTGGAGTTAATGTAAAAAAAAAAAAAAAAATAATAAAACACGACTCGTTTAAAATAGAGCAAAAATCTCGCGGGTATTATCTTAAACAGCATTTAAAGAAACACTGTGAATTTTTTCATACATATAACTTGTAAAATAACTGAAACAAACGTGTTAATAATAATATTTAATTAAATGAAGACAATATAAGCGAAACTCAATCGAAAATCTGAAAACAGAAAAATCAGAAAAAGATATTGACACATCTGGGACTCGAACCCAGGACCTCTCGCTTACCGGGCGAACGCGCTAACCACTGCGCCACCGTGTCGATATCCAATTCGGTCACTTTTAACTGTATCATACTTCGACTAAGAACCACCCACACTATCTTCATTTTTCTTAACGCATATACTATTGGCTGCTATCTTTAAAAAATCTTTTTTATAGATGTGTCCCAGATGTGTCAATATCTTTTTCTGATTTTTCTGTTTTCAGATTTTCGATTGAGTTTCGCTTATATTGTCTTCATTTAATTAAATATTACAATTTGAGGTTTTACTCATAAAGTTAAAATAAAAATAAAAAAAAGTGTTAATAATAATTTTTGGAGCATACTTTGCGATTTTTTTCTATTGAGGGAATTTTATATAATTTGCGTTTCGACGCTTGCAAAGTCTTGATATTATCTTCAAGAATAACATATATTTTTTTACGAGCTTTAAAACGTACCGTGTTATAGGGAAATATTATGTAATAAATCGGTACAAATCCGGGTTGCGGGCCCTTAAGTAAAACTTCTTTACACGCTTGACTTGGGGAGTAAGCTGGTGAATGTGTGACGAGAGCGTTACGAAAAGCGAGGCGAACGGTAGTTATAGTAATAGAGGGAGATATAAGTTAGTGAAGATAGAAAGAGAGAGAGTTACGCTTCGTATATTACCGTAGGGGCAAGAGAGAGAGGTGCGAGCACACATTTTCTTCCTCTCTTTCTCTCATAGTCAGTTATGTTTCGTATATCTAAGATACAGTGCAGGCCTATTGTCTGTATCCACTGTAGGAGCAAGAGAGAGCAGTGCGCGCGCACATTTTATTTCTCTCTTCCTATCATATAGATGGAGCTAAAGAAGTTTTACTTCAGTCGTGTGGTCAAAAGCACACTCTTTTTTTTAACATTATCTCCACACAGGAGGCCAAAATAATTCCCCTTAGGGCCTGTGTCATCTTTGGGAATGCTGTGTGGAGAGACTTTTTAGTAAAGAAAGGACAGGAAGTTTTGGGAAGGAAACGGGTATTAGTTGTGGGTAGGAATAATTTGGGGGTCAGTGTGTCCAGGAGTGACAGACGTATGAATCCATCCCTCCCACTGCGGTGCAAGGCGATGTTCCTATAGAGTACGGCTGGAAAAGTCAGAGGCTCCCTAAACCACTCTCTTCCGGCCTGCCATGCTACTGGGCAGGCGCATCCGCCGCCAAGACCCGGGCATCCTGCGCAAGATGCGCACTTGAAGTGAAACATCACAAAACTGCGCTATATAAATACTACGTTATTATTATTATTATTATTATTATCCCTGCAAAGTCACCAAACGTAGCTAACCACTTGGGTGACCTATGGCAGAGGTGTTGGTTATCTAATAAATGGTTCCGGGGCGGCGGTATTGATATTACAAATTGATAGGGAGGCGGGTATGGGTATCGGCTTATGGTGATTGTGTGTATGAGATTAAAAAAAAAAACAGATTTAAGCTTTTACAAATACTATCTTCTGTAACTCCGTTTCAATGAACTCTAAAATTTTGGATTTGGGTGTTTATTTGTTTTTTTGAGAAGCCAGACAAGCGACGAGTACCTGAGTGTAATAGCGATGAGTATAATATAATATTTTTGATAGAAATTTATTTTAATTACGATATGAAAAATTAATTAACATTTTTTACTCCAAATAATGTCAGGAATCACTGGTTAAAGTAAGTTAAGTATGTCCGTTAACATCCTGTATGTTATTATCCATTTCTAAGAACAACTTAATGGTACTTTTTTTCGTTGTTGTTGTTGCCAAACTAACTCTTGATGCGATTCTGTATCTTTTGTGGATACGGAATCGATTACATACGTAATCTCCTGTCAAATATGTGTGATTGTCTATGGCTTGCAATTGCTTTTTCTACGGACGTGCGGACTGATATGTCAGCGGATTGGTCTATTCATG
Organism: Limnephilus rhombicus; assembly: GCA_929108145.2. Classification (NCBI taxonomy): domain Eukaryota; kingdom Metazoa; phylum Arthropoda; class Insecta; order Trichoptera; family Limnephilidae; genus Limnephilus; species Limnephilus rhombicus. The sequence continues at coordinate 8,797,218 of OV815296.1, forward strand.
ATGTCAGCTATCATATTTCAACTAGTAACATGAAACGCTGCAAGTATACATTTATTTATTTATTTATTTATTGTTCTTATACGCCCGTAGGGGCTTTTACATAGATTATAAAATAATATTTAAGATATCGAGGATTACACATACATAGAATTTATATCAAACGTTATAAAAGTGAAAAAACTTTTAAGAATATACAAGTAGTTTTTAAAGAAAAAACCACTTGTATATTCTTGCTTAAAACTGTGAAATATTTTAAACAATGTAATATTTAACAATAACATAGAACAAAATATAATATAAAACATTACAATAACACATCAAATCGTTAAATATATTATACCCACGTTACAATAATTTGTAGGATTCCACAAAGTGTTGGTTTAAATTGCATTTTAGAATGTAAAGGGAATCAGCGAATACATCTACAATACCACCAAACTTGTTGCCTAAATCATGCATCCTATTGGTAAGTGAGTGTGATTGATAGTTGGTTGTGTATGTGTTGCAAAAGAATGTTATATTTTGTCTAGTATTCCTTGTCGGTACATGGAATTTAATACTAGAAACGATGGCAGGGCTGTCAATTAGGTTGTTCATAACTCTGTACAATAAAATTAGGTCTGAAATAATTCTTCTGTCAGACAGCGTAATTAAATTTAGTCGATTCATTAAACTTAAATAATTAATGTTTTCTATTGGAATTTTGAGTTTGAAATTTAAGTACCTAAGAAATTTGTGTTGAACACGTTCTATTTTGTTAGAGTGTACTTTATAGAAATTTTGTTAGAGTGTACTTTACATGATTGTTTATTCATTTAATGTACGTTTAAAAATTATATACCATGGATTTGTCATTTGCAAATTCAATCTAAATATTCATGAATTATTTATTATTGTTTGCCCAACAACCTATTTAATGCACGTATTTTTTTTTTTTTACATTAACTCCACACAGGAGGCCCTGAGGAAAATAATTTCCCTCAGGGCCTATGTCATCTGGGATGCTGTGTGGAGGGTCTTTTTGAGGAGAGGAAGAAATGAACATTGGTCTTGAAGAGACCCATGTTGTAGGAAGGAGGAAACACAGAGGCCGGCAAATCATTCCACAGCCGAGCTGTTGAACACAAGAACGAGTCGAAGAAACGACCCGTTCTCATGTGACAAATGTCAACCGTGTACAAATGTTGGGCACGCGTTTGGCGTGTTTCCCGACTATGCACCGGTGCCGAAGAGATCAATGATGCTAGTTCCTCGGAGCATCTTCCATTGTAATACCGGTAGAATGTAATGCTCTAAAGATTGCAATCCGTCTGTTAAGATGGGAGAATCTATCAAACAGACCGCCCGTTTCTGCACAGAGTCGGGGGGGTATTTTTCAGGTATTTTGGAGCTCCAGACCAGAGATGGCTGCCAAATTCAACCGTGGGGCGTACTTGTGATTTGTACAAGGTTAGCAGTTGTGTACTATTAAAGTATCTGCGGGCCCTGTACAGTATGCCCAGCTTTTGGGAGGCTAACTTTACTCTGGCTTCGATGGAGCCCCCATACCTGAGCTGGTCACTTAGGGTTACACCAAGCATATCAATGGAGGGCCTGTTCGGAAGATTGCTTCCGTTGAAAGAGACTAGATTTTCATTTCGATCCCTTTTAGACGTAATCAGACAAGATTGGGTCTTTGAAACATTAAATTCAACGAGATTATTTTTACCCCAAGAGAAAACACTCTCGAGGTAACCGTCCATTCTTTGCTTCAAAGCCCTACGAGCTGTTGGAGTTTGTGAGCCCTTTGGGGGCTTGTCAAACAAAAAGCTATCATGTACTGTAAATAGTCGTTTCTTGTAGTAATTGTTGAAAAGAAGTGTAATTCCCATAATCCGTGCCTAAAAGTGAAACGAAACTTCACAAATGTCAAATCTAAGGGTATATTACTTTAAACGTAGATTAAACGAATAAATAATCATGCATTTCGTGTTTTAAACTAGTTGAAATAGTGGAGTGCTGGTACCTACCCTGATGTATGGCAGTGAGGCATGGAACTGGCAGAGGAAGGATGAAAGTAAACTGAATGCTGTAGAAATAAGATCCCTGAGGCGTATGTGTGGTAAAACCTTGTACGATCGTGTGAGAAATGTGGAGATCCGCGAAGAATGCAAGGCTGATGTAAGCGTAATGAGTAAGATTAAGAAAGGGACGCTCAGATGGTTTGGGCATGTAGAGCGAATGAACGAGGAAAGGTATGTAAGGAGAATATATGACGCAAATGTGAATGGTAGAAGAAGTCGGGGACGCCCGAGGAAGACATGGCATGACAAAGTGAATCAGATACTTGAGTCGGGCCATGTGAAGAGTCCGAATAATAGAAGAGCATGTATGAGACGATCTATGAATGTGAACGAGGCAAGGGGTGTGTGCCAAGATCGAGTTGTTTGGCGGTCCGTCCTCGTGGGGAAACGGCGTGATGGTTAGTTAGTTAGAAATACGAAAACTGACATATCAGTCAAGCCATAGACAATCACATAAATTTGACAGGAGATTACGTTTGGAAACGATGCCGTTTCCATAAAAGATGCAGAATCGCTCTTCTGATTTGCGATGCCTTTTGCTAATCCATACTCCCATGGGAGTTGGGAGCAGTAAAGGCATACAGCTGAATAGATCGATTCTAACTTCTCCCTCTTCGTCATGTATAAACAATGCATCTAACAAAAAGAAAGGTACATCTGCTCTCTCAGAGGCACGCCAGGTTTTTGCTATGACAATAAGAAAACTACCCTTCGTGGCAAAAATGAATCAAATTTTACCTTGTAAAATTTTGTTCACCTCCTCCAGACGGTATTTGTTATTTATTTTATTGTTCCTTCCAGACATTTCACTGTGAACGACTTATAATTAGATTTTTAGGGGTCGAAGGCCTATTGTTCCTTACCGCTGTCTGCCCATCTGCGGGTGTACGAACTACGAACTCCAGGGTTTTTGCCCTGCCGAGTATAACGCACCAGACGTTTCGCAGGGGTCGGCAAACCAATCCTCCCTATTCTACGGTTCGAACAATAATTTTAGGTCGTCTGGCTTTGGAAATCGAATGAGTAAACGCGTCTTGCGGATTTTACTTGTTTTTTTTGGCTTACAACGTTTAACCCCTCAGGCCTATTTTGTCGAAAGGTCAACATATTTCGGCTTTTCAATAAATTCAAATAAATGAAACATTTCGAAAATGAAAAACTGTTTTCGAAAGGTGGTGAAATAAGTTTTCAAACTTTATAATTCGAAATAAATATATAAATTTTAAAATGTTAAAATTTTGAAAGCAAACATAAAAAAGTTGTAAAAATGGCTCACTTTTTTTCTAACTAAAATTACTGATAACGAATAAAATAACTTACATATTTTATTAGGCAAATGTTTTATAAACGTTATCGTCAAATCACATTTTCGTCGCTTCATGTAAAATAATTAATAAAAAATTCCCAAAATTTCATAAATATTTTTCAAATTTCGGCGGGAAACTTTGAATTATTTTGAGGTTAACTTTTAGATTTGAATATAAAACGTTGAATTTTCTCTTTCAAACACCGTTTGGATCATATTTGTAATTATTATAATAAGGAAGACACAATGATTTCTATGAGAATCTGAGTTGTTCCGAAAACCGTACAAAATAGCCTGAGAGGTTAAATTAAAATTTTGTTTTGAATTTTGGTGTTATTCAGCGGAATTATTACATTTACAGGGACTGAAGGAATATTTATAAATTCTAAACATATTATTTTTGGGGTATCTGAATTATGTTTATCGTGAATTACGTCATCACGCTTCCTCCTTCTTTATCCAACGTTTTCGACAGCATTACAGTGTCCATCATCAGGGCAGATGTTTGATTCTGTAATGCCGTCCGAAATGTTGGCTAAAGAAGGAGGTGGCGCAACCCGGCATGATAATGGGCCGTATTCATAAAACTGAAGGATATCCTTGTAAGTAGAAGTGTAGAAGTATAAGGTTTTGAGTTGAAGAAAAAGATAGGAGTATAAGCATTTCCTTTTTTCGTATTCATAATGATTACCTTATACTTGCAAGAATATCCTCCAAGAATCAGTAAAAGGTTGTTGGCTTGTGACTGTGCCGCGGCAGGTTCCAACCTGTTTTCGATGGTTTGTTTATTTACGATATTTCTTTCTTATCGGTGTTTTTGAGTACAGTACTTCGATCAGAGAAGATGTATTCGTGAAGCAACGATAGTGAAAGTACAGAAAAAGATAATGCTGTAACCGAAATGCAGTTCATGGCAGATGAAATTGTCCATGCCCCCGTGATTTTGGAAAAAATCTTTGTAAACACGAACATGTGTTCGTGTTGATAAACGCTGCTGGTCATTGAGGTAATGCTGCTGGTAGTGTTTAATCTCTCAGTTCCACAACATCTGCCATCGCTACAACTGATCACTACACGACTGAGTCTGCTACTGACCACAATCGAAATTATTAAAGGATATCCTTTTTATTTAGGGTAAAAGGTAACGTTAATGAATAACCAAATACTTTTTGTGAAGGATGTGCTCATACTCTCTAAGTATAATGTTTTACTTAGAATATTATGAATGCGAGCTGAAGAATTTCCTTTATATTCTGCAAGTATAAGCATGTTTGATTTTGTATAAAATCATAAATTTATGTTTGTATAAAATCATAAATTCAATGTTTGATACCCCTGATTTATTATATGTAATTTCTTTTCATACTCCAGGCAGGTCAGTCACAAGACAGTACCTACCATATTATTGTAGCAATTCTAAGTCAACAAGTCAATATTATACTCCTATGCGACGGATTCAACAGCTTGGAAACAAATACTCCGATGTTGTTGATATATTTAGTACATCAATTTTATTATATAAGCATACCTTATTGAAGTTTTTTTCATCAAATAGGGGAATATTTTGCTAAAGCTATTAAAATTGACTAACACATTGACAGTATTTTGTTGGCTGAAAGAAAAAAAACTATTTCGGATTTTTTGTATTTTGTACCTACATACTGTGTGGTTCGAATTCAATACCTAATATTTTTACTTTGTATTTATTTTTGTGCAAGTGTTTTAAACAGTAGTTTCCTGCACTATTTACTAGTATAATTTCGTTAATATTGTTATATATATGTATGTAAAAGCCTAAAGAGGCGTAAATAAATAACCTTTTTTTCTGAATACGGCCCAATATCTACTTCTGTCTACTCGAAACCTACGAAATAAAAACCTCTAACATCTAACTAGAACATTGGTTTTTTATGGTCATATTCTAGCTTTTTTTAAATATGATATTTATCAAAAAAACGAAATAAACCTGCGAGGTCCATTCAAAATTTCCTATACCAACTGTAATGCTGTCCAACTGAAATCCCGGATATAAATGAAAACCTTGGATATCCAGTAAAAACCTAAGCCATCTATTAAAAACTAGCGACACAACTCGGACATCCAATAATTAATCCAACTTATTGAAACCTTCAGAGGTAAAGAAAAACCCACCCGGAAGCTTGGAAAAACTGGCTAATTACTTGATATAGTACTTAATATTTGTTACGCATGCAATCATTTTACAACTTCTTTTCCCCCTCGCGCCTCGAGCCTACTCATACATTATTATCTACGCGGTGTTCGCATTTTTGCCGAATATGTTGTAGGTATATTGTATGTATGTTGTAAGTACGTTGTAAGTACATTGATGAAATGGTATGCCATGTTTAGGGGAGGGGGTTTAGTTCATTGACTCGTTCTCCCTAAACCCCCCTATGTAATTTGTAGCTTTAGATTTCAAAGACGCATTGATTTCGGTAAAAAAAAAAAAAAAAACAGAAAACCTACATTGAAGTGTGTTTAGAGGGAATAACCAGACAAAACCGGAAATATGTCTTTTTTAAGTCAAATTTTAGACGTATTGAATCTTTTCCACAAAAAAATTATAAATTTATTTCGAAAGACAGTTCTTTTATCTAGTAAAGCTTTGTTTTAAATTTTGAGAAAATATGTTTATTTTTAGTACAATAAGTTTTTACCGTAGGTCGTTGGCAGATTTGTTAAATTTACAAACAAATCTTTGTATTATACAACACACATTTTAAATCATATAATCATACAGTAAAATAAATTAATACATTATGTGGGAAAGCTATGTTTGAGAATTTTAATTTTAGTTAAAATAAAATCATTTAAAAAAGATCCCCACACGTGTTTCGTGATGAAAATACTCCAGTTTGTATTATTAAACCTAACGTCTTTAAATTTTTTTCATAAAAGTGGTGTTTTTTTTCTTACTACGATTGGTCAGTGGCTGAGTTAGCATCGCGTCTGGTTCTCACCTAGGTGTCATGAGTTTAATTCCTCGGCTGGCTAAGTCCCCTATCACGATAAAAGTAACATTTTCCGCTTCCGCGATTTCAAATTCTGTCAAAGTGATTTGTAACCCGGGATGATTTGAATGCAAATTAACAGATGGCGGTGGTTATAAAGGTTGGGTGACTATCCAGTAGATGGCGTTCTGTTTCGTTAGCCACAGCAACGCGTGGCCGAGTTAGCTAGTATCAGTTTATTTTAGTAATGATTACACTAGACTTATCTTGCCCTTCTACCAGAGACCAACTTCAAATTGTAAATCTTTTTCATACCTAGTACAAAAAGCAACTGATATACCGGCCCATTGTTTGTTACGCGTGACGACTGTTTCGCCTTCACAACCGAGATGGCTTTTATCAAAACTTCGCACAATACTTACTTGGAAATACAATATCTGCACGTTCGTAGTGACTCCAGAGGACATTCCCATAAAAACCTGTAAAAACGAGTCGAAAGACAAAAAAAGCATGAACCGAGGCGGGAGTCGATCCCGTAACCCGACACCACCCCGAAATAAACGCTCTCCGAACCACTGCTCCGCCACAGAAGGGTTCAGTCAACCCGGGTCGGGTTGCGAGCCCAGACTAACATCTGTACCTACAGACTACAACAGGTGAATCTGTGTGCAAGTGGATATACGTATCATCACCTCGGTTGCACAGGGTCTAACTTTACTTTATTCTGAGATACCTATACTAATAATTGGATAATTTGTAGTTCGCCGTTTACAATTTATTATGAATTCTTAGGCTTTATTTAATTTTATTATTTACAAGTAGATGCAGAAAACATACTTACCTCTCAGGTCGCTTTCGATAAACACACTTTAATTAGAAAGTTTATGTTTGGAGAAGATGCGGCTTTGCACGCGAAGGACGTTATATTTAAAACACTGGACATTGCATGATTTTACATTTGCTACCCCCATCACTGTTATGCTTTGATCGCACTGGGCAAGTAGTTTAGTCGAGTAGCGAGAAACTCGCTACTTGACTGACCGAAAAGCGTTCGCATTACGCTCAAGTAGCGTACGTGAGCGGAGCGTTGCAAGATGACGTGCTGCTAACAAAGTAAATACGCTAATTAAGCTAATCATAATGCTTATTTTAGAATAGGTGGAAGAATAAATTAGTGTGATGAAAATAAAGTCTTTTTTTTTCCAAATATTTTTTTATTGTAAATTATTGTTATGTGAATACCGCACAAGAGTCCCAACTGCTGCATTTTTATTTTTATTTTTTTAAGTATTTTTTTTATTGTAAATTATTGTTATGTGAATATCGCATAAGAGTTCCTACTGCTCCTTATTTTTTTAAAATATTTTTTTATTTAAAATTATTGTTACGTGAATGCCATACAAGCCCCCAAGTTGAGATGAGTGGAGGGGGTTGCTGAGGGGGGGGGGGGGGGGTAAGCCTTTTATATATCCATTTTTCCTTTTTTTCAAAAATAACAAACAAGGGAGACGGGTATGGGTACCGCCGCCCCGGGAACCATTTATTAGATAACCGACACCTGCCAAGTGGTTCGCTACGTTTGGTGACTTAGCAGGGGTTCATGGGGGTGATGTTATCAATGTTTTTAGAACCTAGTTCACAGTTCCACAGCACAAGCAGCATGATTTCTGATTTAACAAAAAAAATATTTTGTTTCAGTTGCATAAATTGAAATATAACAATGTTAGTATAAATTATCAAGAGAAGTGTAGGTATGTAAATTTGAATAAACACTTGTTTGTAAATAATGTAGTTTGTCATTCGCAACGAGAAAAGTTAATTGCCTAACCATTCTTTTGGACATCCGAAATCTGACAATAGAATCCATCTCTTCCTTCGGAAAATGATTGGGTTCATGGTTTAATTCATTATTTTACCTATTTCATATATATTCTAATCAATCGATTATCAAAACTCGGGTTATCAAGACATTTTTATTATTATTTTCCATTCATACGGTATTTCGTTCCTTGGTGACGGATGGCAGCTAGCATCTTTACCAAAATGTAACTTTAAACTCTCCACATTGCTGGGTTAAATAAAACTAACTATTTAGTTAACTTTTATTTAAACGAAGTTGAAACAACCCATTTTTGTAAGAAATGATAAAAAAGTTGCTTTTATTTAACTTTAACTAAAAAGTAACTTTAACTATTTTCGATGCAACTGGCCCTAAGTGATGTTAGAACCTTGTAAAATAATCCGGTCTTGTTTTTAGAATTTCTTCGTGCAAGTATCAACGGAAATACAACCCACATAATATGGTTCTGAAGATTTTTTGGTTATAGAAATGTGCAAAAGAAATGGTTTTACATTTAAAGGTAATTTTTGAAAAAAAAATGTCGTTTAGAACCTTGTTCAACTGAGGTGACGATATATGTGTAATATATATGTGCACCTACTGGTCACTTGTGTGCGGTTGTCAACGTAAATGTTGCATTATGTCTTTTTAAATGGTTCGGGCAGAAAATTCGCCTTTCGGACGCGTTTGTGTGGATGATTTAATTAACTCAGAAAGGACTGTTTTGCACTCCACACCAAGTACTTGCATTCTAAAGTGGTACCTAGGTAGGCAGGTACTTCAAGTATCACTCTGGTGAAAGACCACCATTAAGAATCGAAAAGTTGCTTGAAATGGCGATAATAAAATAATAAATGGATAATTTGTAACTAACTAACCATCACGCCGTTTCCCCGCAGGGGTAGGCAGAGAGGACGGACCTCCAAACAACTCGGTCTTAGCACACACGCCTTGCCTCTTTCACACATACATCCTTACATAAATGTTCTTCTATTATTCTGATTCTTGACATGGCCCGACTCAAGTATCTGATTCATTTGGTCGGGGACGCCCGAGAAAGCTCGGGTGTCCCCGACTTCTTCTAGCTTTCACATTTGCGTCATATATTCTCCTTACACTCCTTTCCTCGTTCATTCGTTCTACATGCCCAAACCATCGGAGCGTCCTAATCTTACTCATTAGTCTCATTACGCTTACATCAGTCTTGCGGATCTCCACGATCTACACGATCGTACATGGTTTTACAACACACACGCCTTAGGAACCTCATTTCTACAGCATTCAGTTTACTTTCATCCTTCCCCTGCCAGTTTCATGCCGCACTACATATACATCAGGGTAGGCACCAGCACTCCATTATGGACAGCTAGCTTAGCTTCTTTGACTCTCGACAGTTTTTTTGTTGGCATTAATGGAGGATCGAACGATAATTTGTAGAACGCCGTTTTTGTGAAAAATCACCTCAAGGGCGCTGTACAATTATAATTTAATTATTTACAAACAGGCACTGAAAACATTCTTACTTGGCAGGTCACTTTCGATAAACACACTTTTATTAGAATGTTTATGCTTGGAGGAGATACGACTGTGCACGCAGAGGACACTAAAAAACACTGGACGTTACATGATTTTGCATTTGGCATAAATTAGAAGTAGAGTCGATATTTATTTTAAAAGACTTGAGAATTTTGGATTCTTTAGGACTGGAGAATTTTTATGAAATTACCGTAAAATGCTTACATTTTTACACATGTAATTATTTACAATGTCGCGGGTTGTGAAGGTGTGAAGCTGGAGGGTTTCTGAATGAATACCACTGTCTGAAAAGGTGAGTTTAAAGTTTAGCCCTAAATTCTGTCGAGTCTGTGATCTATCTTTAAAATGTGGCAGTCTATTCCAGGTCCCGACACTCTGAATTTAGTATCTGGTATGCGCTTTGGTTTCTTCAATCTTCCCGATAGCTGATAACGCTGCTGACCTGAGGGTTGCCTGCCGAAAATTGGAATTTTCTGGAATACACGTTTCCGATAAGTAAGCCGGAGCCAGACCATTAAGGGACTTAAATACCATCCAGCAGAGCTTGAACTGGATTCTTTCAGGACATTTGAGCAAGTGAAGATTTTTGAGATGCTCTGAAATGTAGGAATATTATGCCGGTGATAGTTTTGCAGCAGCGTTGAAAACTAATTTGTTGATTTTCGGGGAGGCTTGCATCTAATCCGTTGCAATAATCTAGACGTGAAACAACCTTAGAATTGACTAGCAATTTAGCTGGCAGGTTTCTCCGCACTGCTTTCATTTACATTAATTGAAAGAATCGCGTGCTTAAAGTTCTGTTCACTTGAGTTTTAAAGAAAAAATCAGCGTCCCGATTGACATTTAACCTTACTTCTTCATCTATCCATCTCATTTCTTTCAGCCCCAAATCATATCGCAGTTGGAAATGCCATAGTCCTACTGGTTCCTGACAGTTGGGAAAGCAACTGTGCGTTATGATTCTCATATATTTAAAACATATCTTTCTCAACACAAGGAAACTTTCCTGATATCGTAGTACCGTATTGGATCATTTTCGAGGTGCAGAGAATTCAATCTCTATTTCTCGAGAACTGAGGGTGTAAATGTACCTGGGGGATGGTTTTTTCTACCCGAAGTGTGGGCTGCCTATAGCAACTTATAGGGCTTTAATACTATATTTTTTTGTATTATTATTTTTTTTTTGTCTGTGGGTATTTATGATTTTTTTTTGTATGTTTTTTTGATTTGTGTTGATTTTTTTATTTGTAATACTATAATTTTTTGTATTTTTGGTTGCATTTTTTTTTTTTTATTTGAGTCCACACTTCAAGGGGGGAAGGTAATGGAGATGGGATAGGGGAAGGTCGGATTTTCGTCGGGTCTTAGACGCCCGAGACAAGCTATACTGGGGTTTGGGTGTATAGGATATCTAGGACATTTGCTATTAATGCCAATTTCACGACGCCATTAGCGTTTTTAATCGTAAACTCAAAACTGGTTTTCTCCTTAAAGATTTTCGACCTGTGGGAAGATTTCCCGGTGGTTTTGTTCTCCTTGCTCAATAGCGGAACATTTGCTGACCCATTTACCATACTTTCAAGCACTGAATAGACCATACACACTAGAAATGCTTTCTTTGTAGATATGAATGGAAACCAATGCTTACGACCATTTAGGACTCCGCATTCCGAATGTTTACCCATTTATAACATAATTCCCTTAATCACTTTAGGTTTTTGTTCTTAAAAAAATATGTGATATTTTCATCATCACCATCTTCTTTCCCTTGTCCTAATTGGGTCGAAGACGCCTCCATTCGTCCCTGCCTTGCGCTGATTGTTCGGCCTCCGTCCCATCCCTCCTCATACAGTTTCTGGAGTTGTCTCTCCCAACTGTGTCTGGGACGGCCCACTGGACGTCTACCCTCAATTGATATTAGCTAATGTCTTATTTTCAAAGATAAATAATAAACTGTACATTTGCCGAGCCACGGTAATTATATGAAATTTCCCCGATAGAAAAAAACGCAAAGTGTGTTCCGCAAATTATTAAAAACACATTTTGTTCTATTATTTAACATGATAAAGGTATGAAAAAATTCACAGTGGATCTTTAAATGGTACTTTAGACATCTGTTAAGAGATTTTTGCTCTATTTTAAACGTGCCGTGTTTTATTAAATATTAAAATTATTAAAGTGAGATAGCAACAGCCTACGGTTAATGGTACTGACAGACGTTCATTAGTAGCATGCTCTCTTGCTACTATATAAGCAAATGCTACCTAGTGGTGTGCCACGCTCAAATGAGCATGCTCACAAATCAACCGACAGTAGATTTGTGAGCATGTTCATTGAATAGCGGGTGGAAGGGGTAATGAGCATGCTCATTTATGAGCATGTGTCAGTACCATATCCCTTACCATTTACCGTTCCTTATCATGCCTGACATGGTATATTGCTATCTCATTTGATCGAAATTGAATGATGATGAAACACAGTTCTGTATTCTTACCCTTTACCGTTCCTTATCATGCCTGACATGGTATATTGCTATCTCATTTGATCGAAATTGAATGATGATGAAACACAGTTCTGTATTCTTACCCTTTACCGGTCCTTATCATGCCTGACATGGTGTATTGCTATCTCATTTGATCGAAATTGAATGATGATGAAACACAGTTCTGTATTTGATATTTCTCCCAGAATTTTGGATCACAAAAACGCCTACATCGAATTTCTTGTACTTCTGTGCGACAGATTCAATATTATGCTCTACTGCCATGACGTATAGTCGATATAATTGTACAAACGGTCGCCTCTCTCAGCTGTTTGGATGTAATATTTGGTATGACCTCCACCATTGTTAGACGTAATGTGCACCTACCCAAGCTGATATACCTACCTTTATCGCGTAATAACAATTTTGCTATCACGAATACAATCACACTTCTAATGCGTACATGGTACACATTCAAGGAAAACCTTCAGAATAAGTTAAATATCAATTGATTCGTTACGTTTGAGATTGGTCCTTGCAGTAAAAAATGAGCGTGTTTTTTATAGGCTTTGTTAAAATTCCTATTTGACGAATTTTGTGGCAAAGTGGAAAGGTCTTTGGCTCTCGGTTGATTGATTGTGTGTTCAAAACCCGGATTACATTTATGTGGAATGGTTATAGATCTTTTGATTATTGGAAAATTTTATAAATAACTAGCGAGTACCCGGCATGCGTTGCAATGCCATTCAAAGTGATCGTGTTTCAATTCTGTTTATTTGCTTTAGAATACAAATCCCTCTTTCGGTCCTCTCTTCCTCTCCCCTTCCCTTCCATTCTCCCCCCCCCCCCCCCCTCCGTTCCCTGTCTCTAAATTGCGAAAAATGTACACATTTTTCTAATAACTCTGTAAAAAAATTATGCAGATTTAATTACGCCATAGCTAACCATTTTATATATATATATATAGAAACATTCGCAGGCGTGCGCACAACAACTCACCAAAATTTCATCGCAAACGGAGAATCGTTTAGGAATGCATAAGCGACGATGCCATAGGTCACCCCAAGTGGTTCGCAACGTTTGGTGATTTAGCAGGGGTGCGCGGGTTTATGGGGTGAGGTTTGTCTATTGTCTAGGTCTTGGAGGCGGATGACCAGGAGACACTGAACCCCAGATTCCTACCCACCCCTTAAACCCTTCTCCTTCCCAGAACTCTCATCTTCTTCCTTTCCTTAAAAAACCCTCCACACAGCATCCCCAAAGATGATATAGGCCCTGAGGGAAATTATTTTCCTGTGTGGAGCTCATGTAAAAAAAAAAAACTAAAAAAAAACATTTTTATATGTAGATATAGGAAGTAGGAAAAATCATTTTTATATGTGGGCGTAGGTTGGAATCTGTCGCGGCACAGTCACAAGCCAACATGCCAACAATCTTTTATTTATTCTTGCAAGTATAAGGTAATCATTATGAGTACGAAAAAAAGGAAATGCTTATACTTCTACTTTTTTCTTCAACTCAAAACCTTCTAACAATACTTTTACCTTATACTTTACAAGGATATCCTTCAGTTTTATGAATACGGCCCATTGTGTCGTTATTTGTATTTTTGTTATAAACTGATTATATTATAAACACTGCTCCTCCACTTATAGGTATGCATTTCGAATGATACGATGATGATTGTCTGTTATAATATAGGTTTACTGATAAGCTCGGGTTTTATTATATATTCATTATCAATGAGTCGATACCGTCAGGATTGTCCCAACTTAATACCATAGTCCAAAATAACATTCTCTCAGATATGAGACCGTAACATAATTTAAGGACAAACATAACTATGATAACAATATAGTTGGGTATGAGTTATTTGACAAACACGTCGATCGTCAAGTTAATTAGTCAGACATCTCCAAATGCTGAGCTTTAAGATAAGATTTTTTTTTATACATTTTACAAATATAAGACAAAAAGTCCCGATAAACTACTTTTTAGCATTTTCGTTATTTATTTATTATTTATTAGTTATTTATTTATCTTTATTTATCGTTAGTTATTTATTTATCTCTCTCTCTACTTTTTAGCAGTTTGTCTAACGTGTTCTTTACATTAAAGATCTTATTATAGTGATTTAATAATTACATTTTTACAATTAAAGATATTAAATAAAAAAAATTATAGAAATATACTTAGATACATTTTTACAATTATAGATATAAAATAAAAATATTTTTTTTACAGAAATATACTTAGATAAAAGAAAAATTATGAAAACATGAATAGCAATTTTAAAGTCTTTAGAATAAATAATATGTTATTGTAAGCTAATACAAATTAATTCTTTCCGTAAGCCAAGTCTTCAGTAAGATCACCAATTGTTTGTTTTGGGCACAGGTTTTAATTTCAGCTGGAAGCATATTTAAACAACTGGGAATCATGTAATTTAACGTTCTTTGTCCATATTTATTTGTATGTTTAGGTACAATTAATCCTTCATTAAATTTAAGACTAGTATTATTATGGTTGTGTTATGCCTGTTTATACATATATAAAGGGATATTTATGTGCTGAAATATAATTTTGTACCACGTAATTGCTCTCACTGAAAGAATTTTGAGACTTTGAAAGAAGTATGGAATATTATGCCTTCCTTTGTATACATTTTTTTCAGCTAATAATTTAAAAGAAATATTTGAATGCTCACCATAAATCAAATATTATTTACACGTGTCTGTGTTTTAAGTATTAAATCTTAATATATAAAACAAAGTCTGGTTAGTTACACCACTTATAACTCAAGAACGGCTGGACTGATTTTTATGATCTTCGATTTGTTGGATTTGCCTCCGCCCCGAATAAGCTATTAGAACAGCTATTAAAATATCCAAAAAATTCACGAAAAAAAATTATCAGAAAAATTCTTTTCCTCGTACATTTTGAATGGAACGAATTCTCATCTTTTAAAAGAGCTGCAGCAATATTGTTATACGTATAATATTGAATAGTGGGTGAATTAAAAAAAAAATTGTTCTGTTCTTAAACAAATAATGCTGCCCCTCTTTCTTACACACTAAATGTCAACAGTTGAAAATGAGACAAACGGTGAACGTATGTCTGCACCCCTCCAATGGAAAAATTCAATAATTATAATAACACACGTGTAAAGAAAATGAAACGTAATTCCCGCAAGTAAGTTGAAAAGTAAGAAAATCATAAAAATATAAATCCGTACACAACGCCATCTCTGATACAGGCAAAAATAAAATACGGACAGTTGCGCATCGATAATTGCTTCATTGTGTAATTTTTAACTTAATAAAACTGAATTTAATCCCGCTAATAAGTTAACACAACAGTTATTGATTCTGAGGCGCTACGAAGTTCGCCTGTTCAGCTAGTATGATATAAAATAACACCGGGGGGTTTAACGATCGGGTACATTAGAACAACATTTTGAAATATCCTACTAGGTAAGTGATCCAGAAAACTTCTATATTTTGCTTAATTCACACTGCAAGTTTTGCTGCATTATAATTGATATGGTGGTGTTTATGAGTAATCTGATCTGTACCAGATAGAGGGTACGATATATGCATACTCAATTTAAATTTCTATTTTTTCGGAGATGTTGGAGTAATCAACTGTACCATCGATATATGCTTATAAAATAGTAGTTTGGTTAATATATTTACTATATTTAGTAGAAATCCTAAAAAAATGTATATATATTCACCATGTTTAAAGATTTTTAAATATCTAATCGGCCCGTATCTACACGAGAAATAATGCCAATTTATCAAAAAAATTATAAATATGTAGTTCACACGCGGTAGAATGAAACCTTCAGAAAACTAAAGTGGACAACAGTGGGCAGGCTACATCTCATTCATATATCTCATTCTCTCGCAGACTAAATCCTATAGACGTAAGTGTTTGTCTCTTTTTAGTGTCGCTTTTTCGTTTCATGAGTTTCAAATCACAACGGTGTTAAAGAAATTTTCACTCTAAAAAGTTTTTAAAACGCCCTGACGGTAAATTTAATAGAAATGCTTAGTGGAAAAGTGAGCCCAATTACTTAATATCGTCACTCATCTAGTTTGACCTACCTATATGAAAGTATATCGTTGATATTGTATAGCCACGCGTACACTAACACAGAAATACACGTGGAATCAGCTGATACAAGGTCCGATTACGAACAAACGCGAAATACAACTACGCAATGTCGCAAACCTTGAGAAAATGCTAACAAAACTGACTCTTAACAACGTGTCCATACGGCGCAACATCCCGTACTATAATTAACACCCATCGGTCATTTATTTTATTTTGATTTTCATACATTTCATTCGATTGGCACCCAACCTCTCAAACCATTCCACCCAAGCCAATTTAGAACGTATGGAAATGCTGTAAGGCATATTTTTGCGTGTATAAAATACTGTAGTTGCGTTGTTATGCTGTGAATTTTAAGTTGTTTTTCTTGTAAAATTTAATCACGAGTAAAAAGGCCATTTTGATTCATGTGTGTTTTTTTCTCGACTCTTCGAAACATTGTTTGCTTTTTTACTTAGTGGTCAGTATATAGTTCAGTATTAGTTTGTTGGTGATATTTTAATATTGCAAAGGTTGGTAGGATTACATCATACCAAAACCAAAGTTTACAATGTAGGTACTTTCATAATATTATTATTTTGATTTCGGGCGAATGTTTTTGTTTTGAAGGACCAAATAATCGCACTTGACCTGTTGAACTTTGCCACGTGCTTCTTTCTGTGTGTATTTAGAGTCCTGCCATAGAAAGCTCGTACCGATGCATAATATAATATCTAACGCGGCCTTTTGAAATAAAAAAAATACACAAAGGATCTGTCATTGGTGTCTATGCCTTTATCCGAATGCATATTATTATTTTGGTTCTCTTCAGTAGATTCACTTTTTTCAATTTGGAGGCAGATGTGGGAACCGCCGCCCCTGGAGCCTTGCCATAGGTCACCCCAAGTGGTTAGCTCCCGGTGATTAGCAGGGTTTCGTGGAGTGAGGTTAGTCCGGGTCTTGGCGGTGGGTGTGTCTGCTCACAGGCTGCGTGGCAAGCCGAATCGGGAGAGACCGGTTGAGGGAGATCTTGAGCAGGGGATGGATTCATACGACCGTCACTCCTGGAGACACTGAACCCCAGATTCCTACCCATCCCTCTTACATTTTTCCTTCCCAGAACTTCATCCCCTTTCTTGCCTGAAAAGACCCTCCTCCACACGTCTACTTGAAAAGAATTTATCTCACCCAGGGCGTCTAGATTGGAAGAAAAACTGCTCACGTATTAATGTGTCCCCCCTAATAATAAGTTGTTACTTATTTAAAATGTACCGGAGGAGTAGTAGATCGGAAAATTCCGAAAAAAAAATTGGAATGATTTTCAAACTACAAATAACAATTAATTCACATAAAAGTATCTTAATTTATATTTAGGAGTCAAAGGGTTAACAAATTTAAAACATCGGTAGATATTGGACAGTTCAACATATATCATACAAAATCTGTGGACTTTAAAGCGTTGAGATCCATACAGCGTCGGCGTGGCTAGGTGTTTTAGGCCACGCGCTGAGTTTGTTTACATTTTCGGAGATTAGAAATTATAATCTTGGTCAGCACTGCTTTTCTACGTGAAGTACGTAGAAGCGGTTATGTTACGGTTCTATCGGGATGCTGTGTTGAGGGTTTTTAAGGGAAAGGAAGGAGAGGAGAGTTCTGGGAAGGAGAGGGGTTTAAGGGGCGGGTAGGAATCTGAGGTTCAGTGTCCTGGTCATCCGCCTCCAAAACCTAGACAAACCTCACCCCATGAACCCGGGCACCCCTGCTAAATCACCAAACGTAACGAACCACTTGGGGTAACCTATGGCAGAAGTGTTGGTTATCCAATAAAGGTTCCCGGGGCGGTGGTACCCATTCCCGCCTCCCAAATGTTAATATAATTGAGGGTATTTTTTATTTCGGTTAATTTCATCACCTTTCTTCTTCCGCCGTGATCACGTTCGGAAAACGTGCCACAAATTGGAAACTGCACTTACGTAAAAAAATAATCGATAATCACCACACTCTGTTCATCTGGAACAGGGGTCGAGGTAGGTTTTTTAATGTTATATTTATACAAGGTGGCGCAGAAGTTTCTGATTTTTGAAACCCGATTTTCTTTGGCTGTAATTTTTTTATTAATGAAAAAATTTGGTTTTGCTTTTGGATAGTGTTTATTTAATATCGTAATTTTTTTTCATTAGGTCGAGAAAATGACATGAATGACAGAATTGGGGACCACGAGCCCGATTTTTGGCATTTTCCATCACTCTTTCCAGAACTTCCGGGTAGGTTCTTGCATTCTTGATGGATATTCTCTCTGAGGGCTTCAAGAGTCTGAGGCTTATTGACGTAGATTCGGGACTTCAAGAAACCTCACAAAAAGAAGTCTGGAACGGTTAAATCGGACGATCTTGCCGGTCAATGCAAATCACCAAAACGAGAGATTCGGCGACCCGTTTCGGTGAATGCGTTTTTTCAAATGAGGAGTATAGCGATTCATATCTTGTTGACGTCTATCTTGTATCGTTTACTTCACAAATGTCAAAGCAGAACTGACAAACCTCACCCCATGAACCCAGGAACCCCTGCTAAGTCACTAAACGTAGCGAACCACTTTGGGTGACCTATTGCAGAGGTGTTGGTTATCCAATAAATGGTTCCCGGGGCGGCGGTACCCATACCCGCCTCGCAAAACATTTATTTGACAAGAGCATGCTCATAAAGGGCACGTTTGTTCAATTGTAAATTGTCGGTAATTGTGCTTGTTAATAAGCATGCTCATTTATAAGCGTAGGTGTGACAGTATCATAAAACGTTAACATTAATTGAGGATTCTAAAAGTAAGATTATGATAATATTCTATGGACTGATAGTGTGCGAACCATAATGTACAAATTAAATTTATTTTTAACTCTTGTAAAATTGGCGGTTTGTGGTACCGACCGATGTTATATCAATGATTGCCAAATAATGTCCGCTGAGAAATCACATAGAAATGAATAATAATATATTAGATAGAATATCGTGCGGGTGCGGGCCACATCGATGCATTCTCCTTTGCCGGTGTGGCGTAAATGGAACAAGGCCCAGCCAATAGCAGTACGTTGTACACCGGGCACTATACATGTAATACTACTGGACAGAGGTTGGAAACCTTTACACAGTAATAAATTTCAAATTTAAAGAAACGTACTGAATGATACATTGCAAAAACAGGCTCTGAGCAAAAAGAAGAATGATGATTAGAAAATGGGTTTAATATTGACGATTCAATGACAGTTGAATTCGGCAGTTGCCCCCCGTCCCGGCATACTTGTATGTGACATGTAGTCGGTTTAAGAAACATACGGTATACCTACTTACACAAAAGTGTCCCCGAAGGGGTGTGCGGAGAGAACGTACTGCCGAATAACAAAAGTATATACATATTGTAATATATTGGATATAGGCTTAATCCAAGATTGAGAACCCTTGGGGTTCTGAAGCAAAACACGCAACTTAGTAAGGGCACAAAGAAAATGTGTATCAACTAATGACTAAATACAATAAAACCTGGGAGAGGTCTTGGCCATACCAATAAAACATTCTGTCCAAACGGTTATACAAAATGGCGGCCAAGATGGAACCAATATTTATTACTTATCAATTTGGGAGGCGAGAATGGGTACCGCCGCCCCGGGAACCTTTATTGCATAACCAACACATCTGCCATAGGTCACCCCAAGTAGTTCGCTACGTTTGGTGATTTAGCAGGCGTGCCCGAGTTCATGGGGTGAGGTTTGTATAGGTCTTGGAGGCGGATAACCAGGACATACTGAAACCCAGATTCCTACCCACCTTTTATTTCTTCCCAGAATTCTCCTTCCTTTTCTAAAAAAAAACCCTCCACACAGCATCCCCAAAGATGACATAAGCCCTGAGGGAAATTATTTTCCTCAGGGCCTCCTGTGTGGAGCTCGTGTAAAAAAAAAGAAAAAAACAACCATGGAAATCGCCGCCATTTTTGTGTAACCGTTTGGACAGAATTTTCGATTTTTATGTGGATCGGTATGCCAAATTCTTCTCTTAAGTATTTTGTTTAGTCATTGGTAACAACTGATGTTGTGTTGTCAATGCTTATTGACATAGAAAATGTATTATAACAAAATAGCGACGAATTTGTAATCAGTTAGATTTTGTTTATGTAGTTGAAGATGGAATGGATTCGTTTTTGTGAAGTTTTATAAACATGAGCTGATTTTCGCCCTGCATATGCTTTCCAGTCCCTTCACTTTTGAAGCGACTTAATCAGTTTTGGTAGTTTTCATTATCTTATTCTTCAACACTTTTTCTGTAGAACAAATTGGCATTTACATCATAAATATGAAAAAAAAAATGCATTGCCTGTTTCTGCCGTGCATCTTCCTATATCTTTTATTATATTCTATTGATTTCTATTGAATCAGTAAGCTTTTATTCAGTACTGTACCTGTACCCTGCATACGTACTGTACTTACTCTACAGTAGTGGTGTGATGCAGCGGTTGGAAACCTTTTCGCCTGAATTAATTAACAACAAAAAATACAATCTAAAATGAATGCAAAATGCCGTTCTGTTATCGACAGCTGTAGAAATGTCGATGATTCTTTACTTCAATTATGTAAAATTTTATAATGATACCTTAGAAATTTAATAATTCTTCGGTGAAATTATAATATTTTTTGATGAAATTTTTTATTTATTTATTTATCTATAAAAAAGTATATGTACATTGGGTTTTTTGATGCCTGTCTCACTAGGATATACCTGTGCCGAATTATATTATGAGATTATATTATGAAATTATATATGGAATTGATTGCATTTTTTATCTAATTTTATTTTTATTATTTCTCTATCTGTTGAAAAATCATCTGTCATGAATTTATTGTACTACCAACCATGTACAAGCCCTCTGGGCGTTGAGTAAATAAATAAATAGATATACATATGTATCTATAAATAAATAAAAGCTGTTAGGTATTTATGGTGAAATTTGTGTCTTTTAATTTTTACAATTAAATATGTTAGTCGTGTTGGGTGACTAGGTCTGAATAGCCAGCTATTTCCCCATCCTCTTTTCCATCTCCTCCCACCCAACATACCCCAATTGGCCATAGTCTCACTGGCCCCAGATGGGAGAAGTTGGGACTCTAGTGAGGTATTCACATAAAAAATAACAGTTCTTTTATTGATTGTAGAATAGCAAGCAGCGATTTTAATAAAAAAAAGTATTTCTTCTCCAAATATAGCAAATTTATTTTGTGGCACCATTTTTTAAATAAAAATTTAAAAAGTATGTTATAAAATTAAAGTTCTATTCGAATTCTGTTATTACATTACAGGCCAGTTATTACCCAGTACCTGAATAATAATAATGACATTACTTGAAGAGAGCTTTCACGGAATTTGAGTAGTAATTTGATTTATTCAAGTTCTTTGAAAAATTTGTAATTTATTTATGCTTGAAATTTGATGTGTTACCGAACGAAAATGCGATAATAAAATAATGTATAATCAGCGAATCGCGAAAATTACACCTTTTTATGGAGCGCGTTTTATATCTGTTATTTTAATTAATCGTTTTAATGACGTGATATGTCGAGAATTCGGTTATCAAAAAAAACATATATCCGTAAATAGATACATTGCATAAAAAAAAATGTATCTTGCTAACTTCGAATGGATTGTGCCCATTAGTTTGTGTGCGCTTGTTTTTACTTAGCTTTTAATCGTAAATAAATATTTTATTATAGGTACGTACTTGTTTTTTATGGATGAATGTTGGTGTCAAAGGTCAGTCATTGGTCATTGTGAATTACTGTTATTTTAAATAATTGAACCTTTACTCGATGTGTAGTCATTAAAGGCACCAAGGTTTTTTTTCTTAGAGCTTCCATCTCTTGAGGCGAGAAGAGATCAGAAGAAGCAAGAAAAGACAAGAAAAGAAAGAAAAGAGAACAGCCTAGAAGAGACGAGATGATCCAAAAAGAGGCAAGAAGATTGGAGAAAAGACAGAATATCCAAGAAAAGGCAAGAGCCAAGAGAAAAGGAAAAAAATTGACGCTCAATCAAATATTGGTTTATTGGGTTGCCAGCTATACCGGTCAATGAAACTCCATCTCCTCCCTATCCTCAGAGGACGTGTTCCAAGTCCTAACAAATCAGTGCCCCCTGATATACCGTTCTCACCGAGACAGGAGTTCTGCCGGCTGGGGTGGTACGATCGTATCGTAGAGCTTCCATCTCTTGACGACAGGGAGATACGATGTTTTTTTAGTAAGATATCTCTGTTATTGATAAAATGTGACTTACACTGGTTGGGTTGACCTCTGATCCTTAGAAATGTAATTTCTGATTAATTATACTCTCTTTGCATGGCAACAGTTTTAGTAGCCGTATTACAACCTTATCTAAAAGTGCCTTAAAAAGTAAGCTTATTGATTAATCCAATCTTGGGTCAAAAATACAACGTTTTGGTTCAATCGGATTTTATCTTTTTGTCGCGACTGCTCCCCTGATAATCTAAAACTGCTAATTAGGGCACGTTGTGAGACTGAAGGCAGTGGGAAAGAGATGGGGAAGATGAAGGTTCGAAAGTACATTATTGTACAGATGCGTGTTAATTTAATATTTTATTCAATTTATTTGAAATAACTTTTGAAGGTTACATACGCATCAATGTAATATTTAATCATCGAATTATCAAAGAAAGCAAACACTTTATGGCTTGACATTATACAAATGAAAAAAGTTCTTTGTTTAAAACCACTTTAATTCATTTAAACACGTCTACCGGTTTCGGTTGTTCTCAACCTTCATCAGGACAATAAACACAAAATAAATTACAACACGAAGTAAGATTATCATATAAACAAAGAGAAAGCATATAATAGAGGGAGAGAGCGTCAGAGACAGGCTAGTAGAGGGGTCGGGAAAGGGTGGGGGTTACATAAAGAGAAGGGAAACAACTTTAAAATCGGACGTGGTTTTAAACAAATAACTTTTTCATTTGTATGACATTTAACCACTAGCAGTTAAAAACCCGCTCCGCAAGATTTTGGTGCTAGGCCCTGCAGGCGGCTTTTCGTTCGGCTTCGCCGAGTTTGAGTGTTGGTGACCATTTTATAAATCCGATAGGAACTGGTTCCAAAAATAGCCGGTTCCTCGGATCCACTGTGATGCAGTGACAGCTAGTCACCGGCACAAAGTAATAGCGACAAGCAATGATGCCGTGTGTAATATATAGCCGCGTGGTACTATTATTCACACCTGCAAGTTACAATAATAGTCTGTTAACGTATGTGCGCCATCGCCAGCGGAATTCGGTTCTATTACAAAAGTAGCTCTTTAACAAACTTCAAGTACGAAGATGGTTTTGCGTACGACGCGGCATCAGAGTTGTATTCTTAGCCGGATTCTTAAATTTTAACCGTACAGGGGTTAGCGTAATAATAACGTCAGAATCTAAAGGATGTTTTATCAGATTCCCTATAATCAGATATTGAGTTAGATCCCCAGTTGTGACCGTTACCTTTTTTTAATAAGCAGAGATTGCGTGCGTGCAAGAGATACTTGCACGCACGCAAGTATCTCTTTCTCACTCACTCGACACAGTTTTATATTATCTGTCCCGTTCGTCATCCGTCGCTAATATTCGTAAATAGTCGGGATAGTTTTCACTCCCGCCCGACCGTCAGTCAGTCAGCGCACCAGTCGCGCTCCAAGTGGACGTGTGTAGCGTCGCTGACTACTGCCGCCCAATCCCGTCGATCTAGAACGGGATCTCGTCATATTATCCTTCGGGGTTGCATTCCCTACACAGTATACATATAGAGAAGCAGATCTTTCCTTAATGCATTTGTAAAAAATAATAACAATAATTATATAGCGTTGTTTTTGTGAAAAATTACCTCAAGGACGCAAATAGTCTTAGTCCGAATATTACTTCGCTAGTCAAGTTTTCCAATTATTCAAGCAAAAAATTGTTTGACAGAACAAGTATAAATCAACGATTGGCCATTTCTGAATATCGAACCCAGCGTCAGAAGTCAGAATACTAGAATCTAGTATCAATAACAGTATGAAGAAGGGAGAAGGGTTAGTGGCGTCACGTTATTTCGCGGTTTCTAATTGGCCGACGGTCTTGGCACAATCTGAATATCTCCTCAAGGCCTCGAGGTCCCTGTCGCTTCAGTTTTAATTCTGGCTTCATTATAAATGGTATAACTATGACACGTGGACGTTTTGCTTGCCACTTGTTACATATATTCTGATCATACGTTTGTATTACATATCTTCTTTGACGTATGATATTTGTGATATAGGCCCGGTACGTCAGCCAGTCCATATTCTCGCTCAAATTTAAGCGGGCCAAAACTGCCGCTCAAGCCTTGATAAGCCGGATAATAGTTCAATTTTAGACGTCGAGGCTCTAGCAGTCACATGTCAAATCTGACATGTACGTAAATAGTATTAGCTACTAACATAACCGAAATATACCTACGTCAATTGCCTAATTTTATAAGTATTGACTGTTATGCATATTCATCGAACGGTGAGTTATTAATTCATACTAAAAATACTATTTAACATTGGTTTCCCAGTGTATACCACTATGCTGATTGAAGTGGGGAATTTAATCAAAAATTAAGTCTTAAAAAAAACAATCAGCATAAAAATATTTTAGGTTCATGAAAATTCATGAAAATAATAATTCTTGAAAATAAACTGCCGTCGTTAACATTTTCCAATATCGATCTCTCGATGACAGTGGAAAGCACAGATGTAGCACTCACGTAGACAGAGGTTTGGTTTTTCAAAGAAAATAGAAACGTGTTCGTCTATTAAAGTCATCCGAGTAATACTGGTGATATCTAGGCCTGCCACCTATACCTATACGAAATACGTTCCAAGCCGCGCTAAGCTCGTCATTTCAACCAAGATATATGAATTACGTTCCAAGCCGCGCTAAGCTCGACATTCCAACCAAGCTGAGCTTAAAATCAACTGATAAACCGGGCCGTAGTGATGCGAGACGTAGCATACGGTTCCATGGCAACTCAGAATGAAACCAACTCAGAAACACCTCAGAAAGGTCATTTAAAGCTACGAAAAAATAATTTTAAAATAGCCGGTAACTCTAACCTAACTTAACCTATTTAACCAATTTTTTTATCATCACTCTTAATGACCTTTCTGAGATGCTTCTGAGTTGGTTTCATTCTGAGTTGTCTGGTCACCGTAGCATACATAGGCCATTTTTCCAGTATCACAGTTGGTATCAATCTTCATTTCTTAAAACGACAATATCCCGGATTCAATACGAGGCGATACATGTTATGGACTGACGCATAATTGACCCAAACAACACACAGTTAGGTTTGTTTGTAGTGGTCCATGTGTATACACTTCGGCTAGTGATGTTTTTGTGAAACGTCACTGAGAAACATAAATTGTTTTGGAGACAACAAAACATTTCATCAACACTGTTCGAATTCGAAAAGTTTTACAGTATGCTCTTTTTATTATATTAAATTAACTTTAATTTCACAAATTTGTTATGCCGTGTTGCACTACCTCCTAGTACAGCCGTTTTACACCATCTCTTTTTTCAGCCCGATTCAAAAATTTAACGATCGCTGTTTTCATCTCTATTTTCATATTTATGATTTCAGTTAGCATCACTCCAAACAACACGTGAACCATGTTGGCATCACTGCAAACAACATGGTTTATGTTTAGTTTGCAGTGATGCCAACTGAAACCGTAGATATGAAAATAGCGGTCGTGTAAAGCGAAAATTTTTGTCTTATGGTCTCTAATGTCTCTATACGGGAATCGGGCTTAAAACAGAGATGGTGGAAAACCGCTATTAGCCAAAGTTTCGGACAGCGTTACAGTGTTTATCATCAGGGCAGATGTGTGAATGCGACACATCATGACAACTGATGATGGACATTGTAATGTTGACTGGAAACTATTCGAAACGTTGGCTAAATAAAGGAGGAGGTAGCGCAACACGGCATAACACCCAAAATAATTAACGATAATGCTTTTGGCCGTGAAAATCTAAACCATATCTTTATTTCACATTCATTGGAAGTCAAATAACATATTTGAAAGATTGTGAGTATGTTCTGTGTTCGTGTTAAATCTGGCTGCAATTCCCACAACTGTAAGAATGAAATCTTGAAATAGAAAATTAATTGAATTTGTATTTATAACATGTTTTTTGGTGTGCTTTGAATATTCTGACTCGTGCCCCTTGTTTGCCTCGAGCTGTTGCCGCGCCACTGATCTTATCTATGATCCAATCATAACTTGATTTCTTCTTCAGCCGGTCTTCTCACTTTCCCCTTCACGAACAACCTCAATCTGTTGCCTCTTTGACTCATTCGACTATCCCAATCTCAACATTAAACTGTTACTATCTATTACTAGCTGGTACCCGGCGTGCGTTGCTATGCCATTTAATAAAGAAATTGTTTCTCCCTGCGTGTCCTTTCCCATTCGCCTTCCGCCTCCTCTTCCTCTCCCGCGTCCCCTTCCCCTCTCACGTTCCCATTCCGCATCCTCCACCTTCCCTATACTCACTCCACTCCCCCCCTTCTCCCGTCCCGCGAACCCCCCTCTCGAGTTCCCCTCCTCCCTCCCGGGTTTCCCTCCCTTCCTCCCGCGAACAACCTACCCGAGTTCCCCTCCCCCCTCCTCCCTCCAGCATTCCATACATTCATTCCCGGTACATTCTGTTTTCAAACAGCTCGCGTGCCACCTATTGCAAAAGTTTATACAAATTTCATAATGCCAGAGCTCACCAGTAGTTTTATACAAACCTTGTCCTGACAATAACGAACACAAAAATAAAATAATTATCCAATTTGGTGCAGTTCCTCTTCCCCATTTCCTTCCCCTCCCCACTACCTTCAGTCTCACAACATATCCCGTTTGGGGATGCCATAGTCTCACTGACTCCAGACGGGAGCAGTTGGGACTATTGCGGGGTATTTTTATGTAATGATTCGCGGGATACAACTTAAAAAAAAAATGGTCAAAGCCTATGAATTATGCCTATGAATTAATTATACAATTGGGACTCTTGTGCGGTAATCATTTTTTTTAAGTGCTTGTTCTACTGGTATTTCAATGGAAGATGCTCCAAGGAAATGCTTGGTACCGTTGCATAGGAAAACACTATGCAACGCCAGGACCCGTTCTTATGTAACAAATATCGCATGATATTTTCTATATGAGTACGGGTCGTTTCTACTACTCGTTCTTGAGTTTAATAACTTGCTTGGAGTAATCTGCTGTCTTCTTCTGCTGTTTCCTCCCTCTTTCAACATTGATCTCTTCAAGACCTGTTTTATAGTCAACAGACTGCACTATAAAGTAGCAAGAGTTTTGGGACTTGGCCTACCTCAGCGTATCGCACGCCATAACATTCCCAATGGGAGTGGGAATATATGGCGAGAAATATGCTGAAATAGGCCAAGCCACTAAAGTATAGCGCGGTTTGTCTCCGGCATTATCTACACATCATATTTTATCATTATTTATTAGTCTAATATAACCACACCAAATCAAAACATTGCTTTCTAGTAGGTACCTACTAATTTTTTTCTTACCATAAAAATAATTTTCTTCACTTAAAAACATGTTGTTACCATTTCGACCATTTTTCTGTTTAGTTTTGAGGTTTAAAACCGAGTTTTTTATCTCTATTATTTACCGACATTTGGAAATACTTACGGTTTCAATTATCAGCTTAAAAGTCAAACAACAACCCGTTTCTGGACGACCATGGAAATACGAGAGTGATAAAATCTAAGCTTCCACTTCTTAATGTTATTCATAATGCAAAACGATTCCGACGATAAAATTATTTAAATTTTCACAGTGATTTTCCTTCATTGCACATTTTCCTTTAAAATATCAGCTGCAGAAGATATCTCTTGTATAAAAAGCTTTTTCTTATTCTAGCAAGTACGCCCGAAGCCAGTCAGAGTATGGTATCCCCAATTGAGGGGAAAGAGATGGGGAAGAGAAAGGTGATTCAGATCTAGTAACCAAACACGGTAAAGTCATTTGAAGCAATGTTTCAATTCTGAATAGTGGTCTTACATCAGGGTTATACCGAGAGTATCTTCCACTAATGATAATCATCATAATAATGGGAGATAATATGCTCATTGTAACACATTTCTTCAGACTGATTCGTGAATGGTTTGAAAACTCAACTATCATGGAGAGCTTTAATTTCTATGTCTCCGATGGTTATCTCTGTCACCGACAGCATAGACTATTTTTTTTCCCGGCTTGCAGATATTAACTTGCCAATGGTTAAGCCAGTCGGGAGAGCTGTCTTGTTGTTAAATAGAATCACTTCGAACATCGATATATTTAAAATTACACATACCTTAATCGATTGTCCTGATCTTCTTCAACGCCTCTTATTCCATATTCCAAATCGCAACAGCAGACATTCGGCTTACCTTTAATCTCCCTCTTTGCAAGAACAACCCCAAACAGAACTCATTTCGTCACTTATTTGGATAGGGTTCTAACTGACATTTTTTTCAAAAATGACCTTTGAATGCCAAAGCATTTCTTTTGCCTATTTCTATAACCAAAATAATTTTCAGAACCATCTGTGTTGTATTTTCGTAGATATAAGTATGACAAAGTTCTAACTTCAAGCTTTTTCAATAATAATTCATTTCACAAGGTTCTAACATCACTTACACTCTCTATTTTGTTTGTATCTGACAGTTGATCTTAAATACGAGGCACATTATGGTCCGTCATTTCATTTGGATAGGGTTCTAACTACGTCTTACCATTTTCTAAGGTTTCTAAGTTTCCAAAGACGAATTTTCGAAATCTATGTAAGAATTTTAATTTATGTATTTTAGTTAATTGTATTTTAATGGAAAATATTTTAATAGGGCTTGGCCCTAGCTAGGAATAGCATTAGGGTAATGTAATTAGAACCTTGTGCAATGACGACCTCCGTAGTCCAGTGGGTAAGACTCTTGACTCACAATCCGGAGGTCACGGGTTCGAACCCGGCATGCGCAAATAAATTTTATTTGATTAATTTGTGTTATTTCACAATTAATTCATTTAAAATAATATATAGTATATTTGCGGCATGTTCCAGAGTGGAAGATACTATCAGTATCGCCCTGGTGTAAGACCACCATTCAGAATTGAAACGTTGCTTGAAAATGGCTTTAGCCGTGTTTAGTGACCAGATTTGAATAGCCAGGTACTTCCCAACCTTCCTCTTCCCCACCTCCTTCCCCTCCCCACTACCTTCAGCCTCACAACATACCCCAATTGGGGATGCCATAGTTTCACTGGCTCCAGACGGGAGCAGTTGAGATTCTTGTGCGGTATTCTTTGTAAAAAAAAAAGAATTATTATGCTCTAGCTGGTTGCACAGGATTCTATTTGTATGTTTAGGTATGTTCTAAAAGGGTAAGTTTA
This sequence comes from Limnephilus rhombicus, assembly GCA_929108145.2. Taxonomy (NCBI): domain Eukaryota; kingdom Metazoa; phylum Arthropoda; class Insecta; order Trichoptera; family Limnephilidae; genus Limnephilus; species Limnephilus rhombicus. The sequence continues at coordinate 8,827,003 of OV815296.1, forward strand.
CGTTTTCTTTAAATACTTTCATTTAAAACATGTTCAATTAAAATACTTTACACAAGGTTCAACATCAAAATCGGAAATTTGTAAACAGATTATAAGAAATTATCTTTGCAAACTTTGACACCTCATATCTCAGAACAAGGTGAAGCGAAGTTAGAACCCTATCCAAATGAAGTGACGATTTATCTACCACACATTCATGTAACTTAAATTATTACCACATTGACATTTTTAACTCGACTTTACGTGTCATAAAACGAAAACTCACTAAGCAACTAGAAATTTCAATCCCCATATGTTCCCATCTTTTGCCTCTTAATCCTATTGCTATGTTCCTCCTCCCCCCTTTTTTCATATATTGTAACTAAAAAATAGATTAATTAAGAAAACACCCTTACAATGTCACATTTTATCATTCACTATCATCAGTGGGAAGTTCATAATTGGCATTATTACTGGTACCTACACTGATGTATGGTAGTGAGGCATGGAACTGGTAGAGGAAGGATAAAAGTAGACTGAATGCTCTAGAAATGAGATCCCTGAGGAGTATGTGTGGTAAAACCATGTATGATCGTGTGAGAAGTCTTTGTGGAGATCCGCAAAGAATGCAAGGCTGATGTAAGCGTAATGAGTAACATTAAGAAAGGGACGCTCAGATGGTTTTGGCATGTAGAGCGAATGGACGAGGAAAGGAGTGTAAAGAGAATATATGACGCAAATGTGAATGGTAGACGGGGACGCCCGAGGAAGACATGGCACGATCAAGTGAATCAGATACTTGAGTCGGGCTATGTGAAGAGTCGGAATAATAGAAGAGCATGTATGAGACGATGTATGAATGTGAACGAGGCAAGGAGTGTGTGCCAAGATCGAGTTGTTTGGCGGTCCGTCCTCCCTGCCTACCCCTGCGGGGAAACGGCGTGATGGTTAGTTAGTTAGAGTGGAGGTTCTTTTTAAAGAAAGGAAGTAGATGCAGATCTGGGAAGGAAAAATATCTGAGGGATGGTTGGGAATATGGGGTCGTCAGTGTGTCAGACGTATGAATCCATCCCTCCAACTGCGATGCGAGGCGATGTGTCGAGAGAGTCCTACTGTAGAGGTCAAATAGCCTCCCTCAACCAGGTTACCTCGATCCGGCCCGCCAAGCAGCAGATGGGCAGATGCATACGCCGCCAAAACCCGACAATGCTCACCCCCATGAACCCGGGCACCCTTGCAAAGTTACCAAACGTAGCGAGTAGCGAACCACACGCAAAGGTGACGGTTATTCAATAAATGGCGGTACCCATACCCGCCTCCTAAATTGAAACCGAACTGATTAGAATATCAAAACAGAGCATAGATACTATCATTTCAGCAGCATATTTGAACACGGTTTCATAATTAATTTTGCTTGTATTTTTCCAAACTACAAAACCCTACCAACATAATATCTATTTCCTTGTCTAACAAAAATGAATAAAATTTTCTAACGAAATCATAAGTTTTTATTGAACATGGTTTCGTAATTATAATTGATTTGACCCATTCTAAATTTGAACACGCGTAAAAACAAACAAGCCATTTCGCGTGCCTTGCGTGCTTCTTCCCGCTCGCACAACTGCCACATATTAATTCGAGTGGGAAAGAGACAAGAGCTCACCGCGCGGGCTCTTGAAATTTTGGCTGCTGAAAAAGTACAGCTATCTCTCTCACACACGTTGCTTGCGTATATGAGAAAGAGTGATGGCAATAGGAAGTTAAATAACCTGGTTGAAAAAACGAAATTTAGGTATAATATATTTTTTTAAATCGGTTTAAACCGGTTTGGATATTATACATTTTTTCCATGACATTTCACAGCTGTTGCGTTACCTCTTGACAATAACAATAACATGCGTTGGTCTAGTCATAGTTATTATAATAACAATAACTTATCTCCCAAGTAGGTAGGTTTAGAGATTCACACATAGTTTCTTTCGGATGAGGCGGGTATGGGTACCGCCGGAAACCATTTATTGGATAACCAACACCCCTGCCATAGGCTACCTTTGGTGGCTTAGCAGCGGTGCCCGGGTTCATGGGGTGAGGTTTGTCTATGTCTTGGGGGCGGATGCTTTTGTCCACCTAGTCCGTGGCGGGCCGAATCGGGAGAGACTGGTTGAGAGAAACCTTCTGACCTCCACCTCTAAGGACTTTCTCGACCCATCACCTTGCATCGCAGAGGGAGGGAAGGGTTCATACCTTCGTCACTCCTGAACATATTGACCCCAGATTCATGCCTACTCCTGTACTTTCTTTCCCAAAAAGGACCCTCCACACAGCATCTCTAAAGATGACTTGTGAAGATTTAAAAAAAAACCTTTAATACCATATACATATATTTTCACTTTGTGATGACATTATTTATTTTAATGAAAAGACAAATAACTTTGTTTACATCACTTTTATTTGTACACAATCTACATGTTTCGTGAACGATGTTCACATCATCAGGATCAAATGTATACTCAATGTATGATCAAATGTAATCGTTCACGAAACATGTAGATTGTGTACAAATAAAAGTGATGTAAACAAAGTTATTTGTCTTTTCATTAAAAGAAAATTACCTGCTGCTAATTGAACTGAAATATCCCTGAGACAATGATGTAGAATCAAATACCATCGAAAATTATCTGCTGCTAACTGAACTGAAATAGCCTTAGAAAATTATGTAGAATCAAATACCATCGAAAATTACCTGCTGCTAATTGAACTGAAATAGCCTTAGAAAATGATGTAGAATCAAATACTATCGCAAATTAATTGCTGCCAACTAAAATGAGTACCGTGTTTACGTAAGGGAACGTACCCATACTAAGTGACTCACTTTTTGCAATTTTTAACACCCGCCCCCGGTGACTAAAAACCTAAGCCCACCGCCGCTCATTGTGACCAAGCGTGGTATTTTGAAGACACCCCAGCCCCCTGAACGGGTCACGTAGTATGGGTACGTTCTCTAATATGAAATGCACATTTTACAAAAGCAAAGTACTTTTAAAACTCTCACCCTTTTACCGTATCTTGGTTTTGCCATTTAAAGCATATTAAAAATTAAATTAATGCAGCGCCCATTATTTGTCTACACATGTATACATATTTTAACTGACTGTTCAAGATATTTTGTACCTATTACCCACCTTCCTCCATTGTTTGTGCCTTAATTACATATTGACTGATAAGTAGTAGTTGTATGAAATTTAGAATTGAATGTTGAGTTGACAGGGACAGTAAAAGTTTAGCAAATGAACGTTCGGTATCAGTGGCGTGCGCAGATAATGCATCTATTCGTCAGCGCACTCCCCATGTCCCCATGCTTCAATGGCGTCAACCGCGACCGGAGAAAGTACTATTTCTGTTTGACCTGTCGATGTGCTACTGCACACTTTCTCAAACTGTCCCTTTCATTCTATCATTTTATACCAATAAATTATTGAACCAAAATTAACAAAGTTCGAGCAAAGTGAATTAGAAAAACATAAAGCATTCAGAATTTTTTTTTGTTAGACCTAGAATCGAACTCAGAACTTTCCACTTGCCTGTCCATTTTCCATTTTGTCGTTTTTATCAACCACATATTAAGGCTCCTTCAAAAACAAGATTATTTATAATGCTTTGAAAGAGAGATATGTAAAGTCGAATGATAGAAGGAGCGCGCTAATATAAAAGTAACGATTATTGTTTTATAAGAAGATTAAAGTTGTGAAAATATTTAATAAAACTAGAGCTTTATTTAAAATAGAGCGAAAATCTCACGACAACTGAGTTACGAGTAAGTAGCGTTTAATGAAGCACTATGTTTTTTTTCATTTCTACAGGATTTTAAATAACAGAACCTGGTATGTTTTTATAATTTTCGGAGCAAAGTTTGCGATTTTTCTATCGAGGGAATGTCATATAATTACTTTTCAACTCGGCATCTGAATAGAAATTATCTTTAAAAAAACGTTTTTTTAAGAGCTTAAAAACTAAGTGTTCAAGCGAATGTGTTATATTAGTCGGTAAAAAGTCGCAATGCTCTGGTCTTAATCGACAATCACCAACAATTTTCAACAAATTTGAAACCTCATTAAATATTTTTCGCCTTTTTTGGTGCTAATTCCAGTGATTTTTCTCATCTCTTTTTGTCTACCTATGTCTATTCCTACTAAAACTCCAGTTACCGAAGTTAGCAACATAAGCAACATAGTGCACCTTTATTGGTTAAAATATATTTTAAATTATTCACGATTGAAATCAAACGTATTTGTAATTTGAACATGATTGTATTCTCCTCCGTCTGCAATAAAATCGGCGATAAAAACGCGTGCGTCGTGTTTACTGTTATGTGTAAACGTCAGTAGCAAAATAAAAACGTAGCGTAAATCGTGAATGACTGTGCCAAATTCATCTGTAAAAGACGGGGGGCTCTGGTCCAGCCAGATCCAAAAAACTACTTGCCTGAAAATCTTTCTATACTTGTGGAGAATACGTTCCCAAAGTTATAGAATCAACTTGACTTTGAACATGCTTTCGATCTTGAAATATAGTTAGGAGCGGTGCGCGCCAAGCAGGTAGAACGGAGAAAGGAGTGGCCCGGATAGAAACGAACACCTTTAACGCATTTTTCTCAAAACCACATTTTTCAAGTTGGCTGGAATCGTAGCTCATCGAATTTTTATCTGAATCACTTCATTCGAAGTTTAAATTTAATAAAATTAATTTTTTATTTGCGAATGAACCCCGACAAATGAAAAATTATTATTATTGCAAAATTAAGGCCGATTTTTTTCAATTTTCGCTTTAAAAAAAAACTCGGCTGGACAGACTCCCACTTAATCCGACATTGATAATACCGTAGCTCATCGAATTTTTATCTGAATCACTTCATTCGACGTTTAAATTAAATAAAATTAATTTTTTATTTGCGAATGAACCTCAGCAAATGAAAAATTATTATTATTGCAAAATTAAGGCCGATTTTTTTCAATATTCGCTTTAAAAAAAAACTCGGCTGGACCAGACTCCCCACTTAATCCGACATTGATAATACCAACAATTGACTGTTATTAATTTTTATATTGAAATTTATAACATTTTGTATTTAAAATTTCTCTTTCTTTTTATTGCAGGTAAGACCTTCTAACATTGAAATGACGCATATCTTCACGCGGAGCAATTCTTCATATTCACATGAAAGAATGTACGGTAGATACCTATTACATATTATTTATTTTAATTTCCTGGGGATTGAACCCGGAACTTCTCGAATTCAAATTCGATCCACAGAATTAGTTTTTCTCTGAAAAATTAATTGAAAGTTTTTGTTCTGCTTAAATATTAAATATACAAGTTTGAGAAAAAAAGAGTGTTTGAAAGTTTGAGAAATAACAATTACACATTATGTTGCTAGCCGTAATCGTCCATTTCACCGAGTCAGCGTAATTACACTACCGTGTGTTTCGAAATTACCCGCTGTTATCAGTAATTACACCAATAATAATAAATAGCCAATACACTTATAAATGTAGAGCTTACTTTTGCCTCTTCAGGCAAAATGTTAATTTATATAAAAATGCTCAAATTTTTAACATATCATGTTTTCACCAATATTATCTTTCGAAGCGTGTATAGTACATTACGTTTTTAAAGTTTACAATGTTCATGCTTAAAGTGCATTAAAATATACACGAATCATCATCATCACCTTGGCTCTACAACCCCCGGTGGGTCTTGCCCTCCTCAAGAGTCTTCCTCCACTCATCTCGGTTTGTGCCAGCTCTCTCCAGTTTAGAAGCTCCAAGGTAGATATTATGTCTTCGAAGACGTTGTCGCTCCATCTTAATCTTGCTCTTCCCAGACTCCTTCGCCCTATCGGTCTTGAGTTCAGCAGGGACTTTGGTGATTGATGCTCGGTCATTCTCTCCACATGACCCAGCCACCGAAGTCTTCCCAGTTTTATAAATTTTGTGTCATTTTGTCATTTAGCTCCTTAAGCAGAGTATAGAGCTCATTGTTGTAACGTCTGCGCCAAATTCCATTTTCTAGAATCGGTCCGAAGATGCACCTCATACTTTTCAAAAACGTCCAGTGCTCGCTCATTCCTACTAGTACCTAGTACCTAGTTAGTACCCACGTTTCAGCTGCGTACGTGAGCACTGGTCTAATAAGTGTTTTGTACACTAATATCTTGGTGATTCTGGACAGCAGTCTGGATTTTATCTGCTCTTGTTTGCACTCTGCGCTTCTGGATCTCCTCTGTAGTATTATTGTTTGTTATCAGGGAGCCTAGGTATGTATATAACATATGCGAATATCGCACACGAATCCCAAACTACTCCCAAATGTTTGGAGCAAGTTAGTCTTTCTTTACGTCAACTCCAAAATAATTTCCCTCATACCGTAAGTCTTCTTTGTTGTGTTCAGGGTCTTTTGATGACATACCATTGATGGTATCGATTCTATGGCATCCCCAATACGGTTGTGTTGTGCGGTTGAAAGGAATGGGGAAAGGAAGGAGATGTGAAAGAAGAAGCTTTGGAAGTACATGTAAACATTGATAATGTCATTCAAAGAAGCCTTTGAGTCCGTGTGTGGTTGGTGTGTAGTTTACCAGGGCAATACTGCGAATATCTTGCGCTGGGTACTCAAAATTTCACTATTTTTGACCAATTTGAAGCGTCCACTTACAGTTCTTTCGTCACTGATAGTAATTACCTGTTTTGCCTCGAGGCAATCGCCGAACGCGTTAATAATAAATAATTTATCATTAGAAGCGTGCTTCCTGTACATAATAGATACTATTTGATAGCTTAAATAATAATTATGATATTATTAGTTATTAGAAATTGCAAATTTTCGAGAAAGCTTTCTCCACGAAAGGCGTCTGTTAACCCCTCGATAAGTTCCCTGCCTTCATCGCTCAACGAGTTTTTTATGGTGTGTTGGATGTTACAACAAGATCTTCATGTTTAAAAAGCCCGACACTGATTCTCAAGATGGCCGCCAGACTAATAATAGGAAGAAATCAATGATGTCTGGTTCAGACATCATTGATTTCTTCCTATTATTTTTTTTTATCAAATCTCATCCCCAATTTTATTGGGATATGTTATAAGTTATAAGGTTAAAAAGTCCCTTGCTATTTCGATTCTGAATTTCATCAGTGCTATGTTGAGAGTATATTCCACTCAATTGATTTTTTCCTGCAAAAACTACGCAAACTACAAACATACTTGACAGTAGTTAAAAAATATTAAAATGTTAAAGGAACTAAATTGGTTGCCCGTGAAACAGATGCTGACCTTGAACACGATGGTATTTATCCACAAAATATTGAACAACACGTTACCAAAATACTTCTCAAATAAAATTTTATACAATAAAGACATTCACAGATATAACACAAGGACGTGCAAGGAAATTAGGCTACAAAAAAAAGGACAAAGCGAATACGCAGAACAGTCTACTGTACAAGGGAATGAAGTTGTATAACACACTACCAGAAACTTTAAAGTCCACACCAATTGGAAAGTTCAAGATGTATTGTAGGAGCCACATAAAACTTGAAAAAATATAGTGAATATGAAATATTATTATCAATTAGAAATTTGTAAACTTAAATGTACAAATTACTAAAATAAAAATTATTATTATTATTAGTAGTTAAGATATCTATACAAATAGAAAATTACGCTCAATCGCGCTGGTGAGCAGTTTTTCTTCCAATCTAGACCCCCCCCCCGGGTGAGATAAATATGGGCCACTTTGTATATTCTTTTCAAGTAACGCGAGATTTTGGTGGAAACCCCCCCCCCCCCCTTTTTGAGCTCACGTAATTAATGTATGCCCCCTGACACCGAAATGTTGAGATTAAGAATTATTTTTAATGACATACATTATTTGAACCCAGTGAAGACCCAATTTAATTTACAAATCAATTGGTATTACAATTAAATTATCATTTAGAGTCTTTTTATTTTTTTACATTTGCTCCACACAGGAGGACCTGAGGAATATAATTTCTCTCAGTGCCTATGTCACCTTAGGGGATGCTGTGTGGAGGGTCTTTTGAAAGAAGGGCAGGATAGGAAGTTCTGGGAAGGAAAGTGGTATGAAGGGTGGGTAGGAATCTGGTGGTCAGTGTGTCCAGAAGTGACGGACGTATGAATCCATCCCTCCTACTGCGATGCAGGTGATGGGTGAGATGAGATGGTCCGGCTGGAGAGGTCAAAAGGCCTTCCTCAACCTCCCTCAAAAGGCCTCTCTCGATCCGTCCCCCACGCAGCAGGTGGGCAGACGCATCCGCCGCCAAGACCTGAAAAAAAAACAAAACCTCACCCCATGAACCCGGGAACCCCTGCTAAGTCGCCAAACGTAGCGAACCACTTGGGGTGACCTATGGCAGAAGTGTTGGTTACCCAATAAGCGGCGGTACCCATACCCGCCTCCCAAAATTTAAATTATCAGCAAATCGTGTAAATAACAACAGGTCCCGAGTTCACGTTTAAGGTCGTCAAGTCGTGTAAAATTCGTGATATGGCCGCTAACGCTAACCACAACACTCTTTATGTAGATGGTAATAAGGTTCAATTTCCCGTTTAACCAGACGCCTGTTTTTATTTAGTCACAAAAAAACATCGCCAAAAAGCATATTTCATTTTATTTTGCGGAGCACAGACATAAATATTTAAACGTTTTAGGATCATTTTCCAAAGACTTTAATTTTCCAGATTACACAATAAAACCACAACTGGAAAGAGGTTTGTAAGTAGTAGATTTTGAACTTTAAAACAGTTTTTATGAGCCTGGTTCTTTATTTTTTTCTAGGCTTATAAAACACCAAACAAAAAAAATACCCGACCCAAATATGTCTTTTACTTGCAATATTTAAATTAAAGCATCTAAAATATTTCTAAGCCATCTAATTTTAAAGCCAAAATCAGATATTTTTGCATTACTTAGTAGTGCCTTTACCTTGCGGTAGATTTTTTTTTTTTTTTTACTACATTTTTTTCGCTAATATTGTCTTCATTTAATTAAATACGTATTATAATTTGTGATTTTACTCAAAGTTAAAAATGACTTGCAGAAAAGTCAATAGATGTCGCATATTAAAAATAAAATGGATAAAAATTTATCCAGCCACTAATCTAGATAGCATATAGTTCGGGTTGAATCTTGCAATCATATATAAATATAGCAGCCAATAATATGTGCGTTAAGAAAATGAAGATAATATTGGTAGTTCTTAGTCGAAGTATGATACAGTTTAAAGTGACCAAATTTGATATCGACACCTTAGCCTCAGTTGGTAGAGCACTTGCCATGTGAGCAGAGGGTCCTGGGTTCGAGTCCCAGAGTTGCCAATATCTTTTTCTGATTTTTCTGTCTCCAGATTTTCGATTGAGTTTCACTAATATTGTCTTCATTTTATTAAATACTAGCTGGTCCCGGCATGCGTCGCTATGCCATTTAATAAAGAAATTGTTTCTCCCTGAGTGTCCTTTCCTATCGTCCCATTCCCCTTCCGCCTCCCCTTCTTCTCCTGCGTTCTCTTCCCCTCTCGCGTTCCCACTCCGTCACCTCCACCTTCCCTCTCCCCACTCCACTCCCCCCCCCTTCACCGTCCCGCGAACCCCCCTCCCGAGTTCCCCTCCCCCTCCCGAGTTCCCCTCCCCCTCCCGAGTTCCCCTCCCCCTCCCGAGTTCCCCCCCCCTCCCAGGTCCCCCTCCCCCTTCCCGCGTTCCCCTTCCACCTTCCCCGCCTTCCCTCTTCCCTTTACCGCTCCCTCGTCCCGCCAACCCTCCTCCCGCGTTCCATATATTCAATCCCAGTACATTCAGTTCTTAAACAGCCCGCGTGCCACCTTTTACAATTTTTATTCAAATTTCCATTTTTCATGCATATTAAATTTGGTACCTAACATAGATATACCTATTTAAAATATCTAAAATTCTTGATTCGATTCAAAGTATTAGGGGAGTACGTACTTTAAATAAATTGTTCAACTTTTGAAAAATAGAATCCTGTTTGCATAATCATTCATTGTTTTGCAAAATGTCATTCTCTAACACGCGAACTGTCAAACGTGTGATGTTTTCTGTTATTATCTAATTTTCTGCGCAATTTTCTTAATTTTTCTCTCCGTAAGAACCATCCTCGCACTTCAAGGAATATTCTAAAAAAAGAATTAGCGATATCGGTTCAGTCGATCTCGAGATTTGCGCTTACCAACACATTTAGCGATTCATTTTTATATTATAGATTACATTATATGTGAAAATTATTGAAAATATTGTTTCAATAAAAATTACCTAAATTGTGTTCTATATTATTTCTTTTCGCGTACTACGTAGGTTGTGTAATGTATTTCTGCCATACGTTTGCACAGCGCAGTGCAAACCTCCACAGCAGTGTAGGTTTTAACCTGCCACAAATTGAGGTTAGAAATAAAAACGTGTTCTTTTAAAATGGTCTGGTTAACTTTAACTGGGCCGATGCTATGGCGTACAGTTTTATCGGGCATGGTGCAAGTGTATGTTAGCACGATGAAAGAGCTAAAGCTGGAGCCAACACGAGTGTATCTTCTGTTTTTGTTGCTTTGAGTGAGTAATTTAAAAAAAATTAACAATTCACCAAATTATTATAAGCAATAATTATCAGCCTCATCAACGTTGAAAAATCTTCCGAGAAAAGATACTTGCCGCCAACGGGACTTGAACCCGTGTCCTTCTGATTGCCGGTCAGCTGCTCTTGACTATTGCTTATAATAATTGTTACCCTTTGTGCTATGCATAAAAATCTTGTCTAAACGTTAGTTTATAAATTAAAAATAATAATTAATTCACCAAATATTTTAAGCTACTTTTCACGTTTTGTGCAAGTTGTATTCAAGTTCTGTTATTATATTATTATAGGCCAGCTGCTTCATTAAATTGAAATAATTAGAAAACTTGAATAGAACTTTCACAAAACGTGAAAATTAATATTTAATGAAATCGTTCATTTTTTTTAAACAACCCATCCTAAGTAATGCAAAATAATGTGAATTTGATTTTGAAAATTTGATCGGTTGGAAATATTTTAGATGCTTTAATGAAATAGTGTGAGTAGAACACGTCTTCGAAGCAATCAAGTATTTTATTAACTATTATATTAGTCTTTTTATAAGCCCAGAAAAAAATAAAGTATCAGACCATGGAACTAGGATTATCAGACCTATAAAAACTGCCTTAAAGATCAAAATCTCCTACTTACAAACCCCTTTTCGGTTATGGTTTTATTGTATAATGTAAAAAATTGAATTCTTTAGACAATGGTAGGTAACATTTAAATATTTAACGAAATAATTAAAAAACTTTGTTTTTAACACGATAATCTTTATTTAAAAAAATCAACATGTTTCGAGAACGATGTTCTCTTCATCAGGACAAAACTAAAATGATCAGGACTAAAACTAAATGATCGAATATAGAAAGACAGGCGTGGGTAGAAATGGAAGTAGTGGGGCAGGAGAGAGGTGGAAAGGGGAGGTGCTTAGAAGATTAACAATTAAATATTTGTTTCTAAGCTTCGCAAAATAAAATAAAACACGCTTTTTGGCAATGTTTTTTTAAAAATTACATAGGTAATATTTCTTGGAAAAACTTAGTGAGCAGAGCTGTTATGCAATATGCACATGCATTAATTTATTGCAGCCAGAGCCGACGTGAATTCAGTACTCACACAGATGCATTGCTTGCATACAGCATGCTTCAAACAAATTATTAATAACAATAATTTCAGAAGAAAAAAATCCCAGTGATATTCAAATAAAAATGTTGTTGCTCAGTGGCGCTTCATTGAGGTGTGTTTGATTTCTGTATGGCTTAAGAGCTAACGTTTTGAATACTGTTGGACTGCATCCAGTCTGTTTGTATAGTCTCTATGCAAGTAAAATAATGCTAGTAAGTATGTATGTATACCTATTCTGGTTGGCAGGTAGGTAGGTACCTCGCTTGCTTAGCAACAGCAGCGTTAGTACCGAATTTAGACTTAGTGAAAGTAACGTTTGGCGTACAGTAACAACTCTTTTCTTGTCGTGTTGCAAACCGTTTTTATGCCGTTTTACCGAATAATACAGGGTTGCCCAAAAGGTGCCCAAGAGCTCGTCTATTAAAATTCATTTCTTGGTTAATTTCTGAAATAATTAGCCCCTTTCTGTGAAATGATCTCCAATAAAGATTTTATTGAAATGCTTGTAGTAGCGGCAGTTGTTCCCAATCCTACTGTTAAGATGAAGCCATACTAAATAATGCAAAATCATACAAAATCATAGTTTTTGTTTTGAAAATTTGATCGCTTAGAAGTATTATAGATGCTTCAATTAAATACTGCATGTAGAACAACCTTGACCCTTAATAATATCGGTCATTTTTTTAATAAGTCTAGAAAAAAATAAAATATTAGGTCTCTAAAAAACACTTTCAAGTGCAAACTCTCCTACTTATAAATCGCTTTTCGGATATGGCTTTATTGTATAATATGGCAAATTCAGTTTCTTTTATAATAATCGCCAAAAAAATGATATTTACACCCTAACTTCACAAAATAAAATAAAATATGCATTTTCTCGTCGTTATTTTTGACATCAATCAATACGGCCCGCACTCTACGAATTTGGATTCTTAAAGTGACCCGTATGGCATGGGCACAAGAACCATGTACCGGGCACACCTATTTCGTATCAGTCCCCGGCCGGAGCGGGAAATAGACGTGTGACTCCGCGTCGCTTAGTTTCGTCAAACAATTTTAAATTTTCGTTTTATTACAGTAAACAATGCGTAATAAAGGAATTAATATTTTTTACAGGCCTTTACGAAATCAACCTGTAAAAAAAAATCTCAAATACCTCTTCCAACCTTTCCAAAAGTTTTTTTAAACTCCTCTCATAAAGGGCGTGAATTCAGATTTCGGTTTTTTCTGGACTATGGATCGCCTTAAGCCGAAATTTTGTCTCAAATACTCTTAATATCTCTTCCCAACGCAACTCTCCGACTAACGCGAGTCGAGCGTTACTCAACAAATCCTTGGCTGATCGGACACTCAGATTGATCGATCGAAATGTTGGGAACAACGACCGTAAGTATCTCAGGCGCCATAGTAAATCTGGCTCCCAAGAAACTTGGCGTCTTGTACAGGGCTAGCAGATTCTTCAATATTTACCAGTTGCTAATCCTGTACAAATCTCAAGTATGTTCAACAATTGAAATTGTGAACCATCTCTGGACTGGAGTCCCAACATACTTGATAAACTAACTTGATTCTGTGCAAAGGAGGGCGGTCCGTGCGATTGATAATGCGTTGTTAACAGACCGATTGCCATCTCTAATCATGCACAGACGCAATGTGGGCATGCTGAGTCTGTTCTACAGTTTTTTTTTTTAATATAGCGTGGTCTAAGTTGATCCCTTGCGCACCGGTGGGGCGGTGGGGCAACCGGTGCACGTACGTAATTCTCGATGGACACGAACGGGACACTCGTTTACATTTCAGAAGAGCGTCCCTGTTTATACAATGTAAAGCCAGAGAACGACTTTAAGTAAATTTACTTCATATTTATCAAAAATATCCCGATTTTTGAAACTGTGAGTTTTTGTATATACAAAGAGTTCAGTCTTGGTTTACCAACGGTTAGGGATTTTGACTTTGCTACTTTTGTTGTTCGCTCACGATTTGTGTAGAACCAATCATTGGCGACAATAGTTTTCTTTTAAATCTGTATCATAAGTATCTCTTATTACCCGTTTTAATTTATTACTAAGAAAATTCATAAAATTTTATATTTAAGTTCTGTAAAAGTCCTATGCAAGATCTATTATCTGTATCCGAGAAGCATACGGATGCAAGTCCAAAAAGGTAAATGTTCAGGAGGGCCAAAAAACTATTTTTTCTGTAATAATTGTCTCATAATTTCGGATATCCATGCTGATAGATAACAAACAAGTAATTTTTATATTAATTAGTTTTGTTCCAAGAACGATCAAATAAAACGAAATATTTTATAGGTAAAGCCTTTAAAAATAATGTTTATAAAAAAAACGCTGGCTTGAGTCAAACAAAAACATGGGCTTGAGTCCTTCTGCTTCAAAATGAAGTGGAATATTTCTGTACCCGAGAAGTATACGGATGCAAGTCCAAAAAGGTAAATGTTCAGGAGAGCCAAAAAACTATTTTTTCTCTAACTAAGGTCTCATAACTTCTTCGGAAATCCATGCTGATAGATAATTGTTTTTATTATTAAATCAATTACTTTTGTTTTAAAACCGAGCAAATAAAACGAAATATTTTATATGTAAAACCTTTAAAAATGGTGTTTAAAATAAAACGCTGACTTGAGTCAAACAAAAACACAGACTTGAGTCCTTCTGCTTCTAAATGAAGTGGAATATTTTGTTATGACATGTGGTGTATTATGAAAGGATCAATGTTTAAGAATTGTTTACTTTAATAGAAAGGGTAGTAATGTATAATTTGAGTCATAATACTACATAATACGTAGGAATGAGTCATAATACTCAAAATACAACTTAATCATAAAGATGCAAGTCCATGGTACATCCTTCTGCTTCTAAGAAAGTTGTTGCAACATGGTAGTTGCATCCATATGCAATTTTGAAAATCCTGTATTTTCTTCATGATAGGATCTGTATCTTTCTGCCACTGATAAACATGATCATTTATTTCAAGTCTGCATCAAAAACTCATTTCTTCAAATTTTGAACTTGCGTCCGTATGCTTCTCAGGTACAGATTTTTTTTATGACATGTGGGATCAACGTTTGAAAATTGTTTACTTCCATAAAAAGCGTAGTAATGTATAATTTGAGTCATAATACTACATAATACGTAGGATTTGAGTCACAATACTTAAAATGCAACTAAATCATAAAGATGCAAGTCTATGGTATATCTTTCAGCTTCTAAGATAGTTGTTTTATCAAAGGTAGTTGCATCCGTATACATTTTTGAAAATCCTACTTTCATGATAGGACCTGTATCTTTATGCCACTGATAAACATGATAATTTTCTTCAAGTCTACATCAAAAACTCATTTCTTCAAATTTTGGACATGCATTCGTATGGGTTCCATGCCAACTCAGAATGAAACCAACTCAGAAAAACCTCAGAAAGGTCATTAAAAGCTTTAAAAAAATAATTTTAAAATATCCGGTAACCCTAACCTAACTTAACCTATTTAACCAATTTTTTATACTTTTTTAACATCACTCTTAATGACCTTTCTGAGGTGCTTCTTAGTTGGTTTCATTCTGAGTTGTCTGGTCACCATTCGTATGCTTCTCGGGTACAGTTATAATCCTCGTACTGTGAAACAACCGGCCCATGGTGAAATAATAACAAAACCCGAATAGAACTTTCACAGAACCTGATTTTTAACTTGGAAATTTGTGTAATTGTTAAAATTCTGTGAAACTATCCGTCCTAATTATCATTGTGATTGATTTTATTGGAGTTCTTCCTTATTTAACGTTTTAAAAAGCCTTGCCGTATCCACCGTCAAGGTAGATTGTGTAGAGTACATACTAAGTGTGTTCACAATTATCTTTTTGCTCCATTTTGCATGCATTCAATTCGATGTTTATTTTCTTCTGCTTGTCCCCTTTCTTTATTTGACCCAGAAAGGTTTATGATTGCGACAGCCCTGTTTCCCCGTTATAGTACGCGGATCAGATTCGCGTTTTTTTCTTATTGCCGATCAGGTCCGGACAGTCCCGAAGGCGCTTCGGTCAGCCGATCGAGTCCGGACACCGAAGTACTTAGGTCGTGTGACGATGTGCGTGCGAGCGGATGATATCACCGATCTTCACTAATACTGTTACAACTCATCTTATGGTATAATATTATTGTTTTTATAATGTAGTGAAGTCTCGGTGGTGGGAAGACAGTACTGTTAAAACCATTGAAGTATATATAAGGTGTAATACATCGTTTAGTATGCTCTTAACTTGAACGGGGTATCTGTGGTCCTGCCGCGGAGAGATCCGTTTTGAACTATCTTTTTATAATTTTTTTAATTTTAAATTTTGTTTTACATTCGCTCCACACAGGAGCCCTGAAAAAACAAAACCCCTAAACCCCTAGAGGCCTATGTCATCTTTGGAAATGCTGTGTGGAGGGTCTTTTAGAGGACATGAGGAAAACAAAACCCCCAAGTGCCTATGTCATCTTTGGGGATGCTGTGTGGAGGGTCTTTTTGAGGCCCCGAGGAAAACAAAAACCCCAAGGGCCTATGTTAAATGTTCTGAATTCATTTAAAACAATAATTTCTGTTGGGTTAGGCAGCACCACATTTTTAATTCATGTCGGGAATTTCGCGACACTTTTTCTTGAATCCTATTCGCCTCCGGATTCAAAGTAAAGTGTCACGACCACTAAGCCACTGTGGTTTACATTGATTATTTTGAATGTAGGCCTGTGTGTAATATTGTGTCCTGCGCCATGTAAATTGGTTTGACCTGACAAAGCCGGAAAGGACAATGAACCCCGAATATCAAAACTAAACCCACTAACCATTATTCAACTATGTAATATATTCATTCAAGTACACATAAGTCAATACACATACACACACATTGCACATCAAGTATTGACATACTTAACATTGCAATGGGTGGTTTCAATTTTATGGATTGAACAAAATCGGTTCAGGGACAACACAACATTTAAGAAAAATTAACAAATAACATTTCTAACCTAACTAAAAATAGATTTTTTTTTGTTATCATGTGTTTTGCCAGGTTTCCAAAACATCTATGAATTCAGTTTTTTATTGATCAAAAAAGGGGCAATAAACGGAAAGAAGAGACTAGTTTTGGCAAGAAGAGCCAAAAATGAAGAAGCCAAGAGAGGGCAGGAACTACAACTTCCTTCTCATTCTCAGAGACGTGTTCCAAGTCCTAACAAATCAGTGTCCCCTGGTGTACCGGTCTCTCCGGGACTGGCTTGGGTGGTACAATCGTATGTATCGTGTCGAGATAGTCAAATAAATAAACGGAAAGAAGAGACTATCATCGGCAAGAAGAGCCTAGGGGAGCCAAGAAGAGCAAAGGCATCAAGGAAAAGCAAAAAGAGCCAAGAAAAGACGAGAAGAGCCAAGAAAAGACAAAAATGGCCAATAAGAGACAAAAAGAGCCAATAAGAGACAAGAAGAGAGAAGAAGAGCCAATAAGAAACAAGAAAATTCAAGAAGATACAATAATAGACAAGAAGGGGCAAGAAGATCCAAAGAGCGACAAAAATTGTCGAGAAGCGACAAGAATAGACAAGAAGGGAAAATAAGAGACAAAATGAACCAGGAAGAGCCAAGAGGAGATAAGAAGAAGGAAGACGTAAACAAATAAAAACAACGGAGCCGGTTATAGCAATCACAATTGGGGCAAGAGAGTGGAAAGGGAAGGAAATAGGTGGTATAAGGCTGGGCAGTACCTGACTATTCAGATCTGGCCACCAAACACATTAAAACCAATGTCAAACAACGTTTCGATTCTGAATGGTGGTCTTTCATCGAGGCGACATTGAGACTATCTACCACTCTTCCATGAGTTAGTTTTCCCTTTGGTCACCTGCAAAGAAAGTGTGCCAAGCTGGGCTTAGAGGTCCCAAAAATTTGCCATTGACCAATTAAATTGTTTCCATTCATTTCACCCATCAATGATATTGCAGTGTTGCACATTGCACGATCGGTAATTTGGTGTTCACGATTATTCAATCTAAAATCTTGCAATTACGATTATTTAATAAGACTAATGCAAGCTTTATTTATACATACAGGGTGTTAAGGGACGTACTTGACTTACTTTAACCAGTGATTCCTGACATTATTTGGAGTAAAAAATGTAAATGAAATTTTGGTCTCCGGTGACTTTTTTCGACGACTTTTTTTTTTTTTTTCAAATTTTTTTTCTTCAAAATCAAACAAAAAAAAATTTCTTCCACACATCGTCACTGGTCACTCAGCCGGGTGTCTGACGAACCCCTTACCCCGCCTCCAACTGTTCAACAACTACCATTTTTTTATGTTTCTGTAGAAAAAATAAATTAAAAAAACATCAAAAATGTCACCGGAGACCAAAATTTAATTTACATGTTTTACTCCAAATAATGTCAGGAATCACTGGTTAAAGTAAGTCAAGTACGTCCCTTAACACCCTGTATAAGCGACTTAATTTTTTTTTTTATAAAATTTCAATTTAAAAAAAAGTTCTTTTGCTCATAATAGGAATGTCATTGTAAACAATCTAACCTAGGCTAAAAACAATCCACGGCTATTTTATGTTCTAATTGGTTATTTCATTTTTATTTTATTCTTTCTCTTCTCTTTTTTTCTTTTGCTATGCTAAACAACTAACAGTTAGGTACTATATTTTAAACTTTTTTTATTATTTTATTTTATATTCTTTTTCTACTCTTTATTTCTTCTTTTTATTTCATCAATTTTCTTTCTTTTTTTGTACAAATCATGTTCCACGTGTTCATACCCATAATAATTTGACTGTCCTAAAACGGGAATACTCCTAGTTGGGCAGTCACAATTTAATAAATTATGTATATAAATGTATAATATTGTGCTAAATAAACAAATGAATTTAAAAAAAAAATAAAAATAAAATGAAAGTGTTGGCGTTTACCTGAAAATTTCCGATGGAAAACGCATTGAAAATTTTGTGACGCCAGTGCTCACCATTCTAAGGTTTTTGCTGCATTAACTAACTACAAGCAAATCCCCTCAGGGCCTATGTCATCTTTGGGGATGCTGTGTGGCGGGTATTTTTTAGAAAAGGAAGCAGAGAAAGTTCGGGGAAGGAAAAAGGTTTGAGGGGTGGGTAGGAATTTGAGGACATATGAATCTATCCCTCCCAGTGCGGTGCAAGATGAGAGTCCTGCTGGAGAGGTAAAAAGGTTCCCCTCTCTCTCCCGATCCGGCCTGCCACGCATCCGCCGCCAAGATCCGGACAAACGTCACCCCTGAACCTGAGCACCCCTGCTAAGTCACCAAACGTAGGAACCAACTTAGGGTGCCAACTGGTTATCCAATAGATGGTTCCTGGGGCGGCGGTACGCATATCCGCCTCCTAAATTTCAAACAAAACACCACGTGGTAGTCGATAAGGACGGCAATGATGATGACGAAACACAGATGGCATAATCGTACAACGCTTGTTAAAATGTAAACGACCCGTTTTCCTTCAAACCCTAGTACCAATAATATAATTTTCATTACCAACGACAATGAAAATTAATAACCGGCAACCGATAGTTCCCCATTAATTATTAATACGTGATAACCTTCGGTTACTAGTTACAACGGCACGTTACGCCGTTATGTGTTCTATGTAGTAACTACGTGTCGTCGGTTATGTTTTTTTTTTGTTTCGTTTGCTTGTTGACCGAGGCGAGGCTGCAACGAACCATTGTAAATCCGTAGGCGCAATAGGGTAGAATTACACAATCACGTTTAGTATATTTTCACATGCTCTAACATATTTTTATGTATATTTTGTCATCGTGTTCATCAAGATTATGTTGGATTAGCATTTCTTAAATTGGACCAGCCATTATTTTATATTTGAACAGGGTTTCTTTTCAAATTCATTGATTTAGGTTTCATGAATTTATTGAACTTGAAAAAAAAATCGGTGTGCCCTTTACATTTAGAAGTAACAGACCAATACTTTCTGTAGAGGATATAGCTCCAAACTATCACAAAACTGACTTATATTGCGGAAATGTTCCATTCTCTCTTTCACTTGGCCCAATTATCTATTCTTATCTCGCTCGCACCCGTTCGTGTTTATTACGGAAAATTTGCATATTATCGCTATATCACTTGTCTTTTACCGTTCTAAAAGCGACTGCCCTATAAATAACGTAAAAAACACAACAGTCGCTTATCTTTATCTCGCTCTCTCGCATTTTATTAATCCCATCACACTATATTTCTGTTTCACCTGGCATTCAGTTTACTGACTGACCGGTTAACCGCTCACCGCTGGTTACTTACACAAAATTGTATGGAGTAACTATCATCCATTAGTCAATTTTATAATCCCCGTTACTTACAATGGCAGATAACGCTCTCGTTTTTGTTGACGATTAACGGCCGGTTACTCTTGTTTATTTATAAGACGTAACTGCGGGTCATTAGTTGATGTCATAAACGGTGGTAAGAAAAAGAAACTCGTTGTAACACTTCATTTTAGATAATTTTATTTGTTTTATGTGACGCCAGTGTTGAGTTCGACTGGTTCCGGACAGCTTCACACAAATTGGAGTAAAAAAGGATGGCAAAGGCGAAAAGGGAACAAGTTGAAAGCCTGGCTATTCAGAACTGGTTACTAAGCATTGACTAAAGACATTTTAAACAACATGTCGTTTCTGATCTTTCACAAGGTGTTTTATTAAATTACTTTTTGATATAAGTAATTGAGTAATTTTCAGGCAGTTTGAAAATGGGTGGCAGTTTGAAAATGGCTTAC
Organism: Limnephilus rhombicus; assembly: GCA_929108145.2. Classification (NCBI taxonomy): domain Eukaryota; kingdom Metazoa; phylum Arthropoda; class Insecta; order Trichoptera; family Limnephilidae; genus Limnephilus; species Limnephilus rhombicus. The sequence goes on from OV815296.1 coordinate 8,847,540, forward strand.
AAGGGTAAGCCGAAACAGCTGTCATAACAATAAAAAAACTAAAATACTTACAGAACTAAATAATAACGCCATGAAATTTAATTTTAATTAAATTAATTACGAATTAAACACAAAACGATGTCAAATTTTCAGGCAGTTTTCAAAATCAATATAACTTTCAGGCACCTTTTCGTAAACACGGTGATGTTAATTTTCAAAATTAAAACAATAATTTTACAATTTTCTTTCGAAATCAGGACAGTTTTTAGATCCCTTTTCAAAATCATCATACTTTTCGGACACCTTTTGCAACCGGTATAATTTTCAGCTGGCTCCCGGCATGCGTTGCAATGCCATATCCCGCATCCCCTTTCCTTCCCCCTTTCCCCTTCCACCATCCCATCCTACCTTCTCCCCTCTCCCGTTCCCCCGTCCTTCCAACCCCCGACCGTTCCATATATTCAGTCCCAGTACAATAGTGTTGGGTAGGACACGATATCAGGATGAGTTTGTATGAGGTACTCAAATATTGAAATGAGGTGTTACATAATATTTTCGCTTAGGGGGGGGAGGAGTGGCGGTACCCATACCCGCTTCCCGTGTCTGTTTTTTTTAATACGAAAAATGGATATAAAAAAGGCCTACCCTCCCCCCCCTCTCAACCCCCTTCTAACCCCTCCCCCCCTTCACCACCTCTGATCCCTCCCCTGCACCACCCCTCTTATCCCTCTCCCTCCACCTCATCTCAACACTGCCTCATCCTCCCTCCCTTGGGAGCTGTTGGGACTCTTGTGCGGTATTTACATAACATATAACAATAATTTTAAATAAAAATATTTCAAAAAAATATATTTTTTGGAGCAGTTGGGACTCTTGTGCTCAAAATTATTGTTTTGTGTATTTACATAACAATAATTTACAATAAAAAAATATTTCAAAAAAAAATTTTTTTTGGTACTCTCTCTGGTACTCTTGTGCGGTATTCACTTAACAATAATTTAGAATAAAAAATAAAAATTTCGGAGCAGTTGGGACGCTTCTGCGGTATTCACAATATATGAATGGCTTACCCCATCACCACCTCACGGTTCTAATAGAAAAATGTCATAGAATATACAAACACTTCACGCCTCACCACCTCATACATTTGTCCCAAACTATGCGTGACATGACATGTAGTTTAATACATCAACCACCTCACACCTCACCTCATATTTGTCCCATACGTGACAACGTGACATGACATGTAGTCCAATACACCAACCACCTCACACCTCACCTCATATTTGTCCCGTACATGACATGAATGTATTCCAACAAAACAAACCACCTCACACCTCATATTACAATTTGGGAGGCGGGAATGGGTAGCGCCGCCCCGGGAACCTTTATTGGATAACCAACACCTCTGCCATAGGTCACCCCAAGTGGTTCGCTACGTTTGGTGATTTAGCAGGGGTGCCCGGGTTCATGGGGTGAGGTTTGTCTTGGTCTTGGAGGCGGATGACCAGGACATACTGAACCCCAGATTCCTACCCATCCCTTAAACCCTTTTCCTTCCCAGAACTCTCCTCTGCTTCCTTTCCTTAAAAAAACCCTCCACACAGCATCCTCAAAGATGACATAGGCCCTGAGGGAAATTATTTTCCTCAGGGCTTCCTGTGTGGAGCTCATGTAAAATTTGTCCCCCCTTCATATTTGTAGTAATACAAAGAAAAAGAGTTGGTACAAATACATATTGTGAGGTGGGGGGACATTTTACGTGTTTGTATGGGACATTAGAGGTGCCTCTTGTATGAGGTACTCAACACTACAGTACAAACAGTTTTCAAACAGCTCGCGTGCCACCTATTACAATTTTTTTATTTAAATTTTCTTTTTTCCTATATTACAAATATTCATTTTTGTATATTATAAGAGCAATCAATCAAATTAGGTACTTAACATAGGTACCTACCTATTTAAAATATCTATAATTTAAAAAATCCACAGGCAATTCTTTCGTTATAAAAAAAAACAGCTGCCTGCTAAATTCACATTCATCCAACGCGCGAACTGTCAAACAAACGTACGAAGTTAAAATAGTCCTTAAGTTTTTTAAAATTTTCCAGTTTTCTGCGCAATTTTCTTAATTTTTCTTTCCGTAAGAACCTTCTACAAAGAATTATAAAACTTTTAAAAAGTTGAATGAAATAGGTAAAGTCGTTCTGAGGTTATGGCGTGACCAAGGGAAACAGGGATTCATTTTTATATACATAGGGATCAAAGGGAGGCCTCTTGACCTACCAGTCGGACTCTCTCGACCTTGCACCGCAGTTGGAGAGATGGATTTATACGTCCGTCACTCCTGGACACACTGACCCTCAGATTCGTACCCATCCCTCATACCTTTTTCCTTCCTTTCCTTAAAATACGCTTGACACGGCATCCTCTAGGATGGCACAGGTCCCGAGGGAAATTATTTTCCTCAGGACCTTCTCTGTGAATCTAATGCAAAAAAAACGTATTTGCGGATTTATTTTCTATAAACCACACTTTCCTGTATAATCGTGTATTTTCTCGCTCACTAGCTACTTTATTTCTTTTAATTCTCGGAATCTTATTTAACCGAGGCATTACTGCAGGTTCAAAGTACATTCAATATACTTATCACGGATGTAGATACTTATATCACCATATAATTATTTTATATCGATGATATTTGTAATTATAATTGAATAGGTATCTTTGTTTTTCCGCGTTTATTTAAGTTTTGTTTTACATTATCTCTACACAGGAGGCCCTGAGGAAAAAAAAACGAGTGTGCTTTAGACCACACGACTGAAGTAAAACTACAAGACAAACCTGGCCCCATGAACCCAGGTATCCCTGCTAAGTTACCAAACGTAACAGGGTGATCTATGACCTAGGGGTGACATATGACATTGTGGTGAAATACGACCATGTATTGACCTACGACCATGGGGTGACCATCCTTATCCTCACCACTCCCCAAGTCAAGCGTGCGTAAAGGCCCGACCGTTCGCAAGCAATCGATCACCGTTCGCATCGATTACCGTTCGCACGACATTTTTCGTAACAATCACCACTTTTCGTAACGCATTCACCAGCTTACCCCCCAAGTCGAGCGTGCGTAAAGAAGTTTTACTTCAAAAAATCGTCATCTACGTCATCTTTGGGGTGCTGTGTGGAAGAGTCTTTTTAGGGAAAGGAAGGTGAGAAACTACTGGGAAGGAAAAGGTACGAGGAGTGGGTAGGAATACTCGGGGTCAATGTGTTCAGGAGTGACAAACATGGGTCGAGCGAGTCCGGGTTCCGGGTGGAGAGGTCTAAATGTCTCCCTCGACGAGCCTCCCGATCCGGCCTGCCACGCAGTTGGTGGGCCGAACCACCCATCGCCAGACCCGGACAAACGTCACGCACGAACCCGAGTACCCATGCTAATTCACCAAATGTAGGGAACCACTTGGTTAACCTATAACAGAGGTGCTGGTAACCTATAACAGAGGTCCAAATAAAAACTGGAAGTTTATTTCTTATTCTTAACTTAATGAGTAAAACCTCAAATTGTAATATTAAATTAACGGAGACGATATTTAATTAATAAAAACTGGAAGTATTCAGAAAACGTTTGTCTCAGGATCATTGATGATCAAAAACAAATAATATTGGGCCTAATGCAAAAAAATATTATTTTCCGACACATTTTTCCTGGACGTGTCTGAAAATAATATTCATCGAAAAAATATCACGTTGTTAAAACGGATGTATTTACTTATTTAAATAATGCTTTAATTACTACTGTGCTTGTTGGTATTTATCAGTAAGCTGCAAAAATATTTGAACGCCGATGCAGTTTACCTGGCTCTGTCTTTTGGAGCCTCTTCTTCGAAGTTCATAGTTTTTTGCGGAGTACTGTACGTAATAGGATCACATGATTATTATCGCGGCAGCTGTTATTTTTATGAAATGTCAATATTAACTAACCGCATTATTTATTATTAGTTATAATATTGTATATGTGTTAGATATGTCACCGCGATATTATATCATAAGATTATTATCTTAATACACGTATACGAGTATAAAAATGAATGTTTCTTTGTTTGTCCCTGTCGCTAAACCATTCATCCGATTACCATGAACTTTGGTGAGTTGTTGTGCTCACGCCTACGAACGTTTCTGTGTTTACTGGCGTTATGAAATTTGTATAAAAAAATTGTAACAGGTGGCACGCGAGCTGTTTGAAAACTAAATGAAGCGGGACTGAATTTATGGAACGCGGGGGCGGGAAGGGGAGCGCGGAAGGGGTTCGCGGGGAACCGGGAGAGGGAAGGCGGGGAAGGTAAAAGGGGAACGCGTAAGGGGAAGGGAATGGGAAAGGGAGAAACAATTTCTTTATTAAGTGGCATTGCAACGCATGCCGGGAACTCGCTAGTACATATTTTGACCGTGCACAGAATCATACAACTTCAACATCTCCTTTTAAATTGGTTAAATAGGTTACGTTAGGTTTGGTTATGGACTATTTTTTTTCATAACTTTTATAAGCCCAGAAATATGTGTAAGCTAATAAAAACATACTTCAAATCATTTCATAGTGATCTAATTTTATAACCACAAACACATGATTTTGCGTTACTTAGTAAGTAGTGCGTCACCTTAAATATTTTTAAGGAAATTTCGGCAGTGACTGATTTCACTAACCGGAACGGTATGGAACATACCTTCACCAACCGGATCATCATTCCGGTTTGTTTCGGATGAATTTTAAGCACTGTGTGTATTGTTACACCAAAATATTATTACGTAAATAGTTTGAAAGCTTTCTGCGCTGCTGACGCAAGAGCGGTCTCAAAAAGTCGAATGTTGATGCCAAACACGTTGCCGCAAAACGCGTACTTTAAAACGTCTGTCGTGGTAATCAACGGGTATCTTCTCGGATTATTTCCTAGCTGCGTGCATTTCATAAACAACTGCATTCATAATGCCTTTGAATGCATTCATAAATAGTATCGTCTTAGACGAACTGGAAAATATCTGCAGAGGATACGTTTTGTTAGTTACTGAAGTAATACAGCACGTACCCGAAGGATTTTAAACAGCGATTCCTGAACATATTTGGAATAAAAAAATATTTAAGTATTTTGCTGTCCGATTATACTTGTTTTCTGAACAGAAACATGAAATGAAGCGGCCGACATGGTCTAGGGGTAAGGCTCTTGACTCGCAATCCGAAGGTCGCGGGATCGAATCCCGGCGTGGGCAAACAAATTTTATTGGTTTAATTTGTGTTATTCACAATTAAGTAATTAAAAATAATATGTTGTTTATTTGCGGCACTTTCCAGAGTGGAAGATACCCTCAGTATCACCCTGGTGTAAGACCACCATTCAGAATTGAAACGTTGCTTGAAATGGTTTTAGCCGTGTTTGGTGACCAGATCTGAATAGTCAGGTACGTCCTTTCCTTCCTCACTAACCCTTCAGCCTCACAACATACCCCAATTGGGGATGCCATGGTCTCAGATCTCAATCCAGACGGGAGCAGCCTGAACTCTTGTGAGGTATTCACATAGAAAAAAACGCACACCATATATCAATAATCAAATCTTTCTTTTACCGGAAAACTGGCGCGCTTAGCGCATGCACCAGTTTACGAAAATGCAATGTTGCCAGTTTTTTCGCAACATTTTTTATTAGTATTAATTTGAAATAGAAATTGTAGTCTTTATTCAAAATGTAACTAAAATACCGTTTAACGGTTGGGAAGATTGTCGTTTTATTAGTAAGGCTGTAAATCTTAAAAACTGTTAAATAAAACCATGACACCCATTATCTCAAAACTCCCAAATTGTTAGTGACTTTTCACTCCATGCGGCGATAGATTCATCAAGGCGCATACTCTTCTGCATTTGTATAATGCTAGCTTTGGATTCGTGCCAAAGTGGTCGTTCTACTTCTTCCAGGTAATTAATTAGTCGGAGGCAAAGTGAGGGAAGAGGAGTGAACATGTTGGGAGTTAGGTTAGGAGGCTCTAACTAATAATGGTGTCAGCTGTGGGATACGCATTATACTATTTGCGTTTTACAGGATGTTTAAAAAGTTACATAGTGTTTTAAAAGTTACAATATGTAGATTTTTTTCCATAAATTCCATATCATCATAAATATAACAACGATTTGACAACAATAAAATTAGGTCATTAATAATTCATATTACTAGTAAGGTATTCCCCGAACATTATCGAAATAAGCTACAAACCCGAGGTAATTAAGCCTACTGGGAATAACCTAATTAATTAGAAATTCGAAAGTCAATGACGACTTTGTAATAAATGTAATTAAAATATTTGAATAAAATTCTTGTAGACCACCGCTCTCCCCCTCCCCCATATGTTATGTATATAAACCGTAGGTTAAGAATAATTTGTACCAGTCTGAAGATGGCTTTGACAAGCTGAAACCGGTTACGGTCAAATAAATTAGGGTGGAAATAAGTTTCATATTTATTTTATTATATTATCATGTATTAGTATCATGTATCTCCGGATTGTAATAGCCATTTTATGGCGTTGAAATAAATAAACAAATAATATATACATATTAGAAAAATAGCATTCAGACAAGAAAACATTATGACACGGTCTATCATTTGCTTAAGGCCCCGCAACCGCGCATCAAAAGAAGAAGATGGAGAGATATGAAATTACGAATGTTAGAGGAGAGCGCTGTATTTAAAGTGACAAAATCGATGCGAAAATTGTGAAAATGTTTAATAAAACACGACTCTCGCGAGGGTTGTCGTAAACAGCATTTAAAGAAACACTGTGAGTTTTTTTTGACACATAAGTATAACTTGTAAAATAAGTGTTTATAATAATTATTACAAGCAATACTTGTCAGCCTGAAACATTGAAACATTTACATTGAAAAATCTTCCGAGAAAAGATACTTGCCGCCAACGGGACTTGAACCCGTGTCCTTCCGATTGCCGGTCGAATGCTCTGACCACTGAGCTATGGCGGCTTATCAAATACCCGCCAAATAATTCAATATATACTAGTGTTTCATTCAACAATTACTGCTTGTTATATTTTTTCCACCTGAAAACAACCAACTTTATTTTTGCGAGGAAGACATTGTTAGTGTTAAATCCCTCGCTAGGTGGCGTCGAGACAAATTATGTCTGCATTTATTGGGGAAATACTTAAACTTGTTAAATATTAATTATTATTTTTTTTTAATTTATAAACTAACGTTTAGACAAAGATTCGTTAGTTTATAAATTAAAAAAAAATAATAATTAATGTTTATAATAATTTTTGGAGCATACTTTGCGATTTTTTTCTATCGAGGGAATTTTATGTAATTTGCGTTTCAGCGCGACGAATGTCTAGATATTATCTTCAAAAATAACATATATTTTTTTAAGAGCTTAAAAACTTCAAATGTTTGCAAGATATCGGTAGAAATTCGGGTAACGGCGCGGCGTCGGTTGAAATGTCGAGCTTAACGCGACTTAGTAAGTAATTCGCATATTGGTCGTAAGTCGTAAGCATAAATATCGCCAATATTACACGTTTGATCTATGTGTGTTAATAAAGGGACCTGTTTCTTTTTTCTTTGCAAAACCAAACAGTTGTTATTTCCATACCGCGATGTTTTAAAAAGTCAACCACTGCAGTTTATTGTCGTACTAATTGTAAATATTTAACATTTGTTTTGCTGGTGCACCACTATTCCTGAAATTATAACAAACAAACTGTTCCCGGATTGGAACTTGATAAACCCTCATACATTTTATCAGGCTATTTAGGTTTGAGTATCATCCTTTATTAATTAATATTATACATTCCTCATCGCTCCATGAATCATCAAAGTCCATTCTGGTAAAAGTAGGCGCTTAACATAAATTTCTTTACATAAATGTAAACTTAAAGTTTGGGGCTTCTGAAAAAGCAACTAACTACTTTACGGTTTATCAAGGGTTGAGCGGCCGATTTTGACAAAATAATAATATTAAAATAGGTAAGTTTTTAAAAATCTATATTTTAATGAAACGCAAACTAAGAACCTATTTTAGGTTCTTAGATTCATAGTTTGGGTTAAATGAGAGAAGCAAAACTAACCTTAACACTTTCACATCAATGAGCATGGCCGCCAATTGAACAAATATTTTTAATTTTTATGAAACTATTAAAATCCATTATTTTTCTTTATCTGAAATAATTAGTGATGCAACGAATACTACTTTTACGAATACGAATATCAAACCTACTATCCGGCGAATACGAATAACTTGGCAGAGTAATAAAACACTCATTTATTTAACCTTGTTCGGTTTGTTTTATTATAGGTACAAATAATTAAAATTTACGACTGTCAATTTTTTATTCAGAAAACATAACATCTGTAGATTCGCTGGTGATAGGCGATTTCTTTTTTCAGTTTGGATGTTGCCAGCCGTTGAAACTGACTCACATGTAACAATATACTTGCACTTGACCTGTGCTATCGACTGTCAAATACTGAAATAGAGAAAGAACGCGTATTAAATGAAAAATTCGAGGTTCATAGTACAGTGCCACAAAATCCATAGACATTTTAATATTTCTGTGACAATTTATTAATTCAAAAGTTTTTTTTATAGTATTCGTATTCGTAAATATATATTCGCCGAATACGAATATTCGGTAAATGTTTACTATTCGGCGAATACGAATATTCGTATTCGTATTCGTTGCATCACTAGAAATAATTGTTTCTCATCGTTATTAAACTGATTTAAAGTGTTCTTAGAATAATTTGTCCCAAAACCCCATCCCAAGTCCCACGAAAAACAGATCTCTTCTTCTCTTTTTTCTCATTTTCTTTTTTCTGTACAAAATATTATTTTAATTCATTCAAATTTGACTGTCCTGAAACGGGAATTCCTCTTTAGTTTGACAGTAAAAACATTTTACAAATGTATAATATGCATATCCTGTACCGAATAAATAAAAAAATGTATCTGTATATATATATATATATAAGGTTTTCCTGACCTCTTTATTTTCCCTTTCCGTTTCCCCGTTGCTTTCTCCCACACGATTCCAATAGAATGTGTCTCCAATTATAACAGGTTGACCACATAGAAGGAAAACCAGGAAATGTCGATGAATTTTAAAATTTAAAGGAAATTGCGTAATAATTCTTCCAATGACTTCAAATCTAGTATTTTTTGATATTATTCATTCATTGCCCCTGAGGTGATTTTTCATAAAAACCACTCCAAATGTGATGTGTATTCACCACTAGTATCCGGACACCGTCCATAAATTCGCGTTCCCTCTCCATAATTTAAATTTTTCTGCCTGTACAGAATATAAATAAAACAATGTATGCTCGCAGCATCACGTTCATTGGTCAAACGCATTGTACATATCGTTTTGTATTACTGATCGACGAACCGGTGGATGCAATCTGGTAGCCAAAATTTATAACGTTTTGTCTGGTGTGTAGTTTAGTTAGCACCAAGATAGAGCATTGTAGAAATATATTTTTAAACTATACAGCGTCTTTCGTGTGATTTTGAACAAAAACGGCGTTATACAAATTATCCAAATATTATTATTGTTGTGATGGCTTAGAACCCCGCGAGGGGTATTATACAAGGTGGCGCAAAAGTGTCACCTGACGTAAAAGTGTCACTGCTATTTTTGGCTGAATTTTTTTTTTAAATTTTGGTTCTGCTTTTGGATTGTGTTTATTTGATATCTCGAAAATGATATTGGCCAAATGGCCGCCGCCAGAATTGATTACCACGAGTCCGATTTATGGCATTTTCCATCACTCTTTCCAGAACTTCCGGCGATAGGTTCTCGCATCCTTGATGGAAATTCTATTTGGGGGCTTCAAGAGTCTGAGGCTTGTTGACATAGACTCGTGACTTCAAGAAACCCCACAAAAAGAAGTCTGGAACGGTTAAATCGGGCGACCTTGCCGGCTAGTGCAAATTACCAAAACGAGAGATTAGTCGACCCAGAAATGCGTTTTTTTCAAAAAATTTACGCGTTTTGTATAGCGTATAGCGATTCATGTCTTGTTGACGTGTATTTTGTATCTGTTTACTTCACAAATGTCAAAGCAGAACTAACATTTGATGGGTGATGACGATGACTTGCGCCACCTTGCATACAGGTACTTTTTATGAAGGCAGAAAAAGAGTAATAAGGAACTCCAGTGAAAAATATAATGGCTTTAAAAAATATGTTCATATAGACCAATAAACGTTGATTCTGAATATATAAGTTTTATTTAATAATATTAAACGCAGAGTTTTTAAAAAATTATTAAAAAGTTCATTTTTAATCGGGTCGTAAAAATACGCCGTTAAGTTGGCATTATTGATATTGTAGAGGTGACGTCACTGTTCAACGTGTCGTGACGTCACCGTAAAGTCATTGTATGGGAATGTATGATATGACACAAGCCATCGTATTAATTTATTCGTTTATTTACATACTGTTTATAGAGATTTAGTTGTTGTGTTCATTGAAACATTATTTAGGCCTAAATAATGTTTAAAAAATAAAGGTATCTCTTATTAGTTTATCTCTATTATTGAAAATATTCAAAAACTACTGCACAAAAAAATAGTAATGCTTCGTCTTGGGAGAATGCTTCGAACAACGGAATTCAAAATGGCGGTAGTTGATCAGCTGATTGCCCGATCCTATAGTAATTTTTCAGGAGTGATGACGTCACACGATTCACCATACATACGGTGGTTTTCGGGGGGTCTTGAAAAATTAAAACTTTGACAATTATTTTAACTATTACAACTGGCGGCGTACAACTCTAAGAATAAAAATAAAAATGCAGTTATTTAAGTAAGAAAGTCATTATTAATGAAAAAAATTAAAAAATTGGACTGGAGTTCTCTATTCTCGGAAAAAAATAAAGTGACGAAGTCATTATAACCTATAACGCCATTTCCCAGGACGGGTAGGCAGATAGGATGGATCGGTACATCGCTTCATTCGCATTCGTGTATCATCTCGTACGTGGCCCTTTTGTTATTCTGATTCTTGACATAAAACATTCGTGTTATGTCTTCTTCTGGCGTCCCCAACTTCTTCTACCATTCACTTCCCCGTCGTTTATAAAAAAAGTATGTAAGTAGTTTATGTAATCGGATGTTTTCGCTCTTATGCGTTCAAATTAAATTTGCATTTATTGTCTTTGGTGATCAATTTATGCAATTTTCAAGGTGTCCAATTAATTATTTATGAAACATTGTTTTTTTTATTACTTTTAAATTAAGAATAAAATGAATATAGATATACCCAACACAATGCCATCCCACGGTCAAAGATTGTAGTTTCGATGACGTTAATTAAATGAATGTAATTTATTTGTTCTATTATAGCGCCCTCTGTGGCGATGTGGTCAGCGCATTTGGCTTGGGTCGGTTTTGTGCCACTAATGCGGTAATGTGCGGTTTTAATTCGATCTTTGATATGGATTATTTAATTTTTTTATATGGCCGCTTCCTGTCTGGTAGATGTTATATTGATTGAATATAATTATTTTTAAATTGATGGACCTTACCGAATTATACATATCTAAGTAGTGATGTGCACCCAGGAATAATCCCCGGCCTAATATAGATTCCCCAAAGTTGGGAATACATTTTTTAATTACCAAAGTTATTTTTTGAAAAAAAAAAATGTATTACATTTAACGATTTAACCTGTTAAACGTCATAAATAAGAAAGCAATTGTTTTTTTGCGATTTTTTTATTTATTTACCAGATAATATAGAATAATTTTACCTACCAATAAAATTTATATTTTGTTTCCATCGATGCCTGGAATCCATTATGAGAGAGAGCTAGCTCTTTCGCCCTTATAGTTTCAGTTTCGCGCGTGTTTATTCCCTATATTTGCCCTTTTTTTATTCGACTTACCACATTTTCTCTCTGCTGGCAACACTAGTGACGCGCATCTCAGATCACGTGATGTTATTGTTTGTCATATGACTCGTAATGCACCAGGTAGGGATTACCTGGATTCCAGGCATCGATGGAAACAAAATATAAATTTTATTGGTAGGTAAAATTATTCTATTTTGTGTTCCGTATCGATGCCTGGAATCCATTATGAGATGTGTTTGCTCTCACCTGGTGATCTGAAAACTTAGCGTTATATGTGATGCTATTTACACTGGAGTAAAGAATGGAGCCATTGAGTGCTGGAGGTGCTCACTTCTGGAGTGCGCTATCTCCTTCTGGTAGAACTTCCGGAAGGTGTGCTCGGACTTCCAATTCCCTCTAGCAAGAATCTCCTCTATGGGGTAGTCTTCCAACCAGTTTAAGGAGGCTACAGCCGAGCGTACACTTCCCGGGGTTGCGTGGACTCCAGCTTTTCTGAGGACTGATTTGATCCATCCCCCTATTATCGTTTGCGTTGCCGGTTTTGTTTCTGCTGATGTGGTCACAAATAGGTTCTTTAGTAGTGGACCTCTTCTGGCTGTAGAGAGGGCAACGACTTTTCTCAACCATTTAAGGAGGTTGATGTTATCTTTTTGTGAGCCCGTCAGTTTCCAACCTGATTGTTTATGGTTGGCTGTGTCGGTTTTTGCCCCAAAAATTGGCCACAGGGTAATAGAGTTCCTCTTGTCGATGAAATGTTCTGGGGTGATTCTGAGCAGTGTCAAATCATGAACTCTCCTGCCTGACGCCAGGACGAGGAGTATTGCTGCCCTCCGTGACGCTTCAAACAGCGAGTCTTCTGTGGGGGAATTCTTGACCAGCCAGTCTATTACTTGTCTGGGATACCAGATAGGGGCTTTCTCCTTGGTCCTCCTTGCCATTGAGATTGCCTTGAGAACGTGTCTTACCAAGAAATCAAAGCTGATTTTTCTCGCATTCTGAGCTGGGCCGCAGAAGGTAACAATGGCTGACTTGTGGACCTGAATGGTCCCTGGGGCTAGGCCTCCTTGAACAAATAGGTGGGCTAGATACCTGGCAACCGTAGTTGGTGGGGGATTGTTGACGTCCACACCGTTTTGAGTGCCCCATTTACGCCACCTATCCCACGCAGGTTTGTAGGTCTTCGGTGTAGACTCTCTCCAGGATGACTTGAGGAGTTGGCGTTCTTCCTGACTCCATGTTGTCAGGGCTTGTTCCCACCCGCAATTCTCCAGACCTCTAGTTCCAGATCCTGAATCCTGGGAGGGGGTAGTCCTGTCGATGTGTCTATGAGGACTCCCTCTAGGTTGCGCAGGCGTATGGGAGGTTCGTCTGTTCGCTGTTTTAGGTCGCTTCTCCAGAAAGTCTTCCCCCATTTGGGACGACTAGAAGGAACATGCCCTTTGCCTGATTTAGGTGGGTGAGCACTCTCGGAACGAGGTTTGGTGGAGGGAATACCCAAGCTAGATTGTAGTCCCAAGGTTGACTGAACGCGTTGGGAAAGCAGGCTAAGCAGTCGCTTGAGTCTCTGGAGACGTATGTTGGTACCACGTGAGCAGTGGCAGCAGTCTATTTGAGGGCGACCCCATTTTTTTAATATCTCCTTCGTTGCCGGACTTAGTAGATGCCACTCTGGAAGCGGTGCGCCCCGAGAGAGACGGTCCGCAATTCCGTTGTATCTTCCTGGAATGTATTGGGCTGTCAGAGATATCTCCATCTGGTCTACGAAATCCAGTAGCTCCCGCGTTGTTTCCAGAAGGGCTAACGATTTTGTACCCCTTCCTTGTTGACATAAGCCACTACTGTCTTGTTGTCTGTCTGCAATAAGACATTCGTCTTGTTAAGATAAGACATTGGGCTTGTCCTTCCAATGGCTGCTAGCCACCACTGTATATCCTGCCGTGCTGCGTTGGGCAGAGCAACGGGCCGCGATGGTTTCAGGTGCTGAACCTCTGCAGTCTGCGGCAATGCAAGCAACCACGAGGGATCACGAAAATTGCAAAGTTGAGTCTTCCCAGTAGACCGAGAGCCTGCCTGGGAGAGCAACTGCCGACTTCCAAGGGAACCTGCAAGGCTTGGCGTAGACCAGCGCACTTGCGGTCGGAGAGAGACTTTTGATCTGCTCTCGTGTCCCATGTTATACCCAGGAACTCCAACTTCTGCGTGGGTGTCAGGACACACTTGTCCGGGTGCAGTCTGCGGCAATGCAAGCGACCACGAGGGATCACGAAATTTGCAAAGTTGAGTCTTCCCAGTAGACCGAGAGCCTGCCTGGGAGAGCAACTGCCGACTTCCAAGGGAACCTGCAAGGCTTGGCGTAGACCAGCGCACTTGCGGTCGGAGAGAGACTTTTGATCTGCTCTCGTGTCCCATGTTATACCCAGAAACTCCAACTTCCGCGTGGGTGTCAGGACACACTTGTCCGGGTTTATGCACCAGCCTAGCTGTTGAAGTGTGTGCACTATAGCAACGGCTTGGGAGATGAGAAGTTTTCTGGACTGGTTTGCTACTAAGAAGTCGTCTAGGTAGACTACAATCCTGAGTACCTTTTTCCTTAGTAGTTCTGCTACCCAGTTTGAGAGCAGCGAGAAGATCCTTGGCGCTGATGACAGGCCGAAGGGCAGACACGTCATCTGAAGGAGCTCTCCGTTGTACACGAGGCGCAGGAACTTCCGGTGTGATCTTGCGATTGGCACGTGGAAGTAAGCCTGAGAGAGGTCGACTTTTATCAGCCAGTCGTCGGGTTGGAGGAATTCCGGGACCCGAAAATGACTGAAGAGTCTGAAGGGCTTTAGTCTATGAAGACGTTCAAGGCCTTCAGGTTGAAGATGGGCTTGAGGGTGTGGTCTGATTTGGAGGTAAGGAACATACCTGACAGGAAGCTTGGGGAGTCGTCTGCTGCCTCCAGGATTTTTGACGCTTTCATCGTTTCGATGTGTGCGGTCATGCCTGGAGACAACCTTGTCCTGAAATTCTGCTTCAGCTCGGCCGATGGGAGCGCCCGAGGAGGTTTTGATATGAAGTGTATCCTTGCTCCTTTTAGAATGTTCAGGATTAGCGGTGATGCTCCCAGCTCCCTCCACACCTCCTGATATGCCTTTAGGCGTCCTCCCCAGAATGGCTCCGGCCTCCAGTCACCTCCATCGCCTTCTACCCCGATCGCTGGCCGCCTTGCGAGAGGGCTCTGGCTTTTTGGCGGGCTGCCTGTACGTCCTGTCTTTCTCTGGCCTAGGGGCAGGTCGAAAGGGCTTCCTAGGTCGGGAGTGTGGAGCCTCTATCACCGGTCTTGCTGCTTGAGAGGGTTGAGGTTGACGGGGGATATACGACGAGGATGCACTACCGAATATCTTGTCTCGTCCCCCGTTTGCCACGATATAACTTGCTAGTTCCTCTTTATTGAAGAGGTGACTGGCGCTCGGAGGAATCCTGGCAAGGCCTTCCTTGATGTACGGGTCCCTTACTCCCTCTAGCAGGGCCTTTCGCCTACTTTGTAGGCATTCCGTTCGCCTTCCGCATAAAATCTGTAGGACGTCGTCCGTGGTCTTACTGTACTTGGCAAACATCCCCTGAATCTTGTCAAACAGAGTCGCAGGGGTCGAGCAGGTGCCTGGTTCGGATGCCCAGTTTACCAGTGCCTGCATGTTTCCTCTGACCGACTCTGTTTGGGATAGCACTGCATTGGAGAGGGCTCCCAGGGAACGGTCCAGGGCTGGCGCGAAGGAGTTGTTCTTATCAAACCTCCTAGTTCTTCATTTACCTCCAGCTCTACGAAGGCGGGCGTGGCGGTGTATACTTTCTGTGTTTCGGCATAGCGAACACGCGATCATTCCTCCGAGCCAAAACGCTGAAGAGCCGAGATAACTGCGACTCTTCTTGCGCCCGCCTTCGGAATCGGCGATTCCTTCACCAATGTGCTTGGATTGCAGAACTCCAAAACGTTTTTCTGAGCGGCTAGGCTGGCGGGCATCTCTAAAAACCCCGATTCTACCTCTTGCCGCATCTCTCCCGCGGAGTCTTCTTTGTCCGAGACCGTTTTCTCCGCGAACTCTACCCGATTCCCAGATAAAACGTCCGTCATGGCCGACATCTGTTGCATCAGGATGTCTACCCGAGGATCCCGATAGTAATGCCTTTCTTCCGAAGTGTCGGATCCAGAGCTTTCGCGCGGCATTTGGCGTTTCCGAGAAACTCGTGCTTGATCATTGTTTCCGACCGGCGAAGCGTCTTAGTTGTCGATATCACTCATTTTGTTGCACAGTTTAAACACGTAAACAACCGAAAAAACACACTAAATAATTAGTCAATTTCTCAGAAAACTATCTATCACGGTATATTTAATGTTTAAACTGAAAGAGCAGGGAATAAACTTCGATTTTCGACTCAAAATTGGTTTTTTAAGTACAGCGAAACACGAAAACTGCTTTCGGCGCGAAAAAACGGCGTCATATGACAAACAATAACATCACGTGATCTGAGATGCGCGTCACTAGTGTTGCCAGCAGAGAGAAAATGTGGTAAGTCGAATAAAAAAAGGGCAAATATAGGGAATAAACACGCGCGAAACTGAAACTATAAGGGCGAAAGAGCTAGCTCTCTCTCATAATGGATTCCAGGCATCGATACGGAACACAAAATATCATATTTTCCTACTAATATTATAAAGGCGAATGTTTGTATGGATGTATGTTTGTTACTCTTTCACGCGGAAACTACTAAATAGATTTTAATGAAACTTTACAATAATATAGCTCATACATCAGAACAGGCTATAGGCTATAGCTTAGAGCTCTGGCATTGTGAAATTTATATGCAAAAATTACAGTAGGTGGCACGCGAGCTGTTTGAAAAATGAATGTAACGGGTAAGGAGGGGGGGATAGGATGTGTGGGTAGGGCGGAGGGGGGAAAGGGGGATGGGGGAGGGCGGAGGGTGAGGGCTGAGGGGGGATTGGAGTGGGGATAGGGAAGGTGGAGGAGGCGCTGTGGGTACCCCCCTAACACTATGCGAGCGAAGCCGGGGGCAAAAGCTAGTTCATGTATATTACATGATAAAATCGTAAGAAGTTTTCCCAGAATAGCTAACTTAAACTAAAAAAAAAATCTCTTATTCGGCAAACAAATATCAAAAAAATATATTCGTACGAATATAAACTGATTTTATTATTTCTACGCAAACCTGAATACACATCCTACATGAAAAAAAACAATTCACGGAAGTTTTCAAACAAATAATGGCATTGATACTCTTCTGAAAACGTAAAATATTGTTATTTTTACCACTGACTGCTACTAAAAAGTGACCCGCAAAGTCATAGAAAAGTCATTTTATATTATTCCGAGAAGCTAGATTGATCAAATCAACTGTTATGTCAAGAAAGATGTTGGCGAAAGCGATTCTGACCTTGTCCTTCATACAATTTCTTTATACATAAGGGTTAAAATCGTATTTAAAAAAAAGCAATAAGCGGCGAGCCAGTGAGGTTAAAGAGTTAATAATAAATAATAACAGTGCAATTAGTTTTTGGGTATCTCCAAAAAATGACGGAAGTTACGAGCTTTCAAAGTGAACTTGGATGAAACCTACACAATCGTGTCTCCTGACGTCACGTGAACCCGGGCACCCCTCAGCTAAGTCACCAAATGTATTGTCGAACCACTCAGAGTGACCTATGGCAGGGGTGTTGGTAATCCAATAATGGTTCCTGAGGCGGCGATACACATAACCGCCTCCCAAATTGATGTATAAAAGATTTGTCAAAAACTAGTGGTACCTAATTGCAACGACTACTATTATAGTGCTGGGTGCTAACCATACACGGCACACGTACCACGCTTTTGTTGATAATATTGAAGTGAAAACTTCTTTAGCACCGTTGTGATTTGAAACTCGATGAAACGAAAAAGCGACACTAAAAAGAGACAAATCTATAGGATTTAGCCTGCGAGAGAATGAGATAGAATAATCGGTCTCCTCTTTGTGCGGTGCTTGTTAGCTTCCCCACTCTTAATCTACTTTAGTTTTAATAATAATAATTATGATATTTAGATGACTTGTATAGCGCCGTTTTTCTGAAAAATCTCCTCAAGGGCGCTGTACGTACACTTACTTATGCCCAGCGCTCAGTGTAACAAAACCGACAACTTGTAGCAACTACCGCCCCCCTCCAACACAGTTAACACGCAAAAAACAACAATAAAACCAAACCTCATCTTCCAACCCGGCTGGTCACCGTGGAAGATCAAGACCAAAACCCTTTGAAGAAGAAATTCTAAACTTCCTCAAAAATACGAGCAGTGACACAAACACAAGAAATACTTAACCCTACGAACAAAACAAGAGATAAATGGATTTTTTTAGAGGAGGCCTTCACCTTCGCCTGAGAGAGGGGTTCTTGCGTATGAATAATTGACACCTGTATTACATTTTTTGTATAATTTTTATAACTCTGTAGCCTACCTATTTGCAAAAAATAAAAGGGAATTTTGTTTTTATTTTATTATTTATTATTTATGGTTAAAAATTGCATCCACCATTTCATCCATCGATCACCGATACGATACTATATGTACAATGATTTGACCAATGAACGCGATGCTGCGTAAAAATGTACTGTACAGGCAGAAAATATACAGGACCATACTTCCCTGAGAACCATACTTTTTTGAAGGTTTCGCTTCTACCGCGTATGAACTGCACACTTCGTAATTTTTCTAATACACCTTTTACTAACATTAAGTAAGACAGAAGATACACATGTGTCAATTTTAACGATGACTTACCACGATAAATTTGTTCAAATTATTTAACGAGTAGCTACATACATATGTGGTAATTTAAAAAAATTAATTTCTCATCCTACAATGATGATAGATTAAGTGCTCTCTGACAAATCTGTTCCCACATGGCTTTCTTTTGTGTATTTTTTTATTGTTAGTCGCATCACTCTCACCGGGTTGCCAGTCGCCAATTTGTATAGAATTAATGATAATTTGCAAGTTTAGTAGTTATCTGT
Source organism: Limnephilus rhombicus (assembly GCA_929108145.2). Lineage (NCBI taxonomy): Eukaryota > Metazoa > Arthropoda > Insecta > Trichoptera > Limnephilidae > Limnephilus > Limnephilus rhombicus. The sequence goes on from OV815296.1 coordinate 8,866,486, forward strand.
CTGCGTGCAAGGTAAAATTAGTTGTAAAATTAGTAATTATTAAAAACTAACTAGTCCCCGGCGTGGCACAGGCTTTATGCATAGTTTTTTTTTTCTAAATCGGATATAGTTAGTAATTTTCCTCTTATTTTGAACGGCAGGTGTGCAAAAGTGTCAAAATTCTGCTTTAAGGGGTTAATGTGATTTGTATCATTTTTCGAAATGCCATGTAGACAGTCACTTTCCCCTCAAATTTTGCATGAAAAGATCAAGCGTGCAAAATTTCATCAATATCGGAATAAAATTGTAGATTTATATAAAACAAATCCACGCTGCCGTAGACACTCTTCTTTATATATAATAGAAGTTATAGAAATATATTCGATACCGCTTAATTGGGACATATCGGAACCCAAAGATTTTGCCCCAAATAAGCGAAGTTTAAGAGAGGTATATAAGAGTATGTACTTATTCATATTACATTTATTCAAGTTCTCTCGAGTCCCAGTTGCTCCCATCTGACGCCAGTGAAACTATTGCATCCCCAATTGGGGTATGTTGTGAGGCTGAAGTTAGTGGGGAGGGGTAGGAGATGGGAAAAGGAAGATGGAGAAGTACCTGGCTATTCAGATCTGGTCACCAAACATGACTAAAGCCATTTCAAACAATGTTTTCATTTTGAGTGGTAGTCTTACACCAGGGCGATACTGAGAATATCTTCCACTCTGATTGACTCTCTTATCTTAACAATTTTCCAGAACGAGTTGATTTTTTTGAAGTGAAAACTTTTTGAGCACCGTTGTGATTTGAAACTCGATGAAACGGAAACGAGTGACACTAAAAAGAGACAAACAAATACATCAATAGGATTTAGCCTGAGAGAGAATGAGATATAACCTTAATTTGGATATGTCGTTAGAATGGAGGGTGTGGGGAAGAGAAGAAGATAGGGAAGGGGAAGGTTGGGAAGTACCCGAACTGGTCACCAAACAAGACAAAAAGACATCTCAAGCATCTTTTCATTTCTGAACGGTGGTCTATCACGGCGGTATTGAGAGCTTCTAAAACTGTTTTAATAATATAACTGGTTACCCATAACCTCTTTGGACTCATATCTCAGAGTTAATATTATCAACTAGCTGGTTCCCGGCATGCTTTGCTATTGCTATATTTCTTCCTGAGTGTCCTTTCCCATTCGTCCTGTTCCCCTTCCGCCTCCCCTTCCTCTTCCGCGTCCCCTTCCCCTTTCGCATTCCCACTCCGCCTCCTCCACCTTCCCTCTCCCCACTCCACTCCCCCCTTACCCCGTCCTGCGAACCCCCCTTCTGAGTTCCCCTCCCCCCTCCCGCATTCCATACATTCGGTCCCGGTACATTCAGTTTTCAAACAGCTCGCGTGCCAACTATTGCATTTTTTTATACAAATTTCACAATGGCAGAGCTCACCGCTTCTTTTATACAAACCTTATCCTGACAATAACGAACACAAAAAAAAGAATTATCCAATTTGGTGCAGTCAGTCGTTCAGAAGTTATCCGCGTACATACATTTCGTCGATTCATTTTTATTTATTTAGATAGATTAGGGATGTCGAAAGTGAAAAAAAAAATCGATGTATCGATATTTATTAAAATATCAATATCGACGTCGAGGAAAAAATATCGATATATCGGTCAAATTTTCAAGAGATTTTGCGTTTTTAAAATAATAGTGTATTCAGCTCAATATTATCAATAGTAATTTTTACACACAATGTGCTTTTTTTAATGTACAAAAATCTCAATGAAAATTAAGGTGTTTTTATCAGTATTCATTTTTATTGGGTAATAATTACAAAAATATCAAAAACTAAAAAGCTGTCTTCTAACTTATATGTAAACTGAGACGCATACAAAGTGTGTATGCGTCTCAGTAACATTCTATTGGCGTATTAATCTGTCGAAAAGGACTTCGTGTTTGGAACAAGGCAATAATCATAGACAATTATAGACAAAAGTCAATAATCATAGACAATTGGGAACCAACACACAGGACTGGCTTAGAAAAAAATGGCGAAAATAGCATTCATGTCTATGTATGTACCTACACACATGAGATAGTATTAGTGATCACAAATACTAATGCAAAGACAATAGATTTGTAAGCAATTAATAGTTAAAATTTCAACCGCCAGATGTCATGACCCAATACAGTTACTTTTTCCGTTCGTTCCTATACGGTTTTGGATTCTAGTGACTTTAAAAACATAAATTTAAAAAAATATCGTTTTTGATACAATTTTCGATATTGAATATTTTGTATCGATATATCGGATCAAAATATATCGGCTAAAAATATCGATATATTGAATTAAAAATATCGATATATCGATACTTTTCAACAAGCCTAAGATAGATAGATAGAAGAGAAGATAGAAGATACATAGACAGATAGAAGAACAAGATAGATAGAGATAGATAGATAGATGTAAGTACCTACTTATAATGTACTGCCGAAACAATAATGAAATCTCTAGCGAAAGTGCCCCACTGACCTTACGCCATTGGCCCATTCGAATTTAAAAAATATCAAACCTGATCTGGAACGCCACATTTGAATCGTTAAAAAAACATCATTTTTGTTTATTGCTGCAATACTTTAATTTAAGCGGTGATTAAATATTGTTATTATTTTTAATATGCGCAATCTACCTACCTATCTATGTACATACTTATATATACTTCACCTTTAATCTATGTTCACCAATAAGAGATTTTTTTAAGTTTATTTAATTTAATTTTAATTTTAATGAAAATTTTTGATACAATACATATAATAGATACATGAAATAATGAAAAGTATATAAAAAAGCTTAATATAATAAATGTATGAATGATTATTTTCAAAGATAAATTTATAGGTGACCGGACATCTCAGAATCATGCAACCTCAACACCTCCTTTGAAAAGTCATTAAAAGTGATGAAAAAAATGTTTAGACAGATTACGTTAGATTAGGTTATGGGCTATATTAAAAAAAATCATAACTTTTAATGAGTTTTCAAATGGGTGTTGAAGTTGCACGATTCGGAGTTGTCATGGAACCAAATTTAGAGTGGTTTTCCGGGCATTTTTTCCTTCACCCTTCACTTTCAAAAATTGAAATTTCGAATCATGTAAATAAGTCGTCTCAAAGTGGTTTAACCACAGTTTGAATGTGGCCCTGTGAGCTGAAACAGCTGTCACGAAAACAAACAAAAGCTAAAATACTTGCAAAACTTAATGACATTATTAAATTTAATTTAAATGAAATTAAAAGGAGTTTTACGAATTATTCACAAAAACAATTAATAATTCTTTTCTAGCTGAGTCCTCCATCACTGTGTCCAATCCGAAGGTCGTGGAATCGATTCCCGGCGCGGGCAAATAAATTTTATTTATTTTAATTTGTGTTATTTCACAATTAATTAATTAAAAATAGTATATACATAGTAAATTTGCGCCACGTTCCAGAGTGGAAGATACTCTCGGTAAGACCACCATTCAAAATGGCTTTAGCTGTGTTTGGTGACCAGATCTGAATAGCCAGGTACATCCCCACCTTCCTCTTCCCCATCTGCTTTCCCTCCCCATTACCTTCAGCCTTACAACATACCCCAATTGGGGATGTCATAGTCTCACTGGCTCCAGACGGGAGCAGCTGAGACTCTTCTGAGGTATTCACATTAAAAAAATTAACTGTGAAAGGCGAGGCGGTTATGGGTACCGCCGCCCCGGGAACCTTTATTGGATAACCAACACCTCTGCCACAGGTCACCCCAAGTGGTTCGCTAAGTTTGGTGATTTAGCAGGGGTGCCCGGGTTCATGGGGGGTGAGGTTTGTCTTGATCCTGGAGGCGGATGACCAGGATACACTGAACCCCAATTCCTACCCACCCCTTAAACCCTTTTCCTTCCCAAAACTCTCCTCTCCTTCCTTTCTCTAAAAAAACCCTCCACGCAGCATCCCCAAAGATGACATAGGCCCCGAGGGAATTTTTTTTCCGCAGGGCCTCCTGTGTAGTCCTCCTGTAGTGCTCAAGGAAAAAAAAGTTTTAGTAGATATTTAGTTGGGGGATTAGGATATTTTGTCGCGGGATGTAAACACGCAGAGCGTCCCTATCTGTACTGTGTAAAGATAGAGGAACTATGTACTCAGTAGAGCAGCCTTATGTGTGTATGATTTTTAACAGTATCCCTCGTTTGTGAAAAGACCCCATTCGGTAGGATTTTGAATTTGCAACCCTTCGCCTCAAAACAATCGCATCTCCCTGACCCAGTTCAGTAGGTTAGTTGGGTTGACCTATTTCCCTATTTAAGAGAAAACCCGATCGTCGAGAAATTTCAACAATAGGCATTTTACCAAACTGATGCTGACACTATCGCTCTTGCTTCCCCGAATATTGAGCGAAAGGGAACACCGAACTTCAGGCTGATAAACACTGAAGCGCTTTTTGCCACAATATGGCGCCATTTAAAATATCTCGGATTGCTTTTGTGCCAGTTTTAGGCAAATTTTCACTAGATGCATTAATTTTTTTTTTCAATTTTTCCAAATCAAAACTCGGAGGTATGATTTTATTTAATGTCGGCGGAAAATATTCAAAATGTTCACCAAAAAATCACGGGCAATCGGAGGAAAAAGTTAAAAATCGCGTGTCTTTCGAGTGGATAGTACCTAAATAAAGTTATCAAAATCGAGGTTTTGTATTGCCCACTTTTTTCTTTCAAAGCAGGACCGATTTTAAATTTTTGAAGTGAAAACTTCTTTAACACCGTTGTGATTTGAAACTCGATGAAACGAAAAAGCGACATTAAAAGATAAACACACAATTCTATAGGATTAAGCCTGCGAGAGAATGTGATAGAATAATCGGTCTCCTCCTTGTGCGGTGCTTCGTAGCCTCCCCACTCTTGTCTACTTTAGTTTTCTGAAGGTTTCACTTCTTGCTGCATTTTTTTTTACTAATTTAACTTACTAATAATTAGAAGAAAATACGGGTTTCCTTCTCCTTACGTTTTTCATTGTTTAGTTTTGCACTGAGAGTCTGTTGATGGCGTTCAAACCAGACAATTTTACCGATTTTAGAGGCTTCTAATTTATTTAAGAAGTAACTTAACGAAAAAGCCAAACACGCCGACACGCTAGTGATATCTATATTATATTAAAACATATTGGATTGGTGTCAACATCCAGAAAGAAAATTGGGGAATACGTTTGTATGGAAAAAAACGCCGCCCGGTTTCCTCTTAATGTCACCCCTCACCTCCAGCGTAGTGATATGTTCTTCACTGGTTAAGAACAACCTTCTTAAAATAGTGTATAGCGGTAGATATTAGATTAATATTATCAATTAATATATATTATCAATTAAGAATTAAAAAATATATATTAAAATTAAAATTCTTGATTGAAATGGCTTTAGTCGTATTATAGTGTGGGAACATGTTCACTGATTTTGACATCAAAATAGTGCATATACATAATAAATAGTCTGGTACTTACCAATCCCCCTCTTTTATATCTACTCTCCCTGCAGCCTCTAAACATCCCCCGTCGGGGATGCCATATTTCCACTGGCATCGGGCTCTTGGAAAGCTGAGCTTATTCTACTGGTATTTTATATCTACTCTCCCTGCAGCCTCTAAACATCCCCCATCGGGGATGCCATATTTCCACTGGCATCGGGCTCTTGGAAAGCTGAGCTTATTCTACTGGTATTTTATATCTACTCTCCCTGCAGCCTCTAAACATCCCCCATCGGGGATGCCATATTTCCACTGGCATCGGGCTCTTGGAAAGCTGAGCTTATTCTACTGGTATTTTATATCTACTCTCCCTGCAGCCTCTAAACATCCCCCATCGGGGATGCCATATTTCCACTGGCATCGGGCTCTTGGAAAGCTGAGCTTATTCTACTGGTATTTTATATCTACTCTCCCTGCAGCCTCTAAACATCCCCCATCGGGGATGCCATATTTCCACTGGCATCGGGCTCTTGGAAAGCTGAGCTTATTCTACTGGTATTTTATATCTACTCTCCCTGCAGCCTCTAAACATCCCCCATCGGGGATGCCATATTTCCACTGGCATCGGGCTCTTGGAAACCTGAGCTTATTCTACTGGTATTTTATATCTACTCTCCCTGCAGCCTCTAAACATCCCCCATCGGGGATGCCATATTTCCACTGGCATCGGGCTCTTGGAAAGCTGAGCTTATTCTACTGGTATTTTATATCTACTCTCCCTGCAGCCTCTAAACATCCCCCATCGGGGATGCCATATTTCCACTGGCATCGGGCTCTTGGAAACCTGAGCTTATTCTACTGGTATTTTATATCTACTCTCCCTGCAGCCTCTAAACATCCCCCATCGGGGATGCCATATTTCCACTGGCATCGGGCTCTTGGAAAGCTGTGCTTATTCTACTGGTATTTTAACGAAAGTTTCACCAAAATACCAAGAGATCGTTTAAATAACGTACTGCCGGGAGACATTTCTACATTTTTAGTCGACTCACAAGAAGTATAGTTCCATTTCATAAAGAACTATTTCATACTAACTTTGCAACTTTGAATGTAAGAACGCAGTTAAATCTTGGAAGTGGAAAATAACCCATTTTCCGACGTTTAATCGAACTGAAACTTGGCAGATAGACTCGTTGTCGATGAAAATGCATTTTGTCAACTTGGTGACAATTACGCATACACACGCCGACGTATACGCATTTCTCTGAAATTAGATGACATTTTACAGTCGTTAACATACGCAATAAAAGTCGATATTATCCAATCGGGATTTCGCTCGGTTGGTAGAGTTGTCGACTGTTGGGTAAGAAGGTTCAATTCTCAGTCAAACAATTTTTTTACGTTTTAAAAGACATTTGAAAATGGATGTATTGTAGTAAAAAACTTTGTTTTTTACCTGTCGAATTTTTAGAGGTTTACACACTCCTCCTAAAACAACCCTTCGCACAGCACCCCCAAATCTGGACGACCCTGTTGAATACCGCAGTTTCTAATATTTGCCTCGCAATATATGAATCCTACAATTAAAATCTAATTACAAGTAAAATTTTGAACGGCTATTTGAAACATTTATCATTGGCATAGATGAATAATCGATGCATTTTACATTTTTCCGGATTTACACAATCCTCTCATTAAAAAGACTCCGCACAGCACCCCAAATATGGACGACCCTGATGAAAACCTTAGATTTAATACTCGCTTCGCAGTTGTCTCTGAGACACTGTGGAATGACTATTTGAAACATTTATCATTGGCATAGGCGGCATTTTATTCCTAATGTGATGTAATGACCGTCGAATGCAACATTGCACTTTTATAAAATGCATCTCGCAGTTTCTTACTATTCTATTCCTAATGCATTCGCCCTTCCGAAGCAGCGTGGAGCGGGCTGTGACCTACTTAATCCGCATGGCAACTGAAACCCATACCAGCCCATATATACATACACATTATACGTTATATTACATTGTAGGTTCTCTTTAATACCACGGAAAAACTACTTCCACTCACAAGAAAGACGAGAAAAATTCTTTCATTATTAAATTACATTTTCGTTACATTGTTATATTAATTAATTTCGTGATATTATAAACTACTAGCCGACCCGACAAACGTTATTTTGCCATATAAATTATTTTTAGTGAATATTTTGGTTGTTTAATAAAAAATAACGAATTTATTGTAAGTGTGTGGGGATGGGATCTATGACAGAAAGAGGAATGGAGCGCTGTAGACGATGACCGCCGATAAAAACAAAAGAACACCAACTAAAGTAGGAAAATAAAATAAAGATAATCAATATGAATTTCGAAGAGCAATTGAGTGTACGATATTTTTTGTCAGTCCGTCTTTAGCCAACACAAATAAGCTCGATGGTTTGCCCACGCGAGAACATAATGCCGAATGAAATATCACAATGACGCGACGCTTCTCGTGAATGTCTTGCGCATGTGTGGATGAAAGTTGGATGAGGCGGACGTAGCCCCATCTTCATTCAACAACATAAATAATTTCGTTCTGTTTGAAATACGAAAGAAAGTTAATTTTGTTCATACAAAAATACTAAACTCGCGATTAAAAAATGGGAGGGTGGAGGTAGGAGAGTTAAAATTTTGGGTTATAGGTATTTTTTGATGCCAAATATTAAAAAAATACATTTTTTTTTAAATCAAAAAATAGAATTTTTTCTGGATAGGGACACCCTAAACACCTAGCGGTATGAAATATACTTTAACACCTGTTCTCATACCTAGCAAATACTCATAAAAAAAATTCATAAAAATCGGTCAAGCCGTTTCAGAGGAGTGCAACCACAAACACCGTGACACGAGATTTTTTATATACAATAAGATTTTGTACTTACAAAGACAATATTAGCGAAACTCAATCGAAAATCTGAAAACAGAAAAATCGGAAAAAGATACGGTTACATCTAAGACTCCAACCCAGGACCTTCGCATTGTCGGGGCGCAGCTCTACCAACTTAGCTAATGTGTCTGATACAGTTAAATATGACCGAATCGGATAGGGACACATTAGCACAGCACAGCACGGATTTAGCCTGCGAGAGAATGAGATAGTGATAATCGGTCTCCTATTTGTGCAGTGCTTCGTAGCTATCGGTTTCCTCTTTGTGCGATGCTTCGTAGCCTCCCCACTCTTAACTTTAGTTTACTGAAGGTTTCACTTCTACCGCGTGTAAACTGCTTCTCTGATTTTATTAGTAATTTTTGTTATATTCTCTACATACAGTCACAGTTTTTAGTGGATTCTCATTACTTATATTTGTTTTATAATTTACAAGCATGTATTTTTTTTAAATGTTTGCTTTTATGTTGTAAAATTATTCTGAAAAAATAAATAATAAAATTGTTCCAATCCCCGTCGCATTTGAAATCGTCACAAAGCATCATTTAGCTTTTTTTACATTTTCCAGTTCAAGTAACGACCCCGTTACGGGCCGCGGAATCAGACCAAACAACCCACATTTAGAGTTGGATGTGTGGCTGCATAATATGTAAATTTATACATGTGTTTGATGCCCTAGTGATACGCCACAGAGAAACAGCCTACGCCTACTTATTGTTTTTAGCGAAAAAAGGACACCACTAATAATTGTATGATTACGTAGACATGCGTTGTTCACTTTCGAATATTTTAAAATTACAGTTATGTATTTGAAAAGTTCTTTTATATTAAAAAAATAGTATTTCTTTCATTTCACTGGAATTATCTTTTCTAAAATCGAATAACTTGTTTGAAACATGCTGTATGCAAGCATTTAATGTATGTGCGTACCTTCTCTGTTCGGGTCAATACCCATACATACTTGCATAATTGACTGGGCCGTCTGTGTCGAAGTCCTGATTTACCTCGTCCATTTGGCATTTCATCTTCCTGTAAATTTGTTTTACTTTACTATTCAAGCAAGACCTACTTTCACTAGGCGGCTAACTTTGATTAGGTGACTAACTTTGACTAGATAGTTGACTGATTTGCGTTTTCGAAAATCTACTGAATCCATCAACAATCCATGACTTACTAGGTGGCTTACTTTGAATATGTGGCTTATTTTGATTAGGTGGCTTACTTTGATTAGGTGGCTTACTTTGATTAGGTGGCTAACTTAGACTAGATAGTTGACTGATTTGCGTTTTCGAAAATCTACTGAATCCATCAACAATCCATGACTTACTAGGTGGCTTACTTTGAATATGTGGCTTATTTTGATTAGGTGGCTTACTTTGATTAGGTGGCTTACTTTGATTAGGTGGCTAACTTAGACTAGATCGTTGACTGATTTGCGTTTTCGAAAATCTACTGAATCCATCAACAATCCATGACTTACTAGGAGACTTACTTTGAATAGGTGGCTAACGTTGACTGAGTGATTATTGATTATTATACCTCTACCTACATGAAAAAAGAATTGTCATTGAGATAGCTTCTTTGGATAAATTACATAATTCCTGATTTGTTACATAAAATATAGGGATCGTTTATAATTTAATAATTAAGTATCTAAGTACCTGCTTACGAATCTTATGATTTCAGAGAATTTTTTTAGTTTTTATTTATTAAATTCATGAAAAACAAAATCTTTTGGATGCAAAGTCTACAGTAATGTTCACAGAACTACTAGTAATATATATATTTAATTTTAATTTCACGGGTAATTTTATAGTAATTGTACAATAATTTATTCATAAATCGGAACGATATCATACTGTACCCACTAACCTAGTTACAGCTTTTAAATGTTCTTATTTAAATTTTAATGTCCGACAATGTTTTAAACCAAGGCCACTGCGATATGTTCCAAATATAATATTCGCACACACATATTATTATAATATTTTTATTCAACAATTTATTTTACCCGTTTAGTTATAAAATATAATCTGTTATTGTATATTATTAGTATTAGGAACTGCCATAATTTTAACATCGTGATTATCAACATAGCGAACGTACCCATACTACATCACCCATTTTTGCAATTTTTAACCCCCCCTTCCCCCTCGGTGACCACGTATAGTATATTCCAAGACCCCCATCCCTTCCCCTACAGTTTTCACGTAGTAATTCATAAATATGGTTTTGAATCACTTTCTCGCTAACAAAGAGTTAAAAAATATATATTTTTGGCTTATATTTGTCTTCATTAAACGGCGCTTGCTGCGTGACGGCAAGAGTGCATGCATACCTATAATTACAAATGGAAAAAATATTATCAATATAAAACTTATGTCAAAATATATTGTAACCAGAACTTAATTTAGATTTCTAGATAGACTACGTGATAAAAACTTAAGCCCTCCCCCCATTGTGACCAAGCGTGGTATTTTGAAGATCCCCCTCCCCCCCTGAACGGGTCACGTAGTATGGGTACGATCCCGTACTATAATATAAGAAGCACTGTGATAATCGAAACATTGTAATATTATTTTCAATTTTGAATCCTTCCATATTATTTCAGAGAGTCAAAAATTAATAAAATCCGAATAAATAAAGTATTTGTTAACGTATCCGAAAACTAAAAGGTGATAAAATACGCTTTCAAATTTTATATATCGAAATCAACTTAATTTTTTTAAATATAAGAATTTGGCTCCCAAACATAAAAAAGTTTTAAAAATGACTCACCTTACGTTTTTTATAACTATAGGGTGTTTTTTAAGAGCTTAAGAACTTTAAATAATAATACAAGAGAGAAATATTGGGCCGTATTCATAAAAAAACGGTTATTCTTATACTTGCAGAATATAAAGGAAATCCTTCAGTTCGCATTCATAATATTCCGAGTAAAACCTTATACTTATAGAGTATGAGCATATCCTTCACAAAAGTATTTGGTTATTCATAAACGTTACCTTTTGCTCTAAATTAAAAGGGATATCCTTCAATAATTTCGAGTGTGGTCAGTAGCAGACTCAGTCGAGTAGTGATCAATTGTAGCGATGGCAGATGTTGTGGAACTGAGAGAGATTAAACACTACAAGCAGCGTTTATCAACACATTTTCGTGATTACAAAGAATTATACCATTTTCCAAAATCACGGGGGTATTAGCAATTTTCCATTTTCCAAAATCACGGGGACATTAGCAATTTCATCTGCTATGAACTGCAGTTCGGTTTCAGCATTATCTTTTTCTGTACTTTCACTATCGCTGCTTGACGAATACATCTACTCTGATCGAAGTACTGTACTCAAATGACACCGATAAGAAAGAAATAGGCACCGTAAATATACAAACCATCAAAAACAGGTTGGACCTGCCGCGGCACAGTCACAAGGCAACATGCCAACAACCTTTTACTTAATCTTGGAGGATATTCTTGCAAGTATAAGGTAGTCATTATGAATACGAAAAAAAGGAAATGCTTATACTCCTACGTTTTTCTTCAACTCAAAACTTTGTACTTCTACCTTATTTTACAAGGATATCCTTCAGTTTTATGAATACGGCCCATTGTTGGAATGATTTTTTTATTATTACAATCTGGTAGAAAATTTCGTGGTATTTATTTTTTAAATATGATTTCCGGCGGTTCCATGCCGACTCAGGATTGGGAGAGACTGGTTGAGGGAGTTCTAACCTAGACCTCTCCAGCCGGACAGTGGAAGGTATGGATTCATACGTCCGTCACTCCTGGACACATTGATCCCTAACCATTCCTTACACATTTTCCTTTCCAGAACTTCCTCTCTTTCCTTTACTAAAAAAAACCCTCCACACAGCACCCCCAAAGATGACACATGCCCTGAGGAAATATTTTTTCCTCAAGGCCTCCTGTGTGGAGATAACTTAAAAAAATATTTACATCATTATCATCATCATTCCATAATATAAAATGAAGTCGCTCAAAATGTATGACCGCAGAGATCTTTTAAACTACGCAAGGGATTTTCTTGCGATTTTCTCCAATAGATAGAGTAATTCAAGAGGAAGGTTTATATGTATAATACATGCTTATTATAGTAGAGAAAAGCCGAGAAATTCAAATATTCAATTCAGGCAGCGGACAGCGGGCAGCTAGTGGTGTGAATTTTATAAAGGTTTGATAATGGCGTTGTGTTTCGTTAGCCACAGCAACGTGTGGTCGGGTCTGCTAGTAATATATATATTTAAAAAAGAAAGATAAATATTCCCGGGTTACGAATAACGAGAGAATATTGAAGATCTCCTACTACCACCACTGTAAGAGGAAAATGATGCTTGTGTCGTAATGGAGGACTTAGCCAGACGAGGAATCGAACTCGCGACGCTCGGGTGAGACCCAAACGCGATGACAACTCAGCCACCGGCCGTCCGTATGATATATGTTTACGTGCAATATATACCAAATACCAAATACCAATGACCAATGACCTACCTATACAAGTTCTTACCTTGGAAATAAACCATTTTCTCCACTCTACTATTGCATAACACAGTCTTTCCAACACAAGCCGCACTCTGCACTCAATTAAGCTCGTGCCGTTGGTATTAGTTATATTATATTATGTTTTATTTATGATTTTGCATACCTACAAACTAAAAACACGTTCTCACCATCACTATGCTTTATAGAAATATGTATATTATTTGTTTTAGGTGTGTGTGTATTTTACAGTCCACTGTAATAGGTTGTGAACGTCAAGGCTATGATAATGTGGTGTTTATTGGTGCAGCTGTAATATTGACAATCTGGTAATGAATGTATTGAAGATCATGGCACACGTGTTGAGCAAACACGCTGCTCACAAAAGGTGTTTAAAATTAATACATTTTCTGTAGTCAGTATTTTAATCAATGTATCTTCTGCTAAATTCTTCTGCTTGCAGTAATGTTTTCCCGCGTAAATAGTACAATGATGTTTTATTGAAGTGAAAACTTCTTCAGCACCGTTGTGATTTGAAACTCGATGAAACGAAAAACCGACACTAAAAGAGACAAACTCATGCATCTGTAGAATTTAGCCTGCGAGAGAATGAGTTAGAATAATCGGTCTCCTCTTTGTGCGGTACTTCGTAGCCTCCCCGCTCTTTAGTCTACTTTAGTTTTCTGAAATTTTCACTTCTACCGCGTGTGAACTGCACACTTGAACTTTGTTTGCACAATTTGGAATTAAAATTCAGTGAAAATCGCTTAAGACGAACACATTTAACGCGTTGAAATATTTTGGTTTCGACAAAATCCTTTGTGATTTCACGCATTTAATTTCTTTGAAGTCTAAGCAAAAAAGCTTTATTCGCAAATATAAGGTGTTTTTGTCTGCAGTTCCATTCTGCACTTCACTCATATTATAATGCAAAAATATATTTTAATATTTTGAAATCTCGTTTAACATTTTGATATCTCATTTTGGATTTTTTTCCAAAAAATAATGAAAAACCGATTAATCAGTAATATTTTCCAGGATGGCAGTGTTTTTGATAGCCACAATAAACATAACTGTAATATTCTACAACATCTACAAAACTTATTTCCACGTTAAAACCTAGAATAGCTAATTATTACCTATATACCTAATTATGTAAGTAAGTCTAAAGTCATGCTGTTTGAAAGAGAGAGTACGAAAACAGTATGCAACATAGTTGTGAATGATGAATACTTGGAGCAGGTGGATGAGTTTGTGTATCTGGGTAGTATGTTTACGAGAAATGGGAAGGCTGAAAGAGATATTGAAAGAAGGGTGAATGCCGGTAACTCCATTAATGGTGGACTGAATGCCGTTGGCGCTAATAAAAAACTGTCAAAAAAAGCGAAGCTAGCAGTCCACAATGGAGTCCTGGTACCTACCCTGATGTATGGCAGTGAGGCATGGAACTGGCAGAGGAAGGATGAAAGTAAACTGAATGCTGTTGAAATGAGATCCCTGAGACGTATGTGTGGTAAAACAATGTATGATCGTGTGAGAAATGTGGAAATCCGCAAAGAATGCAAGGCTGATGTAATCGTGATGAGTAAGATAAAGAAAGGAACGCTCCGATGGTTTGGGCATGTAGAGCGAATGAACGAGGAAAGGAGTGTAAGGAGAATATATGACGCAGATGTGAATGGTAGAAGAAGTCGAGGACGCCCAAGTGAATCAGATACTTGAGTCGGGCCATGTCAAGAGTCAGAATAATAGAAGAGAATGTATGATACGTTGTATGAATGTAAACGAGGCAAGGAATGTGTGCCAAGACCGGGATGTTTGGCGGTCCATCCTCTCTGCCTACCCCTGCGGGGAAACGGCGTGATGGTTAGTTAGTTAGTTAGAAATCTCGTTTAATATTTTGATACCTCATTTTGGAATTTTTTACAAAAAATAATGAAAAACCGATTAATCAGTAATATTTTCCAAGATGGCAGTGTTTTTGATAGCCACAAAAGACATAACTGTAATATTCTACAACATCTACAAAACTTATTTCCACGTTAAAACCAAGAATAGCTAATTATTACCTATATACCTAATTATTACCTTCCCTACCTTCCTCTTCCCCTTCTCCTTCCCTTCCCCACTACGTTCAGCCTCACAACATACCCCAATTGGGGATGAAATAGACTCACTGCCTCCAGATGGGAGCAGCTGGGACTCTTGTTAGGTATTCATATATAAAAAAAAAATTATCACCTCTTCAAAGAATTCATAAAATTCGACAAGAAAAAAAATGTTAACTCAAATAAACGAAAAAAAAATCATTGAAGAAAATAATAAGTAGTAATAAATCTAAACAAAAATATAAAAAAGAACAAGACATAGGAAAAAAAACGGTGGCAACGGGAACTCGAACCCAGGATCTCTCGTCGAGACAAGTCGGCCATTGAGACCTCTTATTTTTAAATCATTTTTGTCAATCTCATATTTCAATTTCAAAATTACCAATAGGTACATAATATTATGTTTGAATTTTTTTTTAGATATTTTTGACAGCTACCTTTTTAAATGATAACTTTGTTCAAAGAACTGTATTTTAACCTAGACGGTGACTCGGATAAACACATACGATTTTATTTATATGGGACACCTATTGACCTTTTTCTAAAAGTCTAAACGAATATTCAATTTTTTATTAAAATAACTCAATTATTTTTTATGTCTTGTTATTTTTCATATTTTCGTTTAGATTTATTAGTATTATCTTCTCCTTCAATGATATATTACATTGATGTGAATAACCTACCAAAAGTTGTAGGTTATTCAAATAAAAATAACATTGATTTCTTAGTAATTTATATACAACCACGGCTTTTTCATGAGCATCGTTCGAATTCTCTCGTTAACATATTTATACAGCTGAGTGTATGGTATTATTTCGCTGTATTTGCAATATGAATACTGCACACTGTACTATGTACACATTTACACGTACCTACACGCCTACGTGTTTTATTATTTGGCGTGGCATTACGTTACCAATCTCAGTACGCGTACAAAACAATATATTGTGCACCACCGACACACAGCACACAGCACACAACCCTGACTGACAGACTACAGACTATAGACTGCTTGTCGCCAACAGAGGTAATGGTGGCAAACTTAATGGTGGCTTACTCCCTCTTAAACTTGTGATAATTAATTAGTGGCATTTATAAAAAGCACGAGAACAGCGAAGAAAGTGTTTTATTTTGTTACCAGCTGGTTCCCGGCATGCGTTGCTATGCCATTTAAGAAAGAAATTGTTTCTACCCGCGTGTCCTTTCCCATTTGTACCGTTCCCCTTCCGCCTCCCCTTCCTCTCCCGCGTCCTCTTCCCCTTTCGCGTTCCCATTTCGATTCCTCCACCTTCCCTCTCCCCACTCCACTCCCCCCCTTCACCCGTCCCACGATCCCCTTCCCAGGTTCCCCTCCCCCCTCCCGTATTCGCCTCCCCCCTCCCGCGTATCCCCCTCTCGAGCTCCCCCTCCCGAGTTTTCCTCTCTCCTCCCGGGTTCCCCTCCATCCTCCCGCATTCCATACATTCATTCCCGGTACATTCAGTTCTCGCGTGCCACCTATTGCTATATTTTAATACAAATTTCACAATTCCTGAGCACGTATGTGTTATTCTGATGTATGAGCTATATTATTGTAAAGTTTCATTAAAATCCATTCAGTAGTTTTTGCGTGAAAGAGTAACAAACATACATCCATACAAACTTTCGCCTTTATAATATTAGTAAGATTAAATTGGTTTTCCTTATCAAATATTTTCGTTGCAGTGCAATCTTATCGTTTTTTAAAGTTACCTCCACACAGGAGAAAAAAATACAAGTGTGCAGTTCACACGGGGTAGAAGTGAAACTTTCAGAAAACTAAAGAAGACAAGAATGGGGAGGCTACGAAGAGGAGACCGATTATTCTAACTCATTCCCTCGCAGACTAAATCCTATAGGTATAGATGCATAAGTTTGTCTCTTTTTAGTGTCGCTTTCTAACGGTGCTAAAGAAGTTTTCACTTCAAAAATTTCCTCAGGGCCTATGTACTGTCATTTTTGGAGATGCTGTGTGGTGGGTCTTTTTAGGTAAAGGAAGGAGAGGTAGTTCTGGGAAGGAAAAGGGTATGTGGGGTAGGTAGGAATCTGGTCAATGCATCTAGGAGTAATGGAAGTATGAATCCATCCCTCCCACTGCGGTGCAGGGTGATGAGTGGGGAATTCAAAACGTCTCATCCGACCAGTGTCTCCCGGTCTTACCCGCCACGCAGTATGTGGGCAAACGCATCCGCCGCCAAGACATAAACAAACCTCACTCCATGAACCCGGGAATCCCTGCTCAAGTCACCAAACGTAGCGAACGACGTGGGGTGACCTATGGCAGGGGGTTGGTTACCCAATAAACGTTTCCCGAGACAGCGGTACCCTTACGCGCCTCCCAAAATGTAACGTATCTACATGTTTTATCACCAAAATACCAAGAAAACTACAGTTTGAAAGCATTCTCTGAGAAGGAGAAACAGCTATCACACGTAAATATACGTATGCCTAACAGAAATATAATTTGATTTGAATAATCATATTTATTACGCGTGAAAGATAATATAAATTAATTTCTACAAATTAAGCGCGACTAATCGATTTTAGCGTCAAAATTATTGCATAAATGAAAACACGTATTACATAAAAATAAATTATAGTATTGGGGTCAACTTCTTAATCTAACCTATCTTATTTTATCTTAGCTTAACCTTTTCTTTCCTAACCTAATTTGATTAAAGTAGTAAAACGATGAGGTCATAGAAACAATACTGAACTCTCAAGTCACTATAACGTTGTGGTTATGATTGTCGCCGTTGGGTACGGATACAGGGTGTACAATAATTATCTATGCCTTAGGCCAGTATGTCAACCAGTC
Source organism: Limnephilus rhombicus (assembly GCA_929108145.2). NCBI lineage: Eukaryota > Metazoa > Arthropoda > Insecta > Trichoptera > Limnephilidae > Limnephilus > Limnephilus rhombicus. The sequence goes on from OV815296.1 coordinate 8,884,323, forward strand.
CGTATCCTTGCTATTGTACTACATTGATCGCTCCAATTTAAGCATGCTAAATCTACCGCTCAAGCTTTGCTAAGCCGCAGAATAGTTCCTATTGTATTACATAAATAATATTTGAATACTTCCAACTGAAATCTACGTAAATTGCTTAATTTTACAAGTACAGATTATTACATTCATCGGGCAATGAGGAATTACGTTATTATTAATTGATAAATAATCACATGATAAAGGATTTTAAAAGTTTCAACGACAGGACAGTTTATTTTCAGCGGTTAATTTCATTAATAGTGCACTGACTCGAGCTGAACGAATACTGTCTTACTTAAATACTGTCTTATTAAAATTAGTATACTCGCATTAATAAAGCACGATGCTGTTGAAGTGGGGAAATTTATCAAGTTAACTCGTAAATTAAACCCATCTAAAAATAAACTGCCGTCGTGTTTGAAAGATCGCGATTTCGATACAGATAGTAAAGAGCATGGACAGCAGATTTATTTTTCAAAGAAAGAATCACTTTCCTCTATTAAATTCGTGGACAATTCACGTAATATCGGTGACTTCTAGGCTTCCGATCTATTTACGGATTATGTTCCAAGCTGTGCTAAGCTCGACATTCCATCCAAGCCGAGCTTATAATCAACCGATGTACCGGGCTACACTTTATCCAGAGTGGAAATTCTTTTGACAGACTCTCAGTATCGCCGTGAAGAATGCGCTAAATTTAAAAAATATATAAGTATAAATTAGCCCAAGGTTGTTAAGAATTATTTTGTTCAATCGTAGTAGTAATTTCTGAAATGATAAAAATCAGAAGCCATAATACAAATACGTAATATTGATATTCATTTACGTGTACATGATATAATGATTTACGAGCCTCATTGACACATCGTGGCAGGTGTATTGATTGGACAGCTGTTGGGTTGTGACGTCACAAGAATGTTTTGATGTTTTCCAACATAGCACAGTAAGCAGAAAGAAATTCATAATTTTTATGACATTTACGTAATAGGTCACACTATTGCAACATACTTACATATTATCTTTACTTTTATTATTACTAATTTATTAGTTATCTCTATATTACTTTTAAAGGGTGTTCAGACATCTAATATAACCGCTAGGTTTCGTGCCGTTCACACGGCGCAGATCAAATATTTCTTCCTATGGTAGGAGAGGGGGTCAGTTGAATTAGGGAGCGGCCACGGAGTGGGCATTTTTTGTACTGAATCTATCAACTTGTCAACTGTCATCCACCGGTCTTGGCAGCTCCGTAATTAAAATGACCACCTCTCCTGTTTTCGTCGGAGTGGGGGGCGCTTAACTGTTGGCATATCGCCTCAGGAGCGGTTACGGCGTAAGATGTGTATTGTCTATGGTTGATGTGCGCATAAAGCGCTCAGGTGTGAACGGTCTGAAGGGATTGTATGGAGAGCGATGTATGGCGTGCTATGATATTTAATATTTATATGCTCAATGTGAACGAGCTCTTAGACGGATCAAAATATACTTGTCAGCATAAGTCAAGCATAATAAAGTCGACGGATTCTCCTCAACTATATTCCACCAGGATTCCCTCAAGGCTCCCACTGTGGCCCACTTTTGTTTCTTCGGTTTAACGTTATTTTGTTTTATGGTGTATTTTACTGTACTAAACGTTCGATTAATCGCCATCATACTTGGCACATCTCTGCTTCATCATAACGGTTTGGCACGTAATATTTCCTCGGACCTAAGGACCTCCCCCATGTCCCATATTATGCAATTTACGCTCAGGTCGGTCAAGGCTGAAGCAAACCCATCGTATTCCTCTACAAAATCAATTGAGAAGACCCAATGACCAATTAACAGACTCTTTCCACACTTGTGCATTTACGAGAGGGCCAATATTTTATTTACGATTCACAATTTGACCTCTGTACTAAAACTGTAGCTAATCTACCTGTTTTTATTTATTAAACGATAAATCTGTTTAATCGAAGGAAAATTAAAGGTACCCAATACTTTTTTGATCAACGACGTAAAAATAGAAAATATTTCACTCTTGTATTGTTATTATTCATCCCTTATTACTTTTTTTTTTTTTTTTTTTTTTTTTTTTTTTTTTTTTTTTTTTATTATAGCGACTATATACAAAAATTTTACATACAAAATGAAATGTGAAATTAAGTACAAAATATTGTATTTCTTAGTCCTCCTCACTAGGGGGTCCTGTGCCGAGGAGGACTAAAGTTATTTAAATATAGTTCATTTGTCTTCTATGTCGTTTTTAGCGTCTTCGCTAGGGTTTTCTCATTGACCTCTTTAAGCCATATTTTTATTCTTGATTTGTATTCAATTGGATTTTTTATTAGTTTTATGTCTTGGGGGAGGATGTTATGGAGTTTTGTTGCAAAGTATGTATAGTTTCTTTGTCCAAATGTGGTTTTATAACTTGGAATATTTTTTATATCATTTTTATTCGATCTAGTGTTATGCATACACGGTCTAGTAGAGGATTCATTATTTTTGAAGAGCTTCAATAATATATTTTTGGAATATATTTGTTGTACATTTGGTACGTCAAAGTTATTGAAAATTTCAGTTGAAGGCGTTCTAATTGGTACTTTCAATATGGTCTTTATGATTCCTTTTTGAATCGTATTCAGGCTGTGTAGGTACGTATTTGCAGCAGATCCCCATCCTATGATTCCATATTCAATACGAGAATGACATAACGCATAGTAGACCTTTTTCATATCCTTATTACACTATTATTACACATACTATTATTATTATTACTATTATTCATCCCTTAGGACAGACAGATCTTTAGCCTCTCTGGACTGGAGAAGCAGGCGACCTAGTTAGATAAAAAAAAGAAAAAAATGTATCCTCAAATGAAATAATTTTAAAGGCACCAGTGTTCCCACTTCCCCCCTATCCAATTGAATCATTTTATATGTGTAATTAGAAGGAGGTAGCGCAACACGGCATAACACCCCAAAAATAAATAGCGAAAATGTAATTAGTAGTTTAAATTGCACTTGGATGAAAATAGGAAGACAGAAAATGTAGAATAATGACAGATAACAGGTTCAGCAATTTTATAGAAAGCAAGTAGTTTAACTTTGCTGCGGTTTTATTTTTCAATGTACATATTTAATAGGCTCGATGATAAGTAGAACGCTATCAGTGAAAGTGTAATTGCTTTGGGTGCGTGTTCTGCCGATAGTGTATGGAATAAATTGTTAGGTTTAAACGTAAGATTACTTACTAGTGAAAATTAAGATTGCTGGTGAATGAATGACACGGCTGTGTCGAAACCGGTAACAGATAAATAAAAAATAGAAATTAAGTAACAAATGTACATGTGAAATATAACTCTTCAAAACAAAATGTCTAGAAATTGTTTCATAGTTAATGCAAGCAATACGTGTATTTTGTAAGGGATATAAACATGAAATTTAAATTAAATCATCACATAATTTAAGCTAAACCTTGGCCTTTAGCTTAGGGTTAGAGGGAAACAACCCGGTCTTAGATATTTCAACTTTCAAAGATTTTGTGAACGAATTTCTGATCTTGCAAGAGTACCAATATTTTGCTGAATGTTTTGGCTAACAAAAAAATGTCCAAAGAAGCAAATCTAGCAGTCCACAGTGGAGTGCTCAAACCAATCCTGATGTCAGTGAGACGAGGAAATGGCAGAGGAAGGATGAAAGTAGACTGAATGCTGTGGAAATGATATCCCTTTTTTATGTGAATACCTTACAAGACAAAGAGTCTCAGCTGCTCCCGTCTGGAGCTAGTGAGACTATGGCATCCCCAATTGAGGTATGTTGTGAGGCTGAAGGTAGCGGGGAGGGGAAGGAGATGGGGAGGAGGAAGGTGGGGAAGTACCTGGCTATTCAGATCTGGTTAACAAACACGGTTAAAGCCATTTCAAGCAACATTTCAATTCTGAATGGTGGTCTTACACCAGGGCGATACTGAGAGTATCTTCCATTCTGGAACGTGCCGCAAATATACTATATATTATTTTTTTAATAACACAAATTAATCAAATAAAATTCATTTGCTCACGCCGGGATTCGATCCCGCTACCTTCGGATTGTGAGTCAAGAGCCTTAACCCTAGACCTTGGCGGTCGTCAAAACCTTTTCCTGATGTGTATGTGTGTTAAAACCATGCATGGATGGTATGATAAATTTGTAAATTCGCAAAGAATGCAATGCTGATGTAAGCGTAATGAGTTAGATTAAGAAAGGCACTCTCAGATGGTTTGGACGTGCAGAGCGATTGAAAGAAGAAAGGAGCGAAGAAAAAAACAGATATCACCCTGGCCAAAATTTCTTTTGCATTATTTACTTCAAATAATGTAAGGAATCACTGATTAAATAAAGTAAGTCAAGTATGTCCCCTAACACCCTGTATATTGAAAAACTTTTATAAATTTACACAAAGTAATCAAAGAGTAACCAAGATGTCTATTATATGAAATAAATAAATTATTACTAATACAGGCATTAATGTGAAAATGAATTTAAGAGATTTAAGTTTAGATAAATTTAATTAAATAAATACTTACAGCCGTTATTTCCGATCTTACTGATCAACTGCTGAGCCGTAATTTTGGCTCAACTCTCCTCAAATGCACAAATACGCTCTTCCCAACGCTATTCTTCGACGAACAGGCGAATCGAGCGTTACTCAACAAATAACTTGGCTGATCGGAGGCTCAGATTGATCGATAGAAAAGTTGGGAACAACGGCCGTTAGTTAATTGTCGTTGATCAAATAGCGTTGACAAACCCGAAGGAGGGTGCACGCGTTCCTAGTTCCTAGTTCCCTGTACTCGGGGCGAACAACGAACCTGTGACTTGTGTTACTTGGAAATCCCAAACATAAATAAATAAACATTCTTGGCAACACATTTCGTTATGGCGGTGGCCGGTGAACGTGCGTTGATGAATGAACGATGTCCGTGAGTCACGCTGTCGAGGAAGTCGGAAACGGCAGAGTCCCAACTGCTCGAAGATAGTGGGGCTATGGAATACCCAATTGGGGTTGTGCAAATGTTGTGACACTGAAGGCAGTGGGGTGGGGAAGGAGATGGAAAGAAAAAGGCTGAGAAGTCAATAACCAAGCGGCCAATAACCAAACGCGGCCAATAACCAAGCGGCTAATGCAACGTTTCACTTCTAAATGGTGGTCTTCAAATAAGGCAATACTGAGGGGCATACAAATCCGTAACGATATACAGTTATTCTCCGTCTTTAACGTTCTTACCGCGAAACATCGATTTTTGAAGTGAAAACTTCTTTTGCACCGTTGTGATTTGAAGCTCGATGAAACAAAAAAGCGACACTAAACAGAGACAAACACACATCTATAGGATTTAGCCTGCAAGAGAATGAGACAGAATAATCGGCCTCCTATTTGTGCGATGCTTCTTATAGCCTCCCCACTCTTGTCTACTTTAGTTTTCTGAAGGTTTCACTTCTACTGCGTATAAACTGTACACTTGTATTTAAAAAAAATAAGATTCTAAAATTTATTATTATTTGGTTAAAAAATTATAACGTGAATTGTATTTATTGGTAGTACGTGTTGAATATTTAGAAAATATAAATAAAGGTAATAGAGTAATGTTTTATATGAATTCGAGGATACTTAGTTAAATTTTGTGTAAGTAGGTATGTCGTATTTTCCCTAAACCGACTGCATATTGTATGTTAGTATGAAGGCGGGGGGTCTAAGTTTCGGGGGATCAACTTGTCACGGAATCACGGATTCCCTGTAAACCTAATGCACATATAAAGAGTTGTGGACATTTTCCTTAGATTTTAATAAATAATATCTCACCGAAGTTTTGCGGTATAAAGGTGAACTAACAACGCATATTTCTCACTTGGTACGACGCTTATAGTCGTAAACATTTAATTAATGACAATGTAAACAATAATGCACTTGTCATAATGTATTAACTGTACTGTTTGAATTCCTCCCTTTCCATCCTTTTACGCGGAAATGTTGCTCGTGTAGTATAAGACTTGTAGCGATGTTACACGGTTCACTTCTGCATTTCAATTTGGATGAATCAATCAAATTAAATAATCAGAATACAAAAGTGAATGATTGAATGTCAAACGTCATTGAATTCAACGTTGAACATTCAACGCGGTTGAATGAGAAATGAACGTGTAACTTCGACCAAGTATACCCACGTGTAAACACAAGCATTGAATGATTCACTCGATCTTTATTCATGCGCGCCGCAGCCATACGTTGTCACAGTATATGTATATGTCCATACTAATATTATAAATGCAAAAGTGCGTGTGTTTGTTTGTTACGCTTTCACGCCTAAACCACTAAACCGATTTTAAACATTCTTTCACCAATAGAAAGCAACATTATCAGCGACTAACATAGGCTATATATAATGGGTAAGCTCTGGCGTTAAGAAATTTGTATAAATGAAAATGTGTGTATTTCATATATTTTAGCGGCAGGGAGAGAAGGCAGGGGGAAGGTGGGGTTCGCGGAGAGGGAATAGAAGAGGGAGGGGGAAGGCGGAAGGGAACGGGGACGCAGGGGAAAGGACATGCAGGGAGAATCAATTTATTTATTTGAATTGCATTGCAGCGCGTGCCGGGTACCACCAGCTAGTATGGTTTATAAATGGAAAAAGGAGCAGACGTCTCTGTTTTTGGAACATTTTAAGAAGTACCCTAGCCTGTGGAATAATTTTGTCGAGGTTTTCTTTCCCAAGGGACGACTTGATTCGAAGACATCCTTAGCAATGTGAATCGAATAGTTCACTTTCACTTCTTCAGGGTACGTGTAAAGAGCATACCCTTTCACTTTTGCATCATTCAACAAAAGTGAAGCAATTTGGTTGAACCGTGTAATATCGCTGTTAACTAACCTGCGACATCTCGGTTGGAAACCCAATGCGTTTTTCCACTTGGCTACTAACCTTTTCAACGTCAGCCTTAAATGTGTGGAAAAGTGAATATTTGATACTTTATATGAGTGTTGGTTTGCAAAACGCGTTTATAACAATGAACATTTAACATTTAGTACTAAGGGTATCTATTCTGGCATCCGCGGTGTGACATTGAACGGCCCGATGACGTCATATTACGCGGAAGTCGCGAGCACCGCATGTAAAAGCGTGCACATATAACGACATCTCTAGGAAAAGTGCCAAAGTTGACCATTGCCAAAATATCTATAAACATCTCTTTGTGTGAGGAGCTGTCATCTGCGTAAGAGTGTGTGGAGATTTGCGGGATAGAAAGACAGGATTGGGCGACAGGTCTTGTCGTTTCTTCGATTTGCGGGGTAGAAAGAGAGGATTAGGCGACAAGTCTTGTCGTTTCTTTGATTTGGTATTTTTGCTTTACATATTCCAAAATTTTGTTCCGGATTATAAACGATTTTTTTAGTGGCGTTATGACGTATGACAGGTGTGTCGTTGAGTTCGGAATTTCTATAAGCGAGTTATTCTGTTGACACTGTATCGTTATCAATATAATAAGTTAAAACTTCTTTAGGACCGTTGTGATTTGAAACGAAAAATAGCGACACTAAAAAGAGACAAACACACACATCTATAGCCACTCGAGCGACAGCGCGATTTAAAACTTTTTGCCCCGATTGCTCGTGATTTTTTGGAGATCATTTTGAATATTTTCCGCCCACATTAAAAAAAATCATACCTCTGAATTTTAATATGGAGACATACAAACTGATTATAGTTCTAAATAGTCAATGAATTCACCCATCTTTTGCCGATTATCACATATTCTTAGGATTTATAAAAATAAAATGGTAAAAAATGTAGTCCAATTTTGGACCGCTGTCAATCGCAGAAAAATAAAAGCGGTCCATATTTTGACCTTACTCGCTCCAGCGGATAAGATTTAGTCTGCGAGAGAATGGGATAGTATATCGGTCTCCTCTTGTGCGGTGCTTCGTAGCCTCCCCACTCTTGTCTACTTTAGATTTATGAATTGTACTCGGATTTTTTTTTATTTATGCGTTTTGTAAACCGTGTTCGAGCACCTCACAAATAAAAAAAGTTATGATAAATTTCTCCATTTTTTGTGATTCACAAAGCTTTCGTATAAACACAAATTTATAATTATTATTTCTTCCCACTCGGTCAGCTGTTCTATTTAAGATGTTATCCGAACACTTCCATTACTCGCAAAAGTAGATCTACGATTACAGTACCTAGACAATTTTTATAATATTTTTTTGGTAATTAGAATTGTTTTGTTTAAAACTTTATTGAGAGTTTTTTCTTGGATTGAATAACCACCCCCCCCCCCCAAGGTTTCGCGATAAGAGCGTGGAACACGGCGTGTATTTGTATATCTGTACCATAAAGACTTAAAAGGATAAACCACATAGGTCCTTAATAAAGTCTATGGCTATTAGTGGTTTATGCTGGTACATTTATAAATTTGGAAAATGGTAACCTGGCCGCTCAGGACAGTGGCGATTCGACACACTTTTGGAAATTTAGATAAAACCGTGAAAAGTGATGGAAAAATTGGGTTACGTTAGTTTGGGTTTATATGCCAGTTTTTTTAAAGCTTTTAATGACTTTTTATCCATTTTCAAAAGTGTGTTGAATTCCCACTATCCTGAAAAAAACTGGGTTACGTTAGATTAGGTTTATATGCCAGTTTTTTAATCACTTTTAATGACTTTATATAACTTTTCAAAAGTGTGTTGAATTCCCACTGTCCTGAAAAAACTGGGTTACGTTAGATTAGGTTTATATGCTAGTTTTTTAATCACTTTTAATGACTTTATATAACTTTTCAAAAGTGTTATCTTGGAAAAAACTAGGTTAAGTAGGGGTTACCTTAGATTAGGTTTTCAGGCCATTTTTTTTATCAGTTATCGGTTTCAGTGCCGGCAACCCGGGCGTTTATTTTATTTTCATTTATGTACATAGATTTATTTTACCCACCTCACTAGTCAAAGTCTGTTCCGAGCCGGGTAAATAATTTTTATTTAGTGAAAAAGATATGTATCAAAGTAGACATGGGTATAAAAAGATAAAAATATAAAAGAGCAATATAAAAAGACAAAATAAAAGATAAAAAAAAAATAATAATAAAAATATAGATATAAAAACATATGCATATAGACACATGCATACAAACATATAGTTGTTATATTAATTCTTTATATTTTATCACTTTTAATGACTTCATATCACTTTTAAAAGTGTGTTGAATTCCCACTGAGTTTTCGTAGGACCGACCCATGGAAAGCGATTTGTATGTAATATATGAAGACATTGAAATATATTTTTTGATGGTTCGATTCATTGGGTGATATATTTTTGTGTTTTAGAACTTAATAAATTAATAAGACTCTCAGAATGTTCTCAAGATGATGGTTTTTATGTGAATACCGACTGTCCGGAGCCAGTGGGACTACGGCATACCCAATTGGCTAGATGTGGAATGGGAAGATTGCGAAGTGCCTGGCTATTCAGCAGCCCCGGATCTAGGGGGGCAAACCGGGGCGCCTGCCCCAAGCGGCAGTTTTAGGGGGCGCCAAAATCACAATTTATATGTATGATTGAAAAAAAAACCTGATTCACAAAGCGCTTGACATCCAGTGCACGTTGTTCTATCGGTTATTCATTTGATTTTAAAACGCCCAGTTGGTTTATGAACACATCCTGAGTTGATTTATGAACGTATCATGTCGATTTTAAACGCGTGCATAGTGTACGTGATGTCTCTGCCAGGGGAATCCCCTTTGCATCTAGAACTAGGGGCTACACGAGCTAAGCCGAATAAACCCGAGCGGTCGAACGTCAAGTGACGATCAGTCAGTCACCTCACGAGAGGGGGCGCCACCATCGAGTTTCTGCCCCTGTTTGAAATGGTCGCAGATCCGGGGTTGCTTTTCACATCCTGTCCCACCGAGAGAGTAAAGCAGGCATATTACAATATTGTGCCCAGAGAAAAAGCTTGCATATTATAATTTTTGTAGTGCAACATTATAAAGCGAGTACCTAGTTTGTGTGAAACGTAAAGAAATGTTAAGTTTGTTTGTTTGTCAAGATGATAATAAACCAGTTACTTCCACGCTCCGTTATGAGGGCATTAGCTATACGAGTATTATCTAGGTACATAACATTTATCTTATGTAGTATTATTTGTAGATAACATGGACACGCAGCACGAACGTCTAGTCACAACAACGAACGTGGATATTATATTGTTTCAATTAATTATTTAAACAAAATCAATAATAATATTCAAACAATATGAAGTAATAAAAAAAAATATGATTGGATTGCGACCGTCACCACTCTGATTTTTTTCTCCATTCGGAAGGGACATTGTAAAACTTAACTAATTGTTCAGCACATGTAAATAAAGGTCTTATAGTCATCTTCGTATCTCCCTTACTGTCATGGTGAGAAATATGATCTAAAGAGAAAACACCACTCTTTATATTCGAATCTAGAAGAAATTTGGCGTATTTTCAGAAGGTCAAAATATTTCCGCTTTACAATAAAATGCAAATAAATGGAATATTTCTAAACATATCCGAAAACTAAAAACTGTTTTTGAAACTTGGTAAAATAGGGTTTCAAATTTTATAATTCGAAATCATCATCATCATCATCATCATTACATAGTATAAAATGAAGTCGCTCAAAATGTATGTGCGCATAGATCTTTTAAACTACGCGACGGATTTTTATGCGGTTTTCACCAATAGATAGAGTGATTCAAGAGGAAGGTTTATATGTATAATACATGCTTATTATAGTAGAGAAAAGCCGAGGAATTCAAATATTCAATTCAGGCAGCGGGCAGCGGGCGGTGGTGTGGATTTTATAAAGGTTGGGTAATGGCGTTGTGTTTCGTTAGCCACAGCAACGTGTGGCCGGGTCTGCTTAGTAAACATATAACTTTCGAAATATTAATATTTTGCAAGCAAACATAAAACAGTTTAACTATAATTACTGGTAACAAAAAAAAAACACATATTTTATTAGAAAAATGTATTTTAAACGTTATTGTCACCTCACCTTTTTGTCGTTCCTTATGAAAATAATTAATAAAAATTCCCAAAGTTTCAAATTTTTTTCTTCAAATTGCCATTTAAAACTTTGATTTTAAAAAGGTGTACACTTTACTTTTTGGTAGATATTTTTTAGATTTGAATACAAAGCGTAGTGTTTTGCCTTTCTAACACCGTTTAGAAAATATTTCTCACTATGATAGATAGTAAGGGAGTTACAGCGATTTACATGAGACCTATTTGAGGTGGGACAAATTTGTTCTGTGATTAAACGGGTTAACCACAAAAAATTAAAATGTGCACCTCTATGAAACCAAATTTTCCGAAAGCAATTTGAGAAAAATTAATGAAAATTTGTAAATTTTTTATTAATTATTTTTTATGAAACAACAAAAAAGTGATAACAACATTTATAATAAATACATTTGTCTAATAAAGTATGTGTATTTTTTTCCGATCTCAGTAGAATTTACTAAATTAGTTAGAAAAAAAGTAAAGTGAGCAATTCTTAAACTTTTTCATGTTTGCATTAAAAAAATTATATTTCAAAAATTAAATGTGTGTTTCTAATAATAACAAAGAAAGCACATTATTACATCAACAGCTTTTCAAAAACAGTTTTAATTTTCGGAATCATTCTGAATTTTTTTTTACATAAGCTCCACACAGGAGGCCCTGAGGAAAATAATTTCCCTCAGGGTCTATGTCATCTTTGGGGATGCTGTGTGGAGTTTTTTTTTATGAAAGGAAGGATAGGGGAGTTCTGAGAAGGAAAAGGGCTTAAGGGGTGGGTAAGAATCTGGGGTTCAGTGTGTTCTGGTGATCCGCCTCCACGACCTAGACAAACCTCACCCCATGAACGCGGGCACCCCTGCTAAATCACCAAACATAGCGAACCACTTGGGGTGACCTATGGCAGAGGAAAAGAAATATTCCATTTATTTGAATTTTATTGCAAAGTGAAAAGTGACAGAAATGCCAGAGACCTGAGGGGTTAAAAGAGACCTTTTGTTTGTGTAAAGTGTATTGGATGGATCAAAATACAATTTGAATAATTTTATTGGGAAGCCGAGGGATGAAACAAAAAAAAAAAACATAAGAATTTTGTAAAATTCGAGTCTAAATTTGAACAGAATTCATAAACGTAGCTATGCACCCAGTGTTTTGGGCATTTTTTGGGTAAGAGGGGACTACGGGCGGGTGTTCCAAATTTGTTTGAAAAACTATTTTTAAACTTTCAATACTATCGGTGTGCACAACTACATTCAAGGGTGTCCTCTTTAAAATGATATGTTGTACCACCCTAACCCATTCACCTTTTACCGTTTTAACCAATGTTACATTAATAAAAATCCTTTCCTATAGTCCCTACCTTAACCCGCCTCACAACAGTACCCAACCGGTTGGCGATATAGTTCTCCAGTCCTACTATACAGACAGGGGTGCTCTTTTGAAGCATAATATAAAAAAAAAATAAAGAAAACGATCTTCTGTCCAGCCAAATACATATTTTTTTTCAATTTAAAACAAAAAACATTATACTTATGTCACATGTTGCCACAAAATGTTACTCCTTGTAATTTTATTATTGCTGACAGATAGAGTGGAAGACACTCTCAGAATTGCCCTGGTGTAAGACTACCATTCAGAATTTAAACGTTGCTTGAAATGGCTTTAGCCGTTTTTGGTGACTAGATCTGAATAGCCAAGTACTTCCCCACCTTCCTCTTTCCCATCTCCTTCCCTTCCCTACTTCAACCTCATAACATACCCTAATTGTGGATGTCATAGTCTCACTCATGGCTCCATGCAGTTGGAAGCGGTTGGGACTCTTGTGTGGTATTCACATGACTGCCGAGCTCACTTTCTCTGCAAAAATGACCCGTTTTATAAAATGTATCTTTATTGTATACCATTAAATTTTACTAAAAAATACAGCACATATTTATCTATTTTTTTTTGTTTTTAGATGCACAGCTGTGATGCCGCACCCCCGCCGGTGCAGGGCGCCGCGCTCCTCCTAGAGCTCGGCACCCTCATCATCGAGGGCCGGGCCACTCCCCGTCACCCACACGCCACCGCCCCACCCCTCTCTGCACCCCCCCACAACGCGTACGGCCGGGCCAGCAGCGCCGAGCTGCACTCACAACAGTCGCCCGAGCGCTTCCACTCCAGGAACGGCAGCTTCGGCAGCCAGGAACAGAGAAACGGAGAAGATCCAGAACAATCTAACATAAATGCGACCAATGCTACCATTAAGGATACGAATAATACAACTGACCCAGCAAATAGTGGAAGGCAAGCCAGCGGAGAGCATCCCAATAGTTTTGTGAGAAATGCCAGTCTTGAGCGTTTGATCAACTTGAATACACCATCTGCCACTTCTACTGCTGCAAGTTTTGCTTGGAACGCCGGTACGTCATCATTAGAGCAGTCCAATAACTTGAATACACCATCTGTGGCTGTTGCCACTGCAAATTTAGTACGGAGCTCCCCTGCAGAGCAGTCGAATAACCCGAATACGTCATCAGCGGCTGCTGGCAGTGCGGGTTTTGGTGGAGGAGGCGGCAGTGAGGATGGAGAAGTGGTGCGGAGGAAGGAGGATGTGCACAGGAAGCTGCTGTCAGCGCTGCTGGGTGCCAAGATCTACCAGCGAGTGCAGTTTGGGAATGGAGAGGAGGACCAGGAGAAGGTGTGTATTTACATTACATAAATATATTCAGTATATGACTTTTGATAAAGTTATATTAAAATGGAATTCAATCATGTATCTGTTACAAAATTATCCAATAAGCAATAATGTGGCTAGTAGTAAATGTAATAATAATTATTCATGCTAATGAATAATGAATAATGATCAATGTATTACAGAATTAATAATGAATAATGATCAAGAGTTGATGATCGGAGTTTATAGTGTCCGACCGAACTTTCGGTTTCGGTTTCGGCCGAGTTTCGGCCAAAAATCGAGTTTCGGCTTAGTTTCATCAGACATGTTCGGTACACTAAACTACGAGTCACAAAGTGTCATTTTGCTGCGTCCGCACTCAAAGTCGTGTCAGGACTTGATTCACTTGTTTGTGTTCGTTCCGCGAACTTTGCGGTGGTTTGGTTTATTTGTTGTGAAATTGGAGTTGTTTATACAAGGTGGGGCAAAAGTAATCACCCTATTGGAAAACGCTATAACTTTTGCAAACGGCGCCGAATGTCAATTCGGTTTTGACATTTGTGAAGTAAACAAACGCAGAATACAAATCGACAAGCCATGAATCTCTTTACTCCGCAAGAACGCTGAATAATTGTTTCCATTTTTTCGCGAAACAATTCGTCGGTTGTGTTCGCGCAGAGTGAATTTCGTCGCAGATTTCCTGACCGTCCGACACCAACTGGACAAACACTGTGGTGTTTGGCCAACTCGCCTTGAAGAGACTGAGACAACACGAGATGTTGACAAGGCTGGCTGGCCCCGGAGTAGCCGTTCTGCTGAGAATATCGCTGATGTCCAAGATGTCGAAGATGAGCCCGGAACATCGACCAGACGACGTGCCATGCAATTGGGCATTAGCCGGCGGTCCCTACGCAGAATTTTGGTGAAAGATTTGAAGATGTCCATTACAAAGTGCAGATCACTGTTAGCAGTGTGCATCAGCTGTTAGCAGTTAACCGTCAAACGCGTATAACCTACGCTCAAGCCATCCTGAATCTCAACAAAGAGGTGGACGATTTTTCGAAGCTCATTTCCATCTTAGCAGTTACGTTTACGCTAAATACACAAAATAATCATTTCTGGGGCACGGAATTAATAATGAATAAAACCAATGTATTACGGCGTTTATAATGAATAATGATCAATGTATTACGGTGTTAGTAATAAATTAATAATGACCTATGTATTACGGAATTAAAAATGAATAATGGTCAATGCATTACTACGTTAATAATGAATAATGATCAATGTATTACAGAATTAATAATGAATAATGATCAACGTATTACAGAATTAATAATGAATAGTGAATGATCAACTTATTATGGCGTTAATAATGAATAATGATCAATGCATTACGGAATTAAAAATGACTAATGATCAACGTATTACGGAATTAATAATGAATAATGATCAATGTATTACGGTGTTAGTAATAAATAATGATCAATGTATTGCAGGCCGGGACGTCGACACACTCCCCGGTGGGTACGCGGGGGCGCGGGCGTGCCCTGGCGCTGCGGGGCCACGCGGAGGCCCTGTGGCGCGAGCACATCCCGCTCTGCATTGAGGTGCTGCTGGCGCCCGACTGCTCTGCCGGCTGCCGGGGCCCCCTGCATCTGTTGGAGCGCTGGACCATGTCTATTTACACCAAGAGGTGTGTACCTAACATAATGAACTTACATTCTTACTTAACGGTTTTACTTGATATCAAGTAAGTTCTGCCGTACAGATCAAAATTGATGGCTATATGACTTGCAACAATTTAGAACTATTAATATTTTTTTATTTTTATTTTTTTTTACATTAGCTCCTCACAGAAGGCCCTGAAGAAAATAATTTTCAGGGCCAATGTCATCTTTGGGGACGCTGTGTGGACAGTCTTTTTAAGAAAGGAAGTTTTGGGAAGGAAATAGTTAAGAAGAGTGGGTAGGAATCTGAAGATCAGTGTGTCTAGGAGTGATGGATGAATGAATACATCCCTCCCACTGCGGTGCGAATCTCTGTTCAGAGAGATCCCTGCTAGTCAGGTCAAAAGGTTTCCCTCTTTCCCGATCCGGCTTGGCACGCAGTTAGTGGGCAGCTCAGCTGCTAAGACCCGGTAAAACCTCACCCCATGAACCCGGGCACCCCTGCAGCATAGCGAACCACTTGGGGAGACCTATGGCAGAAGTGTTGGTTGTCCAATGAATGGTTCACGGCGTGGCGGTATCCACACGCACCTCCCAAATTGATACTTAATTGCTTCGGACGAGCGAGCCGGACCCTAGAGTATGTACACAACATGAACTAATTTGGAAGTGGCTAAGAGACTCGCTAAAAAAGCCTTCTTCTGCATAGTAGACATGATGAGGCTCCAACAGTTAAGCATACATCAAATGTCGAGCAAATCTTGTTGAGTAAAACTGTATGTGTAGACATTGCCTCGAGTCTTCGTTCTTATTTGTCTGTTTTAAGCACAAATATGCGTACTAGGCTTAGCAGTGCAGGAAAATATTTTATTGATTAGTAATTTTTTAAATTTAATAAAATCACTAAGAACTTCATCAATCCCTATTAGGGAATGCAATCCCGCAAGACCATGTCAATCCAGGTATTTGCGGGATCCAGCAGGGTGGACGTAGATATCTAATCAATTGTATAATAAAGACCTAATACCTCGATCTACCAACCTTGCTTTTAGAGTTTTAAAATTATGCCTAACGAAACAAGTTCTTTGGGACATTTTAAATGGTTTATTAATATACCTTTAGTTAGACATAGGTAAGTATTAAGTCATAAATTGGCAAATAATAAGATAAGACATAAATTTACATAACAGCTTAAATTTAAATAATAACATTCACACGATAAATAATATTCTTGTACAATAAGCATCATACTCGCAAATTTAAAGATAATTTTGGAAATAGTTTCGTAAAAAAGTTAAAGTATTAATTGTGTCGTCTGATAAACGGCTTTTGATATTGGACACAAGGTAGCCAGCGGCTAAAAAAGCTCATTCAGCTTCCACGCTGGTTGGCACAATAGTCATTAGAACATTGTAAGTGAATTGAAGGTATGTGCCTTTTAATCCACTGGACTCGGAAGTAATTTATTTCCTTCTTTATCAAAACCTCAAGGTTGCTCATATTGCCAGATCTAGGTTGTTGGGCTGTTGATCTCTAACTCTTCATACTACGCTTCTCCGTAATCCCGCCAGTCCAGCGGGATCCCGCAAAATTTTCGACCGAGATTAGTCCCGCAAAATGTCTGCGGGATCTCGGTATTTCGGGATCCCGGTATACCGGGATTGCATTCCCTAATTCATATGTATAAAAGACATAGTTGTTGCAACTGTCGAACGAAAATAATAACCTTGATGTGTGCCAAATATCAAAGAATATAGGCCAACTTATATCATGCAAGACGATGTGTGTTACAATATTGCGATAATTTATTTTTCTTTCATCATTAATTTGCTCTATCAGATCACTACGCCAAGTTTGATTGTGAGCAGTCTGAGTGTGAACAGCTTCTTTTATAGCCAAAACATCAATGGTAAAAATAGTAGCATAAAACTATATTTAAAGACAGACCACACTCAAGCATCCATTTTGATGATTGTGAACGGCCATGAATAGACTGGCTTGATTGAATAATATATTTTTGGCAGTATCCTTTAGAATTCTGGACAACATTAAGTACCTGTGCAATTCTTGGATTAATTTCTTTCTTTGGCTTTCCAGGGCTCAAGATCCAGCCAACCACATCACCTCCCAGTGGCTCCTCAAGGCCGTCCGCTCCCAGCTGCACTTCTCTCAAATATCTGCCTGGGGAGCCAAGATCCGGGAAGAAGAGAAGACCAAGGAGATCCGGGAACAGTCACCATCCGAGCGCCAGCGCAAACTGAGCCGCGAGACCTGCAACTTCAAGAAGTACGAAGCTAACTGTGATGAGGAAGACAAAGATGAAAATCAGGATAAAAAGAAAAATCTAAATGTCGTCTACTGTCTCAAAATACCCGGGGAGACGTACAGAATTTCCGAGTTTAAAGTTGAGCCTGTAAAACACACTTTCCCCATCACGGATATCGGCAGCAACGTATTCTTAAAAGTCTTGTTGGAAAGTTTGCCACGGGTGGAGGAGGTGCCGGTTGTTCGTTGCGCTTGTCTGTCCAGTAATCCCAGCACCCTGAAGCGCAGGAGGAGCAAAGATATGATGAGCGCCGCAATGAGTGAAGAGATGCTGGCTAACAGCCTGGCCGCTGTCTGCAGTCTAGCGGAAGATAATGCCACGTGTTCCAGAATGAACTATCAAGGTCTCAAAAAGATGGATGGCTTGAGTGACGACTGCAAGAGCAGAATTAAAGGAGCGACGTTTTCACCAGATCTTGGAATCATAAATCCCGACATGGGATGCGCAAGCGGGATTACCAGAAAACTCTCAGCTTATTCGTCACCCAATTCAGACGTCTATTGCGCTCCTAATTCCAGAGGTTCCACTCCTGAACAGTCAGATCTTAATGATTCAGGGTTTTCCTGCTCCACCGGCACCCCATGCGAAGGACCACTGCACAAGGCTTGCAAGAGGAAGTCCAAAGTCGTGGACAGTTCGTATCAGTTCTATGACGAATCCAACATTCAAGTGCCTTCGGATAGTGTCGTCAACTATGTTCTCGTCGATGACAGGATGCAGACCCCTTGCAGACAGAAAGGAAAACACCGGTGCAATTGCGACGAAGAGTCTGATCAAGGAGTCCAGCTACAAGATGCCAAGAATACGAAGCAGAAGAGTGAGGAAGGAAAAGTAGATGAAAAGATGAACGTTTTGGATGAGCGTAGGGCTAAGGAGATAGCTAAATATATGCGCAGACTGAGGAAAGAAGCCAAGCTGAAGCAGAGGGAGAGCGGAATGTCCAGTCAGGACAACTCGGAGTGCAAGCAGGAGCACTCTCCTAAAGTCAAGTTCAGCAGGAGGAGCGCTAGCAGACACAATGATCTCATTTCTAATACAAGCGCCAACGGGGAAGTGACCACCCAATACCCGAGTAGTGGACTCGACCCCGGCAGACAGAAGAACTCAGTACCTGAGGGGACATCTACCAAGGTGGCTCCTAACAACGAAACAGCCAACTCAACAAAGGTGCCAAAGCAAACAGCTAACCCAAAGCCTTCTTCTGATTCCCACTCCGCCACTTCCATACCCATCCTCCAAGCCTCTCGCTTTGACCATGCTCTCCGCATGGGAAACTACAGAACTTCCGTTTCTCTGCACGGGGCCTTGTCTTCCAGAGAGGTTTATACAATAAAAGATTTCGAATGCGTTTGCTCTTCGATCGGCTGTGATCAAATGGCCTCGGTCAAATCGTGCAGCCAATTCGAAGACATCAATCCCAAAACATATCACCTCGGTTCTCAGAACAAACACTGCCAAATTAGTTGCTGTCATCCTGACGAAGCCTCCGGCCGACTTAGTGACAGCAATGATAACTACCAACCGTCCGTTAAGAAGCTAATCTCCAGTTACACGCAAACCGACAACTATGCGTGCGACTGCGGGAAACCCCTAGTACCAAAGTGCTTTGATTGTAGCAATAATTTGTACGCGGAAGAGATGGATGACAGCGGGTTTAGCCGCGAGGGAGGGATGAGGCGGTCTAGGGGCACCCACGACTTGACCACCATCAACAAGTCAGACTTGTTCCTGGAAGCCATCGAGAGATGCAGCCGGTTGCCCGGGAGAACTGCCCACCAAGAGGTCAACGCCATGGACAATTGTGATAAAGACAATGAGAACAGTGCCAGTTCAGTGGAAGTGGCTCCGAACAAATGTGATAGTAGTAATAGTGTGATAAATAAATGCCAGTGTGATAAAAATATATTTAATATAAATAGTGGTAATAATTCTAGTTGTAGTAACGATTATAATATGATTTCTCGCGCGTCGGCGTATGGCGATAGGTTCGCCAAAGACATTTCTCATTCTCAGAGTGATCACACCGACCAAACAGATGTAACTCTCAACAACGACAACAACTCAACAACATCCAAGAATTCCAATCTCCTTCAGAATTCCGACAAGGCAGTGGACTTCATTCGGAAACCCAAACACAAAAGGCCCTCTCCTTTCAACAAGATCGAAAAAATCATGATGGAGAGGATAGAGCAAAAACAGAAAGACACCCCCAAGAGCAATCCGATAAAAATTGCCAATCGTGCCGACTATCTCGCCAATGAATTTGGCAATGAACAGGATGAGGATTTCCTTTACAAAGACGAGGCATCTGGCATCACCTACATGACCAATTCAAATACATATTTGGATCATACCAGCAATACTTACAAGAGCTTCCCTCCACCCGACTCTGTCGAAAATTATTCCAAAAACCGTGAGCAACACGTTGTCATGTATGAAAAGGGAGACTACGCTAATTTTGTGCACATTGAATCTAAACAAATGGGGAAGCATGCTTACGAGGATGTAGAAAGCGATTGTGGACACAGCTGCAAGCATTTTAGAGGTGACGAAGATGGAATACATTTTATTGGAGACGCACCTCAAAACTGGGACATTGAAGGAAACGAGGATTTGAATGCTTTTGGGAAGAGTTTGGAAAGCGGTGCTGCGGTGCCATCGGTGTCCGAAATGGACAGGTTTCGCTGGAGGCTGGACTCGGCTGCTTCAATGGTCTTCCACTCGAGGACTGGGCTACCTTTGACTTCCAGTCCAGCACCGCTGAGGAGGGGGAAGTCCTGCTTCGATTTTGATAGCTCCATCAACAGTGTATCGGGCATCAAAAGGTTAGTAAAACGCAGCCTAAAGTTAAATTCAGAATAAATTATTGATTTCTTGATGGTATTTAAGCCCAAGCTTGAGATTTTCTAGTCAATCAGAGCCACTAAAAGGGTTGCCATTATTGTCATAAAGTTCTGCTATTCATCAACATCAATTTCAAAAATCGTTTACATCAATTTCTTAGCTCTTTCGTCGCGATAAGGGTAATTAACCCCTCCGCAACGTAAGCAGATATAAGCGTTAGAAATAGGACAGCAGTCAAGTACAATAAGCGTGTTTATACGTCAGCGCTTGTGTTTCCATAGAAATCGTTCTAACTCCGTTATTGTTTTAGTTACATCCCTAAACCAAAAAGTAGAAGGTCGATAGTAGATCAAGCTGTACATCCCTATTAAGTTGTCTATAGAAATACATAACAGGAATCAGCTGTCAGTCGCGTAGTTGACAAAAATATTTACCTGCGCAAATTTACTACCGGCGGCTCGTCCGCGCTCGACATTTTTAATTTTTATTAAGTATTTTTATATGAAATGATAAAAAAGTGAGGTGACAAAAGTGTTTATTACACATATATACATTAGAATAAGTATTGTTGTTTACATAATCTGTGATTTTAGTACCGTTTTCACATAAAAAACATAACGTGAGTCATTTTTACCTATTTTTAATGTTTGCGTTCTAAATTTTAATATTTACAAATGCTGATATTTATTTGTAATATAATAATTTGAAAGCTTATTTTGTAACCTTCCTAAAACAGTTTTTACTATTCGGCTATGTTGAGAAATGTTTCATTTATAGAGCTTTAATTGTGAAGCGGTAATAACAAAAAGTTTTCATAAAATGTCATTTCGTTTGAGACAGTTTAAGGGCTTAACCGCTGGGAGGCCGGAGACGCGCCGGTGCGCGCGTCATATGCGCATGCGCGAGAAAATAATTCAAATATTTGAATAATACTTCCGACAAAAAACTTTTGGTCTACGATTTTGGCCCTTCTATGTACACAATTTGTATGAAGAACAGTGTCAGAATCGCTTGCGCTGTCATTACTCTCGGAGACGCTACAAGTTTCATTCACCTTGTCACCCTGGAATATTTTTAAAACGATTTCTTCTATGACAATCGGCTGTCAGAATTTGCCGCGAATTTAACGGTCGCAATTAATGCGTGTATCGCGAATAAAACGATCATAAAACCTATTAATTTACGTAATAAATGCAAGTAATGTGGTTTTCGTAGATAGTTTATTGTGATGTGAACGTGTTTCAGTTAATAAAATATACAATAGCTCAAAATTTATCAACAAAACATTCAATTCAAAATTCAAAGTGGTGGTTTTTTAGTGTTTTTTTGCGAAGTTCCGCGAATTTCCGCTAAATGTCATGGCCTTTGACCGGTTAAATGGCGAATTTCGGAGGGGTTAAAATATTAGATGTTACTATTCTCCATATTACTATGTATCAGATTAAATAGTGAATGTATTGTATTGGTTTTTTGTGTTCCTACAAAACCAATAAACATAGTCTTTACAAATGATAACAACAGGCAGGGAGTGTCTCAGTGACCCTTGACAAGTTTTGTTTTAGATCTTGGCATGTCGAAGGTTAAAACCAATATTTAACAATAATGGAATAATAATAACATGTACTTTAAGCAAGGATCATACTCAGCAAACGCAACGCGACGCAACGTTCCTGTCCCGTTCACACTGGCCGACGTACGTACGCGTCGCTGTGACCACGTGACAAGGGGTCTCTGGTTGTGCGCAGGCGCGTTTGATTTGACACATTTGACATTTATTTTTTAGGTTATGTTTATGTGATTCTCTTCTCAGCAGATGACAGCTTTGCCATGTCTTGAAAGTGAATTTGAAGATGATTTGCTACGATTATTATTATTAAATCAATATTCTCGTAAAAAGAAAAAAGTGAGAAGTATTTGGGTCCACAACATTAACAAACAAAGACAAATGTTTGGAGAGTTCCATACTTTAGTAGAATCTAGTTAACTAATCTAATTAACTAGAATCTGATGACGGACGATTCTTCATGTACTTCCGTATGAGTAAAGTGGTATTTGAAGAGCTTCACAGTATAATTGAATATGACATAAAAAAAGAAAACACGAAAGTCCATTCGGATCAGAGAAAGACTGGCAGTGTGTCCATGTCATGTTTGATTGTCATTCATTATAGGGGTATAATATTGAAAGTCATGCCATGAATGGCTGAAATTTCCTCCCAAGCTGCACTGCGTATGCAGAATCTCTATAATCCTGTAATTTGATTTTATAAATAACTTCGTGCCGTCCAGTTTCAATGAACTGTTCGTCATCCATTTTTGAATAATATCTGTCAAAAAACAACCACAGATATTGCGAAACATAACGTTAGATGCTTAGATAACACCAGAAAGATGTAAAATCATCTCGTAGTAGGCGTGACCATACCCCCTCCACCTTCCACATGGCCCACGCCGATCTGGCTGCGGCAGATCCGCGTCGCGTAGGGGGCGTCGGTTTGCGTTGCGTGGGGCTAGTGTGATTCTAAAGCACCCGTTTCCATTGAAAATGTATGGATGGTAAGTAGTCCAGATATGGAAATGATGACGTCTACCTACGTCGCGTGGCGTGGCGTGGGCCTAGTATGTTCCCAGCTTTAATGTTCAAAAAGGTAACTTGCATTAAAATTTATTGTCATGTTAACCACTGGAGCGATTATGTTTGAAAAATGGACCACTTTTATTTTTCTGCGATTGATAGCGGTCCAAAATTGGACCAAATTTTCCTATCATTCTTAACAGATGGATTGCAAGATTGCAATCCATCTGTTAAGTTTGGATTGCAAGATTGAAGATGGATCTTGCAAGGCGTCGGGTGGGAATGCTATCCTTGTTCTACCGGTATTACAATGGAAGATGCTCCGAGGAACTAGCATCATTGATCCCTTCGGCACCGGTGCATAGTCGGGAAACACGCCAAACGCGTGCCCAACATTTGTACACGGTTGACATTTGTCACATGAGAACGGGTCGTTTCTTCGACTCGTTCTTGTGTTCAACAGCTCGGCTGTGGAATGATTTACCGGCCTCTGTGTTTCCTCCTTCCTACAACATGGGTCTCTTCAAGACCAATGTTCATTCCTTCCTCTCCTCAAAAAGACCCTCCACACAGCATTCCAGATGACATAGGCCCTGAGGGAAATTATTTTCCTCAGGGCCTCCTGTGTGGAGTTAATGTAAAAAAAAAAAAAAAAAAATATGTACCCCTCACGGAAGTTTCAAAATAAAAAACACAAGGATTCGCACGGTTATAAACTTAACGATTTTTTTTAATATATTTTTTTATAAAGCCTACAAATATGAGATAAACGGTAAAATGCAGGTTAATTCATTGGCTATATATATAGCACTATAAGTTTTTTTGTCTTTATGATAAAATTCGAAGGTATGATTTTTTTAATGTTGGCGAAAAATTAAAAAAATTTACTTCTGGGAAATCGCAAGCAATCGAGGCACATTTATTTATTTCGCGTGGTCTCTCTAGTGCAGGGTTTCCCAACCTTTATTTCGCCGAGCCCCCCCGAACCAAAAAAAATTATTTTCATGCCCCCCTTAATTAAGTTTCAACAAAAATAAGAAACACATTTTTTTTTTAACTAAATTATTTATTTGAATTTCAAATAGGTACAATACAGATTCAATATATTTATTTATTATGGATTAGCCCCTCCGCAACGTATGCAGATATAAGCGTTAAAAATAGGACAGCAGTCAAGTACAATAAGCGTGGTCAGCGTGTGTGTTTCCATAGAAATCGTTATAACTCCGTTATTGTTTTAGTTACATCCCTAAAACAAAAAGTCAAAGGTCGATAGTAGATCAAGCTGCACTGTTGTCTATGGAAATACATAACAGGAATCAGTTGTCAATCGTGTAGTTGACAAAAATATTAACCTGCGCAAATTTGCTACCGACAGCTACACCGCGCTCCACATTTTCAATTTTTATTAAATATTTTTATATGAAATGATAAAAAAGTGAGGTGACAAAAGTGTTTATTACACATATATACAATAGAATAAGTATTGTTGTTTGCATAATCTGTGATTTTAGTACCGTTTTCACATAAAAACATCACGTGAGTCATTTTTACCTATTTTTAATGTTTGCGTTCTAAATTTTAATATTTACAAATGCTAATATTTATTTGTAATATAATAATTTGAAAGCCTATTTTGTAAACTTTCTAAAACAGTTTTTACTATTCGTCTACGTTCAGAAATGTTTCATTTATAGAGCTTTAATTGTGAAGCGGTTATAACTAAAAGTTTTCGTAAAATGTCATTTCGTAAGACACCAAAAGCTAATATTCTCGAAAATTCGGAGGGGTTAAATGACACAATTAGGTACCTACTTAATTTGTAGACAAAACTAAATAATTTTATAAAATAAACGTTATTACACGAACGAGCTTATGAATAAAAAATGATTACGTACTTCTTGTGGAATAAAAGAAGTTCCCATATGAACCCGTTATCTACTTATAGTATCTACTTCACAACTAAATCATCATAATTTAGGTACAAACTTAAAACTAAATTTTCCAAGCTGTGACTTGTCGAAACTTGAATAGCAGCGATTGAATGGCAATTCGGAACAGTTAATTTACCTACGCGTTAAATAGATTTTTTTTTCGGAAATGCAAACGTACTTATTACGCCCCCCCTGACATTTCTCTACGCCCCCCTGGTTGGGAAGTCCTGCTCTAGTGGATAATATTATTGATTATATAATCAAATTTTCAAACTAAAACACGTGATTTGCTTTGCTTGATTTTGTTTTGCCCGTGTCAATGTTTTAATAAGTCACCTGTCTTTTTCCAGTGCCTTGTACGGTTTAATCCCCGACCTGGAATTGTCCTGCCAGCCCTGGTCCCCCGGCTCCAGCCCCGGCTCCCCGCTACCCTGGGGCCGACCCCCCTCTCCAGGCGGGCCCCCGTGCGTGCTGGGGCCTGCCGCCCTGGTGGCCGCTGCTGCCCCCACCCTCTTGGCCCCCGTCAGCTCCACCAGCGCCGACGTCTTAAAGGTGTCCAGCAAGAGGAAGATATTCAGACACGGAACCACTAGCGGATTGCTGGGTAAAATATCCCATTCAGCATTTTCATCTTCAGGATTTCAGATGGAAGAGTATAGAGTACATAGTATACAGGGTGTCCGGGGGTAAAGTGCATTAACTTTGGGAGGTGATTCTATATGATGGTAGGAGTAAAAAAGATTAACAACTTGTTCCGAAATTACAACATTTTTTTTCCCATACAAAAAGACGTACCTACACTAAGGATTTTTATAGTTTAAGGTACGATCTTACCCGCGGAGAGCCTGCCAGGCACGATTGTGGCAACATTGCATGGTTGTGATTGGCTTGTATCGTAACAGTGGAAAATAATAAAGCTGGCCGCACACGCCGTTCTGATTTTATCTTTTTACCACAAATTTACCCCTAAAAGTTGGAATTTCGAAAAAAGTTATTACATAACCCTTTTAACTTATAATATCATGTAGAATCACCTTCCAAGTTAATGCACTTTACCCCTGGACACCCTGTACAGGAAAATAGGATGTAGGTAGGTTATCAGGATATCAAAAAATAAAACAAATTATGTATTATCTTTGTCTTCTGTGCTCATAAAATGTAAGGTACCGTCACACCAGGCTATAACGTAGAAAGCTTTTTCTGTTGTTTTCTTTTCCTATTGGAAAAACCAACCCTCTAAAAAAAAACACCCTTTATTATTATATTTTATCTTCTTCGTTTTCCAGGCAGCTTCGAGGAGTCGGTCCTCAACGGCCGGCTGGAGCCAGCGGCTACGGTGGCCGGCTTCACGGCGGAGATTGGAGCTTCAGGCTCCTTCTGCCCCGCTCATCTCAAGCTGCCCGTCACTGTCTTCTTCTACTCGCTGGGGGACAACACCACCTCTGCACCTTACCTGGTGAGAAACAAACTTTGCCGTACTTCAACAGCTCCCTCATCCCAAACAGTTTTCTTATCATACAGCTTCACTTGATGGAATGGGGTAACACTTACCACCGTCTACTCGGGGAGTTTGGGCACATAACACAATCGTAATAATTCACAGCGCGGTGAAAAAAAACATTATTTTCTTCACAATGAAAAGCTTCCAAAAAACAACTTTTCTTTCTTCTTACCCTAAAATAATATAACTCAATTTATCCTTTCTTCCGTTCCAATTTTCAAATGATTTCACTTTTAACCTGTTGAGTGTCGGGTGGTATTTCGAAAAACAGCGTGGAAATTACCTTGTTGTTTTCAGGTCAAATATCTACATAAAAACAAAGGATTTTTTTTTTACCAGATAATATATGTTATTATTCGTGTATATTAATTACTTGATAATATCTTAAGAAGTTTTTCTAGAATAGCTAACTAATTAAAAAAAAGATTTAAAAATCTCCCATTTTGGAAATGATTCTCAAAACTTATAATCACAAATATAAGGGAACGTACCCATACTACGTGACCTGTTTAGGGGGGGGGGGGTCTTCAAAATACCACGCTTGGTACAAATGAGCGACTGGTTGCTTAGGTTTTTGGTCACCGGGGAGGGGGGGGGTTAAAAATTGCAAAAAGTTGGTCACGTAGTATGGGTACGTTCCCTAAACTGATTTTATTATTTTTACACAAATCTAAATAAATATGTAAAGAAAAACTATTTTATTTGCTCTGCATTAATCTTAGTGTTTGAATGTACCTGCTTGAGAATGGAGCGTATCGACTTCAGGTCAGCTTTAAAGTTTGAGGTGCACTTTACTGTCGTAGATAAAGGACACGACGGTAAGAACCAAGCATATATTTTTCTCAAATAGAAATCTAAAAGGGGGAAAATGTCTCAATAATCATGTTTTTTTTTGTCTCCAGGGGCATATAAACTTGGGGCGGCGTGGATACAACGTACCACGCGCCGGCACCATCCAGGCTACCCTGTTCAACCCGCACGGCACCGTGGTCAAGATGTTTGTGGTGATGTACGACATGGCAGACATGCCTGCCAACTCCAAGACCTTCCTACGCCAGCGGACTTTGTGCGTGCCCGCCGTGGCATGCCAGGACGGCGCCAAACCCGACCCACGCGCTCTGCGCTACCTCATACATCTGAGGTGAGGGTCTTTTTATTGTGCCCTCAAGAATACGCTTATCCTTTTGAAACGTCCCAATCTTCCTTTACCTACTCTCTTCAGCCTCACAACATACTCCAGTTGGGGATGCCATTGCCACTGGGTCCGGACAGTCGGGACTCTTGTACGGTATTCATACAAAAATGATGTTTTGAATTCTTGTGCTTCTTGCAGAATTGAATTGCAGGCTAATTTTTTTTTTTTTTTTTACAGTGAATACCGCACAAGAATCTCAACTGCTCCCGTCTGGAGCCAGTGAGACTATGGCATCCCCAATTGGGGTATGTTGTGAGGCTTAAGGTAGTGGGGAGGGGAAGGAGGTGGGGAAGAGGAAGGTTGGGAAGTACCTGGCTATTCAGATTTGGTCACTAAACACGGCTAAAGCCATTTTCAAGCAACGTTTCAATTCTGAATGGTGGTCTTACACCAGGGCGATACTAATAGTATCTTCCACTCTGGAACATGCCGCAAATATACTATATATTATTTTAAATGAATTAATTGTGAAATAACACAAATTAATCAAATAAAATTTATTTGCGCATGCCGGGTTCGAACCCGCGACCTCCGTATTGTGAGTCAAGAGTCTTACCCACTGGACTACGGAGGTCGTCAAATTGACTACGGAGGTCGTCAGGCTAATTGCTGTGATGCCTTTGAACCATTGACTTCCAAACTGTTTCCACCTTCCACCCCCTTTGTTCTACTGGAATTAATGATGAAACAGAACATTGAAGGAAAGTGAAGAAAGAAAACTAACCTAACCTTAAATTAATTCTTTTATCTTTAATTATTTTGATCTAAATTTAACACGAGAAATCAGTGCACTTAAAAAATACAATGAAGTCATCCCCCATAACGATGAATATGAAATTTTCCAGATTTCTAACCTCAAAGTCCGGCAAGGTGTACCTCCATACCGATATCCGAATAATCGTCTCCCGCAAAGCGGACTTGGACACGGCGCACTCGCTGAACTCCGCCATCTCCATGCAGCTCCAGAACGGCCCCTTCCACCCGGAGAACACAGAAGGAAGAAAGAAGAAAACTGTTGAAACTGGAACATTTGAAAAAAGATCAAAGAAAGTCATCACGACCGACATTCCTTCGAGGATCAACCGAAACTTCGGGGCTTTCGAATCTGACTTGAATTCCAACGAGGTCAAAAAGAAAATGAATCGTTCCGATGGTTGTTTCGAACTCGCGGCGTTTTGTGCACAAAACGGCGGCAGCGACAGCGAAAAGGACGAAGAAAACAACGCGCGCAGTCGCTCGAATTCTATATCTAAATACGCTTCTAAAGAACTATCGTACGAATTGAGGAGTTTCACGTACGGCCCAGACAATCCAAAGTATTCGCCGCGATAAACAATTATTATTGATAAATTTACATCATTTTAATTTACACATGTATTTGTAATTGAAATTGTATAATCAGTCATGTTATTTGCGGATTTACATTCTTGACACGTTGCTGCTTAAGTCACGGCCAAAGCTATAGAGTATAGATTGAGAAATTTAATCGTGGATTATCTATGACAAAAGCAATAAGATTGGAAAATTTATTTTTAAACCATATTTTTTACCATTAGTATAGATCTCATTTTGTGTTGCGTTTAGGTTTAGGGCGAGCAGCTATAGATTAATTTGTGTAAATGAACGATCCCTGCAATAATTAATCATCATACATATTATATTTTAATCTCTGTTTGAAGTTTGTGCAAATTGCTGAATTTATATTTTCGTATTAAATATTATAATGAGAGTTGTGTGTACATATATATTTATATTGGATGGTGATACAGATCTTTAGCTCGTAACTGACGTGTTATGAAACATCGGTCAAATTGTTTTGGTGCAAAAAATCAATTTTTCATGACAAAATCTTAATCATTTTTAAAACATTTGAAAATCAATGTCTATGAAATACATAGCGGATTGGTCACGCTACTGCCATTTTCTTGTAGATTTATTATAGAAACATGCTTGATTCTTATTTTGTTGGAAACCAAACCTTTCACCAATTAGATATCGTATGAATTTGTCAAACAAATATATCGGCCATGATGAGAGTATGTGTTTAAAAATAATGCGTTAACAAAAGGAAATTATATTTTATGTTTAAACTTATTGAAATAACATAGGTATTTAAAAAAAACGATTTATCACCAAAATCAAATATTATTTTTATCCATAGATTAAATTTTGTTTTCAATTATTTGAAATTTCAAGATGGCTATCGTTTTTATCATTTTACTTGGAAAATGGAGAGAAATTATTTAAATTTTAAAAATATGCCTTGAGAAAAAATCTGAACATTAAGATCAGCCTACTGATTTTGGTTCTTTCGAAATTTTAAAATTATTTTCACTGTAAATAATATCAATAATTATTGTAAATATATATACATAATACATTTTATCAAACAGACCACACCTACCTATTTCCTTCAAAATATCTTTTTTCCAATTTCCTCGGATCTTATTTTGTTTTCTTTGTTGTTTTTATTTTCTTTTTTTCCAAATAAATATTCTATTGTCTTCAACCTACGCTTTTATTATGTTCAATAATTTTTAATAATTATTTATGAATGATTTAAAATTACTTCAAAACTGTCAATAAATTATTTCAATTCTGATCACTCTTGTATTTTATCTGAAGGTCCTTTTTAACATTATGAAAGAGTCCTTGTTTCGAAAAAAAAAATCAATATATATTTTCTAGTAATGTTTTGGGCAGAAAAAAACTGTTATTCACACCAACAAAATTGTTACTTTATTATTTGTCATTTTATTTCTTTTTTCTTTTAGTTTTCCTGATTTTGTTAACAGTTAAAATGTACCTACCTTCCTTAGTTAGTGCCTCTGGGCGAGATGTCTTCTTTGTATTAAATTTATTTTGTATTAAAAACGTATATAATTATTAATTTTATTTAAAATATAAAGATGAATTATAATAATTTTTGGTTTTTTATTTTTATTTTATCATAACAAAAATCACCACAACATTTCATAAAACCTTCATACACAACTTACAACATGATCATGTTTTATTTTGGTTAGTTTTTTTCCCCAATTGTGATGTGAGCTCAGATCATACAAGGTGTATGTAACATCACGTAACCGAAGTATTTTAACCATCCTGCCGAGCGATTCTATATCTTTTGTGGATCGTTATGAGATCAATCGACAAATCTGAACGGAGATCACGTCCATTATCTCGATAACGATCCCACAAAAGATATAGAATCGCTATGAGTATATTTGGAGTAAAAATGGACATGTCTTCTTTGCTGTCTGATGATATTTTTTTTCAATCGAAAACAATAAAAATATTTTTCCATCATGTCACAACTGAGTAGACGGGGATAGACTAGCGGGTCTCGTGATAAGCACTCCATCTCATTCCAGCAGCACGGTAACACGAAACAGCACACGTATCACACGATCCCTTGAAAACATCATCTACTTTTTGTACTCCAAATATGCTCAGGAATAGCTGGTTAAAATCCTTCGAGTAAGTGCCTTTAACCCTGTATAATACAAATGAGGCTAAAGGGTGTAGGGAGGGGAAGATCAGATCCGGTTTCCAAACACGGCTTAAGCCACTTCAAGCAACACATTGATTTTGAATGGTGCTCTTCAACAGAGGCGATATTGAGAGTAACTACCATTCTACCTATTCTGCTTCCGCATATCTTCTAGTGTTCAGCTTTGGTCAGACTAAAAATGTTCCCAGTTTTGCCCCTTGTGGCTCTCACCCATTTGAAGCTGGCAGTTCTCTTTAGGTTGTCAGCCCATCTCATCTCATCTACGGGAGATCTCAGTTTCTCTTTCCCAACCAAATAATGTTGGAATTCCATTGGTCATCTGTTAGCCTAGTGCGTGCCCATCATAGTTCCATTTGAGTGTGGATTTTGTGATTTGGAATTTGATATGGGAGTTCAGGCATCAATCTTTATGTTATGAAGTTAACCACTCAGACCCATAAGCTTATTTACAAGACAATATAATGTTGCCAGACGTACGTATGATGTATGAGGCGTACCTGAGATATTACATAATCCCATGGCATATTTTGGCCATGAAAGGAGGTAATCAGAAACACTTTTTTAAGGTAAATTGATTTGTTTGTGACATTTTAAACCCTTGAAATAACAAGGTGCGAACAACGTTATGCGAAAATGGAACTTAGTACAATTTGGGAGGCGGGTATGGGTGCCGCTGCTCCGAGAACTATTTATTGGATAAACAACACCCCTGACAGGTCACTCCAAGTGGTTCGCTACGTTTAGTGACTTCATGGGGTGGGTTTGTCAAGGTCTTGGCGGCGGATGTGTTTGCTCACCAACCACGTTGCGGGCCAGATCAGAGAGACTGGTTGAGGGAGACCTTTTCACCTCTTCAATCGGGCTCTTTCGACCCAACACCTTGCACCTCAGTGGGAGGGATGGATCTGTATGCCGGTCACTTCTGGACACATTGAGCCCAAATTCACCCCTCATACCTTTTTCCTTCCCGAACCTTTCTCTCCTTCCTTTCCCTAAAAAGACCCTCCATAAGATGACATAACATAGACTTAGGGAAATTTTGAGGGATAGATTTTGAGGGAAGATTTTGAGGGAGGATTTTGAGGGAGGGATTTGAGGGATGACATAACACAGGCCTGAGGGAAATTTTTTCTGCAGGGCCTCCTGTGTGGAGCTAATGTAAAAAAGTATCTTTCACACGGTATGGCTGTGTCAGATGGAACCTTGTCATTTTCAGGGGTTGAATTCTCGAGTTTTTTTGCAATGAATCTAATAAATTTATAAACTAAACTAAAAAAGAGCATTATTATTTTTAATTGTTAAACTAACGTTTAAGACAAGATTTTTATGCATAGCACAAAGGGTAACAATTATTATAAGCAATAATTATCAGCCTGAAACACTCATCCACATTGAAAAATCTTCCGAGAAAAGATACATGAGGCGTCGAGACAAATTATGTCTTAATTTATTGGGGAAATACTTAGTATTTCCGCAATAAATGAAGACATAATTTGTAAAAAACCTGAAAACA
Organism: Limnephilus rhombicus; assembly: GCA_929108145.2. Lineage (NCBI taxonomy): Eukaryota > Metazoa > Arthropoda > Insecta > Trichoptera > Limnephilidae > Limnephilus > Limnephilus rhombicus. The sequence continues at coordinate 8,917,123 of OV815296.1, forward strand.
ACCAACTTTATTTTTGCGAGAGAGACATTGTTAGTGTTAAAATCCCTAAAATGAAGACATAATTTGTCTCGACGCCACCTAGCGAGGGATTTTAACACTAACAATATCTCTCTCGCAAAAATAAAGTTGGTTGTTTTCAGGTGGAAAAAAAAAAATATAACAAGCAGTAATTGTTGAATGAAACACTAGTATATATTGAATCATTTGGCGGGTACAAGATAAGCCGCCATAGCTCAATTGGGAGAGTAGCTGTCCGGCAATCAGAAGGACACGGGTTCAAGTCCCGTTGGCGTCATGTATCTTTTCTCAGAAGATTTTTCAATGTGGATGAGTGTTTCAGGCTGATAATCATTGCTTATAATAATTGTTACCCTTTGTGCTATGCATAAAAATCTTGTCTTAAACGTTAGTTTAACAATAAAAGAATAATAATTAATATTTGACAAGTTTAAGTATTTCCCCAATAAATGAAGACATAATTTGTCTCGACGCCACCTAGCGAGGCATTTTAACACTAACAATGTCTCTCTCGCAAAAATAAAGTTGATTATTTTCAGGTGGAAAAAAAATAAATATAATAAGCAGTAATTGTTGAATGAAACACTAGTATATATTGAATCATTTGGCGGGTACAAGATAAGCCGCCATAGCTCAATTGGGAGAGCAGCTGACCGGCAATCAGAAGGACACGGGTTCAAGTCCCGTTGGCGTCATGTATCTTTTCTCGGAAGATTTTTCAATGTGGATGAGTGTTTCAGGCTGATAATTATTGCTTATAATAATTAAAAAAAGAGCACAATAATCAGCAGCAATACTCTTGAAAGTAAAGTGATAAAATAATTGTTGATATCCGGAATAAAACCATTTCCTCACTGTGCCCAGGGTCAGTCAGAAAGATATTGAAATATAAGAGATGTGCTATCTGCAGTTTTTACTGGGTGGGACTGTGCTTCCAGGTGTTGCCGATATTGTTTACCAATTAAGGAATAAACTTAATGAATGAATAATTAAAGAATAAACTAAACGAATGTTAAACTAAATTAACAAATTCTTTTCATATTCAAACTATATTGTTAACCAATACTACTGCACACCTTAAAAAAAATCAGTAAATTAACGAAATGAACAAATTCTTTTCGTATGCAAACTACCCTATCAGGTAGTAGTCCGCCGACAGTCACGCGGACATCATTGTATTTCAATATCTGGTCAGTTCTATGCTGGCGCAATTGGGGCCTGATTAGAATTTTGAATTATAAACCTAACACCTAACACAGCCCTTGAAGTTTTTACTAGCGTGAGCACCGTTTTTCAATCACCGCTCTACCCCCTCAATGAGCTAACCTTGTTAAAAGCATTTTCTACGAACCTTGGGTTGTCACTGCTTTTCCTTGCGTTACAGGAAGCCTATGTAGAACAGGTTCTTTAAAATTTATCTAATATATTTATTATTTTTTTATCGTTGATAAATATTCCAAAAGGAATCAGTTCCAAAAATAACCGGTTCCTCGGACAGATAATATCCAGCGATAGCAAAGGCACAGGATCCTTGTAACCGGGACAGGAATATCGACCATCTCTACTTTTGAATAGTAGTTACAGGGTTCCGCTACAAAACAAGTAAACGAACAAACAAAAAAAAACACCAATTAACCCCTCCGCAACGTAAGTAGATATAAACGTTAAAAATAGGACAGCAGTCAAGTACAATAAGCGTGTTTATACGTCAGCGCATGTGTTTTCATAGAAATCGTTCTAACTCTGTTATTGTTTTAGTTACATCCCTAAAATAAAAAGTAAAAGGTCGATAGTAGATCAAGCTGCACATCCCTATCAAGTTGTCTATGGAAATACATAACAGGAATCAGCTGTCAGTCGTGTAGTTGACAAAAATATTTACCCACGCAAATTTGCTCCACCACGCTCAATTTTTATTAAATATTTTTATATGAAATGATAAAAAAGTGAGGAGACAAAAGTGTTTATTACACATATATACAATAGAATAAGTATTTTTGTTTACATAATCTGTGATTTCTGTGATTTTAGTATCGTTTTCACATAAAAAACATCACGTGAGTCATTTTTATCTATTTTTAATATTTACAAATGCTAATATTTATTTGTAATATAATAATTTGAAAGCCTATTTTGTAACCTTGTTAAAACAGTTTTTACTATTCGGCTACGTTCAGAAATGTTTCATTTATAGAGCTTTAATTGTGAAGCGGTAATAACAAAAAGTTTTCGTAAAATGTCATTTTGTTAGAGACACCAAAAGCGAATATTCTAGAAAATTCGGAGGGGTTAACAAGCGGTGAAGTGAAATCTTCATAAAACTAAAGTAGACAAGAATGGGGAGGCTTCAAAGCACCGCACAAAGAGGAGACTGATTATCTCATTGTCTCGCAGGCTAAATCCTTAGACGTATGATGTATAATAGATGTATGTGTTTGATATAGGTTAGAGATGAAACGGATAGTTGTTTGGCCGGATACCGGATACCGGATATCCGGCGAGCTGCGAGGCCGGATGGCTGGATATCCGGCGGCCGGATATTTGTTAATTTTGAGTATTAATTCAAAATATTCTCTTTGATAAGAAGAAGAACAAGAGGTATATTATGGCGCTTCAATGTCAGTATTTAATCATTTCAATAATCTCTGTGTTTTTTACGATGTTTTAGTTCACATATAATGGTGATTGTGATTAGTTAATCTAAGTTTTCGCTACTATGCGAGGTTTTTGTAAGTTTTCACTAAAACTTTTTAGTTTAGATTTTTACTATTTATGTATTTATCATTAGAGTGAATATCTCAGAATTTTTTTTAGTTTTTTGATAGGCCTTATGGCTTTTTTGTAACTTTTTTGATAAAAGCCGTCATAATTATAAGCCATTTTATTGATATTTACCTAACAAAGATTAATGTATTGCTTTTTATTATAGGAAATTGTCATAGTTTTTGAATATCCCGTATCCGGCCGGATATTGAGTTACTATCCTGTATCTGGCCGGATAGTAAATTTAGGCCGGATACCGGATATCCGTTTCATCTCTAATATAGATGTTATGATGATATAGATATATAATAGATGTAAGTGTTTGTCTCTTTTTAGTGTTGCTATTTTTCGTTTCATCGAGTTTCAAATCACAACGGTGTTAAAGAAGGTTTCACTTCAACACACCTAACCAATTTAACCTATTATCTAACCTATTACCCTAGAATAGAGACAATTTACCTGCGACTTCAGACTTTTCCCCTACATTCATTTTGACGGCAGCATGCTACACTAGTGCTTCCTAGCGGCGCAAGTTATTTCGTACATTTGAAGGAATTTTATGTGAAATATTTACTTTATTTATTTTAGGTTAATAAATAATATAAATCGAAAATTAATAAAATAAATGTTAGGTAACATAAATATGACCTTACTGCTTTTTTTGAAGTGAAAACTTCTTTAGCACCGTTGTGAATTGAAACGCTGCCGCCATTGATCCGATCTCTAAAGCCCAGAAACTAATTATAAAGATTATTCTAAAACTACCGATCACAAGCAGTTCGGATGAAATCTTTAGGAGAATCGGTGTTTTGGACATTAGGCAACTTTATGCCAAAAATATACTAATTTATCTATTCAAACATAGAACTGTTTTTGACAATATCCAAACTGTTCGTGATACGAGAACCAAAGGGCAAAATCTCTTATCCCTTTCACCAAAACAACGTTTGGTCAAAGAAACTGCAGGTACTTTGCAACAAAACTTTATAATACACTTCCACTGACCATTAGACAGCACACTAATTACGTGAAATACAAATCAGATACCACTAAAAAGAGGCAAACACATACATCTAAAGGATTTAGCCTGCGAGAGAATGAGATAGTATAATCGGTCTCCCCACTCTTGTCTACTTTAGTTTTCTGAAGGTTTCACTTCTACCGCTCTTTGTGAATTGCACACTCTGTTTTTTTATTTATTATACAGTCACATTTGTTTATCAAAATTGATCAAAATACAAATTAGAAAGCATAGAACACCGCCATCAAGTACTATATAAATTCAATTATTTGCCGCCATTGTCTGGAAGGAACGTCAACTTGCTACACTAGCGCCTCTGTTGATTAAATATTGCCAATGTTTTATTTGAGCTGGCATATTGTTATTATTATTCTAAGGTCTTTGCTTTTATTGAACTAACAACTATTTACAATACAACCCAACTTATTAATTTATCATTTTCTTTTTTTATCTGGTTACCCTTAGAAACACACCCTTAGAAAATCACAAACAAAAATATCACCTTTTTTTTTGTTAAATATTTATTTTTGGGGTGTTATGCCGTGTTGCAATAAAAGCATAACACCTCAAAAATAAATAACTTATTAAATACTTTAGCCCGTGAAAATCTAAAATCATATCCAAATATCACCTTACACGCACATAATAGTTAGGGTAAACATAAAATAATTCATAATCTGCTCATTCATAGATGGCGTTAATTTAATAATTATAGGAAAAAATCCTTTTTGCAAGCTGCGCTGTAAAATAATAAGATGAATTGTTTGTTTGCGCCTGTAAATACGCAATATGCGTATAAATAAAGAGTTTTTATTCATATAAAAACTCAAGTCTTTCAAGAAAGACACACAAATTCCAATATGTGTTGGTGATTCAATCCAATATTGCATGTGTATGCATTTCTTGGAAGAATTGTGTTTTTATATGAAGAATACTCTTTATTTATATGCTTATTGCGTATGTACGGGCGCAAACAAACATCATCTTAATATTTTACATCAAAATTCATCTTAACCCTCAGGCCTCGACCATTTTTTGTCAAAGGGGAAAAATATTTCTGCTTTGCACTAAAATCCAAATATATGGAAAATTTCCGAATATATCCGAAAACTAAAAACTGTTTTTGAATAGTGATATATACCAAAGATATTGAAATACAAAAGAAATATGCTATGATGTCCGCCCGACTGTCGGCGGACTACTACCTAATAGGAGTAGTTTGCACACGGAAAGAATTTGTTCATTTCGTTGATTTTTTTGAAGGTGCAGTATTATTGGTTAACAATATAGTTTGAATACGGAAAGAATTAGTTTGTTTAGTTTAACATTCGTTTAGTTTATTCGTTGATTGAGTTTATTCGTTAATTGGTTAACAATATCGGCGACACCTGGAAGCACAGTCCCACCCAATAAATACTGTGGAAAGCACATCTCTTATATTTCAATATCTTTAAAAAAAATCAAATTTTCGAATTTGAAATAAATACACCATTTTCGAAATATATTAATTTTGCATGCAAACATAAAAAAGTTTTAAAAATGGTTCACCTTTAATTTTTTCTAACTAAAATTACTGATAACGAAAAAAAAGAGATAAATACACATATGTGTACATTTTATTAGATACAAGTATTATAAACGTATTGTTACCTCACTTTTTTGTCATTACATTTAAAAATTTCCAATGGTTTTATTTTATTTTTTCATATTGCGAACCGAAACTTTGGTTTTGTAACGGTGTACATTTTGCTTCTATTAGGGCCTTCGCTCATGGAGAAACCGAAAACTGTTTGGAAACTCAATTCATTGCACAGCTCAATTTATCAACCTCTTGAACAAAATCGATATTTTCTGACTTGACATATCGCAAATTACTCAAAAACTTGATAGGTTGTGAACCGCTACCGTGGCAACCTGTCAACAAGGCAACTGAAACACGACGGCGGCGGTGACTAGTAGTGCAGGTCGCCGCCGCCGTCGCGTTTCAGTTGCCTTGTTGACAGGTTGCCATAGTAGCGGCACTGCAAGTCACCGAGTGCCCTTGATAACTGGTCTTTTAACAAGTTGCCTGTGTGTGGACCGCCAATGGACTTCACAAGTTCCTTTCCTTTGGATAACGATTGCGTCGTCAACTCAGTTTTTCAGTTTCTCCGTGAGTGAATGGTTAACTTTTAGATTTAAATATAAAGCGTTGTGTTTTCACTTTCTAACACCATTTAGATCATATTTCTCACCATGGTAGTAAGGGAGACAAAAGAGATCAAATTAGCCCGAGGGGTTAGTATTTCACAGCATAACTTACAAAAATAGTTTTATCCTAAAATAATTCAATTAACTCCATCTACTAACAAGCGAATTATAAATTATTTTACGTTTACCCTTAAACATCACTCTTCGATAACGTCAATGGAAACACAGGTTTTTCTCTCCATTTTCCAACGCTTGTGTGAATCACGCATAATATTATTTGTGAACTTTTGTGATGTTTGCATATTTTGGCCGTGACAAGAAGTTGTCACTAATAATTTTTACGAACTTTTAATATAATATGCTATGGGCAATAAGAATACGATATATTTTTTTAAAGAAGTTATTATAGTAGAAGGACATTGTCACTTAGATTTTTAATCAGTAGTCGTAGAAGCATGTTTGTGATTTCATAATGTGGCCATCGCCTTAAATAGATGATATAATACATGTAACAATAATACTAACACATATTATATCAAAACCTATTATATTATATTTATCAAGTGTGGGTTGAAGTGCGAGAAAGGTTATGTACTGATATTGTGTATATGTATATGATTTAAGAATTTTGATGCTTTATTTGTGAAACAGAAGTGTTTTCAATATGTGTGTACATATGTGTATCGCAGTAAATGTTTATGTGAACATAGTAATCACACACATTCATTGCTTGCACACAGCGTGTTTGAAACAAGTTATTCAACTTCAGAAAAGAAAATTCCACTGAAATTGTAAAAAGTTCATTTTTAACATTGCAATAAAAAGAACACACTAGAAAACATTTCTAACACCAACTGTAAAATTTATCCACTCAAATTCATTCTGTTTCTCATCTGGCCACGCAAAGCTAACATTTCAAGCCAGGATAGCAAGCTATTACTAGTAACCTAATAATAATTCTAGCTATGTGTAGATAGAACTAGCTTTGTTTATCCACTGGAGCGACAGCGCAATTTAAAACTTTTTTCTATGATTGTTTTAGACTTTTTGGTGATCATTTTAAATATTTTCCGCCCACATCAAAAAAATCATACCTCCGAATATTAATATGGAGACATACAATCTGTTCATAGTTCTATATAGCCAATGAATTCACCTATCTTTTGTTGATTCGTAGGATTTATAAAATACATATAGATATAAAATCGTAGAGTTGTACTTAATTACTTAGAAATAAGGGAAAATTTGCCAAAATTGGCAGCAAAGCAAACTGAGGTGTTTTAAATAGTGCCATATTGTGGCAAAAAGCACTCCAGCGGTTAAAACATAATAAGCTAGTGAGGAAGCTAGTAAGCTATCGTCTCGAACCAAGATAGTTTAACAGGATGTGGTTCTATTTTCTGAGCTACTAGCACTCTTTTGCCACCGAAGTTACTATCCTGGCTTTGCATTTAGCTACGTGTGGCCACCTGAAGCTAGTACTTGATCGGCTAGTGTACGACGTGCTGTACTTTTTCTGACACACAATACACTTCTGTGCAAAAATGTCAAAACTAAGTAACAAGGTTAATTTAAAGTTTGTACATTGCGATAAAGAATGTCTGTGGAACGCTAGTAATCAATCTTATTAAGAAAAATCTATGCATAGTTCACTACATACTACAAAAAAATTGTGCTGAATTAATGACAATCGGCATAATAATGGCTACCAAAGGTAATAAAAATAAAATTGTCCCTGGTCTTGTCCAAACACGTTTTTCTAGTAATTCTTCTAATAATTAGAAAAATGCAACTTGGCACAGTTTCCGAAGAAATTGTTGAGTTTTGTGTTTTCATCTAAGTAAGCTGTTCATTTTTCTTTACGGACCATTACCCTAGTCACTGATACTAGCTTAAAATTTCCTAGCACTTGGTTAACTGCTCTAGCTTGTGCCAATCTAGCAGAGTAAGCCAGGATATTGCCAGGATAGGATGCCAGCATACTAGCTTGCTATCCTGGCTTGAAGTACTAGCATCGTGTGGCACGGGCATTAGTGTTGCTAAGGATGTCACTGTCAGAAGTTTATACATATAACTACATCAACACACACAATCCTAAGTATGTTTTGTTTGTATCTAATCTAATTGCAACTTGTAATTTATGAGGTGGTTCTTGGAAGAAGGTTGGTTTCATGTTTCAAATTTCAATATAAACATTATTGAAATATTGACTTCATTATGCATGTTAGAAAGGCCGTGAAGATCCCATACTATATCTTTATTGGTAAGTGAAAACCATCATTGAATTCACTTGGTGTTTGTAAAGTTGTGAAGAAAAATAAAAATATTAATTTTCTAAAAATATTGATATGCATGGCTGGACCGAACAATGCATGGACTCGATCGTATAAAATTTCTCTTTTGTAAGTTACTAACATTATTAATTTTATCTTATTATTAAAAAAAAATTAACTTAATTAATTGAATATTTTCTTTTTTTTAAGAGTTTTATTAAATGTACATTTGTTACTTAAATTAAATTTTTCCGCGACCGGTTTCGATACAACCGTATCATTCACGAGCAGAATTAAAACTTTTAATTCTGCTCGTGAATGATACGGTTGTATCGAAACCGGTCGCGGAAAAATTTAATTTAAGTAACAAATGTACATTTAATAAAACTCTTAAAAAAAACAAAATGTCTAGAAATTGTTACATAGTTAATGCCCAAGAAATACAAATAATTGAATATTGTTACAGAACTTACCTTTTAGGTTTTATTGAAATGTCAGTTATTTGCAAAGATATTGAAATATTAGGGATGTGCTATCGGCAATTTTTATTGGGTGAGACTGTGCTTCCTGGTGTCGCTGATATTGCTAACCAATACTAAAGCGCACCTTAAAAAAATCAGCTAAATGAACGAATTCTTTCCGTATTTAAACTATTCCCGTTCAACGTATTCAAACTATTCAGACGGTAGTCCGCCGACCATCAGGCGGCCATCATAGCAAATCTCTTGTATTTCAATATCTTTGGATATTTGTCATAGTTCCCGAACACAACTGCGGATCGTCGACAAACAACACCACAACCTCTGTAGTTGTGGGTTTGAACCCCGAAATGCGCAAATAAATTTTATTTCATTTACATATGTTATTTCACAATTTAAATTATATAAAATAATTTATAGTATATTTGCTGCACGTTCCAGAGTGAAAGGTACTTTCAGTAACGCCCTGGTGTAAGACCGCCATTCAGAATCGAAACGTTGCTTGAAATAGCTTTCGCTATTTTTGGTGACCAGATCAAAATAGCCAGGTACTTCACAACCTTCCTCTTCTTCGTCTCCTTCTCTTCGCTGCTCCCTTCCTACCCTATTGCGGATGCTATAGTCCCACTGGTTACGAGCAGTTAGGAGTTTTGTGGGATATTTACATAAAAAGTAACAGTTCACGTTGACTAAATTAAGCATTAATCTTTTCACCGCGGCGGCTGACTAAAGTCATTTCATCAAGTGGCTCACACCGCGCGGCGGCTGACTTCAGTCATTTTCAAGTTTCGACTTCGTTTTCTAAGCACATGTATGCCGTATAAGATCGAAATTCATATTAAAAATAAGAATATTCATTTGTGGTGCGACCTCTCTGAGAATGTTTATCAACTACTTCATTGTTTATCTTGGTAAATGAATAAAACCGAGAGCGCGGCCCCAGCCGCCAGTCACAGTTTTGAAAATGCGCGCGAATCTGATTGTCTCTTTCGAGCGGACCCCGTAGCGTATTAGTAATAATACTTGTGCGTCGATATCCACTTTGAAATCTACTTTATTTTTGTGTACATAATTATTTAATTGTTGTATTATTTAAAAATTGACTAATTCAATTTTAAAAACATCTTGTTTTGTGTGTTTACGTATGAATTTTAAAACCTTGGCTTATCTGAAATTGATATTGAAGCAATGTTAGATTCGGAAAGTGTTTTTGAAATAAGTGATGACTGATGACGATACAGATATTGTTTTTGTTGGGCATTATGAAAGTTATGTCTCAATCCCGTCAGTTCAGCCAACAACTTCTTCTGCCGAACCTTTGACTTTCCCATCTCAACCTAGCCGGCCCTCTAAATTCAGAAACCTATTCGTAATAAATTCGCAAAAATACTGAATATTTTCTGCGTAAACCAAATATTTGCGGTTGATTGCCGCCGTGACCGGTTCTTAAAACTTAGATATTCGTAGTAAATTTTGTAAAAATACAATATATTTCCACGTAAATCGAAATTTCCGAAACCGAATCCCATCTCGGCCGCCCCACCAAATTTAGATACCTATTTGAAATAAATTCACAAAAATACCATATTTCCGCGAAAATCGAAATATCGCACCGGATTTCCTTTGCAGGCGGCCATTCTAATTCGGGAATTAGAAGTAAATTCGTAAAAATACAAAATATTTCTGCGTAAATCGAAATTTCGCAGCCGAATCACGTCGTGGCTGGCCCTCTAAATTTAGATACCCGTTTGATTCACAGAAAATACGATATTTCCGCGTAAATCGAAATTTCGCGGCAGATTTCCGTTGCAGGCGTCCATTCTAATTAAGATGTTCATAGTATTCGTAAAAATACCCACCATTTCTGTTTAAATCAAACATTTGTGGCCGTTTCCATAGAGGCCGGCCCTGTGAATTCAGATATTTCGAGTAAATTTGTAAAAATACAGTAAATTTCCTCGAAAATAGAAATTCGCGGCCGATTTCCGCCGCAGCCGGCTCTTTAAATCCATATAATCTAAGTAAATTCGTAAAAATACGGCATTCCGGTATAAACCAATTTAGATTTATAAAATAATAATACGAATTAGGTCGATATCAACCGCATAAATTAACGTTTTACGGCGATTTACTGCCGTAAAATGTCGATCTTATTAATGCAAATTTATCAGTGAAAACAATATAAAATAATTTCACAACATAAATATCAATAAAATGTTAACTATAGAAGTATCTATAAACTAAAACCATAGCATCTTTTAAAATTCGATAAAATTAAAATTGATAACGTTATTATAAAGCTCTGCAAGTATTTTAGTGTGTATTTTTGTTACAGCTGTTTCAGTTTACAGTTTGAAAATGGTTTTGTAAACATTATAACATTATCAAATTAAATTTTAATTAAATTAAAAAAAAAAAAAAAAACAAAAAATTAAATGGAGTTTTACGAATTAAACACAAAAACAATTAATAAAAATAGAGCATCGGCGCAGTGGCCCTTCTTGACGCGTCTCGTATTTCACTACACGAGCAAGTAGGTAGCTATATGTTACGTCATACGTTGCTAGAAGCGGCCATGTTAGAGATTGCTTTGTTTGTTGATATTCACGGCGTGTTTATATTAACGCAATTATAACGTTATCTTCATTTCAGTTGATCTCAAATTAATGTTTATTGATACTTCGATATTGGAGGATGATGTTATCAAGATTTATTAATGTTTTTAGGATTAATCCAGACAATGATTTTGTTTTCTAAAAGGGTCTATGTAAAAATGACATTCGAAAAAGAAAGTGCCGCGTGGGGACGACTGCTTAGGTATATTTTTTTAGCGGTTAAAAGGTTAACTATTGTTTGTTCGATTGTGATTAATTTTTTGGTTAATAACGCTTTTTTTTATTTTTATTTTTTATATGAATACCGCACAAGAGTCCCGTCTGGAGCCAGTGGGACTATACCATCCCCAATTGGGGTATGTTGTGAGGCTGAAGGTAGTGGGGAGGGGAAGGAGATAGGGAAGAGGAAGGTGGGGAAGTACCCGGCTATTCAGATCTGGTCACCAAACACGGCTAATGCCATTTCAAGCAACGTTTCAATTCTGAATGGTGGTCTTACACCAGGGCGATACTGAGAGTATCTTCCACTCTGGAACGTGCCGCAAATATACCATATATTATTTTAAATGAATAAATTGTGAAATAACACAAATTAATCAAAATTTATTTGTCACGCCGGGATTCGATCCGGCGACCTTCGGCGTGCGAGTCAAGAGCCTTACCGCTGGACTTCTCCGGCCGTCGTTGTGTTGTGGCATTAACTATTTAATTAAATCATATATGTTTCTTCGTTGGAGATCTGCAGTTGTGTTCGAGAATGATGACAAATAATAACCTACGTTATCGATAAAACCCTTGTAATTCAAAGGTCTGTCTCTCCCTGTAAAATTGATTGCTTAGCCCTCTGTTAGACCAATTCATTTTTATTACAGACCTGCTGATCTATTTATGGACCTTCAATTTTGTATAATGAAATCAAATAATGCTCAAATACTTGTATCTAGCTTGTGTATTTTATTTCAATTATATAATTCCATCCACGGAATTTGAAAACAGATTTGTTAGAATACTTTTGTGTGACGAGGTAACCATTACTCAATGTGAAATATTTAAAAAAGTATAGAAGAGACATGTAAAACCACCAAAATTTTGACGCTGTCAAATTTTCAACATTTAATTTTTATTTTATATTGAGGGAGGAGTCTGGTCTAGCTGAGTATTTTTTTAAAGATTTTTTCAAAGAAAAAAATTATTTTCGCTCATGAAACTTTTGTTACATGTAAAGGTACAGTTGAACAAGAAAAAACTTTATTAAAAGTTTGATTTGAATATTTATGTATGTAAATAGAAATAGCGGAGGGTCTGACCGGCCGAGCGATTTTATATCCTTTGTGGGATCGTTATCAAGATAACGGACGTGATCTCCTGTCAGATTTGTGTGATTTATTTGCCTTTTCTATGTACAACGTAGATTAAATGAATAAATAATCATAGACACTTGCAGGAATTCGTGTTTAAAACGATTTAAACTAAAATATGTGTTAGTAAATGTGTAAAAATCACACAAATCTGACAGATCACGTCCATTGTCTCGATAACGATCCCACAAAAGATATAGAATCGCTCGGCAGATTGGCTGGAATCCTTGGTAAGCTTTTGAAACATGAATTTAAAAAAAAAATTGCTATAGTATGAACGTAGAATGCGCATGAAGCACAGCAAAAAAGTTGTAAAACAGTTTGCAAAAATTCATGAAAAAAATCGACCTCAATTTTGCAATAACTTTGTCCTATAATAATATTTTTTGATTAGTCGAGGTTCGTCCACATATAAATTGAATTTTCTTTAATTTTAACTTTGAATGAAGTGAATCGGATGAAAATTCGATGAGCTACGATTGTAACCAACTTGAATAACGTGGTTTTGAGAAAAACGCGTTTGAAGTTTTCACTTGTAACCGGGCCTTTATGTTTATTGGTCTACCTGCTTGGCGCGCACCACTCCTAACTATATTTCAAGGTCGAATTTGATTTCATAACTTTCTCCATGTGTACAGGAAGATTTTTAGGCAACAAAAAAAGTTGTTTTTGGATCGGCTGGACCAGACTCTCCCCTTAACTCGCCTATTACATATGTCTTCTTTGCGGATGCTGTGTGGAGGGTCTTCTGAAAGGAATGAGTGAATCTAGGTTTTGAAGAGACTAAATAAACTTTCGGGTCACCTTGAAGAAAAAATATTATTTAATTAGAAAGACTCTTCCAATTCGCTTGATTATCTATAGAAGACCCCCACTCCCAACATCGCTTCTTCCACAGCGATAGAGGTACATTATGTATTTATTTACCATTTATTCCGTCTTGTCAATTAAGATCTTAAATTATGTCTCCAATATACTGCCCTTGAATATTTTCGCATCAAATACCAGGCACCCTGTTTATTTTGAACACAATAACTTTTGTTTGCTGCTCCATTAATTTTATAATTTACATTAAAATTTGGATGAGAAATGTACATATTTATATATTTTCAATTATATAATCCTAATAAATCACTTACTTATACAAGAGAATTAGTATTTTAAGTAAAATATATACTATCTAAAATATATACACAAAAAAATGTATTCTATCAAAAAATATATTGTTCGAAGTTAATAAAGATGGAAAGAAAATGTTATCAAATTAGAAATGTTACAAATAAGAACAGAGCCCTAGAAATTAAAAATCTCACTTATATTGCAATAAGAAAAATCGAATTCCTGCACAAAAATATTTTTAGAAGTTAAAAAACACCGCTGTTATTTATGATAAAAAGCTTAGAAAAGTTAATAGTATAGAATAAGACACCGATAATAAAAAGACAATGGTCGCAACTGGCACTCGAACCTCGAACCCATCTACTCTCACCAGGATCAACACTCTACCGATTGAAGACCTAATTAAATTGGGTCATTTTTATCGATCTCGTATTAAACTCGTAATGAGTTCTTTTTATTTTGTGATGCCTTCCACAAGAGCCCAACTACTCGGAGCCAGTGGAATTTGGGGCACTTTGTGAATTTAAAGGTATTGGGGAGAGGAAGGTTACATTAAGAAGTTGTTTGCTATTTAGATCTAGACATTAATAGCTAAAGCCATTTAAAGCAACCTTTCAATTCTGATGAATTACTAAGGACGGATCGTTTCACAGATTTTGAACAATCATCAAACTTCAAAGTTAAATTTTAAGTTCTTTTATTATTTCGTAAGCGTCGATGACACTGAGCGAGTTTACAAGTTACTATCCACTAAGTTTAAAAGCGTTTAAATTGGCGAATGAGATTGTCGTGATGACACACAAAACAGTCCACTCGCTCAGTAGCGTAGGAATCTGAGCTTGCAGTTGCGCTGCTAGCGCCAGTAGCGAGAATAACGACGCCTGCGTGAATTAATTCTGTCAGATGTTTGACAGTCAAAATCAGCTGTTTATTGGCAGCCTTTTTGAAAACATAATTAACCAATCACGAGTAAGCGTGTGGCGAATAAAGTTGACCACCTTTCAACTCTTTTCGTAGATAGTCAACAATCTGCTAGTTAGCAAGTAACACGATGACACTGAGCTCAGTGTCATCGACGGTTATTGTGCAGTTATTAAAAAAAACTGAAAAAATAGCAGAAGTCGAATAGATACTTTCTAGAACTTGAAAATTAACTTTGAAATTTAATGAATTGTTCACATTCTATGGATGAAAACCTTCATCATGAATCATTCTATCTATTAGTTCATGAAAATCCATTGTGTAGTAAAAGATCTAAGCGCACAGACAGTGAGAGCGACTTCATTTAATACTATGTAAAAATGAATACTTGGACTTTGGTTGAATCATAGAATTCGCTACTTTTATGTATAGGTGAGAGAAGGGCTGTTAAAAAAAAAGATGTTCCCTAGCATTTGTAGTCAGTCCTGAGACAAACGGCGCCTGGAGTTAGTAAAAACCTCAAAGGTCCTGTATTAGGTGTTAGGTGTTATCGGTGGCTTCTTGATTCCTTGGCAGCTTGGCAAGTTGGCGCGCGGAGCGGAATGCTCCATTTGCGCCTGCACTGGGCCGGTCCTGTTTCTAGTCAGAACCAGAATTCTTTTCATGTTGCACTAGTCATAATTGTGTGTTTAGGCACTTCGCTCATAGAGAAACCGACCAACTAAAACTGGTCGGCAACTTAAAAAAGCTTCTCTCATGGTGCAACAAAAATCAACGATTTCAGTAATTATATCAGCTGATTTAACAAAAATATTATTTATTAATTATCAACCCAGCAATTTATCAATTACCAACTTTAATATATAATAAAAATAATTAATAATTTATCAGCTACTGAACAAAATGGATATTTTCCTACTTGGGCGTATTGCAAATTACTCGAAAACTGACAGGTCGTGAGGCGCAACCATGTCAAACTGGCAACTGAAACGCGTTGTTTTGCCATAGACAACTGTTCTTTGTGAAGTTGCCTGTGTGCGAACCACCATTGAAATTGGCAAGCCGCTATCCCGTGGATAGCGACTTGAGTTGCCAACTGTGTTTTTTTTCAGTTGCCCCTTGAGCGGATGGACTTAGTTTCCTATTACAAACTCCATAAAAGACAACTGAATGAAAATAAAATGTTTAGATATCATTCTGTTTAGACTTTTAATAGGTAGTTTTCAATTCGGCTTTTGGCAAAACTGTTTGATCTGCTATTATGAATTATTGTTGTTAGGAAGTAAGTAGTATTGTTGAATAAAAGTAAATCAGAAAGAATTATTAGTACCAACAACAGATAATAGAATAGCAATCCAGGGAAATATGGCATGGAAGCGTGCCAATCGTCGCCAAGCGTCCATCAAACTGCAAGGACTATTAAGAGGAAGCGCCGTCTTTTTCATACAAAACTTAATTTTGGATTTGAAGTCAAAATACCCAACACAATTGAATAATTATTTTTTTAAACAAAAGGTATAACAAATGTCCAGTAAGAATATGTGCTACTTTATTTATGTATGTTTTAAATTAATTTTTTTTAAAATTTGTTTTAAATTATAAATTTTTTGCGAGTTAATTATACCTAATTATAAAAAAAATAATCTTACCCTCTCTACTTTGTCAATATAATTAAAACAAAAATAAAAATGTTTTCTTGGGTAGAGATTTTAATTTAAGTACTTCAATTTTGTATTCCAACGTAAATCGGTAATTTATAACAATTTTTTTTTTTAAAGATTTTTTTTAATAATTTAATTTTCTTATTAGAATCTCGATGAAACGAAAAAGCGACAATAAAAAGAGACAAATGCATACATCTACAGGATTTAGCCTACAAGAGAATGTCTCTTCTTTGTGTGGTGCTTCGTAGCCTTCTCACTCTTGTCTACTTTAGTTTTCTGAAGGTTTCAAATTTGCTCTAAAATCAAGAAAAAACGATTTCTTATAAGCTTATATTTTATAATTTAGAACACAAATAAATAATATAGCACGTATCCATACTATACTAGATATTTGATATACCTTTTGATTAAAAAATAATTACTCAATTTAGTTGGGTATTTTGGCCTCAAATCCAAAATTAAGTTTGATATGAAAAATATGCCGTTACCCTTAAAGCGGACGAGCCGATGAAAGTTTATGTCTTTGGAGTGTGTAGGTAGAAACAATGGCGGGGCGCCGCTGTGCGTAGACGCGATTTGAAGTAGTAACGGTGAATAATGATGGCGACACTTTTGTGCGTGGGATTTAATTTATCTCTTCGTCAAACAGACGTAGTGTCATTTTGTTCCACTAGGTGCTAGAGTTGAGTGGTTTTCAGTCCATCTCCCTTTTTTCAATTATCAACACATGGGTGTTAAAGAATCCAAAATTTCTGTTTTCGTGTACAGACTACGCTTTTGAGTAAGAATCCTAAATTTCAGTTGGTTTGGTGCCATAGGGCCTGCGAAAACTGCTTTTGAAGTTTGCATGTTTGCGATTGCCTCATCTCGGGAGATGATTGGAACCTTAAGTTACTATGACTTTTTTATTGTAATATAAAGAATATGAGTTACACTTATACATATATATTTTACAAAATATTATATTTAAGGTCATCATCGGTCACGTATGTATTTATTTAACGGGCTCTGTACTTATGAATATTTACTCACGTATTGGATACAAATATTTTGGCAAGTCGCTTAGTGTTGGGTATTTGTGTGCAGATAATTGAATAAATCGATGAAAAATCCAACAATGTTGTTTTATTTTATTTCATTATGAAGAGAAAAGGAAAGAGGAAGGTTGCGAAGTATATATATCGATCGAGTGAGTATGCGGTTATATGACGTAAAAGTGTACCCTCTATCAGATTACTCACAAATACCACCAAATCCATTATAGTGCAGAAAAACTTGCAGTTGGTCTGTCTGTATAAATAAAAATGAATCGCCGAAATGTATGTACACGCATAACTTTCGAACGACTGCACCAAATTGGATAATCATTTTTTTTAATGTTCGTTATTATCAGGACAAGGTTTGTATAAAATTACTTGTGAGCTCTGGCATTATAAAATTTGTATAAAAAATCGCAATAAGTGGCACACAAGCTGTTTGAAAACTGAATGTACCTACCTGAATGTATGGAATGTGGGAGGGGGGAGGGGAACTCGGAAGCTCGGGGGAAGGGGGGAGTGGAGTGGGGAGAGGGAAGGTGGAAGAGGCGATGTGGGAATGCGAGAGGAGAAGGGGACGATGGAAAGGAAGGGAAGGCGGAAGGGGAGGCGGAAGGGGAATGGAACGAATGGGAAAGGACACGCAGGGAGAAACAATTTCTTTATTGAATGGCATAGCATCACACGCCGGGAACCATCATGAGAACCCAATTGGAAAACACTTTAAACATTTTTGATTATGCTAATGATTCTGATATTTTTTGTATGCCTCTACTGAAGTATAAAGCTGTAAAAATAACAATTGAGCAGTACATATTTTAACAAGGTCACTGTATAATAGGTTTTTTCTGTTTGTTTCTTCTTCACCGCTTTCATTAACTTTGTGTTAATATGTATTATTTTTCTTTTGGTTTGTTTATAATTAATATGTATTATTTTTCTTTTGGTTTACTTACAAGTAATCTTATAATTTTACATTTCTTTCTTTTTTCTATATTGAAAAAAAAAATGTACGTAAAGGGCACTTGTGCATAATTATAAATAATTAATAATAATTAAATTAATAAATAATTAAATTGTGCATACATTATAAATAAATAAATATTTTTGGTTAGTAAGTAAGATAAAGTTTTTTGGCGATGATTATTTGATTTGTGTTCCAAATCGGTCATTTGTAAATTTACGCCTATCAAAATGTTTCTGTCATTTGACTATCCTAGAACGGGGGGAGACCTTCCTAGTTGGACAGTCAAAGCCTCTCTGTACTGTATTCTTGGTAACAAAAACAAACAAACAAATAAATAAATAAAAAATATAAAATAATCAAAATTCTTATTGACATTTTTTCAAATGGGTTGGTGTTTGAAAACTTCAACGGTTCGTTTTCAAATGGGCTGGTGTTTGAAAACTTCAACAGTTCGTTTTCAAATGGGCTGGTGTTTGAAAACTTCAACGGTTCGTTTTCAAATGGGCTGGTGTTTGAAAACTTCAACGGTTCGTTTTCAAATGGGCTGGTGTTTGAAAACTTCAACGGTTCGTTTTTAAAATAACAGAGGGCGCCTCTTCCGCTTACAATAATTCGAAACTGTACAGACATTAGCATAATACTATCAGATATTAATGTTGTCTGGGTCGCTAGTAGCATATTTTTCAAAGTGTCATATTAATGTACCGGACCATTATGCCTCCGGGTGTTATTTTACAGCATATAAGTAAAACCCAGACACGCGTAAATAATATTTGATACATGGTGAGCATTCGAATAAGTATTGCTTTCTTCATTATCTCAAAACTAAGTATTTGGAGATGTGTGACTAATCAACTGGACTTTCGATATCTGGATGTTCAGATATTGTCACAAAAGGTGAAAGCTGAAACCAATCAATCTGAGATGATTCAAAAAGCAAAAAACCTTGATATTTTTTTCAGAAGGGCGTTCGGTAAGTGGCGCTGGTGAGGAGAGGGGATGCCTTTTTTTGGTATTGGGTCGTAAGTAATTGAAAAATGAATTTTTAGAGGAGAGTGAAAACACAATATTGTGTCGTTCATTGTAAAAGTGAAGTATCTGACCTGTCTGTAGGAAAAAAATACAAGCATTCATTCAATGTTTTCTATGTTTATTGTTTCATACAAATCAAAAAAAAAAAATTTCTTGTAACTTGATACAAATAGTTGTGATACCATTAACCCTTAATTTACCCGGTAGGTCCCTGGGACTCCATTGAAAACTTTCAGCGCTCATAAAACCATTCGTTTTTGGAATTACAAATTGTGCGTTCCAGAACCTTCACGCAGTGACGCGATGGTGACGCGCCAAACGCGAGGGAGAGCGGACGCCGATGTGCGCGACTACGATTGGTAAGAATCATGCTGATGGGGTCCGTGGGACACCACTAGCGTGATTACTTTTTTTTTTGTTCGAACCATGTTCTTTTGTTGACTTTTTATAAGAATTGATTATGTTTTTGTTATATTTCTTTAAGAATTACTTTGAAAAATTGTTTAGTTTTGAAATGTTGAGACTAGAAGTTTGGTTCGTAATTTCGCTACAAAAAGTGCTATATTTTAGAAGTTCCTTAATAAAAGGCTGTGATTCAATAATTTTAAGTAAAAACCTATGCCATTGTAAAAACAAATATGTAATAAATAAATATAACTAGCATTTCATTAAAAAAAGTGTTTATTTCATGTATAATTTACGATTTTATTTCCGGGAGTACTGGGGACTCCACCAAGTAAGTTGTGTATGTATAAGGTCACCGGGTAAATCAAGGGTTAAGCAAGAAAAAAGGGGTTTAAAAAATATGGAGTTACACCACTTTTACAATGAACGACACAATTTTGAGACAGGAAAATGAAGGTGAACCTCCAAATAATATTTATTTATATTAATATTGATTACTAATGTACATACTCAATAAATGAAAATAAACGAAGTTTCCCTTCCTGTTCCTGCTTGTATTTTTTTTTCATTCTCGTGTAATAATTCAATTTTTCGCATTGGAGGTATCGCCCAGCGACGATATTTGTACAAATATATTTGTACATAATTATATTTCTGTAATTAATAGTTTTTAAAAAATCTAATAAAGATTAAAAATACATTCGACAAAACTCGAATAAATGTAATATGTATACATATAAAAAAAATCAGTAAATATATATTTTTTACCTCCCTTAAAAGTCGCTTATTTGGGACAAAATGTTTGGTCCCGATGTATCCCAATTAAGTGGAATCGACTGTGTTTAGACCACATTGTAAATTAACTAGGTATGCGCAAAATTCAATGGGACGTTTCTGCAAAGCTTTCAATACCTTATGAGATGCCATTTTTTCACAATAATAAAAAAAAATGATCCAAGAAATCAGCACCCAACAATAGGCTGTGTTTTGACAAAACTTTATTCGACACGACATGCAAAGTTACTGGAAAATAATACCCATCGACATTCATAATTTTTGTAAATTCACCCCAAGTTTCATTACCAGCGGAACCCAACCATTTGAATTGTTGAAACTTACGATTACCTAAAGGTGGTGATCCTAGTCTAGCATACCCATCTGATCTTATAAACTTAAGATCACTACCTGTATACACTAATGATATAAACTTACAGTCCTCTATAGACACTTCCTTCATATATTTTTTCTTCTCGGGTCTTGAAACAACGTATGTTTCTTTTTTCTTTTCCTTACACTCTGCTGCAATGTGTCCTTACTCGTTACACTTGAAACACTTGACATCTTAATCTTTTTCCGGACACTTAGCACTTAAATGTTCTTCACTTCCGCAATTATAACACCGTCGCCTTTCACCGCCTGTCTTTTTGGGCTGATTTTGCCCTTCGCGTTTTCCCTTATAGTCTATGCGTTCCACTTTCATATCTCTCTTCATCGCTTCGTACTGTTTAAAACGCTCCTTGAGTTGCTGTAGGTTTCTAGCCCCATAAAGAACAGCTTTAGTTGTCACTTCGTCTGGAATTCCTTGAATAATATACTCTATCAGCGATTGAGTATCCATTTTTCCCTGAGCTGAGATCTCTCGCATTTTGTACATATACTGCTGCAGTGTTTCATCGGGCTTCTTTTTTCTCTGCGTGAGCTCTCTATGTATTTGTTGATCGGTTACTTCATTCTCAAATTCGTCTTTGAGGGCTTTTTTGAATTTAGCCCATGTTTTAGTACACCTTTCTTGGCGCATGAATGCCAACGCTGAACCAGTTAGCAATTTCTTCCCGAATGCAACTTTATGAATGTCAGTCCATCCACACACTTCCGCCATTTCTTCAAAATCTTCAATCCATCGGCTAATACTCAGTAAATCGTCTCCACTGAATTTATCCAACGAATTCTCCATATCTTTGAGTAATAATAGGGTACGACTAGGCTCTGCTGCTCTGCGGTTTCGTCTGATAACGGGGGTTTCACGGTTTCTTTCGTCTTCAGAATCGTCTTCTTCGTCGTTAATACGGGGGACTGCCCCTGGGTCGTCGTTGTTGGCTGCATCGTCTCGGCCCCCAATGACTTCGTCTTTAACGTCTTCATCGTCTTCAGCTTCATCGTCATCCACTTCTTCGTCGTCATCGTCTTGTGCACCATGTTCCCGTTCTAACCTCAATGCTGCCATCAACCGTTGAAGAAGTTCCGGTTTTCTTCCTGATAACCTGAGACGTCGTCTTAGGAGTTTGTCTTTTATCTCAGGTACAGTCAGTCGGGCCACTTCCTCTTCAGTTAAAACTTCTGCATTGTCAGCCATTTCTTGCATTACGTTTTCACTTAATTTATTATTTATTTATTATAGGTAGATACAAAAGAAAGTACAAATAACATATTAGGAAGCTTTGCCTGTCCAACTAGGAAAGTATCCCGTTCCAGGACAGACAAATTGACAGGTTTAGTTCATATTATTCCAATAAATATACATACATAATTACATAACAAACAAAAAAAAAATAGAAAAAGTAACCTTGTAGCATACATTATTTTTTTTTATTAGTATCTATAGCAAAATTTGTACATAATGTATTTATAAATTATATTATATTAAGGTATTATAAAGTTTTTTTTTTCACAGTCCTCCTCACTAGGGTTTCCTGTTCTGAGGCGGCCTGTAGTTTTTCCACATTTGTATTTAGTATCCAGTTGTCTTTACATGGTCTTCAGTATGTTTGATAGTTCATTTTCACTTTGTTCTCTCAACCACATTTTTACCTTTGTTTTAAATTTATTTTTTTCTGTTATTTTTTTTTTTGAGTTGGTAGAGCGTTGTATAGTTTTGTCGCATTGAATTTCATATTTCTTTGTCCAAAAGATGTTTTCAAACTGGCTGTAGCTAGAATATTTTGGTTTATTGCCCTGGTTGTGTATCTATGTTGGACAGTGGAGTATTCCGATATGTTTTTTTAAATTTTAAATAAAATATTTTTTGCATATAGTTTTTGTATGTTTTAGACTTGAATGCTTTGAAACAATTCTTCTGTCGGAGTTCTAACCGGTAATTTCAAAATTGTCTTTAGTACTCCTTTTTGGGCTATATTGAGCCGGTCCATGTGAGTGCTCAAGGCAGATCCCCATCCAGTTAACCCGTACTCTATTTGTGATTGACATAAAGCGTAGTACACTTTCTTAATGTCGTTCATGTTGAGGATGTTACGGATGGCTCTAAAGAAGTAAATGTACCTGGTGAGTTTTTTTGTGATTACTTCAATGTATTATACTCGGATTTACCGAATTAACCTGGTAACGTATAATATATTTTTCGGTAAGTATTGAAAAGTACAAACCAGGTACCTGATAACAGGCGCGGATCCAGCCATCGAAAAAGGTTGTGGGCACATCCACCCGAAAATCGGCCAAGTGCGAGTCGGAATTCGAACTCGCTCATGAAGAATCATGATTCATGAACCAATTTTTAAATTTGATTATTTCCGTTTTTCCGCGCATCAGGAATGGAAATAATCATTGGAGGAATTCAGACCCGATTTCGTCCAATTAAATAGTCATACAGTTTCGATTAAATTCCAAACCAATTTCAACCAATAAATTAATATTTTTTATTTTTTCTAGTAGCCAGTAATAAAGTCAATATAGAGACACTAGACTGGGTAAATAGGTATCTCGAAGCTGTCTCAGGAGTCGTATGTATGACCAGCAAGTGAGATGCACCAGGTGAGACTTGACCTCTGGGAGGCCGCTTGTCACCCGGTGGCCACGAAAGTTATTAAAAAGAACATTATTTAAATTGCCTGGCCTTCCAAAAGTTCGGTTACCAATACTAGTACAACCACTGAACCGATTTTGATTTTTTTTCCATCTTCAAAGGATAGGTATGAGGTATTACATATATCACAGAATAGAAAAAGACAATAAAATTCGATCCAATTAAAAATGAAATGAAAATCGAAATGTTCAGTCGAGATGGCCTGAAATGCCCCATAAACATGTACTAATAATTTAATGAATGGGTTATTATTAAATTAGATGCATAGCTGCGAGGCCTGCGAGAGTAGCTGTAGGATTTAATTTAAAAAATAGGTATGTACTTAGTTGGGGCCGTTCAAGTATTACGTAACAATTTGCGCGGTGGGAGGGGGGGGGGGGGGAGGGGGTGTCTTTTAAAACGTTACTATGCGTCACCATGTTTTTTTTAAATTTAAATAAAAACCTGTTAAATACGTATGAACACATCAAGCACGCCAGCAACACTATTGTCAGCTTTCTATTTTGAATTCCTTTCTATTTTGAATTCCTATTTTGAACTTCTTCAGTGTTCAAAGTAACTAAATTCCTTAAAAACGTAAACTTACTATAAAATTTTCCCATTTTTCTTCACTGTGGGTAAATATATGTCTTTTTAGATATCCCTTTGTAGCACATGCAGTCGGGACATGAAAAAGGTTTTTTCCCACTGTTGATAAACGAATTGATGTTTAAGACTTCCATTTGAAGAACATGAATAGTTGCAGTCAGGACACGAAAAAGGTTTCTCTCCACTGTGAATCAGCGAGTGCGTTCTTGGAACTCCCTTTTGAGAACATGAATAGTGGCAATCGGGAAAGGAAAAATATTTTTCTCCTCTGTGGGTAAATATTTGACGTTTCAGTTGTTTTTTTGTAGAGCATGTATATTTGCAGTCAGGACACGAAAAATGTTTTTATCCACCATGGGAAAACATGCGATTTGTTTTATTTCTCTTCGTTGTACATGCATAGTTACACTCAGAACATAACAAAAGGTTTTCTCCATTGTGAATCGCGCTGTGGATTTTTAAATCTCCCTTCCGAGAACTTGAATGACAGCATTCGGGACAAGAAAATGTTTTCTATACGCTGTGGATAAACATGAGATTTTTTTGGTGCCTCTTTGTAGAACATGAATAGTCGCAGTAGAAACATGTAAAAGGTTGTATGTCACTGAGAGTCAGTAAATGATTTCTAAGATGTTCCTTTGTACAACATGAATAATTGCAGTTGGGACATGAAAAAGGTTTTGACAACTGTGGGTAAACATGTGAATTTTTGGATACCGTTTTGTAGCGCGTGAATAGTTGCAGTCGGGCATGAAAAAGATTTTTCATCACCGTGAGTCAGCAAGTGCCGTGTAAGTTATTTTTTTCAGGAAGAAGAATAGTCATAATCAGTCAAGACATGAAAAAGGGTTTTCTCCACTGTTGGTATAAATGTTATTTTTAGATTTCTCTTCGAAGAACGTGAAGAGTAGCAGTCGGAATATGAAAAAGGTTTTTCTCTTCTGTGAATCATACCGTGGATTCTTAAATCTTCCTTTTGAGAACTTGTATAACTGCATTCGGAACATGAAAAAGGTTTTACTGAACTATGAGTCAGCTTATGAATCATAGTGGAGTAAAGTATTGCTCCACAGGGAAACCTTAGAAAAATTACTTTTCTCAGGGCCTCTTCAGTTTTTTTTTTTTTTTTTTTTTTTTACATGAACTCCACACAGGAGGCCATGAGGAAAATAATTTCCCTCAGGGCCTATGTCATATTTGAGGATGCTGTGTGGAGGGTTTTTTTTTAAGGAAAGGGAGGAGAGGAGAGTTCTGGGAAGGAAAAGGGTTTAAGGGGTGGGTAGGAATCTGGGGTTCAGTATGTCCTGGTCATCCGCCTCCAAGACCTAGACAAACCTCACCCCATGAACCCGGGCACCCCTGCTAAATCACCAAACGTAGCGAACCACTTGGGGTGACCTATGACAGAGGTGTTGGTTATCCAATAAAGATTCCCGGGGCGGCGGTACCAGTGGAGCTAATGTTAAAAAAAGTGTGTTGTAAAATCATGTAGGTATAGGTAAGGCAGTGTTAAATTGTGGAGATTCGGAAGGAATACAAGGCCGATAAAAATAATAACAATTTCCAAATTTTATAAATAACAACATGAATAAATAAAATAAACACTATACGCATGTCTGTAATGCAATACACATATCAGCCGGATCTGCCCTGATGATGGACACTGCAATGCTGTCCGAAACATAAAGAAGGAGGTAGCGCAACACGTCATAACACCCCAGAAACAAATAACGAAAATAATTTTGACCGTGAAAATCTAAAAAACGTACCCAATATACGCATGTATTGCGAGTTAGAAATCTCTTGTGTTATTTATTACCGCAAACGCGATAAAAAACAAGCAAAAAGGTATTTAAGCGACTTTCCTGTACTTAGCGTACCCAGAGACACGAAAAAGACTGATTCGCTCAGTGACTGCCGCCAGCGACAGTCGCTTCTGTGACAACAGATTTTTTCGCTCCCGAACCGCTCTGTCTGGCTCGTGTTTACACGGCCAGACACCTGCTATTTGTCAGCCGGCCGGACCCCGACCGGCTCACTGCTTAGGCCACCGCGCCGCCAACTGCCTTTTTCAAGGCAAAGAAGAACAAGAAGGACGACCTGGCCCCACCGAGAGAAGAAGCCCCCAAGAACACCCCCGCAATCCTAAAGCGGAAATATAGGACACCTGCCGTGCGGATGATTCCCGCGCGGCTCCTTTCTGCCACCCCAGAGGATATCACCACCTACCGAACAAAGACTGGGACCATCAAGGTCCCCAATTCCCAACCACTGCAGCCCCATCCCGCTGACCCAAGGACGAAGCCGGCAGCCATCCCCCTACCGCCCCCGAAGATGCCCGAGACCGCCACCGCAGCCGGGCCCAGCCGCCCTCCAGTAGGCCCAGCTTCAGGCTACGTTCCGCCCCCCAGATTCCAGCCCCATCAGGACATGGAGATGACAAGAGAGGAGGAAGGTTGGACGAGGCCGACCAACCCCATCAAGAGGCCAGGATCCCCGCAGGAACCCCGGGCGGTTGTTGTCGGCAACCGCTTCGGCAACTTGAAGGAGGTATCCGAAGGCGGCGGCGCGTCGCAGGCGAAACGCGCCAACACTAATTCATCTACTTCCTCCACAGGTACCACGGGCGCCGCCAGGAAGGACCGCGTCCCCCCAGTCGTGATGACCCTAGGGACCCTCTCGCACGGACAGGTCACCTCAGCGGTGCAGGGCCACATCGGGCACATGCGTTTCGAGATCCGGTACAGACCAGGGGGAAAGGTCAACATCCTCCTGCAGAGCATGGCGGATCACCGCGCCCTCACCAACGGGCTGCGAGCGGAAGCACGCGGCTTCCATACCTACACGGCGGAGGCAGACAAGATGAAGAAGGCAGTGATAAAGGGCCTGCCTAACGTGGCTACGGAGGAAATAGCCGAAGACCTTACGAGCCAAGGCTTCGCCCCCGTCAAGGTCACCAAGATGACGACCACCACGGCCGAGTACCCAATGTACTTGGTCCACTTCAACAAGGAAGTTAACATGGGCCAGCTGAGGGCGGCCGTCAAATACCTATGCCACTGCAGGATCCGCCTGCAAAAACATCGCAGCAACCACTTGCAGCACGGGACACAGTGCTACCGCTGCCAGAACTTCGGGCACGGGTCCCGCAACTGCTCACACACCGCAAGGTGTGTGAAATGCCTAGTGGAGCACGCCTCCGCCGAGTGCCCCAAGACCACCAGGGATGAGCCCGCCGCGTGCTGCAACTGCGGAGGCCCCCATCCCGCCAACTATAGGGGCTGCCCGAAGAGGGTGGCATACGTCGCCTCACTGCAACAACACCAGCGACAGCTCCGCCGGGAGGCGCCAGGAGGCAGGACAGAGGCGCCAGGAAGCAGGACACATCCTCATGCGCATCAGACGACGAGGAATGATGGACGCACCTGGGCCCAAGTAGCCGGAGGAGCCTCAGGCCCCCAACAGCGCGAGGAGCAGCCCCGCTCGCAGCCCCGCACGCAGCAGCCCGCAGGAGAGGCATACACCGGCGCAGGAGACGCACAACTGATGATGGCCCTGCTACAGGGATTGAGACGGGTGCAACCGCAGTTGGCCGCAGCCGGATCCAACGAGTTGGAGAGGGCATGGATCCTGATGGATCTCATCACGTCCACCATCAATGTCTAATCCCCAGATGGTGAACGTCCTCCTGTGGAATGCCCACAGCATCCGTTTTAAAATTGACGAATTGCTCGCTCTGGCAAACAATACTAACATTGACATTTTTCTCATTACAGAAACTCATCTTAAAACCGACATTCCCTTGAGAGTGCCCGGCTTCGAAGTACACCGAGACGACCGACCGGAGGGCGCAGGCGGAGGCACCGCCATATTCGTTCGTCAAACCATTACATCTACAAGAATCCCTACTCCGAAGTTGAAGCATACTGAAGCCACGATTATCGAAGTCACCATAGAGGATAGAGCGCATACCATCATCGCCGCCTACTGCAACCATCCCAACCTACTGGTTAGAGAAGATCTCGATAAATTACTTAATTTGCGCCCTATTGTCATTCTAGGAGGAGATCTGAACGCCAAGCACAATTATTGGAACAACTACAGAGGCAACGCGAATGGGAAAACGCTCTTTTCACATATGCAGACGCACAACTACACGATAATGGCGCCGGACAAACCGACTTACCACTCAGCACGCGCAATGTACCCAAGTACTCTGGATATCGTACTTGAGAAGAACGCCAAGACCATCTCGCCATTGCGCACGCTGGACGAACTATCGTCGGACCACCTGCCCGTGAGCTTCAGTATAGGAGGAACGACTTCAAGGAGCCCCAGAAAGCGGCGAAACTACAAGGACGCCGACTGGGAAGGATTCAAAAAAGAGATTAACGAACGGATACATCTCACGTCGGCAACTCTGCGCTCAAAGGAAGAGATCGACGAAGCCGCAAGCACTCTGACCGAAATCATCCAAATTGCACAAGACACTTTCATCCCCCTCAAA
Organism: Limnephilus rhombicus; assembly: GCA_929108145.2. Taxonomy (NCBI): domain Eukaryota; kingdom Metazoa; phylum Arthropoda; class Insecta; order Trichoptera; family Limnephilidae; genus Limnephilus; species Limnephilus rhombicus. Next base: position 8,945,897 of record OV815296.1, read on the forward strand.
GACGAACAGACATACACGATCAAGCTTCCCGAGCACGTCTTATCGCTCATTAAGGAGAAAAATCGCCTGCGACGCATCTACCATCACACGCGCGACGGCTACTTCAAAACGGCCTACAACACTCTACAGCGGGAAATCAAGCAGGAGATCACCGACCTCAGACGCGAACTTTGGACGAAGAAAGTTACGTCACTCACGCCAAAGGACAACAGCCTATGGAAAATGGCAAAAGCGCTGAGACACGAGGATCACGCGATTCCCCCGCTAGAGAAGCTAGACGGATCAGGGTTGGCACTTTCACTCGAAGAAAAAGCAAACGCGCTCGCCGATGGATTCGAGAGAGCCTACGCAGCCACGGACGGCCTATCGGACCCGGAAACGGATCGACTAGTAGAAGAGTCTCTAAGAAACCTCGAACAAGCCGAGCAGACGAACGCCGCCGATATTCACTTCAGCACACCGAGCGAAGTAGCCGTCATTATCAGGCGATTGAAGACAAATAAGGCGCCGGGAAGCGATCAAATACATAACATCCTACTGAAACATCTACCTCAGAAAGCCATCATCTTCATCACCAAGCTGTTCAATGCCTGCCTCACCATCGGACATTTCCCCGAGATCTGGAAAACGGCGACCGTGCTGCCCTTTTCCAAGCCAAATAAGGACAAGAAGCAGCCGACAAACTACCGGCCGATTAGCCTACTCTCCACGCTGAGCAAGGTATTTGAACAGGTGATACTCAACAGACTTTTACCACACCACGAAGACACTTTGCCAGACGAACAATTCGGATTCAGGAAAAGGCATTCCACCACCCATCAGCTATCCAGAGTAACGGAATTCATCGCGAGAAGATTCAACGAAAATCGCTACACCGCCGCTGCATTGCTAGACTTGGAAAAGGCATTTGACACCGTTTGGATCAAAGGGCTCCTGCACAAACTACACAGACTGAACACGCCCATATACCTAACGAGAGTGATACAAGAATACCTCAAGAACAGATCCTTCCAAGTCTTCATCAGGAACGCGCTGTCGACACTACGTGAGATTCCAAAAGGCGTGCCACAGGGAAGTCTACTGGGACCTCACCTCTTCAACATCTTCACGCACGACATCCCCCATGACGAGAGATGCAACCTTTCCATCTACGCAGACGACGTCAAACTTTACGTTTCCTCGACGCAAGCAGACATGGCAGCCATATACCTACAGAGGGCGCTCGACGCACTCGTAGAGTTCTACAAAAAATGGCGACTCAAACTGAACGAGGCGAAGACCGAAGTCATAATGTACTCGAGGAAAAATAAAATAAGAACACCAGACGTCAACATCGAAATGGGAGGACACGTCCTAGAATGGAAAGATGAGGTCGTCTACCTGGGCCTCACAATGGACTCACGTCTCAACTGGAAATCTCACGTAGCCAAGATGCACGTGAAAGCCAGAAAGGCAGTCGGCGCGATGAAGCCAATCTTCAACAGAAGAAGTCCGCTACTTCCCAGAACCAAACTCCTGATCTACTATTCGCTCATTCGACCGGTACTGACTCATGCTATCCCCGTGTGGGGCAGCATCTCTCACTCTGACCACACAAAACTACAGACTTTACAAAATCTCTGCATTAAAATCACTTACAACACAAGACTCAGAACAAACTTGAAAAGACTACATGCAAGAGAAGAAATACCGACCTTATTTGAATACACACACAGACTGACCGACCGATTTTACAAGTCACTTCAACATAGTAAAAATAAACTCATCAGAGAAATCGGTCAATACAATGCACCTAGCGATCTCCCTTTCAGGTACAAACACAGACTACCCAAACATATTCTGATGGACCTTAATCACATTTGGCACAATCCCGAATCAGACGCGGATGACTGAGCGATCGGTAGGTATTCCCAATCACCAGACCCCTCCCCACAACTTATGTCTATATATCTATGTATATATTTATATAATAATATTTATTTTATCTATATGTATGTAAGTTTATCCTAAAAATTCCCATAAAGTATATATCACATAAAAACAGACACCCACACCCATCACCACAAAATGCAGGATTTCATCTACTGAAATCACTGAAGGCCGCACAGTTTCATGTTGACTGTCGGCCGACTCCTCCCGGATAAGGTTTTTCATGGTTTCCTTATTCCCAAAGGCAAATGCGGAAGAGCTCCAAATAAAAGGACATGACCGACTCCTTCCCACTCCCAACATAACACAAACACACACGTATGTATATATTTACCATGCTTGATGCCGGTTGCTTTGTTGAGCTATGCAAAACATGCAATTTTAGTAGGGTTTTTACATAACAACTTTTCCCTACCGACAAAATACATGACCTCTAAGTCTATATTAGCCAGGTACTATTTTTAAATACCCACATGAGGTAAAAATTGCAAGGCGCATATGACGCCGTTCTATTTGTATAAAGAACATTAACTTTAAATTCAGTAAATTAAATGATTCATCTCCTCAAGATACATAAGAATCTAGTAAATGAAAAAAAAAAAAAAAAAAATTAGCGTACCCAGAGAGGAGATAAAAATGTACGACCAGGTCATACCGTGGCAAACACCGCCAAATATCTTGGAGTCACACTTGACAGACGACTAAATTGGAAACCACACATCAAAAACACACTGACCAAAGCAAAGAAAATATCCGGTTCTTTACACCCCTTACTAAATTCAAACACAAAGACATCAATTCGAAACAAACTGCTTGTATACAAAACACAAATCCGACCGACCATTGAGTACGCATCGCCCATATGGGCTACAGGCAACACCAAACGACTCGAATCGTACCAAAATGTCACACTTAGAAAATTTACAAAAAGTCCCTGGTTTGTCCGAAACTCTATCATAAACTCCGATACAAATGTCCCACCCCTGAAACAACATATGGTAGAATTGGCCAAAACTTTTTATGCAAAACTTCCTATACACCCAAATCCCAGTTTAGCTTGTCTCGGGCGTCTAAGACCCGACGAAAACCCGACCTTCCCCTATCCCGTCTCTATCACATTCCCCCCTTGAAGTGTGGACTCAAATAAAAAATAAAAAACGCAACCAAAAATACAAAAAATATAGTATTACAAAAAAAAAAAAAAAATCAACACAAATCAAAACTTATACAAAATCATAAATACCTACAGACCAAAAAAAAAAATAATAACAATACAAAAATATAGTATTAAAGCCCTACAAGATGCTGTAGGCAGCCCACACTTCGGGTAGAAAAAAACCATCCCCCAGGTACATTTACACCCCCAGTTCTCGAGAAATAGAGATTGAGTTCTCTGCACCTCGGTAATATCCAATATGATGCTACTTGCGCAACTTAATTGTGACTTTTAGGTAAACATCGTCACTTGGGTGTTACGTAACGCTTAGGGAGGGGGGTACAGAAAAACTACGGCGCGTTACATGGGGGGAGGGTGGGTGAAAATCTTCAAAATTGCGTTACGTAATACTTGAACGCCCCTTATTTATTAGTAGACGCCACAAAAACCTCTCAACAAACACACTTTTTGGTACCCACATCACACAAATAAACAATTAATCAATAAACAATGCAACAAGTGTTTTATTGCGTCATATGCAACTTCGTTTTATCATAAAACAAAGTCACAAATGATGATACATAGCGTAGGGCTTTGCATTAGAGCGGTAAAATATAAACAATTTCATTAAAATAACTTACATTATTTAACTTATATTAAGTATGTCGAAAAAATAATCAGAGCAATTTACCCAGACTAGCATTAACAAAAAACTTTAAAAAGTTAACTTTTTTTAGATTAGGTAAGGTTACTTATGTACATAAATATACCAAACCACCCACCCTATGTTTTACAGAACAAACAAACTATGCACCTGGCCAATATTCATCTCTTTTTTCCAATACAAGTATTCACGTGCTAAAAAAAACAAATATTTTGTTGTCAAAAATGTGACATAAGGTGTGAGCAAATCGTCTATGGCTCTTTGCTGCGTTCCGAATTACGTACGATTCACGATTGATTGTGTGTTTTATTTTTATTTTATTAAGGCGTAGCGTTTATTATCATCAGCCTATCGATCTCAATAGACCGTGAAAGTGTGACGTTACAAGTCTATTAGGGTTGTGGGCATGCCCACCAGGGCCGGTTTTAGCACTACCAGCGCCCTGGGCGAGATTTCCTCGGCGCCCCCTAACTGCAATTTCCATACGAAAAAATGCAATGGGTAGGTATAATGGAATAACCTTTTATTAAAAAAAGAAACTATTTATTTAAAAAAAAAAAAACAAAAAAAAAATATCACTTTTCTAGTCTTAAATAGAAAGACTTTTCTAGTCTTTCTATTAAAGACTAGAAAAGTGATTTTTTGAAAACCTAATAAAATTCTTTGATTAAGTTTTATCAAAATCGATGTTTTCAGCAATTTCATTTTCGATTGACAAGGTTGCCAAGTTTGTCAATTTAGATTGAGATATTGTCGATCACAGATAGATCTTGAATGTATTGTTTCATTGTTTGCTAGTTTTTTTTTATGAAATGAGAATTAGAGAAATGTCGCCCTGTATCATTCTTCGGATAATTATCAGTGTGAGTTTGCACTGGGCCACTAGTATATGATCAATTATTTTGCTATTTCGAATGAGTGGCCAAGTGACAGGATCCGCTATTTTTTTTTTACATTAACTCCACACAGGAGGCCCCGAGGAAAATAATTTCCCTCAGGGCTTATGTCATCTTTGAAGACGCTGTGTGGAGGGCCTTTTTGAGGAAAGGAAGGAGTGAACATGGGTCATGAAGAGACCCATGTTGTAGGAAGGAGGAAACACAGAGGCCGGCAAATCGTTCCACAGCCAAGCCGTTGAACTCAAGAACGAGTCATGGAAACGACCCGTTCTCATGTGACTAATTTCAACCGTGTACAAATGTTGGGCGCGTGTTTGGCGTGTTTCCCGACTACGCACCGGTGCCGAGGGGATCAATGACGCTAGTTCCTCAGAGCATCTTCCATTGTAATACCGGTAGAACAAGGACAGCATTCCCACCTGACGCCTATGCTCTAAAGATTGTAGTCCGTCTGTTAGGATGGGAGAATCTATCAAACGACCGCCCGTTTCTGCACATAGTCAAGGTTTTTTTTTTAGGTATTTTGGAGCTCCAGACCAGAGGTGGCTGCCAAATTCAACCGTGGGGCGCACTTTCGATTTGTACAGGGTTAGCAGTTGTGCACTATTAAAGTGCGGGCCCTATACAGTACGCCCAGTTTCTGAGAGGCTAACTTGACTCTGGTTTCGATGGAGCCCCCGTACCTGAGCTGGTCACTTAGAGTTACACCGAACATATCGAAGGAAGTCCTGTTCGGAAGATTGCTTCCGTTGAAGGATACTAGATTTTCATTTAGATCCCTTTTAGACGTTATCAAAAATTGACGAAGTCATTCCTACCACACTTCATTGAGTGCTGATATTGCTTCACAATGTTTTGATTTTTTTTTTTTTGATTTTATGGATTCTTTCGTAATCCTCTAACTAGCTAGGGCTTTGCAATACCCTTCATGTTTCTAGCTGACTAGTACTGCGGCTCATTTGGCCTTATTACTATTACCATCTGATGGTTGTATTTAATTGACTGAGTTTACGTTACATTATTGTGCTTTATGAGGAAAAATTCTTAATTGGATAAAAAACCTCATACAAATTCAAAGAAAAGGAAAAATATTAAGTTCTGAACTTTTTACTCAATTTTACTTTTTAATTTACTGAATGTAAATATTTCATTGCTTGTCCGTGTCCTCTGCTGTGGTCTGGTGTTATTTCGTCTTCTACCTGCGGGCATGAAAAACATAAAATATGGGGTTCATTTCATAGGCGGATTTACTCTACGCCTCTGGTTATGTAAGGAATGAATAAGGGTTTTAAGGAAAAAGGATACAACAGTACTCATGGAAACTGCATGATAAGGTGCTTAGGCATTCGATGCTTGTATTTGAAATTTAAGTCAGCTTTTTTGTTGTAATCACCCAGCCCTCTAATAAGCGGATTTTCTTGATTTAGTGTGTTGTAAAATTTGGTCGTCAAGTCGAAAGCATGTTCCTGAAGGGTAGGAATTTCTTCCTGTTCGTGTAGTCGTCTTAGGTTTGTATACATTGGTGTATCGTAGGCGATTTTTATACATTTGTTCTGAGTTACTTGTAGTTTATTGTATGTCGTGTGTGAGATGTTAGACCACACAGGGATTGCATATGTGAGGGATGGGCGAATTAGGCTGAGGTACAGATGTCTTTTCCTTCTTGTAGCTAGTGAGCTCTTTCTGTTGAAGATTGGGCTTACCGCGCCAATAGCTTTTTGCGTTTTTGACTTCGCAATGTCGAGATGTTTTTTCCAGTTTAGTCCTTGGTCCATGGTGAGTCCCAGGTACTTTACATCGGATTTCCATTCGAGTTCTTTCCCACCCATGAGAATTTTTATTTGCGGATTTTTTCGTTGGCGTCGGCGCGTAAATGTTATTGCCTCCGTTTTGGCTTCATTGAGTTTTAACCTCCACATTTTGTAATATTTAGCGAGCGTATCGAGTCCTTGTTGTACGTATTTCGCTGCTAGGTTGGGGTTTCTTGAGGTGGCATATACCGCCGCATCGTCTGCGTAGAATGCGCTTTTGCAATTCCCATTTAGAGGTGGGATGTCATGGGTATACAGGTTGAAAAAGTGTGGTCCGAGTAAGCTTCCCTGCGGGACTCCTTTAGGTATGTTCCTTTTTGTAGATAATGCATCGCCCACTTTGACAGTGAATGTTCGGTTTTCCAAGTACGACTGCGCAATCCTGATGATGTAGATTGGCGTGTTGGTTATGTACAATTTGTAAATGAGACCTTCCATCCAAACCGTGTCAAATGCTTTTTCAAGGTCCAGCAACGACATTACTGTGTAGCGATTAATGTTGAAGCCTCTGATTATGTGTTCTGTTACACGTGTGAGTTGGTGAATCGTGGAATGTTTTTTCCGAAAACCGAACTGTTCATCTGGTAGTGTCTTATGTAATTCATGATGCGGTAGATATCTGTTTAGGATCACTTGTTCGAGGACTTTGCTGAGCGTGGGCAATAAGCTTATTGGTCGGTAGTTTATCGGATTCGTTCGATCTTTATTAGGCTTGTGAAACGGCAGAACTATCGCATTTTTCCAAGATGCTGGGAAGTGGCCATTTAGTAAGCAGGCATTGTATATTTTAACGATGAATATTATCGCTCTCTGCGGAAGGTGTTTTAGCAGAATGTTGTTTATTTGATCTTCGCCTGGGGCCTTGTTTGATTTTAGGCACTTTATGATAAGGGCCACTTCCTTCGGGGTACATAGATTTATGTCCTCCGTATCTGTTTGCGTTCTTTGGTTTAATTCTTCAATCGTTTCCGCCACCAGATTATTTGTTTCCACGTCCTCCATTCCGTCTGTGGTCGCAAATGCTTTTTCGAATCCGTCTGCCAATGTGTTCGCTTTTTCTTCGTTTGTGAGTGCCAGGATTGTAGATTCTGGCCATTTGAGCGGCGGTATGCTATTGTCTTGATATCGAAGGGCTTTTGTCATTCTCCAAATTGAGTTATCTTTGGTACTTAGAGACTCCACTTTCTTTGACCATAGAGTATTTTTTAACTTCGCAATTTCTTCTTTTATTTCTCTACCGAGAGAATTTACCGCTATCTTGAAGCATCTCTCTCCGGTGTTATGGTGAATTCTGCGAAGTCTGTTTTTCTCTGTGATTAAGAATTTGATGTGTGGTGTGAGCTCCACTTGGAAGGGTTTAATTTTTTTATGTTTGATGAATTTATCTCTGGCTTGTTGTATGCTTTCAGTAAGTATCAACACTGCTTCCTCTATTTCCTCCCTTGTTGTGAGGGTCTCAGATGTTAGATAAATTTTTTCATTAATAAATTTCTTGAAACCCTTCCAATCGGCGTTTTTGTAGTCGAGTTGAGTCTTTATTATTCTGTCGTGTCTACCGCCTATTGAGAAGCTCACCGGTAGGTGGTCGGAAGAAAGTTTATCCTGCGTAATCAGGGGTGACACAGATGTTATGTTTTTTGCCAGTGCAATGTCGAGTGTGCTTGGGTATTTCGATCCCGGGGCATAGTGAGTCGGCCTGTCTGGTGCGAGTACGCTGTATTCGTGATTTTCCATGTGTTTGAATAGAATATTGCCGTTCTTGTTGGCTCTGAAATTATTCCAGTTTCTATGTTTGGAGTTTAAATCACCTCCTACGAGTACTCTTGTACCTAGCGCCAGTAGTTTGTTGAGGTCGCCTCTCGTTATGTTTTTAGCTCTGCTTGATGGGCAATACGCCGAGACAATCGTGTGCGTCTGGTTATTTAGCTCCACCCTGATTACGGTGGCTTCCATGTTCTCTAGTACCGGTGTGGGAACCCTGGTTGTTTGAAGGCCCTGTCGAGTGAGTATTGCAGTACCGCCTGCGCTACGATGTCCCTTAGCGTTTGCAGGGTTGGCTCTATCATTTCTGTGTACCTCGAATCCTGGCACTCAAAATCACAATGTTTAGACATCTTTTTGATGTTTTTATACCTGGGATTTATGGTTTTGCGCCCCTGAAGACTGTTTGCTTCATCACTGCTACAAGCGTGACACACACACGTCGCTCACTAGCATAAGGCTACACTAGAAGGCTCGCTGTGTGAAACTTGGTACCTCATAGCGATGATGATTTATAATAAATATAAAAATACGTAACACAACATGTATGACGTTCGAAGTAATGCACCAATTTCACTATATCGTTACCAAAGTAGCACTAAATCAGGTACTATTTATTTATATTCATGGTTTCTATTTATATTTCTATCTGTATTTATATTGTTTTCATATTTTAGCAGGAGTAGTTCAAGACATGAGCGAGGTGTATTCGTATTGTCGTATAATATAATTTGTACTGAAAACATGTTTTAAATCAGTGAAAATAATCATGTTTGCACATAATTTATTACACATTGTAGTTCTAACGCATAAATACCTAATTAAAAAAAAAAATATATATATATATATATATATATATATATTAATTAATTATTACCTAATAAAAATGAAGACTGATAAAAATACCTGTATTTTTATTGAGATATTTGTATATTAAAAAAAGCACATTGTGTATAAAAATTACTATATATATTGAGCTGACACACTATTATTTTAAAAACGCAAAATCTCTTGAAAATTTGACCGATATATCGATTAAATATCGATATTTTTTCCTCGATATATTAACGTCGATATTGATATTTTAATAAATATCGATACATCGACATATCGATATTTTTTTTCACTTTCGACATCCCTAGAACTAGTTACTAGTTTACGTCAATCACAATGTACGAAAGAAATGAGAATGAAACAAGCAAGGAATATTTCAGGGAATAGGTTCAGATAGGTCTAGGATTGAAAATAAAACAACAGGTTTTTTGGGAAAACCCATAGATCTACGAACATATAAATAACAGATAGTGTTGATGTGCAAAATATTTTTGTGTCAATATTCTATTTTCGTAAGTTTTTTTCACGGTCGGGTGTCACTCCCCATCGGGAGGCACCCGGTGCGGCCCACCCCCACCGCCCCCCCCCTTTGCTACGCCACTGCTAGGTAGTTTACGTCACTGGAATGGAAACAATAGATGCTATGTATATTGTTAAATTAATATAAACAGAGGCATAAGTCAGATCTGAGGGAAGTCCTGGTAATGCGGGACTCAATTCTTGATTGTTTTTATGTCGCAATGACTTAACAATATACTTTATGCTAGAGTTTTACCTTTTACGCCGTTCCGACTTTAGTTAAAGGCATTGCCATTCATTTTTTATGTTGAATATTGTATAGGTAGGTAGGTAGCGTGAACCGGGGACGGTTGAAACGAATTTATTTAAGCTATGTGTAGTGGAGTATCTTTTATATTTACGGATGACATGTACCTATACACTAATTACAATCTATCTGGTTGCCAAATAAAATTTATTGGATGTCGACAACTTGTACAGGTAAGCTACAATGAACACCCAAATAAGACGTGGAAGTTTGGTTCAATTGATTGACTGATCTCAATTGAAACGGTATGTATATCTTTAGATTAATTGGAGTAATTTTAATCAGTGTGTTATGAAGATATTTAGCTTTCATATTGGAAGCTAAAATGTTAGGAATATAATACATGGAGAGCAAGAGACAAGCGTAATTATTACTGGAGAATTTCTCAGGCGTGGACCTTAAGCAGGCGGCTATAAAATACATGGCATTCCATGGCATCCCATGGCATTCCATGGCATATCATGGCATTCTAGGGCATTCCATAGCATTCCATGGCATCCCCTGGCATTTCATGGTATGCATTACATTTCATTACAATTCATCATATTTCACTACATTTTATTACATTTCAATAAATTTCATAACACTTCAATGTATTACATTACATTTAGTTACATTTCGTTACATTTCATTACATTTCAATGTATTTTATTACTTTTCAATATATTTCATAACACTTCAATATATTACATTACATTTCATTACATTTCGTAACATTTAATTACATTTCAATGTAATTCATAACACTTCAATGTATTATATTACATTTCGTCGCATTTTATTGCATTTCATTGCATTCCATTGCATCCCATTGCATTTTATGGCATCCTTTTGCATTCCATGGCATCCCATGGCATTCCATGGCATCCCATGGCATTCCATGTCATCCCATTGCATTCCATGGCATCCCATGACATTCCATGGCATCCCTGGCATTCCATGGCATCCCATTGCATTCCAGGGCATCCCATGGCATTCCATGGCATCCCATGACATTCCATGGCATTCCATGGCATTACATGGCATTCCATGGTAGCCCATGGCATTCCTTGGCACATCATGGTATTCCATGGCATCTCATGGCATTTCATGACATTCCATGGCATTTCATGGCATCTTTTGGCACTCCATGGCATTACATTTAATTAAAATACATTATATTTCATTACATTCAATACATTTTGTTACATTTCAATGTATTTTATTACATTTTTTAAATAAATGACGACAATATAAGCGAAACTCAATCGAAAATCTGGAAACAGAAAAATCAGAATAACATATTGACACCTCTGGGACTCGAAGCCAGGACCTCTTGCTTTCCGGGAAAACGCGCTAACCACTGAGCCACGGTGCCGATATGAAATTCGGTCATGTTTAACTGTACCATACTTCGACTAAGAACCACCTACATTATATTCATTTTCTTTTAACGCATATATTATTGGCAACTATCTTTATGTATGATTACAATTCAATTATTATAAATTACAAATCACAACATTTTATTACATTTCGTTACATTTCATTATATTACAATGTATTATATTACATTTCTATATATTTCATAACACTTCAATGTATTACATTTCAATGTATTTTATTACATTTCAATATATTTCATTACACTTCAATAAACAACATTACAATTACAATTCGTTACATTTCATTACATTTCAATGTATTTCATAACACCATTACATTTAATTACATTTCGTTGCATTTCATTGCATTTCATTGCATTTCATTGCATTTCATTGCATTTCATTGCATTCCATTGCATTTGATTGCATTCCATGGCATTTCATTGCATCCCATTGGATTCCATGGCATCCTATTGCATTCCATGGCACATGGGATACCATGGAATGCCATGGGATGCCATGGAATGCCATGGGATGCCATGGAATGCAATAGGATGCCATGGAATGCAATGGGATGTAATGGAATGCCATGGCATTCCATGGCCTTCCATGGAATTCCATGGCATCCCATGGCATTCCATGGCACTACATGGCATCTCATGGCATTCCATGGCATTCCATGACATTCCATGGCATTCCATGGCATTCCATGGCATCCCATGGCATTCCATGGCATCCCATGGCATTCCATGGCATCCCATGGCATTCCATGGCATACCATGACATTCCATGGCATCCGATTGCATTCCGTTAGAATTCATTATAATTTAAATACACGGTAGGTCGTTAATAATTAAGAACTAGGTAACCTAATTCTACGATTCACTGTTTGAATTCGTTCTTCGAAATGACATTTCAATTTCCGTAATATTTCATAGCATTCTTTCGTTTTGTCAAAGAAAGAATTTATTTATCTAAAGGTTCGCTGAGTTTTGGCACCAATGAATCATGACTATGCACGGGGGTTTAGAAATAACCTTTGCTAAATAAAACGCTTATGGATTTCGATACGAAATATGCCCGACCACCAAACAAGATAGGTAATTCACAATGTCTGGCAGATTAAAGCAAATTAGTTCCAACAAATTAGGGCTGTCGACTAAAGATTTGATAATTTTGTATAAAAATAACAAATCAGTTAACACTCTTTTTGGCATCCCATGGCATCCCATGGCATTCCATGGCATCCCTGGCATTCCATGGCTTTCCATGCCATCTCGAATTTCATGGAATCCTATGGCATTCTATGGCATTCCATGGCATTCCATGGCATTTCATGGAATTTCATGGCATTTCATGGAATTCCATGGCATCCATGGCATTCTCTGGCATCCCATGGCATTCCATGGCATTCCATGGCATTTCATGGCATTCCATGGCATTCCATGGCATTCCATGGCATTACATGGCATTCCATGGCATTCCATGGCATTCCATGGCATTCCATGGCATTCCATGGCATTCCATGGCATTCCATGGCATCCCATGACATTCCATGGCATTACATGGCATTCCATGTCATTCCATGGCATTCCATGGAATCCCATGGCATTCCATGGCATCCCATGGCATTCCATGGCATATCATGGCATTCCAGGGCATTCCATAGCATTCCATGGCATCCCCTGGCATTTCATGGTATCCCCTGGCATTTCATGGTGTGCATTAAATTTCATTACAATTCATTATATTTCACTACATTTTATTACATTTCAATAAATTTCATAACACTTCAATGTATTACATTACATTTAATTACATTTCGTTACATTTCATTACCTTTCAATGTATTTTATTACTTTTTAATATATTTCATAACATGTAATTCATAACACTTCAATGTATTATATTATATTTCGTCGCATTTTACTGCATTTCATTGCATTCCATTGCATCCCATTGCATTTTATGGCATCCTTTTGCATTCCATGGCATCCCATGGCATTCCATTGTATCCCATGGCATTCCATGTCATTCCATTGCATTCCATGACATTCTATGACATTCCATGGCATCCCTGGAAATTCCATGGCATCCCATTGCATTCCAGGGCATCCCATGGCATTCCATGGCATCCCATGACATTCCATGGCATTCCATGGCATTAAATGGCATTTCATGGCAACCCATGGTGTTCCATGGCATCCCATGACATTCCATGGAATCCCATGGCATTTCATGGCATCCCATGGCATTCCAGGGCATCCCATGGCATTTTATGTCATCCCCTGGCATTCCATGGCATTTTATGGCATTACATGATATTCCATGGTATTCCATGGAATTCCATGGCTTTTTATGGCATTACATGTATTCCATGGTATTCCATGGTATTCCATGGAATTCAATGGCATCCATTGTCATTTCATGGGATCCCATGGCATTCCATGGCATTCCATGGCATATCATGGCATTCCATGGCATCCAATAACATTCCATGGCATCCCATGGCATTCTATGGCATTCCAAGGCATTACATGTCATTCCTTGGCATCCCATGGAATTCCATGGCATTCCATGGAATTCCATTGCATCTATTGGCATTCCATGGCATCCCATGGCATTTCATGGCATCCTATGGCATTCTATGGTATGCTATGGCGTTCCATAGCATTTCATGGCATTCCATGGAATTCCATGGCATCCCATGGCATTTTCTGGCATCCCATGACATTCCATGGCAATCCATGCCATCCCATGGCATTCCATATCATCCCATGGCATTCAATGGTATTTCATGGCATTCCATGGCATCCCATGGCATTCCATGGCATCCCATGGCATTCAATGGAAATCCATGGTATTCCATGGTATTCCATGGCATCCCATGGCATTCCATGGCATCCCAGGCATTCCATGGCTTTCATGGCAGTACATGGCATTTAATGGTATTCCATGGCATTCCATGGCATTCCATGGCATTCCATGGCATCCTATGGCATTTACGGCATCCCATGGCATTTTATGGCATTCCATGGCATTTCATGGCGTCCCCTGGCATTTCGTGGCATTCCATTGCTTTACATTTCATTACAATTCATTATATTTCACTACATTTCATTACATTTCGTTACATTTCATTACATTACAATGTATTTTATTACATTTCAATAAATTTCATATCACTTCCAATGTATTACATTACATTTCATTATATTTCGTTACATTTAATTACATTTCAATGCATTTATTTAAGCGGTTCACACAAAGCATTCGATAAAGACGGCGATATAATGCTTCACATTATACGTTTCCGATTGATAGAAAATAACATTTCAACGTAGAGCGAAATGTCACGTTACGATTTGTTACTATGGTTGTTGATAGACTGGCGATATTGCGGTACTTGACTTAGTCCACCGTATAGGTAAGTACACTTAATATGCGGAAGTCCAAAATCTGGATTCCTCAGATCTGCATGGTAAATTGGAACACAAATACGTATGAAATCCATCAGCGTTATGAAACGTTCCGCTCACCAAAATACAGCAAATTATATTTTAAAGAATAGTTGAACCTTAAGCGAAGCGCAGAATGCCATGAAATGTGACGTAGACGAAAACAAGCCGAAGCAAAAGTTTAAACTATATTTAAACGATAACTAAATCTAGATAACTAGACGATATGAAACTAAATGAAACGATTAACACAAACGTAAAAAAGAATGAAACGAACCGCGAAACGATGATGATTAGTAACAAAAACCGCCATATCGCTGAATTTTGTGACAATTTTTTTTTTTTTTTTTTAAATTGTTTATTTGGCTTTCACCCATTAAGGGTGATCTTGGCCATTTATTAAAGTAAGTTACATATTTTTAAAATTATTTACATTTCCAGTTTTTTTGTAAATTAGTTACATTATCAATTTTTTAAAATTATTTACATTTTCAGATTTTTTTAAATTAGGTACATTATCAGTTTTTTTAAATTAGTTACATTTTCATATTTTTTTAAAATTAGTTACTATTTCAGTTTTTTACATGGAATAGATAAATTATATTAGCAAATAGACAATGGGCCAAGACAAATATTCATAAGATTATACAAGTTGTACTAACATACAGAGTTGGTATTAGTAGTAATTACAAAATTGTAGAGTAGGAAGATGTACAGGTTCCCAAAAATAGGAACCTATACAACTGTACACACAGAGTAACACACAGAGTTGGCATTAATAATAATTACAAAATTGAAGAGTAGGAAGATGTACAGGTTCCCAAAAATAGTAACCTGTACATATTCCATACTTCCATTTTCATACAGAGTAACACACAGAGTTGGTATTAATAGTCATTACAAAATTGTAGAGTAGGAAGATGTACAGATTCCCAAAAAAAGGAACCTGTACAACTGTACATAATAACACAGCTAGAAACAAATGTATACGTATGGAAGAGAGAGAAATCTGATTGATGCTTAAATGTTGAGGCCATTTTTGTAAATAAATTTTGCTAAAAAATAGTGAATTTCAGGAGAGTTGAGACTAAGAAGGCAGGGTACACTGGTAGGGAATTCAATTTTAAGTTTTAACAATTCAGGTATGAAGTTTGGAAATTGGTCATTGATAGGACACTCAAAAAAATTATGGTCTAAAGTATCCTCTGAACCACAATCACAATAAGGCGAATTGACTATGTGGAATATGGCGAGATGGCTAAGACAACAAGTATGACCTAAACGCATTCGAATAATGGAAGAGATGTATTTTTTAGGCATGGAAGTGTATTTGTGAAACCAGGGCTTGACAGGAATAGAAGATTGAATTAAAGAGTACTGGTGACCTTTTAACAGAGAGGATGATTTCCATTCAGAGGACCATTGGCGTTGTAACTTATTTTTAAAAATAGGAAAATAGTCTCTAACAGGAATAGGAATGCTATTTAATGGACCATGAACAGTGGATTCCTTAGCAATAGAATCAGCCATTTCATTTCCAACAATACCAAGGTGTCCTGGGATCCAGGCCAAGACCACTGACACGTGAGCCAGCGACAAAGAATGCAGGAGGTCTCTGATAGAGCAGGTAAGAGAGTCACTAATGGAATTGAGAGGGGATGCGCTTATTTTTTGTAATGAGCTAAGTGAGTCTGAAAGGATGAGTGCATTTCTAATGTTGAGAGATTTGACGAGATGTAAAGCTTCTATGATAGCTATGCATTCAGCAGAGAAAATGGAACATTCTTTGGGAAGTCTGTGTGGGAAACACAATTTCCTGTGAGGAGCATAGACACTGGCCCCACAATGGGAGTCCGAACTGAGTTTGGAACCATCTGTGAAAATTTTTATATAATTTGGCCAGTTATTTTCAATAATTTTGTTGAATTCTGCATTATTGGATTGAACTGAGTTTTTAATATTTTTTTTACATATTCCTATAAATTGGTGCACCTTTGGATAGAAAGTAAGACTTTTATAGGGATAAGAGTATAAGGGGAGAGATTCATTGCGATAGGAGTTTGTGGAAACATCCAGGAAAGTGTTGAAGCAATTATAGAAAAGGGGAGGGGAATGTTTTTTCCAAAATGGATTCAAATTAACCTCATACTTTAACAATTGAAGTTTGGGAATCAGGGGATGAGAAGTTATTGAGCATGTTTTGAAAATATATTTTTCTGCTAGGCATCGCCTTCTTATATTTAAGGGAGGTTCGCAGCATTCAACTTGCATTGCGTTGATTGGGGAAGATTTCATGGCTCCTAAGATAAGGCGAAGAGATTTAGACTGAATTTTATCTAATTTAAGCGAATTTGAAGTGGACATTGGATCAAACAGACAAGATCCGTAATCAAGATGGCTTCGGATGAGAGCATTGTACAGAAGTTTTAAAGATGATGGGTGTGATCCCCACCACACTCCGGACAGAAATCTAAGGGGATTGATGTTGCTTTCGCATTTCACGATGACATGATTTATGTGAGAATTCCAAGTAAGCTTTGAGTCTAAAAACATTCCCAGGAACTTAACTTCTTTAGAGATAGGGATGATTTCATCGCCAAATCTCACCTGAATTTCTGGGAGCTTTCGACGACGAGTGAAGATGACAACTTTGCTTTTGGAGGGGGAAAGATTGTCACATAAATAATTATGTGACTAATGCAGTTCTTGCTTAGGTGGTTATTTTGTCTATGGTGTTTTTTTTGGACACTGGTAATTTTTGTAAAAGAGAGAGATTCTGCTTTTGTTTATGGTCACTTCCTTCCGATCAACTTGAGCAGTTGGGTCGGAAATTGGTCACTCACTGGAAAAGTGTTTTATTGGATTTTATCATGAGAATCTAAGTCGATTTTAAACCTAAAAGAACGCGGGGTGTTTTTACGTAACACGCGAGGTTCGTGTACGAGTTATTTATAGTGGATGACGTGAAAGTCCCACTTTTTTCCGATGTGGCTGGTTGGCCGTTTTGTGGAATTATTTCTGGAAAAGGAATCGTGAAGTGAATTGGTCCTGGTGTTGGCTACTATAATATGCCTTCACGACCCCGCGTCGCAAAGTCACGGTCTGCTAACCGTAATACGCCAGACTTGGATACTGTTGGGGGCCACGTGCCTTTTGATTGGAGTTCGTCGAGATGGCCCGTGGCTGAATGCGCTCCTTGGAGGTATAGCGGCCTCCTGCCCAATTAGAAGGACGACCTTGGTGCTCTGGATTCCGCGCCGTTCCCACATGGGAAGACTGGAGTTCCCGTCCCGTCTCGTGCTCTCTCACTTCGAAGCAAGATCGCGTTCGTCTACCGGGGTTATTTCCGTATAGTTAGTTTAGCGTGTCCATTAGGAGTCCATCTGGTATGTGTATTTTTTATATTTCCTTTTGTTACCTTGGTATGAAGTTTGTACACTTCCTTGTTGCTTTTTGGTTTGGATTCAATACATTTTTATAAAGTTCCTCTTCTTTTATTTGACTGAAAACCCTACCTACATGACAGATAACTACTTGGCCCACTATCCTGAGCCCTGGTCTCTGCTCTGCCGCAAGGTTACATTTTATACGAACATGATACGTTTCAAGTTCAAGGTCATTAATATTTAACCACGCCAAAAGTTTTCTAAGAGCATTGTTGATTGCTGATGCTGCGATAAAAATATTACGGGATATTTTGTAGAAAGTCAAGTCATCGGCATATTGGAGTATGTTGCACAAGAATTGAATAGATTTTTCTAGATCATATGTGTAAATATTGTACAGGATCGGGCTTAAGACTGACCCTTGCGGGAGACCTTTGAAAATGTGTCTAATGTGGGGAGGGGATTCAGACCCATCTACAAAAATAGTTCTCTGGGAGAGCAAATTGACAATGAATTTTACTAATTTGGGCGGAATACCTATTGCCAGTAACTTTTCTTTCAGGATGGGAATATGAAAATTGTCATATGCTCCACAGATGTCTAGAAACACTGCAATGCAATATTCATTTTTAGATAATGCTAATTTGATATCTGTAACAAGAGAGGAAAGGTTGTCCAGGGTACTTTTACCCTTTCTAAATCCAAACTGGGAAGGGGAAAGAATTTGATTTTTTTCTACGAACCAGTCCAATCTATTCTTAATCATTCTTTCAGATACTTTGCAAAGAGTAGAAGAGAGGGCGATAGGTCTGTAGCTCGAACCTATGCTTGGATCTTTGCCACTTTTGAAAATGGGAATGATATTTTGAATTTTCCAGTCTGGGGGAATAATGCCAGAATCCAGAAAGAAATTGATGAGAGAGAGAAAGTAGGTAAGAGAATTGTCATCAGAATGACGTATGAATATATTCAGGATTTCATCCTTGCCCGGAACTGAGTCATTGAGGATTTCAATGGCTCTTTTTAACTCATCAAAGGAAAATGGAGCATCTAACCATGAAGAAGATTTTAAAGTGAAAGGCAAAGAAGGAAGTTCATCAAAATTAGGGACATAAGGGGGAGCTATTTTATTAACAAAGTCATCAATCCAAATAGCAGAATTACGAGATGGCTTTGGCAGGGAAAAGGAAGATCTAAACCTGCGAATCATGGACCAAACCTCCCCTGCTGGAGTAGCAGGGGATATATTGGTACGCCAGCTGGTTTTTCTTTTGAAACGGAATGTGCGTTTAGCAACAGCTTGGGCATTCTTGGCTGAGATGTAATTATTCATAGTCATCTGTTGGCAGTATGTCTTATTGGCCGCTTTCCTCTCCTTCAGCACTCTAAGGCATTCCTCATCCCACCAAGGGGGAGGGCGAGCCTTCGAGCCTACAGGAGATGATTTGGGGATAGACTTGTCAGCCGATTTTAGAATGGAATCAGTCCAAGATTTATAAGAGGAGGTGCAATTATCAGAAGAAGGGGAAGGCAGGGAGAGGGAAAGATCCTGGATAGAGTCTCTGAAACGGGACCAATCCGCTTTTTTTTGTAATAAATTTGGGCTTACTTTTAAAGTGATTGGTATCCAACCGTTGAGCCAAATTCAAAATAATGGGATAGTGGTCACTGCCGCAGGGATCTGAAGAAATTCGCCAGGAGATTAGAGGATAGATACTCGGGGAACAGAGGGATATGTCCACCGCACTAGGATTCTGTCCAGGGTGATTAAACCTTGTTGAGGATCCGTCATTTAGGAGACATATGTTCAAGGAGTCCAAAAGTTCAATTAATTTGATACCTGAGGGATCCGAGGAAGAAGAACCCCAGAGTGGGGAGTGGGCATTGAAATCACCCAAAATGACCAAGGGAGAAGAAATTTTGCTAAGCATGTGAACTCACAGTGGAAGGTCAAATGGGGTAGAAGGAGGAATATAGAGAGATACAAATGTAATATTGGAGACAGTGGCTGCCACTAATTGGAAGGATGAATTTGGGGGTTTAATGGAAATAGGGGAGAAGGGGAGAGAGTTTTTGATGAAAAGGGCTGCACCACCCTTCCCATCAATGCGGTCGTCCCGCAGACATTGATAGCCACTCACCTTGAAGAGTTGAGATGGCTTGAACCAAGTCTCAGAGACGGCAGCAATCGATATGGAGTGTAAATGTAGAAGGCGGACGAGGTCATCCTTATTGGAAGTAGCGCTTCTACAATTCCACTGCAGAATTGCTGCTGTTGGGGCAGCCATTGGGAAGAAGAGAATACAAAGAGGAGAGTAACGAGGCAGCGTTGGACGGTAGAGAATTATTATTGTTAATAACAGAGATAAGTAGCATGAGAAGAGTTTGAATAAAAGAAGAATTGTCATTAGAAGTATTGTTGTTTATGGTATTTGCATTTAGATCAGGATTGAAAGCACTGCTGTTAGTTGAATTTGAGTTAGAAAAGACGGGGTTTTGAGGAAAAAGAGAGCTGATGTTACCATTTGGGAACAAGAGCTGGGAGTTATGGCCAAATTGATCATATCCAGGGGTTTTAATTGGACGAGAAGCTTGTTTTGTCATTACAGTTTTCTTGTAAGACAAGTTTGAAGGAGCACTAATTTGGAGTTGAGAGGCAACTTCAGCAAAAGATTTTTTAGAAGGAGCTATTAATTTGGAGGCATAGAAGTATGAAACGCTATTGGAGGCCATATAACTTTTTATGTTTTTTTGGCGAGAAAGTTCGGGGCAGGATGGATGAGTGGCTGTGTGCGAGCCTGAACAATTGACGCAAGTGGGGGAATTGGAAGGGGAGGAGCATTGGTCTGCTAAATGATTTTCTGCGCATTTAAAGCAGCGGGGAGAGGAGCGGCATGATTGCTTAGAATGGCCAAACCGACAACAATTAAAGCATTGGATTGTTGGGTACGAATAAATTTCCACCGGGAGAGAGTTGTGAAATAAATAAACGTGAGAGGGAAGGGACTGTCCTTCAAATGTCAGAACTACAGTTTGAGAGGGTTTCCAAACTACAGACTCAGATGATCATCTTTGAAATTAAGACGCCTAGTCTTAATAACTTTTCCCGAAGATGCTGGAACAATGAGTTCCGAGATAAGCTCTTCTTCAGATAGGTCTACAGGAATACCTCTAACGAGACCCAAGCGAGAGATATTGAAAGAAGGGATATAGGCTTTAATTTTTTTTGCAGAGAGGGAGTCGATGGAATTTATGAATTTATTGGCATTCAACGCGGATGTGAACTCAACACAAATGCGAAATCTGCCCTCTGATCGGATACCACCTGGGGAAATGCCAAGTGGTTTTTTTCCAATGAATTTACCAAATTCAAGGGGATGTAAAGAGTGGCCAGGAGAGTTGTTTTGAACATAAACTATGAAGGGAGCTTTTGCTGAAGTCGGATACAAAGAAAGAGGAGAAGCTACAGGAACTGAGACCTGCGAAGAATCAGTTTTTGGAAGGTCGCAAACTTTCCTCTTTTTTGGAGTAGAGGATGGAACTTGAAGGTCTGTTATTTCTACCTCACTACCAATGTCAAAATGTGAAGGGTCAGGGGGAGCGGGATCAGGGAGGTTTCTTCCCCATGGCAAAGGCCATTGGGGCAAAAGGATATAAAACAAAAATAATATAACACTTACTGGACTTGGTCAGCAATAAACGAACTCAAAAGAGGACAAAAAACTAAAAATAAAACTGACTAAATGCCAAAAATTCGATTTTTCGTATTAAAACGGAAAAAAACGCAACAGTGTTTTTCAACTGTCAAAATTCGAATCCCTTGTGACAAATTTGAAGATGTATTTGATTGAATTCAACGAATTGCAATACTCCACGTTGCAAGACGCTTTAAATATTTTGGAAAGAAGTGGCTGTTTTCCTGGAGTTGTGCAGACACACGTTAACCGTTTGTCTCATTTTCGACTGTTGACATTTAGTGTGTAAGAAAGAGAGGCAGCATTATATGTTTAAGAACAAAAGCGAAACAATCAGCGCATTGACATTTGACGTTTTTGAATTTTTGGAATTCACGCAAACTTCAACTAACACAACATTGCTACAGCTCTTTCAAAAGATGAAAATTCGTTCCATATATGTATGAGGAAGGGAATTTTCTTCATTACTTTCTTTTTCGTGAATTTTGCGATGTTTAATAGTTATTCTGTTATCCGGGGAGGAAAAAAATCCAACAAATCAAAGATCATCAAAATCGGTCCAGCCGTTCTCGAGTTATAAATAGTGTAACTAACCCGACTTTTTTTTATATATTATATTAAGATATAAAACCTGTTGCCGTTTTCTTTTCTTTTTTATGTAAGTACTGGGTTTGATTTGAGTTGTCAAGAATTGTTTTTATGTAAATTTTGTAAATACACAATGTAAACTATTTTATGCCACCTGCAACTTTAAAAACTTTCTCTTGTATTGTAATGCATTATTTTTTACTAAAATGTATCTTTATACCTTCTATTCACGTGATGTTTACTTTTTCAAGGTCATCTTTTTTTATTGTTCAACTTTGTCTCTGTATTATGAACTTGTATGTAAAAGCCCATCAGGGCGTTGAAATATTAATAAATAAATAAAAAATAAATAAAATAAATAAGATGGATCAAGGAAAAAAATATTTATGAGATGTAATATTTTTGGCATGCCTCATTATTCTCCTGTGCCATTCCTGTGGAAAACGTTATTTTTTTAAATGATTTTCGGCTATGTAATTATCGTTTTTTCGCACCTATAAAATTATGTCCCGTCTTTCTGGTTTATAAAAAATGGTCTGATTTTTCAGATTGAAATTTTTAAAAAATCCCCAGGGTGTCAAAAATGAGAGTAAAAAAAAATGCAGAATATCTTAGAATATTTGTCTAAACCGGAAATGTCTTTTAAAAAATGTGGCAAGTGGCCAATTATTACTCTGTTATCAATCATATTTTTCTTTTGCACAAAAAAATTTCTTAAAAAAGAAAATGATAAATTTAGGACCTACATTTTTAATTAATTACATTTGATCACCACCCACATTTTTATTATAAATTTTTCGTTTACGACGTAAATAAAATAATCCATTTTATAAATACCTGCCTTGGATAAAAAAAATAATATCCACTGTTCCATCGCGACGCGAGGAACAATGGCTGAACATTTAATTAATTCCCGGCTTTGCGACGGTTTATCCTTGCTGCAAATTAACCTACATTTGAATTAATTTATTTCAGGGCTTAACAACATTTGAGAAGTCAATTTACAAGTCAAGTCAAGTTTTTATTTATTAATGATTAAAATCTTCAAATTTATCTTAATCTTAGCAACAAAGACTTGCCACGTTACGCAAGTTACTGTCAGGCGATAGGTCGAGAGAATCCGGCTGGAAAGTCGCCCTCAACCAGTCTTTCTCGATCCGGCAGTAGGCAAACCCATCGGTCGTCAAAAACTAGACACATCTCACACCATGAGCCCAGGCACCCCTAATAAGCCACCAAATGAAGCGAACTACTTGGGGGTGACCTAGGGCAGAGGTGTTAGTTATCCAATAAATGGTTCCCGAGGCGCCGGTACCCATATTGCCTTCCAAATTGTTTCGCCCTGAAAAGAAAAGAATTGACCAGCAATCAGAATCAAAACCTTGCTTGAAATGGTTTTATATATTACTAGCTGACCCGACAAACGTTGTTCTGCCGTATAAATTATTTCTAGTAAATATTTTGGTTGTTAAATAAAAAAATTAAAAAAATGTATTGTAAGTGTGTGGGATGGGATCTACGACAGAAAGAAGAATGGAACGCTGTAGACGATGACCGCCGATACAAACAAAAAACACCAAATAAAGTAAGAAAATGAAATAAAGAAAATCAATATGAATTTCGAAGTGCAATTGAGTGTACGATATTTTTGTCAGTCCGTCTTTAGCCAACACAAATAAGCTCGTTTGCCCATACGAGAACATGATGC
This sequence comes from Limnephilus rhombicus, assembly GCA_929108145.2. Classification (NCBI taxonomy): domain Eukaryota; kingdom Metazoa; phylum Arthropoda; class Insecta; order Trichoptera; family Limnephilidae; genus Limnephilus; species Limnephilus rhombicus. The sequence goes on from OV815296.1 coordinate 8,969,976, forward strand.
CGAATGAAATATCAAAATGACGCGACGCTTCTTGTGAATGTCTTGCGCAAGTGTGGACGAAAGTTCGACCTAGCGCAATCTATCATTCAACAACAGAAATAATTTCGTTCTGTTTGAAATACGAAAGACGGTCAAATTTTTTCATACAAAAATGCTAATATCACGATTAAAAAATTGGAGGGTGCGGGTAGGAGAGTTAAATTTGGGGTTATAGGTATTTTTTGATGCAAAATAATAAAAAAATACAAAAAAAAATTGTTAAAAATATAGATTTTTTTTTTCTGGATAGGGACATCCTAATCACCTAGCGGTATGAAATATACTTTAAAACCTATTTTCATGCCTACCAAATATACATAAAAATTCATCGGTCAAGCCGTTTCGGAGGAGTGCGACCACAAACACCGTGACACGAGATTTTTTTTATATAAGATAGAAACACATAGTACATTGGTTAGAAATGTGATGAAGCAATTTACAGATGTTAAATAATATTTCATAGTGGGTAACCATCACATATTTCTTATTAATGTCTTATTCGTGGATTGTGCCTTTAGAATTCGGTATGTATATATAGAATTAACTGGGTGATACGCGTTGTGTACAGGTGTGTGTTTATGTGTGAGCGTGGTTGTAGGTGTGAGAAGGTGATCTGTAAATGGATTTGTACGCACGTTGAACAGTTTACATCATTGACATAATGCTCCTTTTAAATATGGGTGGTGAATCGGAGAAAATGTCGATGTAAAAGGTGCGATTCTGTGCCACGCGACAGTCGGCAGACTGCAACAGCAGACGGCGACTGCAGTGCCGCCGACGGCAGGCGGCACTAACGCGCAGGTTCCAAAGTCGACGGCATTGACGGCACTGCAGTTGCGTCCGCTGCGTACTGCCGACGGTTGTGTCTTCCATTTAAAATTATGAATAATAAAATGCTGCAAGTGTTATTGCAAGAAGAAGAAGACGACGATGATTTATTATTGTACTATTATTCAAGTAGAAAGCCTATACTGCCAATGTACTTAAATAGATTGGAAGAAGGCGCTTATGAAACTTTGATAAAAAGACATCTAAATGAGAGTGAAGACATTTTCAGAAGTAATTGTCGTTTAAATAAAATTGAGATCTTGAGCGATTTCTTTCCAAACGTTTTCTCTTATCCTTTGATCTTTATAATGAACATTCTTGCAATCAAATAAGCACGGATTTTTAGACACTAAATTAATTAATCTGCGATAGAATGCCCGGAATCACTTGAAAGAATTCAATTAAGAGTGCCCACCAGACAAACTAGACTAAATCATACACTTAACACACCTCGATGCAATACTAACTCTAAACAAAACACATTCATTAACCGCGTTTCACACTTTTTTAACAATTCATACAATGAATTCGACTTATTCAACACAGCACCCCAAATTCTAAAAAAAATAAACAATAAATAACTTCTAAACATATACAAACTATTATACTCCTATACAAATAACTTATTCACTCCCAGATTAGATCCGTCCCCTTCCCCTCCCGCCCACCATCCCATCCCAATAAGCTATTATAACTATTATAACTTTTATAACTTTTTAATCTCTCTAATTAATACACACCAGTGAAAACCTATTATTGGTTCAATAACATATACATATGTAAATACACCTAAGTAAATAATGTAACTGTTGGTTTTCCAAATAAAAAAAAAAATAAATAAAAAAATAAAATAAAATAAGACTCTCGCTTTCTCCGTCTGTCAACACGTCCATTGTGTCTGAAGTCGACGGCAGTACGACAGTACTATGTTTGCACCCGAGTGCCGTCTGCCGCCACGCGTCAGTCATTGACGGCAAGTGCCGCGCGGCACTTGTAGTGGTGTGTCGGAAACGGTCCAATACAAGTGCATAGAGTTAAGTAGTGCCGTCTGCCGTCGGCGGCACTGCAGTCGCCGTCTGCTGTCGCCGTCTGCCGACTGCCGCGTGGCACGGAATCGCACCTTTAGAGTTCAGGCAAATATTATTGAATGTATGAAGAGCACGATTAATTGGCGGATTAGCTGCTACATTTATTTGTAACTAAGCGTTTGGAATAGTACTGTACGGGGTTCAGTCTTAGAGGTATGTAAATTTTTTTTTTACATTATCTTCAGAAGGCCCTGAGGAAAATAATTACCCTCAGGGCCTATGTCATCTTTGGGGATGCTGTGTGGAGGGTCTTTTTAGGAAAGAAAGGAGAGGAAGTTCAGGGAAGGAAAAGGGTATTAGGGGTGAGTAGGAATCAGGGGGTCAGTGTGTCCAGGAGTGACGGACGTAATAATCCATCCCTCTCACTGTGGTGCAAGACGATGTCCCGAGATAGTACGACTGGAAAAGTAAAAGGGACTCCCTCAACCATTCTCTCCTGATCCGGCCTGCCGTGCAGCTGGTGGGCAGACGCATCTGCCGCCAAGACCCGGACAAACCTCACCCCAAACCTCACACCAAACGTATCGAACAACTTGGGGTGACCTATGGCAGAGATGTCGGTTATTCAATATATGGTTCCCGGGACGGTGGTACCCATACTTGCCTCCCAAATTAATTAGGAATAGGAGTTCGATAAAGTCGATTGTATTATTTAAAATTCTATTAATTTCGATTTTATTATTTAATTCTAAATCAGTCCTAACGAGAGCTCGTATTGACGTCATCGACAATTCGAGCTCTCGTCTGTTAAGACAGAAGATACTAGAACGATGACGTCACGTATGATCTCTCGCAATACTTTCCAATCTTTCACTTCCCCAACCCGTCCCCCCTCCCCACTTTTACAGCTGGGCATGTCATAGTCCACTGGCTCCAGACGTTTGGGAGCAGTCAGGACTCTTGTGCGGAATTCACAAAAAATACTAAAAATATACAATAACGGTGTAAGTATAGTAGTTTGGGGAACTGTTCTAAATCGGGCTTATGGTCATGTCGCACTTCCCCCTCTCCCCGTTCTCGCCCCCCTCCCCTTTGCCGATGATAACAGGTAATTGCCAATTTTTCGCCCCGCCAAGCAAAACACTGTCGTATCGGTTGACTGGATAATGTGAATATTATCATTCTGTACGGGATGGAGCAATTTCAGTTATTAAAATTATTTTTTAGGTGAATTCACCGCACAAGTGTCAAATGCTTCTTTTTGCACATTTATTGATTGATTCCTATAAATTAATTATTATATTTGCAGCACGTTCCAGAGTGGAAGATACTCTCAGTATCGCCCTGGTGTAAGACCACGATTCAGAATTGAAACGTTGCTTGAAATGGCGTTCGGCTAACGTTTGGCGACCAGATCTGAATAGCCAGGTACTTCCCCACCTCCCTCTTCCCTATCTCCTTCCCTTCCCCATTACCTTCAGACTCACAACATACCCCAATTGGGGATGCCATAGTCCCTCTGGCTCCAGACGGGAGCAGTTGGGATTCTTGTGCGGTATTTCATGTAAAAAAAAAACACTTAGGGTCGGTAAAAACTTTGACTTTATGGCGCCGAGCCGACTGAAATTTAGATTCTAACAAATAATCATGGTCTGTACACGAGTCAAAAAAAGAATCTACCGAAAGAAGAATTTTAAAAACCTGAGGAAAATAATTTTCCCCCCAGGGCCTATGTCATCTTTGGGGATGCTGTGTGTAGGATTTTTTTTAAGGAAAGGAAGGAAAGGAGAGTTCTGGGAAGGAAAAGAGTTTAAGGGGTGGGAAGGAATATGCGGGACAGTGTGTCCTGATCATCCGCCTCCAAGACCTAGACAAACCTCACCCCATGAACCCGGGAACCCCGGCTAAAGAAAAAAAACTTACTGTTAACTAAGAAAGAACTACAACTATAAGTTCAATAATTAATCAAAAAATCATCGATCTACGGGCGATTTGTAACAACACTTGTGGTCGGTCATAACTTAGACCTTATGGCGCCGGACGACTGAAATTTTAGATTCTTACTAAAAATCATGTTCTGTACACGAATCAATAAAAAAATCTGCCAAAAGAAGAATTTAAAAAAAAAATCATCGTTTTAGCACTTGGGGCAGGGCGTTTTAGCACTTGGTTTCGGTGGTTTTAACATTTGGGGTCGGTCAAAACTTAGACCTCATGGCGCCGAGCCGACTTAAACTTTAGTTTCTTACTAAGAAACATGGTCTGTGCACGAATCAATCAAAAATTCTGCCAAAAGAAGAACTTTAAAAAAATATATCGTTTTAACACTTGGGTTCGGTCGTTTTAACACTTGGGCTCGGTCATAACTCGAGCCGACTGAAATTTTTGATTTTTACTAAGAATCGTGGTCTTGTTCTACATGAAACAATTTAAAAATGACACCGAACCGACGGAAATTTTGGTTTCTTACTAAGAATCATGGCCTATGCACGAATCAATCAAAAAATCCGAGAAAACAGGAACTTTAAAAAAGATCGTCGTTTTAACTCTAGGGTTCGGTCGTTTTTGCACTAGGGTTCGGTCATTTTAACACTTGGGGTCGGTCATAACTTCGGCCCTTTGCCACCGATCGACTGAAATTTTGGATTCTTACTAACAAACATCGTACGTACACTAATCAATAAAAAATCTTAAAAAAATAAAAAAAATAATCTAAAAATCATCGATCTATTCGTAACAACACTTGTGGACAGTCATAACTTAGACCCTATGGCGCCGAGCCGACTGAAATTTTGGATTCTTACTAAGAAATATCGTCCGTTCACTAATCAATAAAAAAATCTACCTAAAGAATAATTAAATAAAAATCATCGTTCTATGGGCGATTTGTAACAACACTTTTGGTCGGTCATAACTTAGACCCTATGGCGCTGAGCCGACTGAATTTTTAGATTCTTATTAAGAATCATGTTCTGTACACTAATCAATAAAAAAATCTGCCGAAAGAAGAATTTTTAAGAAAATCATCGCTTTAATACTTTGGGTTAGTCGTTTTAACACTTGGGGTCGGTCATCACTTTGGTCCTATGGCACCGAACCGAATGAAATTTTGGTTATTTACAAAGAATCATCGTCTGTACACAAATCAATAAAAAAATCTCCAAAAAGAATAATAAAAAAAATCGTCGTTGTATGGGCGATTTGTAACAACTCTTTTGGTCGGTCATAACTTGGACCCTATGCGCCGAGCCGACTGAAATTTTAGATTCTTACACGAATTCTGTACACGAATCAATAAAAAAAATTGCCAGTAGAAGAATTTTTAAATAAATCATCGTTTTAGCACTTGGGGTCGGCATTTTAGCACTTGGGTTCGGCCGTTTTAACATTTGGGGTCGGTCGTAACTTAGACCTCATGGCGCCGAGCCGACTGAAATTTTGGCTTCTTACTAAGAATCATGGTCTGTACACGAATCAATAAAAAAAATTTGCCAGTAGAATAAGTAAAAAGTCATCGTTTTAATACTTGGGATCGGACGTTTTAGCACATGGGGTGAGGCGTTTTTGCACCTGGTTTCGGTCGTTTTAACATTTGGGGTCAGTCGTAACTTAGACCTCAAGCATCGTCTGTACACTAATCAATAAAAAATCTTTAAAAATAAAAATATATAAAAATCATCGATCTACGGGCGATTTATAACAACACTTGTGGACAGTCATAACATAGACCCTATGGCGCCGAGCCGACTTAAATTTTGGATTCTTATTTAGGAACATCGTTTGTTCACTAAATCAACAAAAAAATCTCCCAAAAAAAATTTAAAAAAAAATCATTTTTTCCGGCCATTCCATAATGACAGTGGTTGCAAATGCTCTTTATCGTCTCATAAATCTGTAACTTTGTAGGGGCGTGTAAATAGCCCCAGACACGAGGGAATACTACCCTATGTAATTAATGAAAGATGAACTCTTCCCTAGGTGACACAAAACAGATTATACAGCAATTCCAAAATCCTCAGTGAAAACAAAACAAAAACTCACTCGAGAATGCAGCTCTCCACAGGATGTCCAGCACAAAACGACACTAGTTTCCTTCGAATATTGTTTTTGCCAAAGCGGTAGTGTACAATCTCAACAAGTGTTTATCATAGGAAGGTAGTTCACACAATGAATATTTATTTGCAAAATTAATAGGACATGCCAAAAACTCACAACAATAATTTAATTATGGCTTAATTTTGATGAGGACTGACATCTATTGGCTTCAACCAACACTCACGTCGAAAGTAATTGCCTGCCCCACAGAGGTCAGAAAGTGCCTGAATTCACTGAATTTCAATGTCACATAGGGAAATTCAATATAATGCAACCACCATAGATGGCGCCCCCATAGTCGCATAGCATAAATTATTAATTTAAATGAGACTAATGCCCAAATGTATTTAAATATATTTTATGGCGCGTATCCAAACTTCTTTGTTTCTTATCATAAAAAATAAAATTTGGTTTGCTGATGAAAAACTAAACAATCTTTATATTTCATATTTTTATTTATTGAATTGTTAATATTTTGATTCTAAACAAGACATTTCAAAAATAATTTATCCTTGCGACAAGGTAAGGCAGGACCTCAAGCCCTATTAGCTGAAATAAGATTAAAGTTTTGGCCTATTTTTGGGAAAAATACTGTTAAAAAGATATTACATAAGTGTATTGTGTGTTTTAGGTGTCATTCTCGTACTGGTAATCAAATCATGGGCAACTTACCGAACGAAAGAATCACACCAAGCCGGCCGTTTGCTGTGACGGGAGTCGATTTTGCCGGACCGATTCCAACCAAAAGTGGGCCACTGAGAAAAGGCTCCACTCGTGAAATCGTATTTATGTATTTTTGTCTGTTTTTCCACAAAGGCGGTTCACTTGGAATTAGTTTCGGATTTATCTAGCAATGCTTTCTTGAACAGTTTAAAGAGGTTTATATCCCGTAGGGGAGAACCTGATAAGATCTTTTCCGACAACGCTAGCAACTTTCGGGGAGCTTGTAACAGGCTCAAGGAGCTGTATACCACTTTGAGAGAGAACAACGACAAGATTCAAAATTATTTGGTCAACAGAGTGGAGGGGGGGTTCATAACCCCTCGGGCCCCCAAGTCAGCGAAGTTTCATTTGTATAGAGTCATTAATAATTCTGCTTTAACCTTTGAACTTTTTTATACCTTAGTTTGTCAGATTGAGGCCTGTCTAAATTCCTGTCCATTGACTTCCTTGTCTGATGACATCCACGATTATCAACCACTCACCCCAAACCATTTCCTCATAGGCACTAAATCCTCTATCATTCCGGAGAGAGATGTCCGAGCCATACCAGACAACAGGCTGACCCAATATCAAGGTAAGGTGCCAAAGGGCCGAAGTTATGACCGACCCCAAGTGATTAAATGACCGAACCCAACTTCTAAAACGACCGAACCCAAGTGTTAAAACGATGATTTTTTTGCACATTTTTAGATTGTTTCATGTACATACCATGATTCTAAGTAAAAATCTAAATTTTCAGTCGGCTCGGCGCCATAAGGTATGTAATGACCGACCCAAGTGTTAAAACGACCGAACCCAAGTGCTAAAACGCTTGACCCCAAGTGCTAAAACGACTAACCCAAAGCATTAAAACGAAGATTGTTTTTAAAAATTCTTCTTTAGGCAGAAATTTTTATTGATTCGGGTACAGACCGTGATTCTAATTAAGAATCTAAAATTTTAGTCCGCTCGGCGCCATAGTTACAAATCGCCCGTAGATCGATGATTTTTATACAATTCTTTTTTTTTTGAAGATTTTTATGGATTCGTGTACAGACCATGATTCTTATTAAGAATCCAAAATTTTAACCGGCTCGGCGCCATGTGGTCTAAATTATGACTGACCCCAAATATTAAAACGACCGAACCCAAGTGCTAAAACGACCGAAACCAAGAGCTAAAACACCCGACCCCAAGTGCTAAAATGACTAACAAAAAAATTAAGAACTAACTAAAAATTCAGTTGGCTCAGCGCCATGGGCTCTGAGTTATGACCGATCAAAAGTGTTGTTACAAATCACCAATAGAACGATGATTTTTATTTTATTATTCTTTAGAGAGATTTTTTTTATTGATTAATGAATAAACGATGTTTCTAAGTAAAAATCCAAAATTTCAGTCGGTTCGGTGCCAAAGGGTTAAGAACCCAAGTGCTAAAACGACCGAACCCAAGTGCATAAACGATGATTTAAAAAAAATTCAGATAATTAGATTGTTTCATGTACAGACCGTATTTGTAAAAATCTAAAATTTCAGTCGGATCGGCGCCATAGGGTCTAATTTATGACCAACCAAAAGCATTGTTACAAATCGCCCCTAGAACAATGATTTTGTTTTAATTATTCTTTTGGAAGATTTTTTTAATGATTAGTGAACAAACGGTGTTTTTTTGTAAGAATCCAAAATTTAAGTCGGCTCAGCGCCATAGGGTCTACGTTATGACTGTCCACAAGCGTTGTTACAAATCACCCGTAGATCGATGATTTTTTTTAAAATTTTATTTTGTGAGATTTTTTTGTTGATTTAGTGAACAGACGATGTATCTAAATAAGAATCCAAAAATTCAGCCGGCTCGGCACCATGTGGTCAAAATTATGACTGACCCCAAATATTAAAACGTCCAAACCCAAGTGCTAAAACGCCCGACCCCAAGTGCTAAAACGACCGACCCCAATTATTAAAAAGATTATTGTTCTAAAAAATTCTTCTTTCGGCAGAATTTTTTTATTGATTCGTGTACAGACCATGATTCTTATTAAGAATCCAAAATTTCAGTCGGTTAAGAGGAGCCAAAGGGCCAAAGTTATGACCGACCCCAAGTGATAAAATGACCGAACCCAACTGCTAAAACGACTGAACCCAAGTGCAAAAACGACCGAACCCAAGTGTTAAAACGATATTTTTTTAAAAATTTTTTTGCAGAATTTTAAAACGACCGAAACCAAGTTCTTAAACGCCCCACCCCAAGTGCTAAAACGACTAACAAAAAAATTAAGAACTAACTAAAAATTCAGTTGGGTCGGCGTCATGTGGTCTGAGTTACGACCGATCAAAAGTGTTATTACAAATCACCCATAGAACGATGATTTTTATTTTATTATTCTTTAGTGAGATTTTTTATTGATTAGTGAAAAGACAATCTTTCTAAGTAAGAATCCAAAATTTCAGTCGGCTCGGCGCCATAAGGTCTAAGTTATGACTGTCCACAAGTGTTGTTACAAATCGCCCGTAGATCGATGATTTTTATATAATTCTTTTTTTTTTGAAGATTTTTTATTGATTCGTGTACAGACCATCAGTTTTATTAAGAATCCAAAATTTCAGTCGGTTAGGTGCCAAAGGGCCAAAGTTATGACCGATCCCAAGTGATAAAATGACCGAACCCAACTGTTAAAACGACCGAACCCAAGTGCAAAACCGACCGAACCCAAGTGCTCAAACAATGATTTTTTTTGCACTTTTTTAGATTGTTTCATTTACAGACCATGATTCTTAGTAAAAATCTAAAATTTCAGTCGGTTCGGTGCCATAAGGTCTGCTATGACCGACCCCAAGGGTTAAAACGACCGAACCCAAGTGCTAAAACGCTTGACCCCAAGTGCTAAATCGATTAACCCAAAGCCTTCAAACGATTATTGATTTTAAAAATTCTTCTTTCGGCTGAATTTTTTATTAATTCGTGTACAGGCCGTGATTCTTATTAAGAATCCAAAACTTCAGTCGGCTCGTTGCCAAAGGGCCGAAGTTATGACCGACCCCAAGTGCTAAAACGAACGAACCCAAGTGCATACAGACCATGATTCTTTGTAAAAATCTAAAATTTCAGTCGGATCGGCGCCATAGGGTCTAAGTTATGACCATCCAAAAGCGTTGTTACAAATCGCCCCTAGAACAATGATTTTGTTTTAATTATTCTTTTGGAAGATTTTTTTAATGATTACAGAACAAGAATTCAAAATTTAAGTCGGCTCGGCGCCATAGGGTCTTCGTTATGACCGTCCACAAGCGTTGTTACAAATCACCCGTAATTCGATGATTTTTTAAAAATTTTATTTTGGGAGATTTTTTTGTTGATTTAGTGAATTTTGTTGATGTTTCTAAATAAGAATCCAAAAATTTAGCCGGCTCGGCGCCATGTGGTCAAAATTGTGACTGACCCCAAATATTAAAACGTCCAAACCCAAGTGCTAAAACGCCCGACCCCAAGTGCTAAAACGACCGACCCCAATTATTAAAAAGATGATTGTTCTAAAAAATTCTTCTTTCGGCAGAATTTTTTATTGATTCGTGTTACAGACCATGATTCTTATTAAGAATCCAAAATTTCAGTCGGTTCGTTGCCAGAGGGCCAAAGTTATGACGGACCCCAAGTGATAAAATGACCGAACCCAAGTACATAAACGACCAAACCCAAGTGTTTAAACGAAGATTAAAAAAAAATGCCGATTTTAGATTGTTTCATGTACAGACCATGATTCTTTGTAAAAATCTAAAATTTCAGTCGAATCGGCGCCATAGGGTCTAAGTTATGACCAACCAAAAGCGTTGTTACAAATCGCTCCTAGAACAATGATTTTGTTTTAATTATTCTTTTGGAAGATTTTTTTAATGAATAGAGAACAGACGATGTTTCTTGGTAAGAATCCAAAATTTCAGTCGGCTCGGCGCGGGTCTAAGTGATGACTGTCCACAAGTGTTGTTACAAATCGCCCGGAGATCGATGATTTATACATAATTTTTTTTTTTTAAGATTTTTTATTGATTAGTGTACAGACGATGCTTGAGGTCTAAGTTACGACCGACCCCAAATATTAAAACGACTGAACCCAAGTGCAAAAACGCCCGACCCCAAGTGCTGAAACGTCCAACACCAAGTATAAAAACGATGATTTATTTTTAAAATCCTTATACTGGCAAATTTTTTATTGATTCGTGTACAGACCATGATTCTTATGAAAAATCCAAAATTTCAGTCGGTTAAGAGGAGCCAAAGGGCCAAAGTTATGACCGACCCCAAGTGATAAAATGACCGAACCCAACTGCTAAAACGACTGAACCCAAGTGCAAAAACGACCGAACCCAAGTGTTAAAACGATGTTTTTTTTTAAATTTTTTTGCAGAATTTTAAAACGACCGAAACCAAGTTCTTAAACGCCCCACCCCAAGTGCTAAAACGACTAACAAAAAAATTAAGAACTAACTAAAAATTCAGTTGGGTCGGCGCCATGTGGTCTGAGTTACGACCGATCAAAAGTGTTATTACAAATCACCCATAGAACGATGATTTTTATTTTATTATTCTTTAGTGAGATTTTTTATTGATTAGTGAAAAGACAATCTTTCTAAGTAAGAATCCAAAATTTCAGTCGGCTCGGCGCCATAAGGTCTAAGTTATGACTGTCCACAAGTGTTGTTACAAATCGCCCGTAGATCGATGATTTTTATATAATTCTTTTTTTTTTGAAGATTTTTTATTGATTCGTGTACAGACCATCAGTTTTATTAAGAATCCAAAATTTCAGTCGGTTAGGTGCCAAAGGGCCAAAGTTATGACCGATCCCAAGTGATAAAATGACCGAACCCAACTGTTAAAACGACCGAACCCAAGTGCAAAACCGACCGAACCCAAGTGCTCAAACAATGATTTTTTTTGCACTTTTTTAGATTGTTTCATTTACAGACCATGATTCTTAGTAAAAATCTAAAATTTCAGTCGGTTCGGTGCCATAAGGTCTGCTATGACCGACCCCAAGGGTTAAAACGACCGAACCCAAGTGCTAAAACGCTTGACCCCAAGTGCTAAATCGATTAACCCAAAGCCTTAAAACGATTATTGATTTTAAAAATTCTTCTTTCGGCTGAATTTTTTATTAATTCGTGTACAGGCCGTGATTCTTATTAAGAATCCAAAACTTCAGTCGGCTCGTTGCCAAAGGGCCGAAGTTATGACCGACCCCAAGTGCTAAGACGAACGAACCCAAGTGCATACAGACCATGATTCTTTGTAAAAATCTAAAATTTCAGTCGGATCGGCGCCATAGGGTCTAAGTTATGACCATCCAAAAGCGTTGTTACAAATCGCCCCTAGAACAATGATTTTGTTTTAATTATTCTTTTGGAAGATTTTTTTAATGATTACAGAACAAGAATTCAAAATTTAAGTCGGCTCGGCGCCATAGGGTCTTCGTTATGACCGTCCACAAGCGTTGTTACAAATCACCCGTAATTCGATGATTTTAAAAAAATTTTATTTTGGGAGATTTTTTTGTTGATTTAATGAATTTTGTTGATGTTTCTAAATAAGAATCCAAAAATTTAGCCGGCTCGGCGCCATGTGGTCAAAATTGTGACTGACCCCAAATATTAAAACGTCCAAACCCAAGTGCTAAAACGCCCGACCCCAAGTGCTAAAACGACCGACCCCAATTATTAAAAAGATGATTGTTCTAAAAAATTCTTCTTTCGGCAGAATTTTTTATTGATTCGTGTTACAGACCATGATTCTTATTAAGAATCCAAAATTTCGGTCGGTTCGTTGCCAGAGGGCCAAAGTTATGACCGACCCCAAGTGATAAAATGACCGAACCCAAGTACATAAACGACCAAACCCAAGTGTTTAAACGAAGATTAAAAAAAAATGCCGATTTTAGATTGTTTCATGTACAGACCATGATTCTTTGTAAAAATCTAAAATTTCAGTCGAATCGGCGCCATAGGGTCTAAGTTATGACCAACCAAAAGCGTTGTTACAAATCGCTCCTAGAACAATGATTTTGTTTTAATTATTCTTTTGGAAGATTTTTTTAATGAATAGAGAACAGACGATGTTTCTTGGTAAGAATCCAAAATTTCAGTCGGCTCGGCGCGGGTCTAAGTGATGACTGTCCACAAGTGTTGTTACAAATCGCCCGGAGATCGATGATTTATACATAATTTTTTTTTTTAAAGATTTTTTATTGATTAGTGTACAGACGATGCTTTAGGTCTAAGTTACGACCGACCCCAAATATTAAAACGACTGAACCCAAGTGCAAAAACGCCCGACCCCAAGTGCTGAAACGTCCAACACCAAGTATAAAAACGATGATTTATTTTTAAAATCCTTATACTGGCAAATTTTTTATTGATTCGTGTACAGACCATGATTCTTATGAAAAATCCAAAATTTCAGTCGGTTACGAGGAGCCAAAGGGCCGAAGTTATGACCGACCCCAAGTGATAAAATGACCGAACCTAACTGCCAAAACGACCGAACCCAAGTGCTAAAACAACCGACCCCAAGTGCTAAAATGACTAACAAAAAAATTAAGAACTAACTAAAAATTCAGTTGGCTCAGCGCCATGGGCTCTGAGTTATGACCGATCAAAAGTGTTGTTAGAACGATGATTTTTATTTTATTATTCTTTAGGGAGATTTTTTTATTGATTAATGAATAAACGATGTTTCTAAGTAAAAATCCAAAATTTCAGTCGGTTCGGTGCCAAAGGGCTAAGAACCCAAGTGCTAAAACGACCGAACCCAAGTGCATAAACGATGATTTAAAAAAAATTCAGATAATTAGATTGTTTCATGTACAGACCATATTTGTAAAAATCTAAAATTTCAGTCGGATCGGCGCCATAGGGTCTAATTTATGACCAACCAAAAGCATTGTTACAAATCGCCCCTAGAACAATGATTTTGTTTTAATTATTCTTTTGGAAGATTTTTTTAATGATTAGTGAACAAACGGTGTTTTTTTGTAAGAATCCAAAATTTAAGTCGGCTCAGCACCATAGGGTCTACGTTATGACTGACAAGCGTTGTTACAAATCACCCGTAGATCGATGATTTTTTAAAATTTTTATTTTGTTAGATTTTTTTGTTGATTTAGTGAACAGACGATGTTTCTAAATAAGAATCCAAAAATTCAGCGGGCTCGGCGCCATGTGGTCAAAATTATGACTGACCCCAAATATTAAAACGTCCAAACCCAAGTGCTAAAACGCCCGACCCCAAGTGCTAAAACGACCGACCCCAATTATTAAAAAGATTATTGTTCTAAAAAATTCTTCTTTCAGCAGAATTTTTTTATTGATTCGTGTACAGACCATGATTCTTATTAAGAATCCAAAATTTCAGTCGGTTAAGAGGAGCCAAAAGGCCAAAGTTATGACCGACCCCAAGTGATAAAATGACCGAACCCAACTGCTAAAACGACTGAACCCAAGTGCAAACATGACCGAACCCAAGTGTTAAAACGATGTTTTTTTTAAAATTTTTTTGCAGAATTTTAAAACGACCGAAACCAAGTTCTTAAACGCCCCACCCCAAGTGCTAAAACGACTAACAAAAAAAATAAGAACTAACTAAAAATTCAGTTGGGTCGGCGCCATGTGGTCTGAGTTACGACCGATCAAAAGTGTTATTACAAATCACCCATAGAACGATGATTTTTATTTTATTATTCTTTAGTGAGATTTTTTATTGATTAGTGAAAAGACAATCTTTCTAAGTAAGAATCCAAAATTTCAGTCGGCTCGGCGCCATAAGGTCTAAGTTATGACTGTCCACAAGTGTTGTTACAAATCGCCCGTAGATCGATGATTTTTATATAATTCTTTTTTTTTTGAAGATTTTTTATTGATTCGTGTACAGACCATCAGTTTTATTAAGAATCCAAAATTTCAGTCGGTTAGGTGCCAAAGGGCCAAAGTTATGACCGACCCCAAGTGATAAAATGACCGAACCCAACTGTTAAAACGACCGAACCCAAGTGCAAAACCGACCGAACCCAAGTGCTCAAACAATGATTTTTTTGCACTTTTTTAGATTGTTTCATTTACAGACCATGATTCTTAGTAAAAATCTAAAATTTCAGTCGGTTCGGTGCCATAAGGTCTGCTATGACCGACCTCATGGGTTAAAACGACCGAACCCAAGTGCTAAAACGCTTGACCCCAAGTGCTAAATCGATTAACCCAAAGCCTTAAAACGATTATTGTTTTTAAAAATTCTTCTTTCGGCTGAATTTTTTATTAATTCGTGTACAGGCCATGATTCTTATTAAGAATCCAAAACTTCAGTCGGCTCGTTGCCAAAGGGCCGAAGTTATGACCGACCCCAAGTGCTAAAACGAACGAACCCAAGTGCATACAGACCATGATTCTTTGTAAAAATCTAAAATTTCAGTCGGATCGGCGCCATAGGGTCTAAGTTATGACCATCCAAAAGCGTTGTTACAAATCGCCCCTAGAACAATGATTTTGTTTTAATTATTCTTTTGGAAGATTTTTTTAATGATTAGAGAACATGAATTCAAAATTTAAGTCGGCTCGGCGCCATAGGGTCTTCGTTATGACCGTCCACAAGCGTTGTTACAAATCACCCGTAATTCGATGATTTTTTAAAAATTTTATTTTGGGAGATTTTTTTGTTGATTTAGTGAATTTTGTTGATGTTTCTAAATAAGAACCCAAAAATTTAGCCGGCTCGGCGCCATGTGGTCAAAATTGTGACTGACCCCAAATATTAAAACGTCCAAACCCAAGTGCTAAAACGCCCGACCCCAAGTGCTAAAACGACCGACCCCAATTATTAAAAAGATGATTGTTCTAAAAAATTCTTCTTTCGGCAGAATTTTTTATTGATTCGTGTTACAGACCATGATTTTTATTAAGAATCCAAAATTTCAGTCGGTTCGTTGCCAGAGGGCCAAAGTTATGACCGACTCCAAGTGATAAAATGACCGAACCCAAGTACATAAACGACCAAACCCAAGTGTTTAAACGAAGATTAAAAAAAAAAAATGCCGATTTTAGATTGTTTCATGTACAGACCATGATTCTTTGTAAAAATCTAAAATTTCAGTCGGATCGGCGCCATAGGGTCTAAGTTATGACTAACCAAAAGCGTTGTTACAAATCGCTCCTAGAACAATGATTTTGTTTTAATTATTCTTTTGGAAGATTTTTTTAATGAATAGAGAACAGACGATGTTTCTTGGTAAGAATCCAAAATTTCAGTCGGCTCGGCGCGGGTCTAAGTGATGACTGTCCACAAGTGTTGTTACAAATCGCCCGGAGATCGATGATTTATACATAATTTTTTTTTTTTAAGATTTTTTATTGATTAGTGTACAGACGATGCTTGAGGTCTAAGTTACGACCGACCCCAAATATTAAAACGACTGAACCCAAGTGCAAAAACACCCGACCCCAAGTGCTGAAACGTCCGACACCAAGTATAATAACGATGATTTTTTTTTTAAATCCTTATACTGGCAAATTTTTTATTGATTCGTGTACAGACCATGATTCTTATGAAAAATCCAAAATTTCAGTCGGTTACGAGGAGCCAAAGGGCCGAAGTTATGACCGACCCCAAGTGATAAAATGACCGAACCTAACTGCTAAAACGACCGAACCCAAGTGCTAAAACAACCGACCCCAAGTGCTAAAATGACTAACAAAAAAATTAAGAACTAACTAAAAATTCAGTTGGCTCAGCGCCATGGGCTCTGAGTTATGACCGATCAAAAGTGTTGTTAGAACGATGATTTTTATTTTATTATTCTTTAGGGAGATTTTTTTATTGATTAATGAATAAACGATGTTTCTAAGTAAAAATCCAAAATTTCAGTCGGTTCGGTGCCAAAGGGCTAAGAACCCAAGTGCTAAAACGACCGAACCCAGGTGCATAAACGATGATTTAAAAAAAAATTCAGATAATTAGATTGTTTCATGTACAGACCATATTTGTAAAAATCTAAAATTTCAGTCGGATCGGCGCCATAGGGTCTAATTTATGACCAACCAAAAGCATTGTTACAAATCGCCCCTAGAACAATGATTTTGTTTTAATTATTCTTTTGGAAGATTTTTTTAATGATTAGTGAACAAACGGTGTTTTTTTGTAAGAATCCAAAATTTAAGTCGGCTCAGCGCCATAGGGTCTACGTTATGACTGACAAGCGTTGTTACAAATCACCCGTAGATCGATGATTTTTTTTAAATTTTATTTTGTGAGATTTTTTTGTTGATTTAGTGAACAGACGATGTTTCTAAATAAGAATCCAAAAATTCAGCGGGCTCGGCGCCATGTGGTCAAAATTATGACTGACCCCAAATATTAAAACGTCCAAACCCAAGTGCTAAAACGCCCGACCCCAAGTGCTAAAACGACCGACCCCAATTATTAAAAAGATTATTGTTCTAAAAAATTCTTCTTTCAGCAGAATTTTTTTATTGATTCGTGTACAGACCATGATTCTTATTAAGAATCCAAAATTTCAGTCGGTTAAGAGGAGCCAAAGGGCCAAAGTTATGACCGACCCCAAGTGATAAAATGACCGAACCCAACTGCTAAAACGACTGAACCCAAGTGCAAACACGACCGAACCCAAGTGTTAAAACGATGTTTTTTTAAAAATTTTTTTGCAGAATTTTAAAACGACCGAAACCAAGTTCTTAAACGCCCCACCCCAAGTGCTAAAACGACTAACAAAAAAAATAAGAACTAACTAAAAATTCAGTTGGGTCGGCGCCATGTGGTCTGAGTTACGACCGATCAAAAGTGTTATTACAAATCACCCATAGAACGATGATTTTTATTTTATTATTCTTTAGTGAGATTTTTTATTGATTAGTGAAAAGACAATCTTTCTAAGTAAGAATCCAAAATTTCAGTCGGCTCGGCGCCATAAGGTCTAAGTTATGACTGTCCACAAGTGTTGTTACAAATCGCCCGTAGATCGATGATTTTTATATAATTCTTTTTTTTTTGAAGATTTTTTATTGATTCGTGTACAGACCATCAGTTTTATTAAGAATCCAAAATTTCAGTCGGTTAGGTGCCAAAGGGCCAAAGTTATGACCGACCCCAAGTGATAAAATGACCGAACCCAACTGTTAAAACGACCGAACCCAAGTGCAAAACCGACCGAACCCAAGTGCTCAAACAATGATTTTTTTGCACTTTTTTAGATTGTTTCATTTACAGACCATGATTCTTAGTAAAAATCTAAAATTTCAGTCGGTTCGGTGCCATAAGGTCTGCTATGACCGACCTCAAGGGTTAAAACGACCGAACCCAAGTGCTAAAACGCTTGACCCCAAGTGCTAAATCGATTAACCCAAAGCCTTAAAAGGATTATTGTTTTTAAAAATTCTTCTTTCGGCTGAATTTTTTATTAATTCGTGTACAGGCCATGATTCTTATTAAGAATCCAAAACTTCAGTCGGCTCGTTGCCAAAGGGCCGAAGTTATGACCGACCCCAAGTGCTAAAACGAACGAACCCAAGTGCATACAGACCATGATTCTTTGTAAAAATCTAAAATTTCAGTCGGATCGGCGCCATAGGGTCTAAGTTATGACCATCCAAAAGCGTTGTTACAAATCGCCCCTAGAACAATGATTTTGTTTTAATTATTCTTTTGGAAGATTTTTTTAATGATTAGAGAACATGAATTCAAAATTTAAGTCGGCTCGGCGCCATAGGGTCTTCGTTATGACCGTCCACAAGCGTTGTTACAAATCACCCGTAATTCGATGATTTTTTAAAAATTTTATTTTGGGAGATTTTTTTGTTGATTTAGTGAATTTTGTTGATGTTTCTAAATAAGAATCCAAAAATTTAGCCGGCTCGGCGCCATGTGGTCAAAATTGTGACTGACCCCAAATATTAAAACGTCCAAACCCAAGTGCTAAAACGCCCGACCCCAAGTGCTAAAACGACCGACCCCAATTATTAAAAAGATGATTGTTCTAAAAAATTCTTCTTTCGGCAGAATTTTTTATTGATTCGTGTTACAGACCATGATTCTTATTAAGAATCCAAAATTTCAGTCGGTTTGTTGCCAGAGGGCCAAAGTTATGACCGACTCCAAGTGATAAAATGACCGAACCCAAGTACATAAACGACCAAACCCAAGTGTTTAAACGAAGATTAAAAAAAAAATGCCGATTTTAGATTGTTTCATGTACAGACCATGATTCTTTGTAAAAATCTAAAATTTCAGTCGGATCGGCGCCATAGGGTCTAAGTTATGACCAACCAAAAGCGTTGTTACAAATCGCTCCTAGAACAATGATTTTGTTTTAATTATTCTTTTGGAAGATTTTTTTAATGAATAGAGAACAGACGATGTTTCTTGGTAAGAATCCAAAATTTCAGTCGGCTCGGCGCGGGTCTAAGTGATGACTGTCCACAAGTGTTGTTACAAATCGCCCGGAGATCGATGATTTATACATAATTTTTTTTTTTTAAGATTTTTTATTGATTAGTGTACAGACGATGCTTGAGGTCTAAGTTACGACCGACCCCAAATATTAAAACGACTGAACCCAAGTGCAAAAACGCCCGACCCCAAGTGCTGAAACGTCCAACACCAAGTATAAAAACGATGATTTTTTTTTAAAATCCTTATACTGGCAAATTTTTTATTGATTCGTGTACAGACCATGATTCTTATGAAAAATCCAAAATTTCAGTCGGTTACGAGGAGCCAAAGGGCCGAAGTTATGACCGACCCCAAGTGATAAAATGACCGACCCCAAGTGCTAAAATGACTAACAAAAAAATTAAGAACTAACTAAAAATTCAGTTGGCTCAGCGCCATGGGCTCTGAGTTATGACCGATCAAAAGTGTTGTTAGAACGATGATTTTTATTTTATTATTCTTTAGGGAGATTTTTTTATTGATTAATGAATAAACGATGTTTCTAAGTAAAAATCCAAAATTTCAGTCGGTTCGGTGCCAAAGGGCTAAGAACCCAAGTGCTAAAACGACCGAACCCAAGTGCATAAACGATGATTTAAAAAAAATTCAGATAATTAGATTGTTTCATGTACAGACCATATTTGTAAAAATCTAAAATTTCAGTCGGATCGGCGCCATAGGGTCTAATTTATGACCAACCAAAAGCATTGTTACAAATCGCCCCTAGAACAATGATTTTGTTTTAATTATTCTTTTGGAAGATTTTTTTAATGATTAGTGAACAAACGGTGTGTTTTTGTAAGAATCCAAAATTTAAGTCGGCTCAGCGCCATAGGGTCTACGTTATGACTGACAAGCGTTGTTACAAATCACCCGTAGATCGATGATTTTTTTAAAAAATTTATTTTGTGAGATTTTTTTGTTGATTTAGTGAACAGACGATGTTTCTAAATAAGAATCCAAAAATTCAGCGGGCTCGGCGCCATGTGGTCAAAATTATGACTGACCCCAAATATTAAAACGTCCAAACCCAAGTGCTAAAACGCCCGACCCCAAGTGCTAAAACGACCGACCCCAATTATTAAAAAGATTATTGTTCTAAAAAATTCTTCTTTCGGCAGAATTTTTTTATTGATTCGTGTACAGACCATGATTCTTATTAAGAATCCAAAATTTCAGTCGGTTAAGAGGAGCCAAAGGGCCAAAGTTATGACCGACCCCAAGTGATAAAATGACCGAACCCAACTGCTAAAACGACTGAACCCAAGTGCAAAAACGACCGAACCCAAGTGTTAAAACGATGTTTTTTTTTAAAATTTTTTTTGCATAATTTTAGATTGTTTCATGTACGGACCATGATTCTTAATAAAAAACTGAAATTTCAGCCGGCTCGGCGCCGTAAGGTCTGTTATGACCGACCCAAAGTGTTAAGACGACCGAAACCAAGTTCTTAAACGCCCCACCCCAAGTGCTAAAACGACTAACAAAAAAATTAAGAACTAACTAAAAATTCAGTTGGGTCGGCGCCATGTGGTCTGAGTTACGACCGATCAAAAGCATTATTACAAATCACCCATAGAACGATGATTTTTATTTTATTATTCTTTAGTGAGATTTTTATTGATTAGTGAAAAGACAATCTTTCTTAGTAAGAATCCAAAATTTCAGTCGGCTCGGCGCCATAAGGTGTAAGTTATGACTGTCCACAAGTGTTGTTACAAATCTCCCGTAGATCGATGATTTTTTTATAATTATTTTTTTTTTTGAAGATTTTTTATTGATTCGTGTACAGACCATCAGTTTTATTAAGAATCCAAAATTTCCCGAACCTGACTGCTAAAACGACCGAACCCAAGTGCTAAAACGATGATTTTTTTTTGCAGATTCTTAGATTGTTACATGTACAGACCATGATTCTTAGTAAAAATCTAAATTTTCAGTCGGCTCGGCGCCATAAGGTTTGTAATGACCGACCCAAGTGTTAAAACGACCGAACCCAAGTGCTAAAACGCTTGACCACAAGTGCTAAAACGACTAACCCAAAGCATTAAAACGATGATTGTTTTTAAAAATTCTTCTTTCGGCAGAATTTTTTATTGATTCGTGTACAGACCATGATTCTTATTAAGAATCTAAAATTTTAGTCGGTTAGTTGCCAGAGGGCCAAAGTTATGACCGACCCCAAGTGATAAAATGACCGAACCCAAGTTACATAAACGACCGAACCCTAGTGTTAAAACGAAGATTAAAAAAAAAATGCGGATTTTAGATTGTTTCATGTACAGACCATGATTCTTTGTAAAAATCTAATATTTCAGTCGGATCGGCGCCATAGGGTCTTAGTTATGACTTATGACCAACCAAAAGCGTTGTTACAAATCGCTCCTAGAACAATGATTTTGTTTTAATTATTCTTTTGGAAGATTTTTTTAATGATTAGAGAATAGACGATGTTTCTTAGTAAGAATCCAAAATTTCAGTCGGCTCGGCGCCATAGGGTCTAAGTGATGACTGTCCACAAGTGTTGTTACAAATCGCCCGTAGATCGATGATTTATATATTTTTTTTTTTTGAAGATTTTTTATTGAATAGTGTTCAGACCATGATTCTTATTAAGAATCCAAAAATTCAGCCGGCTCGCCGCCATGTGTTCTAAGTTATGATTGACCCTAAATATTAAAACGACCGAACCCAAGTGATAAAACGACCGACCCCAATTATTAAAAAAGATGATTGGTATTAAAAATTCCTCTTTCGGCAGATTTTTTTATTGATTCCTGTACAGACCATGATTCTTATTAAGAATCCAGAAATTCAGTAGGTTCGGTGCCAAAGGGCCGAAGTTATGACCGACTCCAAGTGATAAAATGACCTAACCCAACTGCTAAAACGACCGAACCCAAGTGCAAAAACGACCGAACCCAAGTGTTAAAACGATGAAGTGCAAAAACGACCGAACCCAAGTATTAAAACGATGTTTTTTTTTTTAAATTTTTTTTTCCAAATTTTTAGATTGTTTCATGTACAGACCATGATTCTTAGTAAAAATCTAAAATTTCAGTCGGCTCGTCACCATAAGGTCTGTTATGACCGACCCAAAGTGTTAAAACGACCGAACCCAAGTGCTAAATCGCCCGACCCCAAGTGCTAAAACGACTAACAAAAAAATTAAGCTTCAGTTGAGTCGGCGCCATGGGGTCTGAGTTATGACCGATCAAAAGTGTTGTTACAAATCACCCATAGAACCATGATTTTTATTTTATTATTCTTTAGTAAGATTTTTTTAATGATTAGAGAATAGACGAGTTTCCTGGTAAGAATCCAAAATTTCAGTCGGCTCGGCGCCATAGGGTCTAAGTTATGACTGTCCACAAGTGTTGTTACAAATCGCCCGTAGATCGATGATTTTTATATAATTTTTTTTTTTTTGAAGATTTTTTATTGATTCGTGTACAGACCATGATTCTTGTGATATTTTTGCGTTTTTACATATTATTATTATTATTATATATATAATTTTCTTTTTATTTTTCTCTTGGCTCTGATCGATATTTTAATTTTTAAGGCTTTACGTATGTGTAGTAGGGATGGAAAATTCCTCCCCTACGTCACACGAGCCTTCATGAAAATTGGACCCTTATTTCATTTGATAACTACAGAAAGCTACTTAAAGCTCTCTTGTACTACATATCTTTATAGATATATGTACTTAACTAATTAATCCGTTATTTACGACCTTTAACGTAAATATTTTCATATTTATGTTGTAATTAAACTCCATCAAACGTTGTGTATTTTTTTGATTTATGATATAGGACTTTAATTACTTTCATCTTTGTGGTAACCTTTTGATTCTAAACAGGGCGTTGAGCTTCAAATTGTATTGGTCTCTCTCTTGCAAATCTAACTTTAAATTGTTCCTCTAAATGAGCTAACTTTCCTTTGTCACTTATTATGATTCCCTACATCCTATTAAATTCGTAAATTAACTGTACTAATCAACATTATACATGTTTAATTGAACAGGTAATTAGATATAACTCAAATGGTTAATTGTTAGTAGATTTGATTATGATTGTTTCTTGTGTCTGCTTGGCATCCCTCCATTATGATTCTGATGCTATAAAGTACATATAATGATGGATTTAGTAGGTTAATGTAATTAGTTAATTGTATATTTGAAGAACTCAGAATAACCCTTTTCTGGCAAAATTTGGCTCCTTTCCTCCGACAAGTAAGCAAGGTGATCAGGTTCCAACTAGAAATTCGCACAATCTTTTGGCACGGTTCGACTGATTGATACCTAAGTTATCGCGTCCCAATTGAACCTTTCTTTCGCCATTATGCACTGCCTTCAGGTCTTCACCCGAGCCCAGAAACTTCCAAATTCCTGCGCCTCCGAAGTCTAATATTTACTTAGGGCGAACCGGTTTCGTCCTATATACAATCATATACTCACGGTGTTGTGTGGAGATTTTGGTCGTGAATCCACGCCTCCACGCTCATAAGATAATGCGAGAGTAGTCCGACAGACTTAAAATTCAAGCTATATGCAAGTTCGCATTTTCCAATGAACATTACATAAAATGATATATATGTAGACATACATTTTGGGAAGTTTTATAACTTGCAATACGAAACTACTTGCATCGTATCCCAAGCTCGGATCTCGCACATAGAATTCTGCACAATTCTAAGCTTGGTAACCGAATGAATACATTCTAATAGTAGGTAATGTAAATAAATACTAGAATAATAAAATTTAATTTGGCGATATGTTTTGGAGATTCGCCAAAACTCCAAGCTTGTTTGTTTGGTTTGACGTTTTATTTAAGAGACTCATCATCTCTGTTTGCTTTGGTTAATGGTCTTGATTTTTAGGAGTGACCACTGTCTCCTATTGGTTGAACTGTTTTTTGATTTTCCCCCAAGGCTCAACATTTGATAAATTCTTACTATCCCGTGATTTTTCAACCGTTTCATGTAATTCTTCAATTCATTTTATTAGGCTATATATATATATATAGGCTATATATATATATTTAATATAAATAATTATATATAAATATAGATATATATTCAATTATACATATATTTTGTCTCAATAAGTAAATTAGTAATATACAAATATATTTTTATATTATGATTGAAATAATTCCTAATATCATAACTTATTTCAATAGCTATATTTTAGCTGAAATTATAATAGTACATATATTAATAAATTCAATACAAAACATGAACTTGAAATTTATCAAGCACATAACTATATTCAATAGTATAGTTAAGTTCGATACCTTTTTAATTTGATATAAGTGTTTTGGTTAGATTTTTTTTTTGGAATAAATACATATATAAATATACCCATACACATGTTACATAAAAAATAATGTAACAAGTGAATTATCTGTGTATGGGTACTTTTGGTGTGAAGTTTGTTAACATTCAACATCTTTATATTGGTAGCATTGAAATGTTTACCTTTGCTCAGTTGGTGATACTGAGGATCTGCATAGAGGGGTTCACTAGGCAGGACTGGCCTTGAGTTCTTCATTCTTTGAGCAGCCACAGATGACCTTGGCCACCGTCCCTGTGGCGGGTCGACGTAATCACATAGTAATAGTTCGCCATTATTTTCATCCATCAGCGGCATCCATTATTGAAGACCATCAGGACAATCATTAAAATCCTGGATCAGCAGCGGAGTACCATGGGAGCACATTATTTCTTCTGGATTTACTCACATCCAGCATCTGCAGACGCAGTCATCACAAGACCTTCCGACTACACCTGGAGCCAGAGATGGTCGCAGAGATGCGGCCGAAGATCGCTGACCTTGGCCGTCATCAACATAGTCGGCTGGCTGGCAACCGCCCTGGGACGGGACGTCGCTGGGAAACCGTGGGACTGGAGGCCTGTTGGGAGGGAGCTGACCGCTCATCTCCGAAGGCAGCAAGCAGCATCATGGATCGCCCACATATGGCATCACACATTCATCAACTGCTCAAGATTAAACGGTACTAACGCTCCACAATATGCCCATTCAGATTTAGTCTAGCCCTGATTGTTTTTTTGTATTTATAAATAAATTAATTTAACTGTCTCAAAGCACTAAACTCTTTTATTAAATAACCTATCCTCATACAAAGTATTTTATAGCCGCCTGCTTAAGGTCCACGCCTGAGATACAAATTCTCCAGTAATAATCACACTTGTCTCTTGCTCTCCATCTATTATATTCCTAACATTTTAGCTTCCAATGTGAAAGCTAAATATTTTCATAACACACATTATTTATATAAATTTTATATATATAATATTTTAAATACATATCAGACATACTGATCAAGTAATATATTGTAATAATAATTAAGTTCAAATACCAGCTACCTGTTACCTTCCGCGATCTCCTTGGAACCTGAAAATATTTATAATAGGAAAAACTCACCCCTCCAAGGTTTTTCCTATCCGGGTGCTACACGGATAAAACCTTGTTGAAATTTCCCTACCTATTTACCTATTGTTCTATTAAATTTAAATAAATCCTTTCGTCTTCAATTTTATTTTATTCTCGTTTAATCTAACTAATTTAAATGATATATAAACTTTATCACTCTAAACTGCATTCCATTTTCAAACCCGTTGATTAAATAATACTTTCTTAATTTTAAACTTCACGATTTATTCCGAAATGGTAAATTGTTGTTAAGTTAATTTTTATTTCTCCGAAATTTATTTAGTAACTAAATATTATTATATTTTATTATTTTAATCCTTCTTTTTTTTAATCCCTTTTTTATAAATTTTTTGGATTAATTATTATTATAGTATAGATCTAATAATAGATTAATACTTTTTTGATAGAAATGTACCGTACAATTGTAAATTATTTAGCCGAATTATTCTGATGTTAACTTTAATATTAATGATACCGAATAATTATAATTAACCACTGTTTTTTTTTGCTAATAAACAACACTTTCATTATCGCACAATAAATTATGATTAATCACTTTATTTATTCTAAATTTTATAATTTTACGAGTAGATTTATTTCGACTACACTATTTTTAAATTAGTAAAAGATTTAGCACTTAATTTAAACCACTTAATTAAATTAAAGATATTTTAGTTAAAACTTTTCCGTTTAAACTGGATGCACTTATTTATTTATAAACTTTTTTCAATTTGCACTATTTTTAATAATTAATTTAAATATTTAATATTTGTTAGAACTCTTTCCGTTTACACTGGGCGCACTTATTTATTTAAAACCTTTTTCAATTTGCACTATTTTTAATAATTAATTTAAATATTTAATATTTGTTAGAACTCTTTCCGTTGTTTACACTGGGCTCACTTATTTATTTATTAACTCTTTTCAATTTGCACTATTTTTAAACTTTTCACAAGTAATTGAAACGTAAACTTTATTTTTATTTTCACTGAATTTAATTGCAAATTTTTCCTAAGTCACTGGTTTGTTCAAACTTGAACATGAATTTTATTGAGTCACTGATTTCAACTGCAAATTTTCTAAGTCACTGAATTTAGTAGCAAATTTCACAAGTCTTAAAATCCCAACCACTTAGAAACTTTTTCACAAATTACCGAATTTCCCGGTCGCGTCACACGAACCTCCCACCTTTTCAAACCGACGTCTGACTGCCGCCAAATGCGTCTGCACTGGATTATATACCCCTTCTCAGGTCCAAAAGAGTGTATCTGAATTTCCTTTGATAAAACAATCTAATTCCTATTAACTCGTAATCTTTTGAAATTCCCACACTATTATGTAACATATGTGTATTATGTCTTGTTCATACATAAGATCTTTTGGTGACCGTCACTCATCTTCCTCTGGGCGATAGCTAATTTTTGTCTCGTATACCTATAAGACCCGGATTCAGTAAGTCCGTGTTAGATTGCCCTAACGTTCTTTGTTCTACTGCTCATACAAAATTAGTTTGAATATCATGATTTTTGTGTTCTTTTTTTCCTCAATTCGTAAAAGGCCCGTCTTCAATAAACTATATGTAGATCTCAATTTCTCGCACCTCTTGCGATCATGATTAAGTTCATGTCGAAATCTCTATTATGCGTTTTCGAATTTCAATTATCGTAAATTCCACTTCATTTCACTGCCAACTGTATGAACTTTTCCATTTAAACCCGTATTTTCTCAATTTACGTCGTAGATTTGAATTTTCACTTTTTTCTTTTATTAACGACGCTCTTTCTACGAATTTCCTTCTTTATTCTTTTGTTATTTTACATATCCCTATAAATTTTTATATTTCAAGCCGTATTTATTTTATTCATTGTTAATTTAAGATTTCCTTTGTTTTTCTCTGTCGTATCTACTTTCACATAGCTTCACTGTACCCTCCTCTCCTAACCATATCGTTTTTTGATGTTTGCTTCTATCTGTTATTAATTATTATATCATTTTTCATATTTTTATAGGAGATATTCCCAGTTTGACCCTTAAATATCTGTCAAGTTAATTATTTCGTCTGGACTGTCCCCCAGAATCCATCTCTCTTTTACTCAAAATCCCGTAAACCATAAGCGTTGAAATCTGTTGATATTATTTCCTCGATGTACCGGGCCATAAATTCCTTTTTATCTGAGAGTCATTAGTTTTTATGGGATTTCTATAATCTAAATAAGTAAGAGCTGGGTTAATTTTAATGGTCCTTTTTAACGGCTAATTGCGCTAATCTAAATAAAACCCATGTTCGAATATTCATTGTTTATACAAACAATACACATGTGAGATCAACAACCATTTATAACGTCTCATTTTTTCTGCAGTCTCGTGCATACTCCACCCACCATCATAATTACGTAAAATGACTCCTTTTTCTGAGTTAAATCTATCGCAATGTGTTCAGTATTATCACTCTCCGCTAGGTATTCTACTCTAATTCCCTCAAAACCTTTTAATTGCACTAAACCTCTGAAACGTCCCCTCGTTCAGTCACTACACTCTTTATAAATGCTCATTTTTTTATGAAATTTTCTTTCCAAATCGTTTTCCTAATATCTCCGCTCCATCTAGAATTGATAACAATAAGTTTCCATTGTTTTCAGCATTTCCTATTTCCCTTAGCACATTTTCCCTCGAATCGATCATCCCCGGTCGTCACAAGCAATCGTATTATAGATGAAAATCCACCTAGTAGCTTCCTTTAAATTTTTCTCACCTTCTATCCAATTTTTCATTAAAATTTTTCCATCGTTGTTCACGTGTATTTTTTTCACACTAAAAGTTTCCATATCACTTCGAAAACTATCTTTTACTATCCCATAAATATAAACGTTGCTCATCATAACATTGCTTGGGTTCGTCGTACTTAAGTCCCTGAAACGTCTTTTGTTTATCATTGAGTTTATTCACCTCTTGGTTCAGTGGGAATGAAAAGGTCATTAATTATCTCTTTAATTGTCGGGTGTAAAGGTCAATCTTTTGTTCACCGTTGGTGTACGCCTTCCCGTTTAGTGATTGGTTTGTTTAATTTCTTATAGTTTTTGTT
Source organism: Limnephilus rhombicus (assembly GCA_929108145.2). Lineage (NCBI taxonomy): Eukaryota > Metazoa > Arthropoda > Insecta > Trichoptera > Limnephilidae > Limnephilus > Limnephilus rhombicus. Next base: position 8,998,688 of record OV815296.1, read on the forward strand.
CCAATCTAATTGGCTGTCAAGATTTCAATGTTTGTTTTCGCGCCTCAGAAGAGGATCTCCTTGCGCCGTGACAATTTTTAATACCAACTGTGATTTTTTTATCAACACTCTTTAGTGTTGATAAAAAAATTAGGGTTATTATAGATCTCTACTGTCAATATGAACTCAATTTACTCTGATCCGATAGATGTCGTAAGTGTGTCCGTTTTATGAGTAATAGATATATTTCTTTAATTAAAGTGCGAAGCTACGATATTTTCTTATTTTCACTGTTGATTAATGCAATACATCACAGTTTTATTAAGAATCCAAATTTTCAGCCGGTTCGGTGCCAAAGAGCCGCAGTTATGACCGACCCCAAGTGATAAAATGACCGAACCCAACTGCTAAAACGATCGAACCCAAGTGCAAAAACGACCGAACCCGAGTGTTAAAACGATGTTTTTTATATTTTTTTTTTGCAGATTTTTTAGTTTGTACATTGTTTCATGTACAAACCATAATTCTTAGTAAAAATCTAAAATTTCAGTCGGCTCAGGGCCATAAGGGCATAAGGTCTGTTATGACCGACCCCAAGTGTAAAAACAACAGACACCAAGTGCTAAAACGCTTGACCCCAAGTGCTAAAACGACTAACCCAAAGTATTAAAAGGATGATTGTTTTTAAAAATTCTTCTTTCGCAGATTTTTTTATTGATTCGTGTGACCATGCTTCTTATTAAGAATCCAAAATTTCAGTCGGTTCAGTGCCAAAGGGCCAAAATTATGACCGACCCCAAGTGAAAAAATGACCGAACCCAAGTAAATAAACGACCGACCAAGTGTTTAAACGATGATTAAAAAAAAAAAAAACAGATTTTTAGACTGTTTCATGTACAGACCATGATTCTTTGTAAAAATCTAAAATTCCAGTCGGATCGGCGCCATAGGGTCTAAGTTATGTATGACCAACCAAAAGCGTTGTTAGAAATCGCCCCTAGAACAATGATTTTGTTTTAATTATTCTTTTGGAAGATTTTTTAATGATTAGTGAACAGACGATGTTTCTTAGTAAGAATCCAAAATTTAAGTCGGTTCGGCGCCATAGGGTCTACGTTATGACCATCCACAAGCGTTGTTACAAATCACCCGTAGATCGATGATTTTTTTTTAAATTTTATTTTGGAGATTTTTTTGTTGATATAATGAACAGACGATGTTTCTAAATAAGAATCTAAATTTTCAATCAGCTCGGCGCCATAGGGTCTAAGATATGAATGTTCACAAGTGTTGTTACAAATCGCCCGGAGATCGATGATTTTTATAATTTTTTTTTTTATTAATTAGTGTACAGACGATGCTTGAGGTCTAAGTTACGACCGACCCCAAATGTTAAAACCACCGAACCCAAATGCAAAAACGCCCGACCCCAAGTGCTAAAACGTCCGACGCCAAGTATTAAAACGATGATTTTTAAAAAAATTCTTCTACTGGCAATTTTTTTTATTGGTTCGTGTACAGACCCCGATTCTTAGTAAGAAGCCAAAATTTCAGTCGGGTCGGCGCCATGTGGTCTAAGTTATGACTAACCCCAGATATTAAAACGACCGAACCCAAGTGCTAAAACGACCCACCCCAATTATTAAAACGATGATTGTTTTTAAAAATTCTTTTCGGCAGATTTTTTATTGATTCGTGTACAGACAATGATTCTTATTAAGAATCCAAAATTTCAGTCGGTTCGGTGCCAAAGGGCCGAAGTTATTACTGACCCCAAGTGATAAAATGACCGAACCCAAGTGTTAAAACGATGATTTAAAAAAAAAAATTGTTTGCAGATTTTTAGATTGTTTCAAGTACAGACCATGATTCTTAGTAAAAATCTAAAATTTCAGTCAGCTCGGCACCATAAGGTCTGTTATGACCGACCCCAAGTGTTAAAACGACCGAACCCAAGTGCTTAAATGACCAACCTCAAGTATTAAAACGAGGATTGATCACAGATTACAGACTAGCGCTATAGGACCGCACTATTTTAAGTGCTAGACGATAAAGCAGATTTCTGGAATCTGTGTCGTATTTATAGATTAACAATGGTGGTTTGTTTTTTTGTTGGTGTCTGAAAATGTGTGGTTATAAATAGGACAATTTTTAGTTAAAAACTCTCTCAATTCGTGGATCTCCTGTAAACAGCTAGCATTATCTAGCAAGTGGTGTTTTGTCGGGTCGGGAACAAAAAAGTATTGTAACATGTGCTGTGAATAAACGAGAAGAATTCCGCCTTGAAGAAGATGTTTTTATTTGAAGTCCTTCTGCCAAATACCAATTTATAACAAAAATATATAAAAGTCATCGATCTTCGGGCGATTTGTAACAACACTTGTGGACAGTCATAACATATATCGACTGAAATTTTGGATTCTTATTTAGAAACATCGTCTGTTCACTTAATCAATAAAAAAATCTCCCAAAAAATTTTTTTTTTGAAAATCATCGATCTACGAGCGATTTGTAACAATGCTTGTGGACGGTCATAACTTAGACCCTATGGCGCCGAGCCGACTGAAATTTTGGATTCTTACTGAGAATTCTGTTCACTAATCAATAAAAAAAATCTGCCAAAAGAATAATTATAAAAAAATCGGTTCTATGGGCGATTTGCAACAACCCTTCTGGTCGGTCATAACTTAGACCCTATGGTGCCGAGCCGACTGTGATTTTAAATTCTTACTAATACTACTCATGATAATTGATATGATATGTATGATATGTAATGTTACTCAACAAAAAAAAATCGTTTTAATACTTGGGGTTGGTCGTTTTAGCACTTGGGTTCGGTCGTTTTAACACGGGGGGGTCATGGCACCGAACCGCATGAAATTTTGGATTCTTACTAAGTCTCATCGTCTGGACACTGATCAATAAAAAAATCTTCCAAACGAATAATTAAAACAAAATCATTGTGCTAAGGGCGATTTGTAACAACGCTTTTGGTTGGTCATGGCTTAGACCTCATGGCGCCGAGCCAACTGAAATTTTGGCTCCTTATCAAGAATCATGGTCTGTAAACTAATCAATAAAAAAATTTGCCAGTAGAAGAATTTTTAAAAACAGGGTGTCCCAAAAGTAAGTATATACTTGTTTTGCTTTAAACTGCTGTGTAAACGCAACTTTTCCGAGGGGCGCAGGGGGTATGTAAATCAGTAGTCTGGCTCTTGGGAATTTAGTCGCTATGAAGCATTTCTCGGGAGCGACCGCGCGTTGTGCGTGCGCGAGTTTTACAAAAATGGTGATTCGGTGACTGTAGCGCATAGAAGATTCTGCAATATTTGAGGTTTTCGTCAATTCAATGATGCGTCAAGCATTACTCACATTCGAAAATGGGTCAAAAAGTTTGAATAGATCGGTACAATGCTGGCAAAACCAAAATCCGGGCGACCAAGGTCATCGAGAACGGTACAAAACGTAGAGAGTGTGTATCAATCTTTTCGTGACGACTCAAACTTTTCGATTTGGAAGCGCGCATGTGCATAGATCATCGTTACACAGCATTTTGGACAAAGACCTAATGCTGCACCCCTACAAACTTACTGGCTATAACCAAATAACATGGTTCCAGCAAGACGGAGCAACATTACATACGTCCAACACGTCTCTGTCACAAGTTCGTGAAATTTTCCCTGGAAAATTGATCTCCAGGAGAGGTGACATAAATTGGCTTCCTCGTGGTCCTGGCTTAACTGGACTTATTTTCTGTGGGGTTATCTCAAATCTAAAGTGTACGACAAAAATCTGACTTCCCTGATGCAATTAAAATAAAATATCCGTCACGAAATGGCATCCATTACGAAGCCTACCTGCCGAGCCGTCATGAGAAATTTTACTCTTCGATTAAATTAATGCCGCGAACGCGAGGGTTTACATTTGGACGATATTACTTTCAAGAAATAAATTCCCAAATTGTGTATTTTAGTATTTAAGAATGTTTTTTTCGATAGAACCCTTACTTTTTTAAAAATCGAGCGCTTGGGTTCGGCCATTTTATCACTTGGGGTCGGTCTCGGCCCTTTAGCACCGAACCGACTGAAATTTTGGCTTCTTACTAAGAATCATGGTCTGTGCATGAATTAATAAAGAAATCTGCCAAAACAAGAACATAAAAAAATCATCGTTTTAACACTTGGGTTCGGTCGTTTTTGCACTTGGGTTCGGTCATTTTAAATAATAATAATATTTGGCTAATTTATATAGCGCCGTTTTTGTGAAAAATCACCTCATGGGCGGTGTGACGCTTGGGTTCGGTATTTTTAACTTTTGGAGTCGGTCGTAACTTAGACCTCATGGCACCGAGCCGTTTGAAATTTTGATTTCTTACTAAGAATCATGGTCTGTGCACGAATCAATAAAAAAACCTACCGGAAGAAATACTTAAAACAAAAAATTATTGTTTTAACTTTTGGGTTCGGTTGTATAAAACACTTGGGGTCGGTCATAACTTCGGCCCTTTGGCACCGAACCGACTGAAATTTGGGATTCTTACTAACAAACATCGTCTGTACACTAATCAATAAAAAAATCTCCCAAAAATTATTTTAAAAATTTTCAATTAAAAAAAAAACATCGATCTACGTGCGATTTGTAACAACACATGTGGACGGTCATAACTTAGACCCTATGGCTATATTTATATTTCGGTCATTTCAACACTTGGGTCGGGTCATCACTTCGGCTCTATGGCACCGAACCGACTGAAATTTTGGATTCTAACTAGGTAAATGAAACAATTTTAAAATCTGCCAAAAAGTTTTCTAAAAATAATTATTTTACCACTTAGGGTCGGTCGTTTTAGCACTTGGGGTCGGTCATAACCTTGGCATACCCTATGGCACCGATCCGACTAAAATTTTGGATTCTTACTAACAAACATCGTCTGTACACTAATCAATTATAAAATCTTCCCTAAAATAATTTTAAAAAATCATTGATCTACGAGCGATTTGTAACAACACATGTGTTCGGTCATAACTTAGACCATATGGCGCCGAGCCGACTGAAATTTTTGGTTCTTACTAAGAATCATGGTCTGTACACGAATCAATAAAAGAATCTGCCGAAAGAAGATTTTTTTTATAAATCAACGTTTTAATACTTGGGGTCGGTCGTTTTAGCACTTGGGTTCGGTAATTTTAACACTTGGGGTCGGTCATAACTTCGGCCCTTTGGCACAGAACCGACTGAAATTTTGGATTCTTACTAAGAATTATGGTCGCTACTCATATCAATCAACACTTCACAGTTTTAACACTTGGGTTCGGTCGTTTTAACACTTGGGTTCGGTCGTTTTAACACTTGGGGTCCGTCATAACATAGACCTTATGGCGCCGAGCCGACTGAAATTTTCCATTCTACACTAATCAATAAAAAAAACGAAAAAACTCTTCCAAAAACTTATTTTAAAAAAAATCATCGATCTACGGGGGATTTGTAACAACACTTGTGGTCGGTCATAACTTAGACCATATGGCGCCGAGCCGACTGAAATTTTGGATTCTTACTAAAGAATGTAACCAACGACCAATGAATGTGTATAGACCATGGTCTATACACGAATCAATAAGCAAAATCGATTATCTGTCGTCGGGTGCCACAGTCATATTATTTCTATCTAAATTTTCTACAAGTAAGACTCTGTCATGGTAGAAATCAATTCTTATCTCAGACTTCGACTCACGTTAAACCAAACTCAACAACAAACTTGTTTAAAATGTCGACGATCTATTTGTCAGTATTACAGTTGCTTCTTACTATTCCGAACAGAGCCCGAGTATTTCTAAATCCGTGATCAGGACATCAGGAACACAGCGGCGGGAGGGGAGATTATTAATGGGTAAATAAAGCCCGTTTGACAAGGAAGCTAAATATTCCTACGGACATTTTTATAGTAGTATGTGAAGCTTTGTCGTTTTGCCCTGCACGAGCAATGGCGCTGTTTTTTGCTGCAAGCATGTTATTGAACAGTATTTTTTACATTAGCTTCACACGGGTGGGCCTCAGGAAACCAATTCCTCAGGGCCTATGTTATTTGGAGATGCTGTGTGAAGGGTCTTTTTAGGGAAAAAAAGAAGCGGAAGTTCTGGAAAGTAAAAAGCTATCTGGGGGTTAATGTGTCCAGGAGTTACGGGTGTTTGAATCCATCCCTCCCACTGCGGTGAAAGGCGATGAGTCGAGAGTTCGCAGTGGTATCCCTCAACCAGTCTCTCCCGATCGGGCCTGTCACGAAGTAGTTAAACAAATGCAATCGCCGCTTCGACAAACCTCACCCCAACCCGGGCACCCCTGCTAAGTCACGAATTAATTAATTAACAGCTTCGCAGGAAATGTGGATATTTTCCACGTGTCCTACAATGATTTTAAGCGTGAAATATCACTTATGTTTTAACTGGTTCCATGGCAACTCAGAATGAAACCAACTCAGAAACACGTCAGAAAGGTCATTAAAAGCTACGAAAAAATAATTTTAAAATAGCCGGTAACCCTAACCTAACTTAACCTATTTAACCAATTTTTTATATTTTTTATCATCACTCTTAATGACATTTCTGAGGTGCTTCTGAGTTGGTTTCATTCTGAGTTGTCTGGTCACCGTTTTAACTGTATCTACCTTTAATGTAAACGTATTTAGTATGTAATTTTCTTTACCGCTTTTGCTGGTTTTTATACTGTTTTTGCAAATAAACAAATAAATATAAATAAAAAAACGTATCGAACCACTTTGGGTGACATATGGCAGAGGTGTTGGTTATCCAATAAAATAATGGTTCCCGTTTCGATAGTTCCCCGCCTCCCAAACTGATAAAAAAGTAACAAAAAACAGACAAAAGTCGACAAAAACCGTGACAAAAACAGTTAAAACTGGAAAAAATGTTGAAACTTTAAAAGTGCCTACCCCTGGGTGATTTTTATAATAGATTACGTGGCGGGCCGGATCGGGAGAGACTGGTTGAGGAAGACCTGTTAACCTCTCCAGCCGGACTCTCACGACCCATCGCCTTGCACCGCAGTGGGGGAAATAGATTCATACCTTATTCCCTCCGAAATCTTCCTCTCCTTCCTTTACCTAAAAATACCCTTCACAGAGCATCCCCAAAGATGACATAGGCCCCGAGGGAAATCGCTTTGCTTGGGGACTCATATGTGGAGCTAATGTAAAAAAGGCCACTGACACACATGCTACCAGGTATCATTTCGACTGCTCCAAGTAAGACTGCAGTAACTCACTTTTTGCAGGAGAGCGATTTTAAAGTTAAAAATTTCTGCATAATCTTAGATGAGGGTTTAGAATTTTATTTAAATTGAATAAGTTTCGCTTGTTAATACTCTTTCTAACTACTTAATATTTTCTTAGTATTTTCCTCGAATTTGCACTAATTTGAAGGGTTTTGGGACTTACTACTCTTTTCCTCGGAGTTTACATAATTTCAATGGGTAGTATGTTGAGCTACTTCTTTATTACAGGGTAAAATTAAACAAATTATAGAAGTTACGATGAGCTGCTTTATTTTAACAGTAAAATAACATCTTTTATAGACATTAAGAATACACAGTTGAGAGTGTCTCAGTGTTATAAACAACTATTAATGAGCATGTCTGTGGGCACCTTAAGTCTCGACGCTGAATATTTTACACTCTTGTGAAAGGGGCTTCATTCTAACTTCAGCTTTCATAGTTAGTTTGTTCAAAGAAATAAATCTATTTCAATACAAACAGTTTAAACCTTAAACATATATGTTCCTTGTGTTTTCTTATTGAAATTAAGTTTGAAATAATGTTCTCCTCTTGATTCGAGTTGCGCTTTGCATTGCTTAAGTTACTAAGGAGAATTGATTTTGTTGACAATAGGCCACTTGCACCACATTTAAAAAAAATCCGGTTTAGACAAATATTCTAAGACATTCTGTTTTTTTTTTTTTCTAATCGTATTTTTGAAACCCTGGGGATTTTTTGAAAATTTCAATCCGAAAAATCAGACCATTTTTTATAAACCGGAAAGACGGGACATAATTTTATAGGTGCGAAAAAACGATAATTGCATTGCCGAAAGTGATTTAAAAAAAAGTAACGTTTTCCACACGAATGGCACAGGAGAATAACGAGGCATACCAAAAATATTACATCTCATAAATATTTTTTTCCTTGATCCATCTTATTGATCATAAATCATTATAATGTACAACGTATATATTACTAAATCAAATGTAATATACTTGTACGTGTAAATTATAATAATAATAAGAATATTATAAAATTTGATTTTGTTAAAATCCGCACCATTATCATTATACTTCTAAAACACGAACGGACAGCGTAAAATGTACGGGGTTCTCTTCAGAACATCTGTCAAAAAGTCAAACCAAATGATAAGTTCGCAGAGAACAAACAATAAATCTAGTTAACGAATTAAAAAATTCGCCTGCAAACAAAGTGATGCCATATAAAAAAAAGAAATCAGTGTGGAATTTTACAAAATTAATAGGAACATTTTCGGAGACGGGATATTTTCATGTAGTGACATCACGAGCCCAAATAATGGATTTATTTATTTAAAAATAAAAAAAACTACATTTCAAAAAAATTTTACTAACATTTTCGAAATCTTAATAAAAAGATCTATCCACACGATTTTTTCCAAGACGTTATGAATTCAATGCAAGTGGCCTATTCACAAATCGATTTTACAAACGCATTTTTATGATTATTTTTATACCACTGCGCGCATTGGTAAGGGAAATATGCTGAAAGTATGTAATAACTGCAATTTGAACGAGAAAGATAAAAAATAGATTTTTTTTCATTTTTTTCTGGCTTGACCCTTGAATGGGTGCAAATTTTAAAAGTATGTCAACATTAAAAAAATCTGTATTGCTCGTTAGTACGAAGCAGACTAGAGTACAATTCCACCGTATGGTCACCATACTACAAAGTTCATTCTCAATCATTGGAAAAGGTACAAAACAAATTCCTTCGGTACATCAATTTTAAAATGAAAATTTCAATCGAACTTATAAATTATAATAACTTAGACCGGTTACAGTGCACGACCGACGGTCGGTGCGTATGTCAGTCGCGCTTGTCATTTGTATGAAAATTCATAAATCGTTCAGTGCAGGACCGACCGTACGCATGCGTATATCGCTACGCAGTGCGTACGAGAATCGTCGGTCGAGCGCGTGCGCATGCAGACCGTCGGTCGACCGACGAGCTAGAAATGCTCTCTGGGCAATGATCGGGTGTACGTGATATCTACGTCTTCTGTTCCTAATACGTCTACGAAGATAACAAGCAGCTATTAATTAATTATTTTCGCGTACGACGTCGGGTCAGCTTGTTGGTCAATCGTGAACTGACGGTATGCACCGACGCGACGGTCGGTCGGTGGTATGCGATCGTCAGGACCGACCGTACGCATGCGTATCGTCAGGACCGACCGTACGCACCGACCGTCGGTCGAGCACTGTAACCGGCCTTACGCGCAGAAACCAGACTCCTTAAATTACCAGATAGAAGAGGGTTAATTGATTTGTAATTTTTATACAAAATTATCAAATCTTAAGTCGACATCCCTAATTTATTGGAACTAATTTGCTTTAATATACCTGCCAGACAAACTCGAATTAAAGATATTTTCAAATGTAACAATAACCTCAACACTAACTACCCGTATCTAGGTCATCATTTCTAATTATCCGGAGCGGGAATGTGAATTAATTTATTTCATTTTATATAAATGGGTAAATTTCAAAAATCATATGAAATATTGGAGTCGGCAGATTTAGAAGAGATGAGGTATCCAATGAAGAGCATAAGGCTAAGTAGAAGAAAGACTATTTGTTTAGAGAGGGGCAACCAAAAATATGTGATATAAAGTTCCCAATAAGACCACAGAATGTAGGTACAATTTGGAGAGACAGACACGTACATTTTTTGAATGTGAGAAGGAAAGAAACAATATCCAATTCTCAATCGAATAAGTGAGAAAATTGGCAAAATGGGTCAATTGTTGAAACCACGGTTTTGATGGGATAGTCCCGTATTGAGGCATAGGCTCCCTTGAATTGACCAGCAATTTGCCAATAGTCTGCCGAAACATTGGGGGATCTATCTTTGAGAATGGAAAACATGTCAGATATACGAATGTGGTTAATGAGGGTAACTACCGGGTTGTACGATCCTCGTTTGCTATCATTAAGTTAGTTGACAGTTACCGTTTGCGGATTTAAAAAGTGAGGAAACACAAATATTTTTTTAAAGGAAGTATCATGTATACCTACACCTACCTATTATATCTAATCTAGAAAAAAAAAACAATGGAACTATTACTTAAGTCAAAGGATAATAATAATAATAATGTGAAAACACAAGATAGACCGTCAATTGCAAATTCGCCCTACTAAATTAATCCAAATTCCCGCGCATCTAACGTTGCGTATCTACTACCACAAATAATCACAAAACCAAACAAAGCGTCACAATAGCTATCTTAAATGATCGGTTCTACTGAAAAATTGGGTCGTTTTTCAGTTTGATCGGGTCTCACGCGACCGCGCAAGGTCTATCGCCATTTCGATTCCAAATGACTTCCCACTCTCCTTCGCCTACATAAAATCAGTCGCTTTCTGAGGCGGCCCCTATCTCTGCCTCTCTAACGTGTTAATGTACTACGTCGAGCAGATTCCACGACAATTTGGACGATGACTGCGTTGCACTGGCGTGATGAGTTACGTTATAATATAAAGGCAACAAATCCTAGTGAAACACGAAAATTTTCATGGGCAAATTTAAACTGAAGCTTTAGGACTTATAATAATAATAATAATAATAAAAACATTTATTAAAAATAAAGGGTAATACAGGAGAGAGTCGTATAGTTCCACATCTATTATATATGGATGATATAAAATTATTTTCAAACTCTGAATCAAATTTAGAGAAAATGATTAAAGTAGTTAAAATTTTTTCAGATGATATTAAAATGACTTTTGGTTTAGATAAATGTAAAACGATCCATATAGAGAAAGGCAAAATTGGAGATGGAGACGAGGGTATATTTAGAAATTTCAAAATTAAAAGTATGAAAGGGGATGAGGTTTATAAATATTTAGGATACCCGCAATCGAATAGATTAGATAACACTAGTATTAAAAATGATATTAGGATTAAATTTCAAACTAGGATCAGAAAATTTTTAAAATGCAATCTATCTGCTAAAAATTTAGTAAAAGCAATAAATACTTGGGCAATACCTCTATTAACGTACTCATTTGGCATAATTAAATGGTCCAATACAGATATAGGTAGTTTAGAACGATTAATTAGAACTACGTTAACAAAGTTTAATTGCCATCATCCAAATTCAGCTATAGAACGAATTAATTTACCTAGAAATTTAGGAGGTAGAGGTGTAGTCAAAATAACATCTTTGAAACACAATCAGGTAGAAATGCTTAGAATTTTTTTCCATAATAATAGCTCAGAAATGCACAAAATAATTTGCAAGGCAGATATAAACATTACACCTTTAAATTTATATGACGAGAATGCCAACATTTTTATAAATACTAACCAGGAATTATTAGATTCATGGTCAAATAAAATTATTCACGCAAAACACTTAAATTATCTCAACCAAACGTATGTTGACAAACTTTCGTCACACAAATGGTTGAATATTGGAGAGTTGAGCGCAGAAATAGAAGGATTTATGCTTGCCATTCAAGATAGAGTCATTAATACTAAAAATTATAGGAAGCATATAATCAAAGACATAAATCAAATTGATGATTTATGTAGAAAATGTTTGGCTTTTCCGGAAACTATAGAACATATTATATCGGGATATTCTATATTAGCGCCGTCAGAGTATACATTTAGGCACAATCAGGTTTTAAAAATAATCCACCAAAGTTTGGTAATTAAACATAACTTGATTCACTGCCGTCATATAGTACCATATTATAAATAAGAACCAAATTCATTTTTAGAACATGAATTTTATAAAATATATTATGATAAAACTATACTAACAGACAGAACAATTTATTAGTCATAATAGACCTGGGGTCCTAGCATGGTCGGTCGATATAGGTTTTATCGAAAATGTCGGTAACTTGACATCGCTCCCAAGCACGACTACAGGCCGCTAACGAACAAACAACAGTTCAAATCGACTAAGGGTTCCTAATTTATTTGACGTAAACTGTTATTTCTTCGTTAGCGTCCTGCAGTCGTGCTCGGGAGCGATTTCAAGTTACCGACATTTTCGATAAAACCTATGTCGATCGACCATGCTAGGGGGGCTGATATAGTTTTACATGACAAAATTAAAAAAAATAACTTATATCATTGATGTAGCTATTCCAAATTCCTGTAATATTCAAAAATCTGTTTCTGAAAAAATAAGAAAATATACAGATTTAGGAAATGAGATTAAAAGAATTTGACATTCTCAGACTATAAAAATATTACCATTTGTCATTTCGGCTACTGGCATTATACCTAGGTCTCTTATTCAAAATTTAGGCATATTAGATTTGTCAAAAAATTTATATATAAAAATGCAAAAATCAGTAGTTTTAAATACATGTAGGATTACAAAAGACTTTTTAAATATTTATATTGAGGGATCAGTAGGATTTATAGGTCGAATTAGGAATTCCACAGAGCCGAACCCTCTGATATGAAAATATCTGGAGTCGGTGAATTATTTTCCCATTTGGTCTCTGGTAGGTTGACATGTCTTTCTTGTATTGTTTTGTATTTATAATACTTATATAGTGCAATTGCATAGCGTGGATTGACTAGATGATCATTTGGGGAAGTGTGTGAAAGGGTTTAGTTTTTCCTGTGGGGAAAATTTAACCCGGACATTTAAATCTGGTGCGTATAAATATATCAATACACTTTTACAGTTTTATACATTTGGCTCATTTTCATTTATTCTATTGACAAAAATGTCACTGCTCGGCTATAAATTCAGGATTTCACCTACACCAGCTAAATTCCAGGATTTCTCCTGGAATGTAGCTGGTTTTCAGCAGTGCCTCTAATATAATAATAAAATAAATAAAATCTTATATAATGATAATAAAACCAATCTTCTTCTTTGTGTGCCCTATCAGGTCCCTGGACGTTAGCGATCAGTGGAGGTAATCCACCTCTTACCCGCCCTGGTATAAGTAACTGATGGTTACTCCTTCAAGACTCTCGCAAGATTCTAATTTTTTGATTAAACGAAGCTACATTTATTTATTTTGAACAAATCTAGACCTCCCGTGTCCATGCATACGTTGTTAGTAAGCAGTATGCAAGTGCTTAACAGGAAAAACAAAATGCAAAAAATAGGTTAGTAAGACAAAGATAAATTAAACAGGGCAAAAGAAAAACTCATTCATGAGACTCCGTGACGCGGCATTGCATCTGTAAAAAACCTGCAAGCACCTGCATAAAATAGAGAACATAAGAAATACAATAAATCTCAAATCAATTGGCAAGTACTAACAAAAAATGTGAATGGCTTTCGGTCTGACCATAAACTAAACTTAGCTTCCGTGTACCTTAGCCAACCACTCAGTGAAGCCTCAAATAATGTTAACTGAATATTTGGGGTAAAATACCCGAAGACTAAAAGAAAATTCAGCGTTGGGTAGTCAGAGGCAGAACAAAGGACAGTCAAGGTCGTCTGATCAAACCTCAAGCCTGCACATGTCATTGGGGGAGGCGCAGACAGATGTGAGAAGGATCTGCAAAATCAATAATGTAACTAAAGATGAAGCAGGGACGAGGTCCAGCACACCATGGGATAGGGAAAAAAAATTTGGAGTTCAGTTCATCCAAAAAACATTGAAATAGTTTAAGACAAACAAAACAAAACAAGGAACATGGCATAAATTATAACGTAAGCGATCACTCTTGAAAATGTCTCTCTGTCTTGCGCTGCCCGGAACAGCTTCTCCACACTTCTAATGCCGGTCCACTCTCGTACATTTCGCAGCCAAGACATTTATCTCGTACCAGGCCCTCGTCAACCCTCTATCTTGCCTTTCAATATTAAATGGAGCAAGTGATCCTTCTCCCCTCGAAGTATATGACCCAAATATGAAATTTTCCTGATTTTTTTTAAGCAGTTCTATATCTGCTCTAGCCCATCTGAGAATTTCTGTGTTCGTGACCATGTCGGTCCATGGGACCTTGAGCATTCTCCGGTGAAGCCACATTTCAAAAGCCTCTATTTACTTTCATGGTATTTACTTTCAAGGTCCATGTTTCACATTCATACAGCAAGACCGACCGCACATAACATTTTAGCATTATCTGCCTTAGTTTTAAGCTGATATTGTCATTGCAGAAGAGGGATTTCATTTTAATGAACGCAGTTCTTGCTGCTTCAATTCTGCGCCTAACCTCTACATCTGGGTTAAGAGTCTCCGTGAGAATACTGCCGATGTATCTAAATCTTTCCACCTTTTCGACATGCAACCATTTATTTGTATCACTGATTCAGAGTGATCAAATAATAAAACCGATAATTAAATTAAATTAAAATAAAATATATGTACTTATATGATTTATAAATTGGTAACATTTAAATTCAAGTTTTATTGTATTTTGGATGTATGGGTCCGTGTATTTTGAATCTTTTTCTGACTTTCTTCGCTATTTTTTTGGTAGGCATAGCCTTCTCTGCCTCACAGCATGAACTGCCACAGCCAGTGATAATCTATAATATAAAAATGAATTTAAATAAATGAAGACAATATAAGCGAAACTCAATCGAACATCTGGAAACAGAAAAATCAGCAAAACATATTGACACCTCTGGCAGTCGTGTCAATATGTTTATGTGATTTTTCTGTTTCCAGATGTTCGATTGAGTTTCGCTTATATTGTCTTCATTTATTTAAATATTACAATTTGAGGTTTTACTCATAAAGTTAAAATAAAAAAAATGAATCTCTGAATGTGATGCTAAGCGCATAACTTTTGAACGACTGCACCAAATTAGATAAAAAAAAATTGTGCTCGTCAGGACAAGGTTTTATAAAACTTCCGGTGAGCTTTGGCATTATGAAATTTGTATTAAAAATTGCTATTGGTGGCACGCGAGGAAGCGGTTATTGCTATGGAAAGCGGGAGGGAGGGAGAGATGGGGGAGAGGAACCAGGGAGGGGGAGGGGAACCTGGGAGGGGGGAGGGGGACCTGGGAGGGGGGAGGGGGGAGGGGAACTCAGAGAAGGGTTCACGGGCGGGGGAAGGGGTGGGGGAGTGGTGTGGGGAGAGGGAAGATTGAGGTGAAGAATGGGAAAGGACACGCAGGGAGAAACAATTTATTTATTAAATGGCATAGCAACGCATGCTGGGAACCAGCTAGTAAACAAATAAAAACAATATTTTAGTATGTGACCGTTTGAAGTTTTAAAGGCTCAGCTGTTTCAAGGTTAGCCCGCAAAGTTTATAAAAGTTTTGTTTACATTTCACTTAGAATCAAATGAAAAAGAGAACTTAAATAATACCGTAACAAGTCAGAGTATTTATTTTAAATTTTGTTCAGCTTTATGTTAGACGCCTTACAATAACCTCCAACATTCATAAAGGAAGTGACGCACACACAAAACAAACAAAAAATAATTTCCTGACGAAGGTTTGTAGGTATTTTTTTTTTTTTTACAGTGAATACCGCACAAGAATCTCAACTGCTCCCGTCTGGAGCCAGTGAGACTATGGCATCCCCAATTGGGGTATGTTGTGAGGCTGAAGGTAGTGGGGAGGGGAAGGAGGTGGGGAAGAGGAAGGTTGGGAAGTACCTGGCTATTCAGATCTGGTCACCAAACACGGCTAAAGCCATTTTCAAGCAACGTTTCAATTCTGAATGGTGGTCTTACACTAGGGCGATACTAATAGTATCTTCCACTCTGGAACATGCCGCAAATATACTATATATTATTTTAAATGAATTAATTGTGAAATAACACAAATTAATCAAATAAAATTTATTTGCGCATGCCGGGTTCGAACCCGCGACCTCCGGATTGTGAGTCAAGAGTCTTACCCACTGGACTACGGAGGTCGTCAAAGGTATGAAAATTAAAAGAAAAAACATTGTCGTCGCAAAAGGCCATTATTATTCTTCGCTAGTAATAATGTACGTATATATTTTTTATTAATCTTAATGGTACAATTACATACATTGTATAAAGTTTTTTTAATATATAAAATAAATCGCGTTATACCTTTTTTTTAGCTCATGTTAAAAAGGTGGAGGAACGCATGTAAATAAATTTTTAACATTTAATTTGTATTACAGTTATACATATGTTTAAATTATCGGGGATACATTTTTATTAAGAGTGAAATGTATTACAAATATTGTATCTGTATTTAGCGGAAGTAAGTTTTGGTTGAATCAATTTATGTCTAATTTAGGCGTTTTCTGAGTTTCGTCCCAGGTTTAATATATGTAACTATAGTTTGGCCTAACATTCCCCTTCACGGAGACCATCAAAAGAAAGAGTAATTCCGAATTAGTAATTCGATTACCTACGCCTTTGTATTATTACGTCTTTAATGCACATTTTATGTAATAACAAATGTACAATAACTAAATCAGGGCAACTTACATAAATAATGTGTTCTATTTTACAAAGGAAAGGAGTTCCCTTGGCTTATGGATTTTTTGATAAATATGATACATTATATTAAGAAATGAAAAGAAATTTTTAATTTATAAACTAACGTTTAGACAAGATTTTTATGCATAGCACAAAGGGTAACAATTATTATAAGCAATAATTATCAGCCTGAAACACTCATCAACATTGAAAAATCTTCCGAGAAAAGATACTTGCCGCCAACGGGATTGTTGAATGAAACACTAGTATATATTGAATTATTTGGCGGGTATTTGATAAGCCCCCATAGCTCAGTGGTCAAGAGCAGCTGACCGGCAATCAGAAATACACGGATTCATGTCCCGTTGGCGGCAAGTATCTTTTCTCGGAAGATTTTTCAATGTTGATGAGTGTTTCAGGCTGATAATTATTGCTTATAATAATTGTTACCCTTTGTGCTATGCATAAAAATCTTGTCTAAACGTTAGTTTATAAATTAAAAATAATAATTAATATTTGACAAGTTTAAGTATTTCCCCAATAAATGTAGTCATAATTTGTCTCGACGCCACCTAGCGAGGGATTTAACACTTACAATGTCTCTCTCGCAAAAATAAAGTTGGTTGTTTTCAGGTGGAAAAAATATAATAAGCAGTAATTGTTGAATGAAACACTAGTATATATTGAATTATTTGGCGGGTATTTGATAAGCCCTCAGTGGTCAAGAGCAGCTGACCGGCAATCAGAAGGACACGGGTTCATGTCCCGTTGGCGGCAAGTATCTTTTCTCGGAAGATTTTTCAATGTTGATGAGTGTTTCAGGCTGATAATTATTGCTTATAATAATTGTTAAAATTATTATATTCAACCAGGCTCAGAGTTAAGCCAAATGAGAGCAACATTCATTTTGGCGCCTTCTCAAATTTAAAAATAATTAAAAAAATTGAAAAGAAATCAAATTTTTGTGAAAATTAAAAAAGTTCATCTGATTTTATTATTATCTTAAAGACTGTACAGTTTAGGATTGTTGTAAACGGAAGTGGTGGCCTCTGTTATTTTCAAAAAGAAGTTTTCAAACAGTATCCCCCATTAGAAAATGTCAAAATAATTTGTTTAAAATTTAGAATTTCTCGGTTTAAAAGACGCTTATACAATTTCCCAGCACATTTTCCGACCACTTTTCCGGAAGAATTTTTTTCAAGTTTTCCGAAGAAATATTTCGGAAAAAAAATTCTAGGTTAAAAAAAGAAAAAAATTCCAAGCTCCACAAAACCAAATTTTTCGAAAAATTTTTCGACCATTTTTCCGAGATAAAATCTTCCGTTTTTCCAAATTCGTTAGAGAAACCTGATTTTTTTTCTTAAAAACTTCAAATAACAAAATCAAAAAAATAAATCTTTAACAAATGTTCCAAAGTAAAATCTAAAAATTGAATAGAAAATATCTACGATGGTATTTCTGTCGTGGTTTTTCACAGAAGTTAGTAAGTTTGATTATACAAAATTTTCATATGACTGCAAAAAACTTTCCAATAAATCATCATCAAACAGTGTTCATAATCTTGGGTCTGCGTAGTTGAAATTTAACAACCCGGCTTCGAGTGGATGTCTGATGCCGCGACGTACGCGCCGCGCCATATAAACATCTGTGTACGTGAAATTTCAAAGTAAACTACCGTTGTAATTCGGTTTCGAATTCAAGAATTATTACTATTATTATTTTGGATCCAGTTCCTATCGGTTTTTATAAAATGGTCACCAACACTAACTGGGCGAAGCCGAACCAAAAGCCGCCCGCAGGAGCGGGATTTTAACTGCCAGTATTCATATAATATACCAACTTGTTGATTTTACCTACCTTTAATTTCTAGCTAATAACATTAAGTAAGCGTAAAAAACGACAAAATGCTCATTAACGACATAATTCTCAGTAACGTTTAAATTTAACCCGTTTAATCACAGGAGACCATATTTCTCCCAACGCACACAGGTCTCATATAAAATGCTGTAACTCCCTTACTACCATAGTTAGAAATATGTTATAATCGGTGTTAGAAAGGAAAAACACCACCCTTTATATTCCAATCTAAAAAATAGCCACCAAAAAAGTAAAATGTACACTTTTATGTACACAAAGTTTTGAATCGCAAAAATTTGAAACTTCGGGAATTTTTTATAAATTATTTTTACATAGAGCGACAAAAAAGTGAGGTTACAATATGTGTTTGTTGTACATTTGTCTAATTGTCATATGTATGAGTTGTAATTTGTCATATGTATGTGTTTTTAATTTTTTTTTTATTATCAGTAACTTTAGTTAGAAAAAACGTAAGGTGAGCCATGTTGAAAATTTTTTTTATGTTTGTATGTAAAATTTTTTTAATAAAAAAAGCGTATTTCACCACCTTTCTAAAACAGTTTTTGGTTTTTGAATGTGCTCAGAGATATTCCAAATATTTGCATTTTATTGTAAAGGGAAAATATTTTGACCGTCATATTGGACGATGAAATGAAGTGTAAACATACTATGCACCAATACACACAATTCTAAGTTTGTATTATTCGCCTCAACTCTAATTGCCCGACCGTTGCATAAAAATGTGGCAAAATAACATGCCAGACTTTACGTAAAACAAGTGAGTGGGTACCAAGCCTATCTCTCTGTGGGAGTAAAAGAATAAACCGTTTTACCCACACTAACAGAATTTATATAATACTATCAATGTATATAATGTGTGTTTTACATAAAATAAAAGCGATACGCGCCGGTCCTGAAAACACCAACAAACCTTTGAGAGCTTTGAGTTCGTCAGTTGCTTTCAAGAGCTTTGTCCGTAAGCTCGTCGACAAACTTTGCCGCGTTTATAATTTTACTGAAAACATAAAGATGACTTTTTAATTGAATTGTCGTATTTTCACAGTGTTGCATCTCAAGCAAGTGATTTTTAATTAAAATTTAATTAACAAACATTTGACCGCGTTATTGATTTTGTCAATAATAATAATAAAAATAATATACAAGTATCTTTTTTAAAATTCATCCATTTGAATTTCGATTTTGTTTTTGTGATCGATTTATTAACTTTTTTATGTGAATATCTCACAAGAGTCCCAGCTGCTCCCGTCTGGAGCAAGTGAGACTATGGCATTACCAATTGGGGTATGTTGTAAGGCTGAAAGTAGTGGGGAGGGAAGGAGACGGGGAAAGAAGAAGGTGGGGAAGTACCGGGCTATTCAGATCTGGTCACCAAACACGGCTAAAGCCATTTAGAGCAACGTTAAATTCTGAATGGTAGTCTAACACCAGAGCGATACTGAGAATATCTTCCACTTTGGAACGTGCCGCAAATACATTAAATGAATTCATTCAATCACGCTTACACACGCTGGCATATACGCATTTGTTTGAAATTGCAGTACATTACAGCAGTTAATAAACGCAATAAATGTCGGTCTTATCCAATTGGCATTAGCTTGATTAGTATAGTTGTCGACTCCGGTTCCTGGATAAGACGTTTCTAGCTTCCGAAACAAAATTTAGAATCAGCGGTTTTCATCAGGGTCGTTCATATTTGGGGGGACTGTGCGGAGGGTCGTTTTAAGGAAAGGAGTGTTTAAACCCGTAAAATTTCGATTCGTTTGGTGGCACTCACGAACACACGCGCACTTTCACGCATTTCTCTGAAATTGGTTACTAACTGGCCAAAGAGATGGCGCAACTAGGTCGTGCCGTTTATATTGTGAAAATTGAAAATCGATGTATTACAATAAAAGGGGTTGTTTTTTTTTATTGAATTATAAAATCTTTAAACATATTATTGTTAAGTTTATTAATTTTTTATTAAATTGATTTTCTTTGTCGTGTAACTATAAATTAAAGGTTTTAGATTTAGATCCGAAGGGTGATCATTGATTTTATCATCGACATGGAAAATTTATGAATGAATATTTTTAACCCCTCAGGCTAATTAGTTCGGTTTTCGGTTGTGTCCTTTACTAGCATTGTTAGAAATATGATCTAAACGGTGTTAGAAAGAGAAAACACTTTACTTCATATTCAAATCTGAAAGTTAACCGCAAAAAAAATTAAATATACACCTTTATGAAACCAAAATTTCCGAACGCAAATTTGAAAAAAAAAATTAACTTTGGGAATTTTCTATTAATTCTTTTTACGTGAAACGCCAAAAAAGTGAGTTGACGATAAATGTTTCTTTTGCCTAATAAAAAATATGTCGATGTTTTTTTATTCATTATCGTTATCAGTAATTTTAGTTTGAAAAAAAAAACGTATGGTGAGCCATTTTCTAAACGCTTTTTTAGCCTTTTTCTAAACATGTTTGCATTCAAAAATTTTATATAAAAAAAATTATATATTGTTTTCGAATTATATAATTTGATAGCGTATTTCATCACCCTTCAAACATAGTTTTTAGTTTTTGAATGCGATCAAAAATAATCCATTTATTCGGATTTTATTGGAAAACGTAAATATTTTGACTTTCCGATAAAATAGGCCCGAGGCCTAAAGTGTTAGAATAGTGGTATTTTCGATCGGTATCGCGCTGTGATATCGCGCGTTTTCATCCCGCGAAAAAATATCCTCGACACAATATACTCCAACAAAATACCCTCGACACAATATACTCCAACAAAATACCCTCGACACAATATACTCCAACAAAATAGCCTCGACATAATATACTCCAACTAAATATCCCTCGACATAATAACCCAAGGATAAAATATCCTACAGACAAAACATCCTCCAATATAATATCTACTAAACCCTAACCTAACATAACTTACCCTAACCTAACCTAACCTAATCTTATTTTGCATTTTATTATTTTTGAACAATAATTTATTGTCTTACAGTTTGTCTATATTATTTTTGTCCCATTTTTTATTAGGTTAGGTTAGGTTTGAGTAGATATTTTGCTGCGGAATGTTTTGTCCGTAGGATATTTTGTCGGAGGATGTTTTGTCCGCAGGATATTTTGTCGGAGGATATTTTGTCCTTTTGTCCAGAAATGCTGTGTAAAGGGTATTTTTAGGGAAATTAAGTTCTGGGAAGGAAAAAGGTATGAGGGGTGGGTAGGAATCTGGGGTCAGTGTCTCCAGGAGTGACGGACGTAAGAACCCATCCCTCCCACTGCGATGTTCTCGGCGATGTTCCGAGAGAGTTCTGCTGAAGCGGTCAAAAAGTCTCCTTCAACCAGTCTCTCCCGATCCGGCCCGGAGAGACTGGTCCCGGACTGGACTTCCCGATCCGCCCACCTTCTGCGAGGCGGGCCGGATCGGGAATAAGAAGGAGGTAGCTCAAAACGGCATAATATCCCAAAATTAATCACGATAATATTTTTGGCCGAAGCACAGTTTTGTGTTGGTAATTTAAGACCCTATGGGCAAGAAGTTGCATTTCTTGCGTTTTTTATTCTACACATATTTTGCAAAATTTTACCGTTTGATGGAGAATTTGTTGCATTAGATAACTATGTATATGACTAAACATATTCAGTGTATTTAGATGATTTGCAGATATACATTTCAAAAGCTTCATTCAACATAGTGTTACATTATTAAAATGTTAGGTTCCGTTTGTACATCTTCCCCCAGTATTGTACCAACAATCTAAGAATAGCTTCCTAAAATTTATTCACTATCTCCAAGTACTTTGAAGTCGCATTTTATTCGAGTTTCCTATTCGTAATTCAGTTCATAATACGTAGTCCTAACGTATAAGTGAATTTCAAATGCAATTTGTCAACAGAAGGTCCTTAGGAAAATAATTTCCCTCAGGGTCTATATCATCCGAGATGCTGTGTGGGGGTCTTTTTGAGGAGACGAAGGAATGAACATTGGTCTTGGAGAGACCCGTATTTTAGGAAGGAGGAAACACAGAGCATATACTGCCTTATGGACAATACGGCCCTGCCAAGGCAGGATTAATCTTTTGACGTGTCGGGGCCTCTAGGCAGTTGCCTACACTGCCTTATGGATAATTCGGCCCTGGATGGAGCCCCCATATCTGAGCCGGTCACTTAGTGTTACACCAAGCATAATCCTGTTCGCAAGATTGTTTCCGTTGAAGGAGCCTTGATTTTCATTTCGATTCCTTTTAGACATATTCAGACATGATTGGGTCTTTGAAACATTAAATCCAACGAGATTATTTTTACCCCAAGAGAGAACACTCTTGAGGTAACCGTTCATTCGTTTATCTAATGAATATAAAATATACACTGATGTATGGAACATAAAATAAACCTTGGTGTATGGGAACATAAAATATACTTTAATTTAGGGGAATATAAATTTGAAAACATTTGAAAAATTAAAATGGCTCCATTATATAGGCAAAATTACTAGCACTGATGTTTTAAACCGAAACCTTTATATATATATATATATATATATATATATATATATATATATATATATATTTTTTTCATTTATTTATCAATGTTCCTTATGATATTTCTATTTTTTAAACTGACAATTCGTGGTGGTTCATTATAATATATTATAATAAAACAAATATCAAACTTTGTTCCACTTAATTTTATTGACCGTAACCGGTATCAGCTCGTAAGAGCCATCTTCAGACTGGTACAAATAATTCTTAGTCTACGGTTTATATACATAACGTATAATGGAGGGGGAGAGGGGTGGTCTACAAGGATTTTATTCAATTATATTAATTATGTTTGCTACTAAGTCGTTTTAGACTGTCGAATTTCTAAATATTTAAACGACTTCAAAAAGGATGAGGTTCTCAATTCGACTGTTTTTTTTAATGTTTGTTACCTCAGAACTTTCGACTGGGTAAATTGATATTAATGATTCTTTTTTTTATTTGAAAGCTGGTACTTCTCGTGTAGTCCCATTTTAATTTGGTCCAGTTCCGACTATGGCATCCATGAGAAAACCATATAAGTCTAAAATTTGCATTAAGTATGTGCGCGACAAATGGACGAATAACTCAATATCACGCCAACCGATTTCGATGATTCTTTTTTTATTGGAAAGGATGTACTTCAAGGGTAGTTCGATGAGAGTTTGGTTAGGTTCTGATTATCGGATCCATGACAAAGTAACGGAACTTTTCAATTCTTAGGAGCAAATTAACGAAGCTCGGCCGAATCTCTTAATTTGACCCTAACGTAATTATGTCTGTCTCATATGAGCAGCACGATAAGTAGGCCTACCCATATTCAGACATATTATTTAGTGTACTTCAGATTCACTAAAAATCAAAAAATAAACAAAAATTTTAACGAAACAAAAAACGACTTCAAAAAATGCACTAAAAAGTAAAAATATAATTTCGTATTCTTCTACAACTTCATAATCAACTTACTTTTTCTACTCATCAATATGTAAGTACGATTGTTATTTTTGGAGTCGGTGTCAGCAAAGGTACCCGGCCCGGCGTGTTCACTTGACAGCTCCCCTCACGCCGCGGCCCTCGCCTTTCACCTCGTCAAGTCGCTTGTGCGACACAAGCACATCTCACCTATAACTATGTATGTAGTTACAAACCTACCTTGACTGACACCGACTCCAAAAATAGCAATCGTACCTACATATTGATGAGTAGAAAAAGTAAGTTGATTATGAAGTAGTAGAAGAATACGAAATTTTTTTTTTTTACTTTTTAGTGCATTTTTTTAAGTCGTTTTTTTGGTTTTGTTAAAATTTTTGTTTTTTGGTAATTCCATTAGGCCTTGGGTTTGTAGCTCACTTCAATGTTATTTAGGGAAAAACCTTTCAAGTAATATGAATTATCAATGACCTAATTTTATTGTCAAATCGTTATTATATTTATGATGTATGGAATTTTGTTTATTGCTTTTTGAAGGGATACATGTTTACATTGGAGTAGGAAAGGTCTAAACTAAATACATATTTTGCACCAGTCTGAAGATGGCTGAAACCGGTTACGCTCAATAAAATTAAGTGGAATAAAGTTTTATTGTTCCTTATGACCTTACGACAGCTGTAAGCTCAATTTCGTAAGGACTATCAATATTCCTTACTGTGCAATGCTGTCTGAACGGGGCGGTGTATACTACATAGTACAAACGTGCTGGATTTGGCTCAACATGTGAAAGAAATAATGAATTTTGTTTTTAATTAAAGAGACCAAAAGTCATCTACTTTTTGGCTCCAAATTAAGACAAGAATCACTAGGTAAAATCTATGGGGTGTAAAAAATAAAGTGGAGTTGGTAGAATAAGATTTTTTTTAAAGAAAAAGGAATAAAAAACACGGATTAAAGTATATAGGATATGTAATCTGTTGGGTGCTAAAAACAAAGTGGAGTTGGTAGAATAAGATTTTTTAAAGTAAAAGGAATAAAAAACACGGAATTATTTATTTATTTATTTTAAGAAACAAACAGCAATTTTTATACAGGATGAGTTATACAAGAGGTTAAACATGAGGTAAGCCAAAACAGTTTCTTATGCTAATGTTGGTTATTATGATATAATATACAATTGTAATTGGTAATAACCATTAAATAAAAATGAAAATAACAACAACAAAAAAAATATATATAAGTATATTAGAAGGAAGAAAGAATAGGAAAGGGCAAGAGGCAGAGGAAGGTGGGATGGGGACAGGAGATGCTCATGCTGTACCTTTTCTATAGTTAGTTCATTCATTTAATTAACATTTGTGGTCGTACGCTTGACTTCATTCCGGTATTTCACAAGAGTATTATTAAGAATATCGATATTGTTAAATTGCGTGTTATATTGCCCGCATATACGGGGGGTTGGAGAATTTTTTCTAAGGTTGGTTCTGCACACTGGCAAATGAAAAAAATGGTTTAGTCTGGTTGGCCTTGTAGGTATGTGAATTCTTAAATAATTTACGAGTTCAGGAGAGTCCAAACATTTTATTGGCTTTGTTGATTACTTCGTTAATGTGTTTGATAAAATTTAGTTTTACATCCAGTACTACCCCAAGGTAACGGATTGATTCTATTTCATGGATTTGTGTATCATTAAAGTTATAATTAAAAGAAATTTTATTTTTGTTACGCGTAAAAGATAATTTGTTGCACTTAGAAATGTTTAGGATTAATTTGTTTAATTTACAGTATGCAAAAAGACGATTTACGTCTTCTTGAAGTTTTATGCAGTCATTGATAGATTTGATTACTAAGTATATTTTTTTGTCATCTGCATATGCTAGGTAGTTAGCATGTAAAAAAACATTTATAAATATCAAATATATATACATTAAACAATAATGGCCCCAAGTGAGAACCTTACGGTACGCCAGATGGCACAGTAAAAAAGCTAGACTTAGTTCCCTCAACTGATACGCACTGTAGTCTTCTATGCAGATATGAAGTTAGCCACCTAAGTAAGTCGCCATGGATTCCTAATTGGTGTAATTTTTTAATGAGAATAGAGTGGTTAACTTTATCGAAAGCTTTCGAGTAATCTGTGTAGATAACATCTACTTGGTGTCCATTATCCATATTGCTTGTTAAGTTTTTTTTTTTTTTTTTTTTCATTTACTAGATTCTTATATATCTTGAAGAGATGAATCATTTAAATTTACTGAATTTAAAGTTAATGTTCTTTATAAATAGAACGGCGTCATTTGCGCCTTGCAATTTTTACCTCATGTGGGTATTTAAAAATGTTACCTGGCTATTATAGTCTTAAAGGTCTCGTGTTTCATCGGTAGGGAAAAATTGTTATCTAAAAACCCTACTAAAATTGCATGTTTCGTCCAGACTCAACATCAATCTTCATCATCAGAGCAGCGGCGGTCGAATGCCATATATACATACGTGTCTGTTTGTGTTATGTTGGGAGTGGGAAGGAGGCGGTCATGTCCTTTTAAATTTGGAGCTCTTCCGCATTTGCCTTTGGGAATGAGGAAACCATGAAAAACCTCATCCGGGAAGAGTCGGCCGACAGTCAACATGAAACTGGTCGGCCTTCAGTGATTTCAGTATATGAAATCCTGCATTTTGTGGTGTGGGGTGTATGTGTCTGTTTTTATGTGAAATATATACTTTATGGGAAATTTTTAGAATAAACATACATAAACATACATATTATACAATATTATCTAGATATATAAATAGATATGTAAACATAAGTTACAGGGGGGGCGTCTGGTAGTTAGGAATACCTACTGCTCGCTCACTCGTCCGCGTCTGAATCTGGTTCATGCCAGATGTGGTTCAGGTCCATCAGAATATGTTTAGGTAGTCTGTGTGTATATCTGAAAGTAAAGTCACTAGGTGCATTGTATTGACCGATTTCCTTTATAAGTCTATTTTTACTGTGTCTCAGAGATTTGTAAAATCGGTCTGTCAGTCGGTGTGTGTATTCGAATAATGTTGGAATGTCTTCTCTTGCATGTAGTCTTTTCAAATTCGTTCTGATTCTAGTGTTGTATGCGATTTTAATGCAGAGATTTTGTAGCGTCTGTAGTTTCGAGTGGTCGGAGTGAGAAATACTACTCCACACGGGAATAGCGTATGTCAGTACCGGTCGAATGAGCGAGTAGTAGATCAGGAGCTTGGTTCTGGGAAGTAGCGGACTTCTTCTGTTGAAGATGGGCTTCATCGCGCCGACTGCCTTTCTGGCTCTTGCGTGCATCTTGGCTATGTGAGATTTCCAGTTGAGACGTGAGTCCATTGTCAGGCCCAGGTATACGACTTCATCTTTCCATTCTAGGACGTGCCCTCCCATTTCGATGTTGACATCTGGTGATCTTCTTTTTCGTTTCCTCGTGTACATGATGACTTCGGTCTTCGCCTCGTTTAGTTTGAGTCGCCATTGCTTGTAGTACTCTACGAGTGCGTCGAGCGCTCTCTGTAGGTAAATGGCCGCCATGTCTGATTTCAGCGAGGAAACGTAGAGTTTGACGTCGTCTGCGTAAATAGATAGCTTGCATCTCTCGTCACGGGGGATGTCGTGTGTGAATATATTGAATAGATGAGGTCCGAGTAGACTTCCTTGCGGCACGCCCTTTGGAATCTCACGTATCGATGACAGCGCGTTCCTGATGAAAACTCGGAAGGATCTGTCCTTTAGGTATTCTTGAATCACTCTCGTTAGGTATATGGGCGTGTTTGTTTTGTGCAATTTGTGCAGTAGCCCTTTGATCCAAACGGTGTCAAATGCCTTCTCCAAGTCTAGCAGTGCAGCGGCGATGTAGCGATGTTCGTTAAATCTTCGGGCGATGAATTCCGCTACTCTGGTAAGTTGATGGGTAGTGGAGTGCCTCTTTCTGAATCCAAACTGCTCGTCTGGCAAAGTGTTGTTTTCTTCGTGGTGTGGAAGCAGCCTGTTGAGTATAACCTGTTCAAATACCTTGCTCAGCGTGGAAAGTAGACTGATCGGCCGATAGTTTGTCGGCTGCTTCTTGTCCTTGTTTGGCTTGGAGAAGGGCAGCACGGTCGCCGTTTTCCAGATCTGAGGGAAATGTCCGATGATGAGGCAGGCATTGAACAGCTTTGTGATGTAAATGATGGCTTTCTGCGGTAGATGTTTTAGTAGAATGTTGTGTATTTGATCGCTTCCCGGCGCTTTATTTGTCTTCAATCGTCTGATGATGACGGCTACTTCGCTTGGCGTGCTGAAGTGGATATCGGCGGCGTTCGTCTGCTCGGCTTGCTCGAGATTTCGTAGAGACTCTTCTACAAGTCGATCCGTTTCCGGGTCGGATAGGCCGTCCGTGGCTGCGTAGGCTCTCTCGAATCCGTCGGCGAGCGCGTTTGCCTTTTCTTCAAGCGAAAGTGCCAGCCCTGATCCGTCTAGCTTCTCTAGCGGGGGAATCGTGTGATCTTCGCGTCTCAGCGCTTTTGCCATTTTCCATAGGCTGTTGTCCTTTGGCGTGAGTGATGTAACTTTCTTCGTCCAAAGTTCGCGTCTGAGGTCGGTGATTTCTTGCTTGATTTCCCGCTGTATCGTGTTGTAAGCCGTTTTGAAGTAGCCGTCGCGCGTACTATGATAGATGCGTCGCAGGCGATTCTTCTCCTTGATGAGCGATAATACGTGCTCGGGAAGCTTGATCGTGTATGTGTGTGCTTCTTTGAGAGGTATGAATGTGTCTTGTGCATGTTGTATGATTTCCGTGAGAGTGCTTGCGGCCTCGTCGATTTCTTCCTTCGAGCGCAGAGTCCCCGACGTGAGGTGTATTTGTTCGTTTATCTGTTTCTTGAATCCTTCCCAGTCGGCGTCTTTGTAATTTCGATGTTTTCTAGGGCTCCTTGAAGTTGTCCCTCCGATACTGAAGCTCACGGGCAGGTGGTCCGACGAAAGTTCATCCAGCGTGCGCAGTGGCGAGATCGATTTAGCGTTTTTCTCGAGTACGATGTCCAGAGTACTAGGGTACTTTGCGCGTGTTGAGTGGAATGTCGGTTTGTCCGGTGCCATTATCGAGTAGTTATGTGTCTGCATATGCGTGAAGAGCGTTTTCCCATTCGCGTTGCCTATGTAGTTATTCCAATAGTTGTGTTTTGCGTTCAGGTCTTCTCCTAAAACAACAATTGGGCGCAAATTAAGTAGTTTATCCAGGTCTTCTCTCACCAGACGGTTGGCTTCATTGCAGTAGGCGGCGATGAAGGTGTGCGCTCTATCCTCTATGATGACTTCGATAATCGTGGCCTCAGTATTTTTTAGCTTCGGAGTAGGGATTCTTGTAGAAGTGATTGATTGTCGAACGAATATGGCGGTACCTCCACCTCTTCCTTCCAATCGGTCGTCTCGGTGAACTTCAAAGCCGGGCACTCTCAACGGTGTGTCGTGTTTTAGATGTGTTTCTGAAATGAGAATAATGTCAGTATTAGTGTTATATTCAGTAAAGTTGACTAAGTTTGTTAGTACTGACCTTTTTTGTAAAAAACCATGTTGATTTTGTATGCTGCGGACAATAGTTATATAAATTTCATCGTACACAATACGCTCAAAGAGTTTACTAAATACTGTGAGTATTGAGATTGGGCGATAATTTACAATGTTACTTTTTGAACATGTTTAATGGATGGGGATTATAATGGCTTCTTTGAATTTTGTGCGAAATATTCCTTTTTTTAAAGACATGTTAAATAAGTTAGTTAAAGGATATGCAAGATTTTTGGCACATTTTGAGATAAAATATGGCGAGATACCATCACTGCCCGCACCCTTAGTAACATGCAATTTATTCAAGTATTTATTGACCAATGAGTTGTTTATTTGTACGTTCTCGATCGGGTTATCATTATTAACGCAGGTAGAATTATCTATATTATTGGGATCATCCGTGCCCTCGTCGCTTACGTAGATTGGAAGTGTTTACAGAACAGTTGGTACACTTGATGAGCACCGGTGCCTGACTCGTCTTTAAGGTTCATGATTTGTGGTATGCCATTTTTCTTATTTTTGTTTTTAGCGTAATTCCAGAGACTTTTATTGTTAGTTGGAATACTAGACTCAACTGAACTTATATATTGGGTGTAACAATGTTTCTGTAAGCGTTTTTATTGTATGCGTTTGATAGAAAACTCTATGTAATCTACTGGATTATTATTTGATTTCCATTTTTTGTGTAGTCTTTGTTTCTCTTTGATGATTTTGATTATCGAAGGTGAGTACCCGTTGGGAATTTTTTTCTTTTTGATGAAACGTTTAGGGACAAACTGATTAATGGTGTTATTTAAAATGTCATAAAAAATATAATTGCTTTATTGCTTTTGCTTTGGATTAAAGTATAAAGGATTTACAACGTGAAATTAACTCTCTACCTATGTAAAAATGATACATTTTTACGTCGTAGGATAATGTTCAAAGATAAACATGATTAAAAAAAAAGAAAAACAACTTAATGAGAATGAGAAAATAACACACAGCACCCCTGATGTGAGAGAAAAAGTTTGTAATTAAGCCGCCACTACCCGAATTTCTACCGATTTCTTACATATCTCCCTTAAACATTTGAAGTTTTTAAGCTCTTAAAAAAATGTATGTTATTTTTGAAGATAATATCTAGACAGTTCCATGCCGAAACGCAAATTATATAAAATTCCCTCTATTGAAAAAAATCGCAAAGTATGCTCCGAAAATTATTATGAACACGTTTGTTTCAGTTATTTTATAAGTTACATACAGTTTTGAAAAAAAATCACAATGTTTCTTTTACTTAAGCTAGCTTCTACTAGATTTTTGCTCTAATTTAAACGAGTCGTGTTTTATTAAACATTTTCACAATTTTCGTATCGATTTTATCGCTTTAAATATTAGCGCGCTCCTCTAACATTCGTAATTACATATCTCTCCATCTTCTACTTTTTGAGCGCGGATGCGGCGCCTTAACAATTTGTTCTAATTTTTTCTATTATACATTTAGTCAATTAACCTGAAGACAAATGGAAAATAACAGCGTCTGAAAATATATTATTGTCTTTTGTGCACGTCCTTCTGAGAAACTAATGTTTTGTGTTCGAGGGTGTGGAATAGTTGGTTTGATCATATATTACGTATTGGATAGCAGAAATTAATGTTCTATAGAAGATTATTATTGTCAACAACGTTGTTCACGATTTTTAATAAAAAATTCTAGACAGATGTATTTCTTCCATCTTCTAGAGTTGATAAATTATGGAATGCCAATGAGTTTTTTTTAGATGTTGTTGTGGATATATTATACAAAACCGAAAAAGAACGCTCAACACTCGAAACTGTCAATTTGTTCAACGCATTTATGACAGACACCATTTTTATCTTCCGATAAACGCTAGATAAATAATTTTATGGAATTCACCCTATTTATTTCGTATCCGCCAGAATAAATATTCCAGCATAATCCTTTATCAGTGTTACCTGTTGTCAGTCTTGTCACCAGTCATTTATCCTTACGACCACCACTAATTGGTATCAGGTGCTGATAAAACGCCTGTCATTAGTCTAGTCTAGATATTTAAATTCTATACCTGCGCGATTATTTATAGATATTGATAGTAATATCATCAATAGATTATACATAGCTGACAGAGGCTACCTGGACCCCTAGCACGGTCGATCGATAAGGATTGTATCGATAACTTTTCATCATTCCCTAGCATATCTACAGATTGCCAACAGTTCACAGTGACTTAAGTGTTCTTAACCCGTCAGCTAATGTGTTCGCTTTTCGGAAAGACTCTCAGAAATCGTTGAGTCTCCCTTACTATCATAGTGAGAATTGTGATAATACGGTGTTAGAAAGAAAAAGACCAAGCTTTATTTTCACATCTAAAAATTACCGAAATTTATCGATACAATCCTCATCGTTCGACCGTGCTGGGGGTCTTGGACTTGAAGAGTTGAACCGATGAAAGTGCGTGTCCGTTTGCCCGAAGTAAGCTCAATTGTTCCTTACTTCTGGCAAAGTTGTTCAAACTTTTCAAATATCGGAATTATTTCTTCAACTGTATAATCAATTTAATTTGCCTTCAGGGGTGCATTCAAATAAGTCTAAATACACTTTGTAAATACAAACAAACAAAATAATATGCGATCATCAAATAAATGTACCTACTTACAAAATACATACAGGGTTTATCAAATGTATCAGCACTTACCCGAAGGATTTTAACCATCGATTTCTGAACATGATTGGAGTAAAAATGTAGATATCCTTTTGGTGTCTGATTAAAAAAAAGAAAAAAACAAAGTATCAAAGTATGCAATTCACACGCGGTAGAAGAGAAACCTTCAGAAAACTAAAGTAGACAAGAGTGGGGAGACTACGAAGCACATTTTTTATCAACGTGGAGGATGATTTTTTTTCCATATTTTTGTAGTCGAATTGCACGAATAGAGAACCCCAGTCCAATTTTTTTTTTTTTTAATGAATAATGACCTTCTAACTTAAATAACTGCATTTTTTTTATTTATTTTTAGAGTTGGTTTTAATAGTTAAAATAATTGTCAAAGTTTTAATTTTTCAAGATCCCCCTATGACCACCGTATGTACGGTGAATCGTGTGACGTCATCACTCCTGAAAAATTACTATAGGATTGTGCAATCAGCTGATCAAGTGCCGCCATTTTGAATAGCGTTATTCGAAAAATTCTCCCTAGAAGTAGCATTACTATTTTTTTGTGCAGTAGTTTTTCAATATTTTAAATAATAGAGATAAACTAATAGAGATACCTCTATTTTTGATACTGAATTATTTAGGTTTAAATATTGTTTCAATAAACACAACGACTAAATCTCTATAAACAGTATGAAATAACGAATAACATGAAATGTTGTTAATACTGTTGGCTTATGTCGTACCTACATAATCAAAGATTTCAATACAATGACTGGTGACGCGTGACGTCAGCACTAACCATTCAGTAACACCAACTTTACAGTGTGTTTAAAAATGCACTTTTTAATAATTTTTTAAGAACTCTAAGTTTAATATTATGAAATAAAACTTATATATTCAGAATCAGCGTTTATTGGTCTATGTGAACATATTTTTTTAAAACCATAATATATTTCACTGGAGTTCCTTATGTCTTCTTATTAGAATTTGGATTTTTTTCTTTGGATTTTCTTGGAGTCGCTAGATGTCGTTTTCTTTTGCCTGTTCTTTTTGGAATGGTTTAAAGATTGGATATTGATTTTACAAAAATAAAGATTTTTTTTGGATTTCGTAGGAATCTATCCTAGGTCCGCTAAATGTCTGCAGAGGTTCGTCAGGCGCTTTGTACCACTATAACACTGAGGATGGGACTGCGGATTTATCGTATTAAATTGGAACCGAGTACCCGTGAATTAAACAAATATTTTATTGCTATCTCATTCTCTCGCTGCCTAAATCCTATGCCTAGATCTATGTGTTTGTCTCTTTTTTCCGTTTCACCGAGTTTCAAATCA
The DNA here is from genome assembly GCA_929108145.2 of Limnephilus rhombicus. Taxonomy (NCBI): domain Eukaryota; kingdom Metazoa; phylum Arthropoda; class Insecta; order Trichoptera; family Limnephilidae; genus Limnephilus; species Limnephilus rhombicus. The sequence continues at coordinate 9,032,205 of OV815296.1, forward strand.
CAACGGTGCTAAAGAAGTTTTCACTTCAAAAATGTATGTATTTTTCTATCACACGTCGTCACTGAACATACTACCACCCCTCGCAACGGATTACTTGGCCCATTAGGCTCATCCAGTGCCGGGTAATGGAAAAATATATTTTTATTTTTAATTGTAAAAAAATATCATCGGACAGCAATATGACAATTACACTGTTTTACTTCAAATATGCTGAGTTTTCGATTTTTAAAACCCTTAGGAGACATGTTGACACACCTGGATAATAAATAACTTGCGAATTAATTTACATAATTAAATGAATACAGTTTATCTGCAGAAATTGTTTCTTATGAAAAGTGCTTCAGTGAACGCCAAACGTCGTTACAACTTTGGAAAACCATAAAAATGTATGTATTTGAATGCAAACTAAAATATTTGTGCCTATATCTGATCACACTTACTCAAAACGTGTCTGCAGACATTAAAAATGGCGAAACCGCTGACAAGGCAGTGGCAGCGTGTTCAAATTTGAATTATTTCGAACACAGGCGATTATACTTCCAAGATGGTGACCGTTCTGACATCTGTCAAGTTGAAATGTCACTTTGGTTGGATGAAATCAACGAAAAAGCGTTGGAATTTAACGTCCTGACTGCCGATTTCGCTTGGGGGATGAGTGTGAATCCGGAAGATCCGAATTTAGCGGGCAAAGGCGCCATTTTGGATATTACGCGCTCAACGTGGAGAAAAGACGCATGCAGCAAAGTTGCCAGAGTAGACGCTTCTCTGCTGAATGACATCCAAAGAAGAGAGTTGGGGTTTTTGTGTAGAGGCGCTACGCTGAACGCCCGGGAGTCTGAGTAAGTATTTTCTGACAGATTTCCAAAATTTCACGCAGAAACCGACAAAACTTAGAACTTTCATTTTTCATAAATATTTTCACCCTAAAAACTATACCTCTCCCGTACGCGTTTTAAGTAAAAACATAATAATTGAAGAAGAGGATAACACTAATAATCTAAACGAAAATGTAAAATAAAAAAATTAACGGTCGCAACTGACTCGAACCCAGAACCTCTCGTCTTACCGCTACAAATGCTGAAGTAGCTGAATTGGTAAGGCATTTGTCCCAATGGATTCGAGCAGTGGCGGACTGAGCCCGTCAGAGCTCCTGAATGAGCCCCCCCCCCCCTAGTTTAAGAAGTTGATGTAATTTTACAAGCTTTTTATTCAGTTCACACGGGCCTCTGGTTCTGGGGGACCTCCAAACGCCTCCATGTTCCCTTGATCAAATCGTAAACAAGGCTTTAAGGCACCAGGACACAATAAAAAATATATTTTTTTATTTCGTTTTCTGAAAGATGCATTTGTTAATAATACTCTCACCAAATGTTTTAAGAAAATTCGTAAAATTGACGGAGATAAAGCATTTTATAAGAAACCGCTTTAAACAGTTTGTATGTTGAATTATCCTTTTTAAAGAAATTCGAAAAATTCACTGAGTTGAATTATCCTTCAGCAAAACTTTGAACGCGTTTTTCTCGAAACTACGTTTTTTAACCTGGTTGACAACATTTTAGAAAAATTGTACATCTGATTTGCATGGTACCACATAGGGATTTTTTATAAAGGGCCCCCTTCAATTTTTTTTATGAATGATGAAAATTTTCCATAAAAATTAGAAAAGAAAATTCGCTGGTCCGCCATTTTTACTATTTTTTAGATATCAAAATTCCCCTATATGGTGCCATAAACACTGGATTTTCGAACAGTTTGAGAATTGGTGCGTGCAAATCGGATGTATAGTTTTTTTATATGTTGTCAACCAGGTTGAAAAACGGGTTTAAAAAGTTTCGAGAAATATGCATTCAAAGTTTTGCTGAAGGATAATTCAGTTCAGTCAATTTTTCGAATTTCTTTAAAAAAATTGGTGAGAGCATTCTTAAAATGCATCTTTCAGAAAATTAAATTTAAAAATGACAAGAATTTTTTTTACGGTGTTCTGGTGCCTTGTTTAGGATTTGATCAAGGGAACATGGAGGCGTTTGGAGGTCCCCAGGACAAGAGGCCCGGGGCGGGCTGCCCCTTCCGCCCCCCCCGTTAGTTCGCCACTGGGTTCGAGTCCCAGCAGCGACCGTTATGTTTTTCTCTGTCTGGCTCTCTTTCATATTTTCGTTTAAATTATTAGTGTTATCTTCTATATATTACATTGATGGGAATAACCATCAAAAGTTATAAAAAGGTTTGTTCTAATGAAAACCAAAATAATCTTTTTTGTTGTGTATATTATTTTCAGAACCCTGAGTGTCGTATTGGAAGAAATGCAAACGATGTACACCTCTGCTAATATCTGTATACCAAAATTAAATGCCTCCCAACCCGTAAACGGAGAAAAACAAGATCACGACAAAGACATTATTTCGTACTTGACAGAAGTAGACAGAATCCTGACTAAAATCGAAATGTTATGCGAACACGACACCCAAAAATGCAACCCAATCGAAATTTTCCAAGCAAACATGAACTTGAATACTGTGAAAAATGAGGAAGCAAATATTGATCACTATAACGGTTTTGAATTACGAGAAAATATTCAAAATGATGGGGCGGCCATTTCTAACGCTGCCATTTTGCTCGCGGCCAAGATGGCGGCCGTCAACGGGGGCTTTGAAGGGAGAAGCGACTTTGTCTGTTTTTCCGGCGAGCCAGATCTGGAGAGACTGATGGCGCGAAGCAGGAGCGAGGCCATATTGAAGTGGGCGTGGCTAGCTTGGCGGGAAAAGGTCGGCCCGCCAATCAAGCCGCTGTACGAGAAGATGGTGGAGGTTAAGAATTCTGCCGCTAGGAGGACAGGTAAAAATAGTGATCTTTTGATAATTAAACAAAAATGTATTTACGGTAAGATCATCTTAAACTTCCTCTAGCCAATCTCCCCTCCATCATTCTCTCCAGCCTCACAATATACCCCAATTGGGGATATCATAGTCCTGATATCTCAGCAGTTGTGTGGTGTTCACATTGTAACACAGAATTTTTATTTTTTTAAATTGTTTTTCAAGGTACAACCGCAATTAAGCAGTATGTCAACAGGATGTTCAATTTAAATGTTTGTTCAATTAGAATGTTTGTTCAATTTTAATGTTTGTTCAATTCAGTGGCGTAGCGTGCCTTGGAGGGGCCCTGTATCAAAATTAATTAATCAAATGTAGGTAAAGATTTGTCACAAAAGAAACTAAAATGCTCTATTCTCCCAGCATTATGAGAAAAATGGCTTTGAGAGTAATAATCAACTACTAATGAAGAATATCAAAACAAAATTCTTATTATTGCTCGGTACAATACGTGATCAGGTATTTTCATGTATTGAAGGTTGCCATTGTTCTTTCAAAAAACAAAATTCACCCTTCGCTACTGGTAGATAAATAGGTAGTAGGTACTTACCATTGCAATCTAAATCACTCACAGAAGCTGATTGCTGAAAAAATGAAGAAATTTTGGGCATTTTTTTATAACCTCCTCCCTTTTCTGTTTACTTTTTCTTTTCATAGCTCCACTGGGATAATCTCTTTTCATTTCACTCATTATTTTCACAAATCAAACTAATTAACCAATAAATAATCAGAAGAACAAGATTGTATTGTATTACTGTGGTGTATCGTAAAAGCTTCCGACTTGTAGCGACAGATGGCGGTTACATCAGCTATCGGTATAATCCGCTAGACGGCAGGCAGCATAGTGCTTAAGCTCTCCGGCAGGGGATCGGGGAAGCTGAGAGGGTGTGTTTGAATTATCACTCGCCAGAACCATTTTAGCCAGCTCCTAGTTAGGTTGACTACCGAATCCCATTTGTATACGCGAAGTATAAATAAACGCAGATAACGAACCAGATTCTATTTATTCCAAGAAGTTATCTCCATCCAAAGTGTATTGGAGAATCTGCTAGTGTCTATCAAATAACAGAACACTACAATTACAATATAATAAATTACGTTTGAACCGGAATGAAATAAAACGCGTAAATATTGCTCTTCGTGGTTTGTCATTGTACATCGGTTATTGTACAGTAACCGATGTAGAATTTTGCCAACTTTTAAGTGCACGCTTAACCCGGGAAAAGAATTGTTTTTTTGACTTTGTCATTTCTGAAGTGAAAACTCTATCTGTAGGCACGTATGGCAGTTTTTTTTAATATGTTTTTTTCACGGGAAGCACGAGATTAAGTGGCATTGTGGATAAAATTTTACTAATTTTTGCTTTCAAACGTTAGGGGCCTCTGTAGCCCGGGGACGGTAGCTACGCCTCTGGTTCAATTGCAATGTTTTTTTCAATTACAATGTTAGTTTAATTTGAATTTTTGTTTAATTAAAATGTAAACCTATGTAAGTAAAAAAGTAATATTATTACTAATCTCTACAAATTATAAAACAAAGTCCTCCGCCGCGCCTGTCTGTCCGTTCGCGATAAACTCAAAAACTACCGAATGCATTTTCATGCTGTTTTCACCAATAGATAGAGTGATTTATGGGAAAGGTTTAGGAATTTGTTAAGGTTTTGTGTAAATTGGTTTAAATATAAAGGAGAATGTCTGTATTTGGTGGACGAACGGGCTGGCACACGGGCAGTGTGGATTTGATTTGTATGCAAATCTACAACTTTTTGCCGAGGTTGATAAAATTTTGCACATGTGACCTTCAAAACAAGAGGAAGGTCATTAGATAGGAAGTACATTCGATTTTGAAAACTCTGTAAAGCCCGGGCGTCGCCGGGGACTTCTGCTAGTTATCATATAACCAGTGGCGTAGCGAGGGGGGGCGGACCACCCGGGTGCCACCCGAAGGTGGTGCCACTCGACCAAGATATTGCATACACGTCACCAAGATATTGAATACACATGAACACGGTTTGTTATTTATATTTTCGGAACTCTATGACTCCCCGTGGAGTGCCCCGAATTTGTCGGTTGGTCTTTGCGGAATAGCCTACATTCTGAAATTCTCTATTCCCCCCCCCCCTCTCCCCAGGATGGACCAATTTTATGAAGTCGAAATTAGCTTTTTGAATTTCACAAGTAAACTTTAATAGGAGGGAGGGGGGGTGACACTACGTCCCGGGGGGTGACATCCGCCCCGGGTGCCACCCATGCTAGCTACGCCACTGCATATAACTATACAGAATGCAGACAGTCCCTATTAACACACATGACTTAGTATAAAGTATCTGTACTTAGTGGCCCTGTTTTCAGCATAAATCCGAATAAATATTTAACGAAGGAACGCTTGTTCCAATATATTTAACATAAATGTTAAATATTTTGGAACAAGCATTCCTTCATTCTTTGTGAACCTAGTATTATGTTCATGTTCCACTTTCCTCTTATATTCAGAGTCATACATTTACGCTGAATCAATATTTTGTACCATAAGATATCTTAAGGCCTGCAACGGTAAGAAATTCCGATACAACAATGATGTGTTTCGCCTCTATGAAAAAAAAATTATCTATTTATTGTAATATAAAAAATATGACTTACATTCGTACATATATATTTTACAAAATATTATAATAAAGGTCGTTTTTGGTCATGTATACCTTATCAGAAAAGAGGAGCTCTTGTGCCTGATAAGGGAACCACGATTCTTACTTGAGTTGTAAGTTATAATATGTTTTTAATAAAATATTTACTTTCTACTGTAAGTTTTTTTTTTTAAATTGTTTAATTTTATTTATTTGTTCTGATTGGTTGATGATACAGCGTAATTCAGAAGGGAGGTTATTATAGTATTTTATGGCTTGGAAAATATAATGATTTTGCATTTGAGTTGTTTTAAAATTAGGTGTAATAAATATGTTTTTTTTTTCTTTTGAAAGCCATTTTGGGTGATTCCATTATCGTGGGTGCAATATTTAGACGCATATAAAGCTTCTTAACAATTAAACGAAAAACATTTTTAATGAAATTATTATTGGAAGAGCTACATTTTAACATGTTTACTTTTTATTAGTTTATTAGAATTTTATTGAAATATTTAAATAGTCAGAAGGGAAGTTCAAAGTGCGATCGCGGGTGCAACCAATTTGGCTCACCCTTTCCAGATCATAAGACAAAAACACAAAAGTATGTTAATTGTGATACATTTATTATGTTATGCCTTGATATTTCGTAAGGCGCTAAACTAATCAACTAAAAAAATAAACAAATATATATAAAACAAAAACAAGCAATGAATTATTAGCTTTTCAAACAATCGCGGGTGCAACATCAAATTATCGCGGATGCAACTCGCCTAGTTTAAGTGTATATAAACAACAATAAATACTGATAGAGGAACGAAATAAGAAATCCAGCAATGCGTATTACTAATCAGTACACTTTTTGTCATTTATGTTAATTATTTCTTTTCGGTTACATCAAAATTCGCCGAAAATTCTATGAACATATTACATCCATCAATCGTTTTCAAAGACAAAAATTTGTTTTTTTTTTTCTTATTTTGTAGAATTTCTTTTTATATTTTGTAATTTGTAAGAGGTTCCAGATTATCATCCCAATCACTTTCTGTTTCAGTGGTGGTTTTCAGAGATTTCAAAACCAATATGCATTGGAGACGAGACAGTGAGGTTCGCGCCACGGAAATGCTATCGCCGTTTTCAGATTGAAAGAAATATTTTTATTGAATGTCTGATTTATTTTTCAGCCCTTCCTATTTATCATCCAACGTGGCCATCTTTTTTTAACTGTTTTTTTTTTAATATAAAGAAGATGTTTTTAAGAGAGACTGCGTGCCAAATCATAGAATTTCTATAAAAAAGCTAAATATTATATAAACAAACCTATTAAATATAAATCACTAGTAATACACAGCATATATTATTAATATTGAAGACATAAAAAACAATAAAATATACAATAAATCACACAATAAGGGTAGTTGTCAAAGAGTTGCACCCGCGATTCTAAAACACAATTGCAGGTGCAACCAATTTAAGTCAACGTTTATTTCAATTCAGCTAACATTATACTCTTAAAAACGTTTTATTCAAGTTTGCCTGTGATTTCTTCTTACTTTTACAAAGTTTCAAAACGTTAGCACTTTATTTCTGTGAAAAACACAAACTTTTATAAATTTTGTATCGCGGGTGCAACAAGCTAACAGTGACTTCTTGTAGTCAATGCTGCTTAAAAAATAACAACAAGTACTTACATCTTTCGGCACATAAGAATAAACTAATATTGTCAATACACATTTAGCAGTAAAATATATCTTCAAACTATCGGTAACAGCTGTTTCGCGCCAGTGTTGCACGGTGTGATTTTGCAGTTTATATACCGATTCTTTGAATGATAATGTTTCCAAGCGCGCCAAAAATTTCAATATGAAGTAAAATTAAAAAAAAAAAAATTATTATTAAAAGTTGACCTTCTTCTTTGCACTGATATAAAAAAAGTAACAAATACTGCGATTTAAAAATTACTGTCGAGAATCGTCTATAGCGGAATCGCCCTTTTGTTTTGTGTCTATAATGCAAAAATTTTCTAAGTATTTGTTTAATTTAAAGGTAACGTATTTTTCAAAAAAATTTCAAGTGCAGGCAAGTCACTATTTCTGGGTGCTTTCCTCCTTTGCATATAGGTCTAATAATAACACATTTAAGACCATTGTTTGCCGGCGTGCAAATTCGTTCTTCCCTAGTGTCCAGCCTCTCTTTTGTCCCTTTCTAACGAAATATTGTATTTGCGGTGGGAAGCGGGGAGGCGAGAAGGGAAGATTTCTATGTAGTGGTATTTGGCCACAGCGCTAGCTAGCAAAATATGGTATTATAGAGTTTTGAAGAAAAGGGCGCGTAATTTTATACTTGATTATTCGCGCGAAGCCGAGGAAATTTCCCTTTTGATGAGTTAATTTGTATTAGTATGATACGCTAATACGGGAGTCTCTCGACATATTTTTTATGGTGCTTGTTGGTGGTTCAGCGCAAATAAATGCGTGAAAAAACATAAACATCATTTTATCGGAGAATACGGGGAATGATCTTTTTGTTTAGTGCCTTGAAATTAACGGAGAATTGTATTGTTATAGGAGATCTGGGAATCGTATGCACGAAATTATTAAGATTTTATACGTAATTAATATTTAATGTAATTGAGATGTTAACAACTTTCAAGCAGGGAAATCTCCCTGGTTGTGGGGATGTCGAATTCGCGTCTAACTAAATTCGGGTTTTAATGCAAATAAAACATTTTTGAATGTAAAATCAAATTTTGTTGTATTCTTCATCATATGCCTCAGTTAGGATATGAAGGGATTTTTTAAAAAAAGCATCCATTTAGTCGCAAAATATTTCCAAAGTTGCCTCCTAAATTCATGGATAAATGGTCTTCTTTTGGGGCTTGTATTTTATAATTAAAAGAAAAAATCGAAAATCGGATCCACATCCTAATTTCATATATGCCGAACCTATCAATTAAAAACAAAAAAAAACAATTCATTTCATATTTTAGCCGTAAATCCAAATTTAAATTTTGTATGAAACAGGCCGCGCATGCGTTCCTCTTAAGGTCATTAGGCAATTCAGTTTGTATAATAAGTCTATTGACTAAAACAGGTCCTAAAATATCCATGTCATACATTCTTATGTTGTCCATTACCCAAAAATTTGCTAGATTAGCATTGGATGCTTTAAAATCACATCTGTGCAACTTTTGGCTGATACTATAAGCAATAATTTAAATATTGGTTCTTTACAGTTTCCAAGTCAGCGGCATACTTGTTTCCATTCAAATTGGTATGGAAGGTACCTCTAGTGTTATACAGAATATCTCAGGGTGTTAAATGATGTACTTGCCTTACTTTAACCAGTGATTTCTGACATCATTTGGAGTAAAAAATGTAAACGAAATTTTGATCTCGGTGACTTTTGATGTTTTTTTTCTTCAAAACCAAACAACTGTTTTCTCTTTCACTTGTCATCACTGTTCACTCATTCGAGTAGCCGCTCATTCCCTTACCCCAACGCTAAATGTCCAATACATACTTATTTTATATGATTTAAGTTTAAGAAAAAAAAAAACACCAAAAACGTCAGAAATTTTTTATTTACATTTTTCACTCTGAATAATATCAAGAATCACTGATTAAATTAGTAATATTCTTCATTATATCACACATAACAAAAAAAGTTGTTTTATATCTAAGGGAACGTACCCTTACTACGTGACACGTTTATGGGGGGGAGGGGGTCTTCAAAATACTACACTTGATACAAATAAGCGGCGGGGGGCATAGGTTTTTAATCACCGGGGGGGGGGGGGGGTTAAAATTGCAAAAAGTTAGTCACGTAGTATGGGTGCGTTCCCTAAGACCTATGAAAAAATCTGATGATACAGCAGAAATACAATTTGGGAGGCGGGATTGGGTACCGCCGCCCCGGGAATCTTTATTTGATAACCAACACCTCTGCCATAGGTCACTCCAAGTGGTTCGCTACGTTTTGTGATTTAGCAGGGGTGCCCAGGTTCATGGGGTGAGATTTGTCTAGATATTGGAGGCGGATGACCAGGATACACTGAACCTCAGATTCCTACCCCCACCCCTTAAACCCTTTTCCTTCCCAGAACTCTCCTCTCCTTCCTTTCCCCAAAAAAATCTTCCACACAGCATCCCCAAAGATGACATAGGCCCTGAGGGAAATTATTTTCCTCAGGGCCTCCTGTGTGGAGCTCATGTAAAAAAAAAAGAACAAGTGTGTCAATCAATTTTATCCATTCTTTCAGGTTATTCAGACATCGGTGAAATATGGCGCGAAGAACTCGAGATCCCTAACCTAGAAGACCTGGTAGAAGATCTACTCCAGCAAACATCCGACCTGTACCGCTCACTCCACGGGGTGGTCAGGTACTTCCTGAGGCGGTTCTTTGGTCCGGAGGTGGTGAGCGAACTTGGCCCCATCCCCGCTCACCTGCTGGGGAACATGTGGGCGCAGAACTGGGAGACTGTACTGGACCTGATATTGCCAGAAGCAAAACAAATTGATCTGGACACGATTATAAGGAACACTAATTGGACTACTAAAGACATGGTATGTACAATAATTTCACACAAATATGGTCCAGAACCACTCCATTTTTGAAATATCTTTATAGTTTATGAAATATAATATTCTTTAAAAAGTCACCCGTAAAAACAATGTTTTTGATGTAAAAACTTCTTTTTAATGCTGTTTTGATTTGAAACTCGATACGAAATAAAAAATAGCGATACTAAAAAGAGACAAACTTTGTGCAGTGAAATAGTTTCGACTTTCCGCTACGGTCCTACTCATCTAACGGCACGATCTAGTCAAGGGTGGATTTAGGGGGATTTTTTATTAAACATTTTATTTTATTTTTTTGCCTGTCCGCCCCTTGTGCCCCCCCCCAGAAAAAAATCCTAACAGTAATTGTTGATTTTTTTGCCCGTCCGCCCCTTGTGACCCCCCCCCAGAAAAAAATCCTAACAGTAATTATTGATTTTTTTGCTCGTCCGCCCCTTGTGCCCCCCCCAGAAAAAAATCCTGGATCCGCCCTTGGATCTATTTGCTCCATCTCTTGGGAATGCTCATAGCCAAATTCAGAGAGTGCTACTAAAACGAGTATATCTGCTGAGTTTCAGCTAGATCGGTTGTCGGGAAGTGTGTTAATTTCCACTTCCAAGATTTGTATTCGCTCAAGAAAACAAAATCGAAATTCTAATAGAAGTAAAATAAAAATTTGTGTGCAGCTCACACGCAGCAGAAGTGAAACCTTCAGAAAACCAAAGCAGAAAAGAGTGGGGAGGCTACAAAGCACCGCACAAAGAGGAGACCGATTATTCTATCTCATTGTCTCGCAAGCTAAATCCTATAGATTTATATGTTTGTATCTTTTTAGAGTTGCTTTTTCGTTTCACCGAGTTTCAAATCACAACGGTGCTAAAGAAGTTTTCACTTCAAAAAGGTTTTCTTTGTTTATAGTACCTGTAAGAGGTTTGGAAAATGATTAACATGGTTGTGATATGTAACATTTAAATTTAAATTCTTCATGAAGATCTTTCTTATCGTAACCAAGCCTAACTTTTTCCAGCTGAAGCGAGCAGAAGACTTCTACACTTCCATCGGCCTATTCCCAATGACTGAGAAGTTCTGGAAGTATTCTTACTTCGGGGATGGAGACGGTGGAAGAAAAGACAACGGCGGTGACGATGAGAGGAAAAACATAGCCAAATGTCATGGGACTGCTGCCAATATGTTTATGCCGGGAGATTTCAGGTAGATTTCACATAATTACTCGCCTTGTTAAAGCAATATCAATTTGAAGTCATTAGTTAAGTTCATAAAACTGTGATGACTCTGTGATGTAATAAAAGAAGAAAATCAATCACCAAAGAGTTTTGTATAAGCCTGAAAACTGAGATGGAAAGAATGAGTAATGAAAATAATAAATTCAATTTGGTAGGCGGGAATGGGTACCGCCGCCCCGGGAACCTTTATTGGATAACCAACACCTCTGCCATAGGTCACCACAAATGGTTCGCTATGTTTGGTAATTTAGCAGGGGTGCCCGGGTTTACGGGGTGAGGTTTGTCTTGGAGGCGGATAACCAGGATATACTGAACCCCAGATTCCTACCCACCCCTCAAACCCTTTCCTTCCCAGAACTCTCCTCTCCTTCCTTTCCTTAAAAAAAAACCCTCCACAGAGCATCTCCAAAGATGACATTGGCCCCGAGGGAAATTATATTCCTCAAGGCCTCCTGTGTGGAGCTCATGTAAAAAAAAAAAAAATGACATGAATTTACTTCAGGGTGTATGAATGATAATCCTACAAATTGCCTAAATGCATAAAAAAAAGTAGCACCAAACTGTAAGCAATGTCTTTCTGTAAAGAACGGCTCTTAAAACTTCCAGTTGGGTTCCACATATCAAAGGGCACCTCACACAATAATTATATTATACTAGCTGGTACCCAGCATGCGTTGCAATGCCATTCAAAGAAATAAATTGATTCTCCCTACATGTCCTTTCCGATGCATCCCCATTCCCTTCCACCTACCCCGCCTTCCCCCTCCCTCGTCTCTTCTCTCTCCGCCAACCCCACCTTCCCCCTGCCTTTCCTCCCTGCTGCTAAAATAGGTATATGAAATACACACATTTTCATTTATACAAATTTCATAACGCCAGAGCTTACCATTATATACAGCTTACTCGCTGTGTAGCAGTTCTTACCTGCTACTATCACAAGATGTAATTTTACCTGCTTGCAATGCGTGCGGGCCACACTGAATACTTACAGCCACACTGGTAGGCGAGAGGCAGAAGAATTTTACGTTGTCAGTCAGTCTAGGAGCGAGCTACGGGTTGGACCTCTCAACAATCCAGAATTTCAAACACGGGCCGACGTCTTGCAACACGATCATGGCGAGCAACAATCTACGTAACATAATCACTTAGTTTCACTTTAGATTATCATGGTTTACTCATAAATTTAACTTCATATCCTTTCTCATTGGGATTATAAATTACAATAAGATGGCGTCCACACTTCTTTTATTATTTTATATTTCCGTATAGATCTTTCTAGTAGTTTAACATCGTAACATTATGACAATTTCCATTTAACAATTAAACTCAAAACTAAGGTTATTTTCGAGCCTTAGGCGACCTTGAGATTATTGATTAAGATCGCATTAATATATTTTAGAGTCTCATTCTAATTGCTAATTTCCCATTTTAAATAATGTCCTTGTAACGTTTAAATAAATAGCTACGTTTTATTGAGATAGTCATCTTTTATTTCCTTTGGGCACATTTATTTGTGTTTTATATTACAGAGTACACATTAGTCCTGGGTCGATCGTGAAAGACCTGATCGTCGAAACCCGCTCATGAGCCACCAAAGAGCGAGCGGGTTATTTATTCGTCAGCACCCGGGTCTTCCGAGACCGGTGCCCATGTGGCGAGTGGCGAGACGTGTCAGCTCCCGGAACTCTCGAACTGCAACTGCGACACACTCGGTCGCCGATTGCCGATCAACGCACACACGTGCGTGACGTAACAGTATCCTGCTTCCTGCCCGTGTGTCACGTCATAGCGGGATTGTTTAGTAGATTCGATTTTTGAATAGACATTGATTTTTGATTAGACACGGAGACGTTTTTAATAAGAGCGTATCTTGGTATTGTTAATCAAAGTGCTAAGTGCTGTTTTCATAAAAACTTTAAATTTTTCGTGTGGGTGTGAATGTAATTGTGCGTTGTAATAGAAACTATAAACTGGTAAAAGTGTAAAATGTCTGACCTTAATAAAAAGAAATTATAATAAAGCATTACAGCTTACAGCTAATTTTCTTATTTAAATTCTCAATAAAAGCTTCAGAACAACACGTTTTTTACAAGGTTTTTATATCCTTCAAAACATGATAAAACATTGTTTTTTAACCCCTGAAGCATATCTTTTTAAAAATTTATTTCTGGGACATGACATTACTAGTTACAGGTGTGAGCTGTGAGAGAACGTTCACACAATTATAACCTGGGTTTCGTGTCGCGTATGACTTGACCGGTCTGGGCGGCGAGCGTCTACCGCGCGGCGCGCCCGTAGAAAGTAACTGGGTGATTCGAGTTTCGTATTTTGTGTCGCGAAAAGAGTACAAGAGACTAGTACACATTACACAACTTTAACGTTACATTAGACATTACGTATGCTACACATAATCTTCGTTACAGCTGTTGCTCGCTGATAATGTAGCTTTCTATTGGTGAAAGAATTTTTAAAATCGTTTTAGTGGTTTAGGCGTGAAAACGTAACAAACAAACACATGCACTTTCGGATTTATATTATTAGTATGGATTTCTTGATAAATAATAAAGATTGAATGATTAAATGATTTCAAATCAACCTGACGAATGCAATATTCACAATGAAAATCGCAGGTGATTTAAATTCATGTCACAATAAAATATTTAAATTTGAAATTGTTATCCGAACGGACATTAGAATGCCATCTATTATGAATTTCAACAAAACTAATAGAAGTACACGTTATGGTGCTAAACCAAGTCTGCTTTATAAGTCTGCAAGATAAAGGAATATTATACCATTATAATATCACCTTTATACCAAGTCCATATTGAAAGAATTAAAAAAATATATATTTTAAACACGTAAATTACATACTATAATATAAACCTTACACTTCTCAAATTACACCGAATGCATTAAATTTCACAATTTCAAATCCCTCCAAATACGACGTCTAATTTTTGATCAAATCCTATTACTTAAAATTCTAAATAATGACCTGGACTCACCAGAACTTACCAATTTAATAAATTTTCATATTCCATCAAGATCAACCCGACAATCCGATTTATTTTATTTACCCTGATGTAAAACAAATATTATAAAAAATTCCCCAATTCCTCGCGTATGTACCTACATATAATACAAAATTTCACAGCATTGACATTTTTTGTTTGTAAAGCGTATGATCGATTATTAATGTGAGAGAGTGGAATGTATCAGGAGCATCTCCTATCCTCTTCCTCTCCCCTTCCTATAACCCAAAATTAATTATAAGATATTAAAACTTCATTTCCAATGCACTTTAGCATAAGAAACTTCTATGGCTTGACTTCAGTTCACTTGTGAATCTATTATCACTGTATATTATGTAAAAGCTGTTTGTTTCTTACAAATAAATAAATAAGTAAATATTGGGGGGCTAAAATTTAGTTTGGTGTTAAGGCCACCAATACCAAGTAATTGGATGAAGACAGATATGTTTACATGAAGATCTGTGAACTGATAAAATGTCTAAATTTGTCATGACAAGCCTTGTGAAGCCTCGTTTCAGGAGTAGAATCAAATTGTGTTATATTTCAGGATGATCTACTGCGCTGGTCTCTCTATTGAGGATTTCTACGTCATTCACCACGAGATGGGCCACATTGAGTACTACATGTCTTACGATCCCAAGCTTCCTGTCATCTTCCAAGTAAGTACCTACTAAATGTTAACTCCTTGCAACAGGGAGCAAATTACCGAATTGTAATGGGCCACACCAGTAAAGCTCACTTGCTTTAGTCGTAAATATTCCCAAACTGGGAATATCATAATTCCAATTTTAGCACTGGTGCGGTGTAGCATAAATAAAATGTTGATGTTACAAATTTGAAATTTTTTATTTTCTAGGACGGAGCAAATTCTGCCTTTCAAGAGAGCGTTGGAGATGCCATAATGTATGCCGTATTGACCCCTCAACACTTGCAAAGACTTGGACTAATAAAAGACAACTTGGTTTACGAGTACCCCAAAAACAAACATCAGCCATCCAGTAATACCAACAAACACAACATCAACAAATCAAATATCAAAAAACGAGAAATCAATAAATACAACATTAACAACAGAAACCCATTCATTGACCTGAACAAGAAACTCACATACAACAGATATGAAAACAGTATGGAATTCATTAGGAAACTGATTAACAATGAAAGGTCAGATGATAAAATATATAATTCAAGAAACAGCGTCAGTAAAAATAACAACCTTTTCAAAATTTACAGCAACCGAGACCTTAACAAAGAAAGAGTTGATTTCGACAGCCAATTCCAAGAATTAAACGCTAAAAGGAGTGACATTTATAAAAACATGGATCAAAATGACATTGAAAATGATTTTTTCACTGAATCTGACGAACTCGAAGAAGTTCCGGATGAAGATATTGGCGTGGATTTTGATACAATACTGCTCCTGAGGCAAGCTTTGACCAAATTACCACAGATACCGTTTGGCTACATCATAGACAAGTACAGATGGGATATCTTCAGTGGTAAAATACAGCCTGACGATTATAATAAGGCCTTCTGGGCCTATGTCACCAAATATCAAGGAATCCAACCGCCAGATGGCGCTGATAGGCCAGAATATTACTTTGATGCTGCAGCCAAGTTTCACATTCCAGATAACACACCATATGTCAGGTAAAACTTTAATTATTTATCAATATCGCTGACGCTGAGGATGGTACTGTGTCTTTTGTGTAATCTTTTGCATTAAGACAATGTTATGAAACAATTAAGACAAAAAGGCAAAATCTGTCAGATATTAGAAGGCGTTATGTGTTACTGGCTGTCCCAAAGTTCTCAACCTAAAAGTATTATTGTATTATGGATTTTTGGAGTATTAAGCCGTATTGCGCTTTCTCCTACTAACCAACTTTTATTTTTATTTATTTAATTTTAATGGGCTTTTACATTTTGGTAGTACAAATAATTCATGACAGATTATTTAACGTATACAGAAATAATAAAAATAAAATTTGATAAAAAAGCACACAAGTCATAAAAATACTAAAATACAGCGATTTCATAGGTTTTCAGAAAAACAGATAGGTTTAGGAATAGTTTTGGAATAAGTTTTTTACAAGATCAACAAACTTGGCCAAGTTTATGTTAAATATGTCAATATCACCTAAGTACTGATTTCCCATAGTGTGAAATCGTTGTATCGGAGAGTGGGCAATGTAGTTCCGCTTATGAATGCTACAGTAGAATAGTGTATTTTGTCGTGTAATTACTGTCGGTATTCGTAAGTTTATGAGTTGCAGTAGTTCGCAACAGTCAAATTTAGAGTTAAGTATTTTGAATAAAAATGTTAAGTCGTTTATTTTACGTCTGTCTTCTAGTGTGTGTATTTTTAAAACATTTAATAATAAATTATATTTCAAGTCTTCTAGTGGGATATTTAATTTAAAATTTATAAAATGCAGAATTTTTTTTTGTATTCGCTCAATGTTATTAATGTGAATTTTGTAAGATGGAGACCAAACTACCGAGTTATATTCCATTAGGCTTCTAACTAGAGATACATATAATAATTTAATGACTTGTATGGAATTAAAGTTTTTGGTTGTTCTTAATACGAAGCCTAGTGTTTTCATACCTTTGTTTACAATTTGGTGGATATGATTGGCGAAACTTAGTTTTTCATCCAAAATAATTCCCTTCTATTCTATTAATTTTTGACTTTTTAGTATCTTTTAACTTTACATTGTTCATCGTCAGAGCAGATGTCTCTTGTTCCGATAATAGAGAACTCCAGTCCAATTTTTTTATTTTTTTTTAATGAATAAAGACCTTCAAACTTAAATAACTGCATTTTTATTTTTATTTTTATAGTTAGTTTTAATAGTTAAAATAATTGTCAAAGTTTTAATTTTTAAAGACTCCCAGAAACGCACCGTATCTATGGTGGTCTAATTTTTTTACTTTTTAAGTTGTCATTTTGAATCAGTGATGTTATGTCGAGGGAAATTTCCCTAGATCTAGGGGAGAAAAATATTTTTTAGGGATAAGGGAAATCAGGACAAAATCTAGGGAAATTTCGAACTCTGGCAAAAATTTTATTACATATGACAGTATTACTGGTATTATTTATATATATACGTATATATATTTTTTGGAATTCCTATGAATCTTAATTATTTTTCATGTACTTACATGCCATGTTATTTTTAACACTGACAACTCAAAATGATATTAGGGAACGTACCCATACTACGTGACACGTTCGGGGGGGGGGGGGGGGTCTTCAAAATACCACGCTTGGTACAAATGAGCGGCGGGTTGCTTATGATTTTTATTTTGCAAAGTGTTTTTTTTAAATTTGGAATTCAGTTTCTAATTCAGTGGTGAGTGTATTCGTACTTTTAAATTATTACTTAACGTAGCAAAAAGTGTTTTATTTGGAAAATCACGGTATTATTAGTATATTTACCAAGTTCCGATATCTTTCCAATTAATGATCATATTAATTAACATATAACAGGATTAGTGTTACACAATCAGGTGGCTACGTAGGTAATTGCGTAAATGTGAAATTCTAGGGAAATTTCACTTCTAACTGTTGGCAACACTGTGAAGAACCCAGAATAATCATGGCGGATAATGACTTTTAGGTGTGAGGTGTGTTTTTTATTCAAGATTAACTGCTTTTAATATAGAAAAACATTGGTAAAATGTCCACATTTCACCGCTACTGTTATTGTATTTGATCAAAGTGCAATATAAAAACAATAAATCATCTCTTTCATTGCAAATACATGTGACATCGTGTTTTGTGTCAGGTGTTACTTTGTAGGTACATTGTTTTATGTATAATACATACAGAAACACTGGTATTTATAATACACTGATCATGACGAGTGTGTAACAACTTGTATAAAAAGCCCTATACTAAAAACAATTTGAAAATACATAAAAACAAACGTCAAAATATGACACGACTTTAACCTCAAATAGACAACATTTATTGCAGATTGTCCGCAAATATAGCCCTTTTCGTAAATTGTTGAGGGCCTAAATTATGTTTCAATAAACACAATAACTATTATTTATCTAAATCTCTATAAACAGTATGAAAATAAACCAAAAACACGAAATGTTGAATTGCATAGGTACGTGTGCACTTCAAGTCATTTCAAATGTCAATACAATACAATACACAGGTGACAGGTTAACTGTGACGTCACGGTTAACCATTTCAGTAATGCCAACTTAACGCTGTGTTTTCCGAAGAGGTTTAAAAATGCACTTTTTAATAATTTATTAAAAACTCTGCATTTAATATTATGAAATAAAACTTATATATTCAGAATCAGCGTTTCTTGGTCTATATGAACATATTTTTTTAAAGCCATAATATTTTTCACTGGAGTTCCTTATACAGTGAAACCCTCTTAAGAAGTTTTCCAAGGGACCGGAAAAAATAAACTTTTTAAGCAAGAAAACCTTATATGTGGGAATAATTGGGCCAATTCTGGGCTGAGGGACCGAAAAAACCAAACTTCTTAAGAGAGAACTTCTTAAGAGGGTTTCACTCTATTGCAATTTGATTGTACGTATGTACATTTCAGATATTTCCTGAGCAGTTTCCTGCAAGTGCAGATGTTCCGCGGCATGTGTCAGTGGAGCATGTTTGGGCAGGGCTCCCCCCCCTCCCCGGACCTGCAGGTGCCCATGCCCCTGCACAGATGCGACATCTATGGCTCCAAAAAGGCAGGACGGAAACTGAGGTGAGGCGATTGTTAAATCATCATTTGGGGCCATCCATAAATTACGTCACATGAATTTCATGAATTTTGACCCCCTCCTCGTCCCTGTCACACATCGTCACATTTGTGAAACCCCCTCCCCCCAGCGTGACATTTTGTGTATGTGACGTCATAAAGCTCAAGACCCCCCCATACCCCTTGTCACACAATGTCACACCTCTCTACTCCAGTATCTTTTGTCTTTTTCGTTTTCGTACAAGAAGTGTGAGAAGTAAAGCCACCCGCTCATGGAGAAACTGAAAAAAAACCAGTTGGCGACTGTATCGGTATCCACAGGAAAGGAACTTGTGAATTTCATTGGCGGTCCGCACACAGGCAATGTTAAAGACCAGTTGTTAAGGGCTAGCAGTGCTGGTCGCCGGGGCCATTGCATTTCAGTTGCCATGTTGACAGGTTGCCCTGGTAGCGTCTCACGACCTGTCAAGTTTTCGAGTAATTTGTGATGTAATGTTTTGAGTAGTTTTAGAGTAATTTCAAATCAGAAAAATATCGATTTTGTTCAGGAGGTTGATAAATTGAGTTATGCAATGAATGGAGTTGCCAACCAGTTTTCGGTTTATCCATGAGCGAAACCCTAACAGAGTGGTAAATATTCTCAGAATCGCCCTGAAAGACCACCATTCAGAATTGAAACATGGTTTGAAATGACTAGCCGTCTTTGGTGACCAGATCTGAATAGTTCAACCATCCCATCTTTTTCCCTTTCCCATTTCCTTCGTTACCTTTTTTTACATTAACTCCACACAGGAGGCCCTGAGGAATTTATTTTCCCTCAGGACCTATGTTATCTTTAGGGATTCTGTGCAGAGGGTCATTTAAAGAGAAAGAAGGAGAGGACGTTCTGAGAAGCAAAATGGTATAACAGGGTAAAATCTGGCGGTCAATGTCTCCAAGAGTGACATACAAATCCATTGCGATACAAGGCGTTGGAATCAAGAGAGTCCGACTGGTTCTCCCTCATCCGTCCTCTCGCGATCCGGTGAGCAGTCACATCTGCCACTAGGATCCGGACAAACCTTACCCCATGAACCCGAGCACCTCCTACTAAGTCACCTTCAGATAGAGAACCACTTGGGGTGACCTATGGCAGAGATGTTGGTTGTCCAATTAATAGATCCCAGGATGGCAATACCGTACCTGCCTCCAAAATTAAAACATATTCCAATTTGGGATGCCATAGTCACACTGGCTCTGCAGAGATTGGAGCAATTAGGACCCTTATGAGGTAACCGCATGAAAAATAAAAATGAGCAATGAAAAAACATTAGACGGCCAGCGTGGTCTAGGGGTAAGGCTCTTGACTCGCAATCCGAAGGTCACGGGACCGAATCCCGGCGTGGGCAAATGAATTTTATTTGAATAATTTGTGTTATTTCACAATTAATTCATTCATGCATCTTCCAGAGTGGAAGATGCTCTCAGTATCTCCCTGGTATAAGACCACCATTCAGAATTAAAACGTTGCTTGAAATGACGTTAGCCATGTTTGGTGACCAGATCTGAATATTTCCCCGCCTTCCTCTTTCCCATCTCCTTTCCCTCCCCTCTACCTTCACCCTCACAATATACCCACAGATGGGAGCAGCTGGGACTGTAAGGTATTCATATAAAAAGCATTAATTTACTGTTTTTAATTTTGTTTTTGTTTTAGAGAGATGATGTCCAAAGGAAGTTCCGTCAACTGGTCTGAAGCTCTCTACATACTCACCGGAGACAGAACCATCTCATCATCAGCTCTGCACGAGTATTTCGCTCCTCTGAAGACCATCCTGAATAACTTGATCGCAAAGCATGACATTCCTTTAGGCTGGTAAATGATAATTTCAAAAAATGAGTATACGACTTTTACATTGGTGGATGATTAAAGATGAACAAAAGCTACAAAATCTTTATCTAAATGTAATCTGAACTCCTTTCTTTTATGATTGACTATTGAGCAACTGTTTTGTAATCCATTAATATATTATGCTACTATGAAATTTATTGGTTAGTATTATCTACTCGGCTGTTGGATTCAAGGCAGCGGCGTAGCTAGCATGGGTGGCACCCGGTGCGGATAACGTGGTATCACACCAAGACTTAGTATAAACTTGATTTTGGATAATATTGTCCTACCTATAATTGAAGTTTTTTTTCGGTATTATGATTGGCGGCGTTGATGATGCGAGGGTGGCCTCTTAACCAAAGAATCGAGAACTGAACAAAATCTGAAGGCGCTCTTACATTAGGTCAACGAATTACGGCGCAGGCGGGAAACTACCCCAGTATAAGCAGCTCATCGTTCGACGACTGCAGTCGAAGTCTGCATGTAGATATTGCGTTTTTATAATATTCCCCACACATTAACAATATTACCTCTGATAATTTTTTTTTCAATTGACCTTCCACTCCCTAGAGTCGCCTCTGTTTGGGGTTTTTTATTACCTCCGCTTTTGGTGTTCAGCCATCAATGTAACTGATTATTAAATAGTGGTGACAATTATAAAACTAAATTATTAAATAAACTAATGAGATTTCGGTGACTTAAATAAACGTATCCATTATACAATGTGGTGATATGGCTTGTTAGCTAATAAAATTATATACAACAAAATAAATTATGCAAAATTTGTTTATTTGTAAAATTTATACAATATGTACAAAAAAAATGTGTAAAGGAATAATATAATATAATATTGCTGTTTGTAATGAGCATTCTCAAGTCTTTTTATTTATCAATATTTCTTGGTAAGATTTGGAAATTCTTATTTTTAAATTGATTAGGATAAATAAAGAAGACATGATTTGTACACTAGTAATACAATCTTATACTAAGGTTAAATAATTATTGTAATCAGATAAGTTTTTACATTTTCACGGCCAAACATATTTTCGTTATTTATTTTTGGGGTGTTATCCCGTTAATATTAATAGAGACGACAGAGCTAAACTCAATAGTTCTTGATATCCGGTAATAAGGAATTCCAGTGAAAAAAATTATGGCTTTAAAAAAATACATTCATACAGACCAATGAACGCTGATTCTGAATTTATTTCATAATATTAAACGTAGAGTTCTTAAAAAATGGTTAAAAAGTGCATTTTTAAGTGCCTCGTTAAAACACACTGTAAAGTTAGTATTATTGAATGGTTAGTGCTGACGTCACGCCTCACCATTCATTGAATTGAAATGTAGGTATGACACAAGCTATCAGTATTAACAACATTTTATGTTATTCGTTATATCATACTGTTTATAGAGATTTAGTTGTTGTGTTTATTGAAACAATATTTAAGTCTAAATAATTCAGTATCAAAAATAGAGGTATTTCTATTAGTTTATCTCTATTATTTAAAATATTTAAAAACTTTAAACTGTACGAAAAAATTGTATAATATGCTACATCATAATGCTACCTAGAGACGGGCAAAGCGGTTCGGTTGAACGAGCCGCTTCACTATGTCTTGTTCAATGGAAAGATCCAGTTCGGGGGATTTGAATTTTCGGGGGATCTTGAAAAATAAAAACTTTGACAATTATTTTAACTATTAAAACTAACTCTAAAAAAATATATATATATGCAGTTATTTAAGATAGAAGATCATTATGCATTAAAAAAAAAATTTAAAAATTGGACTGGAGTTCTCTATTGACAGCTATACCAAAGCTAAACGCAGAAAACCATTGTGAATTATACTGTAATACCAGCTCGTAGAGGAGCGGAGCTGGGAACACGGTATTGCATCTACGTACATAACTTTACCACTACCAATTACACATTTGCCTTGATGATGGACACTGTAACACTGTCCGAAACATTGGCTAAAGAAGGAGGTAGCACAACACGACATAACACCCTGAAAGTAAATAATGAAAATAATTATAATCAGATACTTACTGTTCACTTATAATGAAGTCATCCTCGTTTAACTGAGAAGTAATTTTGTAATAGTGGTAATAAAGTTGACCTTTATAGTGGTAAGTTTAATAAATATCTATGAATAAAATGTACGAGTAATTATTACAAGAAGTGCTTATGTACGTTATACTTACATAACATTTACGGCCTTCGCTAATGGAGAAACCGAAAACTGATTGGCAACTCAATTCACGGCACAATACAATTTATCAACCTCCTGAACAAAATCGATATTTTTCTGATTTGACATAGCAAATTACTCAAAAACTTGACAGGTCATGAGCCGCTACCATGGCAACCTGTCAACAAGGCAACTGAAACTCGACAGCTGCTAGTCACCGCGGTCGTCGCATTTCAGTTGCCTTGTTGACAGGTTGCTATGGTGGCGGCGCACGACCTGTGTGTGGACCGCCAATAAAATTCACAAGTTCCTTTCCTGTGAATAGCGGTTGCGTCGCCAACTGCTTTTTTTCAGTTTCTCAATGAGTGGATGGTCTTAAAGTAGGAAAGTGCATTTTAGAGAGACTCTTTCACATCAAATGCGATTTTAAGTTTAACATATCTATAATATTAAGGAATCCTTAAAATTGTGCGAAAATAATCCACAAGACTTGGTCTCAAATGCTCCTAAGATCAGGTTTTTTCATCTTTTAGGCGTGATTTAACGTAATTTATGTTTATTTTTATTTTTAACTTTATAAGTAAAACCTCAAATATAATATTTAATTAAATGAAAACAATGCGAAACTCAATCGAAAATGTGGGATATAAAAAATAAAATGGATTTTAAAAATAAAAATAAAATCGATAAAAATTTATCCAGACACTATCTAGATAGCATTTAGTTCGGGTTGAATCTTGCAATCATACATAAAGATAGCAGCCAATAATATGTGCGTTAAGAAAATGAAGATAATGTTGGTAGTTCTTAGTTGAAGTATGATACAGTTAAAAGTGACCGAATTGGATATAGACACCTTAGCTCAGTTGGTAGAGCACTTGCCATGTAAGCAAAGGATCCTGGGTTCGTGCTCCAGAGGTGCCAATATCTTTTTCTGATTTTTCTGTCTCCACATTTTCGATTGAGTTTCGCTAATATTGTCTTCATTTAATTAAATATTATAATTTATATTTGGCTGAAACATATTTTAACTCCATTCTAACCCTTAAAAAGGCAGGGTACTATTGTGTAGAGATGCGATTTGCAATAGTACAATTGTTACTGCCACTTTTCGATTTTTTTGATTTCCTACTAATGGTTCATGGCCCATCTCACTTGTTTCTTTTATCTTTATATATAGGACAGTATAGTTTACAAATAAATAAAATTAAAGGTATACAATGCAATAACTATCAAAGAACACATTTTCATAAAATTAGGTTTGAAAATCACAGCCGATGAATTATACCTCCTTCTTGAATTCCTGTTTTTACCATAGACATTGGAGGCCAAAGTCTTTGCAAAGTTTTCCTTTTTCAAAACTCCAAAATCGGGCGGCATTTGTCTGCATTGAGTTTGGAACCAGCTTCCGGCTATGGAATTTGAATTTCCCGCCAAAACACACAGTTCTAAGTCCGTGGTTTTGCTGTCTATGGCCTTTTGGAGCATAGAGTTTTCGGCTAGTTGCAAGATGTATTGTCTTTTATTGTACGGCACGTCTGCTGTGAAGAATATTTCGTTTTTCATGTTTCTGATGATGACGTGGAATTCGGCTATGTCTTTCGATGATTGGACGAACCATTCAATGAGGATTGAGTCTTGTGAACTGGAAAATATACAATATTAATTGCAATTGCATCTAAAATGCACAATAAGTTAATAATTTTAAATAATATGTATGTATAAAGCGCAATCTGACTTCAGATGAGCTCTGGCTTAATGAAATTTGATAAAAGATGGCCTAACAATTGATGGCTGATAGAATAAAGATATAAAGTAGAATATCAGTTTGTCTAAACAAGCAAAGTCTCTTGAATGGTGAGCTCTGGCGTCATCAAATTTGAACAAAGTTTCTGTCTGTAATAACCAGGTCATTTCCATCATGAGTTATATAGCAATCTATCGTCGCTAAACACGGCTAAATCCTAATATAGACATATTACAAAAATTTTATACATTATAACATCATTATTTAATAATAATAATAGTTTATTCTAGAATGTATGCTGGGGTAGTCCAAAGCGATACATTCCATATTTCGAAATAACAAAAAAAGAAAAGATAAATAATAAGAAATAGAAATTAGACAAAATAACAATACATAGATACATAAAATAAAAAAGAAAAGAAAAAAAAGCGGAATAGAAGTGAAAGTGAGGTATTTGACCGTCTCCCGTCTCCAAAAAAAATATTACTTACAACTTCAAATCCCTGAAAACTAGATCTGGTTCCATTTCAAAATCTGCCGATTTCCCTTTCGAAATTCCCACTTTGGTGTCGAGTTTTTGTCTGATGGCAACATTCTCGTTGCAGTTCATCCTGTCATCGTTCACCTCGACCAATAGGGAGTCTTGTAGAGTGACGGGGGAGGCGCAGGTTATGTTGGAGTAGAGAATGTTGCCAGTTAGAGCGCTTTTTGTGAGGTGGTTCAAATAGTGTTTTAGCGGCCGGGCAAAGCAGTCGCATCTCAGAGGGTTGCCTGGGGAAAAAAATATTTTTTATTTTATTAAAAAGTTCCCCGAGTTAACGAATAACCGAATAACTTGGAGAATGGAGAACAATACATAATTTTCTTCTAGTATCACAAGGTAACAAATTCATTTTTACAATGGCGGTAGACAAGCCAAGCCAAGCCAGAACTATTCATGCAGTAGGTCTCTCCAAGTGGTTTGCTCCCTTTAGTGACTGTTGTGAGGTTTATCTAGGTCTTGGCGGCGAATGCTTTTGCCCACCTACTGCAGGTCTGGCCGGATCGGGAGAGACTGGTTAAGGGTGGCCTAATCTAGACCTCTCCAGCTGGACTCTCTCAGTCCATCGCCTTGCACCACAGTGGGAGGGATGGATTCACATGTACTGGACATTGACCCCCAGATTCCTACCCACTCCTCATACCTTTTTCCTTCCCAGAACTTCCCCTCCTTCCTTTTCCGAAAATGACCCTCCACACAGTATCCCTAAAAATGACATAGGCCCTGAGAGATTTTTTTTAATCAGGCCCTCCTGTGTGGAGCTAATGTAAAAAAAGTGTGGAGATTGAGATGTGGAGACTTACCATCGAAATGAACCCTCAGCTTGTCATTCTTTATCCTGCTGACCAGGAGGTCATCGAAGGTCTCCAGCAAGTTGGTGCTGACGTCCAACTCCTGGAGGCTGCTGGCATTGTTGATGTGCTCCACGGGCAGGACCTGCAGCTGATTGTGGGAGAGGTTCAGGGAGGTTATTTTGGGAGGAAGACGGAAGAGTTCTGAAAATAAATAGTATTAGTTTTTAATTATTGAAGATAATAGATAAAAAAAAACTCTCAAATGAAAAATGTGAAACAGAAAAATCAGAAAAGATCCGGACACATCTAGATGCAAAGCAATTCCTAGGAATTGAACCTAGAACCTCAGCCTTGCCGGGGTTTTGCTCTACCAATGAGCTAATATGACCCTATCCCCTTACTGTATCGTATTTCCACTAAGAACCACCAACATTATCTTTATTCTTTTAAGCATGTACAAGTATTT
Organism: Limnephilus rhombicus; assembly: GCA_929108145.2. Classification (NCBI taxonomy): domain Eukaryota; kingdom Metazoa; phylum Arthropoda; class Insecta; order Trichoptera; family Limnephilidae; genus Limnephilus; species Limnephilus rhombicus. Next base: position 9,058,883 of record OV815296.1, read on the forward strand.
TGGCTGCTATCTTTATACACGATTGCAAAATTCTACCAGAATTTAATTGCAATCTAAGTAGTGCTTTGGATAAATGTACCCATTTTAACTTTTAATATGCGACATGACTGACACAAGTCTAGGATGAATATTCAATATTTTGATAGTGGAACAACATATTGTGAGTAAAACCTTAAATTGTAATATTTAACCCATTGGCCACATTACTAACCACAAACCCCGGCTCGCTGACGGACTAGAGTAGATCCGCCAAAAAACGGATAACGAGCATGACAGTGACATTTTTTAAGAAAATTTTAAATGCCGAACGCTCTGTAGGTAATTAATCATTGGCAATACATAGTATGTTTCTTATGTTTTTTACCTGATTTTGTATGTATTTTGTGTTCCGAGTTTTGTATGCAGCCAGCTGACAATTAATTTCTTCAAAATTTCGAGTGGTTCTAGGTAGGGATTAAAAATCGATTTTTCTCCATAAAAAAAATCGATTTTATTTGGTGATTTTAATTTTCTAAAAAATCGATTATTTATAAATCGATTTTTCATGCTACGAAAAAGAAACGATTATTTAATAATCGATTATTTATGTAAAAGTCACATCCCTAGTTCTAGGCTTTTGGCAGTGACCCAGCACGTCCCTGATTGCTTTGAGGATCATCGTACCAAATTATTTTATTAGTTATTAGTTATTAGTATACCTACATGTATGTAAAATAGAAAAATTAAATTAAAAAATTAAATCACGAAAATTCACTAAAAAAGCACCACTTTGAATTTTGAATTGAATGTTTTATTGATTAATTTTGAGCTATTGTATATTTTATTGACTGAAACACGTTCACAACACAATAAACTATCTACCAAAACAACATTACTTGCATTTATTACGTAAATTAATAGGTTTTACGATATTTTAGTCGAGGAACACGCATAAATTGTGACGGTTAAATTCGCGGCAAAATTTGACATATCAATGTCATAGACAAAATCGTTTTAAAAATATGATGGGGTTGCAAGATGAATGAAACTAGTGGCTATATCATCTATGATGTTAGCGCAAGCGATTCTGACCGTGTTCTTCGTACAAATTCTGTACATAGAAGGGCCAAAACCGCAGGCAAAAAGTTTTGGTCGAAAATTTTATTTAAATATTTATTTTCGCGCGCACGCGCGTCTCCGGCCCATTACAGGTTTGGTCGGTTTATGAATATTATGTAACTTCATGAATAAAAATGTTAAAAAAACTAACTAAAAAAGAGAAGGTTATATTTGGATCCTTATTTACACATTTTTTAAATTTTTATTCCTCTTTTTTTCTTTTCATTAATCCAATGATAAAATAATAATTCGGTTACATACCCTTTTCCGATGTCAGGTCATTGAGATCATTGTAAGACATGTCCAGCAATTGCACTGATGTCAGATTGCCTATCACACCTGGGAAATATGTAAACATAATATTAATTATTTAAAAATTATATCCTGGTTTATCTGCGTAACATTAAGTACACATAAATAAATCTGTCAATGTTTCTATTTTTGTGAATAGCTTCAGGTCTTTAGCGAAGAATCTGAATATAACATAAATATGCATTCTCAAATATCGTTTATAAATATAAAAAAGTAGTGGACCTAAATTAGATCCCTGGGGTACTTCTGGAAAGACACTAAATGGTATGTGAATAATGTGAATGTTATCTTTGGGGATGCTGTGTGGAGGGTTTTAATGTCGAAAGGAAGGAGTGACCCATGAAGTAGGGGGGAGGAAGCACAGAGGCTGAAAAATTCCACAGTCGAGCTGTTGAACATAAGAATAAGTGATTAAAATAACCCATTCTCGTGTAGCAAAAGTTAGCCGTATATAAAAGCTGGGCACACGATTGGCATGCCATATCTCTCAGCTGTGCACTGGAGCCGAAAGGATCAATGACGCAAGTTCGTCAGAGCATATTCCATTGTAATACCAGTGTACCAGAACTAGGACGTCATTCCCACCTGACGTCAATTCTTCAAAGACGTGCCAAAGTAACAGTATGCTACACTACTACACTCTCCGCATCGGCCTTGAAGATGAATGCTGTAAGACTACACGAAATGTAGCTGTAGGTTGGTGATTTTTGTGAATTAAAATGAATTTAGTTTGAATTCCCGCAATCGGCTAATATGTTTAATCGCTAGATTGATTAGGTTTCTATCAAGTTCCAAAAGATGTCAAGATATTTTGTACCATGTAGTCTGCAAGTAGATACCATTTTAAATTGGTTTCTAAAAATTGAACATCTGTTTATGTGTTATAAATTTCATTTTTTTAATGTCTGTGACTATAGTCTTTTCAAGTAGACTACAGAAAATCGTAAATCCATGAATACGTAAAATATAGGGAATTTCTGGAAACTAACATACAGAATAGGCCACTTGCATGAACTTCATAACGACTTGGAAAAAATCGTGTGGATAGATTTTTTTACTAAGATTGCGAAAATGTTAGTAAAATTTTTAGAAATGTACAGTTTTTTTATTTTTAAATAAATAAATCTATTATTTGGGCTTGTGACGTCACTACATGAAAATGTCCCGTCTCCGAAAATGTTCCTATTAATTTTATAAAATTCCCCACTGATATATTTTTTTTATATGGCATCACTTTGATTTCAGGCGAATTTTTGAATTTGACATTTAACGTTCACTAGATTTATTGTTTGTTCTCTGCGAACATATCATTTGGCTTGATTTTTTGACAGATGTTGTGAAGAGAACCCCGTACAATTTACGCGGTCGGTAGGTGTTTTAGAGGTATAATGGTAGTGGTGCTGATTTTAACAAAATCAAATTTTATAATATTCTTATTATTATTATAATTTACAAGTACAAGTATATTACATTGGATTTAGTAATATAGACGTTGAACATTATAATGATTTATGATCAATAAGATGGATTGAGGAAAAAAATATTTATGAGATGTAATATTTTTGGTATGCCTCGTTATTCTCCTGTGTCCTTTCTTGTGGAAAACGTTCTTTTTTTTTAAATGATTTTCGGCTATGTAATTATTGTTTTTTCACACCTATAAACATATGTTCCGTCTTTCCGGTTTATAAAAAATGGTCTGATTTTTCAGATTGAAATTTTCGAAAAATCGCCCGGGTTTCAAGAATACGATTAAAAAAAAAAAAATACAGAATGTCTGAGAATATTTGCCTAAACGGGAAAAAAATTTGATGCAAGTGGCCTATTGAAGCATTTAGAAATTTAACTATTAAATAAATAAAATAAAAAAATAATAAAGGATAAACAGTGAAATTAATTGAAATGAGCGAGGCCAGATCCCAAACCAAAAGTCCGGATATATCTACCACTCAAGATGTTTTTTTAAAATACAATATCACTCAAAAGGTTATGATCATCATTTTGATAATATATTACATACTTTTCCTAATGCTGTTCAGAATGTTGTGAGATATGTTCAACACTCTCATCTGTTTGGTGCCAAAGATGATATCGTTGGTCAGAACCGGCATCACGTTGTGGCTGAGGTCCACTTCCTTCAGGTTGTACGGGATGTACGGATCGCTCGGGAAGGTTTTACGGGTGATGAAACTTATCTTGTTGTAGCTCAGGTTCACCTAAACATGTTTAAATGTTTTAAAATAATTATTGAAAGTAGTTGAGCCCTTAAGCGAGAAAACAACCTTGATCGTGAAATGAAATTTCTAAATTTATAATTGCTGAAAAATCATTGCAAAATCAGTCTAAAATGAAAACCGTTGTGCGTTTCTACTGCTTTCGCACCAATCGTCTATTGCGCTTATGCGCAGAATAAGACCTGAATGAGCTCTAAGATATAATAAGACCGGAATGAGAATGAGCTCTGGGAATATCCTCATCATGGAAGGCCCGCCTCAGTACATCCTTTAGCATTGACGCACATTGGAGAAAAAAACTAGCTCCTAATGCAGTCACAGTACCCTAAAGGCTTATTATTATTATTATCTTTTTTGTTTTCTCTTTACTATTATTTTATTATTTTTTTCTTTGTTTTTCATGTATAATTATATTCACTTGCTTTTGTAATGTATACAATGTCTTTATGGAAGGTGTGGGACTGCACTAACCTCTCCACATACCGTAATAAAAATCTTATTATTATCGGGTTATTATTACTTTAACGTCTGTACGGTTGAAATTTAAGAATACGGCTAAGAATGCAAATCTGACGCCGCGCCTTATGCCAAGCCATCTTCTATTTGAAGTTTGTTAAAAAGCTACTTTTATAATTCAGTTTCGAATTCAAGAATTCGTCAAAGGATGGCGCCACTTACTTAGCAGATCACATGAGGATGTGTATATTATGGATTAGTAAATTTGAGTATCTCTCCGGATATGGAAAGATTGATGGCAATACTTAGAGTTGTGAATAATAGTATTACGCGGCTATATACATATGACATCATTGCCTGTCGCGGTTACTTTGTCCTGGTGACTAGCTATCACTGGATCCCATCAAAAACCTGCAGAGTAGTTTTTAACTGCTAGTTATTACTATTATACTAATGTGGCAGATATTAAATGAGCTGAAAGGGAAAACTTGTCTTGGTCACATCAAATTCTTACCTAAGATAAACAAACTTAATGAATGTACACATTAGTAGAGATGTTGCTAGAGATACGAATGGAGAATTTGTACAAATTAATTTCGGTTTTGTGTCATACTTGTATGCAATACAGCGAGGACTCAAACCTACAAATTGCTTAAGTCGTCTCCCGCATGAAAGGCAAGTGCGATGAAATGACTAGATGCTTCCTGCCGCCTGATAGTTAACTTGTCTGTCGCGAGCCTGCCGGCGGGACCAAAAAATTTTTATTTTTTTTTGTAAACGCGATTTTAACCCTTATGTATAGAGAAACTGTATGAAGGACAAGGCCAGAATTGCTTGCGCCAATATCTATCTATGACCTAGGTAATATTTGATTATTGTAGCTACTCTGTATTATTTTATAAGACTTTTCTATGAAATTTGCGGGCATTTTTTCGAAATACCTCCAATGTTCAACAGGTTAATAAGAAGTTATTGCTGACTTAGATTAATGAAAGATTTTGAGCAAATATTTATAGGCCTTGGAGCCAAATAAGAATTTCAAAAATATTGTATTCTTTACCCTTTCAAGAGAGAGACAATCATCGAGTAGTCCGTGAGTTTTGTTGTCAATCTTTTCTAAGGAATTCTGGGAGAGATCTAAGGATCTGAAACATTAAAAAAAATTATTGTAACATTGCTGCTAATCCATCAGCACAAACTAAAATCACTTCTGAAATTTAGTCACCACCACGGACATATGAATATATCTGGACCTGCCCTAAGTGATGAAAACGTATTATTTCCCCCTCCCCATGGAGCCGGCTGGAGCTCCTCCTTGGAGCCAGTTCGCTCCATGGGGAGGGGAGATAAATAAATAAAAATTAGCCTTTATTGCTAAAACTTATAAAACATTTTTCTGATGTATTTATTTTAATTATTATTTTTTTTAATATTATTCTAAATTATCAGGGTTCGGGTAATTATTTTTAGAAACAGCTTGTCTTTCGACATAGGCCTCCTCTAAAGATTTCTATTTTTCTCTATCCTTTGCACATCTGAAGTTCTGTTGTTTATCTTTAAAGGGTCTTGGTCTTTTCCTCCACGAGGACCAGTCGGCTTGGTATATCTTAATATATCTGGACCTGCCCTAAGTGATGAAAACGTATTATTTCCCCTCCCCATAGAGCCGGCTGGAGCTCCTCCTTGGAGCCAGTTCGCTCCATGGGGAGGGGAGATAGCCTCGCTTGTATCTAAAATATGTGACGTCATCATTCTTTCCTGTACAGCGTGGAAGTAACATCCATACATTTAACGAAATAACACGCCAAAAACGGCAGCTTGTGCTTATACATTATACCTAAATATTATGCGAACATAGCGAATGTGGGCAGTTCTCCAGTGTGCTCGTCGCTGGTTACAGGGGTAAGTAAATTATGAAACATTTGTAAAAGTGTCTTAACTAAACACGGCAACAAAATATTGCTATGTGAAAACGGGCGAATCTTTTCGGGGTGTATATTTGGCCTACACAAATATGTTATTAACGTGGCAAGCAATTCACGCTCCCATGTAAAAAGGTCTATTCATTCAAAGCAGATTTTGCTTTTAAGAAATAAATGGTGATATTATAATGCGAGATGCCTATATACTATCAGATTGATTTTTTGACGAATTACAGTCATCTTTCCCTCTTCGCCCCCCATTGTTTGGTTTTACCCCTCACCTGTATCTTCTCGTCTATCCATTTGGATGTCTATGGTCACTACCATGTAAAATGGGAAGAAAAAGGAAATGTTGGAAACTGTATTTTAGCCCAGGACCGTTCTGTAATTTTTTTCATTGTATCCCTGCTAGGTTGCCAAAAGTAGCGAATCACTTGGAGTGACCTAAAGCAGAGGTGTTATCCAATGAATGGTTCCCATACCGTTACGTTAGGGTGGTGATACCCATACCTGCCCCCCAAATTAAGAGTATCTTCCATTTCGGAAATATTTTGCTTGATGTTGAATTAAGTAAGTATTAATTTTCGGTAGAACATAATATTCATGTTGACTTCTTTCGATAGCTGTCATTAGGTATACATTTTATAATATTATATATTTCTTACCTCAAAGACACAAGTCCTTGAAAAGCACCATTGGGGATGTGCGTCAGATTATTATTCCTGAAAGACAGTTTCAGCAACTGCAGGAGGCCAGTGAAGGCTCCGGAGCTGACCTTCGTGATCTGGTTGTCTGATAGATCCAACTCAAACACTATCGGTAGGCGGCCAAATGCGGCTTTCTTCAGTGAAGTTAGGTTGTTTTTCTGAAAAGATCATAAACATGTCATTATCAGCTTTTTCTTTAGCTCGGAGGGCTTCTGTGATATTTGTGTTATTTGTGTTTTGATTGTAAAATCAAACACTATTTGTTCTGTGGGAGTATTTCTTAACGTCCTTGATACAAACTGATTTATTACGAGTTTACATATTTACAATAATTATACCACCGGTCACACGACCTGCCTATACTGTTGCTAATTGAAACTGAATGGTAGGCTGGCGAAAGCACACTCTCGACAGCTACTGCCTACCCCGGCAGCCCTGCTGGCATCTGTCGGCATCCGATAGAAGCTCTTTCAATACATTACAGATTCGAAGTATACAAAAGAGGAATAAGTACGAATAATTTGAATTCAATGTTTCCCAGATTCAATTGTGTCTGATTAAAATTAATTTGGGAGGCGGTTATGTATACTGCCATTCAGTAGATAACCGCCACCACACAAGCAGTTAGCCACATTTGGTGATTTAGCAGAGGTTTCTAGGTTTATGAGGCGGGATTTGTTCAGGTCTTGGCGGCAGATGGATTCGCCTCTCGAGCCGGGATTTCTCGAGCCATCGCCTGCCACCGCAGTGGCAGGGATGGATTCGTACGTCCATCACTCCTTGACACACCGACCCCCAGATTGCTACCCACCCTTCATTCCTTTTTCCTTGCTTCGTATCTTTCCTTTCCTTAAAAAGATCAACATAGAATCCCCTTTTACATAGAATTACTTTTACATAGACCAACATAGAATTTCCTCAAGGCTTCCAAAATATGTTTAGGTGGGTAAAGTTAATCATTTATTTATGAAATGGATACTAACAGATGCATGTTGAAAACTATGCAAATAAAATAAAAGAGCCAATGGACGCCTTCCAGATCTTGTGCTTTTTGCGCGTTGCATCGTTTTGCACAGCATTTTGGCAGCCTCCGAGGTTGAGGTGCAAGGCTCTCAACTAGCGATCCGGAGGTCGGAGAGTTAAAGTCCCGGTGTGCACAGGTAAATTTTATTTGATTGATTTGTGTTTTGACATTTTAATAATTTAAAATAACATAAGGTATATTTACGGCATGTTCCAGAGTGGAAGATACTCTCAGTATCTGGTGTAAGACCACCATTCAGAATTGAAACGTTGCTTGAAATGGATTTAGCCATGTTTGGTGACTAGATCTGAATACCCAGGACTTCCCCAACTTACTCTTCTCCACCTCCTTCCCCTTCACAATTAAAAAAAAAAAATTGTGAATACCTAACAAGAGTCCCAGCTGCTCCCGTCTGGAGCCAGTGAGACTATGGCATCTCCAATTGGGGTATGTTGGCTAGGCTAAAGATAGTGGGGAGGGGAAGAAGATGGGGAAGGGTAAGGTGGGGAAGGGTAAGGTGGGGAAGTACCTGGATATTCAGATCTGGTCACTAAACACGTCTAAAGCCATTTCAAGCAACGTTTCAATTCTGAATGGTGGTCTTACACCAGGACGATACTGAGAGTATCTTCCACTCTGGAACTTGCCGCAAATATACTATATATTATTTTTAACGAATTAATAGACCGGTCAGTAGCTGAGTGGGCAACGCATTTAGGTCTTAACCGGGCGTCGCTTGTTCGATTCCTCCTGTACGGGACGTGGCACTGTAATCGCCACCCGCACAGACGATGTAGTGGAAGGGGGACCGGCTGGCCGTTTCGACGCCTTCGGGAGAAGGGGAGAGAAAGGGTAGGTAGAGGGAAAAGTGGGGTAAATGTAGGGAGAAAGGGAGAAATGGGGAGAAAGCGAGGGAAAACGGGGAGAAATTGTAGGTAGAAAGGGAGAAACGGATCGAAGGCAAGGGGAAGGGAGGTAGAGCGCAGTAGAGGGGTAACCTTCGCCTTGATAAAGGCGTTTCGACAAATTGTAATAGGTTCTTCAGGGTGGGCTGGCCAGAGGAGAGAAGAAGTCCAACTTGCCGTAGGTAAAGGGAGAAACGGGAGAAGGCGAGGGGAAGAAGGGAGGTGGAGCGCAGTAGAGGGGTAACCTGCGCCTTGAGAAAGGCGTTTCGAGAAATTGTAATAGGTTCTTCAGGGTGGGCGGTTCGGCCAGGGCCAAGAAGAAGTCCAAGTTTTCCAGTGGTAGATCGGAGCAGGCAGGAGAAGGCGAGATGCTGTTGTGGCGTTGAGATCTGGAGCTCTGCCGATCTAGCGCAATATCGGCCGTATTTAAAGGGCTCTGAGCCGGGAGTCTGCCCATACTTTAGACCCTTTTTTCATCTCAATTCTCCGAACTGAGATGAGTTCTAGGAATTTTGGCCGTTAGAGACCTTAAACGCTACTGTGGTTCGTTTTGCTTTTGCCCAACGAAGCAAAAACGCCACACCGTACAATCTCGCCTTACTCTGACAGCTTCCCCGATACTTCGTTTATTTATGAGTTTGCATAGACATGGTAGATTTTTATGAAAATAACAAATTCAAGTGTGTAGGTATGTACACAAATCATGAAACTTTGCACAAAATAGAATTAAGTTACATAGAGCCAATTTGTGCAGGATAAAAATACATAGTTTTGCACAAATTGGGTACATAAAGAGATATGAATGGCTTTGCATAAATTTGAATTTGCGCAAAGGTCAAAGGGTTGTAGGTATGTACAACAGACCAAGAAGGCTTTGCACAAATCGCAAATTTATGCAAAGTAATAAAATACGTGTGTAGGTACGTACACAGAGGTGGGAAAAGGGGGTGCAGGGGTCAAGTTTTGTTTTTTATCCCTTTGGAATTACTTGACCTCGGCAGCTGATTTATTAATTAATTATAATTTAAAATACAATTATTTAATTGTCAAATCACGTCCGGTACACCTCCTCTGGCTAAGTCCTCCATCAAGACACAAGCAACTTTTTTCCGCTTAATGTGGTGGTAGTGAGAGATTTTCAAACATTGTTGGGTTATTCGTAACCCTGGAATGTTTGTCTTTCTTTTAAAGAAAATAAAATAAATGAATTAATTTTTTTTAAATTGTGAAATAACACAAATTAATCAAATAAAATTACCTTCAGCCTCACAACATACCCCAATTGGGGATGTCATAATCTCAGAGGCTCCAGACGGTTGGGAGCAGTTGTTCAATCACATAAATATAAAAAAACGGTATTTATATTGCTGTTATATTCACGTAATAGAATTTCAGAGGTGCTAAGGCGCTCTTCAGTGTTGTCAAGGACTTACATTCAGATACAGGTATTGCAGCGAAGACAACGTATTGAGTGCTTCCCATGGGGGCTGCGTGAGCCCCGTATCGGTCAGCGTTAGCACCCTCAGGGTCAGCAGGGGGGTCAGGCTGCCCGAAGTGAGGCCCCCTTCCACCAGGGGGTTCCCTGTCAGGTCCAGGGACAGCAGGGCGTTCATGGAGGGCCACACGTTGTCCGGGATAGTGGAGATATTGTTGTGAGCGAGATTCACTTCACTGGGAAATTTGAATAGTAGAATAAATCTTTTGTCATAATTTGATTAAAAAACCTATTGTCGAGGACCACAGCACTCCTACCGTGAAACTTGCACAACTTTACAGCATCTATATATGGACTTCATGTCCTTAGTAATTGCACAATTTTGTTTTTTACATTAGCTCCACACAATAATAGGGTAAATAATTCCTCTCAGGGCCTATTTCATAGGAGAGTCTTTGAGGAAAGAAAGGAAATGAAGTGCTGGCAAGGGAAAAGGTATGAGGGATGGGTAGGAATCTGGAGGTCAATGTATCCAGAAGTGACGTATCCATACCAAGGCAATGTTCAGAGAGAGTCCTGATGGAGAGATCAAAAGGTCTCCCTCAATCAGTCTCTCCCGATCCTGCCTGCAACACAGCTGATGGGCAAATACATCCACCGCCAAGACCCTGAAAAAGCTCACCCCAAGAATCCGGGCATTCCTGTTAGTTACCAAACGTAGCGAAACACTTGGGGTGACCTATGGCAGAGGTGTTGGTTATCTAGTAAATTTTTTTTGGGCGGCGGTACCTATACCCTCCCCCAAATTGGATCTCCCCGCTTGTTTTAGCTTTTTACCAAATTGGCAGGCTTAACAGTCATGTTGTTTGGTTTTGAAATGATGATATGCATAGTTCCTACCGGGATGTCATTTATCCAGTACCTACCCTCCCTAACCACTTCCCTTGCTGGAAAAGCATTTAAAAATGGAACAATGACAAGATTGAATTGAAGTGCTTTTGTTTCTGAAAAAACAGAAGAAGATTTTGAACTACATTGGAAGCATTTTGTTGGTTCTTCGTGTTCATAATATCGTTTGTGAACTAAAAGAAGGTTTTTGACCTTATCGAGATCATTGTATACTTATTTGTGTTGTGGCGATAATTACCTCGAGGTACCGCAGTGGAACTAAATAAACTATATTTGTAATTGTGTTGTGTGCGCCTTCACAGAGGTAAGTGATTGGTTGTCCATCTTCCTTGTATCCATTATTTTTCCCTACACATATTATCACCCAATTCCAGCAAACACCATATCGTTTCATTTCGTTTACTATTTACAGTCCATTTCCAAGTGCATCTGAAGCTGTAATTCGGAAACAGTTTCGGATGCAACATATGTTTTAGGCTTGTTGGCTGATCACAACTTGAACAAAAACTAAAATTGACGGAGCATCAGTGTTTAATGGGGACCGTTCATCGATTTGATGGTCATTAAATCTGATGAATTTTAAAACATACCAATCTAAGTAGCACAAATATTGTGTGGAAACACTAGAATGTCTTGGGAGCTTGGTAATGGGAAGTTTAAGAAATAATCACCCCAAGCTGATGGGCATCATGAAGATCTTCTGCAAGTGGTTGTGGCTCACGTCAAGGCGCCGGCACGAGGCCAGCTTGGTGAGTGCCCCGCGCGATATATCCGACAGATTGTTGTGCGAGAGGTCCATCTCCAGCACGGTGGGGAGTGTGCCGAACGTGGGCGGCTTGATCTGCTCCATCGCGTTATGGCTGAGGTTTACAAATCTGGACACCCAAAACATAAGTTTTTTAAAGATTAATAGACAACATGCATCGATTTTCATGACTTAAAATAAAAATATCTCTAGCAAACTTTATTACATTTTGATGCTCGATGGGTCCAATATATATTTAACAAATTTTGTGTTTATTTGTTACATTCTTCAGCTGACAATCAAAAATAAAATTTTTGGTAAATTAAATTATTTTTTGATCCATCTAGTACATAAATTCTCAACGTGGGCGACAACGCCCCCTTGTGGGCGTTTGAGATTTTCAGGGGGGCAGTGGAAGGCTCAAAGAAAATTAGGGGGTGTTGAGATGGCACAGTGAGGGCGTGGGCAGGTAAAAAAAATATGGCCTAAAAACAAAAAAAATCACTAATCACGTACTAATAATCTTACGTGTGTGGGAAATCGTCATCCACGGACGGGGAACAACAGGTGAGGAATGAAAGATAATGTTCGAGTAGATATTTATTGGGTTCTGAGGCGGAGCTCAAAGAACACAAGTCATACAAAGCACACACATATAAAAGGTACAGTGAAAGTTGGTTGAGAGACACGAGAGCGGTTGGTTTAATGCGGTTATCGATAGCGCGTCCGGCGGGGATCTGTCTATCGCCGCACGGCCTTTCTCGAAGCTTCTTCAATCTTCGTTTTCTTTTCTGCCGCGCTTGGCAGCACCGGCGATGTGGCGTGATACTGGTGACGTGAGTGACGTCACGGGGTTCCTGCCGTGTGCAGGGCTGTCGCCAAGGTACAGGGCAGGGGTGTCGCCACACGTGTATTATTATTATTAAGAATTGATAGTTAAAATACAAAAGAATTTGCATTATTAACTGGCTAAACAAGAAGGTATAACAAATAATTTAAACTATTTTTAATCGAATTATTGATTTCGTGGCAGTTGAGACCCCCCCCCATATCAAGTTGTAGTAAATATAATCGTGGCAATAGCTGTTTCAGTTTCGCAACAGATGGTAAGTAAAAAAAAATTGGGGGCTAGAGCCCACCGCCTTTTTTTTTTAGAATATTTATTTTCTCTAGAAAATAAATATTCTCAAAGTGGGCGGTGGGCAAAATAAGGTTGAGAACCTATGATCTAGTACAGGGGTCTCCAAACTTTCCAGCTTTGAGGTTACACTGATTACTCTAGTAAGTTCCAAGGGCCTATTAAGTGCTAAATTCACTTTTAGATACACATTTATGACAGAAATGCTAATATAAAACAGAACGTAACAGATTTATTCATTTGTAAATTAACCCCTCCGAATTTTCGAGAATATTAGCTTTTGGTATCTTAAACGAAATGACATTTTACGAAAACTTTTAGTTATAACCGCTTCACAATTAAAGCTCTATAAATGAAACATTTCTGAACGTAGCTGAATAGTAAAAACTGTTTTAGAAAGGTTACAAAATAGGCTTTCAAATTATTATATTACAAATAAATATTAGCATTTGTAGATATTAAAATTTAGAACGCAAACATTAAAAATAGGTAAAAATGACTCACGTGATGTTTTTATGTGAAAACGGTACTAAAATCACAGATTATGCAAACAACAATACTTATTCTATTGTATATATATGTAATAAACACTTTTGTCACCTCACTTTTTTATCATTTCATATAAAAATATTTAATAAAAATATAAAATATGGAGCACGGTGGAGCTGCCGGTAGCAAAATTTGCGCGGGTAAATATTTTTGTCAACCACACGACTGACAGCTGATTCCTGTTTTGTATTTCCATAGACAACTTGATAGGGATGTGCAGCTTGATCTACTATCGACCTTTTACTTTTTGTTTTAGGGATGTAACTAAAACAATAACGCAGTTGAACGATTTCTATGGAAACACACGCGTTGACGTATAAACACGCTTGTTGTACTTGACTGCTGTCCTATTTTTAAGGCTTATATCTGCTTACGTTGCGAAGGGGTTAATGTCACAGGTATCTAGAAATACAAATTTGGAAGGCAGGTATGGGTGCTAATTATTGGAAAACTAACACCTCTGCCATAGGTCATCCCAAGTGGTTCACAATGTTTGGTGTCTTAGCAGGGGTGCCTGGATTCATCGGATGAGGTGTATTCAGGTTTTGGTGGCGGAGTTGTGTAGCGGGCCAGATCAGGAGAGGCCGGATCCGAGATCTTATGACCTCTCCAGCTGGTCTCTCTCGACCTTGGCATGTAGTGGGAGGGATGGATTCCGTCACTCCTGGACACACTGACCTCTAGATTCCTAACCACCCCTGAAACTTTTTTCCTTCCCAGAACTTACTCTCATTCATTTCATCCACACAGATGGCAGTGTGCGGTTAATGTAAAAAAAAATATATACACATATACTCCTGTGTAGAAAGATAATAAAACAAAAATAATGCTACCTCAGAGAAAACAGTGACTGGAAAACGGCGCTCGCAATCTCCTTGACTTCATTAAATGACACATCTACAGTGTGCAGTTCGTACAGCTTAGGAAAGGTGTTCTTCGGTATTGTGTGGATCAGGTTATGCGACACATTCAGGATTTTCAGGCCGGACATGTTGTGCAGGGGAATCTGGAGAAGAAATTTGCGAGTAAGTATGTTATCTGTATCTGTTTGTACATAATTAGATATAGCCTAGGAAATCACATTTATTCAGCACCCTTGAGGTGATTTTTCATACAAACGGGGCTGTAAAAATTATCCAATTATCATTATAATTATACATAAATATTAGACAGTCCTGATTTAATTAACCTCATTGAATTCCATATACACACGAGAGCCACTCGTTCTAAAATCCTGTTTAAATGCAACAATACCAGAACTGAGTATACGAAACACTCGCTCGCACCTAGGTTGCATGAAGTTACTAATAGATAAGCAGATTAGGCAGATCTATTTAACTGCACGGAAGGTCACAAGAGGGCCATGCTTTCAATTTTTTTTTTTCAATATTAATTTTATTTGTACTACAGATTTTTGGACGTAATTGTGTCTCTGATGTCATTTCTCAATCAAATGCCACAATTAGCTGTTATACATTTTTTTTATTATTTCCAATATTTTTCCTACGAGTTTGTGACATGTAATCAGTGTTTATGGTATATTTTTATCGTTGATATTAAATAAATAAATTATTAATAATTTATGAATCGGTAAAATAGTTCATTGAATCATATAGTACCCGTGCAGAAGAATAGTAGGTATTATGTGTGTCGTTGCTTATCCAGAATATATAATGTGAGATATCAGCCCTATTCCCCGCCAGCGTCGGTCTTATCCATTGCTTTATCTTGAATTTCCCGCCATTCCTCTGCAATTCCCTTCAGCTGTCAATTGTCGCCGTGCAGTTGGCATCTTGAGATGCCGTGTTAATTCAATTTTGGCGTTGTTTCGCCCACGTCCGGTCGAAAAATTTTTCGTTCGTAATTGTTTTAACGAAAATAATATCTGTTGCTACCCGCAAATTCCGTAATTTTATGAAAAATTAGTGCAAGTGATTAGTGCAAACATTTTTGACAGATTAGCGTATTCCTACTACCTACGCTATATAAATCTGCGTCGCCCGTTCTCGAAAACGGAAGGACGCCGCGGCGATTAGCAATCGCTTCTCGGCCTGTTGGCTAAGATAAGTGTATTATCAGCTTAATATCTGATAATTCCCGCAATAGGGGACCAGTTTATTAAACTGGTTTTTTGAATGTGACGGGATGTTCGGGGCTTGCTCCACTCCTGTCACGTGTTGGCCCAGCCGGCATTGCCGCTGGGAGCGACTCATTTATATCCTTACTAAAGATAAATTAAGCTGAATGTATTGTCTTACGTAATTACCTGATTTATGGATCAATTGTAGACACATTTAACCATTTTTCCACCTTTGGAATTTAAGTAATCGATATTTTTTGAATGAAATATGACCATCGGCGATGTCATATTAAAATACTCAAATTACAAATACGAAATCATGACATTCATGTTCGTTTGATAATCGTTTGACGCAATTTGATGTAGTTAGACTTATCTATAATTCAGCTTTATTTATAAAAGTTTGGTCCTGCTTTTGACAGTTTCAAGCATGTTACAAACTCGGGCGAGTGGGCCAATGTCCGCTATGCATCTGCTAAGGAATATTTGGCTGATCCAGGCTTCAAGGAGCTGGAGGTAAACTGCGAGGTGCTGGCATTTGTCACCGCCTCACCAATATTTACGGCCATGGAAAAGATGCTGGCATTGCATGCCTCATTGAAGCAGAGAGTGCTTTCAATAGGCTCTCCAAAAAACTTATCAAATGGGAAAGCAGTTCAGAAGGTTCCCTGTCAGGTCTTTACAGGAACAATGGACAGCTGTAAGATTGGAGTGGAACGGAGGCTCTTCAGCAGAATTCCTCCTTCTACCACTCATCCTTTTGGGGAAGAAGCACTTTGTGCCCAGTTGCAGAAACTAGGTGGTGTAGCAAAGTGCTTTAGTCCAGTGCGTCTACCTCAGGGTAACCACTCGGCGCACAACCGCCCTTCATCTAAGGAGGTTGTTGCCTTTCCCCCAAGCAGACATCAAAGGAAAGGATGGCATTTCCCTTGTTTCCCCGGCGGGCAGACCACGGGTGAAACCCCCCATATTCCTCCCGTATGAGGGGTAAGGGGAGGGAACAGAAGCGTGGCGCGAGGGGGCAGACCTCTCGTGGCCGCTTCAACAGGTGCCGCGCACAACCGCCCTTCAACATCTAAGGAGGTTGTTGCCTTCCCCCCAAGCAAACATCAAAGGAAAATATGGCATTTCCCTTGTTTCCCCGGCGGGCAGACCACGGGTGAAACCCCCCATATTCCTCCCGTATGAGGGGTAAGGGGAGGGAACAGAAGCGTGGCGCGAGGGGGCAGACCTCTCGTGGCCGCTTCAACAGGTGTCGCGCACAACCGCCCTTCAACATCTAAGGAGGTTGTTTCCTTCCCCCCAAGCAAACATCAAAGGAAAATATGGCATTTCCCTCGTTTCCCCGGCGGGCAGACCACGGGCGAAACCCCCAATATTCCTCCTGTACGAGGGGTAAGGGGAGGGAACAGAAGCATGGCGCGAGGGGGCAGACCTCTCGTGGCCGCTTCAACAGGTGACTATCAACCATTTCGGGCGGGTCAACTAGACTACAGGATTATTGGAGAGAGTGGCAGGCCTTAGGTGTCCCAGAGACCATCTTACATATGATAAGACGATACCGCATACCATTCATCCAAGAGCCCTCGTTGATAAGTCCAAGCCAATCTTCCGCAAGGAGGTTCAAAACGAAAGTAATCCCGGAAATGACAATGATGAGAGATGGTACATGGAAAGAGCTGACGACAATGCCACCTTCCTATCAACACTTTTTCTGGTTCAAACGAGTGAAGGCTCGAAACAGTCGATCTTCAATTTAAAAGCTATCACAAATTGGATTGCAGAAATCCTGCGTAGACAGGCTATCAGGATCATTGTGTACCTAGACGACTTTCTCCTGGCTCATCAGACCAGAGAGATCCTCAGTCAAGCTTGAGAAGCTCTTTAATTGTTAGAGCGGTTAGGTTGGTCGGTAAATTTCCAAAAGTGTGTCCGTCAGCCAGCACAGTCAGTGGAATATCTTGGAATTGTGTAGAACCCCCATCTGAAACAGAAGTCCTTAAACAAATACAGACGCCAAGGTCTTTGGAACTCACTTCAGAGATCCGTGACAAAAGGAAGATGGACTCTGAAAGGAGCTCAGAGTATTCTCGGAAAGTTGAATTTTGCTACCTTTGTGGTCCCCAGAGGTCGACTTCATACTCGGCTGATACAATTACAGTTAGTGCTGAAGCTGACCCCTCAGCAAAAGTCTCTGATAAAGAATGAGGTCTTGTCAGAAATGAAATGGTGGATGATCAACTTAGATCATGTTTCAACTCTTCATTTTCCCAGCCCAACACATTCTCTGACTACGGATGCGGCAGATCACGGCCGGGAGCCCTGATCGACTATGTACCTCTGTTGGGTTGTTAGACAGACAGTTAGAGGGGGGGATATTGCAACATGAAGGAGATGACAGCAATCTTAAATGCCTTAACGTCTCTGACTCAGAATTTGAGAAGTTCAGAACAGGACAGTCATAGCCTACTTGAGGAACAAGGGGTGCACCAAGTCGATGGGTCTCCTTCATCTAACATTTCAGATTCTTGCGCTTTTGGACAAGCACAGAATCTCTTTACAAGTGCAGTATTTGCCGGGACGCTACAATGGCCTCGCGGATTATCTATCCTGAGGGATGACATTACCAGAATGGCACCTTCTACCCCCAGCGGTAAGAGCTGTTTTTCACAAGTTAGGGGCAGTCCAGTAGTGGATCTATTCGCTCCCTCGAGGGCTCACTTCGTGGATCAGTGTGTCTCGATAGATTCCCACGACAAGAGAGCAATGCTTCACAACGTGTTCAGCAGGAGTTGGAATTTCCCCTTGGCATGGATCTTTCCTCCCCCCTGCTTAATGCCACGAGTGCTGGCACATCTGAACAAATCATCAGGGGTGTACCTGGTTGTAGCCCCAAATTGGCCAAAAGTGTTTTGGTTACCAGACCTAAAGAGAAGAGCCCTAGACCGACCTCACATAATACCCATGTTGGTCGACAACTTGATAGACTTATCGACAGGACTTCATCTTGAACAGGTCCAGAAGCTCCAACTACAGGTGTGGAAGATTAGGGGTGGAGTGAAGCTTTGAACGATTGGTCACAGCAAGAAAAAAAAAAAAAAAAAAAAAAAAAAAAAAAGCTCTATTGAATGCGGGTTGGCGCAAACCTAAGCTTACAACTTATCACATGGCATGGAAGAGCTGGAAGGAATGGTGCGCCATTAATAATACATGTCCTAATAACCCTTCGTGATCTCAGCTGGCACGGTTTTTTAGTATACTTAAGAGTGAGGAAAGGCAATACTATAGCACTTCACAAGTCTGTAGTGTCGGTTTTGTATGACCCCATAGGCGATTTGAGGATAAGTAATCATCCCTTGGTCAAGCAAGTGATGAGAGGTATAGGAACTTCTGCAAATAAGAAGCTTAGAGCATTTACTTGGGATCCAGGCTTGGTGTCTTAGCTTTGTAAGAATCCTTCAAATGACCTGACTCTTTTCGAAGCATCTCGTAGATGTTCTGTTAATTTACTTCTGGCATCAGGAAGACAAGTACAGGATCTGACCTTACTACATGCATCTTCTGATAATCTTGTTGACAATGATGATCACATTGTATTATTGCCAAATTTTTTGGTTCTAAGAAGGACACCTCTACACATAGACAGTCTGGTTGGAAGCTTTACAAAGCAGAGGATCGTAATATAGATTCCATATTCTGGTTGCGAAAGCTTATGTCTTTGGGTGAGAACAGAAGACATGAAGCTGGTGTTGAATGTCTGTTTATTTCCACGTTGGGGCCTGCAAGGCCAGCCTCGAGAACTGCTATTGGTGGATGGATTAAAACAATTTTGAAGGATGCTGGGATTGATGCCTCTCCTGGGAGTTTGAGATCAGCTGCAGCTTCAAGAAGTTGGCTGGAAGAGTGTCCTATAGACACCATTTTGGAAAGAGGAAGCTGGAGTTCAGAAAACACATTCAAGAAATATAGACAAATCAGAGGTCTCAATGTTGAGGTGCTGAATCCCCCCATTCACTCTCAGTCTTTGACCAAGTTATTGCAAGCAATACAGTAATAGTCACAATTTTGGCTTTAGAATTGTCACCAAGCGATAACAAACACTGGATAAGCAACGACACACATAATGTTGGAGTTTTACCTACCATTAAAACTCTTATTATGCTGTCTTGCTTATCCAGAATATATTTAAGCTCTGCTTGGTGAGTCCAAATTGAATTAACACGGCATCTCAAGATGCCAACTGCACGGCGACAATTGACAGCTGAAGGGAATTGCAGAGGAATGGCGGGAAATTCAAGATAAAGCAATGGATAAGACCGACGCTGGCGGGGAATAGGGCTGATATCTCACATTATATATTCTGGATAAGCAAGACAACATAATAAGAGTTTTAATGGTAGGTAAAACTCCAACATTATGCCAACACTGAATATTATTTTTAAGGTATGTTATTAATGCCTTTTTGTGCAGTTGAATACATCTACTACATCTGAGAAAGTATGACCAACTGCCTGCAATCTAGATACAAGAAAGTATCTAATGCCTCGATGACACAGGGCTAGTTTACAAGCTACTATCTGGGAAATTCATTATCTGTTAGTAAACTCGCCCAGTGTCATCGTGTCACTTGCTAACTAGCAGCAACTAGCAGATTGTTGACAATCTACAAAAAAAACGTTGAAAGGTCATCAACTTTACTCGCCTACACGCTTGCTCCGCTTGCTCGTGATTGGTTTATTTACGTTTCCAACATGGCTTCCGATAAACAGCTGATTTCGACTGTCAAACATCACTGAAGAATTAGTTCACGCAAGCGTCGTTATTCTTGTTACTGGCGCTAAAAGCGACCTCAGTTTCTGCTTCTGAGCGAGTGGACAGTTTTGTGTGTCATCGTGACAATCTCACTCGCCGATTTTCCCGCTTTTAAACTTAGTAGATAGTAGCTTGTGAACTAGCCGTGTGTCATCGAGGCTTAAATGACTCAGTCGTGATATTGTTGTTGCAATTAAAATGAATTTTAGATCCAGTAGTTCTTGTTGGTTTGGGAAGTAATAAAGATTAATAAATCAGGGCTGTTTATAATACCATTGATAATTTTAAAAATAAAATTCAAGTGGGAAATAAGTCAAATGAGAGTTTTAATAATTGTAATTATTTTGTGGTTGTAATTTATTGTTTCATAATTGAGTTAATAGTTAATATATCTTAGGAATTAATCGGAAAGGATTTACTGCTCCCAATTGTTCTAAGCTAGTGGGAGCAGTTGGGACAATTCTAGAGGGTGAAGGGAAGGAGATGGACAAGAGGAAGGTTGGGAAGTACCCAGCTATTCAGACAAGGCTAAAACCATTTAAAGTAACACTTCTTACTTACATGTTTGTACATATACCTAAATACGAGTAGTTTGTTTTTGTTTGGTTTTTAATGTTATTATTGATAACCCTGGCAAAACCGAAATAAACATATCTATAAATATATATAAATATTTCGACTGGTCGGTGGTTGAGTGGGCATAGCGCTTGGATCCCATCCGGGCGTCGCGTGTTCAATTCCTCGGCTGGCTAAGTCCTCCATCACAACACAAGCAACATTTTCGGCTTTCTGTGGTGGTAGTAGGAGATTTTCAAACGTTGTTGGGTTATTCGTAACCCGGGAATGTTTGTCTTTCTTTTAAAAAAAAATATATATAAAAAAATATATATATATAAAGTTTTTTTTAAATGTAGATACATACGCCAAGTCTCTAACTTTAAGTCACAGTTGTAAATATGTATGCATGTCATTAGTTATAACCACTGGAGCGACCACGCTAAATAAATAAATTTGCCTCGATTGCTCGAGATTTCCCAGAAGATCATTTTTAAATTTTTCGCCAACATTAAAAAAATCATACCTTCGAATTTTAAGACAGAGACATAAAAACTTATTAGAGTGCTATATAGCCAATGAATTAACCTGTACTTTACCGTTTATCTCATATTTGTAGGGTTAATAAAAAAAATATGAAAAAATCGTCAAGTTTATAACCGCGCGAATCCTGTGTGTTTTTTACTTTGAAACTGCCGTGTACTTGTTCGAGTCAACATAGAATATTTTCGATTTCTGTATGTTGTCTGTGGTATACTTGATAATGAAAGGTACATATCTATGGAAAAAGACTTAATTTTAACCGTAAACAGCTGATCAAAAATTCGGCGTGAAAAAAACATTTAAAAAATTTATTTTTAACATCGTTCTAAAATAGTCTACGAAGTTTGTATTTGCGACATCTATGGTTATAATAGTTAAAGCATTTCAATTTCATTTTAAAATAAATGGCTGGTCATGGAAATGTTTTAAATAATTATAATAAATGTTTTACGAATGGTAGGAAAATGTCCAAAATCAATTTTGGACCGCTGTCAATCGCAGAAAAATAAAAGTCTTCCATTTTTTTACCATACTCGCTCCAGTGGATAGGTCAACTATTATAAGTCTTAGTCATAAGTCACTAGCTATAAGTCTTGGTTATAAGCCACTAGCTTTAAGTCTTGGATGTAAGTCACTAGTTATAATTACAAATCTTAGTTGTACCAATTTTATTATATATTTCCCTTGAGGTGATTTTTCACAAAAACAGCACTATATAAATCAGCCAAGTATTATTATTCGATTCTAACAAGTGGTCTTTCCTACAGGATACATACCTGATTAAGTTCCGTAAAGAAATTATATGACAGTTGAAACACGGTTGCATATGTATTGGCGTCAAACGCCTTGGGGAGTATCTTGGTGAGGTTATTGTGCGAGAGGTCCAGCAGCGTGATGTTAGCGCAGTTCTCAAAGGATCCCGCCTCGATCTTGGATAGAGCGTTGTGCGATATGTTGATGGTGGTGAGATACAGGTCCTTGAAGGAGTTCTTCTGGATCTCCGTAATCTGATTGGCTGACACATCGATTAACTGCAAATAAAATGTTTTAGAGTCAAATTCCAAGAAATTTTTTTGAACCTTTGATAGAAAATGCATCTTACAGGATAAAGATGAACCATAAACTTGGAAACCTTGTAGATATGAGACCATTGTAAGATTAAAAAATTTTGCATAATGTTATCATACGCAATACAGTGAACATTGAAAGCGTGAGAGGAGAGCTTGATTTTTATTTATTTACTAGCGAGTTCCCGAAATGCGTAGCAATGCCACTTAAATAAAGAAATTGTTTCTTCCTGCGTGTCCTTTCCCATTCCGCCTCCCCTTCCCCTCCCATGTTCCCCCTGCACTTTTCCCGTCTTCCCCCCTCTATTCTCCCACCCTCCACTGTGAAAACTCCCTCTCGAACCCCCCTCCTCTTCATACATTCCCCTACCCCTCCCGCAAACCTTCTCCCCCCCCGCTTCTCCCGGATTCCCCTCCCCCTCCCGCCTTCTTTCCCTACCGTTAAACTACTTGAAATACACACATTTTTCAAACTACTCATGTGCCACATATTGTAAAAAAATTATACAAATTTCATAACACTCTGGTTAACTCACAATTATATTTAGAAATCTTCGCGGGAGTGTGCAATACAAATCACCAAAGTTTCATCACATTTGGATGAATAGTATTGGAAATAATTTCATAATGCCAGAGCTGACTATTATATATAGAAACATGCATATGCATGCACACATCAAATCCCCCAAAGTTTCATCGCAATCGGATGAATGGTTTAGGAAATCATAAGGGACAAACCAAGAAACATTCATTTTTATATATTGAGATTAACGTGTTTTACAAATATTCTCCCTTACACGAGAACAATCCAGTTATAAAAACTCAATTAAAATACAAAGTTATAATCTCAGTTGAGGTACATAAAGGGCGATTCCACAATCGCGGGTGCAACATTTAGACGCATATAAATCTTCCTAATGATAAAATAAAAAACATTTCAAATTAAATTATTCTTGGAAGGGCTACATTTTAACATGTTCACTTTATATTCGTTTATTATAATTTTATTGAAATATTTAAATAGTCAGGAGGGAGGTTCAAAGTGCTATCGCGGGTGGAACAAATTTGGACATACATTTCCAGATCGTAAGACAAAAACACAAAAGTCTGTTAATTGTGAAATATTTCTTATGTTATGCCTTTATATTTTGTTAGGCGTCTAACTAATCAACTACAAAATTTAAAAAAAATTTTGGGAAAAAAAATAATCAATGAATTATTCGCTT
Organism: Limnephilus rhombicus; assembly: GCA_929108145.2. NCBI lineage: Eukaryota > Metazoa > Arthropoda > Insecta > Trichoptera > Limnephilidae > Limnephilus > Limnephilus rhombicus. The sequence goes on from OV815296.1 coordinate 9,082,600, forward strand.
TTGAAGCAATTGCGGGTGCAACATCAAATTATCGCGGGTGCAACCCGTCTAATTTAAGTGGATATAAACATCAATACAAACTTAAGGAGGAACGAAATTAAACGTCAAACAATGCTTTTGACTAATCAGTACACTTCTTTGTCACTTATGTTAATGATTTATTTACGAAAATGTCAATATTCGCCGAAAATTCCATGAACAAATTATTTCCATCAATCTTTTTCTCTGGCATTTCCAACTTCGAAAAAGTCTTCAAAATGCACGTCTGCTATATCATTTACGATTTTCATTATTATTTAATAAATATTAATATCATTTGGTATCTTATTATCTTAAATAATTAATATATTTAAGATATAAGTTTCTTTTACATTATCTCCACAGCAGGAGGCTCTGAGAAAAATAATTCCCATCAGGGCCTATATCATCTTTAGGGGTGCTGTGTGGAGGGTCTTTGTCATTTAACCCGTCTGCTTGGTCCAATATATTCGCACCTCACAATTCGGAAGCCTCAGTTTCTTGCGAAAATTCTGAAACCGTCACTTTGGATCGAGATTGTAAAATATCTATGCAAGATAGCTTTCATATTTCAAAGGCAATAAGAAGCATTATTTTGTTCTCTTTCTGGTTAACAGAAAAAATACATATTTTTGCGTGAGAGGAAAAGAAATATATAGCTTTTAAAATGTAAGATCGCTCGGGACGTTTTTGGTCTTATGAAAGTATAATGCGATTACGTGTTTTGGGATGTATTTAATCCTAAACAAGCAGACGGGTTAAGGATTCGTCGCCTGAATCTCTGTAAACATCAGAATTGCGCAATTTTCTTTCAGGTGACACGAAGGATTTAATCTGATTTGATACTGAAGGCACAAATTCACAAAGGCACAAACACAATTTCCTTTCGTATTTTGTAATTTGTAAGAAGTTCCGTCAAATCTTTATCGTCCCAATCACTTTCTGTTTAAGTGGTGGTTTTTGGAGATTTCAAAACCAATGTGCATTTGAGATGAGATAGTGAGGTTCGCGGCACGGAAATGCTACCACCGACTTCAGATTGAATGAAATGTTTTGATTGAATGCCTGGTATATTTTTCAGCCTTTCCCATTTGTCATCCAATATGACCCTTTAACGAAAAATGTTTTAAATTCTTTAAATTTTCACCTATATTTCCATGAAGCGGTCTCTTTCCGTTGTTCTTATGTCATTTTAACCCATGTTTCTATAAAAAAAGGGTATATAATATAAACACCCTTATTAAATATAAATTACCAATCATACACAGCTTATATTATTATTCAAGACATAACAAAACAATAAAATTTACGATAGATGACACAATAAGGGTAGTTGTCAAAGAGTTGCACCCGCGATTCTAACATCACATCGCGGGTGCAACCAATTTGAGTCAACGTTTATTTCAATTCAGCTAACATTATATTCGTAAAAATAAAAGTAAAGTAATACAAAGTTTCAAAACGTTTGTACCTTATTTCTACGAAGAACACAAACTTTTATATCTTTTAGCACCGCGGGTGCAACAAGCTAACAGTGACTTCTTGTAGTGAATGAAGCTTAAAAAATAACAAAAAGTACTTACATCTTTCAACATATAAATATAAAGAAATATAGTCACTACACGTTTAGCAATAAAATATAACCTCAAACTATCGGTAACAGCTGTTTCGCGCCAGTGTTGTACGGTGTGATTTTGCAGTTTATATATCGATTCTTCGAATGATAATGTTTCCAAGCGCGGCAAAAATTTAAATATGAAGTAAAATCCAATTTTTATTTTTTATTATTAAATATTGTCTTTCTTCTTTGCACTGATATCAAAAAAAGAAACAAATACTGAGATTTAAAAATGAATGTCGAGAATCGTCTATAGCGGAATCGCCCTAAACTAACAAATATCTACAAAAAATACAAAATTATAGAAAAGTTGGCTCTAATGACAAATAATATGAAGAGAGGCAAGGGACACAGGGGACAATATTTTTTTTCTGAATCCTCAACCACAAATTTGCCTCGATTGCACGAGATTTCCCAAAAGACATTTTTTTAATTTCTTAACATTAAAAAAATCATACCTTCGAATTTTAACATGGAGACTTAAAAACTTATTATAGTTCTATATAGCCAATGAATTAACCTGTATTTTACCGTTTATCTCATATTTGTAGGATTTAAAAAATATTAAAAAAAAATCGTAAAGTTTATAACCGCGCGAATCCTGCTGCTTTTTACTTTGAAACTGCCGTGAGGGGTACTTATTCGAGTCAACATAGAATATTTTCAATTTATGTATGTTGTCTGTGGTATAATAAGGAACTCCAGTGAAAAATATTATGGCTTTAAAAAAATATGTTCGTACAGACCAATGAACGCAGATTCTGAATATATAAGCTTTATTTCATAATATTAAACGTAGAGTTCTTAAAAAATTATTAAAAAGTGCATTTTTAAACCTCTCGTCAAAACACACTGTAAAGTTGGTATTACTGAATGGTTAGTGCTGACGTCATGCGTCACTAGTCATTGTATTGAAACTTTGATTATGTAGGTATGACACAAGCCATCAGTATTAACAACATTTCATGTTATTCGTTATTTCATATTGTTTATAGAGATTTAGTTGTTGTGTTTATTGAAACAATATTTAAGCCTAAATAATTCAGTATCAAAAATAGAGGTATCTCTATTAGTTTATCTCTATTATTTAAAATATTGGAAAACTTTAAACTGTACGAAAAAATTGTATAATATGCCACATCATAATGCTATCATATAATGCACCTAGAGACAGGCAAAGCGGTTCAGTTGAACGAGAACAAAAAGATCCGGTTCAGTGAATCGGCTCAATTGAACGACTAAATTATGCTATGGACACACTTGCTCATTAGAAGCCAAAGAGCATGCTACCTAGTAGCAATTGCTACCCGCTCACTCGTTCTCAAAGATCCGCGAACCGCGAGCAAGTGTGTCCGTAGCTTTGAAGATCGGTCTTACGGAACCGGATCTAACGGATCCGTATGAAGATCCGGGTCAGTGAGCCGACTCGTTCGCGAACGACTCACTTCTCTATGAACTTCGATTTCAAAATGGCCGTTGTCGATCAGCTGGTAGGCGCTGTATTGCCCGTATCCTTTTTGTCTACAATTTTTGCAGTGTACAGGTATGCTCCGTTTGAGATAGTATTGATTTTAAAAGCTAAAAAAATAATAATTTCCAACAATTTCTATTCCACTCTCCTGTAATAATATTGAAAAATATAATAACATAATAAATATAATATAATAAATGAATAATTCCACCTAAATAATGTTTTAACTTATCGAATAGTACCATAATTTCTTCCGTATAACTGTCATACAAAATGAACACCTGTTGAAAAACTTTTCAGGAGTGATGACGTCACACGATTCACTATACGTGGGGTGTTTTTCGGGGGATCTTGAAAAATTAAAACTTTGAAAATTATTTTAACTATTAAAACAAACTCTTAAAACAAAAAAATATGCAGTTATTTAAGTCAGAAGGTCATTATTCATTAAAAAAATTAAAAAATTGGACTGGAGTTCTCTATTGATAATGAAAAAGCACTTAATTTTAACCGTAAACAGCTGATCAAAAATTAGATGGGAAAAAAGTATTTAAAAAATTTATTTTTAACATTGTTCTAAAATAGTCTATAAAGTTCGGATTAGCGACATCTATGGTCATAATAGATTAAGCATTTCAATAGCTTAGTTTTAAAATAATTGGCTGGCCAAGGAAACATTTTAAATAATTACAATAAATGTTTTACGAATGGTACGAAAATGTGGTCCATTTTTCTACCAAAATCGCTCAAGTGGTTATAAATTATCGACGAAAATATCTACTACAGCAAACTCTATTTTATTGCATTATATACATACAGGAGACACATTTGAGTCAGAGGGCTAAAACTTGCAATTTTTAAATATATTCCATGAAATGACTTAAGTCGCTTCCCGCAGCTTGAGGGGTAATCAATGTTTTTTAATCATAATTAATACTTAACCCCTCCGAATTTTCGCGAATATGCACTTGAGATGTCTCAAACAAAATGACATTTTACGAAAACTTTGTGTTATTACCGCTTCACAATTAAAGCTCTATAAATGAAACATTTCTGCACGTAGCCGAATAGTAAAAACTGTTTTAGAAAGGTTACAAAATAAGCTTTCGAATCATTATATTACAAATAAATATTAAAATTTGTAAATATTAAAATTTAGCATGTAAACATTAACAATAGGTAAAAATGACTCATGTGATGTTTTTTATGTGAAAACGGTACTAAAATCACAGATTATGTAAACAACAATACTTATTCTATTGTATATATGTGTAATAAACACTTTTGTCACCTCGCTTTTTCATCACTTCATATAAAAATATTTAATAAAAATTAAAAATGTCGAGCGCGGACGAGCCGCCGGTAGTAAATTTGCGCGGGAAAATATTTTTGTCAACTACGCGACTGACAGCTGATTCCTGTTATGTATTTCTATGGACAACTTGATAGAGATGTACAGCTCGATCTACTATCGACCTTTTACTTTTTGGTTTAGGGATGTAACTAAAACAATTACGGAGTTAGAACGATTTCTATGGAAACACACACGCTGACGTGTAAACACGCTTATTGTACTTGACTGCTGTCCTATTTCTAACGCTTATATCTCCTTACGTTGCGGAGGGGTTAATAAAAATGGACAAACCTCCACATAATTTAGCTGACTGAACATCTGGTAGTCAATCCTCTTGATTTTGTTTCTCGCCAAGTCAATAGTACCGATTCTGGTCACTGAGCTGAAGGTGCCCCGACCAATGTCTGATATCTCATTGTCTGAGAGGAACAGACGCCTGGAAATAAAAACCAACTAAGATAATTAGACAGTTATAATAAATAAAAAAATAAAAACTTCAATATCTAGGACATGTAATGAGACATCCAGAGAAGTACGAGATCTTGCATCTCATAATGCAGGGAAAGATTACCGGAAGACGGGGCCCTGGAAGAAGGAGAACATCATGACTGAAAAATCTGAGACAGTGGTTTGGCCAGTCTACTGTAGAGCTGTTACGGGCCACAGTAAACAAAATCCGCATAGCCAACATGATAGCCAACGTCCGTTGAACATACAGGGCACGAGAAGAAGAAGAAGAATAAATATATAATATTACTAGATAAATTATAAGTTTAAGAGGGAGAGTGAATGGTAGGAGAAGTCGGGGATGACCGAGGTAGACATGGCACGATGAAATGAATAAAATGCTTGAGTATGTATGATTTTTTTTTAAATTAATGCATTATTTATTACCTTAGAAATCTCATTCCCCTGAAGCTGTTAGTGTCCAGCCTCTTGATGAAGTTATGATTTAAGTGTACCACTCGTAGGACTGCATTACGGGCGAACATTCCTCTGAAAGATTAATTAATTTAAATTAATACATTAAATTAATGCATTAAATTAAATTCATGCATTAAATTAAATTAATACAATTAAATATGTACATTAAATTAAATTAATAAATTAAATTATTAAATTAAATTAAATTAATAAATTAAATTAAATTAATAAACTAAATTCATAAATTAAATTAAAGTAATACATTAAATTAAATTAATACATTAAATTAAATTAATACATTAAATTAATTTAATACAATAAATTAAAGTAATACAATAAATTAAATTAATTTGTTTAATTTTAACGGTAAGAAAAATAATTTGTTCTCCTTCTTCAGACGGTGGAAGTCAACGCAGGTTGGCGAGTTTTTCCGCCTAATCGTCACTTGGTTCAGCACTGATGTGCCTCCTGGTAACTGATGCAGAAGAAATTCTTCTACGATATGTTCTATTGTTTGAACATTAATATGTTTGACATACCTGGCCATTTCTGTGAGGTGATTGTGAGAGGCATTGCACCAGGAAAGTTTGGTGAGATCGGCTATGTGAGAACTGTCGAGCTTCGTTATATTGTTGTAACTGTGAAAATAAAATTAGAGAAATTAACAAACATTTCAGATTAGACTAACAAAAAAAAACTAAAAATACCCTCGACTCTGTGCAGAATCGGGAGGTCCGTTTGATAGATTCTCCCATCTTAAAATTCACGGCAAATCTGACATTTCGATGCCACAGATAAAATCGTTTAAAAATATTCTGGGGTTGCAAGGTGAATGAAATTTTTACCTATCATATGGGGTAATGTTGGCGCAAGCGATTCTGACCTTGTTTTTCATACAAATTCTGTACATAAAAGGGCCAAAATCGCAGACAAACATTTTTTGTTTGAATTTTTTTCGAATTATTTTCTCGCACATGCGCACAATACGTGCGCGCCGGCACGTCTCCGGCAAATAAGAGGTTAATAGACGGATTGCAATCTTTAGAGCACAGGCGTCTGGTGGGAATGTTATCCTTGTTCTATCGGTATTACAATGGAAGATGCTCCGAGGAACTAGCGTCATTGATCCCTTCGGCACTGGTGCATAGTCAGGAAACACGCCAAACGTGTGCACAACATTTGTACATGGTTGACATTTGTCACATGAGAACGGGTCGTTTCTTCGACACATTTTTGTGTTCAACAGCTCGGCTGTGGAATGATTTGCCGGCCTCTGTGTTCCCTCCTTCCTACAACATGGATCTCTTCAAGACCTATGTTCATTCATTCCTCTCCTCAAAAAGACCCTCCACACAGCATCCCAGATGACATAGGCCCTGAGGGAAATTATTTTCCTCAGGGCCTCTTGTTTGGAGTTAATGTTAAAAAAAAAAAACAAAAAATTCATGTACATGTAGAGTTCCACAGGGTTTACCTCTTGTTCCAATCAGCTTCGTTATTTTGTTTTAAGTGTGAAAATAAAATTAGAGAAAATAATTAAGTAGTTGGATGAATGGTGAGACATTTCAAAGAAAAGATTAATTTAATACCTTATATCAAGTACTTCAGCGTCCCTCAAGCCCTTAAACTGATTTTTCTTCAGAACTGTCAGCTTATTTCCGTGAAGATCAAGTGTTTTCAGTTTTCTCAGAGGCTGAAATCACAATGTACATATTATGTTAATGTAAACATGTCAAGTCATTTATCTATTCATATCACTATAATTGACTGGGAAAAAAAATACACTCTATTAAAACTATCTATCGTCTATTGTAGCGGTATTCAACCGGTGGTACGCATACCTGGGGTACGCGAAGCAAAAATTTGGGGTACAAAAATATTGTGTGTAATAAATATTTAATATTTTATTTTTTATTTTAACTTTATGAGTAAAACCTCAAATTGTAATATTTAAATAAATGAAGACAATATAAGCGAAACTCAATCGAAAATCTGGAAACAGAAAAATCAGAAAAACATATTGACACCTCTGGGACTCAAACCCAGGACCTCTTGCTTTCCGGGCAAACGCGCTAACCACTGCGCCACGGTGTCGATACGAAATTCAACCACCATGTCGATACGAACCACCTACATTATCTTCATTTTATTTAACGCATATATTATTGGCAACTATCTTTATGTATGATTGCAAGATTCAAACCCGAACTAAATGCTCTCTAGATAGTGTCTGGATAAATCTTTATCGAGTCCCAGAGGTGTCAATATGTTTTTCTGATTTTTCTGTTTCCAGATTTTCGATTGAGTTTCGCTTATATTGTCTTAATTTATTTAAAAATTATTTAATATTCGTGGGTACACAAATAAAATATTTATCGGTACACACATATTGAATGTAGATTTTAAAACTCAGATCACCTACAGTTTGTCAAAGAAGAGTAGAAAACATAGGAGGGCGCCACTGTTGTTCAAATGGCAATACTAAAAAAAACTAATGGTGAACATGTAAAGCTGTGTAACCAACATTTTTATCAAAAAAAGGCATAAAAGTGAAAAAATAAATTTCTGGAGTACATATTAAAAAATATGCAGGCTCAAAAAGGTTGTCAACCGCTGGTCTATTGTGTTCTCTTAACTTCTCAAATGCCAAAAGTACACATCAGATACGAAAAATTTTAATCAGTTGAGTGCCAGAGTATCAATTTCAATTTTTGAGGCGGGTATGGGTACTGCTGCCCCGGGAACCATTTATTCCATAAATAATTAATCAATACCCTTGCCATAGGTCACCCCAAATGGTTCATTACGTTTGGTGACTTAGCAGCGGTTCCTGGGTTCATGAGGTGAACATTATCTGAGTCTTGGCGGTGAATGCTTTTGCCCACCTAATTCATGTTGGGCCAGATCCAGAGAGACTGGTTGAGGGAGACCTAAGCTAGATCTCACCAGCAGGACTCTTTGAACCCATTGCCTTGCATCGTAGTAGGCGGGATGGATTTATACATCCGTCACTCCTGTCACATTGACCCCAGATTTTTACTCACTCCTCACACCTTTTTCCTTCCCAGAACATCCTCTCCTTCCTTTCCCTAAAAAGACCCTCCACACAGCATCCCCAAAGATGACATGGGCCCTCAGCGAATTTTTTTCCTCATGGCGTCCTGTGTGGAGCTAACGTAAAAAATGACAAACATCGAATTGTTGTTGATGTGTCTCACATTTTATTGACGCTAATTCTTGACCCGTTAAAGCTTTTCATCAAATTGTGATCAGGCGTAATGCACAACAGCAGGCCCGTTATGATTAACGGCTGATTATAACTTGATAAAAAGATAAAACTGCCGGAGAACCGGTGTTCAAAATGAGCTAAATTTTATTAATTTCCCCTAATCAAACCAATCAATGATAATCACAAGTAAATACTTTAAATAAATACCTGGAAAGATTCCACCATCAGCTCTTTGAGTTCCCCATTCACAATATGGAGTCGTTCCAACTTCCCCAAGGCCAAACTGTCTGCAAATATGTCTTTGTCTAAAGTCTCCATCTTGTGACCGTCGATTTTTAGGATAGTCAGATTACCAAGTACCTGAAAATACAAAATATAAATAATGTACCGAATTGAGCGGTAAGCTTCCTGGGCCGTTTTAAGAGTGTCGGCGACCAAAGTGGCTCAGTGGTAAGAGTCTTGTTTGGAACAGGAAAGTAGGCATTATGGGTGTCAAATTACGTGACCTGCACAACCCGACTGGCGTAGTGAAAAATTGAGCAGTAAGCTCTTTGGCCCCTTTTTGCGAGAAAAGGCCCATACTGAACGCCTTGAACCTGGCAACCGAAGTGTACAAAATGAACAGTCAACTACCTGTTGGCGCACTCTCCTCGCTTCATCCACATTCAAACATCGTTTTTTTTCTTTATATATTTAATTTAACACACTCCTTGCTTCATCCACGTTCACACGTCAAATCACTTAGTGTTTTAACTGATTGGTTGCCTATAACGAGCAAAAAGCTAATTATAAATAATATTCATACCAGATGGAGAGAAATAATTATGACGGAACCAAATATTCAGATTGATATCAAAGGTTGTATTGATATATTATAAAAATAACAAAAACAGTTCATACTACAGCATAACTTATGTTATGACCTACAATTTGGGAAGCGGATATGGGTACCGCCGCCCCAGAAACCATTTATTGGATAACTAATGTACCTCTGGCATAGGTCACCTCAAGTGGTTCGTTACCTTTGACTTTGCAGGAGTGCCCAGGTTCATGGGGTGAGGTTTGTCCGGATCTTGGCGACAGATGCGTTTGCCTACTACTGAATGTACCGCAAATATACCTTGTATTATCTTAACTGGGGTGAGGTTTGTCTAGGTCTAGGAGGCGGATGACCAGGACACACGGAACCCCAGATTCCTACCCACCCCTTAAACCCTTTTCCTTCCCAGAACTCTCCTCTTGTTCCTTTCCTTAAAAAAAACCCTCCACACAGCATCCCCAAAGCTGACATAGGCCCTGAGGGAAATTATTTTCCACAGGGCCTCCTGTGAGGAGCTCATGTAAAAAAAAAAAAAAACTCTTCGAATAATAAGAAAATCTATGAACTTTGCCTGTCAAGGTTTGCGTGCAAAATTCCCAGTTCTTCCCGTGCATTTCAAATGTTCATTTTCATTGGTTATTTTTTATCCCTTTTGCAGAAACAAAAATTGTTCTAAAATTTAGATAAAATAATCTTTCCAATGTATTTATTAGAAATCAACATTTTTGTTTCTAAATATTAAAATTTATATATTAAAAATGTAAATTGGCAAATAATACATACCTGCGAATATTCGAATTAAAGTATGTACTTAAAAATACATATCTGGGAATATTCGAATTAAAGTATGTACTTAAAAATACATACCTGCGAATATTTGAATTAAAGTATGTAAGTACTTAAAAATACATACCTGCGAATATTCAAAATAAAGTATGTACTTAAACATACATACCTGCGAATATTCGAATTAAAGTATGTACTTAAAAAAGAATAAACTTAAAATTTTAAATACAGATTCCTTTTCTTGAGAAAATTTTTAATAAAACTGTCACTTCACTTTTTTCATATTCGTACAATTTTATTTTAAAATTAAGTGTTTTTTACGTCACAAATTGACGCAAAATAAAATCGTCACTTATGATCGGGTTTGTAAAATATCTGAACAATATAGCTCGTTTATTCCTAAGACAATAAGAAGCATTATTTCTTTCGCTTTCTAACATAAAAGAAATCACAAATGTTCGCATGACAGGAAGAGAGATATTTAACTTTTAATAATGAACAGTCCTCTGGGACAATCTGGGTTTCCTGTTATTATAACGGCAAATGATGTTTTGGGACAACTTGGGTCTTCTGTGATTAGACGGGTTAAATGATTAAATTGTGAAAACACAAATCAATCAAATTAAATTTATCTGCGCATTTTAAGACTTGTTTTACATAAAAGCCCCAAGGGCGTAAATAATTAAATAAATATGTTTTAATGAGGTGCCTGAAATTTTATAATTAAAATACAGTGCATAATGCGCTGCTTACTTTAAAGGCTTCCTTGGGGAAGGTATCCAGCATGGTGTTGGTCAGATACAGCTCCTGCAGGGTGGTGTTGATGCCAAGGAAGGCCCCCTCCTTGATGGTGCTAATGGGGGTCTCTTCTATCTTCAGGATTCGCACCCTCAGCCTGTGCAGGAGAGAGCCGTACAGCTTTCCTGGGAAAAATATCATCAGAACTTTACAATGCTGGCCTTTTCAACGCAATCAATCCCATCATGCAGCACGTTTCGACACAATGTGACTAACTAACCATCACGCCGTTTTCCCCTCAGGGGCAGGCAGAAAGGAAGAGGTGTGTGCCAAGACCGAATTGGCACACACTCGTTGCCTCATTCAAATTCATACATCATCTCATACATACTCTGTTATTCTGACTCTTGACATAGCCCTACTCAAGTATTTAGTTCATTTAATTGCACCGTGTCTTTCTGGGGGTTCCAGACTTCTTCTACCATTCGTATTGTATATACTCCTTCGTTCATTCGCTCTACATGTTCAAACCATCTAGCCAACCCTTTCTTAATCTTACTCATTATGCATCAGCTTTGTATTCTTTGTGAATCTCCACATTTCTCACACGACCATACATGCTTAGACTGTTGGTGTTTCACCAACAGTCCTCCAACTCACTTTGAAAGGAGATATATTCAACGGGTAGAATAATGTTCTTTTTGTATAAATCTGGTTTATTGATACTTCGCGTGTACAGTGTTGACCATGATAGTCGACCTATCTAGGAACTGGCTAATTGGAATCTGAGGTGAGAGATCTGCTGAAGACTTCCTCTGAGCTGTTGGACCCTCTGTTGCCCAAAGCCTGAACTAAGCTAGATGCCATCTAGTTTAGTACAGTTTAGGACAGTTCTTCGTACTGCCATCTATGTGATTAAGAAGGAAGCTTTTAGATACAACACAGGTTACCATACCACAGTATACCATACATACAGCCAGAGGAATCTCATTTCTAGAGCATTCAGCCTACTTTCATCCTTAATCGCACCGTGTCTTTCTCGGGATCCCCGATTTCTTCTACCATTCTCATTGTATCTTCTCCTTAAACTCCTTTCATTCGCTCTACATGTTCAAACTATCTAGCCAACCCTTTCTTAATCTTACTCATTACGCATCAGCTTTGCATTCTTTGTGAATCTCCACATTTCTCACACGACCATACACGGTTTACCATACATGCGCCACAGGAATCTCATTTCTAGATCATTCAGCCTACTTTCATCTGTCCTCTGCCAATTCCATGCTTCGTCGCCATGAATGTGTAATTTAATGCGGGTACCTTCATTAATGGAGGACTGAATGCCGTTAGCGCAAATAAAAAATTGTCAAAAGAAGCGAAACTAGCAGTCCACAATGGAGTCCTGGTACCTACCTGATGTATGGCAGTGAGGCATGGAACTGGCAGAGGAAGGATGAAAGTAGACTGAATGTTGTTGAATTGAAATCCCTGTGTGGTAAAACCATGATTATGTGAAAAATGTGGAGATCCGCAAAGAATGCAAGGTTGATGTAAGCGTAATGAGTAAGATTAAGAAAGGAACCCTCAGGTGGTTTGGGCATGTAGAGCGAATGAACAAAGAAAGTAGTATAAGGAGAATATAAGATGCAAATGTGAATGGTAGAAGAAGTCGGGGACGCCCGAGGAAGACATGGCACGATCGAGTGAATCAGATACTTGAGTCGGGCCATGTCAAGAGTCACAATAATAGAAGAGTGTGTATGAGACGATGTATGAATGTGAATGAGGCAATGAGTGTGTGCCAAGACCGAGTTGTTTAACAGTCCGTCCTCTGCGGGGAACCGGCGTGATGGTTAGTTAGTTAGTTATTTATTTTATTTGTGTACATTAGTTCTTTTAATCCTCACCGATGTTACACTCCTTTAGTATCAGCTGTTCTACGGGAACATCCAGAGAGGCCAGATTGCCCAGTCCAACACTGAGCGTGGCCAGCCCCGAGTTCTCGCACTGGACATAAAGCCCGGAGTCTGTGCCGAGGGTGCACTCACAGGGGTACAGCAAAACGGCCTGGAATTACAAAAACCAATGACGTTAGGGATATGGCTAAATTACATCTTACAAAAATGCTGTCACAAAGTACCTTTCAAAGAGTTCGATGACAGTTGATCCGGCGACAATTGGCCCCTGACAGTTGGCCCGCCGACAGTTGATCCCCTAAGAGATTATTTTTTCAAGTATGCAAAGAGGCCGTACAACCAAAGTCGATATACTCATATCTGAAGGTATCTGGATTGAAAATCCACTGTAAAAATGTTATTACCAACGATAATTTCGATTCTCCGAAGGAGCACGCGGTAATAACAAAATACGACATACTTACATATATGTGCAGTCGGCTTAGCAAAAAACCGCTTAAGGTTCCTACTTGCAAATAATGCAACTTTTTTTTATCTGAATATAACACAAGAGTCCCAACTGCTCCCAATCATCTGGAGCCAGTGTTAGTATTTTATGAGGCTGAAGGTAGTGGAGAAGGGAAGGAAATATGGAAAATGTGCCTGGCTATTCAGATCTAGACATCACTCACGGCTAAAGCCATTTCAAGTAACATTTTAATTCTGAATGAATACTGACGAATAACAAATTATGACATACTTATATCAACGGGGGATAAACTGGCGGGAGGCCAACAATCAGCGGGCCAATTATTGCTGGATCGATTATCGGGTCACCCTTTCAAAGATAATCAATCGAGCGATAGAGATTTGCGGGTTTTCAACTCGGCCATGCTCATTACAAAAATCATACCTTGAAATATTAATAGGGAAATAATCCTGAGAAAATGCTCACCGTACAACTTAATGAGAAAAACATAAATACGTCTAAGAAGGTAAATTACTTGGGGTACATCATTATTGAAGACCTCTCGAACGATGGTAATATTGAACGACGAAAGAGAAGTATCAGTATACTGTGTCTAATACGATTGCCTGAAGATTCTTTCAATGCAGCAATAGTGTAAAAAAAAACATTGTTCAATGCATTTTGTACTAGCCTAAATACGTGTGAAACATGGCGTCACTACCGATGGAATGACTCTGGATCTAATATAATAACGCCTGCAGAATTATATTCGGATACAGAAGATACGATAAGATACGATAAGATAAGTTTACGGAACTAGGATTCTATTCCACTTGTTTCTTTACTTAAAATTTACTGTGAAAGTATGCTTAACTATAAGGTATGTTTGGGATTGCACTCTCCTCCCCACATCCTGAAATAAAACATAAGAATAAGAACTGCTAACTGCGGTTTAAAGCCACTGAATCCACCTAGATTTCAGCATTTATCACATATTTTTTGGCTTTGATTTGATTCTTTTTTTTTTATTCGATCTTGGAGAAACAAAGTGGTTCAAATGTGACCAATTAAATCCTTAACTAATTAACTCCAGTTTAGTCTCAAAAAGTACATTTAGTATCAATAAATAATACCAAGTGAAACACAACTAAAAAATATTCAGCATCGTGCTGACCTTGCTACGGTGAAAAACTTCCCTGTTGTGGCCAGAACAATAGGCAAACATTGTATTTCGGATCGAGCAGGTGCTGCCATTGTTTCTGCTGTATTACAAGATGTTTACTTAATTCCACATAATTCAAGTTTTATGTAACGCACTTTGGGGGGGGGGGGGGGGGAGGGTCTCGTAAAACGTTAATGTGTGTTACCGGGGCGGGAGGGGGATTCGAACAATGCGTTAAGTAACATGTTTTTTTTAATTTAAATAAAAAACTAGGGAATTAAAATCTTCCAAGTTGGCAATCCTTTTCGTTTATGTTGTACGGGGAATCCCTCGACTGTATTATACGTCATTTTTATTTTATTTTAAGCAACTTTCCAGTATTTGCGCAACTTAATTGTGACTTTTAGATAAAAATAGTCACTTGGGTGTTATGTATTTAGGCGGGTGGGGGGGTACAGAATAATGTTACAGCGCATTACGTGGGGGAAGGGAGGGTCAAAAATCTACAAAAATTGCGTTACGTAATACTTGAACGCCCCCATATCTCGAGTTGTGGACGGGAGTAAAATTTGTCAAAAGAAAGTGTTGCCAGCGTATATCGATTTCTTATTTATCAACAGAGCGGTCTTGCTTGGGAAAATGTCGCCTATCGATTATTATAAAATTATCGATTTCACTATTCTAGACCTCGAGAATGGAAGACGAATGCCCCTGACTGTCTTGATGGATATAGTTGACATACTTGGTCAATCTGACATACTTGGTCAATCTGTCTATATCTACAAATGTATTCCCTTCATGCCTTAAAAAAGCTACAGTTATACCCATATATAAATGTGGTAACAAAAAGGATATATATAATTACCGACCCATAAGTCTCTTAAGCTCTTTTTCAAAATCTTGGAAACTGTAATGAAGAAGCAAATTGATCAATTTCTTGAACAAAACAAATTATTATCACCATCCCAATATGGTTTTAGAGAAAATCTAAGCACCAATGATGCCATAGAAAATCTAACAAGCATGGCCATAAAAACATAGATGATGGGAAAAAATGTTTAGCTTTATTCATAGATCTTCAAAAAGCTTTTGATACAATAGACCATAAAATATTACTAACTAAACTAAAAAAATAGGAATGGCCGAATCAGCAATGAACTTATTGGAGTCATATATAACAGGGCGAGAACAACAAGGCAAAAAAACAATTGGCAAACAAAAGAGCAAACTTCTATCTTTAAACTATGGCGTTCCTCAAGGAAGTGTACTGGGACCGATTCTGTTCATTATCTACATCAACGATTTAACTAACCTTACCATTAAAGGAAACATAATCAGTTTTGTTGATGATACTGTTTTATTATTTCAAGAAGAAAATTGGACTGATACATTTAATGAGGCTGAGAAGGGGCTTAGTGCACTTCAAAATTGGCTTAAAATCAACTCGCTTACCCTTAATATAAGCAAAACAAAATATATAACATTTTCAATGAACTCAAGGGGCCAACCAACAAAATCACTAGAACTAAAATTACACGAATGCCATGGAAATAATATACAATGTTACTGCCCCGTCATCGAAAAAACACAAAACATAAAATATCTCGGAGTAATAATTGACGAAAATCTTAGATGGCACCTACACATCAAAGGTATTACGGAAAAACTCACAAGCCTTATATATTTCTTCAAAAATCTAAGAAACGTGTTAAATAAAAAGGATATGAAAAAGGTCTACTATGCGTTATGTCATTCTCGAATTAAATATGAAATCATAGGATGGGGATCTGCTGCAAATACTCTCTACCAAGCTCTTCAAAAATAATGAATCCTCTACTAGACCGTGTATACATAACACTAGATCGAATAAAAATGATATAAAAAATATTCCAAGTTATAAAACCACATTTGGACAAAGAAACTATACGTACTTTGCAACAAAACTCCATAACATCCTTCCCCAAGACATAAAACTAATAAAAAATCCAATTGAATACAAATCAAGAATAAAAATATGGCTTAAAGAGGTCAATGAGAAAACCCAAGCGAAGACGCTAAAAACGACATAGAAGACAAATGAACTATATTTAAATAACTTTAGTCCGCCTCGGCACAGGACCCCCTAGTGAGGAGGACTAAGAAATACAATATTTTATACTTAATTTCACATAACATTTTGTATGTAAATTTTTTTTTATATAGTCGCTATAATAAAAATAAAAAAATAAAAATAAAATAAAGTTAATCCGATTTAACACAATTTAGTTTACCTTAGATTTTTCCACGGGACACGTGTATCTGGGACCTGGAGGAATATATTCCGACATAGTAACCGGCAACATTACTGACACCATCGCTACCAGGAAAATCAGCATATTTAAGACAGCCATTTTGTGGGTGCTTGATGGGTTTGTGTTTAGGAGTTGTGTTTTCAAGTATCTGAAAAGAAAATAAAATGACTATATAAATAAGATTACATATCGATCTTGAAAATTGATCAAATTTAAAAAGAGCATCACGTCAATAATATAAACTGTTCAATGCGCATCCATATCCCTTCACACATCACCACTTCTCACATCTACAAACATACTCACACATACACGTACACCTACCCACTACGTACATCACCCGGTAATTACTAAATATACATACCACAAATAAGACACTACAAAGAAACATATCACAGACCATACCAGCTTTTTAAAATTATAACACAATATCGATTTTATTTCATTTCAAATTTGTTTTAATTTATACCTACATCCAAAAATGCTGAAAGGCGTGATGATAAAACTATTAAAATTATGTACTTTTTGTAATTATTTTTTGATCATAAGCATTTATCATTTTTCAATAATGTCTAAGCAAAATAAGAATGTAAAAAAATCTGAAATATATTAGTTTGTAAGTGCGCAAATAAATACACAACCGACCAATTTTCGTCAAGAAACACATTTTTTTTTTTTTTTTTAATTTTTAAAAAGAAAGACAAACATTCCCAGGTTACGAATAACCCAACAATGTTTGAAAATCTCCAACTACCACCACAGAAAGCTGAAAATGTTGCTTGTGTTGTGATGGAGGACTTAGCCAGTCGAGGAATCGAACACGCGACGCTCGGGTGGGACCCAAGTGCTATGCCCACTCAACCACTGACTGTACATATATACTTTTTACTGATTTTATTTAAACTAAAATTAAAATTCTGAAACATGCGTTTTCCAGATTGATTTATTTTACTGCATGATTATATGATTTGAAATGGGTGTTGTATATTACAAAATCTTTTTTGAAAATTTAACAAATCTGCCAACAACCTATGGTATAACATTATTATACTAAAAATAAACATTTTTTCTCAAAATTTAAAACACACGTTTACTAGGTAAAAGAACAATCTATCGAAATCAATTTATAATTTTTTATGGAAAAGAGTCAATACGTCTAAAATCTAATTTAAAAATTTATTTATTTATTTATTCAACGCCCAGAGGGCTTTTACATGTTTGGTAGTACAATTAATTCATGACAGGTGATTGTTAAACAGATAAAAAAATAATAAAAATGAAATTAGATAAAAAATGCACACAATTCAAAAAAATACAAAAAAAAATACAGCGATTTGATAAGTTTACAAAAATACAGATATGTTTAAGAATAGTTTTGGAATAAGTTTTTTAAAAGATCCACAAAATTCGCCAAGTTGATGTTAAATATGTCAACATCACATAAGTACTGATTCCCCATAGTGTGAAATCGTTGTATTGGAGAGTGGGCAATGTAGTTCCGCTTATGAATGCTGCAGTAGAATAGTGTATTTTGTCGTGTGGTTACTGTCGGTATTCGTAAGTTTATGAGTTGTAGGAGTTTGCAACAGTCGAATTTAAGCGTCGATGACACAGAGCGAGTTTACAAGCTACTATCTGGGAAATTCACTATCTGTTAATAAACTAGCTCAGTGTCATCGTGTTACTTGCTAACCAGCAGATTGTTGACAATCTACGAAAAAAGTTGAAAGGTCGTCAACTGTACTCGCTACACGCTTGCTCGTGATTGGTTTATTTATGTTTTTCAAGATGGCTGCCAATAAACAGCTGATTTCGACTGTCAAACATCACAGAATTAGTTCACGCAGGCGTCGTTATTCTTGTTACTGGCGCTAGCAGCAACCTCAGTTGCCTACGCTACTGAGCGAGTGGACAGCTTTGTGTGTCATCATGACAATCTCACTCGCCGATTTACCCGCCTTTAAACTTAGTAGATAGTAGCTTGTAAACTCGCTCTGTGTCATCGAGCCTATAGAGTTAAGTATTTTGAATAAAAATGTTAAGTCGTTTATTTTACGTCATAATGACATATTTCTGGTTTTCTCTGGTTACCCTCTTAATATCTGTAAATTGTCTCATCACTGTAATCAATGTATGTTTGTTTCCATATAAATAAATAAATAAATGGAAATTTGATATGCTGTAAAGGACAAAATGTTAATTGTTCAGTAGAGCAAAAAGAAGTTTTTTTTTATTTTTTCAAAAAATCATGTCTCTTGTTTTTGTAGAACTACAATAATTATAGTTCATAATTATTATGAATTTTTACATAAAATTAACATTGAATAAATCTTTTAGAATACGTATCATTTTTTGTAAATTCTTTAATAACAGATTTTAATTTATTTTTAATTTTACAGTCAAAAAATCCTCTGAAAATGCACATCTTAAAGGACACACTTATTTTCCTAGAAATATTTCCATGACGCAGATCTAATGAGAAAAAAATGGATATGTTTAGCTCATTTTTGGATTTAGATTTCTTGACCTTTACAGCATTTCAAATTTACAATTTACACTATCGGTATTATTAAATGGTGTTATATACATACATGTTAATAAGTTTCCAAGAACCCTGATAGAAAAATTTGCCAGTACGAATATTTTTGTCAGGTTCTTCCCTACGTTCCTCTTCCCAACCTTCCTCTTCCCTACCTCCTACTCCTCCTCACTCCATTCAGCCACACAACACACCCCAATTGGTGATGCCATTGGCTTCGGGCAGTTGGAACTTTTGTGCAGAATTCACATTAAAAAAAATCATTTTTTGGTGAGCCGATACTGAGAAAATTTTCCTCTAGCTTTAGATTTTGTCGTGATTTATAACTCGAAAATCAGATTTACTAATCAAAATAAGTATTTCAATTAATGTTCATTGACTCATCATTAAACATTGTTTATAAACCTCACTCTATTTCGCATTTTAAAAATGGCAAGAATCGACTGCCCACTACCCACTGCCCTCTACCCACATACCTAATCTGTCCAAGTATGGAAAATAAACAGTTAAGTAAGTAAATATTAAAACCGCTAACTTTCGCGAAAAAGATACGACATGGACTTAAAATTTTGATTAGTAGGTATGAATTAAATATTTCATAAACATGAAGTTTTGGTTTTATTTTGGAAATGGAATGTTGGGTTTTTCTGAGATATTACTCAATTTCTTATTGTAAAGTCAACTACAGATGATATAAATGTTTTGTTCACACGATTTAACGTAAAATACTCTTGTTTTCCAATAAAACCAGAAATATTAAAATAGAAATCCAGGTTTCGTGTTTACCCATTCGTTCACGGTCTACAAAAGCAAAGCTGAAAACTTTCTAAAATAACACAAATAAAATTTCTAAACACGATTTCAATTACTTAAATAACTTTAAAATCGAATCCACGATGATTCATTGACCCTGTCACTTGATATTAAGGATTTAAAAAACAATAAAGCAGTCAAAACATTGCACTTGCAGACATATTGCATAGGATTCGACATAACCTTAAACTTATATATCAAATAAAACACATCACAACTCACCACATATCACTTGATTTTTACGCAAATGTCGAAAATAACTTAAAATAATATGTTTTTAATTATTATAACACATTTAAACCAGACATTATTACGTTTTTAACGATTTTTCTGAAGTTTTTGCACAACCTTGCAAAACAAACTTTACTTTACTAATATCGTAAAACAAGAAATTGTGACGTTTGGTAGTTTGGAGTTGAAGGACAGATGGTGCTTTCCCTTCTCTGAACGAAAAATTATAGCGTAGAAAATTTTGTGAAACTGCTCGATCAATAAATAAATCTCACAAACCTGTATAACTTATTACGGCGCGATCATGGAATGGAAAATTCGAATGGCGGTGTAGTTATCCCTTGAAGGCTATTGGATATTTTTGTTCATTTTTGTCACATACCCGTTTATTGCGGAAATGAGTATGAAGAAATATCTGTTAAAACGTAAAAAAATTAAAGTTGGTTTGTCACCTGATCAAGGTGTTTTAGTCAAGAACGGAAGATTGCTCTGAAAAGTATAAATGTATGTAATATGACGTGTAAATGGTTTATTAAATCAAATAGATAAAATAAAATCGTGATGGTAATTACAGAAAGTTTAGAATTACTAATCAGAATCAGAAATCTAGATTGTTCTGAAATGTCGAAGAAAAAAAAACTGTTGACAGCTCCATCCTCCTTTGATAGCGTTTTTTTTATTTTGCCGTGTGTAATGTCGTATTCCGTAGGCTCATGGGTTGGTAAAGAGGATGGAATGCCGCGTAAATATCTTAAATATTTACTACATCTAGGTAAGTACTTATTTTCTTTTTTACGTGAATAACGCACAAGATTCCCCAACCGTCCGAAGCTAGTGGGACTACGGCATTCCCAATTGAGGTGGGGAAGAGAAGGAGATGGAGAAGGGAAAGTTCCTGGGTATTCCGATCAGGTCACCAAACATGGCTAAAGCCAAAGTAAATAAAAAAAATGACCTTCACAAAAAAATTTATTCACATTTCTTACAAAATTTTCCAAAATGAACAAAATAAATTAATTACCGTACATAAATAGCCCACGCAAGTACCTACATATTTTTCCAACTCGAAATCCAAAACATCATCATCAGAAAAATAATTTCACGATGTCTATTGAGTGTACAGAATCAATGGTGCATCAAATCTTTGTGGATTAATAGCTTGCTGACGTGTTGAAAATCTCTGCCGTTGAGGATATGCAGGCAGCCTGTAGAAAATCCCTTGCAGATTCGATTCAGGAAGAAGAACATAATACGCTCCTTGAGCATTCAGTCTTCCTAAAGAAACTGGAACATTTTCAAATTCGTCCTTGGGTTCTTGTAACGTCATTGGGACATCTTCCTCGACGATGTCTGCATTTTCCGGATTGCCAACAAGTCTTTCTGCCTGTGGTCTTCCATATTCATCCACTGCCGTTGGTGGTGTTGTCATTAGTCCTTCAGTTGCTGTTTCCGTTGAACTTTCAGTTGCTGTTGTTACTTCCTCAATTGCTGTTGTAGATTCCTCAGTTGTTGTGCTGGCGTTTTCTTCTACGACAGTTGTGACTTCATCTGTTTCCGTTCTTGGTGGATTGTAAACATAACCGTTGTTTATCATTGCAGATTTTTTGGCGTATTCTATAGTTGGAACTGACATTCTGACAGGCAGTCGCAGCCTTCCTGCAACTGTAACGCTTTGTTCTGTTGCACTTCCAGTTGGTGGTGTAGTCATGGGTCCTTCGGTTGATGTTACTGTCGACATTTCTTCAGCTGCTGTAGTTGACTGTTCAGTTGTTGTGCTGTCTTCTTCAATTGCAGTTGTAACTTCAAATTCTGTTGCTGGTGGATTGTAAACATAGCCTCCATTACTTTTAATTGCGTATTCTATCTTCGGGAGCGGCAATCTGGCGGGCAGCTGAAGTCTTTCTCCTGCTGGCTTCCACCCTGATGGTGGATAGGGCCCATTCACAATATCAGATTTAGGTATTAATGGAATCACCCGCAGTTCTGCAGAATCCGAAACTTCTTGTCTAGATGATCTAAATCTTGCACTTCCTCTTCCCTGTGGAATTCCGTGGCCCTCTGCAACAATCACACACAAAACGACAGCTACAAAATACTTCATATTATTATCTGACTTATCAAAATATTGACTTGAATACTGTGAGTTCAGAATGTGACTGATGATCTTCCAAGAGTTTGTCCCTGTTTTATAGGTTGTTTCCTGAATCTAAACACTGGTATATTCCATTTTTGATAGCGGTATTATGTGTGCTATTGTTTCCCGCGGAACTATTGTTTTGATTTTTAATTTAAAGTGTAACCTTACCTTGGAGACACGTTATTCTGCCCTTGTCGGATTGATGACCACTGTACAGTGCATGCATGAACCTTAAAAGGACACCACCAAACTGTCCAAACAGATGACCATTGTGCATATTAATTGAACCCACCGAGTCATCTTGGTTTTTTTGCGATTGATTTATACATATTTATAATATAGCACGGCTGACTGTCTGAAAACTCTCAGCAACCGTGTCCTCCATGGACTCCTCCACCATGCTAAGAAGAACGGCATATTTGTGTGTTTGAGAAATATTCCATTATTATCTGTATGCCTACCTTTCATATGATGTTTACTAGTTATATTTTTATAGTTCATCTTTTTTTAAATTTAAAAGTGTCTTTGTATTATAAACTTGTAATGTAAAAGCCCACCAGGGGGTTGAAAATTAATAAATAAAATAAAATAATAAATAAATAAAATAATAATTAATAATTCCATTATAATAGTAAATGCGAAATGATACAGTTTTTGTAAATGAGTAGATACCTACCTAATGTACCTACTTATTGAAAATTGCATTAATTATATTCAAACAACAAAATCTGTTAATACCCCAAAAATAAATAACGAAAAAAAACAAAATCTGTTGTTTAAATGGAACCATGTAGTTTCAAACATATTTTATCTATTGCAGACAGTCAAGTTGCCCGTAAAATTTGAAAATGGAATCTTGTTGATCTAAAAAAAAAAACAAAATTTTAAATAGAACTAAGTTAAACTGTTCATATTTCAATTTGGGAGGTAGGTATGATTTCCGCCTCCCATTTATTGGTTAACCAACACCCTTGCCATAGGTCACCCCAAGTGATTCGCTATGTTTGGTGACTTAGCAGGGGTGCCCGGTTCGTGGGGTGAGGTTAAGACAAATATTTTTGTCCACCTACTTCGTGGCCGGCCAGATCGGGAGAGATAGGTTGCGGGAGATCTAACCTAGACCTCTCCAGTCACACTCTCTCGACCCATCGCCTTGCAACGCAGTGGGAGGGATGGATTCATACGTCCGTCACTCCTGGACACATTGACACCCTTCATACCTTTTTCCTTCCCAGAATTTCCTCTCCTTACTTTTCCTAAAAAGACACCACGCCCCCGATGGAAAAGCCATAGTCAAGCTCATAGCCGAGCAGTTGGGACAGTTTTATGGAATTTGCATTCAAAAAGTATTTGTGTATTTTGTATTTATCAATGCAAACCTGCCCCATCAAGGGCGGATTTAAGGGGGGCCAACTCCACACAGCAGGCCTTGAGGAAAACAATTTCCCTCAAGCACTGTGTCATCTTTGGGGATGCTGTGTGGAGGGTATTTTTAGGGAAAGGATGTTCTGGGAAGGAAAAGGGTATGACGGGTGGGTAGAGGAATCTGGGGGTCGATGTGGCCAGAAGTGACAGACGTGTACGAATTCATCCCTCCCACTGCGTTACAGGGCGATGGATCGAGAGAGTCCGGCTGGAGAGATAAAAAGGTGACCATGAACCAGTTTCTCCCGATCCGGCCTGTCACACAGTAGGTGGGCAAACGCATGTGCCGCCAAGACTTAGACAAACCTCACCCGTGAAGCCAGGCACCCCTGTTAAGTCACCAAACGTAGCGAACCACAGGGGTGTCCTATGGTAGGGGTGTTGGTTATCCAATAAATGGTTCCCGGGGCGGCGGTACCCATACCCGCCTCCCAAATTGATAAAGCGTGATATTAGCGTGCCGTGTCACCACGAATGTAGATAATATTAACTATGTATAAAAATCGCTTGATAACGGAGTCTAGAAACGGTTGATTTACATGCAAAAAGGTTTTTTTTTTTTTGTGAATTATTTCATAAAAAAAAAGAAATAAAGGTTAATCAAGGGAAACTGTCACCGATAAACCTTCGCATAAAATTATATATTTTTAATGTTGTTTCTTGCAAGCGTTCGGGCATTACAATTTTAATAAAAATATATTTTTAGTGGTTTACGCTAATATTTTTCATAAAGTAATCAAGAATTATATTTTAATTCTACTCAAGCGAAACGATAGAAAAAGGTTTAATTTATCTAAAACATATTTTTTTATATTCATAATGCAAACCAATTCGTAGTACAGATTAATCGAAAATAGTAATTTAGCAATGAGCTTCGCCCTCTTTCAACGAACTCAAGTATCCACAAACTTCATGCAAACGGGCAGCACAACGCACTTATGCCACTCCCAACTTGCAAGTAAAAGTTAATAAATACTTGAACAATAACAGGAGTACTTTATGTTTTCCTTTTGAATGCTTCATTATTTATGTTTGGCGTAAATGTGAATGGTAGAAGATGTCGGGGACGCCCGAGGAAAACAACGCACGATCAAGTGAATCGGATACTGCAGTCTGGCCGTGTTAAGTCAGAATAATAGAAGAATATGTATGAGACGATGTGTGAATGTGAATGAGGCAAGGAGTGTGTGCCAAGACCGAGTTGTTTGGCGATCGGTCCTCTCTGCATACCCCTGCGGAAACGGCGTGATGGTTAGTTAGTTATTTTTTTGTTATTATTTATTTTCATGCTTTGTGCGGCTAATCGATATTAAGTTATTATAGAAATATTATTTAGGCAGTGTTGCCGTGTTTTTACCATAGTTTTTACCATGTTTTCGTGGTTTTGAGTTATTTCCTATCTCCATGTTTTCAAAAAACCATGTCGAAAACGACAACGGTCAACAAAAGTGTGTACTTTTATGTGGGATACGTATTTAGCATGGGTCGCATGGGGAAGTCCTAAAATCATGAATGTAGTTCTTGAACTTCAGCGCGGATTCACAATGTCTCTATTCTCTATAACTAATTTAACTTTGTCAATAAGTAATATTCATAATTTAATATACATACCATGTAGATATTTTAATTAGGTACTTACACTAGCTACGGTAAAATGTAGAAAACAATTTAACAAAGGTGTTTGGGATTTTTTTCTCCCCCATCTCCTGACAGTCTGAAAAAACTTCTTTTTAAAAAAAATATTTATATTTTAATAAGTAGGTACTACAAATTAAACTGGATAACTAAAAAAAACATTTTTAAAGTTAAAACTCCTTCATAAAAAAATGAGAGTGTGCAATTCAGATTATTAGTTTATATTACAGCTTATATTGTATTTTTATATCTTTTTTTTACAATTTTCAAGGATATAATTTTGTTAACTTCTTACGGGTACAGGACCCTTACTTTTTAATTATAGTTTTAATTACTTATGTGGAAATCTGTTATTGGAAATTATGTGTGTTGTTAATGTTATTATTATAAGTGTAAAACATCTGTTGATTTTCCCCAATAAATAAAAATAAAATAAATAAAATTAACATGCAGTAGAAGAAAC
Source organism: Limnephilus rhombicus (assembly GCA_929108145.2). Classification (NCBI taxonomy): domain Eukaryota; kingdom Metazoa; phylum Arthropoda; class Insecta; order Trichoptera; family Limnephilidae; genus Limnephilus; species Limnephilus rhombicus. The sequence goes on from OV815296.1 coordinate 9,108,618, forward strand.
ATGGTTTTTGAATCCCTGAAACTTGTTTTTTAATCCCTGAAACTTATTTTTTAATCCCTGAAACATGGTTTTTTAATCCCTGAAACATGGTTTTTAGAACCTGAAACATGGTTTTTTAACCCCTGAAACATGGTTTTTTAATCCCTGAAACATGGTTTTTTAATCCCTGAAACAGGGTTTTTTAGTCCCTGAAACATGGTTTTTAATCCCTGAAACGGGGTTTTTAATCCCTGAAACATGGTTTTTCAATCCCTGGAACATGTTTTTCTAATACCTGAAACATAGTTTTTTAATCCCTGAATTTAATCCCGGAAACTTGTTTTATAATCCCTGAAACATGTTTTTTTATTCCTGAAACATGATTTTTTTTATCCCTGAAACATGTTTTTTTAATCCCTGAAACATGATTTTTTTAGTTTTGGGACATGGCAGCACTGGTTATATGTGATAAATTTAAACACCTCGGAAATAATTAGCATTCTGCACTCATAAAACTGAGTCATTGAAATTCCAATCGCATCGCGACATCAAATATTTACACTTTCATTGAACTCCTATTGAAAACATGATAAAGTGGCTATCTACTTACCTACTCGATCTATACGACACTGCTCATAGCTGATAGGGGCTGCCGCTGGAAACCTCATTGGCGTCTCGAGGAATTAATAATTTTAAAAATTCATTGTATATCCTGATATCTTGGTCGAAAATTTTAAAGAAAGAAATTTATTTGATGAATATTCTAGACGATATGAAGGCATTTTTGATGAAAAATGTGTGGTCAAATGATTTTTTTCGAAAATATCGATATTTGTGGAGCGTGTAACTCAAAAATATCTGGGATTTCGAAAATTATGTACAGAATAAAAGTTGTAAATAATTTTATGAGCTTTTACTTATTCCCAAAAAACCTCTTCGAAGCACCGTTTTTGAGGTATAAGCGGAAACCCGAAAATTGGGACCTTCCCCCCTCCCTCCCCCCCTAGCTCACCACCTAGACGTCAGGACTTTTAGCATGTTCACACCCTAAGCATCCTTGACAAGTTTTTGAAGGATTCGCCTAGGTTCCTGCTCACGCACTCTACACCTCCTTCATTGACTGGACTATACATACAGTGTTATTGTTCAATGTGGAAAACTAAATTCTTTAGAAAATTATCGTAAAATATTTAATTATTTGTTTTAAATTTAGCAAAATAAAATAATGCACTCTTCTTGGCGATGTTTTTTCGTGAATAAATCAAAAATGGAGGCTGGTATTAAACGGGAATTTAAACCTTATCGCCATCTTCATAAGGAGTGTTATTGGTAGCGAGATGATTTTACATAACTGTGGTTGTGTTTTAAATAATGATCATCTAGTCCAGCGTTTCTTAACCTTTTTCAGCCACGGACCCCTAGGAAATCAAGGTCACTTTTCAAGGACCCCCAATAAAAAAATAAAAATTTCGAATCATTTTTGAAGTGAAAACTTCTTCAGCACCGTTGCGATTTGAAACTCGATGAAACGAAAAATAGCGACACTAAAAAGAGACAAACACATACATCCATAGTATTTAGCCTGTGAGAGAATGTAGTATAATCGGTCTCCTCTTTGTGCGGTGCTTCGTAGCCTCCCCACACATGTCTACTTTAATTTTCCGATGGTTTCACTTGTACCGCATGTGACTTGCACACTATTTTTTTAGTAAGTAGGTACTACAAATACAATTTTTATTTATTTATAAAAAACGATAAAAATTAACGTACAACAACTACACCAATATTAACGGTTAATTATTGCGAAAGTTGGTGTTTTTTGCAACTAAATTAGTGATATTTGGGTTAATGTTACTACTAAGTTATAATCTCAAGTCGGGTTCCACTTGTAATCTGCTTCTGTATTTGTTTTTAGTATAATATACAAGAGCAGAGAATACTTTTTCACAGAGGTATGTGGATGAAAAAAGCAGTAAATGTGTCCGTATTTCTTCCGATATTTCCTTATAATCTTTCTTTACATTCACCCAAAAACTTGATAAAGAGGCTTCTTTGAAATTTCGTTTCAAAACTGAATCACAAGATTTTCTATTAAATGGTTTTCCTGTGCCGTTGTCAAGCCAGTAATATCAGTAACATAACATCTGTGTTGAAAGTGTCTAATATGCAATATTTTTGTCGGGTACTGGAACATAATCCGAATCGAAGACGCGTAGCTATTACAAGACTTTTGATAGCGTTTATTTATTATTGTTAAATGGTCCAAAGATGAGACTGCGGACCCCCATACATGTATTCGCGGACCCCCAGGGGTCCGCGGACCACAGGTTAAGAAACACTGATCTACCCTAATATACCCACGGTTGCGGTCGGCCGTGGGATTTTCAGGTAAAATCCGTAAAAAGGGTGAGTTTCAGACCAGGTAACGGGGCGTTCTCACCTGATCTATGCATTCTTTTAAAAAAAGTATTTATTCTTAGTACATTTACATTACAAAGGTATCATATTATATTGTAGACATGGGCAGATTTATTCCCAGAAGTGAATCGATTCAGTCTGATTCTCCTGGCCTTTTGAATTGATTCCTTCTATTCATTCCTTATTCAATTAATTCCAAAAAAAAAAAAATAAAAAATAAAAAAAATAAAATAAAAAAAAATAAAAAAAAAAAATAAATAAAAAAAAAAAATAAATAAATAAATAAAAAAAAAAAAAATAAATAAATAAATAAATAAAATAAAATAAAAAATAAAATATGTACTCTCCAATTCAGAAAACAAAGAAGACATGGAGAGGTTACGAAGCACCGCACTAAGAGGAGACCGATTAGACTAAATCCTATAAATGTAGGTGTTTGCCTTTTTTTTACATGAGCTCCACACAGGAGGCCCTACGGAAAATAAATTCCCTCAGGACCTATGTCATCTTTGGGGGTGCTGTGTGGAGGGTTTTTTTTAAGGAAAGGAAGGAGAGGAGAGTTATGGGAAGGAAAAGGGTTTAAGGGGTGGGTAGGTATCTGGGGTTTAGTGTGTCCTGGTTATCCACCTCCAAGACCTAGACAAACCACACCCCATGAACCCGGGCACCCCTGCTAAATCACCAAACGTGGCGAACCACTTGGAGTGACCTATGGCAGAGGTGTTGGTTATCCAATAAAGGTTCCCGGGGCGGCGGTACCCATTCCCGCCTCCCAAATTGCCTCTTTTTAATGTCGTTATTTTTCGTTTCATCGAGTTTCAAAACACAACGGTGCTAAAGAAGTTTTCACTACGCAAAGCACTGTTCCTAGGGTGAATATGCCTATTTCAGATACGTTGGCTAAATAAGGAGGTAGCGCAACACGGCATGACACCCTAAAAACAAATAACGAAAATTGCCTATTTCACTTCAAATTAATATTACGAATTATGTCGTTCTGAAAAATTGTGCTACGGGGTTAATGCAATATTAAAATACTATATTTGTTAAAACAAAAAAAAATTGACAAGAAAAATGTATTTACATTAGAATATCAATAAAATCTTAAAATTAAACAGTGTTTTGTTTCACCCCTAAAGTTTTACCAATTTTATTTTATTTATTAAATTAAAATTATTCCATTTCACGTGATCTAATATAAACAAACATTTTATCATTATTATTAAGCATTATTTTATGACAGCTGACCACAGCCGATTGCCGAAGTTGGGCGTCTCAAAGTAGGTAGGTATTTGTATTCCAATAGCTTTGTCGGAAGTTTTCAACCAACTATGTAATGAAATTGACGGCTTGGCCAACGGAGAGGAATGAGTGAACCCGCACGGTCAGTTTCGCGGCGAGCATTGAGGAATGAATTAGTTACTTTTGACTAGTGTCTTGCCTCTTGCCTGGCAGTGAGTTGATTACTCGCGAGCTACGGACCTAGCAGGACCTGGGTTTGGTCCTGTTGGGTGTTGGGATCTGAGATTGACGCGATCACAGAGACGATGACGTCACAACTGAATTGAGATTTAATTCCTGAACTAGTGAAAAAGACTTCGCGCCCCGGACAAACTTGTTAGCGACAGACTATAAACCAGAGACTATTTACGCGGGACGGGTTCGATCGGCGCGGCGGGACTATGACTGGATCATATACTGAATAGAAGCAATGTACCTATTAATTCCTGCGTTGTGAAAGAGACAGATTCGAAACTAGTGACTCGACCGATTCGCTTTCGTATTTCGCTTGGGCTGACCACGATGAAGTTGATACCTACGGGTATTTTACGAATGGCGCGCGGGAAAGGGATACTTTACGTGTTTTGCACTATTATTTAAATATTATTCTATGGGCGCGCCGCCCATAGATTAATATTTAAATATTTACGAATCATTATAATATTTAAATAGTTTACGGTAGGTACACATCATTCATTGAAATAATTTAACATTAAAATAAATGGAAAAAAATTAATGGTGCCGTTAAAAATCGTAGGATGCAAGGCCAAAGATGAGGAATGAAGACTCAATTCCTTTTGAAATTGAGAATCAGATCGAGTGTGTCACAAGATTGAATTTATTCATTCAATTCAGTCATTCAATTTTGCCCACGTCTATTATATTGTCCTCCACACTAGGAGTTCAGCTGTGTTGTATATTTTTCAAGTGTAAATTATAAATTATAAATTGTGAATTGTAAAACAAAATAGTGTTCATAGTATAAAAAAGAGAAACAATAAAAATCAAAACATAAAATCGACTCCAATTCGATAAAATTATAAATTAAAAGTTAAAGAGGTTTGAGAATTTCTTTGGGAATCTATGGTAAATTTATAGAATGAAAGTTGAAGTCAATTCAATTTTGGGTTTTTTATAGATTCTATGAATCACGAGTGATCCCGGCAACTGACAATAATTCTTCCATTCATTCTCTAATTTCCCATTTTGAAAAAAAGACAGGAGTTAAAACATAAGTTAAATTATATATAGGAGTTAAAACACTAAACTTTAGTGCTGCCATCTAACATAAACCTGGTATAAAAATGGAAACGTTCGTACCAGTTACCAAGGGCGTATGTAAATAAGGGGGCAGGGTGGGTTAGGGGGTTCAAACTCCCCCCATCGGCCTCAATATTACGTAGGAATAAGCGAATGTTACTCGTAGATTACATTCCTGGAGCGAACCTCCTTAGGTTCGAACCCCATTTATGTTATCCCCCCTATTTGAATGCAATAATATAATGAGGTAATAATAATAATAATGTGGTCATATGCCTGCAAATAAACAAAATTATTCAAACATAATTAATTTTAAACTTGTTTTGTATGGAAATTGGCCTTCATTTGCTCTACTAATAATTTTTTACATTCAAATTTAAAAAAAAATCAATTTTCTAATTCATCCTGCTCATTACCTCTACAAGTAGAGACATTAATCTATTTATTTACCTATTGTTACAAGCATAAATCAACATTGTGCTATCTACTTAACTGGGAAACCACTTAAGAACGTTTGCACAACCCGTTTCATACAAATCTTAATTTTGGATTTGCGATCAAAATACCCAACCAAACTAAAAAATTATTTTTGTAATCAAAAGGTATATTAAATATCTAGTACGGATGTGAGCTACTTTATTTATTTTTACTTTAAATTACAAGATATAGGCCATTAATTTTTTTAATGCTTCATGGTTTTAGAGGCAACTTGGGCAATTATTTATGAGTAAATATAACACATTTGAAAAAATAATTTTAATATATTTATTATAAAAATATGATAAAATATAAAATTAATAAAAAAATCATTTTGATAGGAACATATTTAAATCACAAATTACCTATTTAGGTCGGCACAAAAATTTGTCTTTTATATATTGAAATTACTACCCAAAATAAAGCGTTTTAACGATGTTTTATTTTATTTTTCATCGTATATTTAAACTTAATACTAATTCAAATTAATAAAATACTTACTTTTTATCACTTTTATTGTTTACAAAAACCAACATGTTTCGTGAGCAACGCTCATTTCTTCCGGGTTTTTATTGATACTAATTATAAATAATAGACAAAGACAGTGGTGTCAATTGAAAAAGAATGGACATAGACAATGGTATCAATGGGAACATGAGAGTGGGTAGAGGAGAGAGGGGCAATGGGGGACAATTTACAAAGGGAACAGGTTTATATTGGGTCATTGAAGAACAATTTTTGGTTATTAATAATATTCAAATTCGCATTAACGCTCTTTCGGGTTTCTAATATTATAATATTGGGTCATTTAAGGACAATTTTTTTCGGATTTCTAAAATTTCTAGTTTATCTAACTGAATGCCATTGACATTACAATGTATTAATTCTATTCCACTATTGAAGTTAAAGGTGTGACTGGTTTCCACCGAATGGTTGGCAAACTCTGAGAAACTATTATTGTTTAAAGATTTCATATGTTCTTTAATCCTAATTTCGAAGTTTCTCGAAGTTTTACCTATATAAAAGAAACCACAATCGTTACACTTCCATTTATAGATTCCAGATTTTTTCATTTTTGAATCTCTACCTTTATTATTTACAATGTAATTTTTAAGTTTGTTATTTTCATAAAATACAGGAATAATTTCATTTGGTACATTCTTTGTCAAGGAATTAGAAATTTTATTAATAAAATACATCATTTTCCTCCATTTTTTCTCTTCCTGATCCTTTTGTATACAGGATAGATATATGATTTAAGGAATTTATTCTTGTATTTTTTTATTAAGAATGTTTTCAATTAAATTGGTGTCATAGCCATTATTGATAGCAATTTGTTTAATAATATTGAGTTCTATTGAAAAATTATTGGGAGATAGGGTACATTAACTAATCTATGAATCATAGAATGGAAAGCTGACATTTTTGGAGAAATTGGATGATTTGAAGTGTTGTGGATTACAATGTCTGTGTGTGTAACTTTACAAAAATGTTAAATTCAAATTTATTATTAATTATTGAAATATTTAAATCAAAAAGTTTATACTCGAATTTTGCCCAATCTCTACAGTGAATTTTATGTTTTTATGTAGTTTGTTTAAGAAATTAAGAAAAATATTAAGTTGTCTCAATGTACCTGTCCAAAAACAGAACACATCATCCACATATCTCTTCCAACAATGTACTATTTTAGTAATAATGCACAGCTGTTAAAGCGTTGCTCACGAAACATGTTGGTTTTTGTAAACAATAAGTGGTAAAAACTAAGTATTTTATTAATTTGAATCAAAATGGGGCCACAAAATAAGTTTGCTGTGTTAGAAGAAGTTAATACAAATTATTTAAATATTTTTCATTTCCTTACAAATAATTGCACAATTTCCCTCTAAAATCATGAAATGTTAAATCTTTAATGGCCTAAATCTTATAATTTAAAGTAAAAATAAATAAAGTTGCTCATATCCGTACTAGATATTTGATATACCTTCCGATTAAATTTTTTTTTTTTCAGTTTTATTTGGTATTTTAATCTCAAATCCAAAATTGAGATTTGTATGAAACGGGCCGAAACGGGCCGCACAAACGTTACACTTAAAGAATTCCTTGTTCTACAAAAACATTGTACTCAAAGACATATGAATATATATAGACCTGCCCTAAGTGATAAAAGCGTATTATTTCCTCCTCCCCATACCGGTTCCATGGAACCGGCTGGGCTTACGAGAGCCTCGCTTCAATCTAAAAATGTGACGTCATCATTCTTGTCCGGACCAGCGTTGAGCTCTGATCATACATTTTACGAAATAACACGGCAAAAATGTTAGCTTGTGCTATACATTATACCCTAAAATTTGTCGATAATAACGAACGTGGGCGGTTCTCCAGTGTGCTCGTCGCTGGTTACAGGAGTAAGTAAATTATGAAACATTTTTAAAACGCAACAAAATATTCGTCTGAGAAAAGTGGCGAACTTTACTTTGCCGTAGTTGGACTGAATGGACTGGAATATGTTAATAACGTGGCGAGAAATTCGCGCTCCCATGTAAAAAGGTCTATTCATTTAAAGGCAGATTTTGATTTAAAGAACTAAATGGTGATATTATAATGCGAGATGCCTATATACTGTCAGATTGATTTTTTAACTAATCACAGTCATCTTTCCCCTCTTCGTCCCCCCATAGTTTGGTTTTACCCCTCATCTGTATCTTCTCGTCATTAAATTTGGATGTCTATGATTGTACTTAACAAAACCATATATTTAACAAGTAACAATTGTGACATTTACATAATTATATAAACATATTTCGACTATCATAATACGGGCTTGTGTCTAGTGTAGTACCTAGTCGAAAAACCTGTAAAAATTGTATAAAAAATTATGTTATGAGTAAAGAAAAAACAAAACAAAAAAGATTTTTTTTAAATTATGAGAAACCCCTTTTCACAAAATGTTGTGACACCACTGCGTTTAGGTCGCGAACAAAAAATAAGTTGACACCTTCCAACGCATCACCAATAAACGTTGACTTAATTTTAGGCACAGAAGGTTGTTAATAGGTGTCTAATAAAAATTGTTCGATCGTTATCAGAGGGGATTAAGTGTAAAACGGTTCCAATATGCGGGACAGATCGAAATAAGATCTGATATAAAAGCTGGAATTTTCAGAGTATAATGCAGAAGCGTGCAATCAACGATTGCAAGCATACTCCAAAGGAAAAACTTCAAAAAAATTAATATACCTTCATACTTACTTCATTCGCATCCGACTGTTTTGAAACAAGTAGGTACAAAGAAATTACGATATTTTTTAACATATTTTTGAAGTGACAAGTTGTGATTTGAAAATCGATGAAACGGAAAATAGCGACGCTAAAAAGAGACAAGCACATACCTACATCTATAGGATTTAGACTGAAAGAGAATGAGATAGTATAATCAGTCTCCTCTTTGTGCGGTGCTTCGTAGCATCCCCACTCTTATTTACTTCAGTTTTCTGAATGTTTCACTTCCACCGCGTGTGAATTGCATAGGTACTCTGTTTTTTTTTACTTGGATACTGTAGTAAGAATACGTTTTTTTTTCATTTGAAATGCACTAACGCAACAAACATTCAATTTGGGGAACGGGTATAGATACCGCCACCCCGGCCGCGAACAATTTATTGGATAACCAACACTCCTGCCATAGGTCATCTAAAGTGGTTCGCTACGTTTGGTGACTTAGCAGTTTTCCCGGGTTCTTTGGGTGAGTGTATACAGCGGATACGCTTATATGACGGGCCGAATCGGGGGAGGTAGGTTTAAGGAGACCCTTGACCACTCCAGCTACTCTCTCTCGGCCCATCGCGTTGGAGGGATGGATTCATACGTCCGTCACTGCTGATCACACTAACCCCAGTGTATACTGTGATCATGATACCCATCTCTCATATCTTTTCTGTCCTAGAACTTTCACTCCTTCCTTTCCTCCCCCAGCATCTCCTAAGATGACAGGCCTTGTGGGAAATTATTTTCCTCAGGGCTTCCTGTGCGAAGCTAACGTTAAAAATAACCTTCCAGTTCCTGATATCCTTCCCCTCCCCTCTCCCTTCTGTCTCTCAGTGTAATCCATTTGGGGGTGCCGCAGTTGGGCAGTTGGGACTCTTATTTTTAAAATAGTTATCATGATAAATTTATTTCAATGCAAGGTACATTGTGAGTAGAAAATAGCTGCGTCGATTTCTTGATGAATCTGAGCAAATTTCTTGATCCAATTTTATAATTCATGTATCTGGCCAGTGTAACATCCAATATCCAACAAATTAACGGGTTTCCAAAAAAAAATCAATGCATTGTATTCACGTTAACTTTTTTTTAACTCTCGACAGGCCAAGATGCCAAACATAACGGCAGCAACCAAGTGGGTCGGCCGATGACCCCATGAAATTTTTTTTATGGGCGTTTTAACCATGCAGCTCCTTTTTTTTATTTGTCCGTTTATTGGGCTGGGAATATTACCTAAATTTGACAAAATATTTTTTCCTGCGATCAACGATTTTTTAAAACAATTTTTAAACGGCACATTATGTATTAATCCTTTGCGCAGGAATACTTAAAATACTAAAAATATATTTCATGTATTTAAATAGATATAAGGACAGTAATTTTGGGGTCAACATTCGGCTCCAGTTGGCTGCGGAACAGTTAACCATGCCAAATTTTATACATTTACATTATTTTTATGAAAACATTTAACAGCAACTTTCTAAGAAGGTAATAATTAAGTATCGCTGTAGTGAACGACCCCCATTCAAATCGAAATGTTTAGAATTACGCAAATTTCCTCTTTCCCATCTCCTTCCCTTTCCACTTCCTTCAGTCATGCAGTTGGACCTGATATTGTTACTCTGAGGACCTGATTCACATAAATAAATGATTCCAAAGTTTTTTTTTTTTAAGTGTTGTTCAATTGGTTTCCGGAATTCAGTTTTTGCAACAAATGCCACTAGACATTTACCTACTATGTTGTGTCAAATTATATCTTTGTTTCAGCCATGCCACAATCCTGCTTTTGTCTCTGCCTGCTGGTGCTAGCAGCGGGGGCCGTGGGGGGCTCGCGCCCCGGGGAGCCCAGCTCGTTCTTCCTCAAGGCGCCCAAGTCCGTACCCCGTGCAGGGCGCTCCGCCCCCGGGGACTTCGAGAGTTTCTTCTTGAAGGCCAGCAAGTCCGTTCCCAGGGTGGGCAGAAGAAATGGAGGCTCGGTGAGTTTACTTACGTTTAACCATTAGAGTCTATTTGTTCGCATTTGGAAACAACTCATATAGGTCTCATAGAAATCGTTGTATCTCCCTTATAATCATCATCATTAAGGGCGCCAGATAGTTTAACATTACGAAAAAGTAATAAAGCAATAATTTAAATGGTACCTAAATCAAAATGTAATCTAATAAATAAATATGAAGAATTATGATTCCGAAGTTCCGCCATTGCGTGGTATTATTCTGTGTCGTGAATATATTTCCCTTGGGCCTGTCTGAATTACAACTCTGATTAATATTTTATTTCATAACAGGTTGATTCTCCAGACAGCCCCTACGAGCAATGGCTGAACAATGAATACTTGGCATCTCTTCCTTCCCAGTCATCACAATTTTATGGTAAGCTCATATTATTATTATACAATATCTTTATCTTCCCTAGAAGTCAGAGAGCATAGACCGCCATAAGTATAAAGAACATTGATTATTATCAATAATTATTTGACTATTATTTATTAACAACTAGCTGACCCGACGAACTTCGTACCGTCTCAGAATCAATAACTGTTGAATTAAATAAAGTTTTTTTATTAAGTTAAAAATTACACAGTGAAGCAATTATGGATGCGCTACTGTCCGTATTTTGTTTTTGTCAGTATCAGAGATGGCGTTGTGTACGGATTTATATTTTTGTGATTTTCTTACTTTTACAATTACATACGGGAATTCGGGAGGTGGATACGGGTGCCGCCGCCCCGGGAACCATTTATTGAATAACCAACACCTCTACCATAGATCACCCCAAGTGGTTCGCTACGTTTGGTGATTTAGCAGGGGTGCCCGGGTTCATAAAGTGACTTATGTCCGGGTCTTGGCAGTTGATGCGCCTGCCCACCTGCTGCGTGGCGGGCCGGATCGAGAGAGACTGGTTGAGGGAGCCTTTTGACCTTTCCAGCCGGACTCTCTCGACCCATTGCCTTGCACAACAGTTGGAGGGATGGATTCATACGTCCGTCGCTCCCGGACACACTGACCCCCAGATTCCTACCCACCCCTCATACCTTTTTCCTTCCCAGTACTTTCTATCCTCCCCATTCCTTAAAAAGATCCTCCATACAGCATCCCCTAAGATGACATAGGTCCTGAGAGAAATTATTTTCCTCAGGGCCTCCTGTGTGGAGCTTATGTAAAAAAATGCGCTTCATTTCAGAGATTTATTATAATTATTGTATTTTTCCTTTTGAGGTGTGCAGACATACGTTCACCATTTTGACTCATTTTCGACTATTGACATTGAGTGTGTAAGAAAGAATGGCAGCATTATATGATTAAAAATAAATGCACAACAATCAACGCATTGACATTTAACGTTTTTGAATTTGGAATTCGTGCACAGTTCAATATTATACCCCTATTTTTTTATAACTATTTATTACGTTAACTTTTGTGATGTTTTAATAGTTATTATCCTATCCGGGGCGGAGACAAATCCAACAAATCAAAGATCATCAAAATCAGCCCAGCCGTTCTCGAGTTATAAATAGTGTAACTAACCCGACTTTGTTTTTAAATAACTTTTCTTTATTAAAGAATTCAATAAACAAATGCAGGTTATCTAATGGGAACTAAACCATTTCTTGAAAGCCAAACGAGTGCCAAAAGTGGGAATGCTGTCCTTGTTCTACCGGTATTACAATGGAAGATGCTCCGAGGAACTAGCGTCATTGATCCCCTCGGCACCGGTGCATAGTCGGGAAACACGCCAAACATGCGCCCAACATTTGTACACAGTTGAGATTAGTCACATGGGTACGGGTCGTTTCTACGAGTCGTTCTTGAGTTCAACAGCTCGGCTATGGAACAATTTGCCGGCCTCTGTGTTTCCTCCCTCCTACAACATGGGTCTCTTCAAGACCCATGTAATATAATATCTACTTACCTAAGCAGGTTCTAGGTTATTGGAGGGGACCCCACCAGTTTCCCAACGCATAAGGAAACATATGGTTTCCTCCTTCGCCGCACACTTCAAGACTCTATTTTTTTATTGAACTAAGCTACATTATGTCCATGCATACGGGGTTAGTAAGCAGTATTCAAGTACTTACATTAATATTATATAATAGAGAAATAGAAGTAGCAGCCCGTGGAATAATTCTTCTGAAATAGGTACCTGACATAAAAATAGAGTTAAAAGTGTTAGTAAAAGAAAAAGAAAATAAGAGCTGTAACCAGTCGAAGAAACCTTCTGAAAATAAAAGAAGTAAGGAGGAAAAAATAATAATATAATAACAATATAATCATACATTTTAAATAATCACTAGAGATGCCACGAATAGTGATTTTGCTGAATACCCAATATTCGGCTAGGCTCTCGGCCGAAGCAACGAATATTTGGCGACACTTAGTACATTTTTGAAGTGCGTGTGGCAACTATGTATAGTCGTTACGTCTGTTTGATCGCGAAAAACTTTACGAAATGGCACAATTTAATAAAAAAATCACAATATTAAATAATAGGGAATATTATGAAATTTGTAGTGAAGACAATAAATATTAAATTTATATGCATTTTTTTTTTCATGATTTGGTATTCGGTATTCGGCCGAATGGTTCACAATATTCAGCCGAATACCGAACAGTAAAAAAGTAGCCGAATAGGCCGAATACCGATTATTCGTGGCATCTCTAGTAATTACTATAATAGCCGAAAGAAAAGAAAATATATAGAAAATAGAAAGAAAAAATAGCCAGAGCAGGTATTCCACAAACCATCGAGCAGTACCAACGAGAATGCGTATGGCTATCTGCTCAACCGCAGACGAAACCCTAAGTCCGCGCCCTTTAGCCAGCTCCTCGATTTTGCCTCTAAGAAATGTATTTGGGATAGAAGGGGAAGTTTTCGAAGGCCCTGAGAAAAAGATGAGCGTCGGGTTGCCGGAGGGGGGGGAGCGGCGTCGAGACCGCGTGGTTACCTTAGGCCTACGCATGTCATGAGGGGAGGCGCGAGCGGATCGCGGGAAGACCGCTCCGGTTCTTCCGGTTCTAAGTTATGGTGATATCTTGTATAAGTGAAACTTTCAATCTATTGTATTTTAGTTTTTGTAATATTATTGCACAATATTTCTAAATATTTAAGCCAATGAAACTAGGGAATCCTCATTTAGGTGATTTGCTAGGCTGAAAGAACGAGAGGAAGGCCGAAAGTTTAATTTATGATAACAGATCTGTTTACTGAATTAATTCAAAAGAGAACTCAGGTTTTACCCTACAGAGCCAGATTGTCTACACTGCTTACCGACTATAAAAATGCCTAGAATATTTCAAATTCCCGACTTGTTCTGCGATAAATTATTATTATTATTATCTTTTCGCAGAGAACTTGGTGAATGGCGACAGCATCTCTTCAAACTATCAAGACAGCGAAATGCGCAATTCTCTGCCAGTAAATCCTGAACTAAACAGTAACTTCTACGAATACCTGGCAATGTTTCCTACACACTTCGACAAGGACAGCCTCGCACATCGGAGGCGGCCATCTTATGATTTCTCACCGCAAAATGGGCGACAAACCGATGGACAAGATGGCGGCCGCCAGCTGCAAGAGAATTTAAATAAGGAACTCGATGAGGCTAGATACCAGACTATTGTTTGAATTGATTTGAACGGACTGTGTTTTCTTATTTGGTTTTATGATGGAACTTTTGTCTATTCTTTAGTTTAGGTATATTAAATATAATGGGATTTATTATGTAGGTGTGTGTGTTTTGTAACATCAACTTTTAATAAATGGTGCTAAAAAGTATAATTTGTTTTTCAATACCTACACAAGAATGGTAAGATCTTACTCGGTCGATGTACGCCACGTAGGCGACACATTTCGATATCAATTACAATTTTACAATCCACACATTTTCTACGGAAATAAATGCCTCAGAACATAAATGCCTCAGAATCACACTGACCACACGTTGCGATGCATGTGTGCAAGGGCGTAGCTAGGATTTTGTTAAGGGGGGGGGGGGTAGGTGTAGACAAAGCAAGAATATACCTAAGGCAAATGCTGCATGGGCGACGGGACAGGTTACGTTAAAAATGAAAAACAAAATAATACCTACTGGTGGTGGCTATTTTCGTCTTAAATTCTCCCCGATTCGGGACATTCCACGGGGAGCCATAGAAAATTACGAAAATATAATTAACACCGTATTCAATATTTTTGTGACAATATTCTTCGTAGTGTCACCTCCCCGTCGGGTGGCACCCCGGGCGGTCTGCCCTCCCCCCCCCCCCCCCCCCACGCTAAGCTACTGGAAATAGGCATTGCTTTTTTTGTTGCGGGAAAGAAAATGTTCGCCTCCTTAAACACTTCAGTAAAATCTAGTTTTTCGAGATCTTTTCTTGTTCTGCCATTTTTTATACCATAGTTCGGCTTCTTGATTATAATTAAGTAAATCGTAGTATGGGCAAAAACTAGATATTAGGGAATCTAAATAAGGAATGACAATCGATCGCTTCCAAAAATCGCATCGAGTCTCAGCGAGGTAATTGGACCGATGTTGTTGGCAAGATATAATGCGTGGAACTTGTATATCAGTTCCAAAGTCAGCTGCAGTTCTAATTTAAATATCTAAAATATTTTGGCTCTCTATGTCTACGTTGCTTCGATGATCATTTATAACAGAAATTATACCTTTAATATGACTCATACATGCGTACATACTGATAGTTTCCGATCGTAAAGCATTGGCAATAGGTTCCAATATGCCTGAGTACTTGGCTATCAGTTGAACACATATAATGAAAACTGATTTAATAACAGCGCAATGTAACTGATAGGCACGTTTTCTTGATGCTTCATTAATCATGATCAACTAAAAAGGTAATAATAAAAATTAAAATGATTCTCATAAACAATAGGCTACCGACGTAAACTTTACGGTTTGTGAGCATTCCTGCACCTTCTAGGGGGGGGCAGCTGCCCCCCCCCCTGCCCGTACCTCGCTACGCCCTTGCATGTGTGGCTAGGGATGCAAGGTTTTTAAATATCGATAATATCGATATGTTTCGATATCGATATATATCAAATTAAGTCGATATTGATATATCGGTCTAGTAGGTCGATATACCGATATTTCTTCTTTTTTTAAAAGCTTATAGAAATTCAATGTAGTTTTAGTTATATGAAACGTTTATCTATTATGTATGTAGGTATGTATTTTGTTATATTTATCTATGTGAGTAATCACAAATTTTAGACTGGTATATAAAATGTTTTTTTTTCATAAATTTATTTTAAAAAAATTATTCCATTATTTTGTACCAACTACCGAACTTAAAAACTTTAAAAACTTCGACAGTCTGCTTCCTTGTAGCCGGTTTCTGCTTTGAGTTATAGTGGCTCCAGACTTTGAAAAAAGACGTTCAGAAGCAATACCTGTTGCCACAATTCGTAGATGACTCATTGCCACTTTAAACAGATTGGGATATACATCTTGCGTCTCTTGCCATGATTCAAGAATGTTTACTTTTAGAGTATTTTCAAGAGCAGAAAAATATAATAATAGCATTTTACCCGATTTTGTGGGTATATTAATTTGGGCGGATTTTTCGATATTTCGATACGATATATTGAGTTTTTCGATATTGATATATCGATATTTTTAGGGGTCGATATATCGATATTTATTATATATCGCTGCGTCCCTATGTGTGGCCCAAAAAAGTTTGCTCGCATGGGCCTTTTTCGAAAAAAAAACTCGTCGGGCCTCTTTCGAGATTTCGAACGCGTGACGTAGCTTGAAGTAAAACACTGCCACTTGTATTGGAGTTAATTCAAATATCTCAATGGAACATGGACTTCAAGCCACGTCACGAATTTTTAACCAATCACCGCTCTACCCCCTCGATGAGCTAACCTTGTTAAACGCATTTTCTATGAATCTTGCATGTGGCCGGTGTGATTCTAAAGTATCTGTTTCAGTCAAAGACGTTAGATGGACGTTAGTGGACGTTAGTCATTTCAGTGCAGTATCTATCTCACCGGCTCCGGTTAGCGGGGAGCAGTTGGGAATCTTAGCAGTATTTATATTTAAGATGAAGCCATAGTAAATAATGCAAAATCATACAAAATCATATGTTTTTGTTTTGAAAATTTGATCGCTTAGAAGTATTGTAGATACTTCAATTAAATACTGCGTGTAGAACATACCTTGGCCCTTAAAAATATCGGTCATTTTTTTATAAGTGTTTTAATAAGTCTATAAAAAAATAAAGTATAAGGTCTAAAAACACACACTTTCAAGTCCAAACTCTCCTATTTATAAACCCCTTTTCGGTTATGGTTTTATTGTATAATGTGGCAAATTCAGTTTATTTTATAATGATCGCAAAAAAAGTTGATATTTACACCCAATCTTCCCAAAATAAAATAAAATATGCATTTTCGCGTTGTTATTTTACAATACGGCCGCTAGTCGACGAATTCGGTTTTTCAAAGTGAACCCTATGGCGTCCACCGAAGAACTACTGTCCAAACCACAGTCGCCAAACCTCAGTCACGCCCCAAACTGAGCGGGAGATGGATGCGTCACTCCGCGTCGCTTGATTTCGTGAAATCAATTTTAAATTTCCGTTTTATTACAATAAACAATGCGTAAAACAGTAATTAATATTTTTTACAGGCCTTTACGAAATCAACCTGTAAAACAAAACTCTCAAATACCTTTTCCAACCTTTCCAAAAGCTTTTTCTCCGATTCCGAATTCCGATTTCGATTTTTTCCTTAACTAGTGGATCTCCTTAAAAAATTAAATCTAGCACAACTGGAGATCGCCAACAAACAAACAACAGTTCACGTCGACTACATAAAGCAGATTATTAAATGATTTCGACAAACTGGCGCCGAAACATCTTTAAAAAAAAAAAACAGAGTACGCAATTCACACGCGGTGGAAGTGAAATCCCCAGAAAACTAAAGAAAGCAAGAATGGGGAGGCTACGAAGCACCGCATAAAGAGGAGAATGATAGACTCCGAAGCACCGCACAGAGAGGAGACCGATTATACTATCTCATTCTCTCGCAGTCTAAATCATGTAGATGTAAGTATGTGTTTGTCTCTTTTTAGTGTCGCTATTTTTCGTTTCACCGAGTTTCAAATCACAACGGTTCTAAAGATGTTTTCACTTCAAAAAGTCGGGGATACCCGAGGAAGACATGGCACGATAAAGTGAATCACCTCTCCCAATAGCAAATGGGTATTTAGAGTTGGGTCTTGAGTATGGGCGTAACCAGGTTTTGATTCAGGGTGGAGCAAAAAATAAAAATCCAGAGTAGACACCGAAAAAAGTAGGCTTCTACAACATATTCATGCTTTGAGCTCTAATACAAAGAATATGAACGGAAGAAGGAAAAACCATCCTTTGAAGTGCTGTAAATTTGAAAACGCTACTCGGTTGACAATCCCAGAGGTCATGCATCGGCCAGCAAAGGTGGGACAAACGCCCCACCTTGCCCCACCGCGCCTGCACCCTCAGTCTTAGGTCATATCAACAGTGCTGATAACAGAAGAGTACGTCCGATATGATGTATGAATATGTGGCTGTCCGTCCTCTGTCTACTCCTGTGGAGAAGAGAAAGGGCGAGTCGATTAGTTTGTTTGTAGGTATAGGTCTCGCAAGTTAAGTTGTCTTTATCACAGATGCAAAACTTTCATACAGCGTGTTTCATTTTAGGCTTTAAACAAAAACTATTAATGATTAATTAATTATTACACAATTGAGAATTCAAAGCCAAAGCGTGTTGAAGTCGGTCGCATAAAACTTATTTTGTTTTACAACATCGTTATTGAAATACTGAAGGTTATCAATTTTATTTTTTTAAACTAAATGTGATAATCTTCAGGATTGAATTCAAATAGGTATTCATAAAAAAAGACGCGTATTGCTAATAATTCTTAGTCATTTATTTAAGAATGCTATAAATAAGAAACTTCCATTGATAATAATGACCCTAATTCACGGAAATTACGGCAATTAGAAACTATACCTAATTGTTTTTCGGAGAATAATTTTATTATTCTGACCAGAAATATTTATTTTACAAAGCATGTTTAATGTTAATTTGATATATTTCCTAGAAGTATAATTTACCCACATTTCCAAAGTTATATTGTTTCCTAGAATATCATGATGTCGTAATAAATATTACACTTGCACACTTTAAAAACTATTTATTATTTCAAATTTAAAAATTAGTAATTATTTCACTTGCGGTATGTAGGTGCACGTATGTTTAAATCAAATTACGAACTGATTGAATAGGACACCCCGTAAGTGCAGCATTAAGGGTTGTCGTAAAAACTTGCCTCTCTTCTAACTAGTCGGGCTTCTCATCTTACTACAATAAGTGGGCGTCGCTTGACGTTCACACAGATAAGACTAAGCATTTTTATTGCTTTCAACTTAAGCTGCTTTACCTGTACCAATTTTTTATTTTATTTATTTGTTTTTATATACATATACATGTAATATAATCATGCGTAATTACATTTTCAGGTTACAATCGGATTAAACTCAAATCATTAAATACTAACATGCAGCATTGATTAGAAACAGGATAAACATATATATATATATATATATATATATATATATATATATATATATATATATATATATATGTGTGTATATAATACATAACATTTACCTGAGTGTAACTACTCGTGTGTAAAGGGAAGAGAAAAAAAATTTTAAATTAAAAAAATTAAAAATTATAACACATACATTATAAAAAATAAAATAATATAAAAAATAAATAATATAAAAAATAAAATAATGTAAAATAAATTGTTGAATAAGTACTGTTAGTTAAAGGTTAATGCGGTTCTAAGTGGCTAAATTATTTAAGATATTATTGTTTAATTTATTGTAGTCAGATTCTAATCTCAGCTCTATTGCTAGTTGATTAAACCACACCACTCCATTGTACATGTAGTAGTGTTGTGCAAAATTGGTATTCATTAATGGCGTACATAAGCGACCCACTGTGTTTTGCCTATTGCTCTCAACGCGCACCATGGCGTGGTGCGACTTCTTAGAATAGTCTTTGTGTATTTGAAGGAGCGTATTTTTTATATATGTATTTTTTAGAGGTGGGACTTGAAAGTCTTGGAAAAGTTGAGAGGTTGAATAATCTGATGGTTTCTTAGTAATAATTTTGATTATCAATCTTTGAGTAATTTCCAACGGCAAAATTGAGGTTTTGTAAGCTTCTCCCCATGCAATATATGGAACATTCTAATACCCGTATTATTATTATTCCTATGTTCAGGGCCGGCCCCGGGCGGGCGCAATAGGAGCAGTCCGCTCCGAGCGCCGAATTGACATTGCGCTGATAATATCTGATACCGAACAATCAATAAATTTAACCTCAATTTGGTAGGCGGGTAGGTATTGGTATGGGTACCGCCCGCCGCGCCGCCCGGGGACCCATTTATTAGAAAAACAACACCACTGCCGTAGGTCACCCCAAGTGGTTCGCTACGTTTGGTGGCTTAGCAGGGGTGCTCGGGTTCATGGTGCGAGGTTTGTCTGGGTCTTGGCGGCGCCGGATCTGGAGAGGCTGGTTGAGGGAGACCTTTTGAACTCTCCAGCCGGACTCTCTCGACCCATCGCCTTGCACCGCAGCGGGAAGCGATGGATTCATACGTCCGCCATTCCTAGAAACATTGACCTCTAGATTCCTACCCACCCTGTGGCGTAGCTAGCATGGGTGGCACCCGGGGTGGATAAGGTGCCACCCCCCCCCCCCCCCCCCCAACAAAATAACTATCCAATCCACTTACCTTGTTTTTTTTAACACTAATACAAACAGAATAACAACTTTTTCAACAACCAGAGCAATAATAAGAGCTAGGAACGAAAATATTAATAACAGATCCTCTTCATTGTGTAAAATATTTTTGTGAGAATATTCTTCGTAATTTTTTTCCACGGTCGGGTGTCACCCCTCAGCGGGTGGCACCCGTGGCGGACCGCCCCCACTCCCCCCCCCCTCCCCCCAGCTACGCCACTGGTCACGCCATAAATAACATCTGTGTACGTGAACTTTTAAACAACACACGCAACGCGCCACAAATAACACCTGTATACGTGAAATTTTAAGGGTATAAGTACAACGAATTTGTGAATTTGAAGTATCTCTCCGGATATGGAAAGATTGACGGACGGTAATCTTCAGTTGTATCAAGCGGCTATATATAACGTATGACGTCATTGCCCGTCCCGGTTACTTTGTCCCGGTGACTATCACTGAATGACAGTGGATCCGAGGAACGGGCTATTTTTGGAACCAGATCCTGTTGGATTTATAAAATGGTCACCAACACTAACTGGGCGAAGCCGAACCAGAAGTCGCCCGCAGGGCCTAGCATCAAGGGGCGGGTTTTTAACGGCTAGGGAACGTACCCGTACTACGTGACCAACTTTTTTCGATTTTTAACCCCCCCCCCCCCCCCTGAACAGGTCACATAGTATGGGTACGTTCCCCTAGTATTATTTATTCTACTAGAAAAAAAGGAAAACTTTGTTGTTAAGCTCATCCACAAAATATTATGTTTTCCATATATTTTTAATCTAATTGTTTTTCCGTCAACATTCGGAATCTATGCATGATTTATTATCTCAATCTTGCTTTTACCCATGTTTACCAATCGAACTCCGCACTCCGCCACTTCCCTACCATGTAGAATGCCAAATAGTATGTGTGTGAAATTAATAATATTGCATAAATGATAAATATCTCAGTGCCATCATATTATGATTCATCCTTATTTAAAAATAAGCCACTCAGATACTGTATATATTATTAACAGGCAGATTACGTATTGAAATGATTAAAAATTACAATACTTTTACATCAGCAGATATCCCGGTTTAAAAATAGTCTTGATTTTGACTTTTTTTAATCTGGTGTTGCCAGTTGAGGAAACGTTTGTTCTGGGTACCTACTTAACGAGATAATATCTTGTGAGAGGAGATTGGAAACCTTGAATGGGAACAAATTATATTAAATCTTCAATTTTTTTGTGAGAAAAACTCTCTTTTTATAGCTTTTGAAGGTTATTCCCTATTCAATTATATATTACATTTAATTTATTTTTATTTTTTTACCTTTTTTAAATCTTGCAACCTAACAAGAATTAAAGTGATGGGATAAATAAAATCTATATATACGAAACTTTTTGGTGTTACAAAGAAAGATACTTTTTTTAAGACTGCTGTAACTTAGTTTAGGTTTGAGGCATAAAATTATCATACTTTTGAATGTAGCTATAACTTTGTGGTTATCCATTATAGATAAATGAAACAATTTAACTTTGTTTGAACCACTTTTATATTTGAGTAAATCCGAATAGTATACATTTGCCCTGAAGAAGGAACGTTCGTTCGGAAACCGGTCGGATTTACTCAAATATAAAAGTGGTTCAAACAAAGTTAAATTGTTTAATTTATTTATAAAATTATCAGTTTAGAATACTGTGGCGAATACGTATGCACTAAAACTGCTAAAGCAATAAGAAATAAAGAATTTGAATAATGGAATTCATTATTTTATCCTCTCCGAAGTTTTTAAACACTTCTTAGTTTTTGAAAAAGAAGATAACACTAATAATCTAAACTAAAATATGAAAGAGAACAAGACACAGAAAAATAGAAAAAGATAACGGTCACAACTGGGACATGAACCCAGAACCTCTCTATGGAAAAAATAGTCGAAGATAATATGGTTAATTCTAAAATTTGAAAATATGAGATTGACAATTATAATGGTTTGATGGAAGGTGGCAGTGGCTGAATTGGTAAAATCGCACGTCCCGGTTAGACGAGAGGTTCTGGGTTCGTTGCCCAGTTGCGACCAATTATCTTTTTCTTTTTTTCTGTGTCTTGTTCTCTTTCATATTTTATTTTATTTAGTTTAGATTATTAGTGATATCTTCTTCTACGATGATAATATACCTATTACACTGATGGTAATAACCTTCACAAGTTATAAAAACAGCTGTTCTTATAAAAATAATGACTTCTTAGTCACCTCAGGGCATCCGTGGGTTATTTAAGACATATTTGTAATAATATATACAAATAAGTCACGTATGAATCTGCTAATATTAAAAATATAAGTATATTCAAATGAAGTGTTTTCCTTCTAGAATTCGCCATTCATAATGGTTTGACTCGTGTTTATAATGTTGTTCTTCTTTGTAAGTTTAACCACCGCTTTTAGATCAGAATATATGAATTTTTGCAATATACGAATTTGACAGACCAATGTACACATCATTTTTATCATTGGACATTAAAAAAAGTTTGGTTATCACACATCCGATGTTGGCAGAAAAATATTCAAAGGAAATTACTGAAAAAGGTGATTATCTTTTAGCATCTGGCAACCCGTGGCAACCTTAATAATTTTATACGGAAAATTTATGATATCCAGTGTTGCCAACTTAACGGATTTCCCGTCATATCTGGCGGATTGGAGTGTCCCGAAACGGGAAAATTTTGTGAATAACGGAATTTACAGTATGACGGATTTTCTGGCGGATTCGAAAAAAGTGATAAATTACTTACTTTTATAGGCGAAAATAGCCTATATTTAAGGATTTCTGAAGAAATTTTCATCCCCGAAATTCCCTAACAACCCCCCCTCCCCCAGGATGGACGAAAATTTGTGTATCTGACGGAATTCTGACCGTTGATCCGTCACGATTTAGCGGGAACGGAGATTTCGAGTTGGCAACACTGATGATATCATCGCGGCGCAATAAATAATCACATCTTGGATCTGAAAACAGTCAAAATGAATTTGCAGTGATTCACACACTTTATTCAGGACACTTGTGATAAGAGTACAGCGTAGATGCCGTAGATGAATGAACTATGAACGAAATCATGAATTATTTGCGTTAAAAATATTTGTAGTTCGCTCCACCACGTATGGCACATACTGATATCCAAAAGAAAATTAATTTTGACCAATAAACTTTATTATATATTATTGCATTCTAAAAATAAATTTATGATTTTTTAAATATTTATATCAACACTAAAAAATATTTACCTAACAAATAATGCATATTTAGAAAAAAAGTTGTTATTTTGAATGGCAACGTGTCCGCGCGGGAAGCAGCGCGCAGCGTGCTGGTTGGAAGTTGGTCATGGTCGCTCGCCAAACGGAAAGCCGCCATGATGGCTTTCTGTGAGGCACGCTCGACATGTAAAGTTTCAATGTTGTTTTTCCATAATTGTGACTGAGTGTGTGCAAATTTCAACCATGGGAACGAACTAGAGAATACCCAGTTTATTTTTGGGTCCTTTAGGACCTCTCGAAGGACCTACAAAGTGTTTTTTCAGTGCGTTTTTGTTTCGACGTTAGCGTGTTTTGTTCTGTCAACAAAAATGTCGAAGCTCTCGTTCAGGGCGAGGGCCCTCGATGCGTCGAAACCGATGCCCGTATACCTCGCCGAGGAGCTTCCAGACCTCCCTGATTACTCGGCAATTAATAGGGCTGTGCCCCAGATGCCATCAGGGATGGAAAAAGAGGAAGAATGCGTGAGTATAACATGTTTTAAGCTGGAAATTAAAAAATAGCATCCGCCATTCGATCCGCCATGATGATTTTTGATAGTTTACTTTAGTTTCCGCCAGGGGAGCTGCATGTTTTTACCACGTTATTTTAGCGAAATACTTGATTTTATAGTAATTTCAAACGATAAATGCGCATATAATCCACGAATAAAATACGTTTGTACTTCGCAAATTGTTTACCGGCCAAGGCTACTTGAGATAATAACAACTGTCAAAAAGTAGCAAAACATGATGGCGTTTTTCGCGGGTCTGTTGTCAAACATTGTTTATTTATATTTACAAATAAATTTGCTTGCACGAGCGCGTTATTTTAATATTTATTGACTTTCAAACGGGTCAAACTAATTACAAGTATAAACAGCGCATTACAGTACACGTTCCCAGCTCGTACAGCAGATGATACATTTTCAATATAAATATGACAGGTCGGCAAACACGCTTACATTCGTTCACGTCTTTCGTTATCGTAAGCTAATTAAACTGAATATTATAGCATCTCGCAGAAATACTGCTTATACCAACATAGATCTATAATACTATTCAATATTTCACATATTTCAATTTATGTAGGTATTCAATGTATTTTCTGTCTAAAACATAACAAGTTTTGCGATCATGATGTGGGCTGTTGACGTACATTTTTTTATGTCTTGACGTAAAAAAGAAAGCCTCGAACTTTCGAAGAAAATAGATAATTTAGAAAGCATACAAAATTATTGTCCATTTATTTTATAATTCTTATCAACGGAACACATTGCCTTGATAAAAACGGCGCCAAATTTCGTGTAATCATTGCTAACTGTCGCCTATAGATGGTGGAACGAATGAAGGCCAATTATTTTGTTTTGTTTATTAAACACTGCTCAAAAGTTCCAACTATCGGAAGCCATTGGGGCTATGGCTAAAGGGAATTGGATGGGAGGAGATAGGGTAGAAGAAGGTTGAGACGTACCTGGCTATTCAGACCTGATCACCAAATGCCATGTTCTCAAAAAGGCCCTCCACACAGCATGCCCAAAGATGACACAGGCCCTAAGGGAAATTATTTTCCTCTAGGCCTTCTGTGTGGAGTTAATAAAAAGAAGAAAAAAAACACAAGGGATCGGACAATTATGCGAAATTTTTCCCGAAAAATCATTCTACATCCGAACTCAAGAATGAATTTTTGAAACGACTCGTTTCATATGAGGAATGTCAACTATGTACATATGTTGGGCACTCGTTTGACGTGTTTCCCGACTATGCACCGGTGTCGAAAGGATCAATAACACTAATTCCTCAGAGCATCTTCCATTGTAATACCTGTAGAACGAGGACAGCAAACAGTTTTTGCAGGTATTTTGAGGCTTCAGACCAGAGGTGGCTTCCATTCAATACTGGGGCACACTAGTGATTTGTACAGGGTTAGCAATTCTGTACTATTAAAGTATCTGCGGGCCCTATACATTACGCCCAACTTCTGAGAGGTTAACTTAACTCTGGCTTCGATGGAGCCCCCATGCCTGAGCTGGAGCAGTAAGCTCTGAACCCGAGGGTCATGGGTTTGAAATCCAGCATGGCCAAATAAATTAGTGATTTGAAATTTTAAAAAATAGGATGAATTTGCCCCTCTTTCCAGAGATAAAATTATTTTCAGTATTGCTCTTGTGAGGGACCATCATTTGAAATCAAAACATTGCCCATACCCAGGGAGTCATGGGTTTGGAACCCGGCTAATAAATAAATTTTATTGGGTAAGCAATACCCCTGTCGTAGCTCACCCCAAGTGGTTCTCTACGTTTAGTGACTTAGCAGGGATGCCCGGGTTTATCGGGTGAGGTTGGTCTAGGTCTTGGTGGCGAATGTAATAGCCCAGTGTGGCGGGTCAGATCGGGAGACTGGTTGAGAGAGAGACCTAACCTAGACCTCTCCAGCCGGACTCTCTCGACCCGTCACCTTAATAAGCTCATCACTCCTGGACACATTGACTCCCAGATTCCTACCCACATCTAATACCTTTGTCCTTCCCAGAACTTCCTCTCCTCCCTAACAAGACCACCCAAACAGCATCCCGGATGACATAGGCCCTGAGGGATATTTTTGCCAAGGGCCTCCTGTGTGGAGCTATTGTAAAATATATATTTGTGTTAATACAGTGTATTAGAGCGCCTCTTCAGAGTTGAATTTCCTCCCACCATCGCTGTGGTGAGAGACTACCATCTGAAATCAAAACATTGCCCTGGGGTCATGTGTTCGAAACCCGGCATGAGCAAATAAATGAATGATTTAAAATAAATAAAAATGTGGCATTTTTGCACATCTTTCCAGAGTTAAATTTATTTCCAGTATTGCTAATAAAATATTATTTATATTATTTTATTTATTTTTATTTATATTTTCTATGTGAGAGACCCCATCCGACATAGAAACATTGCTTTCAATTACTTTATTTCCAGTATTGCTATGGTGAGAGACCCCATCCGACATAGAAACATTGCTTTCAATTACTTTAAATCACATCTGACTAGCTAACCTTCCTATTTCTCATCTCCTTCCCGTTCCTCATTTCGACTTCACAACATTTCCCAAGTCGGGAAACAACTCCATTGCCACTGGCTCCTGGTATAGTAGTGCTAGAGAAAAGTTGAATGTGACATCATCATTCTAGTAGCTTGTGTCTTATTGACATCCTTATCTGATGTCCTCTGTGGTCGAGGGGTAAGGCTCTCGACTAGAGATCCGGAGGTGGTGGGTTCAAAATCCCGGCGTGCTCAATTAAATTCTATTTGATTGATTTGTGGTATTATAATTGCAGCACGTTCCAGAGTGGAAGATACTCTCGGTATCGCCCTGGTGTGAGACAATTTTTCAGAATTGAAATGTTGCTTGAAATGGCTTTAGCTGTGTTTGGTGACCAGGTCTGAATGGTTGTGTACATGCCTACCTTCCTCTTCCGCATCTCCTTTCTCGCCTCACAAAATACCCCAATTGGGGATGCCATAGTATCACTGGCTCCAGGCGGTTGGGAGCAATTGGAACTTTTGTACGGTATTCACATAAAAAAAAAAAATCATGATTTCATACAATGCACGATGGAAGATTTTTATGTAAGCATTTTACAACGATCTTCGATGACGTCCCGTACAACCTCTCTCTGGGACTACTGTAGTTGGGACTCATATAAAATAAAGATTAAATTTTAGAGAGTTTTACTTGCTTTCCCTTTCTATAATGTGCATTTAATTTTAGAGCAAAATTAATTTATCTTTTTGTCACCCCTAGCACTTCAGGTAATCCAACCGCTTTCCCGCCCTGTGTTATATTTAAGTGTTGTGTTTACTCTTGGAAGTACGGTGAGCGGATCGAATGCCTCACTACGTACCTACACATGGACTCTCAGGGCTAGGTTCGCGCACTCTTGACAAGATGAATGAATGTAATTGAAAGTCGATTTAACAAAGCATATTTATTACAGTAAAGGGTTTAAGTTATACAATAGAACGTCACGTTTTAAGACCTGAATGATAGCTTTAAGATCGGAAGTTAGGTACTTTGAAATGATACTAAACTGGAAGTTAATGGCTCGAATATCTACAGTTATAATTAGAAGACTACCTTGGTCATCTTGAGGGATTGTGGGGTGAAAGGGGCCGGCTAAGAGCTCATGCCGGACTGGCAGAGTCTTTAGCCGGAGAGCAGGAATCAGTCGCTGGACATTGCGGGCCAGCATCCAACCAGGGCGAAGGTGGACATGATGCTCCACTTCCAAGATCAGGGCTCCAGGTTCACAGTCACTTGATATTCAGCAACTACGGCCAACGCCAGGGTTTGAGGTACCCAAAAGGGGCGCCCACAGGGCCACCGCCTCGGGCGAGAACTACACAATGTTCGTAGTATGAGATCTACGTGCGGAAAGAGGACGAATCTAAGTGCGTTTGTCCTTATATAGCTTCCTTTCTCTGCTGTTAAGCGATCGTAGCGCCATTGTGATAATTTGCGAATCCATCGACAGAAACACTCGATTGTCAACCTGTGGGAGAGACGCCGCTTCTTCAACTGTTTTGACGTATGTGCGAACATAACACCTGGTATAAGTAACAGATGGTTACTCCTTTAGGGCTCTCACAAGGACTCTAATTTTTTTTAATAAACGAAGCTACTTAGGGAACGTACCCATACTACGTCCCTCAAATGTCCCTGTAAAACAGGAGTTAGTTTGAAAATGGGGTGATGGGTTAGTGTAATGAATGATGAAAATAACATGAGATATATACAGAGAATATGATTAATATTATTTTATAAAAGTTTGTAGAAAAATATAAGAAAAAACAAATGCCATCACTCAAAACAATGGAAAAATAATAACTGTAAAAATACTAAGATTACAAGTAGTTACCTGAAAGATACAGGGACTGAGGTGGAGTAGACAATACAAAATATATAAAGTTCTAGGAACCAAAATCAACGTAACTAGAATGATACACAGCGATATCACAATAAAAGACAAATAAGAAAAAAAAAATTAAACATTTCTTTTTACACAAAATTTTAATTTGAATTTAAAAAAAAAGTGATACACAGAAAGATCACAATAAGAAACAATAAATAAAAATAAAAAAAATATTTACAATACATACCTAATCTTGAAAGGAGGATCAGGGACGACCATAATCGGTCATCCTGACTTGTATATCAATAGCGGCTCGCTGTGCAGGCCAGTTTCTATCACCCGTGGGGTGATCATCTTTTTTTTTAAAACGTCTGCAAGTAGCACAGACAGCGGCCTCTGCCTTTTTGGGGCAATCCTCCGTGACCACTTTCGGCACAATGACGACACGTAATTACGTCCTGAATGCAAGTCTTGCTTACATGGCCATACAGGTGACACTTGAAACATCTGATGGCTCCAATAAAATCGCGAACGCGACTTTATTGGAGCCATCAGATGGCCATCAAGTTGGCCACGTTTCCCAAAAAGTGAAATGCGCCGCATCCAAATGATCCTCCCTTGTAATTATAGATGTACCCTTAATATTATTTACAAAAATTTCTTTAAAAAGTTCAGGGTCACCAGAAATATCGCAGCTGGGAACATCATATAATACAATTTTAGGTAGTCTGCCGAGAGGTTGTACTACCTTGATGCCAGAAGCACTTAATTTTTCAATGTTCTTTTTAATATTATCCAGACCAACAGTATTAGATGTCTGCAGGAGAATTCCTGCACCTTTTATTTTTCTCGATCGGACAATCTGAGAGCCATCAGTAGCTGGGTTTTTTTAGTTGACAAAATCTTAGCTGCACAGGCATCTATACCAGGTGTAATTGATTCCGGTGTGACATCACAACCAGTGAGATTGTACGCGGGAATTGTGGCTGGAGACCGATTCGCTAAGTTGGTTTTTGGTGGAGTTGAGCGACCGATAACTCCTTTACAGCCCACTGTACTCCTGTACCCCACTATCCCGGAAGGTAAAACTTCCGATGAAACTAAGAGGATTGTCACCTCCGTTCTGAACCCCTATCACTAGACCATAGGGAACGTACCCATACTACGTGACCCACTTTAAAAAAAAAATTTAACCCCCCCACCCCCCGGTGACTAAAAACCTAAGCCGCCTGCCGCTCATTGTGACCAAGCATGGTATTTTGAAGACCCCCCCCCTGAACGGGTCACGTAGTATGGGTATGTTCCCATATCTGATTTATCAGTTTTGTTAGGTCGTTTACAGGCAAGATTCATCAAACTACAGGGTGTAACAAGGCGTATTTTACCGAGGGATTTTAACTAGCGATTCCTGAGCATATTTGGAGTAAAAAATGTTTGTCATGTTGCTGTACGATGACATTTTTTTTCTATTAAAAGCATTAAAACTATTTTTCCAGCACACGCCGCAACTGACTAGTTAAAATAGTAAGCGCGTTTATAACCTATTGATAAGCGTTGCGTATCGTTTCAACTGTGTTATTACCACACGAAACCGCGTGTATCGCTCAAACACATCACGACAGGATATATCCCGCATTGCGATGGGAACAGTAGCGCGGTGTAGTTGAAAAACATATATTTTTGTTTTTAATAGAAAAAAATATCATCGGACACCAAAATGACAAGTACATTTTTTACTCCAAATATGCCCAGGAATCGCTGGTTAAAATTTCTCGGGTTCGTCCTGTTACACCCTATCAAATGCTGTGATTTTAGATTTTCACGGCCAAAAGTATTTTCATTATTTATTTTTGGGGTGTTATGCCGTGTTGCACACACAAACTGCCCTGATGATGGACACTGTAACACTGTCCGAAATGTTGGCTAAAGAAGGAGGTAACGCAACTGGCATAACACCCCAAAAATAAATGACAAATATATCAAATGCTATTTATTTTTTTAATTTTAGGTAAACTATGTTCTCCCATTTATTCATTTTCTTAATTTAACTGTACCCTCTATTTGGTACAATACTCAGATTACTTATGAATTATCTTATATATAAAAATCTCGTGTCACGGTGTTTGTGGTCGCACTCCTCCGAAACGGCTTGACCGATTTTTATGAAATTTTTAATGTATATTTGGTAGGTATGAGAATAGGTTTTAAAGTATATTTCATACCGCTAGGTGATTAGGGTGACCCTATCCAGAAAAAAAATTCTATATTGCCATTTTTTTTATACTTTTTTTTTATTTGGCATCCAAAAATACCCATGACCCCAAATTTTAACCCTCCCACCTCCACCCTCCCATTTTTTAATCGCGATTTTTGTATTTTTGTATGAACAAATGTAACCGTCTTCCGTATTTCCAACAGAACTAAATTATTTAAGTTGTTGAATGAGAGATGGCGCTTCGTCCGTCTCATTGAACTTTCATCCACACATGTGCAAGACATTCACGAGAAGCGTCACGTCATTTTGATATTTCATTCGGCATCATGTTCTCGCGTGGGCAAACCATCGAGCTTACTTATGTTGGCTAAAGACGGACTGACAAAAAATAATGTACACTCAATTGCTCTACAGTGCTCCATTCCTCTTTCTGTCATAGATCCCAACCTCACACACTTGCAATACATTAGTTATTTTTTATTTAACAACCAAAATATTCACTAAAAATAATTTGTATGGCAGGACAACGTTTGTCGGGTCAGCTAATAATGCATAAAAATGACCAAATTAATTATAATGCATATAAACTTGTAGTGAATTCAACAAAATGTCAATGTTTTCTCCGTCACTAGTAGGATATTCTATACTAATGTAGCGGACCGTTTTGTCTCCCGTGTTATTTTATAACATATATAATATGTAAAACACAGTTACATGTAAATAACATTTGATTTACGGCGAGCATTCAAATATTGCTTTACTCATTATCTCAAAACTTAGTATTTGGAGATGTCTGACTAACCAACCAGACGATTGATGTATCCAGATTTTTGCTGCTTAAACTAAATTGAAGATGTTATGATAATCCATTTTTCTCAATAGCTCATTACAGACTCCGCAGTCAGCTTTGTTTAAATTTGAGAAGCATGTTTAAATAGAGTTCCTTTGATATTAATTGTACTGTTGTGCAACTTGTTTTACAACGAAGCGAGCCTAATGCATTTGGCTATACCCCACCACATTTCGTGTGGGATAGTTTCGTGTTGTAGATTATAAATGGTTCATTTTGAGATCAGCAGGAATCGTGAGTGCCAGAAAAATGGGCAAAGTATCCAATCATTTAGCTTTTGACTGAGACTGAGCTAGTCCAAGATTCTTAGACTAGCGCCCATTCATTAATAATTTGTAAATATCTAGAATCGCTGGCCATCGTCGATATGCACAAATTATTTTAAAAACACTAACAGTCTTTTCTTTTTTTTTTTTTTACAAGAACTCCTCACAGGAGGCCCCGAGGAAAATATTTTCTTTCAGGGCCTACGTCATCTTTGGGGATGCTGTGTGGAGGGTCTTTTAAATGAAAGGAATCAGAGGCAGTTCTTGGAAGGATAAGGTATGAGGGGTGGGTAGGAATCTGGGAGTCAGTGGGTCCAGAAGTCACGAACATATGAATCCACCCCTCCCACTGCGGTGCGAGGCGATGTTCCAAAAGAATTCCGCTTGAAAGGTCACACGATCTCCCTCAACCAGTCTCTCCTGATTTGACCTGCCACGCAGCTGGTGGGCAGAAACATCCGCCGTCAAGACCCGGACAAACCTCACCCCATGAATCTGGGCACCCCTGCTAAGTCACCAAACGTAGCTAACCACTTGTGGTGAGCTATGGCAGAAGTGTTGGTTATCCAATATATGGTTCTTGGGGCGGTGGTACGCATACCAGCGTCCCAAATTGAAATAAATAAATTTCACACCTTTGAAAACCTTACTAATAGAAATTGACATAAAATAGTTCATGGAAAGATATGTGGTAGACATTTTTTATCCAGCCAAATATTGTTTATCTGTAGTTGTAAACTTGAAAGTTCTCATTGAATTTCGGAATATTTCCAAGGTATTTTAAATGGGCTGTATATTTCTTCTTCTTTTTGAAATGTCGTAAAAACAAATATTATTTTAAAAGCTAGATGAAATTACCTAAATTATATTTTTTGTAGTTTAAATATACTTTAATATTTATAAATTGTATTATTTTTAAATAGATACATAGTTTAATTTCATATTATCTCTTTCATAGGTCCTCAATGTGGGCGATAATGCCCCCTTGGGGACGTTTCAGACTTTCAAGGGGGCGGTTATAGACTCAGAGAAACCCATTCCACCCCATCCTATCTTGCCCCATCCCATTAGGGACCATCCATCCACAAAAATATTTTCCCTATCCCATTACGCCCCTCCGTTACGGCAAATGTACCATGCTGTGGTATGTATCCCATTATGCCCCCTTCGTCGTGGTCCAATTGCTCTTTCGGATTCACGAGTGGGCGCTAGAAATAAAAAATATGCTCAAAGTGGGCGGTGGGCAAAAAAAGGTTTAGAATCTATCTTTTTTCTATTAACCTCTTATTGGTCGGAGATGCGAATCCACGTGCAGTTTGTGCGCATGCATGCGGAAAAAATTTCGAAAAAAATATGTTTGTCTGCAATTTTGACCCTTCTATGTACAGAATTTGTATGAAGGACAAGGTCAGAATCGCTTGCGCCAACATTTACCCATAAGATGGGCATTCACTCATCTGGCGACCCCAGAATATTTTGATTTCCCAAAAAATAAATTAATTAAAACTGCCATGTACCTAACGAGATTTTTTGTGGTTTCCGCGAGCCGATGATTTTATCTGTGGCATCAAAATGTCAAATTTTCCGCGATTCTTTCTGTCAAAGTCGATGCGTGTTACTTGACGAAAACATCGTAAAACCTATCAATTAACGCAAGTAATGTTGTTTTGGTACATAGTTTATTGTTCTAGGAATGTGTTTCGGTCAATAAAATACACGATAGCTCAAAATGAATCCACAAAACGAATGACAGCCTGCGTAGTGCAGCGGTAAATCGCTTGATTCGCATTCCGAAGGTCGCAAATAATTTTTATTTGATTAATTTGTGTATTTCACAATTTATTCATTTAAAATAATATATAGTATATTTGCGGCACGTTCCAGAGTGGAAGATACTCTCAGTAACGCCCTGGTGTAAGACCACCATTCAGAATTGAAACGTTGCCTGAAATGGCTTTAGCCGTGTTTGGTGACCAGATTTGAATAGCCAGGTACTTCCCCACCTTCCTCTTCCTCCTTCCCTCCCCACTACCTTCAGCCTCACAACATACCCCATTTTGGGGATGCCATAGTCTCACTGGCTCCAGACGGGAGCAGTTGGGACTCTTGTGCGGTATTCATGTAAAAAAAAAAAAAAACATTAATATGTGAGCAGTATTATGTGGGCATACATTAATTATGTGAGCAGTTTTTCTTCCAATCTAGACCCCTCCTCCCCTTGGTGAGATAAATTTGGGCCACTTCGTATATTCTTTTCAAGTAATGTGAGATTTTATTATATTATACTTATACGTCATGCATATGTCTGGTACCTAATGTTATATTATCGTGAAAACAAGTATAGTCACACAAGAGACAGACCAATTTAAAAATTTTTCCTCGGATTGCTGTTGAATTTTTGGTGATCATTTTGAATATTTTCCGCCACATTAAAAAAATCATACCTTAATTTAATAATTCAAATTAAGTACAAATGCATCTAGGGAAAATTTGCCTAAAACTGACAGCAAGGCAATCCGAGGTATTTTAAATAGTGCCATATTGTGGCAAAAGCGCTCCAGTGGTTAAGGGTCCAAGTGGTTAATCTGTGTTTATTTATTTTTATTTTTTTCCTTTTCTACCACTTTTTCTCTAACCCCTAATTTGTTCGGTTTTCGAAATGTCTCATAAAGGTCTCTTGGAAATTGTTGTCTCATTATGGTTATTCAGATCTAGTCACCAAACAAGGCTAAAACCATTTCAAGCAACATTTCAATTCTGAATGGTGGTCATACAACGGCGATATGAGAGTATATTCCACCCTGCGATGGTCTTACACCAGGGCGCTACTGAGAATATCTTCCACTCTGAAAAGAGCTGTAAATATACCTTATATTATTTTAAATGATTAAATTGTGAAAACACAAATCAAACAAATAAAATTTATCTGTACAAGCTGCGATTTGAACCCGCGACCTCCGGATCGCTACTCGAGAGCCTTGCCTTCGACCGTGGAGGCCGTTGACTCTGTTAGTAATTTATTTAGTAAGTTATTACGAAAATAGTGTCAGCCGGCTCATGACGGGACCGCTCGGAATTTTAGCTATCAAACTAAGATTTATTTTTTATTTTTATATGAATACCGCACAAGAGTCCCAACTGCTCTCGTCTGGAGCCAGTGGAACTATGGCATCCCCAATTGTGGTATGTTGTGAGTAGGGAATGCAAATCTCGCGAGATTGGGGCTCAAGCGAGATCTCGCGAATTTAGAAAAACAATACTGCGAGATCTCGTCAATTTCGAGATTGGCAGTTTTGTGTGTATTTTTTTGCAAATAATCACAATATTTTAATAAATTAGCAAAAAAATAATAAGAATTATAAGTATTATGAGATAAACATTCATTTTTCAATAGACTTTTATGCATCAAACATTGTTTGACGTATCTGTCTATAATTTTTGAATAAACTTCTAAGTGTATCTATCAAATAACAAAATGAAAGAAACATCCAGTCTTCTCTTCTAATATCAAACAAAAATCTTTTAGTAATAAAACAGTAAAGTTATTTTATAACAAACAAAACAACGAGAAGTCAAAAAAATTAAACTTCACATAAGAATTTTTTTTGCATAAATAACCAAAAAAATACTTCAATGAAATCAAACTCAATCACGTAACACGTTAGCTAACTACAACTATTATATGGTGAAAAATTGGCTCTCGGAAAAAAAAAATTATATTGATATGTATGAAAAAATGTTGAATCTGTAGATATGAGATGTAAATTTTAAATGTAAAAAATCTATGTAACTAAAATATAAGCACCTGTTGACAAGCCAATTCAATTGGCGTAGCAGGCAGGCGCGGCCGGTGCCTCAAATTATAGGTGGTTCACCAAGCCATTCATAAAAAACGAAAGGTTGATATTATATTTAAAAAAAAATCTAGACATCATGCATAATTTTACATTATTTGCTAAGTATCTAAAAATATCATGTAACTGTAATAGTAAAAATATCGTGCGATGTAAAAACATGCTGATGTCTAGAGTTTAATATAGTGAATTGACCTGCCAGGTAAGTAGGTATGTTTTATGTATCTGTTTGTAAATTCAAATAATAAAAATACATATAGCCTAGGAACTCATAATAAATTGTACAACGCAACATAACTAAAACGGCGCTCTAGTAATTATCCAATTATTATAGAATTATTCTGGTATCAATATTTTTAGAAGCATTTTACACTCCATTACTATTGATATTACATCTATTAGAAGATTAGTGGAAAGGGTGGGTGTGATATCTATTTAAAAATACTCAACCTTCCAAAGATAATAATAATAACGCAATAATCCAATAATAATAATTAACACACAAGAAACACTCCTCGGCGCGGATCGCCAATATCGCCATTTACTGTCGTGACAACTTCGATCAATGGGTGACAAACAAATA
Source organism: Limnephilus rhombicus (assembly GCA_929108145.2). Classification (NCBI taxonomy): domain Eukaryota; kingdom Metazoa; phylum Arthropoda; class Insecta; order Trichoptera; family Limnephilidae; genus Limnephilus; species Limnephilus rhombicus. The sequence goes on from OV815296.1 coordinate 9,145,054, forward strand.
ATAATGTCAAAAAGGTACATCTCAAGGGCTCGAACAAGATAATGTCACACGAGACGCGTAGCTGACCCTTTGACTAATGGTTACATTTTAGAAGAGAAATATTATTACTTAATATTATCTTGTTCAAACCTTACTACCGCTGGAACCAAAGCTTCGGAATATTTCCGAAGAATGCCGAAGCTCTTCGGGTCGGCCGTGCAGCGCACGGTCAGCCGATTTTTAGTATGACATGTTTCTGACGTTTTAGGATTTTTTACTACGAGGATCATTCAAATTACGGGGCGCTTAGCTCTGGCGCGCGGTTTGGCATTGTACCTACCTCGGTTCCTCGCTCCTAGCGGGTAGCCGCCGTAACTGGCGGGTGGGAACAATGCGTTTATTTGGCTGTAATACATTGTTAATTGTTAGATTGATAAATAATTATAATTAAATTTAAAGATTGTGCTCAATTTTATCAATTTAATAAATAAACACATTACGTAGAAATACGATGAGTTGTAAAATTATGTTGAATTTTGTTGGCGGTTCAGCGCCCCATTGCACGTTAGCGCCAGCCGCGCCTGGTAGCAGGACTTGTTTGTTGATTATAATATGTATTATCTATTCTTTCAATAATAAAAAAAAAGTAAACAAAAAAAATGCACACTGATGACGCTGCACGCTAGCTCGATTTTCGACCAATCGCACGCACGGCCAGCGTAGTCCATTGGTAAGGCTCTTGACTCGCACTCTAAAGGTCGCGGGATCGAATCCCGGCTTGGCAAATAAATTTTACTTGATTCATCCGAGATACCTCGTCGCGCGACCTGCCGCCTCACGCGCACCGAACGAAACCGACAGATCGCAACTCCGTCCGTGTCCGTGTCGCGCTTCGAATAAGACGTTTTTATGCTCAAGTGCAATCTCGTTAAACTCGCGAGATCTCGCCCTTTTTTTTTTGTCCGACATCAATCTCGGCCTCGAGATCTCGCGAGAACGAGATTGCATTCCCTAGTTGTGAGCAGTGGCGGTTCGTGACTTTTGGGTGTGCTAGAGTGCTGATATTAAAAAAAATTGCATTATTGATGTGTTGTAGCTGAAAAAAAAAAATTTTTTTTTTGAAAATCAGTTTTTTGTATGAAAAATTACGGGAAGTTTCAGTTTGGCTGTGTGCCGCACCGATTTCCTGAACAATCTTCATAGAAAACACCGATTTTTGAAAAAAAAAAAAAATTATTTTTTGCATACGACACATCCGTAGTGCTATTTTTTTTTTTTAAATATTAGCACCCTAGCACACCCAAAAGTCACGAGCCGCCACTGGTAGTGAGGCTGAAGGTAGTGGGGAGAGAAAGGAGATAGATAGAGAAGATGGGGAAGTACCGGGCTGTTCAGATCTGGTCACCAAACACGGTTAAAGCCATTTTAAGCAACGTTTCAATTCTGAATGGTGGTCTTACACCAGGGCGATACTGAGAGTATCTTTCACTCTGGAACGTGCCGCAAATATACTAATATACAGGGTGTAACAGGTCGTACCCGAAGGATTTTAACCATCGATTCCTGACATTATTTGGAGTAAAAAATGTAAATGAAATTTTTATCTCCAGTGATATTTTTTATGTTTTTTTTTTTTTTTAATTCTACAAAACATAAAAAAATGATAGGTGTAGGACAGTTAGAGGCGGAGTGAGGGGTTGGTTGGTTATTCGGCTGAGTGACCAATGACAACAAGCGGAAGAATTTTTTTTTTGTTTGAATTTGAAGAAAAAAAAAATAATAAAATATCATCAAAAAAGTCACCGGAGACCGAAATTTCATTTACATTTTTTACTCTAAATCGCTCAGAATCGCTGGTTAAAATCCCCCGGGTACGTCCTGTTACACCCTGTATTATTTTAAATTAATAAATTGTGAAATAACACAAATTATTCAAATGAAATTTATTTGCCATGCCGGGATTTGATCCCGCAACTTCCAGATTGCTAGTCGTCGAGAGACTTGGCCTCGACCATGGAGGTCACTGACTCCGTTAGTAAGTTATTACGAAAATAGTGTCAGCCGGCGCATGACGGCCTGCTCGGCGTCTTAGCTGTCACACTAAAGAGCCGTTCGCACTTGGCGAGTATTGTAGTCGAGTGGAGAGTAAAGTACTAACTAAACGTGTCCGAACACCGTAATTTTGGTAGAGTAGTTTAGTCAGCTCTTTAGTAGATTCAATCCATTTCGTTCTATTTTTCGGGCGAGTTACGACCCTCTCCACGCGTCCCTGTACACTGACATGCGCGAACCGGTCGTTTTAGCGGATTTAATTTGTAAACGCGCGGAAATGACGTGGCGATAGAGCGAAGTTGCTACACTACAATTATTTATTTATGCTGCTATTAATCTCTTTTCATGCCCATTGTTTATTTATTTTTATCTTATTAATTTATTCTTCCACCTCTTCTAAAATAAGCTTAATTAGCGTACTTCCTTTGCTTTGTAGCAGCCCGTCATCCGCCGTTATCTTGCAATGGGCGGCGGGCACAAATGTACTCTACTTGAAAGTAACGGAACGGTTTTCGGCGAGTAAAATAGCAAGTATATTCGCTACTTGACTTACTGCTCGATCAATGTGAATGTACCTTTATACTTGCAATCAAAATTAGAAACACTTAAATAATGCTGTGGGAAGTCTTTGAGTCATCAAACAATATTTTGAACCTTGACCCCTTGTACCAAATTGAAAATGTGTGATAAACGCAATCACATGCACGGTTTAGTCATTGTCATTTTATTTATGTTTTAAAGTCACTTTTATTAGGTTTATCATTAAACTCAATCCGTAAGCGATTAATTATTCTTTTAATTTAGAAAATAGCCCTACTGCTTTACCTATCTTTTGGTAAAAGTTTTTCATAAATAATATCAATATACATATATAGGTATCAGTGGCGGTCCGTGAGTTTTCAGTGCGCTAGAGCGCTAAGAGTAAAAATATGACATTATTGTAGCTGAAAATTTTTTTTATTTTTTTTTTAATTTCAACTTTTGTATGAAGATCTTCACGATTCTTTCAGTCAAGGGATGCGCCGCATCCACATACTGAAAGATCTTCATACAAAAAGTTGAAATTTTGAAAAAAAATTAAATTCATTTTCAGCTACAACAAGTAGTATTTTTCAATCTTAGCACTCTAGCTCACTGGAAACTCACAGGCCGCCACTGATAGGTAAATATTCTTTTCCCCTCAGGCTAATTTTTTCGCTTTTGGGAGCGGCTCATATAGGTCTCATAGAATGGTGCATGGTGAAAAATATGATCTAAACCATAGATTCTCAACCTTATTTTGCCCACTGGCCACTTTTTTCTAGCACTGGCATATTTTTAGGTGGGGGGAGGAGGGGGAGGGGCTGTTATTTTTTTGGTTATAATAATGACGTATTGCCCATCTCACTAGGTATGAAACGCCTTTGTTGAAATGGCAATTTACGGAGTGGTTATCTAAGATTTTGTTTAAGTAATATTATAAAAATTACAGGTTGATATAAAATCTTCTTTTCATTAAATATACAATTCAAGTATGTTACATTTACATATATGTAAAAGTTAACCTATGTTATTTGTTATAACTTCTTGTTTAGCATGTTAAAAAAGCAATTCTTTTGTATTTTAAGTACCGGGTTGCTACCTCCTTCCTTCTTGTATTCATGATATAGTGTCAATCCTCAATAATAATAATTCACGTTAGTACGTGATTAGTGTGTTTTTTCGGTCTTTTTTTAAACCATATTTTTTATATTTGCCCACGCCCTTGCTGTGCCATCTCAACGCCCCCTAATTTTCTCTGGGTCTTCTACCGCCCCCCTGAAGGTCTGAAACGCCCCCAAAGGGGCGTTATCACCCACGTTGAGAACCTATGATCTAAACAGTGTTAGACAGAGAAAGTATCACACTTCACATTCCGACCGTAATTTAAAAAATTTACGAAAATTTCAGAAAAAAAAAATTTATGAAACATCGAAAAGTGGGGTGACATTAACGTTAATAAAACATTTGTCCAATAAAATTTTAGTTCGAAAAAAAAGCAAGATGAGCCATTTTTAAACTTTTTTTATGTTTGCATTCAAATTTTTATGTTTAAAAAATTGTTGGTATGTTTTTTTCTAATAATGAAATTTGAAAGCGTATTTCATTACCTTTCAAAAACAATTTTCAGATACTTTCAGAAATATTCCATTTATTTGGATTTTATTTCACATCGGAATTTACTGTCAGAATATGCTTGTGGCCTGAAGGGTTAACAATTTTTTTTATATATTTCTTTAACCCCTCCGCAACGTAAGCAGATATAAGCGTTAAAAATAGGACAGCAGTCAAGTACAATAAGCGTGTTTATACGTCAGCGCGTGTGTTTCCATAGAAATCGTTATATCTCCGTTATTGTTTTAGTTACATCCCTAAAACAAAAAGTCAAAGGTCGATAGTAGATCAAGCTGCACATTTCTATCAAGTTGTCTATGGAAATACATAACAGGAATCAGCTGTCAATCGTGTAGTTGACAAAAATATTTACCCGCGCAAATTTGCTACCGGCAGCTCCACCGCGCTCCACATTTTAAATTTTTATTAAATATTTTTATATGAAATGATAAAAAAGTGAGGTGACAAAAGTGTTTATTACACATATATACAATAGAATAAGTATTGTTGTTTGCATAATCTGTGATTTTAGTACCGTTTTCACATAAAAACATCACGTGAGTCATTTTTTACCTATTTTTAATGTTTGCGTTCTAAATTTTAATATTTACAAATGCTAATATTTATTTGTAATATAATAATTTGAAAGCCTATTTTGTTACCTTTCTAAAACAGTTTTTACTATTCGGCTACGTTCAGAAATGTTTCATTTATAGAGCTTTAATTGTGAAGCGGTTATAACTAAAAGTTTTCGTAAAATGTCATTTCGTTTAAGACACCAAAAGCTAATATTCTCGAAAATTCGCAGGAGTTAAGCACATAAACATTATTACAGTCGATTCCCTTAACCCTTAGTGGAACTTTGATTTTTTTTTTTACTTCAAAATTTTGAACTGAAAGATACAAATGTCGGTAAATATGAATCATTTGTGGTGGCTGGACGTTGCGATTATTGCGAAACGAGCGCGTGGAATGTCAACCCATGGTTTTCGACACAGAGGCAATAAGTCAATAGACAATAGTATGTTCAAATTTTTTATGAAGTTTTTGACTACGGAAAATATTTGGCAGTATTAGTTACTTCAATATACATGCATTATTTTAATTAACTCACTGCTACTCTAGGACGTAAATATTTTATATGTGTGTTTACTTGGATGTCACAATTCCGCTAAGGATTAAAAAGGCCTATTCAAAATTATGTTGCCGCTTTGTTTGTTAAGTTTTGCTTATTATTTCTAATATATTACGTGTACCTTATCTATATTGTTTATTACTTTAATATGTCTTATAATATCCTATCTCTTCTTATGTATGTGTTTACTTCTTTATAGTCATCTAAAATGGTTAAATGATTATATTAATTGTCTAATATTAATTTTAAATTGGAAATAATTAAAAAACAAAATGATAAACTTGCATGTATAATTTTTCACTTAACCCGGCGTCAATGATGTAAAAATAATTACGCGGTCAATGACGCGGGGTAACCGTGACCCGAATTTTATCGATGGGTTTTACCAAAACTGAAAGGGTTATCTTGATTTTGAAAATTATTTATGGGTTCTTAAAAAAATATAAATAATACCAGCATATTTTATAAATCAACTTTTTATTATCTTAGTAAGAAACACATGCAAAATCAACCATGAAAACATAACTATAGAATTTCATTTCAACTATAGGTCATATTTACCCATTTTAACTTGACGCATGGGTATCTCCTTCCGCAAGCGGCATCGCACTGAGCACTTCGGTGGTGCGGGTAGAAGGGGGTTGCTCATATCTCCAGCTGCTCAAGCGCTCAAGTCGAACGGTTGACAGGGAAAAAAATGTGGCCGTTTTAAATCGCCTCGGGTCTTTGCGACCCAGGTTCATCGACGCCGGGTTAAGGTCACTCTGTAACTTTTCGCTTTAAAACTTCTATTTTTACTACTTCGCTTTGAAATTTTTTACTTTATAACTTCAAAAAAATTTTATTAGTCAAAACTTTAGACAATAATATAACCCAATTAACTTAAAAATAATATACACAAGTAATATATAAGCTCTCGTCTCCTCGCACAAGCGTCTGCTTTATCAAGAGAGTGAATGTAATATAATGTATATCAATATTATTATGTTGTAATAAAATTTACGAATGAGTTAAAAAAAATTGCCTTTAAGGGTAGGTACGTGAGAGCTTTTTAATATTGAATTTATTCGAGATATCTCAAAACTTTAAAAATATATATTTAATGAAAAATTTAAAAAATATTTTTTTGGTTTGACTGAAGATTAAACCTTCCAGACCAGAGGGAAAGAGGAAGGTTGGGAAGTACCTGGCTATTCTGATATGGTAACCAAACACGACTAAAGTCATTTCAAGCAATGTAATTCTTTCGAAAAATCAAACAATTTATAAAGATTCCATTTTGCAGCTAATTAAAGGAATACAGTAGAGCCTCGCTAATCTGGACCCCCGTTACTTCGGTGCACGCTGTAATCCGGACGGGTGCGTGCGGGTCAAAACATGTCAATATGCAATCATTTGCCGTCACTCGTTAATTAACTTCTAGTTTTTTTTTTTTCATGTTAGTGCCCAAATTTCTTACATGTTTGAATTTTTTATAAGTACATTTGTACGTAAATACATATTTTTGTCTAAATTGACTTTAAATTTTTACTTTAATAAATGAAACCCAAGTTAAAAATGTGTTTTATTCCTATTAAAAAATTGCATACTATAATCCGGATGCCTCGATAATATTCGGAAGGGGTCTTGTTTTTGCCCTATCTGGATTAGCGAGGCCCTATTGTATATCCAATATAATCCATGATTGCTAATTAATTAATTTAATTCATCAGAAACAGCAATTTTCGAACACCCTTCCATAACAAAAGGTAATTTATTAACCGAGATCACACACAGCTTTGTTTAGCATAGCTTTATCTCGAGCTAATAAGTCTGGGTTTTTTCAGGACAACACATCCAGAGTGTTTATGTTTGAGGCAAACGTGTCGAAAGATTTTGACTAAATCAAAAATTCTCTATGTGATCAATAGCTTATTGCTTGTTAAAAATAAACATGCATCAATGTTTTTCTTACAAACGATATTTCAATGCTCAATTGAGCTGCAAGTCTGTAGTCTCCATCCAATTGGCAAAAATATTATATTTTAATTCTTGAATTAACCTGACAATATTTGTGCAACTCCTTCTATGTCAAATTGGGAAATGCGACTTGTTCAATGGTGGAGGATTTAGCTAGCAGAGGAATTGAACCCACAATACATCGGTGGGATTCTGATGCTTTTGCTAAATATAATGTGATAATATTTTAACCTGTTGAATGTCGGATGGTATTTCGAAAAACCGCACGGAAATTACCTTGTAGCTGGTCATTGTTTTCTGCTGCGATTGTTTTCTGTTTACCAGATAATATATTTTATTATTCATGTATATTATTACATGATAATATTATCATAAGAGGTTTTCCTGAATAGCTAACTAAAAAAATATTAAAAATCTCCCATTTAAAAAAAAAAATGGCAAAAATTTAATCACAAATATAAACTGATTTTATTATTTCTACACAAATCTGAATACGTACCCAACATAAAAAAAAAACACAATTCAAAGGAGTTTGCAAATAAATAAAGACCTTTATACGCATTTGAAAACGTAAAACTTTGATTTTTCGCCTTTGACAGTTACAAAAAATGACCCGCCAAGTCATAGAAAATTTATTTTAAATTATAATAGAGTAGCTAGATTAATAAAACCATCGGTTTGGTCAAGAGTGATATTGGCGCAAGCGATTCTGACCTTGTCCTTCATACAGTTTCTTTATACAGACGAGTTAAAATCGCATTTAAAAAAAAAAAGAAAAAAATAATTTTCAGAAATGACAGGTTAACCCTGTATGTACAGCCCATTTTTTTTTTTTTTTACACAATTTTTCATATAACATAGTCAATAAAATGTTTCCGAATAATCCCATTTTTCAATGCATAATGTACCTACAGTATTTTTTTACACATCAAAGTGTATTTTAATCCCTATTCTTTTATTGTATGTACCTATTATCTGGTGATTTTCTTGAATTTACTTGTAAATGATGTTTTACTATCCACGGTCATTAGTTAAATCTGTATTTGTGATATTCCAGGAGCACCATCTGCAGCGAGCCATCTGCACGGGTCTCATCATCCCCACGCCCGAGGTGTTGGAGGTGACGGACTGCGTGGTGCACGACCGCATCTACCCGCCCGACTACCGCATGCCTCGTCAGCTCATTCACATGCAGCGTGAGTCTAACATTACAACTTCTTAAGTCGTTTGGAGTCTTCATTGCCGAGGATCGTGACTTCCACTGCAATGTCAACTCCCTGCTCTACAATGTGGACCCTGGTGGACTCCTAGCTGTCCTTTTGGGAACAGCTCATGTAGGTCTCATAGAAATCGTTGTATCTTCCTTACTGTCACGGTTAGAAATATTATCTAAATGGTGTTAGAAAGAGAAAACACAACACTTTATATTCAAATCTAGAAGTTTACCACACTAAAAGAAAATTATGCTACGAAACCAAAGATTCCGACTGCAATAAAAAAAAAATTAAAAAGTGAATTTTTTTTATCAATTATTTTTTTTATGAAACGGTAAAAAAGAGAGGTGACAATAATATTTATAATACAATTTGCCTAATAAATTACATGTGTGTTTTTCTTTTTTCCATTATCAGTGATTTTAGTTAGAAAAATTGTAAGATGAGCCGTTTTTAAAACTATTTTATGTTTGATACGTTTTAAGATTTTCACGGCCAAAAGTATTTTAAAAATTATTTGTTTTTGGGGTGTTATGCCATGTTGCCCACATGCCACACATAACAAATAACGAAAATAGTTTATGTTTGCATTTAAAAATTTTAAATTTAATTTAAAAAATTATATACTTGTTTCTAATAATAATAACATTTGAGAGCGTATTTTATCACCTTTCAAAAACAGTATTCAATTTTGGTATACATTCAGAAATATTCCATTTATTTGATTTTATTGCAAAGCGGAAATTTTCTGACTTTCTGACAGAATATGCCCACGGCCAGAGGGGTTAAAGTTCTATAAAAGATAAAAACGAAATATTTGTTTGGATTTTTATTTTGTCTGTAACAATAATAGACATACATACACATATCAGATTACAATGTTGATGCATTCATGTGAAATCAGCCATTAATATTATGTTGAAAAAATAAGAACGGCCCATTGTTTGATGTGATTTTATAATTCATATCTATTTTAATTACTTGTTTGTTGATTAATTGGAAGATCCTATTAGAAAATAAAATGTTAAAGGAACTAAATTTTCTAACCGTGAAACAGATGCTGACCTTGAACACAATGATATTTATCTATAAAATAGTAAACTACCTGTTACCAAAATACTTATCAAATAAAATTGTATACAAGGACATTCACAGACATAACACAAGGACTTGCAAAGAAATCATGCTACAAAAAAGGACAAAGCGAATACGCAGAATAATTTACTGTACAAAGGGATAAAGTTTAACACGCTACCAGAAACTTTGAAGTCCGCACTAATTGGAAGGTTCAAGATGTATTGTAGGAGCTACATCAAACTGGAAAAAATATAATACGCAATATGTAATTGTTTTTCTGTGACTCGGGTTTTATTAAATAACAAGTCCAGATTAATCAGATTAATATGTATTATTAATATGGCGATACACGATTGAACATTTGACCTGTTGACTTGCCAGCTGTCGGTAAGAGAGAGCTTCCGACCGGAATCTTATAATAGACAATGTAACGGCATAGACAATATAATCTTATAATAGACAATGTAACGGCATAGACAATATAATATTATAATAGACAATGTAACATCTTCCTTTTTTTTTTTTTTTTTTTTTTTATTTAATTTAACACTGTAAAAAGAAAAAATAATACAACATACATAACTTATAGACATAAAATTTTTCAATCAAATTCAGAAAATGTAAACCTTTTTGGTTTATTTATTTGTCTTCCAGACTTTGTTTGGTGTCGGATGCCTGTATCACTTGTCGCAGACACCGGGACCAAATTTTTATCTGGAGCATTGGACGAAGTTGGTAGTTGTTCGATGTCATCATCGCCATTTTGTGTTAAAATACTTTCATAGGGTTTTACATTATATCTGAAATTATTTTGACTTAATCTAGATTTATCTAACATGAGATGTTTCCTATTTCTGCGGTATGTTGCACCATCTAAAGTTTTAATTACATATGAACGCGGGCAGTTAGTTAATAATTCAACAACAGTTGCTGGAATCCAATGACTTTGAGGAGTCTTTTTGAATAAAATTGGATCACCAGTTTTCAATGGTGGTAACTCCTTCGTATGAGAGTTGTACGATTTTTCCATTTTATTTTGATTTTTCCTCATCCCCTGTTGGTATTTTTGGAAACTAACTGTTCTAGGTTTTAATTGACTTGACTTAATTGGAATATTTACTCTAAGTTGTCTTGACATAAGAAGTTGTGACGGTGACGGTAAATTATCTTTTGGAGTATTTCGATAATGTAACAATGCAATATATATATATCAGTTTTTGATTCGTGACATTTTTTTAAATATATTCTTTACAATTTTAACTCCACTTTCAGCTTGACCGTTGCTCTGCGGAAAGTTAGGACTAGTTGTAATATGTTCTATGTCCCACTCATATATAAAATTTTTAAATATAGCTGAAGTGAATGGAGGACCATTATCGCTGACAAGTTGTAATGGTATCCCATGACGAGCAAATATCGCTTTTAAATGCGTGACGACAAGGTTAGCTGTATAACCTGAATGTAAAGAGACTATTTCTATATATTTAGAATAATAATCCATGACGACTAAATAAATGGTATTATTAAATTGAAGCAAATCTACACCTACCCTTTCCCAAGGAAATGAAGCTATGTTATATGGAATAAGTGGTTCCTTCCTATTGTTTGGTTTAAATTTATTGCAAATATTACATTGATCCACTTGATTTTGAATATCCGAATTCATATTTGGCCAGTATATTATGTTTCTAGCCAAATATTTTGATTTTGATATGCCTTGGTGACTTTCATGTATTTTGTTAAGCATGACAGGACGTAATATATTTGGGATGACAAGACTAGAACCTTTGAAAACTAAGTCATTGACGACATGAATTTCACCTTGCATGTTCCAGTAAGGTTTTGTTGACGGTTCACATTTATTTTTTGTTGCGGGCCAGCCATTTACATAATATTTCTTTAAAATTCCTAAAGTAAAATCTTGTTCTGTAGCTACTTTTATTTCCTGTAATTTATTATCGGAAACTGCTAGACTCGAAATCAGTAAATTAACATGTACCTGCAGTTCTTTTTCTACTTCCGTTATCTCTGTCTCTGGCAAGGGTGCACGAGATAACGCGTCTGCTACATACATACATTGCCTGGTACATAGGCGACATTGAGGTTATATTTTTGTAACGACATCATCATTCGTTGTAATCGTATTGGTACATCCGAAAGTGATTTTTTAAAAAGACTGACTAACGGTTTATGATCCGTTTCAACCTGCACAAGCTGTCCGTACAAGTATTGGTGAAATTTTTGGCAACCAAAAAGAATCGCATATAATTCTTTTTCAATCTGCGCGTAATTCTGCTGACATTGCGTAAGCGATTTAGAACCAAAAGCTAACGGTTTATTTTCTTGCATAATTACCGCTCCGACCGCTGACTGGCTAGCATCAACTGACAGAACTATCGGCTTGTTCATGTCATAGTGAGCTAAGACTGGCGCAGTACAAATAATATTTTGTAGACGTTTGAATGCTAGATCATGGTTCGCATCCCATGACCAGACCGAATCCTTTTTTAAAAGGTTCCTAAAAATTTCTGATTCTATCGATAAATTTTTTATAAAAGAGCCTAGATAATTGACCATTCCTAAGAATCTTTGTAAATCTTTGACACAACTAGGTTTAGGCATTTCTTTAATGGCTTTAATTTTGGCATTATCTGGCTTGATTCCTTTATTATTAAAAATGTGACCTAAAAATTTTATTTCTGACTCACTAAAATGACATTTATTAACGTTAAATTTTAAATTGACTTCTCTAGCACGCTGAAAAACTTTTTCTAGACGTTGATTGTGAATTTCCTCATTTTCTCCAAAAACAAGAAAATCGTCGACAAATATTAGGACTCCTTCTATGTCTGAAAATATTTCTGTCATGACCCTAAAAAATATTTCTGGTGCTGAGTTTATACCATATGGCAAACGTAAAAATTGATATCTCCCAAATGGAGTTTGGAAAGTACAAAGATCTATGCTTTCTTCATCTAATTTCAGCATCCAAAAACCTGAATTTGCATCTAAATTAGAAAAAACATTGGCTCCGTTCAGTTTGTATCTGAGTTCTTCTAATGTAGGAAATTGAAAATGTGAGCGTTTAATAGCTTGATTTAAATTTCTAGGATCTAAACAAATTCTTAAACTTTTATTAGGTTTTTCAACAATTACCATTGAATTGACCCATGACGTTGGTTTTGTGACCTTTCGAACAACCATCAACTCCTCCATGCGGTCCAGTTCCTCCTTTAGACGTGTGTGTAGTTTGAACGGGACGCGTCTGCTGGCGTTGATTTTAGGCATCGCGTTTTGGTCGACGGTGATGTGACATTTGTGAGGCAGGCATCCAAGGCCCTGAAAAACATCATTATACACTTTTAGCATATTTTTTACATAATTATTATTGACATTGGCAGTGGTACATACTCTTTGTATTAGACACAGATCTTGACATGTTTGGAGACCTATGATTGTATGACAGTTCATGGGTGTTATTACAAAATCTATATTTGAAATTTCATTTTCATTATATTGACAAGATAAAATACAATGTCCTTTTACAGGAATATTATTACCAGAAAATGACTCTAATTTTTGACAGTAATTATTGATAGTATTATCGGATATTTTTAAATTCTTAAAAGTATTATAAGACATGACATTCACCATTGCTCCAGTATCAAGAATACAAGTGACATTTTTATCGTTAATTTTTAAATTAAAATCCCACTTCTGACACCATGTTTTTCTGTGACTCGGGTTTTATTAAATAACAAGTCCAGATTAATCAGATTAATATGTATTATTAATATGGCGATACACGATTGAACATTTGACCTGTTGACTTGCCAGCTGTCGGTAAGAGAGAGCTTCCGACCGGAATCTTATAATAGACAATGTAACGGCATAGACAATATAATCTTATAATAGACAATGTAACGGCATAGACAATATAATATTATAATAGACAATGTAACAGTAATGTTATTAATTAATTTGCAATTTGTAAACTTAAAATAAAATTAACAAATGTGTAATAAATAAAATAAATGTCATCTGAAAGAGCAATGGTCCCGAATCGAAAGCCAAGTAAATATTTGCAGTCTATCTTTATTGTACAGACTGGGACTCATTGTTTGGCATTATCCTCACAATCTACTCTGCCGTCATAACTATTTGCATCTTATCTAAAAGTGCAGTCATGAATGAATGTTTGTTTGTATGTGAAACCAGAGTAAAATCAATACTTACACAGTGATAAATCAATTTGTAATAATGCCTACTTATCTGTGCAGCTCTTGGCCTGGAGCAGGATGTGCCAGACTACGACATGGACTCTGAGGATGAGAAGTGGCTGAAACGGCAGCAGGCGGCTGCGGGTGCCAGACGCTGCGATCTCACGGGTAAGTCTTCTTCTTCCTTTACATTCTCTGCATGTGGCAAACCTCCTAAGACCAATTGAACTTATTTATGAAGAAACCAGCCAGTCCACCATTTTGACAAAAATAAGATATTGTTGTCATCCGATGGAGTAAGGTCGATTCTATGTTCTAATAAAACCAGCCAGGTCGCTTTCATACAAAAATTCATAGTAATCGCCTTCTGAAATATTAGTTCATTGTGAAAAAACAATTTAAAAATGTGCAGAAAGCACCCACGGCACTCAAAACAATTCTAATAAAGACGGCTTGTTTAAAAAAATTTGATGAATTCATCAAATATTTTAACCCTTCAAAAATTTGGCTTTTTTTTCGGATCGTCAAAATATTTTCGCTTTACAATAAAATGCAAATATTTGGAATATTTCTGAACACATTCAAAAACCAAAAACTGTTTTAGAATGGTGATGAAATACGCTTTCAAATTATAGAATTCGAAAAATATATATTTTTTTTAAATTATAAAATTTTTGCATACAAACATAAAAAAGTTTTCAAAATGGGTCACCTTATGTTTTTTCTAACTAAAGTTACTGATAATAAAAAAAATGAAAACAAATGCACATTTTATTAGACAAATGTATAACAACACATTATTGTAACCTCAATTTTTTGTCGCTCTATGAAAATTTTTTTAAAAAATTCCCGAAGTTTCAAATTCTTTTTTCAATTTGCGATTCAAAACTTTGTGTAGATAAAAGTGTACATTTTATTTTTTTGGTGGCTATTTTTTAGATTGGAATATAAAGCATGATGTTTTTCCTTTCTAACACCGATTAGAACATATTTCTAACTATGATAGTAAGGGAGTTACGGCGTCTTATGTGAGACCTATGTGCGTTGGGACAAATCTGGTCTCCTGTGATTAAACGGGTTAAGTTAATTCTTACGTTCTGTGAAAGTTCTGTTATTATTTTAGTTTTATGAAGCAACTGGCCTTTAATGATACAATAACAGAACTTGAATAGAACTTACACAGAATGCGAAAATTAACTTTAAATATTTGATTAATTCATCAAATTTTTTGAAACAACCCGTCCTAAGTCAGGTACGCCTTATACGTCATACGTATGTATGGTAAGTTATATTATCGTGAAAACAAGTTTATTGGTTTGAGTGGTTAACATGGCTATTACTCGGAACATATTTAGCAGAAAAAAAGCCAGAGTTGTTGGTCGACTGGTCGATTTTTGATAAATGCCTAATATTCTAACAATGACATTTACCTAATCTGCAGAAAATGTTCTCTGCGCCTGTAATTACTTACATTAACTGTTTTTGATTGATTTGGCTGTTTTCTGCATTATACATATTCCACATCATAAGGTTAGTTGATTGCAGAACTTACATTAATTAATATGTATTCTGCAGAAAACAGCCTGACCCGAAAACACCAGTATCTCTATAAATGTACATATAAATTCACTTTAAAGTTATAAGAAATTTGAATCTTTACATTATTTATACTTTTTTAAAGTAAAAAACATCTAGGTGTTGTGTAGATTTGATTTTCCAATCTATCGACGAAGCGCTTTTTGGCCAAAAAGGCCTGCTGCCTCTGGCTGCTTTCTGCATAACTGCGTTAAATTTGATAATGAATTGTATGAAAAAAAATTCTCCAAACTTCACACAGAATGCCCGAATGAAATTTTGTGGAACATCTTTTCAAGAATAGGAAAGAGTAAACTTGTAGTGTGCTGTAGGAAGGAGAAAACACGTAAGCTGAAAATGTCAGGTACTACTGTTTGAGTTTCAACAAAACATTCCATGCATATGCACTGGTACACCGGGAATCAATGCTATTAGCTCCTTAGAGCAGGCTCCATTATAATTCCCGTGCAACAGATTCAGCACATCTACATTGCGTTTGTGCATTAGAAATGGCAATCGGTCTGTTTACAACGGTTTGTCAATCAGATGGACTACCCTCCTTTGCACAGAATCAAGCAGGTTTATCAAGTATTGTGGGGTTCCAGCCTAGAGGTGACTCCCAAATGTAATTGCTGGTCACTATTGAGGAATCTGCTAGCCCTATGCAAGACATCCAGTTTCTTGAATACCAAAAAGCCAGTTAGACTCATATTATAAGTGCCATAATTTGTAAATCTTCCAGAGCTGAAGTTCGAAGAGACTATGGAGCGGCTGGAGCGCAGTTCGGGGCAGACAGTGGTGACGCTGCGTGAGGCCAAGGCTTTGTCTGGCCGCAACGGGCCCGCGGAGCACCTCCTGGCCGCCGTGTACGACTACTGGCTCAACAAGCGGCTGGCCACGCAGCAGCCCCTGCTGCTGGCCGTCAGGACGGAGGCCCGCCCAGGGGCACCCTCGCCCTACCTCGCCTTCAGGCGGCGCACCGAGAAGATGCAGACCAGGAAGAACAGGTAAGGAAACTAGCTAACTAACCATCACGCCGATTCTGGCCGCTGTGTACGACTACTGACTCGACAACCAATGGAAGGAAGGGGAGTAATTCACAATGCTATATCATTATTGACGGCCCCCGTGGTCGAGGGGTAAGGATAAGGGTAATTGTAATCTCGACTAGCAATTCAAAGGTCAAATCCAGAAAAATGATTTAATTGAATTGCGCAATTTCATTCTTCTTCCTTGCACTGTCCTAACTCATTGCTGAGGTAGGCTGTTGGGGTCGGCTCTTCTCGTTCTCAGGCTATATCTTCTTCGGTTCTGTGTATTGCTTTCATCCTGTGTATTGGTTTCATTTATCTGTAAAATTTTGGAGCATTGAGTCATCCAGGAGTTCTTTGGTCTTCCTCTGAATGACTGTCGATGAAGCTCCATAGACATTGCCTGCTTCACTGTGTGGTCTGGTCCGTCTTATGTGCCCATACCATCTCTCTGAACCTTGTAATTTCATTAATGATTTATATTAATATAAGGTATGTTTGCAGCACTTTCGAGAGTGGAAGATACTCTCAGCATCGCCCTGGTGTAAGACTACCATCCAGAATTGAAACCTGGCTTGAAATGACTTTAGACGTGTTTGTTGACCAGATCTGAATAGCCAGGCACTTCCCCACTCCCCCTTCCTCTTCCACATCTCCTTCCTTTCCCCACTACCTTCAGCCTCACAATATTCTCTAATTGGGGATGTCATAGTCTCACTGGCTCCAGACGGAAGCAGTTGGAACTTTGGTGCGGTATTCACATGAAAAAAAATTTGCCATAATTTGAATTATTTTATACATTTTGATATTTTATTTGTCATTTGAATTTGCTTTGGCAAAAGATTAAATATGTGATAAAACTGATGTGTTTGCATTAATTTGGTATTAGTGGCTGAGTTCACTGGTCAGTGGCTGAGTTGGCATCGCGTATGGGTTTGATTCCTCGGCTGGCTAAGTCCTCCATCACGACACAAGCAACATTTTCCGCTTACCGTGGTTGTAGTGGGAGATTTTCAAATATTGTCAGGTTATTCGTAACCCGAGAATGTTCGTCTTTCTTCTAAAAAGTAAAAAATAAATTAAATTAATAAGTTTATGTTATCTTTTCATATGTCAACTCCAACCACCATGACCGCCTATAACCCATTTTAATCCAGAAAATGTTGATGGCAATTCCAGGAAGAACGACGAGAGCTCGTACGAGAAGATGGTGAAGCTGCGTCGGGAGCTGTCGCGCGCCGTGTCGCTGCTGGAGATGGTGCGGCGGCGCGAGCGCCACAAGAAGGAGCTCATCCGCCTCGCCGCCAACCTGATGGACAAGCGCTATCAGGCGCGCGACTTCAGCGGACACATGCTGGCAGAGGCGGCCGCTTCTAGGTAACAAACCAACCAACCTACTAACTAATTAATTCATTCATTAAAATAAAAACATAAATTTGTTATAGACCGTTATTATTTGTTATCTACGGGTTTCGGAAGCCCCCTTCCTTCATCAGGAGAATATTAGAACAAACCTACGATATAGAATATATATAAATATAAATTACTACGATATAGAATATACATAAATTTCAAGTGTTTGAGTGGGAGGTGAACAAAGGGGAAAAGGTAATTAAGGGGTTCCGGGAAGAACAGAGTGGTTTATTGGAAATATGTCTAGAATAGGACTAAAAGATAAATTAATTTGGTTATTCAAAATACTAGATTTATTATTTATTGATTTTCTAATTTATTTAAGTTATCTAATTTTTGCTTTTATTGTTACGGTGAAGAATTTTAACCCTTGTGTCCTTATTAAAAGAATGATATGTTGAAATGGGGTGAATTAATTAATTCACTCAGCGAGGGAGAGTGTGAAAGATGTCATATCAGAGGATGGTGTGTTGTCAAAAAGGAGTAATCCCATAGAAACAAGAAATTAATAGACAGGATGATAGGGTGAGGGGAACAAACAATGTTGCGAGGAGCGGGGAAGTAACATGGGCAAGTAACCCTTACTGTGACTGGTCAATAAAAACTGCATTTACGGCCATTGTTTCCAAATTTTTGAACAATCAATCTGAGTCTTTGATCAACTATGTTGTTTAGTAATGCTTGATTCGCTTGTTGGTCGGAGAGTTGCGTTGGGAAGAGCGTGTTTGTGCATTTGAGAAGTGTTTAGCGTGTTTAGCCAAAATTTCAGTCCAATAGTTGATCAGTAGGATTGGGAACAACGGCCGTTAGTGACTTTTGGCAAACATCTAATAACGAGTGGTAATATTTTTTGTCTCGCAAGAAGCCCCCAAAATATTTTAAGTATTGATTTTTAGATGTAATTTTTAGGCATATTTTATGTGCATTTTATATTTTATCTATTGTTACTTTTAGACCGTATATTCAAATGAATTAATTTCTTTAAATTTGGTTACATATTGGATTGAGGTAAAGAAAAACATAAAAATAATTTTTTTATAAATATTAAAATATGTGTAAATAAGGATACAAATATAACCTTCTCTTTTTTTCGTAAGTTTTTTTCCACATTTTTATTCAAAAAGTTACAAAAAACTTAATATTCATAAATCGAACAATAATAATTTTTGATTTTTATGTACATGTATACTAATACCTAATAAAATAATTGTGTATGATAGTCCTCAAAGCAATCAGGGACGTTCAGGGTCATTACCAAAAGTCTAGAACCACTCGCAATTTTGATGAAATTAAATGGCGGCAGGCTGTATACAAAACTTGGAACTCAAATATCAGGGAAAAAATATAAGAAGCATATTATTGCCAATTCTATGAAATTAATGATTAATTACCTACAGAGTGTTCGGCATTTAAAATTTTATTGAAAAATGTCACTATTGTTCTAGTTTTCCGTTTTTTGACGGACTTACTCTAGCCCGTCAGCGTGCTGGGGTTAGTGGTTAAGTACCTGAGTTGCACACCCGGCAGGCTGCCGGGGTTTGTGGCCAATGGGTTAACATTATTATTATTGAATTAAAATGCTCAATCAGACATAAACGTGTTATTCGATCCAATGACTTATTTACTGAATGAAAACTGTCAAAATAGGTAGATTCTGATGTCTAACTCAGTTTTAACAAAAATATAATTTAAAGACTTTCTGGCAGTTATTTTTGGGGTATTATGCCATGTTGCACACCTCCTTTAGCCAAGGTTTCAGACCAAGTGTCCGAAATGTTAACAAGAGAAAGATAAATCAAAATGATAGATGGCGATGTTTGTTTTGATGAAACACTTGTTTTAATTTTCAGCATGTTTTGTATGTATGCACTTTAATTCGTTGCTTTTACTAATTGTCCCCGTACCCGGGTTATGAGGTGGCAGATTAGTGAGAGAGTAGTTATTTATTTATTATTAATTTCAGAGTGGCAGTGGCCCCGCCCATCCTGGCGCCCCCTTACACCGCCCCCCACCACCACCGGCCGCCTGTCGACCCCGTGGCTAGACAGGTACACATACATGTAAATACCCTCTTCTCTATCTACCCTATTATTATTCAATACTTCTAATTTCACGACCTGACGTAAATAGATCCGGAGGTAGCGGGTTTGAATTCCGGCATGCGCAATTAAATGTTATTTGATTAATTTGTGTTATTCCACAATTTATTAATTAAAAATAATATATTTTCCAGAGTGGAAGATACTCTCAGTATCGCTAAATGGCTTTAGCCGTGCTTGGTGACCAGATTTGAATAGCCAGGTACTTCCTCACCTTCCTCTTTCTAATCTCTTTTCCCTCCCCACTGCCTTCACCCTCGCAACATACCCCGATTGGGGATGCCATAGTCTCACTGGCTCCGGAAGGTTGGTAGCAGTTGAGTCTCGTGTGGTATTCACATACAAAAATTAAATAAAGTATTGTTTTTTGTTATGTGAAGGACTACGGAATCCCCAATCAAGATAGGCTCTATTAGTGAGGCAGAAAAGAGTGGGAAGAGGAAGGATGGGAATTATCAGACTATTCCTTTTTTTATGTGATACCCCACAAGAGTCCCAGCTGGAGCCAGTGAAACTATGGCATCCCAAATTGGGGTATTTTGTGAGGCTGAAGGTCGTGGGGAGGGGAAGAAGAAGGTGGGGAAATACCAGGCTATTTAGATCTGGTCACCAAACACGGCTAAATCCATTTCAAGCAACGTTTCATTCTGAATGGTGGTCTTCTTACACCAGGGCGATACCGAGAGTATTTTCCACTCTGGAAAATGTATTATATTATTTTAAATTAATAAATTGTAGAATAACACAAATTAATCAAATCAAATAAAATAATTTATTTGTGCACTCCGGGATTCGATCCCGCGACCTCCGGATTGCGAGTCAAGAGTCTTACCACTGACATCTGATTAAATTAAATATGGCTTTTTGTTGCGGGTAATATTATTGGATATTTTTGTAACGCTCGGAAAAATATAGAATTTTTCAATTATATCACCTGAAAGTAAAGTTTGTATGATAGATTGAACGGGTGTTTTGTTGTGTTTTCAGAGAGAGAAGAGACAATACAAGCGGAGAAAACATCGCCACCATTCATCCTCCGCTCAGCCTCATCCTCTGCATCACGGTAAGTTCTTGACTCCCAATGAACACACACATTACTTGTGTTTAATCGGAATTCTGCATTCAACAGTTCGTCTTCAACGAGCATAGGTTGAAAACTTAAATTTTACAGTGGAATCAATGACTAAACGAAATACCTAAGAGAAGGTCTTGCAAACTGATTCAAATACATATGTACCTATATTCTGTCCAAACAGTTATGTACATAAAAATGGCAGAAAATAGCCAAGGTTTGTAGAAAATGCTTTTACCCTGTCACGGGCCAGGCCCTGAAGCAAGGAAATTATGCAAATCATCACTTTGAATTTTGAATTGAATGTTTTGTATATTAATTTTGAGCTACCATATATTTTATTTACCGAAACACATTCCTTGAACAATAAACTATGTATCAAAACAACATTATTTGTCAAGTATCACGCATCGGACTTTGACAGTTTGAATCGCGGCAAATTTGACATTTCGATTCCACAGATAAATCATTTAAAAATATTCTGGTGTCGCCAGGTGAATGAAACTGTAGGCTATATCATGAATGATGTTGGCGCAAGCGATTCTGACCTTCTTACAAATTCTTTTGTAATTGAATCTTCCTCTTGTAAAGCAATACAAGTATGTAATTGATTTTATTTGTCTAGGTGTGGTCTCCGGTTCCAGCAGCTCCTCGGAAGGAGAGGCTGCGGAGGCTGCTCCTCCACCAGATCCTTCGGGTCCCTTTGCCTTCCGGAGAAAGCCTGGATGCCAATACCACATGGTGAGAAAACAAACAAGTCCTGCTGGAAAATTCGCAAAGTATTTATTTTACCGTATAAAAGCTTCATTCAGGTTTATCATTTTTTTAAGCTCTTCGCCCCCTCCCCCGTTTCCCCGGATTCCCTTACCACGTTCCCTTTCAACTCCCGCGTTCCCTTTCCACCTTCCCCACCTCCCCCTCCATCATCCTCCCTCCCACAAACCCTCCTCCTTAGTTCCTTTCCCCTCTTCCCGGATTTCCCTTCCCTTCCCTTCCCGCCCCTGATATGTATGAAATATACACGTTTTTTTCAAAATCTTTATCAAAAATGTAAATTTTTTATACAAATTTCATAACGCCAGAGCTCACCATTATATATGGAAAGCTTTGCAGGCATGCGCACAACAACTCACGAAAGCTTCATCGCAATCAGATAAATGGTATGGGAAACATAACGCCAGAGCTCACCATTATTATATATGGAAACCTTTGCAGGCGTGCGCACAACAAATCACCAAATTTTCATCGCAAATTAAGCACATACGGGACAAACAAAAAAAAAACATTTTTATTTATTAACATTGGTAATATTATTATATTAAAACTTATTTTTGGAATCCCAAGAATATTTGCAGTGTTACTTATCATTTAGTTAACTATGACGTATGACAGGGAAAGTATTAAGAATAATTGTATTCATACAAAGTCGCGCATGGCTGCCACCATACTCTCAGCATCACCTTGGTGAAAGCCATGAAAGACCACCATTCGGAATCGAAGTGTTCCTAGAAATGGCTTTAGCCATATTTGATGACAATGTGTGAATAACAAGCCCACATACAAGCATAGCTTGAGAGTAGTATTACGAGTGCCATGTTATTTATAATTATGGCAAGTGCTTCATTATGCAATATCATACTTATTGTTTTTATTTTATTTATTTTAGCCAACTGCGAGTTTCGGCCCCTCTGTGGACGTCCCTTGGAGAAATGGCTGTGCTAAAGAGAACACCTTCCCCGGCGATACGGATCAGAGGTTGAGGTAATGAAAAGTCCCACATTTTATCCATGTGATGATACTTTTTTTTTTAACATTATCTCTACACAGGAGACCCCAAGGTAAATGATTTTCCTCAGGGCCTATGTTATCCTAGGGGATGTTGTGTTAAAGGTGTTTTAAGGAAAGGAAGAAGAGGAGTTCTGGGAAGGAATTAGATATGAGGGGTGGGTAGGAATCTGTGGGTCAGTGGTGTCCAGGTGTGACAGACGTTTAAATCCATCCCTTCCACTGCAGCGTCGAGGGATTCCGGCTGAAGAGGTCAAAGGACCTCATCAACCAGTCTCCCTCGATTCGGCCCACCACCCAGCAGCCACCACCATGTGGGCAGACACATCGGCCGCCAAGATCCTGATAAACCTCGCCCCATGAACCCGGGTACCCTTGCTAGGTCACTAATCATAGCGGGTCACTTGGGGTGACCTATGGCAGAGGTGTTGGTTATCCAAAAAATAGTTCCTGGGGCGGCGGTACCCACACCCACCTCCCAAAATGAATCCCGTGATAATACTTTTTTTTTTTACATTAGCTCCTCACAGGAAAATAATTTCCCTCAGGGCCTGTCCCATCTTTGGAAATCTTGTGTGGAGGGTCTTTTTAAGGAAAGGTATGAGAGGATGTTCTGGAAAGGAAAAAGATATGAGGGGAGGGTAGGAATCTGGGGATCAATGTGTCTAGGAGTAATGGATATCTGAATCTATCCCTCCCACTGAAGAACAATGTGACATAAAAATGGTGTGTTTTAAAATTGTCCAACAATAATAATCTTCTCATTCCTCTGTTGCGATGGGAAACAAACCAGAATCCCGATAAGAAGGTATATTCTAATGAGTAATTTGTGTCCTTTCAGGTACACCCTCACATCTCTGAGCCATCCCACCTCCCGCTTCATCGGTCTGGCGCGGCGGAGACTGGGGCGCGGCGGGCGCGTCATCCTCGACCGCCTCTCCTCGCACGCCTCGCTGGACCGCCTCTGGGCCGCCATGGACTACACCATCACGGACTCACACGCCCACGACCTCCCGCAGGACAAACTACCCACACACGACACCTGTAGAACCACCACCAACAACCACACCCTGGACAAACACCATAGTATTAGTAATAAAGAACTCCGGATCGAACAAACACCTGCAAATAGTATCGTCATCAAAACAGAATTCGACCCGGATAGTGTTAGCAATATAAACAATACAAATAATTTCAACAGTGAAAAGTGGAGTAGTGATGTTAGGATTAAGACCGAACCGTGCGGGGATCGGTTCACGTTCGGCGCCAATTGTGACAAGTTTACAATCAGCGATCAGATTGAACGCATCATCAAAATGGAGGACATGAAAAGTTGCAACGAGGACAACGGTGAATTTCAAAATGGTGATTTTATCATCGGCGCGTGTTCGAATCGCGTCGACGACTTTGACCGCTTTAGAAGTAGGGGCGTGAGTATAGACGAATGTAGGAATAGTGTCGGCGACGAATTCGATTATAGAAATAGACTTAGTGAGGACTTTAGTGATAAAGAGTTTGGTGGCGTGCGGAGCAATCTCGACGAGTTTGGCATGAGCGATCGGCGGAACGGCTGCGAATGGCTCGCCTCCGGAGACCGGCGCATCAGTGTGGACGAGTTTGGTAACAAGGTGATGAGGAGCGGGGGCGAGGACGCCTTCCGAGTGCGGGGCGCGGAAAAGAGGAGGATGGCGGACATGCTGGTGAGGAGAGGGCTGAAGAGGTTCGCCATGATGCCGGGACACAAGACTGCAGCCGAGGTGGATGAGATCTTCACTGATTGGTGAGCTATTTCTTGATGATGCTTACGTTTTCTTTTCATATACTATTTATTACTTACTAGCAGTTAAAAACCAGCTTTGCAGGTATTTGCTGCTAGGCCCTGCGGGCGGCTTTTTGTTTGGCTTTGCCCAGCTAGTGTTGGCAGCCATTTTATAAATCCAAAAGGAACTGATTCCAAAAATAGCCTATTCCTCAGATCCACTGTTATCCAATGTAGCTAGTCACTGGGACACGCTGAGGAGCTGAACATACAGACAGACGGATACATAACAATTAGGTCTGCTTACTCTGTCTGATGAAATATGCCTTTAGAAAAACTAAAGCATGTATAGCTTTATCAGACAGCCGGTTTCTTATTTTATTAACTATATTTCCTGAAATTGAAAACACTCTTTCATTTTCAGTTGAAGTAGGCTTAACTGAAAGCAATGCTTTGTACATCGATTCTAAATTTGGTGACCTCTTCCCAGTCTGTTCAAAAAGTAAGAACTCTTTCTTTTCTATAGATTTTGACAGTGCCACTGCACTTGCCTCCTCATTTGTTGAAATGCCTTTAATTGCTTTTTCTAATTGAATTTCGAAGCTTTCGAGTTCATGTTCGGATGGGCTTACTTCTTCTACCACTCCCGACTCATTTTCGGTCAAAGTTGTGATGGCGGCGTATAAACGATTATATTCTCTTTCAGCGTATCCGATCAAAAATGTCTTATTGTTATCAATGAAGTAGTTACTTTTATGCATGAAATTGTCAGGGCTGTTCAAGTATTTTAGCAGCGATATTATTATTATTATGATTTCTCGAGTTCTCGACTTTTCTCGAGCTTGATTTCCCGGGAACAAAGCCCAACGATTTCCCGGGAATGAACCCTAGTCGCGATCGTCGAATCGCGTAGTTAGTACGCAAATGGTACGCAACAAGGAAGTGAGTGGAGCGGTCGCATGTTCGTCCGAAGAAACTTTTTCAATTTCGAACTTTAAAATGTTCTGAATTGAAATTATAGATTATGTTTCTGCAAATGTTAAGAATTACTTTTATGTTAAGAATTAATGTTTGTGAACATAAAGCATCGAAAAAATTCTCAATAGGTTTCTGAAATATGAAGTGGGGTCTGTCCCCACCGTCCCCTTGAGAAGAACCGCCACTGCTACGGGGGATGCTTTCCCATCTGACCTGCTGACGGAGTTGCGACATATTGTGATGAATTCTTGAATTCGAAACCGAATAACAACAATAGCTTTATTTGAAATTCCATGTACACAGATGTTATTTGTGGCGCGGCGCATATGGCGTGGTTCTGAAATACAACCATGCAGACGCAAGCCTATTAATACTATTCGATTTTTGTATTTACTGGCTGGTGAATGGAAGTGGTTTAGGGACTAGATTAGATCTAGATTCCCCATAAGAATGAGGATGTCATAGTTCCACTGGCTCTCTACAGTAGAAACCCACATGCTGTATCAAATTTATCCATCTTCTGAACCACTGGAGTGACAACGTGAAACAAATAAATTTGCCTCGATTGCTTGAGATTTCCCAGAATATCATTTTAAAAATTTTTCACCAGCATTAAAAAAAATCATACCTTCGAATTTTAACATTGAAAAATAAAATCTTATTATATTGCTATATAGCCAATGAATTATCCCTTATTTGACCGTTTATCTTATATTTGTAGGATTAATAAAAACAATATAAAAAAATCGTGAAGGGGTACTTATTCGAGTCAACATGGAATATTTTCGATTTCTTTGTGTTGTCTGTGGTATTCTTGATAATGAAAGGTGCAAATCTATGGGAAAATTACTTAATTTTAACCATAAACAACTGATCAAAAATTCAGCAGGAAAAATATTTTAATTTATTTTTAAGATCGTTCTAAAATAGTCTACGAAGTTCGGATTTGCGACATCTACGGTTATAATAAATAGATAAAGCATTTCAATAGCTCCTTTTTAAAATAAATGGCTGGGCAAGGAAATGATTTAAATAAATACAATAAATGTTTTACGAATGGTGGGAAAATGTGGTCCAATTTTGGACCGCTATCAATCGCAGGAAAATAAAAGTGGCTCATTTTTTTTACCATAATCGCTCCAGTGGCTAAGCCCTCAGGCTAATTATTTGTTCACTTTTCGGAACAGTGCATAGTAGATCTCATATAAATCGTTTTGTCTCCCTTACTACTACCATGGTTAGAAATGTGATCTAAAGGTAAATGTATTATCGGTGTTAAGATAAAACACCATGCTTTATATTAAAATCTAAAAGTTAGCTACAAGCTCGTTAAAATGTTCACCTTTATGAAACCTAAGTTTCCAATTGCAATTTGGTAAAAAATGATGAAACTTTGTGAATTTTTTTATTCATTCAAAATAAAAATATTTTTAATTTTTTTTTTTTTTCCAAAAAAGTGAGTTGATGATAATGTTAATACATTTACCCACTAAAATATTTGTGTGTTCTTATTTTTGTTTTGTTATGATCAGTAATTTCAGTTAGAAAAATGCAAGGTGAGCCGGTTGAGGTGGTTTTGAAATTTTTTTATGTTAAGGGTCGGGTATCAAACCGCGCTGACGCTGCAGTTAGGTATTTCTTGTACTTGTAGACAAACACGGCCGCAGCTGACCGCCTGCGTCTGACTAAAGGAGATGTGGGTATACTAGACACTACGGACTTAGGAAATAAAAATACACTTGCCTTATAAAATTAAAATTTAGTTCCTACTATAATAATGGATACAGCTTAACATACTAAGAATCATATTGTGGAATAGCGTGGATAGCTCATAGAGACATTTGCGCCTGGGTCGAACTGCCCATTCACTGCAGTTAGGTATTTTTGGTAGTTGCAAACAAGCTCGGCCGCCGCGATCTACTGTGTATTTTGGTTAGATTCAGGCACGGCTGCTCAGCATTTTGATAAAATATGGAATAAAAATACACTTGCTTTGTAAAATTTTAATTTATTTCCAACATAATTGATACAGCTCGACAGACTATAAATCATATTATGCAAGGGCAAGGATACATAGACTTTTTTTAGCCCCTGGACCTTTACAGACGTCTTAGTTTTTGACTCAATGTGACATAGAATCTAATGGTGTTTTGATGTGGAAAAAATTTCTGGTTCATATATGGTTTGTATAATGTTATTAATTTTTTTATAATTTTACCAGAAAATAATGGGTGTGAATAAGTTACGACAATCAGTTTTTACTCTGTGCCTTAGAAATTAAAAAACAGGTAGTTTTGTTTTTGAAAGTTTATTTATATGCATACAGATTTTTATTAATACCTAGTAAGAAAGAATATATTTTACAATTTATCTTTGATATACATAAAGTAGAACGAAGCACATTTAGAAAAAGACAGTCAAAAATATAAAGAAGTTCAGACAAATTTTTATAAAACAACTAAATGTTTTATTTTTATGTACCTTACAAAGTCCCAACTGTTATCAATCGCCTGGGGCCAGTGATTGGGGTGTGTTGTGAGGCTAAATAAGGTGGGAGGGGAATAATATAGGGGAAGTACCTGGCTATTCAGATTTGGTCACCACACACGGCTAAAGCCATTTCAAGCAACGTTTCAATTCTGAATAGTGGTCTTACACCAGGGCGATACATAAAGTATCTTCCACTCTGTTTTTTTATAGAAGGCTATTGAAAAGTTTTTTTTTCTTTGTATAAAACACGCTGTAACTCGTGTTGTGCGTGTTACAGGTAAAATTGCAAATTTTATATGTAAGTTCAAAATAAATTAATTATTACCCACAATTATTATAGTTATTTCACAGCATTGTCCAAAAATAACAAAGTTACTATTATATACTTGTTTACTATTATATAATTTTAAAATTGAAAAATGTCCTCCACAACACAGGTGAATTCCTAGCGTGGAGGACATTATACTATACATTTGTAATGTAAACTTATTAATAAAAAAAATACAAAACAATACAGAGTGATAAGTGTTAGCTCCTCATTTATTCATAAGACTGTCATTTTGTAATGACATCATCCTTTCTCCAGGTCTATTATCGATAATTCTAAACATTCACAAAAAGTGTGGTAGATCATTCATTATAGCAAAAAGTTTATATGGAAGGCCATTACTCAGGCCGCTTATGTTTATTTAAAAAAACGTACATGTTCACTGATAGTTTCTGTTATAACGGCGTCATTTATATTGCTTCTGCCGCTTTTCTAAAAAAACATATAAAATAAATTTATTTGTGATAATACAACCCAGAATTTACCTAACATCGAAATTCATTCGATTTATCAATGGATGTTGTCGTTGTTTTCAATAAAACTTAGTGACAATTTGAACGGAATCGGTAGAAAACTCAAAATGGTCGTCGAAATTATGCATTTTGACATTAAATTCGAGTTCGGTGAACCCCAAACTCCTTAAACCTGATTTTGAACCAAATCGTCAAAGTACTTAAGATATTCAATATGGATGCCGAAATTTTGCATTTTGACATTAGATCCGAGTTCAGTGCACGTCCAAACGCCCTAATCCTGATTTTGAACCAAATCGGTAGATAACTAAAGAAATTCAAGATGGATGCCGAAATTTTGCATTTGGACATTAGATCCGAGTTCAGTGCTCACCAATACTCCCATATACTGATTTTCAACCAGATCAGTAGAGAACACGAGAAATTCAAGATGGATGCCGAAATGTTGCATTTTGACATTAGATCCGATTTCAGTGCACTTCTAAACGCCCGAATCCTGATATTGAACCAAATCGGTAGATAACTAGAGAAATTCAAGATGGATGCCGAAATGTTACATTTTGACATTAGATCCGAGTTCAGTGCACGTCCAAACGCCCTAATCCTGATTTTGAACCAAATAGGTAGATAACTAGTGAAATTCAAGATGGATGCCGAAATGTTGCATTTGGACATTAGATCCGAGTTCAGTGCTCGCCAATACTCCCCAATACTGATTTTGAACCAGATCGGTAGAGAACACGAGAAATTCAAGATGGTTGCCGAAATTTTGCATTTTGACATTAGATCCGAGTTCAGTGCACTTCTAAACGCCCGAATTCTGATATTGAACCAAATCGGTAGATAACTACAGAGAAATTCAAGATGGATGCCGAAATTTTTAGAAGTCAAAAAGCAAAATGACTTCAGTCCACCTTAAAACTACCTTTGATAGAAATCAGTAAAAAAAAAAAAATTGACATTATTACCTTATTCTCCTTTTCTTCCAGTGGGAGGGTCTATTTTTTATGGCACGGTAAGCAAGAATTCCTTTATTTTTACCCATTTTGAAGGTACCTGAAGTTTAAAAATAAAATCTGTAAAACTGTAAATCAAGTTAAAAATAATTTATTAGATATATTTTATTTCTACTTACCCGGTTACTGTAACACCTATCTCCTCAATGATTCCTTCAAAAATCGAATAAACAGCTAACAAAATTGCTGCGAAAAAAATATGCGTGCTCTCACCTTGACCGCTCTCTCACAACTGAATGAATTCTGTGAAATTCAACCGTTATATAAGACATCGCGCGGCGTATTATTTTGCCATACATTTTTGTATGGCGGAGAATAGTTGAAAAATTCAGAAAGTTTAGGCGAATTACAATAAAAATCTAGATACACTGAAGTGCTTTTAATTTAATAGCTTGTTTTAACATAATGTTTACTCTGAGATTGCGGAAGGATTTTTGGTAAAAATGTTTAGAACAGGTTCAGGAGAGATAATCGCGAAGGCCTTTTTCAACGTTTTAACTAAAGTTGCAGTATGTATAACTTATAGAATTTGTAAGATTACAGTAAAAAAAATTTAATCACTAGTAACTTTACACATTTTTCTAACTACCCGTATATAATTTTCTAGTATTGCTGCTACGAGACGCGGATGCTACTGCTAATGCGGAGCGATGTTTTCCAAACCCGACCCTTAACATTCAAAATTTTTATATTTAAAAAAATTTGTTTATTTATTTGGAATTGCAAAATTTGAAATTTACATTTCATCAGTTTTCAAAAACAGTTTTTAGTTTTCGGATGCGCTCAGAAATATTCCATTTATTTGGATTTTATTGCAGAGCGGAAATATTTAGGGCTTATAAAAACTGCTTTAAAGTTCAAAATCTCCTACTTATGAATCCCTTTTCGGTTTTGGTTTTATTGTATAATATGGAAAATAAAATTCTTTATAAAAAAGTCATGAAACATTTAAATATTTGTGTCTGAGCTTCGCAAAATAAAGTAAAGCATGCTTTTTGGCAATGTTTTTTTCGTGAATAAATCAAAACAGGTGGCTGGTGTTAAAAGGGAATTTAAACCTTATCATCATCTACACAAGGAGTTAATTGTTAGGCCTGATCCCGAATTTTACAGGACGTGGTGCAACACCATGTCTAAAGACTGAGAATTTTTTTGATTTTGGCGACTGAGTTTTGAATTCATTTTATTCCTCCATGACTTTATTAACAAGGTTCAAATATACAGAAAAAACATTGCCCATAATTAGGTTTCCACATCAGATTCTGTTCTTTTAGTTTATGGATGTAATACATTAATCTTTTTATTAAATAAAAACTACACAATTGTTTATTATTCTTAAAGATTTTTATGATATTAATGAAGTAACAATTACATATTGAGGCTCGGTGTTAAAATGTTAGACAACTGATATTGAATGTTTGCAAAACATCGTAAATTAGATTTTGTGATATAAAAATAAGTTTTTAGTTCCAAATTATAATATCGGTATCTGATTTAACATCTGTCTAAATTTGTTAATTTCAGCGTTCACTTCAGGCCGCAGTCCCCTCCTCCATCCCCCAAAGTGTCCACCCCCGCAAGCATGGATGGTGAGATCCGTCTCACGGATGGGGCCCCCATCACGGTGCAGGTCCTACCACCCCTGCTCCCGTTGGCTCCCCTGTCCCCCACGGACCTGACCTTCAATGATGCCAGTCCCTTCACCACCTCAGAGTTCACCCTTTCCGACCTCTACGGCGACAGCTTACTACCAGACCCCCGACTGGACATAGAATTAGGAGTATCACCAATCAACTCTTGGAGAACCACCAACGGGCCCAGCGACAAACTCTTCGATAATGCTTCCAATTCAGACTCTCCAATCTTAACATCAAAATCATCCGATTCAAACTCCAACCATACGAGTGTCTTCACACCCTCAACAGGAACGCCAAACAGCCTCCACTCCTGCAACGATGACTCAAATCACGCTATATCTGGAACCAACGGCGTAGAATGGAACGATTCTAACAGCAATGAGAAACAACTTTTGAAGATGGACGATTTCAAAGTAGAAAAACGAATGGGCAGTTCCGTTTTTACACTCAAAAATGTGATGAACGAAAAGCGGATCTTTGTCACGGCAGAGAAGCAACAGATGTTTAGAGCGGTGACGCCGCCGCCTTTAAACGCCACATCGCAATCCCCGCAACAAGGCGGTATCTACATTCCTATTTCATCAAGTCAGCAAATCAAGAAGCGGCCGGAAGGCCAAGGTTTGGCCGTAGTCCAAGTTCGTGCGCCGAATGTCGTGCGTCAAGTCATCGGCAGGGTGGGGGCGGACGGGTTGAGTAGACCACCGTTGCTGGTGGCCCAGCACGTGAAGGCGGTGGCGGGCGGGCATAAAGCGGTGGCGGGTACGCACAAGGCGGTGGCGGCCACGCACAAGACACTCGGACACAATGCGCTCACAAAGGCTGTGCAGCAGCAGATTGGACGCAAGTTGCAGCACGATGCCGCCAGAAGGATAGGGAATGAAGAGCAGGTTGGTTCGCTTTATTCTTAACTTCCTATCAATCCAATGCCACACAACTCAAATCTTCACCACCAATAATGTAAATCTCCGTGGACACTCAAAAAAATGTATAAAATACCTTTTTATCCGATCCTAGGAAACACTTCCTTACAAAAAGAGAAATAGAAGCCAGGATTCACATTCACAGCATGTCATCGATACTACAAATGTATATCAATTTCAAATTCGATTAGATTCTTATTTGGAGAGAAGGATTAACTTTTTTTTTTAAATTTAAAACAACTGAATTACTGTTGTTTTCTGTTTCTAAATGTTAATTTGAGAATCGTTAATATTGTCATCAGTGTTTTTTTTTTTTGCATTAGCTCCACACAAGAATGATGACAGGCCCTGAGGAAAATTATTTCCCTCAGGACCTATGTCATCTTAGGGGATGCTGTGTGGAGGGTTTTTTTTTTTACGGAAAGGAAGTTCTGGGAAGGAAATAGGTATGAAGGGTGGGTAGGAAACTGGGGGTCAGTGTGTCCCAGGTGTAACGGAATGAATCCATCATATGAATCCAGTCGCTCTCGACTGGATTCGTGGATTCTGGATTCCTGCTGGAGAGGATAAAAGACTCCCGCTATCAGTCTCTCGATCCTGCACACCATGCGGCTGGCAGGCAGGCAGACGCCTAGGCCGCCAAGACCTGGACAAACCTCCCCCTAAACCCTGGCACCCCTGCAAAGTCACCAAACGTAGCGAACCACTTGGGGTGACCTTTGGCAGAGGTGTTGGTGATCCAATAAATGGTTCCCGAGGCGGCGGTACCCATATCCTCCTCCTGAATTGAATAATAACTCTGTTCAGCTCAATCGCATCTATAAATCTTCTCTTATGTACTCTTCTATTATTGTGACTCTTGACATGCCTTAACCTAAGTATTTAATTCACACCACAGTATTATATCAAATGCATGCAATAATTTTTGTTCTAAGCTCTATTGACTATGAACTGCATTTGGTTATTATTGTAATTTTGCCTTAGCATTGATTGTATTAACACGAGGGCAATCCAGTTTGCTTCTTGTGTCCTATTCGTATCAACTAAGTCGCTAATCCTCTGTAAAATTTCCAGTTGACAGTGAACGCCGGCACAGCAGCCAACCAGCAGCCGAACCAGCATCAGCAAGGGGGGCAGCAGCAGCTGGTGACGGTAGCAGTCACCGAGTCTCTAAAATTGAGGCTCCAAGGGCATTTGCTGGGGCAGCGAGACGGTATGATGCTTTCTGGCCTAGGCTAATGAAATTTCAATATGTACAAGTTTATGTTTTGTATCACAGAATCGCTTGTGCCAATATCTTCTTGATGTAACCGATGGGTTCATTAATCTAGCTCAATGATTCTTAATGGGGGTGCCAGCGCCCCCTTGTGGATGTTTTGGGGGTCAGGCGGGGCGTTTTTAATGAGATTATATGACGCAAATGTGAATGGTAGAAGACATTGGGGACGCCCGAGGAAGACATGGCACAACGAAGTGAATCAGATACTTGAGTCGGGCCATTTGAAGAGTCGGAATAATAGAATAGCATGTATGAGACGATGTATGAATGTGAACGAGGCAAGGAGTGTGTGCCAAGGTCGAGTTGTTTGGTGGTCCATCCTCTCTGCCTACCCCTGCGGAACTGTGTGATGGTTAGTTAGTTAGGGGGTGCTGCAGAAGTTCGAGTGGGCATTGTGTCAATATAGAAAATAAGCTCATTCATGAGCTATGCACACTTACACTTTGATACACTTTGTTTAGACGCGACGATTTGACAAGTTCTGTTAAATAAACTATACTTTCACTCACAAACACTGTTGTAAAGGGGGCGATCCTTTCAATACGGTTAAGAAACACTAATCTAGCTACTCTAGAATATGTTATTAGAACTTCGTACCGCCTCAGAATCAATAGCTGTTGAATTAAATTCAGTTTTTTTTATTAAGTTAAAAATTACGCAATGAAGCAATTATCAATGCGCAACTGTCCGTGTTTTGTTTTTGTCATTATCAGAGATGGCGTTGTGTACGGATTTATATTTGTGTGATTTTCTTACTTTTACAATTACTTACGGGAATTCGGGAGGCGGATACGGGTGCCGCCGCCACGGGAACCATTTATTGAATAACCAACACCTCTGCCATAGTTCACCCCAAGTGGTTCGCTACGTTTGGTGATTTAGCAGGGGTGCCCGGGTTCATGAGGTGACTTATGTCCGGGTCTTGCCAGTTGATGCGCCTGCCCATCTGCTGCGTGGTGGGCCGGATCGAGAGAGACTGGTTGAGGGAGGCCTTTTGACCTTTCCAGCCGGACTCTCTCGACCCATTGCCTTGCACCACAGTTGGAGGGATGGATTCATACGTCCGTCACTTCCGGACACACTGACCCCCCAAATTCCTACCCACCCCTCATACCTTTTTCCTTTCCAGAACTTTCTATCCTCCCCATTTCTTAAAAAGATCCTCCACACAGCATCCCCTAAGATGACATAGGTCCTGAGAGAAATTATTTTCCTCAGGGCCTCCTGTGTGGAGCTTATGTAAAAAAATGCGTTTCATTTCAGAGATTTATTATAATTATTGTATTTTTTCTTTGGAGGTGTGCAGACATACGTTCACCATTTGTCTCATTTTCGACTATTGACATTGAGTGTGTAAGAAAGGAGGGCAGAATTATATGATTAACCCGTTTAATCACAGGAGACCAGATTTGTCCCAACGCACATAGGTCTCACATAAGACGCCGTAACTCCCTTACTATCATAGTTAGAAATATATTCTAATCGGTGTTAGAAAGGAAAAACATCATGCTTTATATTTCAATCTAAAAAATAGCCACCAAAAAAATAAAATGTACACTTTTATGTACACAAAGTTTTGAATCGCAAATTGAAAAAAGAATTTGAAACTTCGGGAATTTTTATAAAAAAATTTTCATAGAGCGACAAAAAATTGAGGTTACAATAATGTGTTTGTTATACATTTGTCTAATAAAATGTGCATCTGTTTTTATTTTTTTTTATTTTGAGTAACTTTAGTTAGAAAAAACATAAGGTGACCCATTTTGAAAACTTTTTTATGTTTGTATGCAAAAATTTTATAATTTAATAAAAATATATATTTTTCGAATTCTATAATTTGAAAGCGTATTTCATCACCATTCTAAAACAGTTTTTGGTTTTTGAATGTGTTCAGAAATATTCCAAATATTTGCATTTTATTGTAAAGCGAAAATATTTTGACCATCCGAAAAAAAAGCCTAATTTTTGAAGGGTTAAAAACAATGCACAACAATCAACGCATTGACTTTGAAATTGAGTTATAAATAGTGTAACTAACCCGACTTTGTTTTATATATTAAGATTAATTTTCTATGACTTTGGGGGTAATTTTTTTGCTACTGTCAAAGGTGAAAAAATCAAAGTTTTTACATTTTCAAATGCGTCTAAAGGTCTTTGGAGGTCTTTAAAGGTTTTATTTATTTGCAAACTCCTTGTTTGTGTTTTTTCATGTTAGGCATGAATTCAGATTTGGGTAGAAATAATAAAATCAGTTTTTATTTGTGTGATTACATTTTTTTACAATTATTTCCAAAATAGGAGATTTTTAAATCTTTTTTTTTGGTTAGTTAACTATGCTGGATAAACCTCTTACGATATTATCTCGTCATATCTGGTAAACAAAAAACAATCGCAAAAAAGCAATTCCTTTGTTTTTATATGGATATTTGATCTGAAAGCAAGGTAAAATCCGTGCGGTTTATCTAACAGGTTAATGATTCTGCATCAACCATCGACATTTCCAATGTCACTTATGGCCTGTACAGACTAGGCTAGTAGTTTAGTCGAGTAGCGAGTAACTCGCCACTTGACTTACCAAAATGCTACTACTTACTACATACTAAATTAAAGGTGTTCGGACACGTTTAGTTACTAAAATACTCGCTACTCGACTAAACTACTAGCCTGGTCTGTACGGGCCATAACAGCTATCCTTTGGCGTATGTCACTAAAAGGTAAAACTGTCCCATGACCCTTTTTGGATGGGTATTTTAGCTTAAATATTAAATCCAAAATAAAGTTTGCATGAAACGGGCCGCGCTGTGGTTCCCATAAGTTCTTGAAAATTTTCAAGAATTAATAGGATTTTTGCTTTTTGAAGTGAAAACTTCTTTAGCACCATTGTGATTTGAAACTCGATGAAATGAAAAATAGCGACACTGAAAAGAGACAATCACATACATTTATAGGATTTAGTCTGCGAGAGAATGAGATAGTATAATCGGTCTCTTCTTTGTGAAGTGCTTCGTGGCCTCCCCACTCTTGTCTACTTTAGTTTTCTAAAGGTTGCTCTTGTACCGCCTGTGAATTGCACACTGTTTTTTTTTGGCAGGTAGTTAACCATCTACGACTCAATGATTTTGTACCCCTTCAAAATTTTCCACATTTTTCTTATTTCAATCTCTCACTTGCAGGTCTGGTCCAGCAAGCGGGTCGCCGCGCCGTTGTGAACCTGCACCCGGCCGCCCCCGCTGCGGGTGGTGGGGCGGCTGCGCCCCCAGCCGCCCCCGGAGCCCCGCTCGGTCAACACCACCACCAGGGCCGCCAGGTGAAGGTGGTGCGAACGCTGACGGCGGCGCAGCGCAACCGCCTGCTGCAGGCCGCCGGCACCGGGGCGCTCGGCCTACGCGAGCTGGCGGGTATGCTGCAACTGCGACCCTCCTCGCACGGGTATGTCCAGCACTGTTGATATGCACGCTGAATTTTATTAGAAGAAGTCCGGGACGCACGAGGAAATTACGGCAAGATTCTTCTTCTTAACCTCTTATTTGCCAGAGACGCGCGTTTGTGCGCGCATGCGTGCGGAAAAAATTTCGAAAAAAATATCTTTGTTCGCGATTTTGACCCTTCTATGTACAGAATTTATATGAAGGACAGTGTCAGAATCGCTTGCGCCAACATTACTCTATGAGACTCCTAAAAGTTTCATTCACCTTGCAACCCCAGAATATTTTTAAAACGATTTCGTCTATGACATTGACGTGTCAGAATTTGCCGCGAATTTAACCGTCGCACCTAATGCGTGTTCCGCGACTAAAACATCGTAAAACCTATTAATTTACGTAATAAATGCAAGTAATGTTGTTTTGGTAGATAGTTTATTGTGTTGTGAACGTGTTTCAGTCAATAAAATATACAATAGCTCAAAATTAATCAACAAAACATTCAATTCAAAATGATGCTTTTTTTAGTGTTTTTTCGTGAAATGGCCTGGCCTTTGACCGGTTAAAGGCCATTAACCAGTGGCCGAGAATTCGAATTTTGTCGAACGATGATCTTGCGATCGTACTTTTGCAACTGTACAGGGCAGTTCCAATGAGAAAGATTAATTATTCTCCATACCAGCGTTTTAACATAATAACTCAATATTCATT
Source organism: Limnephilus rhombicus (assembly GCA_929108145.2). Classification (NCBI taxonomy): domain Eukaryota; kingdom Metazoa; phylum Arthropoda; class Insecta; order Trichoptera; family Limnephilidae; genus Limnephilus; species Limnephilus rhombicus. Next base: position 9,182,811 of record OV815296.1, read on the forward strand.
TTATTTCATTCAAAATTGGCTTTGATAAATACCTACTTTGAAAAAGCTCAAACTCGTGATGGTAAAACTATTAAAATTATGTACTTTTTGTAATTATTTTTTGATCGTAAGTATTTATTATTTCTCAAAAATGTCAAGCAAAATAAGAATGTATATATTTTTTTAAATATATTAATTTGTGAGACAGTAAATAAATAGACAAACTGAAGTATTTTAGTCACAAAACAAGGGAGCTGATCTTTTTTGGTGTGATTTTATTTGAACTAAATATTTAATTCCTGAAAAGTAGCTTTCCCAAATAATTTATTGATTTATTTTACTGCATGATTATATGACTTGAAATGCATGTTGTATAGTACAAAATTTTGTTTCAAAATTTAACAAATCTGTAAAACCTTATTGTACTAAAATTAAACATATTTTCTCAAAATTTAAAACATAGTTTTACTAGATTAAAGAACAGTATTTTAAAATCAATTCCTAATTTTTTGTGGAAAATAGTCTAAAATGTCTAAAATTTGATTTAAAAATGACATTTTTCCGGTTTTGTCTGTCTGTTTTGTATCTCTTAACCTCTGACTCACCGGAAACACGGCCAAAATAACAAAAATATTTTTGGCCCTAAAAATCTAAAATCGTAACCAAATATACGATAGCTCAAAATTAATCCACAAAACATTAAATTCAAAGTGGTGCTTTGTTAGGGAATTTCTTGTTAGGAACCGGCCCTTCACACGTAAATATATTAATTATTCTCTTATTTTAAGATTATTCTTATGAAAACCTTTGTATAAAACTAATGAAACGTTTCTCCGTTACAGTGACTCCCAGGACACGAGAACCGTCCACATCAACGACGCACCCCCCGCCAACCCTTCCATCACCAACGCCGTAGTGGTTGCTGCGCAGCAGCCCAACAATGTCACCAACCCTCCTCCCGGTGCGCCTGCCAACGCAACGCCTGCCGTCCAGCAACAGGGTGGCGCATCGCAACAGAGAAAAGGACCTATGGAAGTCACATGATGTACAGCCTAATCCTGCCCAGACATCAAAAGGGGACTAATATATTACGTATATGTAATCGTACATACATATATATATCTTAACTGGAAATTGTCGTTCGCCGTTTTAGTGCTGAGCAGTGCTTCTTCCGTGGTGCGTTGCGATACATTGGAGATGCTCGTTGGTCACTCATTAAGTACCAATGGGTCGGTGTTTGTATTGCTTGTCAATGTTTCAGATTGTGTCACAAGTGTTTTGCATTTGCCCGTCGAATGTACGAGATTTCTCTGCTTGTCAATGTGTGACTTTCTTCTTGTTCAACGATAGTCATCAGTTGAATAATGTTCAGTGTTCAAAATTTGTTGCTTGACACTTCTAAGTGTTGATGATGTGAGAGATCCTTGTTAATGTTGAACATAATAGTCATTTTTTCATTGGTTATCGAGCCAGTTTCAAGAGTGTCCCAAGAAAGTTATCAAACTGGAATTAATTTTGCTTATCGTTGTCGTCACAACACAGATGCTTTATATTGGTGTGTTCACATTACTTGTCAGTAGCGATGGGTAAGTTCTGCGTTTTGCCGAAGGGCTCTTCCTTTTAAAAGTACTCGAGTTCGAGGAACAGGAGTTCTTTAGCGCGGACTGGGTACTGGGTGCTGTTGCGGCTACCGGGACGCAAGGGTTCGGCCGGAGCCGGAAGCCGCATAAGTACTCGAACCCGTACAAGAACCTGAGTATTGCGAGTGGCTCGAACCGTGAACATGGGGACACCAGTTGAGGCATTCGTGTTCCGGCTGGGAGTTCCGGGTTTGGGTCTGAGCCCTGGACCGGGTTCTTTGGGAGTAGTCGATTTGAAAAAAGGATTAGGATCCACTTACCGCGAAGAACCCGAGTTCAAGAGCCCATTCCAGCTGAACCGACACATCGCTACTTGTCAGTGTTCATTGTTTGGCTTGTCAATAGATGTATTCAGAAATATTCATATAGCCATTAATGTTTGTGTTGCTTGTGAAGTTCACATGGTATAATGGCGTGCAATATTATTTACAAAGGAAGGCTTATTTATACGGCTTTTATTTATTGATATTATTAATGCTCAGTGTCATGTCTTACGGCATGTACCACTCGAATTATTTAAAATAGTCTTTCTTTGGAAAATATATGACTTGGTTTGTCGGCCATGGCAACATTATTAAGCCCCGGATCTACGACTTTTTCATTCCGGGGCAGTAACTTGATAGTGGCGCCCCCTCTCGTGAGGTGAGCGATCGTCGCTTCGCTTGACGTTCGACCGCTCGAGTTTATTCGGCTCAGCTTGTGTAGCCCCTAGTTCTAGATGCGACGGGGATTCCCCTGGCGGAGACATCACATACACTATGCACACATTTAAAATCGACTTAGGATGTGTTCAAAAACCAACTGGGCGTTTTAAAATCAAAATATTAAGCGATAGAACAACGTGCGCTGAATACCAGGCGCATTGTGAATCAAGTTTTTTTTTTTCAATCAAACATTAATTATGATTTTGGCGCCTCCTAAAACTGCCACCCTTAGATCCGGGGCTGACATTATTTTGCAATAATAACAAATCTGCATGCATTTTTGTTTTTAATGCAGTAGTATTGTTTATACAAAGTACAATAAAAAACAATGCCAAACTTTAAATTTGCAAATTTGACTTAAATCCAATATGAACTTGACTCCAGGAATGATAAACTATTGTGTTGAAACAGCTTTATAATCTTGTTGTTTAGGGATCAACCTCAAATGGACAAAATCTTGTAATCTTTTACGTATCTAAAACTTGTTATTCTCTGGAGGACTACAGTATGCTGTATAATTTTTGACTGATGGCGAAATTTAAAATCGGAATGAACGTTACTTTCGGTGAATTTGAGTACAAACGACCGATGCGACGATGAAGTGTATATTAAATAACAATATGGCTGTTTCAAATATGGAAAATACTTGCTATTAAGATGATAAGCTATCCATAGTATAATATAATATCCCTCTTGATTTTGAATGTGTTGTTTCCATTGATTTGTAATTTCCTAGAAAGGCCCACAGTTTTCAAATTAATGACCCAATTCAATGGTGTAGCAGTCGAATTAACTGGTCTAAAATTTTCATGTCACTCCCTTTTGAATGTTTGGAAGCAATCGACTGCTAATTTATTAGAATTATTTTTGAAGTGTTCCAAGATATCATTTCGATTCCTAATTCATTTGGGTTACCGTTTTAATTATTTCGATTGTGTCCCAACGCTGTTGGGGTTCGATTTGATTTTGTGTGGGCCAATCTAGGTGTTGTTTATCGATGACCATGATGTAATAATATTGTTAGCTAGGCTTGTGAAATTAAATGGAAAAAAAGGAATGTTTTTTGTGACAATTGTTAACCATCATTTTTACTGGCTTTCGTTTAAATTTCATCTTCACCGCTTTGGTATTGATGAATTTAATAAGCTCTTTGTAAAATATTAATTTAAAAGCCATTATTTTTACAAAATAGTATTGTATCTTGTATGTTTTCCATCCAGTTATTGTTACAGCTGTCACAAAAATCACATTCCCTAAAATACGGGTCTTAGATTTACACAATAAACAATAAGCGAGGAAAATCTAAGCTGTGTTGAAGCCTGGATTAATAAATAACTAACTTTAAAATGTCAACTAATCTACCCTATTTAAAAACTCAATGACCACCTTAGTGGTGACAAATAATATGTACTTCGTACAATTTTGAATTTACGGATTCTTGTTACGTTGGTTTTAAATTTTCAAACAATCCGTCTGTTTCAAAAACTTATCAAACTCTTTTACGGACGGACGCCATATTGGGGTCAAATATTACCGTCAGGAGTTGATTTTATGGATGTTTGATAAGTTGACCATGGATAAAATGATATTTGTTTTTTTATCTAGGAAGTGTGATTGGTCGTTGTTTTTGAAAACGGAATACATACTTCATGAATACTAACGGCCGTTGTTCCCAACTTTTTGATCGACCAATCTGAGTCTGCAATCAGCTAAGCAATTTGTTAGTATTTTAGGTAACGCTCGATTCGCATTGTTCCCAAATATTTTATCATTGATTATCTTAAGTGACCCCGCCCACTTTCATAGACAATAAAATGGTATCAAAGTAAAAAATTTCGATGTTAAATTAATATTAACGAGTTAATTACTGTATTTATTATTAACTCACATAATTTTTTTTAAATTATCCATAAACTGGAATTTTATATTTTTTAAACAAACGTATAAAATATATTAAAAATAAAGTGTCAGCTTGTCCTTTGCCGCTGTCGCGTCAGTACCTCGTGGCGTTGGTGCCACTCTGTTGACACTTTTTATAACTTTGCTTTGCTGAGGCGAGCTAGTCTGGTTTCTTTAGACTGAGCGATGCTTACGCTATGCTTGTGTGTTTGAAAGAGCGTAGTTGTTCATATGAGCAGTGTTGAGCTTTAGTTTCGGCTTGGCAGTTGATTAGAAGGTTTGGGAATAGCATCTGTAAATTTCATTTAGATGGATTTTCTCTTCATATAACAGCTGTTATTTTTTTAATTTTCACAGTTTGAGCATTCAATTTGCAATAATATGGCGACATATATTATTTAGTCTATTGTATGCAATATGTTCCAATCTCTTTGACAGAGATCCACAAACTCTCTCTAGGCTTGAATACAGTCTCGAAATTCATCCAATATTAGACTTTTGAATTGTCGTAAACTTTCATCTGTAAGGATCATTGTAAAAAAAAAATTAAATCATTTTTTTTAAAACATTATTATACCGCACGGGCCGTCGTCGGTATACAGACTGTAATAGGGGGTTGGTAAAAACACGACAAACGTACACGCCAAGCCAAATATAAAAGGCACAGAAATCGACAGAGAGAGGCGGCTAGCAGGCGGCAGGCAGACCCGGGCAGGGTCCGTCGCCTAGGCAGATCCGATGAGAAAGAGAGCTTGGACGGTGAAAGCTTGCCTTTTTGTTAATTTAGGCACTTGACCGTGGCCAAGGGATGTACCGTTAGACCCCTAGCCCGAGCCTCTGATTGGTCAAGTCGCTTTCACCGTCGGTAGGTACGGATATGCCCGGGTTCTAAGTTCCTACTACCTGCTAGTGCCCATTTTTATTTTAAAAAGGTTTACATTACATACAGAATACAAATGACATAAGAAATACAAACAAATATTGCATATTAAAATAATTTAAACATGTAAAGTTATTCTGGCATAAGCACGTCTGATACAACAAGCGTTGATGAAAAATAAAAAAGGCTGTCTTTATTTTAATTATTAATTAGGTAATTATATTAATAACAAAAAATGTATTCTGATAAAATATGAAAAAAAAAAACATAAAAACAAACTAAATTAATTGATGTTGTCGCAACCATAAAATTTTCCATTCTTTTTCCTAAATTTGTCAAACGTTTTTGGACTATTGGGTTTATCACCTGAAAATTTCAAAAATTGTTTGTTGCATTATTTTTTTTTCTTCTATTCTTTCTATTTCGTATTATGATTTGAGGCAATTTTTTTAACGTCGAACTTATTTATGTATTTCTAAAATGTTATGTGTACTGTTTTACAGTCAACTGCAAAAATATATGAACCTTTTTAATGTTTGTATATTTTTGCCGTCGACTAATAAGATAAAACTGATATGCATTGAAAATTGTTGTGTATATTATCCAATTGTCAGATCTCCGGTTTAATAATTGAGCAAACAGACATTTATTTTGGTTGTATTTACATACATAAATAAAATCATAAAATTTTACCTGTTTTAACCGTTGGGAAGCCGGAGCTGAAACTAACTCCATACTGGAAATTATGGAACTTTTCACTTCAAAGTCATATTTTGTGGATTTATGTTAGGCTATTGTATATTTTATTTACCGAAACACATTCCTTGAATAATAATATATCTATGAAAACAATATTACTTGTGTTTGTTTAATAAATTGATATGTTTTTCAATGTTTTTGTCAAGTATCACGTTTGAACTTTGACATCCGGATTCCATTTAAAATATTCTGGTGTTGCCAGGTGAATGAAACTTTTGGCTATACCAAGAATGATTTTGGCGCAAGCGATTTTGACCTTGTTTTTCATACAGATTCTGTATACATAAGGGTTAAAATCCCATTAAAAAAATATTTTTTTTTTCTAAAATTTGTTCCGGAGTGCGGGCGCAGTCCCGGCCATCAGAGGTTAACCGGTGACAGGCCGGAGACGCGCAGGCGTGCGCGTCATATGCGCATGCGCGAGAAAATAATTCAAATATTTGAATAATACTTCCGACAAACAACTTTTGGTTGCGATTTTGGCCCTTCTATGTACACAATTTGTATGAAGAACAGTGTCAGAATCGCTTGCGCCATCATTACTCTCGGAGACGCTACAATTTTCAATCACCTTGCAACCCTGGAATATTTTTAAAACGATTTCGTCTATGACAATCGGCTGTCAGAATTTGCCGCGATTTCAACTGTCGAAATAAATACGTGTTCCGCGAATAAAACATCGTAAAACCTATTAATTTACGTAATAAATGCAAGTAATGTTGTTTTGGTAGATAGTTTATTGTGTTGTGAACGTGTTTCAGTCAATACAATAGCTCAAAATTAATCAACAAAACATTCAATTCAAAGTTCAAAATGGTGCTTTTTTTGTGAATTTTCGCGAAATTCCGCGAAATGGCCTGGCCTTTGACGGGTTAAGCTACAGTTCTTTTGGAAATAAAAAAATAATCATTTCTCAAAAAATTTTCCTCTTCTAATCCACTATATTAACCTGTCTCTGGCCGTTAGTGCGCCGGCGCACACGGTAAAATTTTTAATTTTTTTTTTTAAATACGATTTTAATCCTTATGTATAAAGAAACTGTACGAAGTACAAGGTCAGAATCGCATGGACCATTTTCATTCTTGACGTAACAGGTACCCGAAATACTTCTAGCCACTCGGAATAATTTGTAATAAATTATCCATGGGATCTCGGTGTCATTTTTTACTGCGATTTGAACTGTCAAACTCCGAGCGTGGTAGGTAACAAAAACATCGAAAAGCCTATCAATTTATCAAATAAACGCAAGTAATGTTTTTTTGATACATGGTTTTTATTGTTTAAGGAATGTGTTTCGGTAAATATAATACACGATAGCTCAAAATACATCCACAAAATATTACCTCAAAGTGATGCTTTCCGAGATTTCATATGAAACACGACGGGCCATTGACAGGTTAAACGTTTAAATAACCTCAAATTAATTTTTCTTACCTCACCGTTTTACTTAGAATCTTATAACTGTTCTGTCAATTCAACAATTCATTTTTCTGGTGTTGGGAATTTTTTTTTAAAAACTGTAAGAATCAACCTACCCCAATTTTGTTACTAAAATAAATTAGCAAATTCTGTGATGCTTTTCACGACTAATTTTGGTAACACATAATTGTTAAATTTAGATTTTTTTGGAATAGTGCAATAGACAATGATATTAAAACCTGGTATAATACACGTTTTGATAAAAATTGTATTTATGTGAAATATTTTTTTGGTTACCGTATTTGCCTCTGCTAATATACCAAAACAAAAATATTTTATTTTTATAATCTGTTTTGGATTGATGTAAATTTGTATATAACCCTTATTTAAAATATAATTTTAAAAAACCTTGGCAAATCGGTACAAGTTATTTATTCCGCTTGAAAAATTACAAGTAAATGGCTGTTTGCTGAATTTATTACGAAAACCGGAAATGACCCACTGTTTATTTCTGCCTTTTTTTTGTTCAGTATGTTGGAGTTCCGTTTTAAATGACATTAAATAAACCATTGTAAAATATCGCTTTTAAAAATGTTCATTTTAAGAAGCGAAAAAAAATTGCTCCAAGGCAAAAAACTTGTATTATTTATTTTAAGATTGGCTTGTGTCTACACATTGAAAAAAACGTTAAATACTGAAAATTCCAAAATCAACGTGTAAATCATAAATAATAAAACAAAAAACACAAAAAAATGATGACGCTTAGACTTGATGTATATTAAAAAAAAAAAACATTACTACCTTTTATTGCGTACGTGCATTTAAAAATGTCGTAATTAAAACTTGAAACAAAATCCTCTATAAAAGCAAGGTATGTAAATGTAATCCTGTATTTTAAAGTGTAATTAATATTTGGAGTATGTAGGTATTTAAATAATTGATGACGGGGAGTGTGCGTGTGTGTGGAACACGTGACACGGTTACGCGTGCGGACGAGTGCGTGAAAAACGAATCATAATTAGTGTTGGGACAATTTTTTTTGGAAGGGAGTGTGTTTGTTTGGCGCATGTATTGGACGGCGGTGGACGGCCGCCATTTTAGGATGTAAATATTATTAAACAATTGCGAACGGAGGCACGGGGGAGATAAGTGATAATAAATGATTAAAAAAAACAAAACCAACAAACAGTGTTTTATTTATTTATTTTTAATATTAGGTATGTGGATTCTTTGCAGATCTCCACTTATGATTTTACCACAAATACGCCTTAGGGATCTCATTTCTACAGCATTCTGTCTCTTTCATCCTTCCTCTGCCAGTTGCATGCCTCACTGCCATACATCAGGTAGCACTCCATTATGGATGGCTCTAAAGAATGCAAGGCCAATGTAAGCGTAATGAGTAGGAGGTGGATAGTGGAGGCAAAATGTTAAATTCCAGAGCCGCTCATTATTAAAGGTAAAACAATTAAATTTTCGTTATTTAACCGTTCAAATTTGTTTTAAACAGAGTGTAGTTTGTGCAGGTGGCTAGCGAATATAACGAGAGATTTGGTGTGAACAATTTTGTATTATTTTTGACGAAATTGGTTTTCAAACAGTGAATTCGTACACACAACACTTTTGCGCATACAAATATATTAGATTTTCAGTTTGGAGGTTGTGTGATATCAATTATGTTATTTAAATGAAATATTATACCAAGTATGTAGGAAATAAATAGAAAATTTAATAATAACTATATTCCAGTTTTGTCGCTGGCATTAGTACGCACATGCAGAGCGAACTACTGTGATATATCATACAAAATATTATGACATGCAAAAGTTGAGTTCAAATGGAAAGGGATAAATCGATTTCAATAAAATAACATTCGTAATAAAGTTCGTCATGCCTGACATGAAATATGAGACCATTTTTTACAATATTATAAAACGTGATAATAATATTATTTTCGTCTCTTTCTCTTCAATACAAAACATACGGAAGTTAAAAGACACTTATTGTCCGCTTGCTTACTATAAAAACAATCCTTGATTAAATACAAGAGCAACTGGAAGGGTTTTCGTAATGTTTATAATCTTCTAATAAATACAAATTAGTAATGGAAAATAATATCAATTTATTTATTATTGTAGGCAGTATTTTTAAGAAATCTTTTATCCAATAAATGGTTCCCGGGACGTCGTTTCCCATACCCGCCTTCCAAATTGTATGGGTACCGTCGCCCCAGGAACCATTTATTGGATAACCAACACCTCTGCCATAGGTCACCCCAAGTGGTTCGCTACGTTTGGTGACGTTGGCAGGGGTGCCCGGGTTCGTGAGTGAGGTTTGTCTGGTTCTTGGCGGCAGACGCCTCTGCCCATTACAGTGTGGCAGGCCGAATCGGGATGCATGGTTGAGGGAGACCACTGACCCCCAGGTTCCTACCCATCCCTTATACCTTTGGGGGGTATAGGTACCATCACCCCGGGAACCATTTATTGGATAGCGAACACCTCAACCATAGGTCACCTTAAGTGGTTCGCTACGTTTGGTGACTTAGCAGGAGTGCCCGGGTTCATGGGGTCAGGTTTGTCCGAGTCTTGGCGGCGGATGTGTCTGGTTGAGGTAGACCTTGTGACATCTTTTGGAACATCGCCTTGCACTCGTCACTCCCACCGACCCCCTGCCCCAAGATTCCTACCCACTCCTTAAACCTTATCCTTCCCAGAACTTCCTCTTCCTTTCCTTTAAAAGACCCTCCACAAAGCATCTCCAAAGATGACATAGGCTCTGAGGGAAAATATTTTCCTCAGGGCCTCCTGTGTGCATCTATTGGAAATAAAATTCTACGGCCTGTGCGATCGAGGGGTAAGGGTCTTGACTAGCAATCCGGTGGTCACGGGTTCAAATCCCGACGTATGAAGATGACATACGCCCAAAAATAATTTCTCTCCGGGCCTGTCAACCCTTGGGGCTGCTGTGTGGAGGATCTTTTTTGAAAAGGAAAGAGTGAACATGGTCTTGAAGAGACAGAAGGGAGGAAACCCTCCACTGTATGGAGGATCTTTTTAGGAAAGGAAGGAGAGGAAGTTCTGGGAAAGAAAAGAGTATTAATAAAATAGGTGGGTTGGAATCTGGGGGTCAGTGTGTCCAGGAGTGATGGAAGTATGAACCCATCCCTCCCACTGCGGTGCAAGGCGAAAGGTCAAAGGGACCTCCTCAACCATTCTCTCCCGATCCGGCATGCCATGCAGCTGAAGGGCAGATGCATCCGCTGCTAAGACCTGGACAAATCTCACCCCATGAACTTAGGCACCCCTGCTTAGTCACCAAACATAGCGAACCACCTGGTGTGTGACCTATGGCAGAGATATTGGTTATCCAATGAATGGTTCCCGGGGCGGCGGTACCCATACCTGCCTCCAAAATCACATACCGACAAATTTTCTGAGCTTCGATTTTTAGCGAGCGATTTTTCAATTTTCCCAGAATAATTTTTCATTATCAGACACATCACATTAATAAAAGAGATGGTGCAAATGATAAATTGTTATATTTTCCCGGAATGTTTATGAATTTTTTTCCTACGCAATACTGAGGCTGATGAATCCCCTAACCCCCCCCCCCTCCCCTCCTTATATTAATTCTTGGGTTTACACTGGATCGTATTATAAAAAGTTATGATAGTTCACAATTGCTATTTTTTTGCACACCCTTGGTGAGAGACCACCATTCTGAATCTAAATGTTTATTTAAATGACTGGCTACGCGTAGTGGCCAGATCTGAATAGCCAGGTGTTGGTTTCAAACCTTCATTTTCCTTTTATCTTTTCCACAGTGCCCTTGAGGTGATTTTTCAAAAACGGTGCTATATAAATCAGCCAAATATTATTATTCGTTCAGTATAACAATTTTATACAAAAGAAGAGGCAATATTTCCATTGGTTCCCCATGATTCTTATCACATTACGTTAATTGATTATCACTTAGATATTAAAAAAATCTATCTAAATCTAAAAACTAATACATCACCTTCTGCGTGGCGGGCCGGAGTGGGAGATGCTGGTTGAGGGAGACCCTTTACAACCGGTTACCGCTGTCCAGGCCGCTCGGTTGTCCAGGGGCCTGACCCTCAGGCTCACGACTGAGGGTGTGCTGCCCCATCCATAAGTGTAAAACCCCGCCGCTGATGTTGTGCTGGTTCGTGACCGGAGAGGACCCAGTACCAGCGTTTGGGAGCATTGGGCGACCTCTCCAGCCGGACTCTCCCAGCCCATCGCTTTGCACCACAGTGGGTGGGTTGGATTCATATGTTCATCACTCCTAGACACTGATCCCCGGCATCCTACCCACCCCTCATACCTTTTCCTTCCCAGACCTTCCTTCCTCCTCATAACCTAAAAATTGAAAAACATGCAAAATAAAGATATACAATAAAATCATGAACTCAAAACAAAATATAACTAACATTCGCGACCACGTGAATTTCACGAATATTCATGGCCTGCACACAAACTTAGATTCCGTTCATCTCTCTTCTCTTCCTCTCTGAAACCTAGATAGCTGAGCCTCACAACGCCTCCTATCTGGACTGCCCGGGCTTCACCCTCGTAGGCAAATTCAGGCCTAAAGGAGGTGTCTGTCTCAATAGCCGAGCTGACGTTAACTGTGTGGGGCTGTTGAATCTGGAATACTCAAGATTTTACGCAATGAGAGTGCGCGTCAGTCTTGCAATGGCATGTCTAAACCGCTGTACGCTTGTCTATACCGCTCACCGAACCTTAGCGAATCAGACACATCCGAGCTCTTTCAAGATTTGACCGAGACTATCGATGATCTATTGCCCCGCTACCCAAGGCCGAGTTTGTGGTTCTGGGGGACTTCAATGTTCATAACTAAAGACCGAATTATATGCAACAAAAACAGCCCAAAATATGCATGCGCAAATATGCAATAAAAATAGCTAAGATTTGATATGCACGGAAATCCATAAAAAGGGCCAAAATATGCAACATGAAATAATACAGGAAGTCATATTTTGAAATATTTTTTATTTTAGTAAGCTATTAGTACTCAAGGATAACAATTGTATTTTCGAAAATATCTATTACAAAATGTATTTAACAATGAAATTTACAATATACTTTTATAATTTAAAAACGTATATGACTAAGTACTGTTCTAAATGTTCTGTAGACAAATTGTATCTACGATCGCTTAATATATTTTTGTAAGCTGAAAAGGAGCGTTAACGTCTACTGATGTGTCTGGACAGAATTTAAATTTGGGTGCGTATTTTGAACTTATTGTGCCGGGCAAAATTTCACCTGCCCCGTTAATGAAGCTATCAATTTGGCACAAGGGTTCAAACCCTGGGTTATTGTCAAGTAAGTTTTCAAACTTTTCTTTGAGTTTACTCGAGAATAGCTCTGGCAACGAGGTATTCATAAGGCGAATTTTCTTCATAACCTGAGTAGATTCATTCATGAGTTCATTCATGAGTTGCCAATCCATGAGTTTCAAATGTTTTCACTAGCCGCGGAGCTATCAGTTCACTAGCCGCGCACTGCCATCTGACGTTTATGGTGTCACTACGTGAACGATGAACGAGATCGAGCGTAAATATGCAAGATCTCAATTTTTTTGCTAAAATATGCAACTACCACTGAAAAGGGTCTAAATATGCATTTTCATATAATCCGGTCTTTATTCATAACGAACCATGGTTGAAGTTCTCATAATCAACAGACTCGGCTGGACGACAGGAAGTCACGTTTGTCCTTTGTCACGCATTGGAGCAAATGATTGGAGCCAGGAGCCAGGATTGGAGTCAGGGGCCTACAAGGGTTCCTGATGTCCAGACTCACCGCTCCAATCTGTTAGACTTATTTTTAACCACTAACTATATCACACGACTACAAGATTAATGTCACTGCACCTTTAGGATCATCCGATCACTACTTGAAGAGCGATTCTGTATGTTTTGTGGATGCGGAATCAATTCCATACGTAATCACCTGTTTGTGTGATTGTCTATGGCTTGCAATTGCTTTTTCTATGGGCTGATCAGATCTGAATAGCCAGATACTTTCTAAGCTTCCTCTTTCAAATCTCCTCCCCGCTACATTCGGCCTCACAACATGCAAAAATTGGGAATGCAAAAGTCCCACTGGCTCTGTTCAGTTAGGAGCAGATAGGAAACTTGTGCAGTATTCACATTAAATAATTATAATTATTTAGCTGAACATCATCCAAATCAATCAAATGTGCAATGTAGAAGGACATCCAAGTTGAGCACAGACCTGATGAGATGATGCAGTTTAGTGATTTGTGCCTTAATCTCACCTCCGGAGCAATTCCTTCAGTCATTGCTAGCTTATCTTACCATTGTAATGTAAGTAGGTAATTATTGCGTGCACCTATTGTTTTGTTACCAACATTTGAAGGAAAATTTTAACTATTTTATGTAAAAGCCCTGTGGGCGTATAAAATAGTAAGATAAAATAAAATATATCATCATCATTTTCATTTAAGAACTATAGAAGATGTGTTGCGGTACAATTTAATATTGTAAGCAACCATTGTTGAAGTGAAAACTTCTTTAGCACCGTTGTGAATTGAAACTCGAAACGAAAAATAGCGACATAAAAAGAGACAAACACATACATCTATAGGATTTAGCCGCCGAGAGATTGAGATAGTATAATCGGTCTCCTCTTTGTGCGGTGATTCGTATTCTCCCCATTCTTGTCTACTTTAGTTTTCCAAAGGTTTCACAACTACTGCATGTGAATTACACAATCTTGAGTTTTTTGTTTTACAATAGCTCCACACAGGAGGTCTTGAGGAAAATAAATTTCCTCACGGCCTGTGTCATCTTTTGGGGACGATGTGTGGAGGGTCTTTTTACGGAAAGGAAGGAGAGGAAGTTCTGGGAAGGAAAAAGGTATGAGGGTTAGGTAGGAATCTGAGGGGTCAATGTGTCCAGGAGTGACGGATGTATGAATCCATCCCTCCCACTGCAGAGCGAGGCGATGGGTCGAGAGGGTCTGGCTGGAGAGTGCAAAACCCTAAACTAATTATTCAACTACCTTTAAACTGTTTAAGTATAAATTATCATACTTAAACAGTGTATATTTGACATACACACATTAATGCCAAATATACACTTTCAAACTTCAGTACGTGTTTATCTCGTATTATTATCTAATGTAGGTCAAAATATGATTATCTTTCTAGGATTAATAGAAAAAAAATATCATCAGACGGCAAAATGACTTCTACATTTTTTATTCCAAATATGGTCAGGAATCGTTGGTAAAAATAATACATTCTAAGAAAAAACAATAGAAGTAATATATACAACTTATTATAAACTAAATTGTTGAATTATTGGATAAAGCTAGTTTTCACGAGATAACAGACAGATAGTTTATTTACCTACCTGGGTCCTGGGTTCCATCATAATGCAGGACAATGAAGACCCAGTAGAAGTAAGAAAACGAATTACAGCCGCTAACAACACTTTCTTCGCGTTTTTGCAAGTGTTCAAATCCCGAAACGTCCATAGGAAAACCAAAATAACCCCGTATAAAACAATTATTAGAACGGTGTTGGCCTATGGATGTGAGGCATAGGTCAAGACCGAGGAACGCTGACAGCAAAGTCAGCGGAACAGCTGGACTCCTTCAAAAGAAAGGTACTTCGAAGAATCTTAGGAGCCGTGCGAGAGGGAAAGGCATGGAGAATTCGCCACAATGAGCTCTACGATATTTACCAAGCTCCCAGACTCTCCACCCATTTAAGGCTCCAAATATTAAGATGGGCCGGACATGTGCACCGAATGCCAAACACATGAGTACCGAAGAAGGTCCCTAACAGGACACCCGGGAGGTAAACGAAAGGCGGGCAGACCTAGACTGAGATGGGAAGATGATGTCAGGAAGGATGCAAGAGGAATACTCCATGTCGCAGATTGGAAGACGACGGCCGAAGAAAGATTGCGATGGAGGTTTATTTTGAAGGAGGCCAAGGCTCGAAATGGGCTGTAGCGCCATTGAAGAAGAATTAGATACTGGAAGATACACTGGCCGTGTTTGGTGACAAGATCTGAATAGCCATGTCAATCTCAACCTTACTCTTTCCCATCTCTTTCTCCTCCCCACTCTCTTCAGCTTCGCAACCCATCCTAATTGGGGATTCTATAATTCCACTGATTTCGGGCAGTTTGGTCTCTTGGGAGGCTTTCACATTAATAAAAGGAAGTAGGAAAAATATTTATATTTACAATTTTCATCGAGATTTCACAAATTTTCATTTAAATGATCTCGGCTAATACCAAATCAAACTTTGCATTCATAATAGGTATACAAATCTAGTCCTTATTCCTTAGTACAATAGAGCCTATTTGTCACGGTCTGGAGTAGATCGAGACTACTTGTTGCCGGCTCATTTGGCTGAGATAAAATGACTCATGTTGCATGTGAGAATTAGGGTTGTTTTCGCTTGAAAATGTTAGATGAATGTATTGAAAACAGGTGTGCCTCTCGTGGACTAATGTCAAGGGGTGGCGCGTGTTTTTACTTTCTCAGCTCTGAAAAAGTAAGCAATATGTATAATGTATATCGACGCTCACACATAACACCGCGTAACTCATTTTACACAAGTCAAAAACCGTTTAGTTAATTAAATATAGCACATCTTTGAAAAAAGGGTCAATGAAAATTTAGGGATCGGTTATTCGGAGAAGATTTTTTTTTCATTAATGACATACGCGGTGTAATGCACAAAAAGGGTGCGAAATAATGAGATAACTGTTTTTCTTATGCGAGAAATATATAATATTCTATTTAAATTTCTTCAAATAATCATACAAAAATAAAAGAGCATTAAATTATTTATTTTTTTCTAAATAGTAAATAAAACTTTCGTATATTTTATCATAGAAAAGTACCAATTATTTTTTTACCAAACTTTGTATAAAAGTAGCGGTGATTGGTCAAAACGTTTTTTTGTCGATTCAAACTACGGCGCGTGCGTTCTGGAGATGGGTAAGTTCTGGATTTTGCTGGAGGCCTCCGAGACGTGCTTCTTTTTAAAGTACTTGAGTTCTTGGAGCAGGTTCCGGAAGCCACTCCCGACTCGCAAATGGCTCGGACCGAGATGCATGAGTTCAAACGGAGCCGTACCTCGGTGCCAGAGTGCGCAAAAGAACTCGAACGCGCGACCCGTTTCCGCCCCACGAGTCACGAGTAGCTCGGACTGAGACGGAAAGAACTCAGTGGGCTCTTGAACTCGAACGCGCGACCTGCTCCCGACCGTCACTCGGAATGTACTTTTTGGCGAAGTTCCCCGAACGAGAGGCCATAACGGATGTATTTAGATAAAGTTAATGTTCATCACTTTTAATCGGAGATTTTAATTATTATTTTAATCTCTTATCTACTCCGTGGACGCCTGTATCGGTACATGCATTTGATGTGTTTGTTTATGCTTTCGATTAATTACATATTTTATAATAGTTTCGGTGGGCCGGTAACTGGAGATTGATTACAGCTTTTTCTTATCATATGTTTATGAACATTCAGAATCAATGGATATTATCGCGTGTTATTTTGTGAATTTTATTACCTATTCATGTCACTGTTTATGATATCAACATTATTATTTGAACAATGGAGAATGTTTGCGTCGTATATTCTTCTGACTCCGATCAGGGTCATCCGATCCATAAGTCCACATACGTAAACCATCTAAGCGTCCCCTTCGTAACCTATACATCTACTTTCTAGACTGTATCACTAGGTGTGTGTAACCTCAATATTCCTAGCCAAATTCCAAACTAACGGGTAAAAATACCAAAAATTTCCTTGCACCATTAAACTATCGACAATAATGAGTGAGGAATCATTTTTTTAAAATTTTGAATAACCCCAGTAACATACAGTAAGCCTAACAGTAAACCTCTAATTATGTTGCGCCTAATTCAATCAAATATTAACTGACACTAAAAATATATATCTCACCCTAATAATTTATTGCTACTATTGAATGATTAGATTGATTAGTGCGTGTCAGTGGATATTATTATTTAACTAATTAACTCATCTGATATTGAACAAAAAACAAAACTTCTACCCACCGTAAAGTTCGTAAACCAAAATACTTATTTGTTAATATCATTCAAATAATGTATTTTTAGATTGAATTATTAGTGCGTGACAGTGGGTATTATCATTTAACTAGTTAACTCATTGGTACGGAAAAGAAACCCAAAAACAACGTAAAGTTCGTAAAAAGAATCAACTGCTAAAAGCAAAGGCTGCTGTGACGTGTTGCCAGGACTTACTACTCACTAGTACCAGGAGAACTCGCGACTCGCGAGTGGAGCGGAGCGCAAACACGGGGATGCCGGCTGGTAGAGGCATTCGGGTTCCCGACTACTCACTACTTACTAGTACCAGGAGAACTCGCGAGTTGAGCGGAGCGCGGACACGGAGACGCCGGCCAGTGGAGGCATTCGGGTTCCCGGTCCGACTCCTAGTTTCGGGTTTGGGACCGAGCCCGAGTTCTGCGACCGGGTTCTCTTGGAGTTTTTAAAAAGGAGTAGGCCTAGGAACCGCTTCCCGCAAAGGACCCGAGTACAAGAGCCTATTCCAGCTGAACCGACACATCGCTAATGCGTTCAAATTCAAAAAATAAAATTTCGCGTTTTTTGAGATATACGCGGTGTTATAATATGAGTGACTATATAAGTGGAATTACGAATTAGAAAGTGATATTTTCGATTTTCAGCAACTGTTAGGCACATTTTTTGCTCAAACCACGGTCAAATGCTCCATTACAAACGCGGATAAATGCAATATTGACTTAACGGTTATAAAGTATACTATTTCATTAGTTCATAGTATATTACAATACCCTTCAAGATCGTCACAATATCCCTCCAATTTTCTTTATAATATTATTATGTAAACGTGAAAAATCAGCAGTGGCGGCTTGAACACTTACGATTCATGATATTCCTCCACAAAAAAAACCCTCCACACAGCATCCTCAAAGATGACATAGGCCCTGAGGGAAATTATTTTCCTCAGGGCCTCCTGTGTGGAGCTCATGTAAAAAAAAAAAAAAAAATTCGGCTATTTTTTTTTTTTTGGCGGCCCGGCATTGTCTTCACCTCTTCATCAATCTCAAACTATTTCAAGTCCACTTGCACCAGTCTGTTAAATCTTTAGTGCGATGACGCAAAAGGTTTGAGAAAGTTAAGTAAATGGCCACTCCTCTCAGTCCGCACACTTTGAGGACTGCCTCCATCGTGTGAAAGTATATTATACCTACCGTTGTTTTTCGTTTAAGTAACTACTTGAAGTGGGGGCAGAGTACCAACTACAACTAGCAGTACCTCTGTACTCTGTACAATTCCATTTAACATCAGTGTTGCCAACTTAACGGATTTCCCGTCATATCTGGCGGATTGGAGTGTCCCGAAACGGGAAAATTTTGTGTATAACGGAATTTACAGTATGACGGATTTTCTGGCGGATTCGAAAAAAGTGATAAATTACTTACTTTTATAGGCGAAAATAGCCTATATTTAAGGATTTATGAAGAAATTTTGATCCCCAAAATTCCCTAACAACCCCCCCTCCCCCAGGATGGACGAAAATTTGTGTATCTGACGGAATTCTGACCGTTGATCCGTCACGATTTAGCGGGAACGGAGATTTCGAGTTGGCAACACTGTTTAACATTTCAAATTCAGTTCTCGATTGGCCACCGCCAGGCACAGTCCACGCCGCTCGCTCCGCTGGGCTGATCTTCGCCTGAACAGACCAAAACTCAACAAAAGCGCTAGAAAACCACTCGGAAACAGTGTAAAGCGACGCAAACACGTTAAAAACCGTACGTTTTAAACATATTAACCAACAAACCTCGCTTTTAATCATTTTAAAACAGTATAACCCGTACATTTTGTACTGGGAATCGCGTTATTGTTGTACAATTATTATTATTGTACGCGTATAGTGAATAATGTCTTAAAAGTTGCCTTTCAGTTCAGACAAAGGCGGTATTAGTTTTTGCAGGCCGCCTTTTGTTCGTTTGAGACCATGTTACATTGTTTGAACAGGAAGTAAATATGTCGTGACGTATTGAAAAAGTTTTTTTCGCTGATATTATTATTGTAGGCAGACTCTAGGTAGGTGTTTTTTTTTCTATCCTGAAAACTCGTTCCAAGAGGCGAATTCCTGAACCCTCGGTGGAGATGGTTCTTTTTTTCGTCAGCTGCAAAGAGTCGTTCTGCTCGCCGACGGAATTTGCATTCTAAACCATTTATAACTTAACTACTTTATTAAATACTACAGAGTCTTGTACAATTCGAATTAGAATTGCACGAATGATTTTATGCAACCGTACCTAAATATGTGCATTTACACACTTTGATAGCTAATTTTCTTTCACTGTAGATTTTATTTAAAAATACTTAAACTTTTAATACAGTTGTTTCGAATCGTAAGATAAATTGTAATTATTATAGATCCATTTAAAACAAATACATTATTCTAACCGTTATAATGCACAACATTTCTAATTTGTTGTTAGTTTATCTTTCGCCCCGATAGAAATACAAGTTTTTCCGAAATCGGTCGGCATTTCAAACAGGTAAATTATTTTGTTTAATTAATTTATATAAAATATATAACCATGTTCGCATCACAATGAAGTTGTAATTACCGTGACAAAACTTGTTCAAAAAGTTTTCCTACAACTTCTGTGAAACTTTTAATGTAAAATCAAAACTTTTTAAACTTAATTTAATACCTACGCTACCAATAACACCTAAATTGAAATATTTTAACGTAGGTACCGATGTACTAACAACTTTTATCCGTTTTCATTACATTCGAAAATCAAATCTAGGTAGTTATCTAAAAAAATATTGATAATATTGTACGTAGTGCTAAATCCCTAATTCATTTTACGACGCACTAGGTACCTATCCACATTTAAAAGCTTTTTTTAATCACAAAATAGAGATTTCTCGTTACTGCAACGTTGTTTTTGTTGAAACAGTTGTCAGTTCACAGCAGTTGCAAAACTGCAGTCAAACACTTGCTTGAAAACACTGCCCCAAGAGGCGAAACAGCTGTCAAAGCAATAGTAATAAAACATGTTTCTTTTATTCATTTAATGTCTTTCTATTTGCTGTTAAATATTATTGTTTTTAACCCGGAATTGACAGCGATATTATTTTTTCAGAATTTTGTTTTAATAAACACTTATATTTCTAGATTGATTTTTAATTAGGAAGCAGATTAGCGTTTAGGTCTCTTTTGCTCTAATCCTGAAATAATAAAATATGTAGATACTTATCTTTTGCTCAAATATTGTATTTTTAAATTATTTTGTTTTAAAACTTGATTAAAAAATATATTCACAGTTGCTGTTGTGAACCGGAGTTTAATAAATTTATATTAATAAATACATTTATTTCGGGCTACATGCAAGGGTTGTTGTGCAATGAAATGAAACAATCCATTTTGGCATAACAAACAATAAAAAAACAAGAAAGGAACGAAATAAAATCAAATAAAAAAATAGATCTTACATTTATGACCTCAGATCTCTTCTATGACCGGAGTTTTTGATGCAACCTTTTTTATTGTCGATTTCGACTCTTATTAGAGAATTTTCGGAGTTTATACCAAATCCTCCTAAATTGGTTTAACCCGTGAGAAGTCGCACATTAAAAATTAACACGGAAAGGCGCGTATGAGAAAAATGCTCACGCTATTTCAAATGTATTTTTTACCTAATTATATAGGTATAGGATATAGACAATGATGGCTGATGCTGATAATTCATGTACATGTATGTATATCGGGATAGAAATGTTTTCCATTAGCCTAATCATTTAAAAAATATATTCATTTTCCTGTAAAGTTATGCGCGATGTCTCACTTACACCTAATTATTGTGACTAGCGAAAAGGGAACAACAAGATTATATGTTCACTGTGTTAGAATATTCCAAATGCGCACATCTTGTCATTGTTTATTACTCATTTGAATTCAGACCTGAAAATTATCACATTCAGATAAACTGGATTTTAGTAATAATGATATAACACAATATTCGGCGTGTCAACATACATTTAGTATACCTAACCAACTTCAACACGCTTTGGCTTCTATCTCTGAATTGTGAAATAATAATTTAATTGTTTTGTTTTTATTAAGGTCTAAACTACAGATTGTCAACCTTATTTTGCCCACCGCCCACTTGGAAAATATTTTTTTTTCTAGCGCCCCCCCAACTGCTTTTACTTCCCATCTGTCTTCGTGAATCTGAGACAGCTATGGTCACTTTTTTGTTATCTTATCTGCCCTGATGATGGACTCTGTAACGCTATACAAAACGTTGGCTAAAGGAGGAAGTAGCGCAACACGGCATAACACCCCAAAAATAAATAACAAAAATACTTTTGGCCGTGAAAATCTAAAATCTTAACTAGCTATTGTCACGATTATATTTACCACAACGTGGAGGGGGCGTAATGGGATGGAATGGAGGCGGGATTGGATGAGGTGGGAAGGGTTTCTTTGGGGGTCTCTTACCGCCCCCCGAAAGTCTGAAACGCTCACAGGGGGCGTTATTGCCCACGTTGAGAACTTATGGTCTAAACGAAACACGTACGCAAGTTCAATCTGTGTGAGTACTGTGATGAAGTCAACTTAGATTGAAAGATCTATACCTAGACCCAATTGAAAACATCGAAAAATATCATAATCAATTCTTGCATGAGCAAAATGCTCATAGCGCGCCTTCTCGCGGGTTAATAACGTGTGTCGGGATTCGATCGCCTTTTGTCTAATTTTAGAATAAAAACAATTGAATATCTAAAGTGATCATAACGCTAAATCGAAAAATATCAGAATAATTTTTGCGTGAGCAAAATGCTCTTAGCACGCCTCTCGGGTTATAATAGCTTAAATCAGCAGTTGACCGCTTTATGCCTCATTTTAGAATAAAAACATTTGATTCTACCAGGGGTAAACATTTCGTTGACACTGCAATACCTCGATAACCGAAAAAAATTGTATAAAAGCGTTGTTATATTGAACTCTAATGGCATTCCATTGTATATGTATAATGCATTCTTCGTTTTCAAATAAACAGTTTTAATTATGCTTCTTGTTTTATAGTCAAAATAGCTAAAAATTGGTCGAGATAGGTACCTAATGCAAAATAGAAGTTTTTTTAGGTAACTAACATTTCGTGAGTTAATTGTTTAAATATTGTTTTGTATTCTTATAACAGTAAAGTGCCGAGTGCTAACCAAGTGTTCCCGAATCTATAACCCTCTTCACCGGATATATTTGGATTACTAAAAGGTAAGAAATACACATTTTTAAAAATTAATCGAATTTTTAATAAGGCTAAAAATTATGTCAATTTTTTTTAATGTTTCAATATTATACTTCCATTATTACAATTCAAGGTGTGAGGGAAGACGAATTTATATATTAATTTTAATTAAATGGACAAATTTCATAATTATATATTGTCCTTGAGGCGATTTTTCACAAAAAACGCCGCCATGTGCATCATCCAAATATCTTCTATATATATATACATGTATGTCCGCTATGCGTTGCTAAACCATTCATCCGATTGCGATAAAACTTTGGGGATTTGATGTGTGCATGCCCGTGATGGTTTCTGTATACAATAGTGAGCTCTGGCATCATGAAATTATGCATTGCTAAACCGTTCATCCGACTGCGATGAAACTTTGGTGAGTTGTTGTGAGCACGTCGACGAAGGTTTCTATATATATATATACTGGTGAGCTTACATTATGTAATTTGTATAAAAAATTGAAATAGGTGGCACGAGAGCTGTTTTAAAACTGAATGTACAGGGACTGAATGTGTGGAATGCGGGAGTCGGGAGGGGAAATCGGTAGTGGGGTTCGTGGGACGGGCGAAGCGGGAGAGGGAAGTGGGGAGAGGGAAAGCAGAGAAGGCAGAGTGGGAACGCGTGAGGGGAAGGGGATGCGGAAGAAGAATGGTACGAAGGGAAAGGACACGCAGGAGAAACAATATTTTTATTAAGTGGCATAGCAATGCATACCACGAACTACAAACCCAGAAGTTAGCATATTTTAATTTTTATATATATAGATTTTCCCCTAAAACCATGCAAGCGAAGCCGCGGGTAAAAGCTAGTTCTTACTTTTTTTGTATGGTAGATTGAAGACGAGTACAGACTTTAGAAGAAATGAAATGTTGAACGGAGCGGAGACAAATTTTAGATAAGGCTTGATAATTTTTTTTGAGGGGGGCAAACAAAAAAATGTTTTCAAAATTGATAAATGTTACGTAAGCAATGTTTATCATAAGGGTTTACTTTTAAGTTTTAAGTAAGTAAACACTGATGAAGAAAGCATTGCTTATGAAACATGTTGGTTTTAACAATAAAAGTGGATGTTTATTTTGAAATAAACTGGTGTCACAAAATAAGTTTGCCGTGTTTGAAGAAAAAATATGTGATATGATAAATGTGCGAGCCACAAATTATGGGAAAGGAACGAAGCAACCGCAAGCGGCTTTTCGCACCGTTTGCGCTTGCTTCGTTCCTTTCCCATAATTCGTGGTTTAGCTAGCAGGTTCGGTCTGCGTGTGTATGCTCAACCTAAGGTTCCCACTTCTACGCCACAGAAAGCTAATTCACGTATTTAACTTAATTTTCCCCAAGATGACAATTGAGTTTTTTTAATATGGGTATTATCAAAAAACATTAATAATCATCTATCTCCTTGTAAAATATAATAGAGACGGTACACACACACATCAGTTCCAATTTGGAACTTCCAGATTTTAAAATGTCACACATGTACATACGTACACACAAGAAACTAGGTATATTTATATTGAAATACTTTATTAGTCCTGTCGTAGTTTTATACTTTGTTTAGAATGTTTAGGTTCTCTTTTTACCCGCTGTGATAGTTGAATCACTGTATTGGTATGTGGTTGTTTACTTTAATAGGATTTTCAAAATTGCATATGGATGCAACTACCATGTTGCAACAACTTTCTTAGAAGCAGAAGGATGTACCGTGGACTTGCATCTTTATGATTTAGTTGCATTTTGAGTATTATGACTCATTCCTAGGTATTATGTAGTATTATGACTCAAATTATACATTACTACCCTTTCTATAAAAGTAAACAATTCTTAAACATTGATCCTTTCATAATACACCACACGTACATACGTACATACAAGGAAACTAGGTATATTTATATTGAAATACTTTATTAGCCTTGTCGTAGTTTTATACTTTGTTTAGAATGTTTAGGTTCTCTTTTTACCCGCTGTGATAGTTGAATCACGTCATAACGTGTTTATTGTAGTTGTTACTTACTGTGTGGGTGGGAAAAGAGTCGGGACTATCCATCGACCAACTAAAGTACCTACATCTATGTCATCATTAGCACCTTTTTCAGTTCAAGAGCACTTAGTGCTGAAATAAGTTGATTCTTAAGGATTTCTGGAAGCCGTTGGAAATTAATATTTTCGAAAATCTGTCTTCATAAATGAACTTTCCCTTACTTAACAGTGCTGTTTGAAAATATTTTTCCACAAAATTTTCTGATTATATTTTACCACAATTTGTTTTTATTTTATTGAAGTGAAACTTTTTTAGGCACCATTGTGATTTGAAACTCGATGAAACGAAAAATAGCGACATTAAAAGAGACAAACACATACATCTATGGGATTTAGCCTGCAAGAGAATGAAATAGAATAATCGGTCTCCTCTTTATGCGATGCTTCTTAGCTAGCCTCAGAAGGTTTCACTTCTACTTCGTGTGAATTGCACACTCTTATTTTTTTATTAATTTTATTATTCTTATTCTTTTTCTCACTATTTTCATGCGAATAAGAGTCCCAACTGCTCCCAACCCAGTTTACTATGTTATCCCCAATTGAGTTAGTTATGATATTAAAGGGAAGTTCCTGGCTTTCAGATCGGTTCATCAAAAACGGTCAAAACGATTTCAAGCAACATTTATATTCTGAATGGTGTTTTTCACGAGGGCTACATCTTCCAATCTGTCTTCACGGATGTGAAAGGCGGTTCCCCAGGCGACTGCCGAATCTGCCCAGACCGATTAACGCCACTGATAGCGAGCTAAAGTGTTGCATCACTCTGTCATTAAAAAAAAGTGTTTTGGCAAATTAGGCACCAAAACATTGACGTCAGGTGACATCAGACGTAATTCAATGTAAGCAGGAATAAACCCGTCCTACCAGTAATACAGGAAACCTACCTGCATCTGTACATATAGGTATATAAATCTAAATATGCTTACTTGGGTGAATATATACATATACATACATGAGTTATGACTTGTCTATGTATTGCTATATTAAGCATTGGTAATGTTTGAAACTTTCAAAATACCTTCTTTTCACCCTCGCGAAAGTTTCTGGATTATTACTACCACATAATCTGAAAAGTTTTTTTAATCATAACAAAAACTCTTACGAAACTGTAAAAAATGTCACAATTTGTTATGAAATTTTGCAAAATAATGACTTTTGAATCAAAATTCAATTTTCGAAACTCTTTAAATTAATGAATTTACTTTAAGTACTCACCTGTGGTAGTAACCAAAATCGAATACTTTGAAAGTAATCATTTAAATAGGTACCTATGTATGTTAAGGTATCAAATTTGATTGATTGTTCTTATACAAAAATGAATGTTTGTAATAGAAAATTTGTAAAAAAATTGCATTAGGTGGTATGCGAGCTGTTTGAAAATATTGAACGCCGGAGAGGGAAGGGGATCGCAGGAGGGGGGAGAGTTAGGGGAACGTCGGGGTAGGTGTAGGGGGAACGCGTGAGGGGAAGGGGACATGGGAGGGGGGGGGGGGGGGGGGGGGGGGAGGCGGAAGGGGAATGGGGTGAACGAATGAAAAAAGACGGGCAGGGAGAAACAATTTCTTTATTAGTGAATTCGCTAGTAATAGGGGACACACATTTATTACGTGAGCACTTTTTTTCCTATCTAAACCTCCCCCCCTTGGTGAGATAAATTTGGGCTACTTCGTATATTCTTTTCAAGTAACGTGAGATTTTGCTGGACCCCCCCTCCCCTTTTGAGCTGACGTAATTAATGTATGCCCCCATACATATATTTATATTATGTTCAAAGTATATGTGTATGACAAGTCCGGATCTTTTGATAACCGAATGACTACTGAACAGTGAACAGTGATGGTATTTCCAAATTTTTTTATTTCCTTAGATTTTAGAATGAGTTTTGAAATGCTGTTTATATTTATGCGGTATCTTTATGGAAAATAAGAACAAGAAGTTCTGGGAAGGAAAAAGGTATGAGGGGTGGGTAGGAATCTGGGGGTCAATGTGTCCAGGAGTGACGGACGTATGAATCTGTTCCTCCCACTGCTGTGCAAGGCGATAGGTCGAGAGATTCCGGCTGGAGAAGTCTAAAGGTCTCCCTCTCCGCCTGAGAAGTCAGTCTCTCCTTATCCGTCGCGCCAAGCAGTAGGTGGACAAACGTATCCGCCGCCAAGACCTGGACAAACCTCACCAAAGTTACCAAACGTACTGTACAAAAAAATGTAGCAAACCATTTGGGGTGACCTATGGCAAGAGTGTTGGCTATCCAACAAAAATTCTGTACCCGAGAAGCATGCAGATGCAAGTCCAAAATTTGAAGAAATGAGTTTTTGATGCAGACTTGAAGTAAATAATCTTATTTATCAGTGGTAGAAAGATACAGGTCCTATCATGAAGAAAATATAGGATTTTCAAAATTGCATATGGATGCAACTACCATGTTGCAACAACTTTCTTAGAAGCAGAAGGATGTACCGTGGACTTACATCTTTATGATTTAGTTGCATTTTGAGTATTATGACTCATTCCTAGGTATTATGTAGTATTATGACTCAAATTATACATTACTACCCTTTCTATTAAAGTAAACAATTCTTAAACATTGATCCTTTCATAATACACCACATGTCATAACAAAATATTCCACTTCATTAAGAAGCAGAAGGACTCAAGTCCGTGTTTTTGTTTGACTCAAGTCAGCATTTTATTTTAAACAATATTTTTAAAGACTTAATATATAAAATATTTCGTTTTATTTGCTCGTTTTTAAAACAAAACTAATTGATTTAATAATAAAAAAAAATTATCTATCAGCATGGATATCTGAAGAAGTTGTGAGACCTTAGTTAGAGAAAAAAATAGTTTTTTTGGCTCTCCTGAACATTTACCTTTTTGGACTTGCATCGTATTTGTTCAAATAATGTTTATTGAATATCAGGTAAGTTAGGTCCGCGGTAAAGGCACCAGTGACGGGTAACGGGCCATATTTGCCGGCAATAAAAAACCATTTTCTCCTGTAAACTCTCATTATTCTATTTTAGTCTCGGCTAGTTCGTCGCGGACCTTACCTTAGGTTTTGATATAAGAAATTTAGAGGACGCAGCGTTATGATCAGAGCGAGTTTTTTTTAAGTGAAAACTTCTTTAGCTGCGCCCCACGTTTGAACTTGCCAGCCACCTCTAGTCTGGAGCTCCAAAATACCTGAAAACTACCCTCGACCTCGGTCCGTTTGATAGATTCTCCCATCTTAATAGACAGATTGGAATCTTTAGAGCACAGGCGTCGGGTGGGAATGCTATCCTTGTTCTACCGGTATTACAATGGAAGATGCTCCGAGGAACTAGCGTCATTGATCCCTTCGGCACCGGTGCATAGTCGGGAAACACGCCAAACGCGTGCCCAACATTTACACACGGTTGACATTTTTCACATAAGAACGGGTGCTTCTTCGACTCGTTCTTGTGTTCAACAGCTCGGCTGTGGAATGATTTGCCGGCCTCTGTGTTTCCTCCTTCCTACAACATTGGTCTCTTCAAGACCAATGTTTAATCCTTTCTCTCCTCAAAACGACCCTCCACACAGCATCTCAGATGACATAGGCCCTGAGGGAAATTATTTTCCTCAAGGCCTCCTGTGTAAAAAAAAAGCTCTGCTGTGATTTGAAACTCGATGAAACCAAAAATATTTACACTAAAAAGAGACAAACACATACATCTATAGAATTTACCCTGCAAGAAATGAGATAGCATAATCGGTCTCCTCTTTGTGCGGTGCTTCGTTGCCTCCCCACCCTTGTCTACTTTAGTTTTCTGAAGATTTCACTTCTACCGCGTGTGAATTGCACTCTGCTTTTTTCTGTTATAAAAAACCCACAAACCCTAAGATTTATAGAAGTACAATTAAAATTTTTAATATAACACTTAACCTAACAACCATAGAACTATTAGCGAGCTAGCAGTTATTCGATGGTATAAAGCTGGAGTACGCGAGCGATGTTTGGGCACCGTACCACCAGAAGTACATTGATATGTTAGAGCAAATCCAGAAGAAATTCCTCAGGTATAAACATACCTGAGGAATTTCTTCTTCCGCATATAAACATATGCGGAAGCATGGAACCTATCCAAGGTTCATGCACCATATTGACTTACTTGAAGGAAACTGATTCTGTGAGTCTGGAACTCTGGAAACTAGACGGAAAGCAAGTCTTGCTATTCTGTCTTTCAAAATTTGGAACAATTTCATCGATAGCCCATTTCTCTTGGGATGCTATGATTTATATGTACCAGACCACTACAGCCGAAGTCGACGTCACTTATTTAAAGTACCGAACGGCAGAACAGATGTTTGGCAAAGCATAGCATGACGAGGGGAGTGGTGCTGTTAAATGAAGTTGCAAACCATTTGGATGTAAGTGACTGTTCTTTATATGCCTTAAAAATATTATTGAATAGTCACTTGCCTAAATGCTGATAGGGTAACTAAATTGTACTGTAATTGGAATTATTCTGTTGTACAATAATAATAATAAAAAAATTAAATTAAATTATTATAAATTAATATATAGGTCGATACTAAGGTACGTACATTTAATTATTTTATAATACCCGAAGTTAGCCCGGCGTTGCCCGGGCTTTATGTAGAGTTTTTAGAAATTGAATGCAGTCCAGTGACCTTCCTCTCGTTTGGAAGGTCAAGTCTCTCTCAGTCAAAGCCAAACGCGCGCTCAAAATATGGACACGGTTAACATTTGTCACATTGGAATGGGTCACTTCTACGACTCGTTCATGAGTTCAGCAGCTCGGCTGTGAAATGTTTTCCGACTTCTGTGTTTCTTCACGGACCCATCCCCGCGTGGAGTTATTGTAAAAAAATGTTTTATAAAAATACAGAGTGTGCAGTTCACACGCGGCAGAAGAAAACTAACGTTGACAAGAGTGGGAAGGCTACGGAGCACCGCACAAACAGGAGACCGATTATTCTATCTCACTCTCTCGTAGGCTAAATCCAATAGATGTATGTGTTTGTCTCTTTTTAGTGTCGCTATTTTTCGTTTCATAAAGTTTCAAATCACAACCGTGCTAAATAATTTTTTCACTTCAATTATTTATCTTGAAACGTTTTCCCTTCGACTTCTCGATAATTCTTCCACCTTCTAAACGGGCAAGGCACCTAGAGGTGGCGTGCCGGTGAAATCGCGATTTCTAAAGTGTACGATTTTATTTATCGTAATATAATAATGGAATTAATAATTATTGCTCGAACTCTTGGCCAAAACGTATCACCAGGTTGACAAAGGTCCCCATATTGAGTTTAAATGAATACGACTTAGGCAGGTCTTCGACTCGAGAAAGTTTGTTTGTATTTTCTCGATTGCGATATATAATTATTAATTATAATTACGTCCGGCGATGAAATACCCCGGAGTACACTGATTTCGTAACACGTTCGATCGGATATGCTGGTGTGCCCTCGACAGGATCTGATCGGCTGTGTTGTGTTGTGGTTAGCACTGTTTTTACTTCGGAGGTTTGTTCTGCTAACGATATCATTTCAATGCATTCTTAATTTTGTTGCATGCAGTCGAATATAGTCGAATACATTAAAATAAAGCTGTATACAGTCTAATACATTCAAATAAAGCCGGATACTGTCGAATACATTTAAATACATTCAAATATGGTCGAATACTCTCGAATGTAGTCGAATACATTCAAATAAAGCTGGATACTGTCGAATACATTTAAATACAGTCTAATATGGTCGAATACTCTCGAATGTAGTCGAATACATTCAAATAAAGTCGAATATGGTCGAATACTCTTGAATTTAGTCGAATACATTCAAATAAAGTCGGAAACTGTCGAATACATTTTAATACAGTCGAATTTGGTCGAATACTCTCGAATGTAGTCGAATACATTCAAATAAAGTCGGAAACTGTCGAATACTTTTAAATACAGTCAAATATGATCGAATACTCTCGAATCTAGCCGAATACATTCAAATTCAGCCGGATATATTCGAATATATTCGTATACAGTCGAATACTTTCGAATACAGTACAATACAAAATACTGTTGCCTTCAGCTAGTTCAATAGTCAAATAAATTAAATAAGTTTAACGCAGTTAAATACATACTGCTTTATAAAACACAGTATAATTCAGTGATATGCTGTAAAATAGCTTCAAATACCTACATACAAACACAGTAAAACACAATAAAATTTAGTATGATTCAGTAAAAAATGGCCACATTCAGTAAAATACTGTCATACACAGTAAAATACAATCACTCACAGTAAAATACAATCACGCTCAGTAAAATACGATCATATACAATTAAAACCACTTACTCACAGCCAAAAGCACTCCAATATAGTTACTGAGTACCCTTACACCCTAATACAAGTTACACACAGTAAAAAAACGCCAAACATTCAAACACAGTTCCTACTATAAAGTTACTATATAGTTAGTTTAACGTAATTCCGAAAATCGGAATTTTAGAGGGTCGAATAAATAATAAGAAATAAAAAAAATATATATATTAATAATATAATGGTAGAGTGTCTTTCGAGTTTTGCTTTTTCGGAGATTTTACTGTACGTTTAATCCCCGTGTGAAATTTTGGGAGTGCATTTGGTATCTGTTCGACTATAAGTATCTTTACACCCTAATATACTCAATCATATACAGTAAAAATAGTGAAGATTTTGTAAAATTCAGTCAAATACAGTGTCCGAAATTGGTCTACCACCGTTTCACGCGATCATTAAATTGCTAATAGAAAATGTAACTTAGCTATAACAATTTTAATTTCGTTTTTAGGGTGTTGAAATTTGGTTGAAATCGAGCGTGTCGGTTGGCGAAAATGCCGGAGTAATGTAGGTTAGCCTCGTTTTCGTGCAAAACTCAGTTTTTATTTGCTCACAAACAATTTACGAGAGTATTTTCATCAACAATGGCAATATATAATAGGTGATTCATTCGATAGTAGGGTGTGTCCAACCAAATTCACGTAAAAGAGTGGTGGAAAATTTAAGACACATCGAAATTGCATTTTTGCTAACCCGACATTATTTATTTATTTTTATTTTGCAGAAACAAACAGTACATTATTACATAATGGAAAATAGTTACAAAGTTATAGAATTAATACAATAGTTGGTACCAATGACATGTCGCTATTATATACTTATGTTTTTGTGAGATAAATAATACATTATACCTAAATTAAGTATGTAAATTTTTATTTTTTATTTTTTTTTAATGTTCTTTATTCAGTAAAGTTTATACATTACAGTAAATGGATAATTTTTTGGCCATCACACTAGGCACATGCCCGTGTTGTAGTGACATTGAAGGAGAGGGGTGTGTGAGAGTGTTAGGGTGTGTGAGGGTGTGTGAGGGTGAGTTGGTCTGCACCTTTATTCGAGGACCTTCACAGGCCTTTAGACCCAGAATCCGAGGACTCACACGAATCCGAGGACGTCCTCGGATTCGAAATGCGAAAAACTGAATATGTACCTATAATCTATGCGTTCTGATTGGTCAACTGTCGAAATTTTGGGCCAATCGGAGAGAGTCCTCATTTTCGTGGTGAAAAATATCGTGTTTAATTTGGCTAGTGTTTCATTAGTACGGGTGTGTGACCACCAGGGCGGCGCCGCTAATGCTGGAAATCACACACAGACCCTAAACCGAGGACTCTCTCAAAGTCCTCGGTTTCGAAGGTGCAGGAATGTGAACACCAGGAGGCGCTGCAAGCTCGAGTGTCAAGAAATCTCTCCTACGCCCTAAACCGAGGACCCGTCGTTCGAAATTCCTACGTGCATGTCAATATAATAAGTATTGTACTATTAAGATTGTGCCGACAAGGAATTCAGTTTTTGACAGTTGAAACAAAATTCATTATTGCGTTTAGTTCGTATTATGAACTATGTTCTGTAATACTGTTTAATTCGCTGTACGGTATTGTAATATTTAATAAGTAATTAGGACACCTGCTCAAGTATTTTATTAATCCGCTTCATATATTCTTCTTTCACTCCATTCTTCGTTAATCCGCTCTATGACCCTATTACCTACACCTCACAAAAACGCCTCTGTCTGAATTAAGGACAAGGGAAGAATATCGCCACTGGATGGGTGATGTTGTCAAGCGGGTTAACGAGAAGCTGTAGGAAGGGTTTTATTAATGCGGATCTTGAAGAGTCGGAATAAATTACTGAAAAAATTACCAAACGCAGAGTAACATTATCATCAAATAAAACATACAAAATCGTTAAAAAAAATATGGTTTTTTAGGTAGTCTGACAAAAAAATTAAGACAACAAAGTCGTTTATAATAAAAATTATTGAACCAATATTCTTTCCTTCCAGGCATGATCTTACACAGGGTGTTAAGGGACGTACTTGACTTACTTTAACCAGCGATTCCTGATATTATTTGGAGTAAAAAATGTAAATGAAATTTTGGTCTCTGGTGACATTTTAAAAGTTTTTTTTTTCCTACAAAAACATAAAAAAATGGTACTTGTTGAACAGTTGGAGGCGGGGTAAGGGGTTCGTCGGACACCCGGCTGAGTGACCAGTGACGACATGTGGAAGAAATTTTTTGTTTGTTGGATTTTGAAGAAAAAATTTTTGAAAAAAAAAAAGTCGTTAAAAAAAGTCACCGGAGACCAAAATTTCATTTACATTTTTTACTCCAAATAATGTCAGGAATAACTGGTTAAAGTAAGTCAAGTACGTCCCTTAACACCCTGTATTTTATTTCTTGGCGTTCTTTTTTATGATGTTGTGCACATAAAATTTAATGTTTTTCCATGTTCTGTGTCTTAAATCTAGTTCATTGGTCAAACATTCTTCGCACGCTTTTTTGTTTGGATTTTTTTTTTCAATTAATGGAAGACAGCCATTTAGTCCAGTCAACAAATAAATAAAAGCTGATAAAATTCTCTACAACTTTTATAATTTATGTAATTTTCTAAATCTCTGCCGTTTTTGAGTTACACGCTCCACAAATGTGGATATTTTCGAAAACAATCATTTTACCTCACATTTTTCATCAAACATTACTTCATATCGTCTAAAATATTCATCACACATAGATATTTATTTTGAAAAAGTTGTAAAAAATTAATTTCCTTTTAGAATACGTATATATATATACATAAATCTCCAACCAGTAAATATTTACAGCAATTTAATTTTTTTTCGTAAAATATCCCCATTTTCAGAAAAAGCTGTTTTTATCTTACTACTGACACACCGACGCGTGCCGACGATCATGCGATGCTCTGATCGCTTTTAGTCAGGCGTATGGTCAGCTGAAACCACATTGATGCGATCATTCAAAAGCCGAGGAGGTATATCAGGAGGCAGAGGTGTTTCGCACAATGTAGTCAACAAGTGGTTAGTTGGTATAAGCGCAACTCATGAGATCTGCACTTCCCTTGAAGAGTTTTGTGGAGTCTTCTTCACGTCAAGTGAACAGCACAAGGACCTCGGACAAGCCCGCCGAAGTAGAGATACAGCAGACATTTCCTAACTCAGTCAGTAGTTTGATGCACATCCTCCCTTCCCACAAACCAGTGAAATAATGTCAATTCCCAATGTCTCCCGTCAGCTCGTCGATAAAAATTCACGAAAGTATCTGTTTCAGCGGATAAGCAAACGGTCAAGCAAACTGATAGGCAAACGATCAGATGAGGATTTGAAGAAATTTTTTGAGTATAAATTGGCCCCATTTCCCTTGGCACTGTTGAATGAAAGTGGGATGCGAAAGACAACTAAATCGGTCCTGTACAGCTTATTTGAAACTACCAAAAAACTGGTCTACTGTCTCAGATGAACATAGTTGTGGACGGAGGATTTCTAGTACACAGAGTAATTTGGCAAAAAGATGCCTCCGTTGCCACAATTTGTGATTAAAATGTGAAGTAAAATGAGATTTTCCGAAAATATCCACATTTGTGAAGCGTGTAACTAAAAATCGGCCGGGATTTAGAAAATTACATATAGAATAAAAGTTGTAGAGAATTTTATAAGCTTATTTCCTCTGCGACGCACCGTTTTTGAGATACAAGCGGAAACCCGAAAATTGGGACCTTCCCCCCCCCCCCTCCCCCCCTAGCTCACCACCTAGACGTCAGGACTTTTAGTATGTTCACACCCTAAGCACCCTAAACAAGTTTCTGAAGGAATCGCTTAGGTCCCTGCTCACGCACTCTACACCTTCTTCCTTGACAATCATAAGCTTTTTATAATATTATACAATAATATCGCACGTAATACCCGTTGACTAATGGTTGCATTTTGCGAGAGACATATTATGGTATCTTGTTCAAACCCTAAGTAAGAATACTATTTCGCTGGAGACGTGTCGTCGGAACAGTTCGGAAGTTTTCGGTACTTTCCGTATTACGATCGCCGATCACTAGCCGATCTGCTGTTGCACCGGGCGCGCAGGTGGAGGGGTGCACTGCCTGTCGGGTGTCAGCCGTAATGATCTCTTACCAAATTTCTATATTTAGATAGGCAATTCAATTTTATTTTGAACCTTTTTTTAAGTTTTGTGCAAATTTATATATTAAATAAAATATTTAGGAATACGATGAGGCGTATAATTTTGTTGACTGTTCACCGCACGAGTGAACGTTAGGACGAGCCGCGCCTGCTTCCAAGATACGTGTAAGAAATTCGTTCCACACTATTTCGAGGAGCCAAGACCTCCAAAAACTACAGGCCACTAAAACGAGGACCTTCCGAGATCCGTGTATTTTACGTATGTGTAATCCTGAATACGTGGACAGGCCTCGGATATGGGAAGTCCTCAGTTACCGGGTGTGTATTCCGGTTTTTTGAGGACCGTTTTCTAGGTGCTTACCGGGTGTATGATGAAACCGAATAGTCAGCAACCATCACGATTAACTTGAGTATACACATAAGTGTAGAATACATGTCTACTTTATATAATATAATAGGACCTCGAATTCGGGTAGTCAGTTGAAGTCCTCGAAATCGGGATTGGACAAACAAGGGTGTGTGGATGTGTGTGTTATGTGTGCGAATTCAGTGTGCTAAAAATGTTTTTCTTAAATACAGGGAGGGAATCAAAAAATATATCGGTATTTGTGTTTTTTTTAATTGAGTTGAATCTTTGAAGGATGCGGGAAATGGGGGAGTTGGCCGCAGCGTTCGTATTATTACTGGTTGTGTAAAAAAGGTTGGAGTGGCGAGTTCTTTTAGATGGGATGTTAAAATTTATTTGGGATAGAAGTTCTGGGCAGTCTATTTCGTTATGTATTATTTTATGGAGAAATGTCACGTCAGCTACCGTTCGCCTGGATTTCAGGGATTTCAATCTTCAGTGCAGATATAATTATTGTTGTATTTATAACCGAGATACTTAATAAATTTATTATGAATGCATTTTCCATCGATTTGGGAGTAGGGAAGGGATGGTTGGTAGGTATCTGGATATTCCGATCTGGCCACCACCACGGCTAAAGCGTTTCGATTCTGAAAGGTGGTCTTTCATCAGGGCTATAATGAGGGCATCTGTAATGTATCATAGTCTATGATTTCGTTCCTATATTACTATTGTCAATGGGCTTTTCGGGTCACATGATCTCGTTTCCGAGTTGTGCTGAAGGTGACCGAAGGTAAATGTACGGAGTCGTTATAGTACCTACTGACAGACTCTCTTGCTACTAATGAGCATATGCTGGGTGTCGTAGTGTGTGTGTTATGTCTAAATGAGCATGCTCACAAATCAACCGGCTGTTGATTTGAGAGTATGCTACTGGCTTCGCACGTGGAAGAGGAAATGAACATGCTCATTTATGAGCATGTGTGTCTGTACCATATCAGAGTTACCATACCATACATACCACCTAAATTATTTAATAGAAATATGGGGAAACACATTAAAAAAAACTCTTCAATTATAACCTATAAACTCCCACAAAAAAACTATACCAGGAAATGAACCTTCTGAAAATCAGAACATTGTACGAATATAACTTTTTTTTTTAAAGAAAGACAAACATTCCCGGGTTACGAATAACCCAACAATGTTTGAAAATCTCCTACTACCACCACAGAAAGCCGAAAATGTTGCTTGTGTTGTACTGGAGGATTTAGCCAGCCGAGGAATCGAAGACGCGACGCTCGGGTGGGACCCAAGCGCTATGCCCACTCAATCAGTGACCAGTCAAAACATATGTCTTTTTTTTAAATCTACAAAATGGACTAATACAGACAAACACACCATTTATAAAAACGTCACAAGTACACGAGCATTATACTAGACAACATAATAAATTGTCTACAAATACTTTCAAGACTGAAAGTGGCCACGAGGGCGTACATATACAATATAGTCTCCTTCCAGATAACCTAAAAATGGAGAAGAATATAAATATCTAAAAAAAAACATTTAAACTTAAGTTGTTAGAACAAAATTAAAAATATTACTACTATACTATCCACTACCTTATATATATATATATATATGTATACTATATATTCTAAAAAAAAAAAGAGTTCAGCAGCTCCGGCAGATCAAAACTAGCTCTTTCGGCCTGGAAGGACGCTTGTCCTCAGAAATATTACTTAATTTAGTCAATAAACAGTCGCTGTGTTGTAAGAATCTAGGTCTTTTCAATAAGCATCCAATAATAATTACTGGACAATTCAGCTTCCAGTACTTACTAAATTACAAATATCTCTGGAGAGAACACAAGAGCCATTACAGTATTTTAACCACTACGCCCAGGCCTGCTGACGCCACCTCATTTCAAGGTTCTGCTTGGTCATGCCAGGCATCTGCGGGATTGATATTGCACTGTAAATTCTTTGTTAATGAATTCAGCGTGCATTAATAAACTAAATGCCCGATACTAAGCAGCGGTGAGCAGTTTATATATCATGACTGGTTATTCACGCAGCTGATTCTCAAGGTGACTTGTGCATTGGGAAAAAGCAAAAATCTATGTACCCACGTAACATATTGAATTATTATTCTTATGTACCAGTGGCGACGCGTGAAATATCGCAAAAAAATGTATTAACAACAGAATTTGTTTATTATTACCTAAGTACATTTTTGTACCCACATGAAACTCTTTAATTATACATACATAAATGTCTCTGTGTATTTTGCAACAAAACTTTTCAAAATGTAAAATTTCTCGCATATTGCCTAAAGAAATATTTATTTAAATATTTAGTTAACCAGAGAGGCGATTCCGGTTCTACGACAAGGAATTGTTCTTAATCTTAAAATTACGACTTTTTAAACTTCTGTAGTCAAGAGCACACCCCCAATTTACCCATCACCTCATTTCAGCCTTGGAACAAACAAAATGAATCCGTCTCCTGGAGTCGCAGTTAACGAAAGGATTTTTCTTTATTATTATTTAAGATATTTTAGTTTGTCAGCAGATTAATTTTAAGGTTAAGGACAATTTCTAATCCTTGAGTATAACCGGAATCGCCCCTAGTTAACGAAAACGCCGTTAACGGTTAAGGACAATTCCTTATCCTTAATTAGGAACGGAATCGCCCGTGTTTACGAAAAAGCCGTTAATTTTAAGGTTAAGGACAATTCCTTAGCCTTAGGTAAAATCGAAATTACCCCTAGCTAACGAAAAAGCCGTTTAATTTAATGTTAAAGACAATTCCTTAGCCTCAGGTAAAATCGGTACCGCCCCTAGTTAAAAAAAAATCGTTAATTTTAAGATTGAGGATGATTCCTTATCATTAAGTATAACCGGAATTGGCCATTGTAGTGTTCTGTTATTTTAGTGAACACACTAACACTCCAGATACTTGGATGGAGATTACTTTGGAATAAATAGAATCTGGTTCGTTAACTGCGTTTATTTATATTCGCGTATACAAATGGGACTGCGGTAGTCAACCTAACTAGGAGCTAGCTAAAATGGTTCTGCTCCGTGATAATTGAAACACCGCTTCTGAGCCCCCTGATCCCCCTGCCGGAGAGCTTAAGCACTACGGTTTGCCATCTAGCGGATTCTTCCGAAAGCTGATGTCACCGCCATCTCTCTCTACAAGGCGGAAGCTTTTACGATACACCACAGCCATATTAACGAAAAAACCGACATTTTAAGGTTAATGACAATTCCATAACCTTAAATAGGACCGGAATCGCCCTTCGGGTTGCTGTTCCCAGTGGAAACTTCGAAGGATCTTTTCTCTATTTGTGTTGAAAATTAGTCAAACGCTCTGGACTCTGCCACGTGTGGGTGTCGTGTTTGTTGATTGTCCATACATACATGATTATGATGAAGGTTGACACAAGATTGAGATAAAGAAATTTAAGTACAATGTTGTTGTTTTAATGGAAACTTCAAAGGATCAGAGCTCGGAATTAAAACAACAATGAAATAAACGATATTTCAACTTCCATTCGCGATATAGATTCCAAAACAGATTTGTATGAATATTGGTTAACTTTAGCAAAAGATCGTCGTGTAACAATGTCAAACTGGCCGCTAACAGCAACACTCCTTATGTAGTTGGCGATAAGGTTGAAATCTCCGCTTAACACAAACCGCCTGATTTGATTTATGCAAGAAAAAACATCGCCAAAAAGTGTTTTATTTTATTTTGCGAAGTTCAGGCACAAATATTTAAATGTTTTACGATCATTTTATAAATACGTAACTTAATTTGACACATTATGCATTATAACATTTGTATATAAAATATTAAATATTTTACATAACAAAACCATAACGGGAAATGGTTTCGTAAGTAGGAGATTTTGAACTTAGAAACAGTTTTAATAATTATGATTATTTTTATTATAAAATGACATTATGTAGTTCATTCAGAATACTTAACATATTTTGTAAATTTCTTTAATTAATCTCTAAAATTAATTTTTCAGATAACAATCCTCTTAAAATGCACATCGTAAAAGACGCACTTATTTTCCTAAAGCGGCCTACACACGACACTGCATTTAGTGACTGCGGCAGTGACTGCAGAGATGGTGGAGTTAAGCGAACTAGCGCTGTCTCGTTCTAGCCGCCCTTAAACAAACGAGACAGCGCTAGTTTGCTCAACTCCACGCTCTCTGCAGTCACTGCCGCAGTCACTACATGCAGTGTCGTGTGGAGAGCCCATAAAAATATTTCGAGGTCGCAGATCGAAAGAGAAAAAAACGGGGAAAACTGACATATTTAACTCATTTTTGAATTTATTGCCCTTTATAGCATTTCAAATTTCCACTATCGACATGATTTTGCATTATTTCTTAGTAAGCCGCCGCTACCCGAATTTCTACCGATTCTTACATATCCCCCTTAAACATTTGAATTTTTTTAACTCTTAAAAAAGTGTATGTCCTTTTTGAAGATAATATCTATAAATTCTCCACGCCGAAACGCAAATTATATAAAATTCCCTGGATAGAAAAAAAATCGCAAAGAATGCTTCGAAAATTATTATTTTCACGTCTGATTCAGTTATTTTACAAGTTATATGCAATGACGTTATATACTGGTTATATGTATGAAAAAAATTTTCATTTTCACGATTTTCGCTGCAATTTTACGTTTTAAATATTAGCGCACTATCTCCAACATTCGTAATAACATATCTCTCCATCTTATTCTTTTTGAGCAGGGATACGGCGCCTTAAAGAACTCATTCATATAGCTATTTCACTCGGTGAAGCACTTTTTGCTAAAATTACAAAAGCGTCTACAGCACAATTGCGAGCAAAGATAGTTTCTACCATAATAAATTATCTAATTGTAACAATAAATTTATGATAATGTAAGCTTTTGTTAAGGCCTAACTAGTTCATTAAAATCAGAAGGTTCTTTTCATAATGGCGAACTACCATCTACCGCCAGAAGTAAACAACCTTTTTCGGAAATAAAAATGAAACTCGACGTTATTTTTTGAAGAAAATAATCACTTTGTAGTGTAACCTTGCTGAATGAAAAAACCTTTTTAATGAACAAGGAAGTATTTATTCATCACTTACGAGTAGCCCTAATTTCAAAAATCTCCCAAATCTCTATTTTACATTAGCTCCACAGATATGAGGAAAATAATTTCCTTTGAGGCCTATGTCACATGTTGTGTGGAGGGTCCTTTTAATGGAAAAGAAGGAGAGAAAGTTCTGAGAAGAAAAAAGGGTAGTGGGTAGGAATTTTAAAGTCCGTGTGTCCAGGAGGGTCGAACATATAAATCCATCCCTCCAACTGCGGTGCAAGGGGTCGAGAGAGTCCGGCTGGAGAGATCATAAGGCCTCCTTCCTTCACGTATTCATGATAAAGTGTCAATTCTTAATAATAATAAACACGTAAGACTATAATAAATGAAACAATTTAACTTTGTTTGAACCACTTTTATATTTGAGTAAATCCGACCGGTTTCAGAACGACCGTTCCTTCTTCAGGGCAAATGTATACTGATTTCACAGTTTTGAAATATGGATAGGATGTATTATTATGGATATATCTAGACTATAGCGGCCTACACACGACACTGCATGTAGTGACTGCAGAGAGTGTGGGTTTGAGCGAAGTTTGCGAGCGCTAGTTTGCTCAACTCCACGCTCTCTGTAGTCACTGCCGCAGTCACTACATGCAGTGTCGTGAGGAGAGCGCTTATCTTTACATAACATAAAATGAAGTCACTCCCACTGTCTGTGCGCTTAGATATTTTAAACCACACAACGGATTTTCAAGGGGTTTTCACCAATAGATAGTGTGATTCATGAGGAAGGTTTTTAGGTATGTAATTTGTCAAGGTTTTGTGTAAATTGGGTGAAATATATAAATAAAGGGAGCGGGCTGGCAAGCAGGCAGCGGGCTGCGGGTAGCGTGCTGGCAAGCGGGCGGTGTGGATTTGATTTAAGATAAACAGATTGGCGTTGGTTATAAAGGTTGGGTAATGGCGTGGCGTTGTGTTCCACAGCAACTTGTAACCGGGTCTGCTAGTAATATTACATAATAAAAAATAAACATGTTCACATCATCCAATTTAATGTAGATCTGAATGTAATGGAATCTTTCAATTTAATTTTCATCCCCTTTCCGAACTACCGAAATATGTGAATTTTCGCACATGTGATAAAAATGATAACAATACATACAATAACAAAATATAATCAATATTTAAGTTTACTTAGCTTCATTAGTACGCGATTAGCATATTTTGTTGTCTTTTTTAAACCATTTTTTTTACCTGCCCATGCCCTCACTGTGCCATCTGAACGCCCCCTAATTTTCTCTGTATCTTCTACTGCCGCCCTGAAAGTCTCAAACGCCCACAAGGGGGCGTTATCGCCCACGTTGAGAACCTGTGACGTATACTATGCACGCGTTCAAAATCGACTTGGAATACGTTCATAAATCAACTTAGTATGTGTTCAAAAACCAACTGGGCGTTTTAAAATCAAATGAATAATCGATGAAACTTAAGGTAGGTAGGTAGGTTTGTAACTACATACATAGTTATAGGTGAGATGTGCTTGTGTCGCACGCGCGACTTGACGAGGTGAGAGGCGAGAGCGGGCCGCGGTGGGAGGAGAGCTGTCAAGTGAACACGCCGGGCTGGGTATCTTGCCTGACACTGACTCCAAAAATAACAATCGTACCTATATATTGATTAGTAGAAAAAGTAAGTTGATTATTAAGTTGTAGAAGAATAACTAATTCGATTAAGATTCGGCCGAGTATCGTTAATTTGCTCTTAAGAATTGTAGAGTTCCGTTGTCATGGATCCCATAATCAGAACCTAACCAAACTCTCATCAAACTACCCTTGAAGTACATCCTTTCCAATAAACAAAAAAATCATCATCGAAATCGGTTGGCGTGATATTGAGTTATTCGTCCATTTGTCGCGCACATACTTGATGCAAATTTAAGACTTTTATGATTTTCTCATGGATGCCATTTTCAGAACTGCACCAGCTTTCAAATAAAAAAAGAATCTTCAATATCGGTTTACCCAGTCGAAAGTTCTGAGGTAACAAACATAAAAAAAAAATAAAAAAAATACAGTCGAATTGAGAACCTCCTCCTTTTCGAAGTCGTTTAAAAAAA
Source organism: Limnephilus rhombicus (assembly GCA_929108145.2). Classification (NCBI taxonomy): domain Eukaryota; kingdom Metazoa; phylum Arthropoda; class Insecta; order Trichoptera; family Limnephilidae; genus Limnephilus; species Limnephilus rhombicus. The sequence continues at coordinate 9,225,625 of OV815296.1, forward strand.
TGGTCGCCTGCAATACGGCAATTGAAAAGTTATTTAGACTGATACAGTATTAATCCTTAACAACTTAAATACGTTAGTTACTTCAAACATTTCATGCACATTATTATTGTCTTTCGCATCATCTCTACGTATTATAAATTAAAGTCCTCCGCGGCGTCTGTCTGTCTGTCTCTTCGCGACGAACTCAAAGATGGTGGTGGTTATAAAGGTTGGATTACCATCCAGTAGATGGCGTTGTGTTTAATTAGCCAGAGCAACGCGTGGCCGGGTCAGCTAGTTCATTCTAAACTAAATGTAGCTTCGTTTTTTCAAAAAAATTAGAGTCCTTCCGAGAGCCTTGAAGGAGTAACCATCTGTTACTTATGTATACCAGGGCGGGTAAGTGGTGGATAATCTCCAATTTTGTTGAAAAAGTAAGCATAATTGGGGTGAGTTAGATGTTGCGTTCCTCTGACCAACAATATGCACGCGGTTGGTGTAACCATTGCATTTTAATGACCGCACTGGCCTTGCATGTCGTACTGCAAGCATTGCACAAGCTGCAAAATCAAAATGCAAACAAATTCTGGATTATACAACTGAAGGATTCAGGGGGCAGTGACAAATGATTATCATCATCTCATCAGGCTCTGCTTATCCTTTGCGGAACCTTTGACCTCAGAAAACTTCTGACAAATCGTGAAAGCCTTATAATGCCGGTTAAAATGTATTTATTTATTTCTTTACACGGTGTCCGGAATCTCGGAGTACCAGCGGAAAACTGGTGAATCTGTATTTCAGAGAGATCCCATATATGTATCTTCTTTTTGGCAACTAAAGGTTTAAACAAACCTGTTAATACCTTAAACAGCTGATATTAAGAGGAAACCCAGGCGTCGAGAAATTTAAATAATAGGTATTTTACCAAACTGTTGCTATCACTGTCGCTTTTACACCCCCGAATACTGAGCGAAAGGGACAACTGCACCTCAGGCTGATAATCTCTACAATGTACATTGCTGATAATCTCTACATATTATACTAGTGACCCGGCCACACGTTGCTGTGGCTAACGAAACCTTTATAACCAACGCCATCTGTTAAATCAAATCCACACCGTCCATTTGTCAGCCCACTGCCCTCTACCCGCTGCCGCTTTGCCATATTATGTATTTCAACCAATTTACACAAAACCTTGACAAATACCTAAAAACCTTCCTCATGAATCACTCTATCTATTGGTGAAAACCGCATGAAAATCCATTGCGTAGTTTAAAAGAACTAAGCGCACATACAGCGTGAGCGACTTCATTTTATACTTAGTAAAGATTAAAGTCCTCCGCTGCGTCTGTCTGACTGTCCGTTAAAAAAACTACTGAACGGATTTTCATGCCGTTTTCACCAATAGGTAGAGTGATTCATGAGGAAGGTTTAGGTATACAATTTGTCAAGGTTTTGTGTAAATTGGTTGAAATATATAATACACAAAGGAGAATGTCTATGTGTGGTGGACGAGCGGGCTGGCAAGAGGGCGGTATAGATTTGATTTCGAAAAGTACCTTAATAAAATCGTCAAAATGGAAGTTTTCTATTCCCCATTTTTCTCCTCCAAATCTGGACCAATTTTCAAGATTTTTTTATCAACTGTATTAGAAGAAAATATTCTGTCTGTACGTTTTGCTATTTTTATAAATACGTTGTTTAAGCTTGTATACTGAGTGTCTGTTTTCTCTTAACAACGTAGTGACCGATGTTTTTTTTTTTTTTAATTTGACCTTCGTACTCAATTTACTGGAAAACATAAGCTCAAATCAAAAAAAGTTGTCCCACAAAATCGTCTTCAATTCTGACGTAGTGAAACTTGGAGGTTTTACAATACAATATTTTTATAATACAGTAACTTCAATATGACGGCACCCTACCTGTTATTATTGAGTGTGGGGTAAGAATTCGATTGAATTACTTTACAAGTATTAAAGTATATGTACGTTTCGTGAACACTACTCTAGTAAAACTTTTCTTTTTTATCGTTTTAAAAGAAAGACAAACATTTATAAATTGGGCATAACTTCAAAATATTTGAATTCTTCTTCTCCCTCGTTATAAATAGTGGGAAAATGGTGATTGTGCAGTGATGGAGAAATTTTCTTTTCGTTAGCTCCACACAGGAGGCCCTGAGGAAAATAATTTCCCTCAGGTCCTATGGCATCTGAGATGCTGTGCGGCGGGTCTTTTTGAGGAGAGGAAGGAATGAACATTGCTATACGCATTCTCATTGGGACTTCTCTTTTTATATATTTTATTTTCTTTCTGCTATTTTCAACAAAAAATGTGAAAGCCATTCACATTTTTTGTTAGTACTTGCCAATTGATTTGAGACTTATTGTATTTCTTATGTTCTCTATTTTATGCAGGTGCTTGCAGGTTTTTTACAGATGCAATTCCGCCTCATGGAGTCTCATGAATGAGTTTTTCTTTTGCCCTGTTTAATTTATCTTTGTAATACTAACCTATTTTTTTGCATTTTGTTTTTCCTGTTAAGCACTTGCATACTGCTTACTAACAACGTATGCATGGACACTGGAGGTCTAGATTCGTTCAAAATAAATAAATGTAGCTTCGTTTAATCAAAAAAATTAGAATCTTGCGAGAGCCTTGAAGGAGTAACCATCGGTTACTTATACCAGGGCGGGTAAGAGGTGGATTACCTCCACTGCTATTATAGTAATTACTTAAATTATAACATAATCATATAGGTAACTGTTTTTCCTCATTACTTATTTTATTTTCAGAAGGTTTCTTCGACTGGTTAAAGCCGTTTTTTTTCTTTCTTTTACTAACACTATTATCTCTTTTTGATGTTACCTATTTCAGAAGAATTATTGCATGAGCTGCTACTTCTATTTATATTTTGTATAATGTTAATTTAAGTACTTGCATACTGCTTACTAACCCCGTATGCATGGACATTGGAGGGTCTAGAGTCGTTCAAATAAATGTAGCTTCGTTCAAAAAAAAAAAAGTAGAGTCTTGACGTGTGCGGTGAAGAAGGAAACCATAATATGATTCCTTATAACGCCGTCGGGAAAGTGGTGGGGTCCCCTCCAATGGTCTTATAGAAACCCATGTTGTAGGAAGGTGGAAACTCAGAGGCCGGCAAATCGTTCCGCAGACGAGCTGTTGAACAGAAGAACGAGTCGAAGGACCCGTTGTCACGTGACAAATGTCAACCTTGTATGGTGGGCACTCGTTGGCGTGTTTCCCGATTATATGCACCGGTGCCGAAGGGATCAATGACGCTAATTCCATTGAAATACCGGTAGAAAAAGGAAAGCATTCCCACTCAACGCCTGTGCTCTAAATATTGTAATCCGTTTGAGAATCTATGAAACAGACCGACCGTTTGTGTGGAGTGAATGTAAAAAAAACCTATTATTATTGTACTCACAAGCCAACAATGGGAACAACACCCAATTAATTAATGTTGTATTTACATGACATGTAAAATTCGGGAATAGGCCGCTAACAAAAACACTACTAATGTAGATGGCGATAAGGTTTATATTCCCGTTTAACACCAGCCGCCTGTTTTCATTTGTTCGCGCAAAGAACATCGTCAAAACGCATGTTTTATTTTATTTTGCGAAGCTGAGGCACAAATATTTAAATGTTTAGCGTAATTTTTCTAAAGAAATTAATTTACCACATTATTGTATAATAAAACCATAACCAAAAAGGGAATTAAACACAGACATATGAATATTACTAGACCAGAACATAAAGGTGAGGGGTAGACAACAACTACAGCGGGGGGCGTAGAGCGGGAAGATGACTTTGGAGATATGTGATTCGTCGATAACTCAATATGACAGTATATGTATAGGCATCTCACATTATAATATCACCAGTTCTTAAAAGTAAACGCTGCTTTTGAATGAATAGACCTTTTTACATGGGAGCGCGAATCGCTCGCCGCGTAATGAACAAATTTGCGAAGTTTAAATACTGCAAAGTAAAGTTCGCTTATTTTCAGACTCCAATATTTTGTTGCCGTATTTAGTTAGGACACTTTTACAAATGTTTCATAATTTACTACCCCAGTAAACGTCGACGAGCACACGCCATGTATCTCGAGTGATAGTATATATTTACACGTTTTCAAAACACAAACCATGTTTTTTGGGGTGTTATTTCGTAAAATGCACCGATGAGTGCTCGACGCTGGCTCGCAGCTAGCAGAAGAATGATGACGTCATATTTTTTAGATTCACGCGAAGCCATACTCAATCCCAGCCGGTTCCAATGGAACCGGTATGGGGAGGGGTAAATAATACGCTTTTATCACTTAGGGCAGGTCTAGTAATATTCATATGTCTATGGAATTAAAACAGGACTTCGCCTCCCTCATTTAAAAACTCCAAAAAATTACGCACTTGAGTTTAATTTTATATCAAACCGATTTTTTAATAAAAAAATAACAGTCCTTAAATTTCAGTGATGACTAACGTAACATCATTTATAAGTTGTCAGTGTAATTTTATTAATTATGTACGTAAAATGTACAAATTAAATGTGTTTTTAATCTCCAAGGTCGATCTAAATCTGGTCAGACGCTCCGCTTGGCTGGGTCGGTCTACTTCTGGACGAAATTGCTCATTAAAACTATCTAATTAATTCAAGGTTTGGGGGGAAAAAATCCAATTCATTATTAGCTCTAAAAATAGACAAAATGGAATTTACTTGCTTTCTTGATAGAATTCGGGCTGTTGCTCTATGAGCGAAGTATTCGAATTGTCAGAATTCACTGTATCTTAATATATAAAAAAAAGTCGGGTTAGTTACACCATTTATAACTCGAGAACGGCTGGACCAATTTTTATGATCTTTGATTTGTTGGATTTGTCTCCGCCCGGATAGCAGAATAGCTATTAAAATATCGGAAAATTCACGAAAAAAAAATATTCCTCATACATTTTGTATGGAATGAATTCTCATCTTTTGAAAGAACTGCAGGAATATTGTGAGTGAATTCCAAAAATTCTAAAACTTCAAATGTCAATGCGCTGATTGTTTTGCTTTTGTTCTAAAACATATAATGCTGCCCCTCTTTCTTACACCCTAAATTTCAACAGTCAAAAATGGGACAAACGGTGAACGAATGTCTGCACCCCTCCAAAGGAAAAATACAATAATTATAATAAATCTCCCTCACACATATAAATAATATGAAACGCAATTCCCGTAAGTAAGTCGAAAAGTAAGAAAATCACAAAAATTATAAATCTCTACACAACGCCATCTCTGATACTGCCGAAAATAAAACACGGACAATCTAAAATTGCTTCATTGTGTAATTTTAAACTTGAGGCGGTACGAAGTTCGCCGGGTAAGCTAGTTATTTAATATATCCTCCCGGGATCTGGGGTTTTGCTACCAAAAATACCTACATATTTTTTTGCAATACCTTTTGAATAAAAAAATATATTTTTCAGTTTGGTTTGGAATCAAAGTCCAAAATTTAGTTTTGTATAAAAAAGGCCACACAGCCGTTTTTTTTAAACCATTCCCACAACAAACACTATCTTGCATGTAATTCAACACTCTGTACTCACAAACATCTCACTAAATTATAATTACAACGCACCACAGCACAAGAAACCACAACAAAGTACGTATCCCCAAAATACAAAATAAAATATTCACTAAAATCTTTAGAATACATAGCTTACGTACACAGTACAATAATTTACCTAACAGAGATTAATTTCATGTAAAAAAAGGATTGTTTCAAAGATTAGGTACGTTTAGGCGGCCCCTAGACGCTACAATAACATTGTACAATAAGATAAGGTACCTAAATATTAATACTGTTGTAAATGTTAATTTTGTATTGTGAATTTGAATCAATATAATCTTCTCTTCTTCTCTTCTTCTCTTCGTCTCTTCTTCTCTTCTTCTCTACATCTCTTCTCTACATCTTCTCTACATATTATAAATTAAAGTCGCCCGCGTCGTCTGTCTGTCTGTTTGCGATAAACTCGAAAACTACTCAACGGATTTTCATGCGGTTTTCACCAATAGATAGAGTGTTTCGTGAGGAAGGTTTAGGTATGTTATTTGTCAAGGATTTGTGTAAATTGGTTGAAACATAACGATAATTGTTAGAAGTGTCGGAAAAAGTCAAGCCGCCTGGTGGCTTTCATCGAAAACGCTGCCTAACCCTTTTGGGATACCTATAACAAAACAATGCATGGTGGGATATTCCTCTTTTATAGATCTACAAAAAAGTCCGCGAAGGCATATATCTATCTTTTACGGATAGCTTACTATACCCATTATATCTTTTAAAAAATGGTCACGTACATTGCAGTAATTGAAAAGTTATTTAGACGGATACATTATAACTTATTTAACTTAAATACGTTAGCTACCCCAAGCATTTCATGCACATTATTATAATCTTTCACACCATCTCTACGTATTATTAAAGTCCTCCGCGGCATCTGTCTGTCTCTTCGCGATAAACTCGAAGACAGCTGTGGTTACAAAGGTTGGATAACCAACCAGTAGATGACGTTGTGTTTTATTAGCCACAACAACGCGTGGTCGGGTCAGCTAGTATATTATAAAATCAAGTGTACAATGTGCGTGTCGCTAAAATTCAGAAACTAGTCTCGGTACGATCAAAGGAGTTATATTGTGTGGTAGTCCTCTATCCCCATCCATGAAGAAGGTTCCCATTTTTACCTGAAGGGCGTGCTTTTGAAGATGTAAGGGATTGAAGTTTTGCCCTCTAGAAATTTAAAGAACAGTCCAGAAAATTCGAGACCATTCCACAACATCCCAAAACATCCCGGAAGATTCTGGATGGTTTTGGAATAGTCTGGAATGTTCGGGAACATTCCAGAATACTCTCGAATTTTGTGGAATGTTCTGGAACATTGTGGAAGCCTTTTTTGTTTGGGTGGGGATAAATTACCCGTTGGAAAGGGTAAATAAATCAAGATCCGTGGTTGATTCGAACGCCAGTTTAAACTCATATCAACTCCCCGAGCGAATCCGGGTACCCCAGCTAGTTATGTATTAAAATATACCGAACTGTTTTTGTACTATTTTTGTTATTAGTGCTCTAAAGATTGGAAAAAATGGAAATGAATGGCAAAAAAAGAAAATCAAAATTGTCCGTAAGTGAGCTAAGTGGAGATTGTTTATGGTGCTAAAGGTTGTTACGTTGCGTCATAGTTTTGAGCCAACGTTCAATGACACCTTGAACTGTCATTTTAACTAGCGGAAAATGAACACATTTTTAAGAAGTGAAAACTTCTTTAGCACCGTTGTGAAACGAAAAATAGCGACACTAAATACGACAAAGACATACAGCTGTAGGATTTAGCCTACGAGAAAATGAGATAGTATAATCGGTCTCCTCTTTGTGCGGTACTTCGTAGACTCCCCACTCTTGTCTATTTTAGTTTTTTTGAAGGTTACACTTCTACCGCGTGTGAATTGCACACTCGGCAGAAGTTTTTTTACTTTAATACATCTATTTTTTTAGGATGCGGTGAAACAGTTTCGACTTACTTACGAGTACTTTTCGACGGTCCTTCGCATTGAACGACGCAACCTATAGCGCCATCGCTTTTTCTATTTTAGGAGGCGGAAATGGGTTCCGTTGTCCCAGGAACAATTGATAGGATAACCAACACTTCTGTCATAGATCACCCCAAGTCGTTCACTTCGTTTGATGACTTAGCAGGGGTGCCCGGGTTCTTGGGGTGAGGTTTGTCTAGGTCTTGATGGCAGTTTTGTCCATCCATCTACGTGGCGGATCGGATCGAGAGAGACCGGTTGAGGAAGGCCTTCTTACCTCTCAAGCTGGACTCTCTCGACCCATCGCCTTGCACCGCAGTGATAGAAATGGATTCACTTCTACCCACTTCCCTAACCTTGTTCCTTTCCAGATTTTCCTCTCCTTTTCTTAAAAAAACCACCACGCAGCATCCTCAAAGATGACATAGGCTCAGTGAGAAAATATTTTCTTCAGGGCATGTTGTATGGAGCTAATATAAAAAAAAAAACTAGTGTGCTTTAGACCACATGACTGAAGTAAACTTCTTTAGCTCCATCTATATGATAGGGAGAAAGAAAGAAAATGTGCGCGCGCACTGCTCTCTCTTGCACCTACAGTGCAATACAGACAATAGGCCTGCACTGTGTCTTAGAAATACGAAACGTAACTGGCTGCGAGAGAAAGAGAGAAAGAAAATGGGTGCTCTCTCTCTCTCTCTCTTGCCCCTACAGTAATATACAAAACGTAACTCTCTCTCTTTCTATCTTCACTAACTTATATCTCCCTCTCAACTACCGTTCGCCTCGCTTTTTGTAACGCTCTCGTCACGCATTCACCAGCTTACTCCCCAAGTCAAGCGTGCGTAAAGAAGTTTTACTTCAAAAACCTTCTGTTATTTCGTTTTCAAACAAGACACGCCAGAAGGAAGAGGACGAACGTCGGTGACGTCCGAACGTCCGCCCCGAAACTTCTCAGAAAGCTCCGTTGTGAGTTCTAAGTTCTAACCCCATTCTCTCTGATACATTTGTCAGAAATTTAAAAAAAATCAATAATTTTTTTTAATGAATGCAACCTACGGCGAATGTATTGGTGGTAAGCCTAACTTATATATAAAAATCTCGTGTCGCGGTGTTTGTGGTCGTACTCCTGCGAAACGGCTTGGCCAATTTTTATGAAATTTTTTATGTATATTTATTAAGTATGATAATAGGTTTTTAAGTATATTTCATAGCGCTAGGTTATTAGGGTGTCCCTATCCAGAAAAAAAATCTATTTTATTGACAATTTTTTTGTTCTCCCCAAACCCCAAATTTTAATTCTCCTACCCCCACCATCCCATTTTTTAATCGCGATTTTAGTATTGTTGTATGAACAAATTTAAACGTCTTTCGTATATCAAACAGAACGAAATTATTTATGTTGTTGAATCACAGATGTCCGCCTCATCGAACTTTCATCCACACATGCGCAAGACATTCACGAGAAGCGTCGCGTCATTTTGATATTTTAATCGGCATCATGTTCTCGCGTGGGCAAACCATCAAGCTTATTTGTGTTGGCTAAAGACGGACTGACAAAAATATCGTACACTCAATTGCTCTTTGAAATTCAAATTGATTTTCTTTATATAATGAATAACAGATCACTTTGTATAAACCACTATATTATAAACAATATGTACATGTTTCGATAACAATGTTATCTTCATCAGGATATGTTAATAAAAATACAAATATATTAACATATCCTGATGAAGATAACATTGTTATCGAAACATGTAGATATTGTTTATAATATAGTGGTTTATACAAAGTGATCTGTTATTCATTATATAATTAATGATGCCACAAAGTAATTTTGCGAAGTTTGAAGAAGTGATTTTCTTTATTTCATTTTGCTACTTTAATAGGTGTTTTTTTGTTTTTATCGGCGGTCATCGTCTACAGCGCTCCATTCCTCTTTCTGACATAGATCCCATCACCGCACACTTACAATACATTCGTTATTTTTTATCTAACAACGAAAATATTCACTAGAAATAATTTATATGGCAGAACAACGTTTGTCGGGTCAGCTAGTACAAATATAATTTATTATTATGTATCTACGTCGGATTAATTAATTAACGACATTAGCGATTTTCAAGCAATCACATTAAAATACATTAAAATACTTCGACGATGTGTAATGTCACGTTATAATTTATAGTATAATACCTACATGTAATGAAATGCTGGTAAATAAATATTTATATTATCAATATCATAATTTAATGATTTCGATGCATTGTGCGTCATACTCGTTGCCAGAACGAAAGATTACTACAGTATCCCCTTGTTGACAGAATCGAAATGTTGCTTGAAATGATGGCTTTATTTATTTTTTGGTTTATTTTTTATTTTTATTATAGAAACAATTTGAGAGGCGGGTATGAGTACCGCCGGCCCGGGAACCATTTATTGGTTAACCAACACCTTTGCCTTGCCATAGGTCACCCCAAAGTGGTTCGCTACGTTTGGTGACTCATCAGGGGTGCTCGGGTTAATGGGGTGAGGTTAGTCCAGTTTGTCCGAAGCGTCTGCCCACCTGCCGTGTGGCGGGTAGGATCGAGAGAAACTGGTTGACGGAGCTCTTTTATCCTCTCCAGCCGGAATCTCTCGACCCACCGTCTTGCACCGCGGTTGAAGGGGTGGATTCATACGTCCATTACGCCTGAATCCTGAATACACTGACCACCAGATTTCTACCCACCCCTCATAACTATTTCCTTCCCTCTTCCTCTCCTTCCCTTCCTTAAAGAAACCCTCCACACTGCATCCCCTAAGATGACAGGCCCTGAGGGAAATTATTTTTCTCAGGGCCTCTTGTGTGGAGCTAAAGTAAAAAAAAGTACATTTGTTACAGTGATGAAACAATTTATAGATATTAAATAACTTCTTCTAACACAGCAAACTTATTTTGTGGCACCATTTTGATTTAAATTAATAAAATACTTAGTTTTTACCACTTTTATTGTTTACAAAACCAACATGTTTCGCGAGCAACGCTCACTTCTTCAGGGTTTTTTATTGATACTAATTATAAATAATAGACATAGACAATGGTGTTAGTTGAAAAAGAATGGACATAGACAATGGTATCAATGAAAATATGAGAGTGGATATTAAATAATATTAAATACCTATGATATGTTTCTTTGTGGTGTCTTATTTGTGGTATGTAGTATTTACTTGGTAATGTGCGTAGTAGGTGTGTGTGTGTAAGCGTGACTATGTTTGTAAGTATGAGAAGTGGTGATCTGTGAAGGGAAATGTACGCACATTGAACAGTTTATATCATTGACACTATGCTCCTTTTAAATTCGTCAAATAATCAATGTATTCATTATCCACGACCTTGCACCCTTCCTTCCCTATCCTCTCCTTACCCCCCTTGCTCTCCTTACCCCCCTTGCTCTCCTTATCCCAATATGCTGCTCATACTTATTTATTTATTTAAATTATTTATTTATTTTATTTGTTATAAAATACATTCAGTATAAGGAAGCTTTGACTGTCCAACCAGGAAAGTCCTCCGTAGGGATGTCAAAAGTGAAAAAAAATATCGATATATCGAGGAAAAAATATCGATATATCGGCCAAATTTTCAAAAGATTTTGCGTTTTTAAAATAATAGTGTATTCAGCTCAATATTATCAACAGTATTTTTTTACACAATGTGCATTATTTTAATGTACAAAAATCTCAATAAAAATTAAGGTATTTTTATTAGGTAATAATTACAAAAATATCAAAACTAAAAAGCTGTCTTCTAACTTGTTTGTAAACTGTGACGCATATAAAGTTTGTATGCGTCTCAGTAACATTCTATTGGCGTATTAATCTGTCAAAAAGGACTTCGTGTTTGGAACAAGGTATAGTCAATAATTATAGACAATTGGGAACCAACACGTAGGCGTGACAGAAAAAAATGGCGAAAAATAGCAAACATTTCTATGTATCTCCATACACATATGAGATAGTACTAGTGATCACAAATACTAATGCAAAGGCAATAGATTTGTATAAGCTATTAATAGTTAAAATTTAAACCGCCAGATGTCATGAGTTCGTTCCTATACGGTTTTGGATTCTAGTGACTTTAGTTACATAAATTTAAAAAAATATCGTTTTTGATACAATTTTCGATATTGGACATTTTGTATCGATATATCGGATCAAAATATATCGGCTAAAAATATCGATATATTGAATTAAAAATATCGATATATCGATACTTTTTCAACAAGCCTAGTCTCCCGTTCTAGGAGAGTCAAATTGACATATTCATATTAGGTTGGTAGGTACTTTATCATTCATCAGTGGAGTAATAGCTTCTGGAATCAATTAATTAACAAGAAAAAGTGTATTCGAAGTGATTAAACACGAAAAACAGTAAGTAAATGAAAAATAAAAGAAAAGAAAAATTTTGGTAACAAAAGAAATACATAAGGTGCTCTTAATACATAATTATCAAATAACGTTTTTTAATAATATTTCTGACTCTGTCCTGCCTAAATCTTGTAACCTTTTTGTTATTTTTTTACCGAAGGATGACACTTCACACAGTTTTAGTTGTGAAGGGATTTTGTTATACAATTTCGATCCCAGGTATGAGAATATCATTTGATAAGCTGCTGTCTTTCTGCTCACATTTGAACTACATGTCATTCATAAACTCTTCATCTTTTTACCTTATATATATATCTACCAAAATAATAATATGCATAAAAAACTGACATAATTCACAAAGTTAACTATTATATATCAGAACTGTAGAGGACGACGCACTAAAACATAAATAGTTCACAAAAACATTTTATTGAATGACGATTGTTACATTTTCGGTATTAATCGGCAGGCCCCCGAGAGGTTAAATCATTCTCTTTCTACCATCGAGCTGGTCGATGTTTTTTAGATACCTAATATTATTTTCTTTCTGCTGATCACCAGTTTCCACCTATGTAATTAATAGTGTAAATAAAAAAGTTTTACTCAGATTCCTAGCGTCGCCATTCTCGAATTATCCAATTAATAAATGGTAGGTACTCATTTAATTAATTAGGAGACTGCCACCGACCAGTGGCGTTTAAAGTGGCGCCACAAGAAGAAAGTGTTCAACTTGACAGAATCCGTGTTTACTTACACATACAAAGTTCATTTGGATTTCCGCACAGATTATGTTCAATTACTAATAAGTTGTCTTATAAATCTAATTGGATCATTTTTATAATTACTTAAACGCAAAAATCAGAGTGTGCGATTCAAACGCGGTAGAAGTGAAACCTTCAGAAAACTAAGGTAAACAAAAGTGGTAAGGCTACGAAGCACCGCAAAGAGGAGACCGATTGTACTGGCGGTAAGGAGTCCAGCGCCTTACCGCTGCACTACGACTGCCGGCATAGTGCAGCGCAGCTAAAGCGCTTGACTCGCATTTCGAAGGTCGCGGGATCGAATCCCGGCGCGGCAAATAAATTTTATATGATTAATTTGTGTATTTCCCAACTAATTCATTAAAAAAAATTTACAGTATATTTGTGGCACGTTTCAGAGTGGAAGATACTCTCAGTATAGGTGTAAGACCACCATTCAGAACTGAAACGCTGCCTGAAATGGCTTTAGCCGTGTTTGGTGACCAGATATGAATAGTCAGGTACTTTCCCACCTTCCTCTTCCCTACCTCCTTCCCTCCCCACTATCTTCAGCCTCACAACATACCCCATTTGGGGATGCCATAGTCTCACTGGCTCCAGACGGGAGCAGTTGGGACTCTTGTGCTGTATTCATGTAAAAAAAGGCTAAATCCTATGGATGTATGTGTTAGTCTCCTTTTAGTGTCGTTATTTTTCGTTTCATCGAGTTTCAAATCACAACCGTGCTAACGTACTCCAAAAACTTGTTCTGTGTACATAAGGAGTAAAAAAAGTTCTATTATGGTCACACATAATATAATAGAAAAAGATAATATTTTAATATTAACACATGGAAAGAGATAACACCAAGCTATCTCTTTGTATTTAAAAGTTTCCAATAGACTTTCCTGACGTAATTTGAAAAAACAGTCTCCAAACAGTTCACCCGGTCAAATTTTGAAAATTTCTTAAAGAATTATCTTTATACAAAACTAAAAAAAGTTAAGTCACAATCACTTTTATAATACGTTGGTCCAAATAAAATGGGGTTTTTTTAGTTTTCGTAAAAAGTGGTAAAAGTTTTTGTTAAAAAATTTACTTCTAGAACACTTTAAGAGGAGTGCGTAAAATAGGCAACGTATCTCACATAATTTATTCATATTATATATGGCTATAAACATGTCATATGCATAATGTAATGATTTACTTATATGCTATATAAATTGTGCAGAAGAGTAGTCGGAATTATGCTAACATTGATTTTTTTAGGTATGTGCCTGTTTGTAACTACATTCCGTACTGTTGCACACATCTTCTACTTCTGAGAAAGTGTTGCCAACTGCATGCAATCTAGGTACAAGCGAGTATCTAAATGACTCAGTCGTGATATTGTTGTTGCAATTAAAGAAGAATTTTAGATCGAGTAGTTCTTGTTGGTATATGGTAAGTAATTTGAGTTAATAAATCAGGGCTGTCTATAGTACCATTGGCATGAGGCTGAAGGTAATGGCAAAGAGACGGGAAGAAGCAAGGTCGGTAAAGTACCTCCTGGCTATTTAGGTCTGATCACCAAACACGTGTAAAGTCGTTTCAAGTCACAATGTTTCATTTCTGAATGGTGGTCTTTCACCAGGGCGATACTGATAGTATAACTCTCGTTGCTATTGCAAGGTGGAAATCCGACATCATTAGGTCTAGGGAGTATTGGTACTGCTTACTGCCCCCGGGCACGGCACTAGTAAAGGATATCCCGTTAGTTATATCATTGGCCAATCTAACGAATGTCTTCATGAACATAGGAATGTAGATAATTTGGTATCTGTAATACAGCATTGAAGAAGAAGATAACAATAATTATCTGAACGAAAATATGAAAGAAAACAAGACACAGAAAAAAAGAAAAATACAATGATCGCAATTGGGACTCGAACCCAGACCTCTATATTATTATTGCTCCACATTTTAACTATTGCTCAACTATCCTTTTCCTATGTAACGAATGAGAACAAAATAAGTTTCAAATTCTCCAAAACAGGGCAATGAGAATAATACTTCGGCGAAATAGATTTTCAAAAGTAAACAAAATGTTAAAAGATACTGAATTGGCTAACCGTGAAACAGATGCTGACATTGAATACGATGATATTTATACATAAAATAATAAACAACATTTTACCAAAATACTTTCAAATAAAATCATTTTCAACAAGGACATTCACAGACATAACACAAGGACGTGCAAGGAAATCAGGCTTCAAAAAAGGACAAGGCGAATACGCAGAACAGTTTACTGTACAAAGGGATGAAGTTATATAACAAGCTACCAGAAAATTTAAAGTCCACACCAATTGGAAAGTTCAAGATGCATTGTAGGAGCTACATAAAACTACATAAAATTTATTTTGCAATATTTAATTTATTTATTTATTTATTAACGCCGATTATAGCGGCTTTTACAAAAGAATTACAAATATTTTACATATGAATACAGAATATACATAGATAAAGAAAAAGAAAAATATAAAATTCATAAAGGAGAACAATAAAAATTGTAGTATCACATAAAAAAGTACAAAGAGTAGGTTATTATAAATACAAAACAACATATTATATATCCCGGATATTATGTATTAGGAAATTAATACTTTTAATCTGTATTTGATTATAGTCAAACTGAGAAGCGCTGACAGACAGTTTTAATTAAGTAGTATTTGTATGAGGTTAGACTAGCAATGTTTATAGATTCATCCAAAACATATTTATTTCCAAGTACATGCAGGCGATTCATTATGGAATTAAGTTCAGCGTTAGATCCTGTATTGTTGCAATGATAAGGTAATTTGAAACGAACTGATCGACTAGGTACATGAAAACTTATTAGCGAAAGAAGTTCAGGGGAGTTCAACAGGTTGGTAACGATTTTAAATAAATAAAATAGGTCTGAACAAATTCTTCTTTCTTTTAATGTATCGAGTCCCAATAATTGTAACAGAGAGGGATAATTAATGTTTTCGATGAATATTCCCAATTTAAAATGAATATAACGTAAAAATTTATGTTGGACTCGCTCAAGAGAATTCTCATGTAAGGATTCCAAATGGTGGAGTTAAATTCTAGTTGGCTTCTAACAAGTGAAGTGTAAAGTAATTTGACAGTTTTTAAATTTTTAAAATCCTTTGAAATCCGTAAAACAAATCCTAACATTTGCAATGCTTTACTGGTTATATTATTAATATGTTTAATGAATGTGAATTTAGTGTCAAAGGTTATTATATGAGATATTATAATTACTTAATTAGAAATTTTGTGAACTTAAATGTACAAATTACTAAAATAAAAATTAATAATAAAAAAATAAAAAACATATATACATATTACATTGATTGGAATAACCTTCAAAGTTATAAAAATAATTTTTCTTTTAAAAAAATTTATATTCATTTAGACTTTTATAAAAAGTCAATAGTTCCATATGAATAAATTCGGATATTTTTATCCGAGACGCTACTATCCAGGTTACAAACCAATTCTTAGAATGATTGTTTTCAATAAAAAGGGTAGTTGCCCATAATATGGAAAAATATTAGTTGATGATAATATTTTAAATTCTGAAATTTGAAATATGAGATTGACAAAATAATATGACCGTTTGACAGAACGCGCACGTCCCGGTTAGAGTTCCGGGGTTCGAGTCCCAGTTGCGACCATCGTCTTTTTCTGTTTTTGTGTGTCTTGTTCTCTTTCATATTTTTGTTTAGATTATTATGGTTATCTTCTTCGTCAATGATATATTACATTGATGGGAATAACCTTCAAAAATTTTTTAACCTTCAGAGAGTTTTTATTTTTAAAAATTGAAGTTGATATCTCCTTCTATTATCATATGTACGATTTTTTTGCACTCTGGTAAACGCAAGGATTTTAAGTGTATATTTTTTGTTGAATCCAAATGATTGGAGACCTTTACTTTTATGTTACTGAAATCGGACATCCTTGAAATGTTGTTGAAACTTCCGGTGTGGCTATCAGGCGAAACGGAAGCAGACGATTCTATTTGAAAAAAAAACGCTCGAATATTCCGGATGTGGATGGTGCAAGGAGCACTGTCGGATGTGCATTTATTGTAGGTAGTTACTAGACGATTTATACACCAAGTATCGACTTAGTGAGATCACAATTAAAAATCGAAAAGTTGCTTGGAATGATTTTTGTGTTTGGTGACCGGATCTGAATAGTCAGGTGCTCTTTACCTTCCTCTAACCAGTCTAACCCATCTCCTTCCCCTCCACACTTTCATCCCTCACAACATACCCCAATTGGGAATGTCATAGTACCACAGTTAGGACTCTAGTGCGTTTTTTACATAACGATAAAAATAAATAATTTTGCGGCATCTTCTTTATTTTATTTATTTATTTATTTATTTACACATATACGGCACAACACGTGCCATTAACATAATTGACATACTTATAATAGTTCAACGACATGAAGAATAACAGTATAAATGTTAGTAAAATTTAATTTAAGAAGAAAGGTGAAAAGTAAGGTAATAAGTAGTGTATAAAAACTATAATGTATAAAACTAAATTATAAAGTGAATAGTATAAAATATAAAGTATTAAGTACAAACTATAAATTATTAGGTAAAAGTAAAAATAAAAATTTAAAGAGAGAAATAAAACAATAAAATGTAAAATATACAAATAAAAGATACCTATCTCAAGGTACCTACAACGATTTAAATATAAAAATATAAAAAGTAACAAATCCTGGATTATGTTAACGGATATTATAAATTTTACAAGTACCTATGATTTCTAGTGCATTAATAGTTTTAGATTGAAGTAGTTTACATAGTAGATATAAAGCAAAGTCGCTCCCGCTGTACGGTTAGATATTTTAAGAGTGATTAATGAGGAAGGTTTAGTTATATACTTAGCAAGGTTTTGTGTAAATTGGTTGAAATATATAAGGGAAGCGGACTGGCAGCGGGCAGCGGGCAACCGGCTGGCAAGCGGGCGGTGTAGATTTGATATGTATGCAAATTAACAGAAGGCGTTGGTTATGAAGGTTGGGTAATGGCATTGTCAGTAGATGGCGTTGTGTTTCATAGCCACAGCAACGTATGGCTGGCTCTGCTAGTTTAGTAATAGTATATGTTATTGAGTAATTTTAAGAAATGTTACAACTTATCAGTTATAACATATAACATTTCAAATACGATATAATTCATCGGTTCATTGCTAGCATCCAGTGGCGTGCAGTCCATAAATGCTAAAAAAAATAATCATTAAAAGAAGAAAAAAAATAATCTTGTAAAATGCAGTACCTACAGTATTAAAAAGAAAAAATTGTAATATATATTTAAAAAAATGGTGTTGCACACGTTCACCCAGCGAAAACCCAATGTTTGCACGTCTACCGCTTTGGCGCCACTAGTATATTCTGTATAAACCATTTCTTACACCAGATATTCCCATAGTCGCTGACATTCATAACGCACAAATCGAATTCATTTGTATTATAATTTTTGTGGGGACAGTATTATAATTTTTTTACATTAGCTCCACACAGGAGGCTCTGAGGAAAATAATTCCCCTCAGGGCTTGTGCCATCTTTTGGGATGCTGCATGGAGGTTCTTTCCAGGAAAGGAAGGAGAGGAAGTTTTGGGAAGTTAAAAGGTGTGAGGAATGAGTAGGAATCTGGGGTCAATGTGTTCAGGAGTGACGGACGAATCTATCCCCCCACTGCAGTGTAAGGCGATGTTCCGGGAGAGTCTTGCTTGAGAGGACAAAAGATCTCCCTTCACCGGTCTCTCCCGATCCGGCCTACCACACATTTAGTGGACAGACGCATCACCAAGATCTGAACAAACCTCACCCCATGAATCCGGGAACCCCTGCTAAGTCACCAAAGGTAGCGAACCACTTTCTCGGGGCGGCGGTACTCAAACTCGCCTCACAAATTAAAGAGTGGACCGGTGAATTTTTTGACACGAAATTTGGAGTGAGTTAAAATTAAGTATGATACCGGTCTATCTTACTTTCTTATCTATTTGATGGGAGTTCACTGCACAAGCAAACCTTAGAAAAATCCGCCACTGGTCATAGAGCAATGCACGCTGCTGCTAATGATTTGAGATCATCTCGTCTAAAGTAGCAATGACTCCTCATGAATCTCTAGTTCCCAGTTCCCAGTGTGTCTTTTGTTCAAAATCGCGCATAAATTTATGAAATTCACCGTTAGACTTGCTGGTTCCAAAGGCCAATGCAACAGGGGTACAAAGATCGTGGCACGCGTACTAATCTAGCCACTCATAACTTATTAGTAACATTTAAATAAATACTGAAAACATCACCAGGTTACATATAACCTGACAATTGTTGAAATATTCCTACTACCATTATTAAAAGTGGAAAATATTTTTGGACAATAATTGAGGACTTAACTAGTAGAGGAAATTAACCCATAAGGCCTGAACGGTACCCATCGCATTGGTTCACTCAGCTACAACAACAGCTACCGACTGGTTTGGTAGATATTGATTGAATGGGAATCCATCACATTTAAATAAATACTGAAAACATCACCAGATTACATTTAACCTGACAATTTTTTAAATTTTCCTACTGACATCATTAAAAGCGGAAAATATTTTTGGACAATGATTGAGGAAATGAACCCATAAGGTCTGAATGTGAACCAATCAGCTACAACAACAGCTACCGACTACCGACTGTAAAATTTTTTTTTCTTCTCAAAATTAAAAAAAATGCTAATGCTAGATGAAAGAACAATCTTTCGAAATCCACTTATAATTTTTTTGTGGAAAAGAGTCAATACGTCTAAAATTTGATTTAAAAATGAAATATTTCTGATTTTCTCTGGTAATACCCTCTTAACGGCAGCCGCCTTTTTTTTTTTTTTTGCGAGAAAAAAAACGTCGCAAAAAAGTGTTATATTTTGCAAAGTTCAGTCACAAATATTGATATTATATTATATTACGATAATTTTCTAAAGAAATTAATGTGATAAAAACCATCACCGAAAATCGCGGTTCGTACGTAGGAGATTTTGAACTTTAGCGTTTGTCACTGGTGTGGCTTTATTTTTTCAAATGAAAAACACGTGCTTTCGCATTACTTCCCAGTGCTTCCCGCTTTTATTTTTCCGCGATTGATAGCAGTCCAAAATTGGCCCACATTTTCCTTTGGGGATATAAAATTGGGCCTGTGTCATCTTTGGGGATGCTATATGAAGTTGTTTTTTTAGGAAAGGAAGGGTAGACAGATCTGGAAAGGAAAACGGTATGAGGGATCGGTAGGAATCTGGAGGTCAGTGTGTTCAGAAGTGACGCACGTATTAATTCATCGCTCCCATGCGGTGCAAGGCGATGGGACAAGATAATCCTGCTGGAGAGGTAAAAAAATGTTAAAATGTGTCCCTCAACCAGCCCGCCGGATAGTTGTTGGGCAGTGGAGGTTATCCACCACTTACCCGCCCTGGTATAAGTAACCGATGGTTACTCCTTCAAGGCTCTCGCAAGACTCTAATTATTTTTACTAAACGAAGCTACATTTATTTATTTTTAACGAATCTAGACCTCCAGTGTCCTTGCATACGTTGTTAGTAAGCAGTATGCAAGTGCTTAACAGGAAAAACAAAATGCAAAAAATAGGTTTGTAAGACAAAGATAAATTAAACAGGGCAAAAGAAAAACTCATTCATGAGACTCCATGAGGCGGCATTGCATCTGTAAAAACCTGCAAGCACCTGCATAAAATAGAGAACATAAGTAATATAATAAATCTCAAATCAATTGGCAAGTACCAACAAAAAATGTGAATGGACAATCCACAACACCCCATGATCCCGGGCACCCCTGCTAAGTCACAAAACGTAGCGAACCACCTGGAGTGAACTACGGAAGAGGTGTTGGGTTATCCAATGAATGGGTCCCGGAGCGGAGGTACGGGAGGTACCCTTACCCGTCTCCCAAATCATGTATTTAAAAAATTTGTCTTCTGAATGAATGTTTGATGTGATGGTAGCTGACCCCTGATGCAAACATAATAATGGTAATACATATTATTTTTTAATGATTTACCATTATAACATGTTGGCTCTGCATGTGGAATAGCTTAGTCCCGCTCGCTCTGCCTGAATACTGTTGCCACACGATGTAACAGTAATATTGTGACTGGTTTTTTGCACTAGCCACTTTTAAGCCTCAATTTTGATCAGCATCAGTTACGCGAGATTTTTTTTAACATGAATACCGCACAAGAGTCCCAACTGCTCCCAAATGAATGAAGCCAGTGGGACTAGCTCATTCACAAATATCGGAGAATTTTTTTTAACAATAGCTCTCTCCACAGGAGGCCCTTAGGAAAATAATTCCCCTCAGAGCCTTTGTCATCTTTAGGGATGCCGTGTAGCGGGTCTTTTTACAGAAAGGAAGGATACAACATGGGACGTAGGAATCTGGGGGTCAATTGTCGGAAGGACGGACGTACGAATCTCATCGATACGATACGATACGAATCAAGGCGATGTTCTAAGAGAGTCCTGCTAGAGAGATCAAAAGGTTTTGCTCAACCAGTCTCTTCCTATCCGGCCTGGTGGGCAAACGCATCCGCCCTCAAAATCCGAACAAACCTCACCCCATTACCCGGGCACTCTTGCTAAGTCACCACTTGGGGTGACCTGTGGCAGAGGTATTAATTATCCAGTAAATGGTTCCCTCGGCGGCGGTACCCATTCCCACCTCCCAGAATGCTGTGAGGTTGGAGGTAGGAGAGGGGGTAAGGAAATCACGTCGATTTCTACCCGATCTCCTTACCCTCGGTTAGGAAGTACCTACCTGGCTATTCAGAATACGGCCTGGTTACCGAATACTATAGCTATTTCAAGCAACCTTTATCCAGGGCGATGCTGAGAGTAGATAGATACTATTCTGCTGGTGTAACGACTTTTAGCACGATAAACAATTTCAAACAGACAACTTTGATCGCCATTTTGAGTTTTGACGCTGTATTTAGAGCTCGTGAGTATTTTTTTCCCACAAACTTTTAATTTATAATTTTTGTCGAATTGAAGTCGATTTTATATTTTGATTTTTATTGTTTCTCTTTTTTATATTGACCTTTCCTGGTCTGTAATGCGTAAATACTACACATTGCTTCTAATAACTTTTATATCTCTATAAATATAATGAATTCTGGATTCAGATTTTAGGTATTCCTCCGTTATACATTTACACACTGAATTAAAAAATAGTATTTTAAATAATTAGCAAATTTAATTCAAAATCAGAGATATTTTGCTAAATATCGGGAATAAACCACAAATACAATCAACCGTGTGCCAGTGTGGACCGTGATACCCGAAGAGTGTGCGGGGGGAGATGACACGCTATGTGACGTCTCGCTCTACTTTGCTATACGGGAACACGAGAAACAGAGACCGCCGTGTTGTGTTTCGACCGTCGATACCTACGACCGCATAGTAGCTAAACATACATAGCTGTATGTATGTATTGGGTAGCAGCCCAGCGCCCAGCGCCTCAGTCGTTCGCGGGCAATCCTTTGAGATGGTCTCCTCGCCCGTTTTTTGAGCAATGGACGATGGTTTTTTCATGTTTTCAGCAATTAAATTACAATTATTATCACTTGTAACACAAATTACGAAAAACAAAAGCGATTAGCTATGAATGTTAATATATTTCCGATATAAAATCGATGATTTTAACACGTGAATTGATTACACAGCACCGGAGCGCGCGTATTTTTTTAGCACAGTAAGGGAAAGGTTAACTATGAACACTCTTTTATTTTACTATTCACAATTTATAATTTACAACTGAAAAATATCCTCTGCAACACGGTGAACTCCTAGTGTGAAGGACAATATATTATACCTTTGTAATGTAAATGTACTAAGAATAAATAAATAAATAACACATATATTACTATCTAAACATATATTACTAGTGCGAACTCTATCTAAATTTCTTTAAATGGACAATATACAGTGTTAATTTCAAGCGACCTCCCAGGTAAGTATGGTCCTGTTTTCATTAAATTTTAGGCAGCATCGCGTTCATTGGTCAAAATATTGTACACATATTTTCGTATCGGTGATCAATGAACCGATGTATGCAATTTTTAGCCATAAGTTGTTTATAATTGTTTGCCTAGCTTGTAGTTTTTTAGATTTTAGAAATGTATTATAAGTTTGTACAGCGCCCTTGAGGTGATTTTTCACAAAACGGCGCTATATAAATCATCCAAATATTATTATTATTATTATAATAAAAGTAAATAATTGGTGTCGTAACACCTCAATTTAAAAATAAACCACTTATTATCAACGTAAAAAGTAATATTAATATAAGGTGAATTGTGCCCCAAGCTTATCAGTTCACTAATAAATTAACGTTTATTATATATTATGGTCGGATTTATTATTTGTATTACGAATTTATTACACAAGAGTTTTATATCATCAAATTCGTTTTCTTTATCGGTTTCTATCTTAATTACTTTTTCTCATTGTGTTTGATATTTTATAATTTTGGTTTCATGCGTTCCATATTAAGTGGCCTTTCTCTTTTATTAATTTGTTTTTTATCTATTTATATTTCCTAGTTTATTCTATGGCTTAAATATAAAACTTATCTATAGCTTAATGCTGGCCTAATTCTCTTTATTAGAGTGAATCGAAGATTTAAGATGTAAATCGAAAACACAGCTCCTTTACCTAACCTAACATAAACATGATATTTTTTCTGTCGATGTTAATGTTTTAATTTATTTTTATTAAATATATTAAATATAACAATAAATTACCTTTAAATAACTTTATTTCAAATTTTAACAAATATAAATAACTGCATTTTCTGTGTATTGTAATCTATAGTTATTTTTACATTAGAGGCCCCGTGGAAAAATTTTTCCCTCGGGACCTATGTCATCTTTGGGGAGTGCTGTGTGGAGGGTCCTTTGTAGGTAAAGGAATGAGTGGAAGTTCTGGGAAGGAGAAAGGTATGAGGGGTGTGTAGGAATCTGGGAGTCAGTGTGTCCATGAGTGACGGATGAATGAATCCATTCCCCCCACTGCGATAACAGGCGATGGGTCGAGAGAGTCCAGCTGGATAGGTCAAATGGTCTCCCTCAACCACTCTATCTAACGTATCCGCCGCCAAAACCTAGACAAACCTTACTCTATGAATCCGGACATCTCTGCTAAATCACCAATCGTAGTGAACCACTGGGGGTGACCTATGGCAGGGTTGTTGGTTATTCGATAAACGGCGGCAAAAAGGAGGCGGTACCCATATCCTCCCCCCAAATTGATAATGACTAATTACTATCAATATATCTTCAGGGGTGTTGGTTATCCGATAAATGGCGGTAAAAAAGGCGGCGGTACCCATAACCGCCTCCCAAATTGATAATGACAATAGTATCTTCAATTAATATAAACTTCCTCCTTCTTCTGGCGCTGTGTATGATTCTGGCGAAAGTATAACATGTATAAGATGTGTAGAAGTATTTTTAAATGTAAATACTTATATGTTAGTTGTAAATCTCTAACTTTAAGTCATGATTGTAAACATGTATGTCATTGAGTTCAGTTTAGGTTAGCGTTTATATGTCTTAGTCATAAGCCACTAGCTATAAGTCTTAGATGTAAGTCACTAGTAATAATTGTAAATCTTAGTTGTAAGCCAGTAATATTATTATTTTATGTATTTATTTGTACAGCGCCCTTGAGGTGATTTTTCGCGTAAACGGCGCTATATAAATTAGCCAAATATTATTATTATTATAAGGAATTTAACATAATATATTAAAATGCGTTTAAAGTACATAAGGCGTTTGGACCTGTGCAACTGTGATAATGAAAGACATTTAAAGAATGTGTGCGTATGAACGATGTAGATATAGGCCAGGCCGGCGTTTTCATATTTACACCGAAAACTGCATACTACATCTCTGTCACGATGCCAAAATATATCAAAGGTTAAATCATCTATTGAATGCGGATTGAATGGCAGATTGCGCATCAATTTTACGTGAATTCGATCGCTGGTGAGGAGGGCTGTTAAGTACTCTGTAGAGTTTTGCATGTATGGAGTTTTTCTTATAGATCAGTGGTGCGGCATTGCATGATCATAAAGATATGCTAAAATTGATATAAAACTGGTAACCGCTATCTTGATATTAACCGAATTAATAACATTCGTACGGTCTGCGACTCGCCACAATTGGGTTACATGAATCACTGGTTTTGCCAATTTTGCAAGTATTGTCAGCCGTGGTTTATGCATTGTTGGACGAATACCTCAAACGGCCTCAAACTGGACGGGTAAACACACAGTGGAGTAGCGACAAATTAACGGTAGCCCGGGCAGGCATAAACAACAAAAGCACTTCATAATAATTATAATTTTTGAAGTGAAAACTTTTTTAGCACCGTTGTGATTTGAAACTCGATGAAACAAAAAATAATAAAATGGGTCTCTTCTTTGTGCGGCTTCTCTGGAAGCTTCTCTGAAGGCTTCACTTCTACCGCGTGCGAATTGCAGAGTTTTTTTTTTTGTTTTTGTACGGAACGAGACGTAATGCATCGTTCTGATTTTTCAGTTTTAGTTATTAACTTTTATTGAACGACAAAAATTGAACAACTTGTTTCGTTCAACGTTTCAATTTAAATCGGACCGATCTTGTGAAGGAAGATGGTGTCCACTGAAATTATTAGTGCGTGCGTCTCTATAATTTCTGACATTTTGCGGAACGAGTTTGAGAATACTCGTATGTTCTTGAAAAGGAACAAAAAGCTTCGTAGGTATTTGGGTTAGAAATGGATTCTAAGAAGAATTGAATTAGGTGCATCTAATACTATTTTGACAGAGTAAATTTGTCAAAATATTAGAACATACTGAAATTAAAAAAAAACAGGATGCTGATGCGTGACTTCGTAAAAAATTACAAATAAATTGAGATGTCTGGCTACGGGAGATTCATTTCTAAGTCTCCTCCACTCTTTTTTGTTTTAATTACTAATCCTAATTTCTTCTTGTCTGTGGTTCTGAATGTATTATTTTTTTAACATCGGCAAATCTTTTTTTGTACAAATCTTGCTTTTAATACCAAATACAATAATGGCTTTGGTATGGATTGACAAATCTAAACATCGTATCATCCAACCGAAGAAATTGCTAAGATGTTTTGTACGTCCAACGCCTACTTTGGCCAGCAGGGAACTAAAATTAAAAATCACAAGCGAGTTGAAACATGTGTTTGCAGGTATTGAATCTGTGTGAAACTCGAACGATGACTCGGACATGAACAACAAAAGCAGACGGGCTTTCAACTTGATCAACTTTATTGAAGGAGTTTTCAAACTTGTCACTTTTCTTTTTTTTTTAAGTGTCGTTCAACGGAGAGTTGATCAACTAAAACTGAAACGTCTGAACAACACGTCTAGCACATTAGCGTTACTACATAATAGGTACCGGCTTCCTTCTTTCGGAAACCTCTTTTGGGTTTT
Source organism: Limnephilus rhombicus (assembly GCA_929108145.2). NCBI lineage: Eukaryota > Metazoa > Arthropoda > Insecta > Trichoptera > Limnephilidae > Limnephilus > Limnephilus rhombicus. Next base: position 9,251,905 of record OV815296.1, read on the forward strand.
ACGAAAGGAATCACTTCACATGCTAGAGAGTTAGACTTACGAAGGATCAAATATGGAATGTCAATAATTAATTTTTTTTTATTTGTTATTTAATTTTGCACACGTGGATAATAAATACACTTGTAGGTATGTTAAAATATAATAGTAAATGAAATCAAATTTACTTCTTACTGCATTAATTTTTAATAAAATGCATTAGTTATTGCTTCTGGAAATACGTGAGAAGAATGTGCGCTCGCGTCGACTGTGGTACACGTGTACGATTTTGTAAAAACTCATATAATTATTATAATTTATACTCCTGCATATTTATTTTAAAATTATCTTTTATATTTTAATTGTATTCTACTATTCTATTTTATTTATATTTGCCGCACGGGGAAAGGTTATAAGAATACAACATAACACAGACTTGACACAGACTCCTTGCTTCATTCGTATACATATATATGTATATGGTCTCATCTCATCTCAGTCGGTTTCACCGACTCTTGACACGAATTGATTCACTTGATCGTGTCTTCGACATGTTCGCCATGCATGTCTTCGACACTTCTTTTTCCGTCCATCTGCTCAATCACCTAAGTGTTTCCCATTTTTTTATTGCGCTCTTTTCATTCGTAAATACAGTGAAATAATACATCTTTTTTCACTCATACACCTCAGGGATCTCTTTTCTGTAGCATTCGATCTACTTTTTATTGCACTTGAATTATGTTGGTTTAAGTTTCTGATGTTCGGTAGATCGAATACAATATTTTTTTTATTGAAGAAGAAGATAATAATAAGAATCTAAACGAAAATATGAAAGAGAACAAAACACAGAAAAACAGAAAAAAGACAATGTTCGCAACTTGGACTCGAACCCAGACCTCTCGTCTAACCGGGACGTGCGCGTTAACCAATTTCGCTATTGTCAACTTCTGTCAAGCCGTCAAAATTGTTAATCTCATATTTCAAATTTTAGAATTAACAATATTATCTTCCAACTAATTATTTTTCCATATTATGGGCAACTACTCTTTTTATTGGAAACAATCATTCTAAGAATTGGTTTGTATCCTCGATAGCGTCTCGGATAGAGTTTTTCTTATAAAAAATACAATATTTTGTATTGCTTTGATTGACTTTACTCGGCCCCTTTTAAGGCTCCATAGTAAGCATTAAAAAAGAAGAAGAAGATGGTTTGTAAATACGAATATTACTAGAGGAAGCGCGCTAAAGTTAAAAAAATTATAAATAATAGAAGTATGCGAAAATCTATATATATTAAAAATCAATTGCTGTTCGTTTGTCTCGCTAAAACTCGAGAACGGCTGGGCCGATTTAGCTGATTTTGGTTTTGAAATGTTTGTCGTAGTCCAGGGAAGGTTTAAACGGTGAGAAAATTTGGAAAAATTGCTAGCAAGATAGTTAAAACCACAATTTCATTTTCCCATATAAACTGTTCTACCTACTTTCTTCGGGTCCACTCGAATTGAAGCACGTATTAAATTAAGGGTTTTGAATCGACAACATAGGATCCACGGGAGGGGGGAGGCGAATACGGGAGGGTGGAGGGGAACTCGGGAGGGGGTTCGCGGGACGGGGGAAGGGGAGGAGTAGATGAGGAGAGGGAAGGTGGAGGAGGAGTGGGAACGCGAGGGGGGAAGGGGACGCGGGAGAGGAAGGGGAGGAGGAAGGTGAACGGGACGAATGGGAAAGGACGCGCAGGGAGAAACAATTCATTTATTAAATGGCATAGCTACGCAAGCCGGGTACCAGCTAGTATTTAATAAAGCATGACTTATAATAGAGCGAAATTTTATTTACAAATGTTAGTAGCATTTAATGAAACACTGTGATTTCTTTCTGTATATATAATGCTGCGTACACGTGAGCGAAATGAAGCGCGAGCAGAACCGCGAATTATGGAAAGGAACGAATCAGTTTCGCGTAACACGTTAAATAACAGAACCATTATAGGTATGTGTTGTTTATAATTTTCGGAACATACATTATGATTTTTTCTATTGAGAATTTCCTGTAAATACTCTTTCAACTCAGCATCAGAATAGAGAATATTTTTAAAATATCATATATTTTTAAGAGCTTAAAACTTACCTTTTATTAATAATGGTGTTTTAAATTTTACACAACTGATAAATAACAATTTAGCGTACATTAATGGTTGTTTACCATTTGCGTAAATTTAAAAATCAAACAAACGTTTATTAAAGTTAAAAATACTTAAGAGTGTTCAAGAGAAATGTGTATATAATTTAGGAGGCGGGTATGGGTACCGCCGCTCCGGGAACCATTTATTGCATAATCAACACCCTGGCATAGGTCACCCCAAGTGGTTCGCTACGTTTGGTGACGTAGCAGGGGTGCCAGGGTTCATGGGGTGAGGTGAAGGAGGCCTTTTGACCTTGCCAGCCGGACTCTCGACCTATCGCCTTGCACTGCAGTCGGAGGGATGCATTGATACGTCTCTCACTCCTGGACACACTGACCCCCAGATTCCTACCCAACCCTAATATCCTTTTCCTTCCCAGAACTTCTCCTTACCTTCCTCCCCACAGACCCTCCAGACAGCATCCCCAAAGATGACACAGGCCCTGAAAGGAATTGTTTTTCTCAGGGCCTCCAGTGTGGAGCTAATGTAAAAAACGGTAGAAAATTAAAAGTATTAATTTCTGTTACCTCAAGCGGTTGCCCAATATTCAGCCCACCGAAACGCCACTGAAAGAAATCAATTACCGACTTTTGATCGACAGTTGAGAGCATTTCCAGTGTTCATTATATTATGTAGCTTTGCAGTTTACTGGACTCCGTGCATAATTAACATCGTTAGATTGAATAACACACACGGGTTAAAAAATGATGAATTTGAATGTAGCGGATGCAACCTTGGATTGTGAATGTACACGTATATGGATTCAAAGATTACCGCTTCATCACGTTATTCTAGTTCTAGCTTAACCGCACAACTGAGAACATAAACTACTCGTATATTATCATACTGATTAAAACTTTGCAACACGATTATTAAAATTCCTATTGTGTATTAATGATTGTGTAGTAAAAATACCTTGCTTTATCCCACAGTACTTTTGTGATGCTTTATCCCAGTGCATTTGTGATGCTTTATCCCACAGTGCTTTTTTGGGATACTTTATCCCACAGTACTTTTTGTGATGCTTTATCCCACAGTGCTTTTTGTGATGCTTTATCCCACAGTGCTTTTTTGGGATGCATTATCCCATGGTGTATTTTGTGATGCTTTATCCCACAGTTCATTTTGTGATACTTTATCCCACAATGCATTTTGTGATGCTTTATCCCACAGTGCTTTTTGTGATGCTTTATCCCACAGTGCATTTTTGTGATACTTTATTCCAGAGTGCATTTTTATATTTTATTTATTAATCTTAAAATGGACCAAACGCGCGTCAAAAATTTGTATATAGTTGACAATTGTCGCATGAGAAAGGGTCGTTTCTAGGACACGTTCTTGAGTTCAAGAGCTGTAGAACTATTTGCCTGCCTCGGTGTTTCCTCCCTCCAATAACATGGGTCTCTTCTAGACCCCAGTTCACTCCTTCCTTTCCACAACAAAACGTACAGATGTAGAGGTTTTTTTTAAATCTTGAAAATAGGTGCAGTTTTGGAGGAGAAAAATGAGGAATAAACAACCGCGATTTTGAAGATTTTATTTAGGTATAATCAAATTGAGGTGGAGTTATCCCTTATGCTCACTATTTGAGGGAGTAAGAGCGACAGTGACAGCAACGTCATACTAGCAAAGGCGTTCCACAGGGATCTGTCCTAGGTCCATTGTTATTCATTATATATATAAATGATATTGTTAAAGTTTTAAAGCATTTTGCCATTAAATTATTTGCTGATGATACATTGTTATATATGGCCAGAAAAAAATTACAGGATGCCATTGAAGAGATACAAAATGACTTAAATAATGTAACGCTTTGGTTAAACATAAACAAACTAAAACTGAATGTTATGAAAACTAAATTTTTGATTATTGATAGTCAAGGTGGAACTGAACATGCAATACTAACCATTGATAACATAAATATAGAAAGGGTTAACAATATTAAATATCTGGCTGTAATATTAGACGATAAATTAAAATTCGACAAACACTTCGATTACATATCTATGAAAATTGCTAAAAAAGTTGGCTTCTTAAAAAGGATTAGGAATAACTTGGATCTCAAGACAACGCACCTTGTATATAATTCTATTGTAACTCCTCATTTAAATTATTGTTCTAGTGTTCTATTCTTATGTAACGAGACCCAAAATAATAAACTACAGGTTATACAAAATAGGGGAATGAGGATGATTCTGAAATGTAACATCTTTACTGGAGTTAAAACTATGTTACAAAACTTAAATATGATGACAACTAAACAACATATAATATATAATACGTTAACAATGATGTACAAGCTTAAAAATAACATGCTCCCTAAATATCTGCAAACTAATATTATGTACCATGAAAATATTCACAATTATCCTACGAGGAGTTGCCGAGACTTCAGGCTTCCCAAAACTAAACTTACGTGTACACAGAACAGCGTGTTTTTTAAAGGTCAAAAACTTTATAATAGCCTACCAAATTCCATAAAGGAAGCCTCAAGTCTTGGCACTTTTCGTAAAACATGTGCTACATACATTAAAAAAAATTTATGAATTGTATTTATTTGTATTATTAACTGTATGTCTTAAACCCTATTGTTTGTATTTCTAACTGGAGTAACTGTATTTCTTTTTAAAACTGTATTCTTTCCGTTATAATTTTATGACTATATTTATTTTATTATGTATTTTATATGTTTTTTTTTTAATACTAGATGTATGAAAAAATTTGCTTACATCTAAATAAAGTTACAAAAACAAAACAAACAGTTTGGTAAAATACCTGTTGTTCAAATTTCTCGGCCACTAGTAACGAAAATTCGGATGAAAATTACATCAAAATGAAAAGTGAATATCTTCAAAAAATATCGTTAAAGGGAATCAATCAACAAATTCCTGACTAACTCACCACAATCTCTGTTGAATATCTTCAAGCTGCAGGTGTTCCTTCATCATCTATAAATGAGATAATAATAAATCGACAATAAGCAAAATATTGCAATACATCCCAGCGGCGAGCAATGGTCAGTGATCGTTCAACTCAACAGACTTGACATTGGTCACTTGACAGTTCACAGTTCTGCTGTGGGCTGTGGGCTGTGGGCTGTGGGCTTCGCTCGGTCAGCGGTTCTGACTGCTGGCTGCTGGTCCCTGTCTGTGTCTGTGCTCACATTCCGGTTTTACCGCTCTATCCATACTACCTACTTGCCAGGGGTCGAAAACATTCTTCGTAAACACGCATGTCAGAATGCCAAAACTATCATTGTTGAAGTGAAAACTTCTTCAACAAATTAAAAACTATCAACTAAAAATAAACTCCTAATTTAAAAATCAACGATAAGGCCAAAACTAACTTATGCAAGCCCCATCTGGGCCCACGCTTCAGAGCCTCTTTTGAAAATACATTCCAAAACAAAGCCATACGCATAGCTCTGGGCGCCCCCAAATGGATAAGGGTATCCCAACTCCACAAAGATTCTGAAATCCCCTTTTAAAAAAAAACACATCTTAAGTCTCGCGGAAACATTTTATGCGGTAATTTTATGCGGGTAAGACGAAAACGTACGTACCGCACATAAAAAACCTAAACAAATCCTCCGTAATGACTAACCTCCCCATGTTGCAGCAATGTCCCCATGCAAATAATTTTTCACAAACAACCAACAAAATTTTCAACAAACATTATAAAATATTTTACAAACAAATAAAGTAAATAAACCAAATAAAGTAAATTTTTAACAACCATTATTATAAAATCACGATCAAAGAGAAAGGGGCTTTTTTGGCCCGTAGCTCTGTATGCCAATATTTCAAAAAGCCGAAAATACTTCTTTAGCACCGTTGTGATTTGAAACTTGATGAAACGAAAAATAGAAATGAAAAATAGCGACACTAAAAAGAGACAAACACATACATCTATATCTATACTATAGGATTTAGCCTGCGAGAGAATAATAATAATAATATCTTTATTCAACGAAATTGGCAACATTATAACTAAAAAAAATTACATTGAGGTAGTATATCACTAGATAAAGGGTACACTTTTATAAATAACTCCATACTCAACTAAAATTTAGATTTTTCGGAGATATCTGACTGATCAACTGGATGACGGATGTCCTGCGCTAGTACAACGTAAAAATACTTGACTATGTTAATTAATTTAATGATTGAGAAATTTACTACATTTTACAAAATCCAATGGTTGTCTATCCACTGTAGGTACCATTCCTAACTCAAACCTGACAGCGTAAAAACACTGGTTATCAACAACTCAGCTGTGACATTCGCCGCACTGTCAAATTAATATAAAAAACAACATTTTTTAAATGTTGGCTTCATATTGTATTCGCAGGTCACGGAGCGCCTATTGGGACTTGTTTTAAATATACCTTTTATCGTTTCCTCAATAATTTTCATTTGATTTACACGCGTAGGACATGGAGATATTGTGCTATGGTGACTTTCATCGTACAAGGTAATTTTCGAATGGCAAATAGAGATCTTTATGAAGGAACTAGCTGATGTCCCCGGTGTTGCCCGGGCTTTACAAAAGAGTTTTTCGAAATCTAATGAAGATATGAACCTTCCTCTTATTTTGTGCAAAATTTCACCGGTCTTGGAATAAAATGGTAGATATGTATTCAAATAAAATCAAATCAGACGCCTCTAGCCCGATGCCGGCAACAGACACTCTTCTTTAGACTATACATAGATTTTGGGGTTTTCATTTGGGTGTGACATTTTCAAAATTGTAACTGAGAAAAATATTAAAGTACGAAAAGAATATTTTCAATTTCATTGAGGAAGAATATATCAACAATAATCTAAACGAAAACATGAAAGAGAACAAGACACAGAAAAAAGACAATGGTCTCGCAACTGGGACTCGAACCCAAACCTCTCGTCTAGGCCTAAGTAATGTTTCAATAAACACTACAACTAAATCTCTATAAACAGTATGTAAATTAACGAATAAATTAATACGATGGCTTGTGTCATATCATACATTCCCATACAATGACTTTACGTGACGTCACGACACGTCGAACAGTGACGTCACCACTAAAATTTCAATATTGACGGCGTGTTTTATAATTTTTTAAAAACTCTGCGTTTAATATTATTAAATAAAACTTACATTATATTCAGAATCAGCGTTTATTGGTCTATATAAACATATTTTTTTAAAGTCATAATATTTTTCACTGGAGTTCCTTATTGAGAACCTTACACCCCGATCAAGGAGGTTATTTTCATCACAGGGTGTTGATATTTATTACCAAATAAAAAAATGGCTGAAGGCATCCATTCCTTCTACATCCGTGAAAATGTCTTTAAAAAAACTCTTAAAAAGTAGGAAGTGTATTTTACTTAAATGAGGAACTTAAGTCGAGGACGCCCCACGAAGAGTACTTTAGAAGTGTACGAATATTTAATAATAAAGAAAAAGTTAATTCAACGTCCGAGGTTGACCGTGACAAGAATATCGATACTAAGACACTGTTTTTATGTTCATGATTTTTTTGATACGACGCTTTATCAAACTAAATCTACACCAGAATAACAAATAACCCAAATAAATAATGCAAACGGGTTTCATCTCTCTCTACTTACTTAGATACAATTAGTTAATTTTAATGACATTACTTTTAACATTCATTTTGAAAACAGCCGGTTCCTTGGATCCAGTGACAGCAAGTAAAGTAACCGCGACAGGCAATGACGTCATATATAATGTATAGACGAGTGGTGTTTTATTTTATTTTATTGCAGAAACAAACATTACATAATTACATAGAAGAAAATGGTTATAGAGTTAAAGAAGTTAATACAATAATTGGTACCATTGACACGTATATATATATATATATAAGCTTTTTCCCGCGGCTTCGCTCGCATGGTATTAGGGGGTTTCCACTCCGCCTCCTCCACCTTCCCTTTACCCAATCCCTCCATCAGCCCTCACCCTCCCCCCACTCCCTCCCACCCCTTTCTCCCCAACCAGGGGAATTATTTTTCCCAGGGCCTCCAGTGTGGAGCTAATGTAAAAAAAAAATCGTCTTAGGGGATGCTGTGTAGGGGTTTTTTTAAAGAAAAGAAGAAGAGGAAATCCTGAGAAAGAAAAAAGTATGTATAGCAATCTAGAGGTCAGTGTGCCCAGGAATGACGGACGTATGAATCCATCCCTCCGACTGCGGTGAAAGGCGATGGGCCGAGAGAGTCCTGCTGCAGAGGTCGAAAGGTCTCTTTCGATCCGACCTGCCATGCAGTGGGGCTGACGCAAGACCTAAACGCCAAGACCTAAACGAAGCGACCAAACGTAGCCAACCACTTGGGGTGACCTACGGCAGAGGTGTTGGTCACCCATTAAATGGTTTCCGGGGCGGCGCCGCACAGTGGGCTGAAAATCGCCTTTCATAGACATAGAGACTTGAATTTTCAAGGGTCTTCTTTTTTGGTAGAAATGGATTCTGCGGATCATAAGTATGCTATAAAATTTCGTTTGAAGCAATTGCGTGTACAAATGAAGGAGTTATAATTTTTTTAAGAAAAAATTGTATGGCACTGACATTAAAAATGAGGATATCTCTGGAATCATAAGGTTGGCCATTACATCCTTACACACAGATTATACTACTATTTATTTGTACCTTACACACAGATTATACTACTATTTATTTGTATTTTTTGACATACTTCGGATTGTGGCGCAACGTGCGATTTTTTTTTAACTATAGTAACGGCCTTTTGTTTTTAACTTTAAAAGTAAAAGTTAAACAAAAGGCCGTTAATATAGTTAAATATCACCAAAATACGTTTTTCAATCAATTTGACTGCTTGTTGTACGTTACTTTTAACTTTTGTACTTACTTTCCGAAAACCGATAGTTACTTTAGAGTTACTCCGCCATATTGGCATATTTGACAGTTCTGGTCGGAGTAATGTACGGAAATGGGTGCTTCAACATTGATTATTAATCAAAAAGTTTTTTTTTTCAACTTTGAAGATTTAAAAAAAAAATCGCACGTTGCGCCACAATACGAAGTATGTCAAAAACATACAAATAAATAGTAGTATATCTGTGTGTAAGGGTGTAATGGCCAACCCGATTCCAGAGATATCCTCATTTTTAATGTCAGTGCCATACAAATTTTTCTTTAAAAAATGATAACTCTTTCATTTGTACACGCAATTGCTTCATACGAAATTTTATAGCATAGTAATGATCAGCAGAATCCATTTCTAGCAAAAAAAGACCCTTGAAAATTCAAGTCTCTATGTCTATGAAAGGCGATTTTCAGCCCACTGTGCGCCGGCGCGGTACCCATGTTCACCTCCCAAATTGAAAATTGATTTGGCCTACAAATTCCTGCCAAATGATCCTTTGTTTCATGACGCCGGTGCTTACTACCACTATTACTAATTATTCAAGAGGTTTTTGAGAGACACACAGAATTTTTGCTTGACAAAGATTTATGGAACGAAATTCGCAATTTATCTGCTAGTACTACCACGTAATCATAATAAATAAATAATCATGTAACCATAATATTATGTCCTACCAGTATGCACTCTAATACCTATGGCTTAGAAACATATCATAGTTACGTACTTTTCATATCGCTTTGTCTACTCCGTAATTCCTTTCTTTTATTTATTATATATATTTTTTAAATTTTTGGTTATCTTCAATATTTGGCTCCTAAGAGCATTTCTTACTGTTTACTTGTCATACTTTTTTATATTTATAACTTTTGTAATTTATATTATTTACAAAGGTAACTTATAGTTTATATTATTTCCTGCCTTTCAACTTTTTATCTTAACTTCTTACTTTTACATTATACTTTATATTTTATAGTTTACACTTTTACTTTATACTTTCATTTTATACATCATAATTCTATTTACTACTCATTACCTTAACTCCTTTGTTTTTGTTTTTATATTTAACTTTACATTTATATGTCACTTTCTTATGTTATTGTATTATAATATATATAAATATAATTATGTCAATGGCACATGTTGTGCCGTATGTTTTTTTGAAATAAATAAATTTCACACTTCTGTTTAATTGGTTTATTTTGATGAAAGCACCATTCAGACTGGACTTAAAAAGCGCTCTGAAGACTTTTTTCTAGCCAATGATAGCGCCTAAAGAGACTCAATTGTTGTCTTGGCAGTAATAGCGATCTTTTTGTGTCCGTAATTGGCTGGAAAAAGACCGAAGGCTGTACTTTCCTTCCGATCTGAACAAAGCCTTGTAATAATAATAGACGATGTCAGTTTGAAAACCACAATATTATTTTTGTTTATTTTTATTTTTAACTTTATGAGTGTTTCACTTTTTTCACCTCAAATTGTGATATTTAATAAAATGAAGATAATATTAGCGAAACTCATCGAAAATCTGGAGACAGAAAAATCAGAAAAAGATATTGGCACCTCTTGAATTCTGAATCTTGCAATCATACATAAAGATAGCAGCCAACAAAATATGCGTTAAGAAAATGAAGAAAATGTTGGTAGTTCTTGGTCGAAGTATGATACAGTTAAAAATGACCGAATTGGATAGAGACACCTTAGTTCAGTGGTCAGAGCTGTGGCCCGGAAAGCCGAGGGTCCTGGGTTCGTGTCCCATGGGCTTAAAATCTACATTTGACGGGAACCTTTCAAATGTTAAAATAACAAAATGGCGTTGATTGGCCGTTTGATGACTTCTCAATCTAGAGTCAGTGTGTCCAGGAATGATAGACGTATGAATCCATCCCTCCCACGTGTCGAGATAGTCTATGCTTTACGCCACTCTCGATTGGAATATGGAGTAATGGGATGGGGCTCAGCAGCATCTAATCACATAAAACAACTTAAGGTAACTCAGAATTGCATCATGAAGACTATACTAAAGGTTGCCATTAGGACATCAACAACAGAAATTTTTAAACAGTTTGATGTTCCAAGCATACAGAAAATCTATGCTAAAAACATTCTAGTACATCACCAAAAAAAATTATTCAGAGGCAGACACCTCACATGCTCATAAAACCAGAGCCAAACAAACAGAACAGACATATAGGTACTTAATATACCAAAGTGTAACTCTTCATTTGGATAAAGAAGTTCTGAATTTTTATGATCAATGAATAACGTACCTGGCCTTTGTTTTATATACCTAGCTACAGATATTTTATCTACAGACATTAGTAAAAATTTAGCAGTACAATTTTTGCTCTATCAATTTTATTTTAAATTGGTTTTCTTTTTATAACATACTATGCTATTAACTTTTTAGGAGTTGTTAAATCATTGAAACTTGTCATTATTTATCTACATATTCATATTATAACGATTACGGAAATTTGAAATACAGTAAAGGACGAAATGTTGATTGTTCAGAAGAGCGAAAATAAAGTTATTTATTTTTCCAAAAATCATTTCTTATGATTTTGTAAAGCTATAATTATATAACAATTATTGTAAGCAATAATTATCAGCCTGAAACACTCATCAACATTGAAAAATCTTCCGAGAAAAGATACTTGCCGCCAACGGGACTTGAACCCGTGTCCTTCTGATTGCCGGTCAGCTGCTCTTGACCACTGAGCTATGGGGGCTTATCAAATACCCGCCAAATAATTCAATATATACTAGTGTTTCATTCAACAATTACTGCTTATTATATTTTTTCCACCTGAAAACAACCAACTTTATTTTTGCGAGAGAGACATTGTAAGTGTTAAATCCCTCGCTAGGTGGCGTCGAGACAAATTATGACTACATTTATTGGGGAAATACTTAAACTTGTCAAATAATAATTGTTACCCTTTGTGCTATGCATAAAAATCTTATCTAAACGTTAGTTTATAAATTAAAAATAATAACTATAATTATATATTTTATTATAAAATAACATTGGAAAAAATGGTGACCGGACAACTCAGAATGAAACCAACTGAGAAGCACCTCAGAAATGTCATTAAGAGTGATGATTGATGATAAAAAAAATATAAAAATTGGTTAAATAGGTTAAGTTAGGTTAGGGTTACCGGCTATTTTAAAACTATTTTTTCATAGCTTTTAATGAACTTTCTGAGGTGTTTCTGAGTTGGTTTCATTCTGAATTGGCATGGAACCGGAAAAAATCTTTCAGAATACATAACATTTTATGTAAATTTTTTTTATTAAACCCGTATAATTTATTTTTAATTTTTCTGAGAAAATTTTCTTTCAATGCACGTCGTAAAAGACGCATTTATTTTCCTAGCAACATTTCGACGACGCAGATCGAAAGAGAAAAAAATCCTATTTACTAATTTTTGGATTAATTGTCCTTTAAAGCATTTCAAATTTCCGCTACGGATAAGGTCTGTATATTAGTAATTTTTAGAAATATGTTTGGTGAATATGTACCAGTCGGCTTTTCTCTTAGGCGCAGGCTGTGAAACTTAATTTAGATTAATTGTGGGATTGACTTTCAAGGGCGAAAAATAATCTAATTAAGACAGGATTTGCGGTTTAAAAAGAAATAAGTAGGTTCTAAAAATACCGTTTGAATAAATATAAAAATAACACTAACGACATGTCATCAATCAATATGATTAATTTAATGCGAGTGGTATGCATTCAAGGAAATAATCGTAAGTCAAGATTGATATAGGTAAGTAAGTGTGGCTAATAATTGTGTGGTTGATTATAGTGCCATAAATAAGGAAAGACGATGATTAAAAATATTGTTAATGCAATAATTGACACTAGGACTAGGTGATGGTATTTCCTGCGATTTGTTTGTGATTATACTGGCAGCTAAGACTTTCGATTAATTCTTAGAAATAATATTTTTAGGAATGGTTGTTCAAGTAACATTATAACTTTGTGGGGCTACCTCGGTATGATTTCTTAATTTTATTTCTGATTTTGTTAAAAAGAAAGACAAACATTCCCAGGTTACGTATAACCCAAGAAAACATTAATTATTTAAGTTTGATGAATCGACTTAATTTAATTACTCTGTCTGACAGAAGAATCATTTCAGACCTAATTTAATTAAACAAAGTCATGAACAACCTAATTGACAGCCCTGCCAACGTTGCTACTATTAAACTCCATGTACCGACAAGGAATATTAGACAAAACTATCAATCACACTCACTTACCAATAGGATGCGTGATTTAGGCAACAAGTTTGGTGGTATTGTAGATATATTCGCTGATTCTCTTTATTAAATATTCTAAAATGCAATTTAAACCGACACTTTGTTGAATCCTACAAATTATTGTAACGTGGGTATAATATATTTAACGATTTGATGTATTATTGTAATGTTTTATATTATATTTTGTTTTATGTTATTGCCAAATATTATATTGTTTAAAGTATTTCACGGTTTTACGCAATAATATACAAGTAGTTTTTCTTCAAAAACTGCTTGTATATTCACTTTTGGTATAAATTCTAAGTATGTGTAATCCTCGATAACTTAAATATTATTTTATAATCTATGTAAAACCCCTACGGGCGTATAACAATAATAAATAAATAAATAACCCAACAGTGTTTGAAAATCTCCTACTACCACCACACTAAGCTGAAAATGTTGCTTGTGTCGTTATGGAGGACTTAGCCAGCCGAGGAATCGAACACCCGATGCCCGGGTGGGACCCAAACGCGATGCCCACTCAACCACTGACCGGTCCAATGATATTTTGCGAAAATTTATTTATTTTTAATTTATTATTTAAAAAACAAAATAATCATTATAAAATAAAGTGTACAATGTGCTTGTCGCTAAAACTCAGAAACGAGTATCGGTACGTCAAGGGAGTGTGTAGTTGCCCTCTATCCCCCATTCATGAAGGTTTCCGTTTTAACCGGTTTTGAAGGCCGTGCTTTTGAATATGTAAGGGCTGGAAGTTTCACCCTCTAGAAATTTTTAGAACATTCGAGAGTATTCGAGATCATTCCACAATATTCCAGAACATCCCGGAACATTCTGGAATGTTGTTAAAGGCTTGGGAATAGTCTGGAACGCTCGGGAACATCCTGGAATATCCCTGATCATTGTGGAACATTCCAGAACACTCTCGAATGTTGCGGAATGTTCTTGGACATTGTGAACAATTCCAAGCCTTTTTTGTATTGGTGGAGCTACCCATTGGCAGGGGTGTATAAAGCAAGATCCGTCGTAGTTTTGAACGTCAGTTCAATCTCGTATCCACTCCCTGAGCGAAGCCAGGTACCCCAATAACATAATATAACAAAAGAGAAACGTCCCAATAAACTTATTTTTAGTATTTTGTCAATGGGTGTTTTTAACGCTGAAAAAACATATTATACATACTTAATCTCTATCCTGTGGAGATCCGGATCGGAATATCTTTAGCAATACACTCGAGTTGGGCAAAAATATGTGCAGTCTGCAGTCACGCGAAAATTACCTTGACCAGTTTTGCTCAAAATCAGATTAAAAACTAAGAAATGTATATTTTTTAAATTGTCTTGTACCTACTAAAATATATTTCATGCTTATATCGTAACATGTTTCCCCAGAATACCTAACTTTATTTAAAAAAAAAAAGAAAAATCTCACATTTGGGAGACAACTGTCAAAACCAAATATTTATACGAATATATAAACTGGTTTTATTATTTCTACATAAACCTGAATATACATACTCTATCCGAAAACGATAAATAAAAAGGTGTTTTCTAACTATAAAATGTTAATTATAAAGTTGCGGTATAAAAATATTGGCTTGCATGTAAATATTACAGTGAAAAGTGAAACATAATTTTTTTTTCTTAAATTGAATTTTTTTTTAACAAATTATTATCATTTTTTTAAATTCTGTTTCAAATAAGTGTAAAATGTTAGTTTTGTTAGTGAGAATATTATACTTTTGTTCGTGTATACTTTTACTAGCTAGTTCTAATAACTTTGAAACTGTTTGAACATGATTGATATCTGTTTTGCAATAAGTCCCCAAGTTGTAATTCCATACGTTATAATAGATTCAGCTAACAATAAATAAATTATATGAAGTGTTAATTTAGGAACTTTATGTTATTACTTAGATCGGGTTATTGCACAGAATTTGAACAATTCATCAGATTTAAAAGTTCTGTTATATAATGCCAGCTTCTTCGCAAAACTGAAATAATAACAAAACTTGAATAGAACTTTCACAGAAATTGAAAATTAACTTTAAAATTTTATGAAATGTTCAAATTATGTTTTACAACCCATCTTTTGGTATCATCTTGGTAAGAATGGCAACTCAACAGTTACATCTCGTGAATTTTCACATGTAACAATAACTAGTAGGTTATGTTATAAAAAACACCCATTGAACTAAAATACCGCTAGGCACCAGTTTCTCCTGGCTAACCGCTAGTCAGTGACTAACTACTAACTAGCAGTTACTGGTAACCGGTAACTGGCGACCTCTGCTGGTATTATTTTTCTGTTTTCACTTTCTATCAGAGTCCGCGCCGGTGCCGTTAGAGTTGGGCGGTTAGGCCTCTGTTGCTCTGCAGTCTGTTGTCGTGGTTCCGCGGTTCCGTGATCCGTGGTCCGTGGTCTGGCCACACGATGCCTGATGCCTGATCCCTCACCATATTACATACTAGAATGCTCTGTCAGGCTGACAGCCGATGGCGGCTGGTTCAAACTAACCTGTGAATGACCGTAAAAAGAAATTATAAATCATAATTTGCTTTTATCAGTTTATGTGGTCCAGTTTTACAAACGGACCTCAATAACAAACGTTTTTAAATAGTTGGACGTTCCAAGTATACACAGGCTCTAAGGGAAATTATTTTTAATTAAAAAAATGCAAACAAAAATCTATGCCAAAACTATTCTGGTTCAACCTCTCTAAAAAGACAAAAAACAAACATCTCACATAATCTTAAAAGCAGAGCAAGGCTAATAAACAAACTATGTGATACTTCAGCGCCCTTGAGGTGATTTTTCACAAAAACGGCGCTATATAAATTAGCCAAATATTATTATACCAGTAGTAAAGTTAAATAGACAGCTTTTAAATAATCAATACATACCAGCAATACAAATTAACTACCTAGTACGATAGATACATTATGAAATATTTTTGTAAGATCATTTATAAACAACATAAATAATATTGGGCCAAGGTGACTGGCCCTATATTATTTATGTTGTGGCCCTGTGGGACTCCACTTGTTGCATATTTTTTTCCGACAGGAAGGATTTTATTCTAACAATTTGTTGTCTTCCAGTAAGATAGTTTTCAAACTAGGCTAATATATATTATACACATTACGGTAAAGGAATGAAGTAACCGCAGGCGGCGTTTCGCATCGTTTTCATCTGCCAATTCGTGGCTCGGCTGGCGTTCATGTTCGTGCATATAATATACGCAGCATTAGACAATTGGAATCGTGGTTAATTTGCGTTCTGTAAATTCCAAACAATGTATTGTGTTAAAATAATGTTCATTAAATTAAATCAATACTTAGTTTTAACCACTTTTATTGTTTTAATAACCACCGGCATGTTGGTTTTTTAAAAGTGTTGATTAAATTTATAATTAAAATAGTGCCACAAAATAAGTTTGCTGTGTTTGAAGAAGTGCTAATTTAGTTTATCCACTTTGGTTAGATATCATGTTGAAATTGCAGTGTTACTATAATTCTTATGATTTTAGTGATATCGCCACAGCAGATGAAAATTTGTATGAATTGGTCAATGCACTGTTAAAATAACCTAGAAATTACCATTGGAGGCAGAGGTTCGTTATTTGCCTATGGAAAGTTGTCTATCGCCGTAATCGACATCAACAACCGCTGGAGCGAGACGGGAGATGTCGGAGATAGGGACAGCTGTGGCAGCGGCCAACAGGCTTTTAGACCTAGGCTCGTTAATTCAAAGCAACTCACAAAACAACATGTTATGTTTGAGTCTCAAGTCCAATATCGCAATAATTCGCAGAAATTTGATTATGTTTAATCAAGTCATTTGGTTTTATTATGCTTTTCACTTCTTCAGAGTAGGTACTAAACTGGCTGAAGTTTTTGTAATCTTGTCTAAAACCTGCCCAGCAAGTTCCAGAGTGTTTCTTTTTTTACCCTAAGTTTTTAGTAAAATTGATGTTTTTTAAATTTAAAAAAAAATTATAATCTTTATTTATTAAGTTACATAGGTGATTGTGCTATGCCTGTCTCACTAGGAATTCCTATGTTGAGTGCAGGCGCATTTTAGCACAAGTAGTTTAAAACAAAAATAAGGATAACAACAACAATGTTATTTACATTTAAAGTAAAAGTACAAGGACAATTAGCATCATACCAATGGGAAAGCATGCATTAGGAGGTTCTAAAAATATTGTTAATATATGATCTGTCTTTGCTAGTGATCCAAGACTTGGTATCTGATTTGTATTTTACGTAATTAGTGTGCTGTCTAATGGTCAGTGGAAGTGTATTATAAAGTTTTGTTGCAAAGTACCTGAAGTTTCTTTTACCAAATGTTGTTTTGGCGAAAGGGATAAGTAAGAGATTTTGCCCTTTGGTTCTCGTATCACGAACAGTTTGGATATTGTCAAAAACAGTTCTATGTTTGAATAGATAAATTAGTATATTTTGGCATAAAGTTGCCTAATGTCCTAAAATGCCCAACTTTTTAACACAAATTTTAAAAATGCATGTAGGGCGAATGACCGAAGAAAGCAGTATATTATGATGTAAGGAGAATATTATGACGCAAATGTGAATGGTAGAAGAATTCAGGTACGCTCTAATTGTTTGGCGTTCCGTCCTCTCTGAATAACCCTGTGGAGAAACGGCGTGATGGTTAGTTAGTTAATTAGTCAGTTTGTCAAAAATATATGCAGGCCGCAGGGGGCAATGCTAAAAAAATGTTAGCATTTCCCACAATTTCTTAAATAACACAGAAAAGTAAATACTCAAGTAGACTCATAAAATATTAGAGATCTACAAGCATATCTGGGGCGTAGCTGCTGTAGATTAAACAATCTTTAGCTCAAAAGAAATACACAAATCATATAGAAATTCTTCTTGCGTCTTATGTCACTACGAATATAGGTAAAAATAAATAAAAATTGCTTGGCAAACGGTGTCTAGAAATGGTTGATTTAAGTGCAAAAGTTTTTTTTATTTATTGAAGTGAAAACTGTGATTCGAAACACGATGAAACGAAAAATAGCGACATTATAAATAGACAAACACATACATCTATAGGTTTTAGTATGCAAGGGAGTGAGATAGTATAACCGGTCTCCTTTTTGTGCGATGTTTCGTAGCCTATCTCATTGTGCGGTGCTTAGCCTCCCCACTCTTGTCTACTTTAGTTTTCTGAAGGTTTCACTTCTACGGTACGTAAATTATACTCTGATTTTTATGTAAATCATTACATAGTATAAAATGAAATCGCTCAAAATGTATGTGCGCATACATCTTTTAAACTACGCAACGGATTTTCATACAGTGTTCACCAATAGATAGAGTGATTCAAGGGGAAGGTTTATATGTATAATACATGCTTATTGAAGTAGATAAAAGCCGAGAAATTCAAATATTCAATTCAGGCAGCTGGCAGGAGGTAGCTGGCAAGTGGGTGGTGTGCATTTTATAAAGGTTGGGTAATGGCGTTGTGTTTCGTTAGCCACAGCAACGCGTGGCCGGGTCTGCTAGTAATTTTATAAAAATGAAAATTTTTACATAATATAATCACACAATATAATTGTGTCATAAAATCGTATTTTTAAAAGCTGTTTCTCATATGAAGTCATAATTTTTTTATGAAAAAAGTTTTTTTTAGGAGTTTACGCTTATATTTTTAAAAAAGGAAATTGTATAAATTTTGTTTTAATTATACTCAAGCGAAACTATTGTAAAAGTTTCAATTTATCAAACGCATATTTCTAGGTATTCGTAATGTAAAC
This sequence comes from Limnephilus rhombicus, assembly GCA_929108145.2. Lineage (NCBI taxonomy): Eukaryota > Metazoa > Arthropoda > Insecta > Trichoptera > Limnephilidae > Limnephilus > Limnephilus rhombicus. Next base: position 9,271,006 of record OV815296.1, read on the forward strand.
CAATTCGTAGTAAAGATTAATCGAAAATAGTAATTTCACTGAGAGTTCGCCTTGTTTTATTTTGGTCGCCTGCTTAGATAAGTCCACCGAATATAATATATCTACCCACGGATAAATATTGAATTTGTGATAAATGTCTTATTATTCGTAGTGATAATTTTGTTATACTGTTTTTTGGTAGGGTTAGGTTAGGTTAGGTTAGGTTAGGTCGTATACTTTTATTGCTATTTCATTTAGATTAAATGATGTTTTGATGCAATCGGATTTAACGGACTGGTTATTCCTAGACCATTTTTGTTATTTATTTTTGGCGTGTTATGACGTGTTGCGCTACCTCCTTCTTTAGCCAATGTTTTGGACTGCGTAACAGTGCCAATCATCAGGACATACAAAGAAAGAGGTTGCGGAATACGGCATAACAACCCAAAAATAATTACAAAAATACTTTTGGCCGTAAAAATCATATCTTATTGTGGACCAATTCCTTAGCTTATTTGGGGTAAAAATTATTTAAAATTTTATTTTCTAAGGTTAAGGAAATGTTAAGGAAAAATATTACCGTGAAGGTTAAAAGAAAGATTTTTTTGGAATATTAGGAATACTCGTTGATTGAAAGTCTAAATAAAAACCAATCCGCCCTTTAGAAGCGGAATGCGATATAAAGAGTCTAAAAAGAGCTTCCACTTAGCATCCTCAAAGATCACACAGACCCTGAGGAGAATTATTTTTCTCGGGGCCTCCTGTGTGGAGCTAAAAAAAATCGTCTTGGGGGATGTTGTCTTGGGTGTTTTTTTAAGAAAGTAAGGAGGTGAATTTCTGGAAAAGAAAAAGGTATGAGGGATTGGTAGGAATCTGGAGGTCAGTGTGTTCAGGAGAGACTGATGCATGAATCTACCCCTCCCACTGCGGTACAAAGCGATATTCCGAGAGAGTCCTTCTCGAGGGGTTAAAAGAGCTCTCTCAACCAGTCTCCCAATCCGACCTGCCACACATTTGGTAGGCAGACGCATCAGCCGCCGACATCCGGACAAACCTCACCCCATGAATCCGGGCAGCCCTCACCTCACCAGTCACCAAATGAGTTAGTTACCTACCTGCCTCCCAAATTATGCATATACTATATACTTTGACGCAACTGGATACTACAACGCGAGTTTACGTACTGCGATGCTCGTTCTGGTCAGTAGACTCCCCTCTACCAGTCAGTGCTGCCAATCCACAAAAAACAAAAACCACCGCCCGTTATGGTCACAGTACACTTACTTTGTGAACAACCCTCGTACATTTGATTGGACAAAATTTCAAAATGTAGACAGATACCTTCCTCTTATTTTGAAGATCACATGTGCAAAATTTCATCAACCTCGGCATAAAACTGTAGATTTGCATACAAATCAAATCCATACCGCCCGCTTGCCAGCCCTCTCGTTCACCACATATAGACATTCTCCTTTATACATATATATATATATATATATTATACTTTCTGGTCCCCGGCACTCGTTGCAATGCCATTCAAAGAACTCTGCATGTCCTTTCCCGTGCGTCCCCGTTCCCTTCCACCTTCCCCTCCTTCCCCCTCCCTCGTATCTTCACTCTCCGCAAACCCCACCTTCTCCCTGACGCTATATGAGATACACACATTTTCATTTATACAAAATTCATAACGCCAGAGCTTACCATTATATACAGCCTATGTTACTCACCGATAATGTAGCTTTCTATTGATAAAAGAATTTTTAAAATCTGTTTAGTGGTTTAGGCGTGAAAGCGTTATAGTATGGATATATTGCAACCAATTTACACAAAACCTTGACAAATTATATACCCAAACCTTCCTCACGAATTACTCTATCTGTTGGTGAAAACCGACTGAAAATCCGTTCAGTAGTTTTTGAGTTTATCTATATAAGTTATATAAGTTAGTTGTATAAGTTTTGAACTACTTTAATTTATAGGACCAAAATAACGTTCAAATATTTACTCCAGATACCTAAGCGCTAATAGCATAGTCAGTCGGGTACGTCCTGTTATACCCTGTATACAATAATAAATTGTCCGTGTTGTCATGATGTCCATATTAAGACACGTAATGCAGTAAGTGTCCACTTCTCCCATTGTGTCCACTGCCCCTGATGTCGGCAGTTGGTGTTCCAATAACCGGCCACAGGGGTCACCATTTTAATGATAAAGCTGTATAAGATGCAGCTGAATTGCAACCGAAACGTCCCATTAATAATGGCACACCGGAATAATAAGGTTAACCAAACCGCAAACATAAACGTTTGAAGTTAACTTAACGTTTTATTTTTATATTATTTATTGAAAACAGGCGAGTTCCCGGCATGCGTTGCTATGCCACTTAATAAAGAAATTGTTTCTCCCTGCGTGTCCTTTCCCATTCGTTTCGTTCCCTTTCCGCCTCTCCTTCCTCTCCCGCATTCCATACATTCAATACCGGTACATTCCGTTTTCAAACAGCTCGCGTGCCACCTATTTCATTTTTTTCATTTAAATTTCATAATGAAAGAGCTCAATAGTATATATACATAGAAACCATCGCGGGCTGCACACATCAAATCCCCAAAGTTACATCGCAATCGACAACGGTTAGCAACAATAGCAATGCATAATTTCATGATGCCAGAAATCACTATTATATATAGAAATCATTGCGGGTATGCGCACATCAAATCCCCAAAGTTTCATCGCAATCGGATGAATGGTAAACCATTCTAAAGCAACGCTGATTTTTATGTGTAAAGTGAATGTTTCATTCAAAAATTTGTTGTGACTGTGAAATATCGAAATATCGAAAAAAATCATTCCGTAAAACGCCACGCTTTATATTAAAATCTAAAAGTTTACCACAAAAGAAGTAAATATTTAGGCCATCCGCTCATGGAGAAACTGAACAAAAACCAGTTGGCGACGCAACCGCAATCAACCTCCTGAACAAAATCGATATTTTTCTGATCTGACATATCGCAGATTAATCGAAAACTTGCCAGTGGTGAGCCGCTACCATGGCAATATATTAACAATGCAACTGAAACGCGACTGCCAACTGACCAGCTCTGAATTGCAACAATGCTTGAAATGGCGTTAACCGTGTTAGGTGACCAGATCTGAATAGCCAGGCACATCTCCACCTTCCTCTTCCCCCTCCCCACTACCTTCAGCCTCACAACATACCCCAATCGGATGCCATAGTCTCATGGCTCCAGACGGGAGCATCTTAGACTCTTGTTCTTCTTCTTTGTGTGCCGTATCAGGTCCCCCCGACGTTGGCGATCAGTCTAGAGACTAGACTAGACCCTTGTGAGGTATTATAAAAAAAGCACTGCTGGTCGCCGCGGCAGTCGCATTTCAGTTGCATTGTCATCTCATCAACATCAATCATTGTATCAACAATGCAACTGAAACGCGACTGCCAACTGACCAGCACTGCTGGTCGCCGCGGCAGTCGCGTTTAGGTTGCATTGTTGACAGGTTGCCATGGTAGCGGCTCACGACCTGTCAAGTTTTGTCATGTTTTGACAAGTAACATCAGAAAAATATCGATTTTGTTCAGGAGGTTGATTGCGATTGCGTCGGCAAATGTTTTTTTTTCAGTTTCTCCAGGAGCGGATGGCCTTATTAATTCATAATTTCGGACCGCAATTTCATCTGTCTCTCTGGAAGAATTGTTTTGGCTTTTTATACTAATTTAGTTTGACCTGTCAAGTTTTGTCATGTTTTGACAAGTAACATCAGAAAAATATCGATTTTGTTCAGGAGGTTGATTGCGATTGCGTCGGCAGATGTTTTTTTTTTCAGTTTCTCCAGGAGCGGATGGCCTTATTAATCCATAATTTCGGACCGCAATTTCATCTGTCTCTCTGGAAGAATTGTTTTGGCTTTTTATACTAATTTAGTTGGATTTCGTGGTGTCCCTCTTCCGCTAGTTAGTTCATCCCGACCGTAATATAAAGTGACAGGTCGATTGTGGCACAATAAAAGAATCTCCCCGCCTGCGTCTGGTAGGTGTTTCGGTTATAAGAGGATAATCGTGTGTTATTAATGTTGTCTTGACTGGTCCATGGGGACCTGGTAAACTAAATACCTACCTACAACCAATCACTTACCTTCAGCATAGATAAATAGAAACAAGGGAGGTGGGCCATGAAAGTGACAGAGCGTGGCTTTTGTGTGACTTATTTATACTATATACAAGCGAGTCCCGGCATGCTTTGTAATGCCACTCAAAGAAATTAATGCTTTTGGATACACATTTGAAACTCGATGAAACGAAAAATAGCGACACTAAAATGAGACAAACGCAAACATCTATAGGATTTACCCTGCGAGAGAATGAGATATTACGAGTATAATCGGTCTCCTCTTTGTGCGGCGCTTCGTTGCCTATCGATCTCCTCTTTGTGCAGTGCTTCGTAGTCTCCCTACTCTTGTCTGCTTAAAGTTTCACTTCTACCGCGTGTGAATTGCAAACTCTGATTTTTTAATTACACGAATAATTCAGAAGGTTTTCCGACGCTTCAGCAATTCACATAGAGAAGTGGCCACGTGTGAGAAGCACGGATTTTCCAAATTTACCTCCTGCTATCCCCTACCGCTACTATGTCGCTTTTGCAATCCATCCCTCTGCCCTTCTCTCACCCCCCACCCTGCGCGTACTTTCCCACGCATCCACGTTTCCTCCCCCGTTCCCCTCCCGCGTTCCCTTCCCCCCTTCCTCATCCCTCCCGTGAACCACACCACTCATTCGTTCCACTTCCCCTCCTTCCTTCCCTCCCGATTGCTAAACTATATTAAGTACACACATTTTTCAAACAACTCGCGCCACAGTACAATTTTTATACAAATTTTATAACGCCAGAGCTCACCACCACTTATAGAATTCTTTGCGGACAACTTCAGATAATCTATTTTCGTTAGGCTTGCAGGAATGATTTTCGATTTTCAGAACAGATTTCTAGTTTAAATCTTTGAATTCGAAATAATTTTACAAAATTCAGTAATTCGTGCCATAACATGTTGAACAACTTTACTAGCGGTAGGTACACATTAAAAATAATGTACCACCCCCCAGTGTGCATTTCTCTAAAATCTCTCAAAAATAAATCTCTAAAATTTTCCCACAGTAATAAAAATACGTTCCTCGCCAATTTTACGCTTGTGGTTCAGAGAACCGAATTTCTCTCGACCACAAGCACCCGAATTTTATTTATGTGGTTCGATTTCCATTTGCGAATTGCGCTTTAAAATCAGTTCCATAAAAATATGTTATAAAATCTTAACTATAAAGCAAAAGCCTTCCTTTAAACCAGTGGTTCCCGACCTTTTTTGACCAGGGACCACCACGATATTTATTATAAGCAATAATTAGTAGCCTGAAACACTCATCTGCATTGAAAAAATCTCCCGAGAAAAGATACATGCCGCCGACGGGACTTGAACCTGCGTCCTTCTGATATCCGGTCAACTGCTCTTTATCCACACTGAGCTAGGTCGGCTTATCTCCTACCCGCCAAATAATTCAATACATACTAGTGTTTCATTCAACAATTACTGCTTATTATATTTAACAGCGGAAACACTAGTATGTATTTATTTATTTATTTATTTAATACAAACGGCATAAGTATGCCATAAACATTAATTACATGTCACAAATTCATATTCAAAATATTAGTAATGGTAAAACAGTGTATGTATAACAACTGTTACATTGTGACGATACATTGGGAAGTGACACCAGAGATACATTTACATGCAAAAATCTATAATACAAATAAAATTAATAGTGATTAAAAAATATGATAGCATAGCCGTCTTGTACCTATGTTCCGTGCAGTTAAATAGATCTATCACATCTGCATATCTATTAGTAACTTCATGCAACCTAGGTAAAAGTGAGTGTTTCGTATACTCAGTCCGATTATTGTTACATTTAAAAAGGATTTTAGAACGAGTAGTTCTCGTGGGAATATGAAATTCAATGAGCTTAGTTAGATCAGGACTGTCTATTCTACCATTTACAATTTTGAACATTAATATTAAGTCGGATATAATTCTTCGATCTGACAGTCTTAGTAAATTTAATTCCTTCATCAAGTAATTATAATTTATGTTTTCAATGGGAATACCGAGGTTAAAATTAATGTGTCGTATTGAATTATTTGGCGAGTAGGAGATAAGCCGACGTAGCTCAGTGAATAAAGAGCAGTTGACCTGATATCAGAAGGACGCGGGTTCAAGTCCCGTCGGCGTCGGCGGCATGTATCTTTTCTCGCGAATTTTTTTCAATATAGATGAGTGTTTCAGGTTAATAATTATTGCTTATAATAATTGTTACCCCTTGTGCTATGCATAAAATCTCGTCTTAAACATCAGTTTACCAATTAAAAATAATAACTACGATATTTATTTGTTCTCACAGGGCCCACAAGGTACAATAATGATAAACTGTTAATCGCATAATTAAACGCGTCCTTGCAATTACTATCATTTTGCAATTCAATGTACTCTTCTTGGACTTCTTCAGCTACCTCTCCATCATTAACACCAAAAGGGCTACGAATCAGCTTCTGGATACCTTTCGATTAGGTTTTGTAGTAAATAAATAAAAGTTTCGTGGACCACATTTTAGATCTCGTGGACCACCGGTTGGGAACCACTGCTTTTTAAACTGATCTCTTATATCGCAGAAAAGCAGAAAGTCTGAAGCAGATAGCTCCCGAATGGTGAGCTTTGGTCTCATTTATTTAAATAAATCACAACATTGTATCTATTTTAGAATAAATGACTCGCTGCTTGATTTGTAGTTCAACCATTTAAAATAATATCTCAACCTGTTGAAGTAATTTATTAAATGGATTTTTTTTTAAATTGTTGGTTATTGTTTTTTTTTTAATAAAGATACGCTATAAAAATTAGCCACGTGTAGCATATTATAATGAATGAATGAATGAATGAAATTCCAGGTGATTTAAACCGATTTGAAAGAAAACTGACTTCGCAAATTTAATTAAGAACTTTCAACTCCTAGACTCAAGAAAGATTTTTTTTTAATTAAATGAAGTCAATATTAGCGAAACTCAATCGAAAATCTGGAGACAGGAAAATCAGAAAAAGATATTGACACCTCTGGGACTCGAACCCAGGACCTTCGTATATATCTTTAGATTATATTTAATATATTTAATTCACGGCTACTCGGATAAATCCACAGTCCTATGCAAGTCTCCTTTGGTGTAGTGGTATAAAGCGCCTGATGAACTAGTAGAATATAATAAACTAGTGGTTCATGTTCATAATACAAGACTAACTGCAAATGATGGACTTATAATTCCCAGATACCTAAATAAATACGGTCAAAGAACTCTAGAATACCTTGTTCCAATAATTTACAACATGTTACCCAACGCAATAAAAAGCTGTGAATTGAGTTTCAGAAGGAAATGTGCGCTAAAAAAATGGTTAAGTGAAAGAACTTTTTTGTACTAATTTCTGTTATTTTCCGCTTTTCGTTTTAATATTTTTTCCATTATTATTTTCTCTTGTCTTTTCTTTTATTTCTTTCATTTTCTCTGTTCTGTATTTCTTATAAATTTTATTAACAATTTTTTTTTTCATGTACCTGTATATTTTATGTACCTGTCTCTTCGACTTGGTCGAAGACCTGTCTCAATTTAAAAAAAAGTAATTGTCAAAAGAACCCGTTGACAAACTGATATCAATCAGTTTAACGGGACTTAATTTAAAAATGTAAAAAACTGTAAATAAATAATAAAGGAATTTTATTAATAAAAAAATAAAAAAAAAACCTTGTCGACCAGATATTTAGCTGTAAAATGTAAAACTTCACTAACTTATATCTCCCTCTCATCTTCCGTTCGCCTCGCCCGACCGTTCGCCTCGCCCCGCCCGATCACACTTTTCATAACGCTCTCGTCACGCATTCACCAGCTTAATCCCCAAGTCAAGCGGCTGTAAAGAAGTTTTACTTCAAAAAACGACATCTAGAGACTACGAAGAAAAAAAACACAAACCAATAAGATGACCAAATGTATAAGAAAGGGTGCACTGGAACAGTGGCGTAGCTAGCATGGGTGGCACCCGGGGTGGATAGCGTGGTGTCACCCCCCCCCCCCAATTTCGACCTCACAAATGTGTAGAAAATTGGTGCATCCAGGGGGGGGGGGGGGGGGGTGGTCGCAAGAGGATTTCAGAAATAGGCTATTTTGGTCCATTAAAAGACCGCCAGGCCCAAAATTCTCCCCGTTTCGGGACATTTCACGGGGAACCATAGAGCTAAGAAAATATAAAAAACACCGCATTCAATATTTTTGTGACAATATCCTTTGTAATTTTTTTCCACTGTCGGTTGCACCTCCCGTCGTATATAGTGTCACCCCCCCCCCGTCGGGGGTCCGCCCCCCCTCGCTACGCCACTGCACTGGAATTCGATGACAAAAATATGGAGAAAATCATCCTGTCTACTTTATTTTTCTGAAGGCTTCACTTCTACCGCATAAACTGCACACTCTGAATCAACGTGAACTGCACACTCTGATTTTATTGGCAAATGTGCATTTGTAAACGCCCTCCACACGATTGAATCGGAGATAACGTAGTAGATACGTACGGTTAGTTGTACAGTAGTGTTTGATAGCCCCGTGAACCCGTACTAGCCCGTGCCAGATGGTCGGCTGCAGTCAAAGTCTGACCTGTGACCCGTCCAGAGGTCAAATCGTAATTATTAAATGGGCTAGTCTCAATATTATTATTCATACATTTACAAAACAACGCAATACGTGTAAACGTGCCAGTGGTTTTCCTTTGTCTGCGCTACCCACAACAAAGTTTGTTTTGAGTTTGGTGAACAGTGGCGTAATAGAAAAATATTGAAACCCTAAAACATAAAAAAAATTACAAGTTAACAGTTCACACGCTGTAGAAGTGTAAGCTTCAGAAAACTAAAGTAGACAAGAGTGGGGAGGCTAGGTACAAAGCTAGGTACAAAGTATCACACAAAGGTAGACCGATTATTCAATCTCATTCTCCTATAGATGTATGTTTTTGTCGGTTTTTAGTGTCGCCTTTTCGTTTCATCGAGTTTCAAATCGCAACGTTGCTAAAGAAGTTTTCACTTTAAAAAAATTACAAGTGGGTAATTCGCACACGGTAGAAGTAAAAGCTTCAGAAAACTAACGTAGACAAGAGTGGGAATGCCACGAATCACCGCACAAAGATATCAATTTCTATCTCTCGCTAGCATACATCTATTTGTCTCTTTTTAGTGTCGCTGTTTTTAGTTTCATCGAGTTTCAAATCGCAACGGTACTAAAGAAGCACTTCAAAAACCTTACGACTACCCAATGTCAAGTAACTTCATTCAAAGATCTATACAATAAAAACGCATAAATTGCAATTAAAAAAAAGACAATCGTATCAATTTCTTATTGATAACCGTACTCGGCTAATATATTTTTCCACGCTCAAAATTAAACAATTCCTTTGCACAAAAAAAAAATTCAAAATATTTGTATTTTATTTTTAAATATCACAATGAATCAACATGGATGGCGTCGCGTTTGATCAGCTGTTTTAAATAAGTCATCGGCAAAATAATCAACGGAATTAAAACCTTGACCTCAGCGGAATCAATGCAATTCATTCTGATAGCAAATAAAATGATACTTTAGAATTGAATACATTATTATTATTTATTTATTACTGCTGTTTCCTATTTAAGACTAGCTGGTTCCCGGCACGCGTTGCTATGCCACTTAATAAAGAAATTGCTTCTCCCTGCGTGTCCTTTTCCGTTCGTCCCGTTTCTCTTCCGCCTCCCCTTTGTCTCCCGCGTCCCCTTCCACTCACGCATCCCTACTCCGGTTTCCCTCTTCCCACTTACCTCTCCCGCTTCCCCCGTCCCGCGAACCCCCCCTCACACATTCCATACATTCAATCCCGGTACATTGAATTTTCAAACAGCTCGCGTGCCACCTATATCAAATTTTTTTATACAAATTTTATAATGCCAGAACTCAACATTGTACATATATAGAAGTCATCGCGGGCATGCACACATCAAATCCCCAAAGTTTCATCGCAATCGGATGAATGGTTTAGCAACGCCTAATTTCACGACGCCAGAGCTCACTGTTATATATAGAAACCATCGCGGGCATGCACACATCAAATCCCCAAAGTTTCATCGCAATCGGATGAATGGTTTAGCAACGCCTAATTTCACGACGCCAGAGCTCGCTGTTATATATAGAAACCATCGCGGGCATGCACACATCAAATCCCCAAAGTTTCATCGCAATTGGATGAATGGTTTAGCAACGCATGTACATGTCATATACTCATAAATATAAATACACCCAAGCAAGCTTATTTTGATTTTTAAATATATTTTATTTGTCCCATATTATTTGGGACAGTAAACTAACTAACCATTGACCCATTTATCCGGAGGGGTAGGCAGAGAGGATAGACCAACACGCTACTGTCCACGCTCTCTTATTTCAATCACATTCGTCAGTCTTCTTCTATTGGTTTATAGGTATCGTAGCCAGAGCTGTCTCAAATACAGTACCTACTCATACAGACGCATTGCTTGCGTACAGCATGTTTCAAAATAGTTTTTCGACTTTAGAATATTTAAAACAAACATACGTTATTCGGTTGTCTGTAAATTGGAACTGATTGTGTGAAAAATTCGGAGAAGCGATAAAGTACCTACCTATAATAATATTAATACTACAAGTATGTAATTTTAACAGAACATTATTTACATAAAATTAGAGCTGATATATGAAGAATTCAGCCTATCCCGTGATTTTTCAGCACCGATTTCTTTAGCACCATTGTGATTTGAAACTGGATGAAACGAAAAATAACGACACTAAAAAGAGACAAACAAATACATCTTTAGGATTTAGGCTGCGAAAGAATGATATAGTATAATTGGTCTCCTCTTTGAGCGGTGCTTCGTAGTCTATCGGCCTCCTCTTTGTGCGGTGCTTCGTAGCCTTCCGACTCTTGTCTACTTTAGTTTTCTGAAGGTTTCACTTCTAACGCGTGTGAATTGCACACTCTGATTTTTTAAGTGAAAACTTCTTTAGCACCGTTAAAACGAGATGAAACGAGAAACCGATAAAAAGAGATAAACACATACAACTATAGGATTTAGCCTACGAGAAAATGAGATAGAATAATCGGTCTCCTCTTTGTGCGGTGCTTCGTAGCCTCCCCACTCTTGTCTAGTATAGTTTTCTGAAGGTTTCACTTCTGTCGCGTGTGAACTGCACACAATTATGATTGTTTTGTGTACCTTTCTCGCTAAAAATAATAATCAGGCTGTTTCTCAGTGACGCTTGAAGAGGATATACATATGGACAAATACACACAAAGCTAAATGTTACATGTATTAGCACTGCCAAGCTTTTACAATTCAGTATTTATTATGGAAATGATTATAATAACTATCATTTATATCGTGTGCCACATCGTATAATCCATTTGAGAGGAAATCCGGACATTTTTTAAAAATCTTTTGCTAAAGCAATTCGTTGGAATAATTGGGACTTAATTTGACGCGATAAGGGGTTTTAACCATGAATTTTTTACAGTTAAAATGTAGATAAAACTTTTAATTTATTTATCTACGCTGTTAATACCTCCGAATTAAATATATTTTGCAGCAGAGAGAGGAAATAATATGATTATATCATGGGATGTAATGATTTGGCTCCGTCGAAGCCAGAGTCAAGTTAGCCTCTCAGAAGCTCGACGTACTGTTCAGGGCCCGCAGTTACTTTAATAGTACCTACACAATTGCTGACCCTGTACACACCGCAAGTGAGCCCCACTGTTGAATTTGGCAGCCTCTTCTGGTCTGGAATCTCAAAATACCTGAAAAAATCCTTGACTCTTGAGACTATGCAGAAACGGGCGGTCCCTTTGATAGATTTCTTTAAATTTTTTATGTGAATACCTGGCAAGAGTCTCAGCTACTCCCGTCTGGAGCCAGTGAGACTATGGCATCCCCAATTGGGGTATGTTGCGAGGCTAAAGGTAGTGGGGAGGGAAGGAGATAAGGAAGAGGAAGGTGGGGAAGTATCTGACTATTCAGATCCGGTCACCAAACACGGCTAAAGCCATTTCAGGCAACGTTTCAATTCTGAATGGTGGTCTTACACCAGGGCGATTCTAAGAGTATCTTCCACTCTGGAACGTGCCGCAAATATACTATATATTATTTTTTAAATGAATAAATTGTGAAATACACAAATTAATCAAATAAAATTTATTTGCCACGCCGGGATTCGATCCCGCGACCTTAGGAATGCGAGTCAAGCGCCTTACCGCTGCACTACGCTGGCCGTCATTGAGCAGGATATTTGAATTTTTTTCAAGTTGTTATCGTAAAAATTCCATACTATATTTTAAATCATAGATATAATTCTACATGAAAATTATTAGTAAAATTCCGTTTAAGTAATTTAACTAATTGAAATTTCCGGATTAAAAATTAGCAGATTTGACACTTTGCCATGAATGCTGTATTCGTTCAACAGGTCAGCACGAGTCAGCACAGTACCAATATCAAGCTCCTATTGTAAAAAATGTCCATGTAAACATATAGGTACACAGACGCTTAAAATATAATGTAAATAATTGACATTTCCTAGTCAAAATTAGAAGATTTAAATTCATTCATCGAACAGTATTAATAGGCTTGCGTCTGCGTGGTTTAATTTCAGAACCTAGCTAGGAGTTCAGGTCGGACGCCACGCCATACGTGCCGCGCCACAAATAACTTGTGTGGAATTTCACACAAAGCTACTGTTATAATTCGGTTTCTAATTCAAGAATTCGACACAAGATGTCGCTACTTCCGTCAGCAGCTCACACGTGGACGTTTCTTCCCTAGGTATAACTACTACGAATTTACAGAATTTAAGTATCTTTCCGGATATGGAGAGATTACATATGGCGTCACTGCCTGTCACGGTTACTTAAACTCAGGTATAACTAATACGAATTTACAGAATTTAAGTATCTTTCCGGATATGGAGAGATTACATATGGCGTCACTGCCTGTCACGGTTACTTAAACTCGGGTATAACTACTACGAATTTACAGAATTTAAGTATCTTTCCAGATATGGAGAGATTACATATGGCGTCACTGCCTGTCACGGTTACTTAAACTCAGGTATAACTACTACGAATTTACAGAATTTAAGTATCATTCCGGATATGGAGAGATTACATATGGCGTCACTGCCTGTCACGGTTACTTAAACTCAGGTATAACTACTACGAATTTACAGAATTTAAGTATCTTTCCGGATATGGAGAGATTACATATGGCGTCACTGCCTGTCACGGTTACTTAAACTCAGGTATAACTACTACGAATTTACAGAATTTAAGTATCATTCCGGATATGGAGAGATTACATATGGCGTCACTGCCTGTCACGGTTACTTAAACTCAGGTATAACTACTACGAATTTACAGAATTTAAGTATCTTTCCGGATATGGAGAGATTACATATGTCGTCACTGCCTGTCACAGTTACTTAAACTCCCACTGTGATCCAGTGACTAGCTGTCACTGGATCACAGTGGATAGTGGATCCGAGGTTCTGCCAATTTTTGGAACCAGTTCCTATCGGATTTATAAAATGGTTACCTACACTCAACTGGGCGAAGTCGAACTAAAAGCCGCCCGCAAGACCTAGCAGCAAAAACCTGTGGTGCGGATTTTTAACTGCTAGTTTTTTTTTTTTTTACATGAACTGCACACAGGAGGCGGTGAAGAAAATAATTTTCCTCAGGGCCTATGTCATCTTTGGGGATGCTGTGTGGAGGGTTTTTTTAGGAAAAGGAAGGAGAGGAGAGTCCTGGGAAGGAAAAGGGTTTAAGGGGTAGGTAGGAATCTGGGGTTCAGTGTGTCTTGGTCATCCGCCTCCAAGACCTAGACAAACCTCACCCCATGACCGGGCACCCCTGCTAAATCACCAAACGTAGCGAACCACTTGGGGTGACCTATTGTGCACTATGAATGCTGTATTCGTGCAACAGTTCAACACAATTGTAAAATGTGTCTCTATATAATTATTGCCGTTGAACAACGTCAAATGAATTATGTATTTAATATTTTCATTTGGTCTAATTATTATTTTCTTTCTTTCCAGGTCAGTGTTCATCTATTTTGACATCTTCTTCTCCGACAATTCTTGGTAAGAAATACAAAAATTTATCTTGTCTTATCTTCTTCCCTTTATCTTCTTGGGGTTGGGGCTTCCGTCCAATGCAGGCGCAGCCTCTCCTCGCTCAGTTTTGAGTTTATTCTTTGGTATTTTCTTTTTTTCCCCAGATTTGTCTGAGGCGGCCTACTGAACATCTTTTTCCTAGAATTGCTCCGATATTTTCTCAGATTATATTATTTCTTCAAACACAGCAGAATTGTTGATTGTATTATTAGCAATTAATACGAATTTTTCATTAATTTCAGATCCAAACGGTCACAAATAAATTGAAATATTAATAATACCATTATTGCAAAAATTTGCTTAATCAATCGATGTCGCTGTGGAAAAGCGATGTTCGGGACTAGCTATTAGTTTCTTAGCTTTGTGGACTAGTCTCTAGTTTCTTAGTATTGAGGTCTAGCCACTAGTTTCTCAGCTTTGTGGACTAGCCACTAGTTTCTTAGCTTCGAGGACTAGCCACCAGTTTCTTAACTTTGAGGACTAGCCACTAGTTTTAACTTTAACGACTAGTCACTAATTTCTCATCTTTGTGGACTAGCCACTAGTTTCTTAACTTTGAGGACTAGCCATTAGTTTTAACTTTAACGACTAGTCACTAGTTTCTTATCTTTGTGGACTAGCCACTAGTTTCTTAACTTTGAGGACTAGCCACTAGTTTCTTAACTTTGAGGACTAGCCACTAGTTTCTTATCTTTGAGGACTTGCTACTAGTCCTCCAAGGGAATTGAGATTGAATTTATTAACACCCGGAAAAACAGGCCAATTTTAAGAATAACGTATGTACCAGAATTTTCCAACACCCTCGCTATCTGTAACTTCCCGGATGGTACACACGACGTCAAAACTCATACCGAGCGTTTTGACGTATTGATTATTTAATCGTTTATCAAGAACGATTTATTAATTATACGAATAGTTCATTGGAATTGTATTATATGGATATTATTATGTTCTTATTATTGTTATTACAAACTTGTGCAAACACGTCTCCTCATATTTAAAACGTCCTCCAAAATACAAAATGAAGTACCCTTTGTGTTCATGTTATTTAGATAAGAAACAATATACTGTATATATTATATATATTATGTCGAATGGCATTATCAGTGGTTTTGCAGCACATTTTGTTATATTCCTTTTGCAGAACTTCAATTAAATTTGCAACGTAATGTTTAGCAATGTCAGCGTACATACTGCAACGTTCCAAACATAAAACATCGCCCATTATGTAAAGTCATCACAGAAAAGACATCGTTCCCTTGGCGGCTATCGGCGCAGTTCAAGGATATCGTCTTTTTTATCTATGCCATGACGAAATAGCATAGACAATAAACACTTACTTAGATGTAGTCAACACAGACATAGGTGTAGGTACATTCACAGGGTTAGACCGACAATCTAATTAATCAATTGCCGACTAAAATATATATTACTAGCTGGTTCCCGGCATGCGTTGTTAATGCCATTTATTAAAGAAATTGTTTCTCCCTGCGTGTCCTTTCTCACTCGTCTCGTTCACCTTCCTCTCCCGCGTCCCCTTCCCCTCTCGCGTTCCCACTCCGTCTCCTCCACCTTCCCTCTCCCTACTCCACTCTCCCCCTTCCCCAGTCCCGTGAACTCCCCTCCCGAGTTCCCCTCCCCCCTCCCGGGTTCCATTCCCCTCCCCCTCCCGAGAACCCCCTACCCGAGTTCCCCTCCCCCCTCCAGCATTCTATACATTCAGTCCCGGTACATTAAGTTTTCAAACAGCTCGCGTGCCACCTATTGCAATTTTTTTATACAAACTTCATAATAAAATAATAATAATGCCAGAACTCACCAGTAGTTTTATACAAACCTTGTCCTGACAATAACGAACACAAAAAAAAAGAATTATCCAATTAGGTGCAGACGTTCGGAAGTTATGAGCGAACATACATTTCGGCGATTTCATTTTTATTTAGATAGATTGTATGTACAGGATGTTAAGGGACGTATTTGCCTTACTTTAACCAGTGACTCCTGACATTATTTGGAGTACAAAACGTAAATGAAATTTTGGTCTCCTTTCTCTCCGGTGACATTTTTTATGTTTTTTTTTTCACTTGAAAACTTACATAATCAGTAGGTATAGGACAGTTAGGGGCGGGGTGACGGGTTAATTGGTTACTCGGCTGAGTGACCAGTGACGACACGTGGAAAAATCTTTTTTTTTGTTTGGTTTTGTTTATTTAGAACATAGGTAATGTTTTATTTATTTACTAGCTGGGTTACCCGGCTTCGTTGAGGACAACATTCGAGTGTTCTGGAATGATGTTCCCGACGCCCTTCAGTTAAAAACGGGCACCGTCATCCTTTTTTTTTTACATGAGCTCCGCTCCACACATATATATGAATAGGTCCTGAGGAAAATAATTTTCCTCAGGACCTATTCATATATATGTCATATATGCCATAATCTTTAGGGATGCTGTATGAAGGTTTTTTTTAAGGAAAGGAAGGAGAGGAGAGTTCATGGAAGGAAAAGGGTTCGTAGGTTGGGTACGAATCTGGGGTTCAGTGTGTCCTGGCCATCCGCCTCCAAGACCTAGACAAACCTCACCCCATGAACCCGGGCACTCCTGCTAAATCACCAAACGTAGCGAACCACGTGTGGAGGGTAGTTTTAAGGAAATGAAGTTCTGGAAAAGAAACATATACGAGTGGATAGAAATCTAGGGTGTGTGTGTTTAAGAGTGACGGAATGAATCCACTGCGGTGCAAGGCGATGGGTCGAGAAAGTCCGTCCGGAGAGGTCTAAAGGCTTCCCTCAACCAGTATTTCCCGATCCGGCCCGCCACGCAATAGGTGGGGAAACGCATCCGCACCAAAGACCTAGATAAACCTCACCCACGGGCACCATTGCTAAGTCACCAAACGTAGCGAACCACTTAGAGTGACTTACAGCAGGAGTGTTGGTTATCCAATAAATGGTTCCTGGGGCGGCGGTACCCATACCGCCCCCCAAATACTGTTTTGTGTTCTCGATAAATTTTTTCTTATTGTAGGATAGCTAAGAACTGTACTATTGCAAATAACATTTTATATTTTAAATTATAAATAAAAAGTAGGGTATTATAGACCAAACGTTGCCACACACTTAGCATATTGATTTTAACGACCCACAACGCATATTCCAATGCGCAATAATTCATAACAGAAACGACGTAGTTGGCTAAAAACAATTTATAGCATTGTTCTAGAATTTTCAAACGCAATTTTCAAGACGTTTTCAAAACAACATACCAAGAAAAGCATACAGATATTATGCAATTAGATGTTACCTAGAAATGCATGCCTATCACAATGTCAAGTCATACTTGGAAATTCCCGGTACCTAACCGAACAAACCAGTTCAATCCATTGATAAGTGAAAAAGAGAGATGATATAGCAAGCTACGACCAAATTGCACGGACTATCAACGCTGCAGACTAGCAAAGAGGGTGAACAGTGGCGCATCCGGCACAATACAGCATTGTATGATATATATAAGGCCCTTAGCATCTCAGCACATATAAGACTCCCCAGGCTGAGATGGGCTGGGCATGTACAGAGAATGCCGGATACACGCGTCCCAAAAAGAATTTTGACTGGACACCCAGGTGGAAAGAGAAAACTGGGAAGACCCAGACTGAGGTGGGAAGACGAAGTAAGAGGGGATGCAGCACAGCTTCTCCAGGTACCAAATTGGAAGTCAGCCGCTGAGGACAGGAAGAGTTGGAGGCGACTGTTGCAGGAGGCCAAAGCTCGATATGGGCTGTAGCGCCATCGAAGAAGAAGATCAACGCTGCAGATTCAATGAAAGTTATGCATTTGGTATACTTAAAAACAAATCCCTATGAGTGGATGCGATTTGCAGTAGTTGAATGGTTTCATAATAATGGTTCATAGCACACCTCCCTTGTTTCCTTGGCCCAACAAAACAATTTTGTGGATAGGTAATACTATTTCAATATTGTATTGTTTACAGAATTGTAGCGGTGTTAATGAAATAAAATCCACAATTTTATACGGTAAACACAATTAGTCTTTATTGGAGTTGGTACAATCAATTTACAAGTTCAATAATCGTAAAACAGTATTTTTTTGTATTTCTTGGGCATTAACTATGTAACAATTTCTAGACATTTTGTTTTTTTGAAGAGTTTTATTAAATGTACATTTGTTACTTAAATTTAAACATTGCAATATAAATTCATACTTTAATCTTTGCGCTTTAGAAACGCTCGAAATAAACAAAAAAATTAAATCTAAAATTAATTTAGTGAATAAAATAATAGCGCCTTGCAAATCTCCTTTACTAACCATGTTTCCGTATAATATTGACTCCTCCCACCGCTTTCCCCCTCCCCCCAAAGTCATCCCTCCCACTATTCCCACCTAATTAATCTTTGGTACTTGCATTTATTTTTTAAGTTAGTTTTAATTCTGCTCGTGAATGATACGGTTGTATCGAAACCGGTCGCGGAAAAAAATTTAATTTAAGTAACAAATGTACATTTAATAAAACTCTTCAAAAAAACAAAATGTAAAACAGTAAAACTATCACAGTAGCTTTATGGGTATTTTAACAATAAATAACCAAAAGGCAACTAATTGTTCCCTAACCGTTCGTTAAACCTTATAACAAATGGATTACGAGTATCTTTTCTCTCTCTGGAGACCTGAAGCTGTGCGGGCAGATACGGGAGGCAAACTTAAAATCTAAAGGTCTCACATGTCTTTATATCGGTCAGATCATCTGTATAACCTAGCAGAGGGATGCACACACGGTGGTAATGAAATAAAATTCACATTTTTATACGGTAAACACTAGTCTTTATTGGAGTGGATACAATCAATTTACAAGTATGTCACTGTTAAATAATCGTAAAACTGTAAAAGTATAACAGTAGCTTTCTGGGTATTTTAACAATAAATAACCAAAAGTAAAGTAATTATTCCCCAACCGTTCGTTAAACCTTATAACAATTGGATTACGAGTATCTTTTCTCTCTCTGGAGACCTGAAGCTATGCGGGCAAACCCGGGAGGCAAACATGTCTTTCAAACCTAGCGGCGGGATGCACATTAATTAACCAATGGCATCCCTTGTCCCTAGTCTGTAAGAGAAAAGCGATGCGCGAAAGGGAAAGTATTCGAGATTGAATAAGGAACTCCAGTGAAAAATATTATGGCTTTAAAAAAATGTGTTCATATCTTAATATATAAAACAAAGTCGGGTTAGTTACACTATTTATAACTCGAGAACGGCTGGACCGATTTTGATGATCTTTGATTTTTTTTTTTACATAAGCTCCACACAGGAGGCCCTGAGGAAAATTATTTCCATCAGGGCCTATTTCATCTTTGGGGATGCTGTGTGGAGGGTTTTTTAAAGGAAAGGAAGGAGAGGAGAGTTCTGGGAAGGTAAAGGGTTTGTGGGTAGGAATCTGGTGTTCAGTGTGTCCTGGTCATCCGCTTCCTAGACCTAGACAAACCTCACCCCATGAACCCGTGCACTCCTGCTAAATCACCAAACGTGGCGAAACACTTGGGGTTTGTTGGATTTGTCTCCGCCCCGGATAATAGGCCTAAATAATGATTCAAAAATAAAGGTATCTCTTATTAGTTTATCTCTATTATTGAAAATATTCAATAACTTCCGCACAAAAAAATAGTAATGCTACTTCTAAGGAGAATACCTCGAAGAACGAAATTCAAAATGGTGGCAGTTGTTCAGCTGATTGGCCGATCCTATAGTAATTTTTCAGGAGTGATGACGTCACACGATTCACCATACAAACGGTGGTTTTCGGAGAGTCTTAAAAAATTAAAACTTTGACAATTATTCTAACTATCAAAACTAACTCTAAAAATAAAAATGCAGTTATTTAAGTTAGAAGTTAAAAGAAAGCTGAATTTAATTCAGCTATTATGTTAACACAACAGTTATTGATTCTGAGGTGGTACGAAGTTCTCCGGGTCAGCTAGTTGAATTTATAAAATAAATAAAAATTAAAATGAAATAATAAAACCAGTTCTACCCTGCATAAGCAACACAGAACACCTAACAACGGACGCCAGAATAACACCGTGACTATGGGGTTTATCCATGCTAAAAAATTGCAAATAATATCTGCGATGTATCTACATATGTATTTCGTTATTAGTTATTAACTATGTATTACCTGCGATCATGTTTGCCACTACTATTCATTATTTTATACTCGGAACTCAAAACTTGATCTCATCGTTTCATAGCCGGACCCGAGTGTTGATAACGAGCAAGCACGAAGTATTCATTAATTTAATGTTTTGTAATGTACGTTTGATAACAAGTTTTTTAATGTAATTGAAATGTACATGTGTGGAGTTAATATAAAAATAAACACATAACAGAAGGTAATAAAATCAAAACGCAACTGAATTTTGACTAGGCAACAATATGAGTGACTAGCTTTTTCCCGCGGCTTCGCTCGCATGGTATTTGGGGGATTCCCACTCCGCCTCCTCCACCTTCCCTCTCCCCACTCCACTCCCCCCATTAACCCCCCTACCCCTCCACCTCCACTTCCCCTTCCTTCCCTCCCCCCTCTCCCACCCCTAACCCCCTCCACTCCATCCTCCTCCCCCTCCCCCTTCCCCCACCGCCCTCCCCAACCCACCTCTCCCCCCTCGCCCACCTTTCACATTCCACACATTCATTTCTGGTACATTCAGTTTTCAAACAGCTCGCGTGCCACCTATTACAATTTTTCTACAAATTTCATAGTACCAGAGCGCAACGGTAGTTTTATACAAAATAACGAACGAAAATAAGAATTATCCAATTTGGTGCACTCGTTCGGAAGTTATGCGCATTCAAATATATTTCGGCGATTCATTTTTTACTAACTGCGACGCCAACAAAGTACTCTTTTTTATGGTGAATTGCCTAATAAAAAAAAAACATTGTTTCCAAGGAAACAATTTGTTTGTCTTCTGACGTTTGCTTTGCAAAATAACTCGATTTTGTTTAGGGACAGAAAACGTATGATAAATAATTTCATAACGCAAGAGATTATTCATAACACCAGAGCTTACCAATATATATAGCCTATAGTACTCGCAAATAATGTAGCTTTCTATTAAAGAATTTTTTAAAGTCCATTCAGTAGGTTTTGTGTGAAAGAGTAACAAACATACATCCATACAAACTTTCGCCTTTATAATATTAGTAGGATTGATTAGATGTATGGCCAAGTTTTACGGACATTGGACCGGACAAAAATCTAAATTTAGCGGGTTTAGATTTTTACGTAGAGGATCTCTACGTAAAACACAAAAAAATTAGGCCTGCGGAAACGTCTTCGTTGTTATAGTGATTTATCAACCTTTGATGTTGTTTTTACTTATACTGTTTAATCCCAGTTTTAGAGGGACGGTATTATTTTAAAAGATTTGTTTAGCGATGTAAAAGTTATTTTCTGTATAAAGTTAATAAAAAAAATTCTAATTTTAAAAGTAATTTGAAAACAATCTTGTTCAGTCATGCGTCAACTATCATCTGTATAGCCTCCAAAGATTGGGGTAATTGCACGGTAGCATGATACGA
The DNA here is from genome assembly GCA_929108145.2 of Limnephilus rhombicus. Lineage (NCBI taxonomy): Eukaryota > Metazoa > Arthropoda > Insecta > Trichoptera > Limnephilidae > Limnephilus > Limnephilus rhombicus. The sequence continues at coordinate 9,292,903 of OV815296.1, forward strand.
ATCAATCCACTGAAATTTTGCTTTTGAAGTGAAAATTCTATAGCCCCGCTGTGATTTGGATTTCAGATGAAACGGAAATGACGATTATTGCACCTGCGCTCATTGCCGCTTTTTTAAAGGCTCCTATTGGTTGAGATATGAATCGGAAATTACGCTAGGTCTGCGCTCATTGGTCGCTTTGATTATGACCTCACTTTTCAAGTGCACATTTGAGCTGCTTCCGACCGGTCTGGAGCTAGTAGGACTTTGTCATACCCATTTTGTTTTTTTTTTTTTACTTTTAAGAGTCCCGCACAAGAGTCCCAACTGCTCCCGTCTGGAGCCATTGGGACTATGGCATCCCCAATTGGGGTATGTTGTGAGGCTGAAGGTCATGAGGAAGGGAAGGAGATGGGGAAGAGGGAGGTGGTCACCAACTATGGCATCCCCAATTGGGGTATGTTGTGAGGCTGAAGGTAATGGGGAAGGGAAGGAGATGGGGGAGAGGGAGGTGGTCACCAAACACGGCTAACGCCATTTCAAGCAACTTTTCAATTCTGAATGGTGGTCTTACACCAGGGCGATACTCAGAGTATCTTACACTCTGGAACGTACCGCAAATATACTATATATTATTTTAAATGAATAAATTGTAAAATAACACAAATTAATCAAATAAAATTTATTTGCCCACGCCGGGATTCGATCCCGCGACCTTCGGAGTGATAGTCAAGAGCCTTACCGATGGACTACGCCGGCCGTCATGTTGTAAGGCTGAAGGCTGGAGAGGGGAAGGAGATCTTAAAAAGAATGGTGGTGGAGAAGAATCTGTCATTTTAACCCACTTAAAATCATATCAAGCAACGATACTATTCTGAATATTGACCTTTCTTTAGGGCGTTACTGTGTATATCTGACACTGTGATATTTGTGTAGCATTTTTTTTTCTTTAAAGTTTGAAGAGTTGCAGTTCATTTCACGTGGCATTTCGTCATGGTATGACAATGTTTGAGGTTTAAAATTATTTTCATGAAAACTTTGTAATTTGGGAAGCGGGAATGAGTACCGTCGTCACTGAAACCATTTATTGGATAACCAACACCTCTGCCATAGGTCACCCCAAGTGGTTTGCTACGTTTGGTGACTTAGCAGGGGTGATCGAGTTTATCGGACCATCTGCCCATGCGTGGCGGGCCAGATCGGGAGAGGCTGGTTTAGGGAGACCCTTCGACCTCTCCAGCTAGTTTCTCTCAATTTTCGACCCATCGTCTTGCACCGCAGCGGGAGGAATGGATTCATACGTCATTCTCTCCTGGACACACTTAAATTCCCACTCAACACTAGAATTTCTTATTCTTCCTTTCCTTAAAAAAATCGAGTGCAGTTCACACACGGTAGACGTGAAACTTCACCCACACAATCTCAACCAATAGGAGCCTCGAAAATTATGTTTAATTTTTAGTGTCATTTTGATATTTGATGACAGACTGAAAAAAAATCTAGTTCGGTTCAAACGCGGTAGAAGTGAAACATTCACCAACATAATTTCAACAAATAGGAGCCGTGAAAAGTGTGCTCATAATCAAAGCGGCCTATGCGCGCAGCTTAACAGAGCGCGACGCTTCGTAGGTACTGTGCCTAGGTAAGGTTTCATTCTCTCGTAGGCTAAATTCTATAGACGTATGTGTTTGTCTCTTTTTAGTATCACTTGTTTCCGTTTCATCAAGTTTCAAATCACAACGGTACTATAGATGTTTCACTATGTATTAATGTACGCCACTGTTGCTATAATAGTTTTAGAAATCTTTACATAGTATTAAACTTCGCAACAGATTTTCATGCGATTTTCACCAATAGATAGAGTGATTCATGAGGAAGGTTTTTAGGTTTATAATTTGTCAAGGTTTTTTGTAAATTGGTTGAAATATATAATTTATCTGGCCAAGCTGCCACGGGCAGCGGGCAGCGTACCTACTGACGAACGGGCGGTGTGGATTTGATTTAATTTTTATAAAGGTTGGGTAATGGCGTGGCCTTGTGTTTCGTTAGCCACAGCAACGTGTGGCCGGGTCTGCTAGTAGATGGTAAGTAATAAATAGGTTAAATAATAAAATGTATGAGTTATGTTCATAATCAGTTACGTATAACCACCGTGACGGAGGTGCCACAGTAATTAGTATGGACATGATTGCACCTAGAAGATAGAATCAACTGCAATAATACATCGTACTTGTGAAATAATGCACTATTGCACTGTGTGCTGTGCATTCTATATTCAATCTAATTTATTGGATGTTCGTGTTCAAATTAATTCTGTACTTTGCTATTAAAATGTTCTACAGCCGATTTCAAGTTTCAACACTATGTGCATACGAGTATCATATCCACCTAAAGTTATGGCCCTTTAAAGTTTCAGCTGAAAAAACAACGAGATTTGTCAATTGGTTAAAAAGTAACTAAGTAATTATTTTGTTGCTTGGTTTATTTAATTTTATTGGAATAACTTTTTAATAACTCTTGAAGGTTATCCTTCAATAATGTATTATTGAAGAAAAAGATAAAACTCTAATGTATGTATGATGAAACAGAACAAGAATCTTAAAATTAAAAGGTGAGGGTTGCAACTAGGACTCGAACTGCGCCTTTCAACTCGGTCATTGGGACCTATATTCGCAATGACAGACACTCAATGTGACAAGAAACATTGTATTTCTCAAATAACATTAGGTAGATTTAGAGAGAGAATTAAAAAATAGACGGTTGAGGGAGCCCTTTGACCTCTCCAACCGGATCCTCGATCCAATGCCTTGCACCCCAGTGGGAGGAATGGATTCATATTCATACATCCGTCACTCCGGGACGCACTGACCCTCAGATTCCGACCCACCCCTCATACCTTTTTCCTGTCCATAAATTCTTGTCGTTGCTTTCCATAAAAATACCCTCTGTAACCGACGTGTTACATACCCTCATTTGTTTTTTCGGCAAAAGTCATCACTGGCGGCATCCTCTACATTTAGTGGTCATTTCTTGGGAATTTCCTCCGAAATTTCTGGCCACTAAGCTCGTTAGTACCATGCCGCCAGCGACGATCTTTTCGCCGGAAATATTTATGTAAAATATTGTCATTTATTTCCCTTTTTATTATGTACAATGCCCCGGTGCGACAAATAAATGCTTACATGCTAAGGTTGCCACCGGGAGACATTCTAAACTCATATTATTTTAAATATGCTTCTTCACTTAATGTTCTTCCTTTGTTCGGTGGTTATGGCCCTGCAGGAGGCCGACGAGCAAAACAGGCTTCCTTGTCCTTCCTTGCCTTCCTTGTGGTTATGGCCCTACAGGAAAGCGAGCGAAGCCGACTATGTTTTATATACTCTCATTTAATTATACTCTCACAACCCGCAGGACGATGAAATCAACACATTTCATTCCAGAGTCCTGCCGGGCATTCAGGGAAAGAGATTTTAAGCCTCTAACCCTTAAACTCTCAACACTAGGGCATTTTTCAGGTCAAACAAAGGACTTAGAAAAATTCCTTACCAAATCCGTTTTTTCCCATTTTAAAAATCCAGGGACCTCGCAAGACGGTGAAACAAACAGGTTTCAGTAGCTAGTCTTGCGAGGGACCTGGGAAAAATAGTAGATTCCTTATACAAACTTCTCACAATTAACCAAACGAAAAAAAAACCTAGAATAAACTATAAAATTACCCTAAACTCACCAAACTAAAAATCTGGGGATAAAGATTACCCCCCCAAATATGTAAACACTAAAACATGTACCCATATATTATAAATGTAACCTACATAATTATTTAAAACTTACAATTTTAATCAACCACATTTATGGGCGACACCGCCAAAATGAGGGCGCCACATAAATGTCGCCCTATTTATACAATGAGGAGCGGGGCCAGAATCCCCTCCACATTTTGCACAAAACAATGCTCGATCGCCGTCGGGTTCGACGCATCCAATAAATACCACGAATTTTAAAAATAAATCATGTTCAAGTTCAGTTCCTGTTCACATCTCTACAACAAAACTTGTCTTTATTCTTCGGAAGTTTCCTCCAAACACCTACCTTTGGAAGTCTACCACCTGCTGCCTCCTGCTGAAGTTCTGCCTGAACGAGCACCTGGTGCCTACCGCCGCAGTCGGCCCTAACTCTGGGCACTGCCAAGGCATCGCTCAGGCAGAAACTAGGCGCATCCAGGACCATTACCACTGGATGTAGGGAGGCCAGCCAACTCTAAATTGTCATCATCAGCGTGAACCTCTGGAAGGCGTGCACGAGACCCGGTACTTTTTTACAGTCTTGTGAAGACGCTGATACGTCTGTTACACCCTCCACACGGCATCCTCAAAGATGATATAGGCCCCGAGGGTAATTGTGTTCTTTGGGGCCTTCGGGAGCTAATGTAAAGAAAGTATAGGTTTTTACCTTTATTTTTTCTTCAATACTTTTCTGTCGCAATGAATATGTAGACAATTTTAGCAATTTCTTTTAAATTAATTTTTTGGCGGTAATGTGAAATACTGTAAAGGACAATAAATGCAAAAAAAAGTTAAATATGTCACCTTTCTTAGTATTTTTTCTCTTTTGACCAACGTCGTCAAAATATTTTTAGAATACGTGCAGCTTTTACGACGTGTATTTTAATAGGATATTTTTTTTGTGAATAAATTAAATACTAACAATTATTATAAGCAATAATTGTCAGCCTGAAACATTCATCTACATTGAAAAATTTTCCGAGAAAAGATACTTGCCGCCAACGGGACTTGAACCCGTGTCCTTCTGATTGCCGGTCGGATGCTCTGACCACTGAGCTATGGCGGCTTATCTAATACCCGCCAAATAATTCAATATACACTGGTGTTTCATTCAACAATTACTGATTATTACTAGAATTATTTGAATTGTTACCCTTTGTGCCATGCATAAAAATCTTGTCTTAAACTTTAGTTTATAAATTAAAAATAATAATTAAATTAAATACTGTTATTAAATAAATTTTACCAAAAATATTAAGTATTCTGAAAGATCTATCCAATGTTATTTCATAATTTATTATAAGTCTACAAAAATAGGATATATGAATTTTTGGCAAAGTAAAATGGTTTCCTTATCGTTTATTAATAATAATAATGACATTTGACTGATTTATAACGTGAAAAATCACCTCAAGGGTGCTGTACATAAAGCATATAATAAAATAAAATGAATACGATAGGCTTACAACTAAAATTTTAATTTATAACTGGTGACTTACATATAAGACTTATATGTAGCTAGTGCTTAGACTAACGGCCGTTGTTCCCAACTTTTCGATCGACCAATCTGAGTCTACCATCAGCTCAGCGATTTGTAAGTATTTTTAAGGTAACGCTCGATTCTTGTTATTCCCAAATATTTTATCGTTGATTATCTTAAGTGACCCCGCCCACATTCCTGAACGGTTAACATTTTGTCCTTTCCGGCATTCAAATTTCGTGATCGATGTAAATTTACTAATACATTCTCTTATGCCTCGATGACACACGGCGAGTTACAAGCTACTATCTAAAAGCGGGTAAATCGGCGAGTGAGATTGTCATGATGACACACAAAATTGTCCACTCGCTCTGAGGCCGCTGCTAGCGCCAGTAACAAGAATAACGACGACTGCGTGAACTAATTCTTCAATGTTTGACAGTTGAAATCAGCTGTTTATCGGAAGCCATGTTGGAAACATAAACAAACCAATCACGAGCAAGCGGAGCAAGCGTGTAGGCGAGTAAAGTTGACGACCTTTCAACTTTTTTTCGTAGATTGTCAACAATCTTCTAGTTGCTGCTAGTTAGCAAGCGACACGATGACACTGGGCGAGTTTACTAACAGATAGTTGACCTTCTGATGAGTGACTATGATAGTGTTTACAACTTGTTTCACATACTCAGATAGTGATATAAATTTATTATTTATTCTTTATTCTTTTTTACTTTATTTAAACCGAGACGTGCAAATTTACAGTAATATTTTCATTGTAACACTTGATATATATATATATATATATATATATATATATATATCAAAATACTAATAAAACTTGGAAAAAATATACTGCAAATTCTCAAGTTCGGTTTTTATCATAATATTGTAATGATTGTTTTTGTTTTAAAATACTTATTGCATTCAGTTCCCTCCAGTAAAGTACTTACCTAGTTCTAGCCTATTTATTACACTCATATACTCTCTTTATACTTACTCATGTTACATTTAGTTGGTACTTAAAGAAACCTTATTTTTCTTTCTTTTTATAATACTGCATACCAAAAAAAGAAAAAAAAAATTCATAAGAAATGAATGATATTAATTTATAATTTTTTTAATTTTTATTATTTTACTTAGATATACTTACATATGTTTACATTTACGAGTACTAGACTCCAATTCAAACAACTATCCTCCGTTGGTCACCATGTTACAGGCAGCTGCCTAGTATGGTGACCTAATGTATCTCCTGAAGTAAATTTATTATGTATGTAACATGTACTTATAAATAAATAAATAAAATAAATAGTGAATTTCCCAGATAGTAGCTTGTAAACTAGCCCTGTGTCATCCACGCTTTACATCGGGCGTAATTTGCGAATTGATTTTCCAAAAATACCTTAATTCGAATACTGAAAAAAACTAACTAAGCCGCCTAATTAGTAGTTACCTACGATAGTAGGTGTGTACAAAAATAAATTATTATAAATCTTGTGAATATAATTTCATGATAACTTTGGAGGCCGTCAATTTATTGACCGCGCAAATTCAGAATCGAATGGGTAACGGGTACAGATCGTGACAAAACGAAATTAAAAAAGTATGAGTTCAAATTGCATAACAATGGTGTGATTATATCCAATGAGCGTGCACCGTTATTATTGCACGCAGAAATGCATTTTGGAATTCATACCTTTTATAATATCGTTTTGTAGCTTATAATTAGAATTCCAAAGTCCTTCTGGATTGCAATTTGATCGTAATGAGTAATGAGTCATGCTGTTCTCCCATCTGGGGTAAGGGGTACTAGGGTAGGCTAAAAGTAATGCACACATGCTTGTACAGCGCGAACAAAATGACCTTCTGAAGCGCGCCAGGTGGAATATGGAAGTGACATTCTTCCTCTACACGTATTATATTTAATAGGGATCTTTGCTTATATTATGGATTGCTTTGCACACTACCACCATTTCCCATCTTTATTTTATTTGATTTATTTTAGAGAAAGTTGACAGCAAATCAGAGATTACAATATAATGATCGTAGAATCATTTCTGATTTAACCTGTTTGTATAAAATCATAAATTCAATGTTTGATACCCCTGATTTATTATATGTAATTTCTTTTCATACTCCAGGCAGGTCAGTCACAAGACAGTACCTACCATATTATTGTAGCAATTCTAAGTCAACAAGTCAATATTATACTCCTATGCGACGGATTCAACAGCTTGGAAACAAATACTCCGATGTTGTTGATATATTTAGTACATCAATTTTATTATATAAGCATACCTTATTGAAGTTTCTTTCATCAAATAGGGGAATATTTTGATAAAGCTATTAAAATTGACTAACACATTGACAGAACTTTGTTGGCTGAAAGAAAAAAACTATTTCGGATTTTTTGTATTTTGTATTTTGTACCTACATCCTGTGTGGTTCAAATTCAATACCTAATATTTTTACTTTGTATTTATTTTTGTGCAAGTGTTTTAAACAGTAGTTTCCTGCACTATTTACTAGTATAATTTCATTAATATTGTTATATATATGCATGTAAAAGCCTAAATAGGCGTAAATAAATAAATAAATAAATAAATAAATAATACAATAATAAGATGTTAATTATGCCAATTATGAACTTTCCACTGATGATAGTTAATAATAAATAATAAAGTGTGACATTGTAAGGGTATTACCTTAGTTTCATTTTTTAGTTACAAAATATAAAAAAAGGGGGGCGGGGGGGGGGGGGGGGGGGGGTGGGAGGAGGAACAAAGGAATAGGATTAAGAGGCAAAGGACGGGAATATATATAGGGATTGAACTTTCTAGTTTGAGTCATGTTGCTTGGTGAGTTTTCGTTTTATGTCACGTAAAGTTGAGTTAAAGATGTCAATGTGGTAATAATTTAAGTTTAATGAGTGTGTGGATCTGTAGATAAATGAGTTCTGTTTGGAGTTGGTCTTGCAAAGAGGGAGATTAAAGATAAGCGACTGCCTGCTGTTGCGATTTGGAACATGGAATGATAGGCTTTGAAGAAGATCAGGACAATCGATTAAGTTATGTGTAATTTTAAATAACGTTACCGAATCTGCTATATTTCTTCGACAAGTTAACGTTTGTATTTTGAAGAACTTTGCAGAGTCGTCATTACTAACATGAGATCGAAAAGAGCGGAAATTGAAGTACCTTAAAAATCTATTTTGAACGCTTTCAATTCTATTTTTGTGCACTGCATAGCCTGCCTTTAGTGGTTATACTTGGAATCAGTGATGCCATGTCCCAAAAATAATAAAAAAAACGTGTTGTAAAATATATATATATATATATTTTACATTAGCTCCACACAGGGAGGGAGGAAAATTGTTTTCCTCATGACCCATGAGGACAACAATTTCCCTCGGGGACTATGTCATCTTTAGGGTTGCTGTGTTGAGGGTCTTTTTTAGGAAAAGTAAGGAAGTTCTGGGAAGGAAGAAGGTATGAGAGGTGGGTCGGAATCTGGAGGTCAGTGTGTCCAGGAGTGATGGACGTATGAATCCACCCCTCCCACTGCGGTGCTAGGCGATGGGTCGAGAGAGTCCGGCTGGAGAAGTCAAAATGTCTCCCTCAACCAGTCTCACCCGATTCTGTCCGCCACGCAGTAGGTGGGTAAACGTATCTGCCGCCAAGGCCTATACAAACCTCACCATGAATCCGGGCTCCTCTGCTAAGTCACCAAACGTAGCGATCTACTTAGGGTGACCTATAACAGGGGTGTTGGTATCGTCTTGTATCGTCTTGATTGCAGGTTGTTTTATATTTTTAATTAACTCCAATTTTCCGTATAATTTTGAAATTTGTCCGTTTGAATAAACTTAATATATAAATTCACTTTTCCTTTTTCCATACTTTGAAATGATGGCCTAGTACTACACCCTTGAACGGTGAAAGGCAGTAAGATTAGAAAAAAAACGTAAAATAGTCTTAATGCTTCAAAATCTCTCCCGAATGTTGCGAGGCTGAAGGTAGTGGGGAGGTAGAAGGTAGAGGAAGATTGAGGTAGATCCTGGCTATTCAGATTTGGTCACCAAACAAGTCCAAAGCCATTTCAAGCAATGATTCTGAAATGTTATCTGAAACTATCTACCATTTTTTAGTGTTAGTTATCGTGAAAAGATCTTTAAAAACGATAGGAAAATGTTTACATGCTGCGCGGTACTTTCCGTAGTAGTTTCTGCAACAGGACATTGTGTATTGTGTATGATGCGTAATGCGTAATTCCAAATTCAAAACAGGCGCGAAAGTGGAGCAAGATGGCGACCGTTATAAGGCACGCCCGCCATCTATGGGACTGAGTGTGTACCTGGCTCAATTATTATTGTTAGACTAAGTTCTGTGTGTTCATAATAATAATAACATTAGATTCAGTACCTGACTTGCTATTAAGGATAAGTGCAAATGAAAGTTGTGACAGTCGGCTGGGGTGATGTGTGAACGTTGATATACCGTAACAATCAAATTCACCCAATTCCCCTTTTCCTCTATTCACCACACACTACAATACGTAAATATTTATGTGGTTAATATACGAGTATTTGTCAGAATTTTGCATCTTATAATAATTCGAATATTCTCCTAATAGAACTTCTGAAACCGGTGAGAACAATGCATTAAAATAAAGTGATCTAAAACAAGATATGAAGTTAAAATCGGAGCAAAATACCGTAATTTCCCTTTCCTTTAATTACCACTAGCTGAAGTCCCCGGCGTTGCCCGGGCTTTACACAGAGATTTCGGAATCAAATGTAGACAGTGACCTTCCTCTTGTTTTGAAGGTCACACGTACAAAAAACTGTAGTTATGCTTACAAATAAAATCCACACTACTCGCTTGCAAGCCCGCTCGTTCACCACATACAGACATTCTCCTTTACATGTTATATATTTCAACCCATTTGCACAAAAACTTGACAAATATATACCTAAACCTTCTTCATGAATCACTCTATCTATTGGTGAAAACCGCATGAAAATCTGTTCAGTAGTTTTTGACTTTATCGCGAACAGACAGACAGACAGACGCGGCGGAGGACTTTAATTTATAATATATATAGAGATTATGGCAGGTTTTTCAGTGTAGGTACTCAGGAATGTTGTAAGTCGGAACGGGTTTTAAGTCGAGCTTAACACATAATTCGTATATAGCGAGAGATCTTACGTACGTCATCGACGATTGTCCCCTTCCTTCTCACACGCCTTGTATGAAAACGAAGAAGATGATGTCACGTACGACCTCTAGCTGGGTCCAGTATATTTTAACCGGAAGCATACATTTGACCAATAGTACACACATTCCGTCTAAGATTTTGATAGAGGAAAGTAATTAATAGTTGAGTTAAGAATGATCACAGATTCAGCGGAATTTAGAGCTAAACTTAAAACTCATCTTTTCAGACAGTCGTATCCATAAGTAAAAAAAAAAACTTTCGCCTTCCCCTTCATGGCTCGCAACACTGTAAATAACTAAGTGTAAAAATAAAGCAAATTCTTAAAATTCTCCAGACTTTCAAAATAAATATTAACTCAACTTTGGTATTAATTTTCTTATAAATGTAAATGTAAATATAAATATGAATGTAAAACCAACAGCGATGACGGTAGCAAAGGTAAAGTCATGCAATGTCCAGTGTTTTGAATATAATGTCCTCCACGTGCAAAGTCGTATCTTCTCCAAGCATAAACTTTCTAATAAAGTGTGTTTTATCGGAAGTGTCCTGCAGGTAAGTATATCTCTGTATCTATTTGTAAATAATAAAATTAGGTAGAGCCTAAGATTCATTATAAATTGTAAAGCGCCCTTGAGGTGATTTTTCACAAAAACGGCGCTCTACAAATTATCCAATTATTATTATTATAACTAGGATTAAGCCGTGGAACTAGCAAGCTTAAATTGTTTGCAGGATTCGTCGTATCTGTTCTATACATCGGTATCTAACCACTCGCCGGACGTAAGTATATATTAAGCCGAGCTTAAAGAGAAACTGAAATACCGTCCTTTACGCTGGGTTCATTTTATGCATTGTATTGCACGGTTTTTTTACAGTATTCAATTAAAAACGTACAATCAGTGGAATGTTCACGGTAATCTTTTATGCGATTATTGAAGAAAAACAATTGGGCTGGGTGTTCAACCGTTATGTTAGCTGGCTGTTGGAAGTGTCACAATAGCAGAGAGGTTGTTGTTAGCGAGAGCAACGACCCGAATAATGTAATAATACATGACTAACTTGCGATTAACCAAATCAAGTTTGCGAATTCAAAATACTTAGTACCTACCCAAATAACTACGTAGGTAGGTTAGATATTTTTGTTCTTGTAGGTGCTAATGTACTTTTGGAAAATGTGAAGACATATTTGTAATGCTAACCCCTCCGTCTAATTTGTTCGCTTTTAGGAACAACTCGTATATGTCTCGTAGAAATCGTTGTGTCTCCCTTACTACCATGGTGAGAAAATGATCTAAACGGTGGTAGAAAGAAAAAAAACACTATGCTTTATATTAAAATCTAAAAGTTAACATCCACACCTTCATGAAACTAAAGTTTTCGACAGCAATTTGACAAAAAAAACTTTGGGAATCTTTTATTAATTATTTTTGCATGAAACGACAAAAAGTTAGGTAACGATTTAAAGATAACATTTATAATAATAATTTGTAGAGCGCCGTTTTTGTGAAAAATCACCTCAAGGGTCACTATTTATAACATTTTTGTTTAATAAAATATGAATGTGTTTTTTTTCGGTATCAGTAATTTTAGTTAAAAAAACGTAAGGTGAGCCATTTTTAAAACTTTTTTATGTTTGCCGTCAAACATTTTATATTTAAAAAATCATAATATGTTTATTTCGAGTTATAATTTTTTAAACCTTATTTTATCACCTTCCAAAAACACGTTTTAGTTTTCGGATACGTTCAGAAATATTACATTTATTTGATTTTATCGCAAAGCGGAAATATTTTGACAAAATATGCCCGAGGCCTGAGGGTTAAGTCTCTATGGATCAACAACAGGTTTCCTGGCAACAATTTAGATCTTGTCTCTTTTTAACCCTTGACGGAAGGAGCGGTGTTATAAGTTTGACATTCTGCCTGTCTGTGTGTCTGTCTGTGGCATCGAAGCTGACCGAATACCTATGATGCGGTTTTTTTGTTTGAAAGCTGACGTGATCGAGATGGTTTTTAGCTACAAATCATGAAAATCTGTTCAGGCGTTTCGAGATCATCATCTCTTTTTTGTGTCGGGGGTTACTGAAAATTTTTAAAAATTTACTTATAGTTTGACGTGTTTGTGTGTCTAACTGTGACATCGTATCTCCTAAACGAATGGACCGATTATTTATGTGAACATTGCACAGAATGCCACATAAAAAAAGAGACGAGACTGTCTCATGCTCGCAGCCCGAGGGACTATGGCATCCCCGTTTTTAAACATTAACCCACACAAGACGCTCTAAGGAAAATAATTTCTCTTGTCCCCGTGACATCTTTGGAGATGCAGTGTGGAGGGCATTTTAAGGAAAGAAAGGAAACGAAGTTCTAGGAAGGAAAAATTTGTGAGGGGTGGTTAGGAAACTAGGAGCAGTGTGTCTCGGAGTGACGGACACATGAATCCGTCCCAACCCGTCCAGTCTGTTCGTCAATTTTATTTTGTACAGTTTAACAAATATTTAAATGCTTTATGATTAATTTTACAAACAGGTTCGTAAATAGGAGATTTTAAAATTACAGCCGTGTTTATGGCCTGATATTTTTTCTGGGCTAATAAAAAGACTTATCAAAAAATATGTTCGATTATTTCAAAGACTAATATGTGTTCTACTCGCATTATTTAATCAAAGCATCTAAAATATTTCTAGTCACATGATTTTGCATTACTTCGAACTGCATCTTAAAGAGCTAATTGTGTTTATATAACGTTGCCATTCTTCCATTTCCTCCATATTGTGTTCTAGAACATTCTTGGAATAATTTTAATGCCACTGTGTGACAGAAAGCAGGTAGTTTTTATTACGTCATTCATCCATGGCATGACAATAGAAGAATGTAAGTTTTAATTAGTATATTGTCTATTATATAATATATACCACGCGAGATCTCGCAAGACGTCAGATAAAATGATTTAGATTAACTTCCTGAAAACAGATTTTAGTTTTTCAATCTAGGTTCATACATGTTTTTAAAGATCATGTCATTAAATTAATACAATGATTATAGGTAAAAATTTAAGGTAGTTTCGGCTGTCCTGAGGAAATAATTCTCCTCTCTTTGGGGATGTTTTGAGTGTGGAGGGTCTATTTAGGAAAGGAAATAGAGTAAGTTCTGGGAAGGAAAAGGTGTGAGGGGTGAGTAAGAATCTGGGGATTAGTGTGTCCAGGAGTGAAGGACGTCTGAATCCAACCCTCCCACTGCGGTGTAAGACGATGTTCCGAGAGAGTCCTGCTGGAGAGGTCAAATGGTCTCCCTTAAGAAGTCTCTCCCCAACCCGCCTGCCACGTGAGCCTGCCACGCATCCGCCTCCAAGACCCGGGTAAACCCCACCCCATGAGTCCGGGCTCCCTTGCTAAGTCATCAAACATAGCGAACCACCTGGAGTGACCTATGGCATGGGTGTTGGTTATCCAATAAATTGTTCCCTGGGCGGCGTACCCATATCCGCCTCTCAAATTGTGAATCCTTTTGAAATCTATTATATATTCTTCGTTAAAAAAGTGGTCTCGTAGTCCTTATTCGAAATTTATCTTCTTACCAAACATAAGAAAAAAAAATAGTAAGTTCTATAGCTCGTAATAGAATTGTATTTCGAGTTCAAAATAGATGCATTAGACTATAAACTCCAGACAGAAAATCTCTGCAAAATTCATGATGCCAGAGCCCATCATACGAGAGTTATACCTACTTCTCCAGAAATTAAACAAACGTGCAATCAATCATATTTTCTGCTTTATAGGATTTTATATTATTGATAGCGCCGACCCGTGAAAAATCACGAGTTATTATCGGTACCTTTCGAATGAACAACCTTTACACCGTTCGAATACTTGAAAAATATCTATCAAAAATTTAAACAAAAGATATACACAATTAAAATACGGAACTATTATTATTCAATAAACATAAAATCATTTTGTGATTATGGGTAGGTTAGGACGATTATCAGTTCCAATTTTGAAAATTTAAAAGCAAAATTTCTGAAGCAGAATTTTATTTGTTTAATTAATTTTTCAAAAAGTCAGCCATAGTGACTGCTATAAAAAAGATTTAAAAAAATCAAAAGTACAGATGAAGATAAAAATTTGTTTTAGTCCAAAGTAGGTAATTTACACTTCAATGCTTTTTGCTTTGCCGCCTTGCCACTGAGGTCACCGAATTAACCCGCACTACTATAAACTAACAAACACACAATACACTGTTAAGAGGAACGGCTGCTCGGACTATTTCATACTAATTTTTTTCATACTATTTCATACCAAAATTCCCAACCAAATTGAATTATTATTTTGATGCGTACACTTCTTTAGCATCGATGTGATTTGAAACTCGATGAAACTAAAAATAGCGACACTAAAAAAGACATACACATACACCTGTAGGATATTGCCTGCTAGAGAATGAGATACTATCATCGGTCTCTTCTTTATAAGAGTGTGAAAAGGTGCTTCGTAGCCCGTCGGTCTCCTCTTTGTGTGGTGCTTCGTAGCCTCCCCACTGTTGTATACGTCAGTTTTCTGAAGGTTTCACTTCTACCACGTATGAATTGCACAATATGTTTTTTTTTAATCAAAATAATGATAATATTTGGATGACTTGTATAGCGCCTTTTTTGTGAAAAATCATCTCAAGGGCGCTGTACAAACTTATAACTTATAACACCTTTCTATAATCTTACTTCCAACTACAAACTAGACAAACCATTATAAGAGAACTTCCCTATACTACGTGACCCGTTTATGGGGGGAGGGAGATCTTCAAAATACCACGCTTGATCACAATGAAGGGCGGGGGGCTTAGTTCTGGTTACAATATATTTTGGCATAAGTTTTAACGTGATAATATTTTTTCCACTTGTAATTATAGGTATGCATGCACCTTTGCCGTCACGCAGCAGGCGCCGTATTAATAAAGACAAATATGAGCCAAATATATTTTTTTAAACTTTTTGTTAGCAAGAAATGATTCAAAACCATATATATATATATATAAACATATTTTTTTTATTCATTGGCAATGCTGATTAAAAATACATATAAAGTTACATCAGTTACATAGTTACATAACGTTTTAACAAAGAAATAAAAAAAATTGCCTTTCCTCACCATAAAGAGACAATGCTCTTGTGTTTGGTGAAGGAGTTCTAGCTCAATTAGTAAATTAAAAGATCATGTAAGTTAGTAATAACGGCTATTGTAAATAATAAGTAGGTTAAAAAAATCATGTATAAATTTAAAAATAAAAATCATGAAGAGTTTAAAAAATCATAATATAAATAAAAAAAATCATTATAAATGAAAGAATCATGTAAGTTAGTAACAAAAATTATTGTAATAAGTAAGTGAAGGATATCTAAGAAAGAACGTAAAATTTATACAATAGTAGACTTAGAGATATAGAAACTAAGAAATTAATGAAAAATAAGGAATGAATATTAATGAACTACTACGTGAAAACTATATGGGAGGGGGGGGGGGGTCTTGGAATATACTACACATGGTCACCGAGGTGGGAGGGGGGGTTAAAAATTGCTAAAAGTGGGTCATGTAGTATGGGTACGTTCCCTAACAACTTATTGGCTAAAAATTGCATCCACCGGTTCATCGATCACCGATACCAAACTATATGTACAATGATTTGACGATGAATGCGATGCTGCGTAGAAATGTACTATACAGGACTATCAAATATCTAGTAGGGAGATGTGCTAATTTTTTTATTTGTGAATTATTCAGTTTGGTAAAGTATTTTGGCCTCAAATCGAATTTTAAGTTTTGTATAATAAAGGCAGGGCAGCCTTTCTTCTTAAGTCAGCTCAAATCTAACCAGGAAATGTTAAGTCAAACAAATTAATGAGCTGTGCTATTTGGCTCTTTCCTTCTTGGATAACAAACAATATGCTGCGGTCGTAAACGTTTCAGAGAAATAAACAATTTTCTTTCCTACAGTTAAAATGGAGGAATATTTTGCTTGCTGTGGTAATAATGTCTATCTAGTTGTAAAGGTTTGATTTTAATTAATGGTAAAATTTATATTTAATGACAGCATGAACGAATTCTACAATCTTGCAAAGAAATACAAGAGCATGATTGTTGTATAATATAAGGTTTATTTTAACGTAATCTGAAGTAAAACAAGTGCAGTTCACAAGCGGTAGAAGTGAAATATTCAGAAAACTAAAATAGACAAGAGTGGGAAGACAATTATTATAAGCAATAATTATCAGCCTGAAACACTCATCAACATTGAAAAATCTTCCGAGAAAAGATACTTGCCGCCAACGGGACTTGAACCCGTGTCCTTCTGATTGCCGGTCAGTTGACCACTGAGCTATGGGGGCTTATCAAATACCCGCCAAATAATTCAATATATACTAGTGTTTCATTCAACAATTACTGCTTATTATATTTTTTCCACCTGAAAACAACCAACTTTATTTCAATATCAATAATAATTAATATTTGACAAGTTTAAGTATTTCCCCAATAAATGTAGTCATAATTTGTCTCGACGCCACCTAGCGAGGGATTTAACACTTACAATGTCTCTCTCGCAAAAATAAAGTTGGTTGTTTTCAGGTGGAAAAAATATAATAAGCAGTAATTGTTGAATGAAACACTAGTATATATTGAATTATTTGGCGGGTATTTGATAAGCCCCCATAGCTCAGTGGTCAAGAGCAGCTGACCGGCAAACAGAAGGACATGGGTTCAAGTCCCGTTGGCGGCAAGTATCTTTTCTCGGAAGATTTTTCAATGTTGATGAGTGTTTCAGGCTGATAATTATTGCTTATAATAATTGTTATCCTTTGTGCTATGCATAAAAATCTTGTCTAAACGTTAGTTTATAAATTAAAAATAATAATTAATAAGAGTGGGAAGGCTACGAAGCACCACAAAAGGAGGAGACCGAATATGCTATCTCATTCTTTCGCAGGCTAAATCCTATAGATATATTATGTGTTTGTCTCTTTTCAGTGTCGCTATCTTTCATTTCATCAAGTTTTAAATCTCAACGGTGCTAAAGAAGTTTTCACTTTAATTTTTTTTACTATCAGTAACCAGGGGCAGAAATCAGAACCATAAGTATGAGACAGAATTGTGTTTTAGGCGTGTCCGTCTGCCCGTACTAAGCCCAATTTTTCCTTACTTTTATGAAATTGTTCAAACAATTTTAAAATACCGTCGCAATTCTTAAAAAAAAACAGTGACTTTCGAAAATTAAAAGAAATATAACAAATTAATGGGCTGATGGTTCCTATTCGTGAATTATTAAAAAAAACATGGAAAGGAACATATTTTTTTACATTAACTCCACACGGGAGGCCCTGAGGATAATAATTTCCCTGAGGGCCTATATCATCTTTGAAGATCTGTGTGGGGGGTCTTTTTGAGGAGAAAAAGGTGTAGGAAGAAGGAAACACAGAGGCTGGAAAATCGTTCCGCAGCCGAACTGTTGAAATCAAGAACGAGCCGTAGAAACAACCCGTTCTCGTGTGACAAATTTCAACCGTGTTTGGTGTATTTCCCGACTATGCACCGGTGCTGAGGGGATCAATGACGATGGTTCCTTGGAGCATCCTCCATTGAAATACAGCTAGAACACGACCTCCGTAGTCCAGTGGGTAAGACTCTTGACTCACAATCCGGAGGTCGCAGGTTCGAACCCGGCATGCGCAAATAAATTTTTGATTAATTTGTGTTATTTCACAATTAATTAATTAAAAATAATATATAGTATATTTGCGGCATGTTCCAGAGTGGAAGATACTATCAGTATCGCCCTGGTGTAAGACCACCATTCAGAATTGAAACGTTGCTTAAAAATGGCTTTAGCCGTGTTTGGTGACCAGATCTGAATAGCCAGCTACTTTCCAACCTTCCTCTTCCCCACCTCCTTCCCCTCCCCACTACCTTCAGCCTCACAACATACCCCAATTGGGGATGCCATAGTCTCACTGGCTCCAGACGGGAGCAGTTGAGATTCTTGTGCGGTATTCACTGTAAAAAAAAAAGAACAAGGACAGCATTCCTACCTGACACCTGTGCTCTCTATAGATTGTAATATTTTGTTAAGATAGGAGAATCGATCAAACGGACCGCCCGTATACCTACCTGTGTCACACAGGCTGTGTAGGTGAATTACATTAAAATCAAAACGTGTTTTGTAAATTCTAAAAATGTAACAAAATCAATACGCGGCGTAATTTAAGCATTTAGGAAGCAAACAAGGTCGTTATTGGAGAATTAATAATTTAAAAATTCACACGGCCCTTCACTGCCACCATTTTTTTTAAAGATTAAACACGGACTTTATTTATGATAGACTAGCGAGTTCCCGGCATGCGTTGCTATGCCACATAATAAAAAAATTGTTTCTCCCTGCGTGTCCTCTCCTATTCGTCCCGTTCCCGTTCCGCCTTCCCTACTTCCATATTCCCCTCTCCCACTTCCCCCGCCCCGCGAACCCCTCCAGAAATCCCCTCCTCCCTCCCGCATTCCACAAATTCCGTCCAGGTATATTCAGTTTTCAAACAGCTTGCATGCCACCTATTTCAATTTTTTTATTCAAATTTCATTATGCCAGAGCTCAAAAGTATGTATAGAAACCTTCGCGGCGTGCTCACATAAAATCCCCAAAGTTTCATCGCAATCGGATGTATGGTTAGTAATTTCATGACACCAGAGCTCACTATTGTATGTAGAAACCACCGTGGGCATGCGTCCATCATATCTCCAAAGTTTCATCGCAATCAGATAAATGGTTTTGCAACGCATAGACATCTCATGTATGTATACTCACCCGAGCAAGCGTAATTTGATTTTTATATCTTCTATTTATTATATATACATATAAAATTTATATATAATATATAAAAATGAATCCCTGCTTCCCTTGGTCACGCCATGACTTCAGAACGACTTTACCTATTTCATACATCTTTTTTTTGAAGTTTTCTAATACTTTGTAGAAGGTTATTAAGGAAATAAAAATTAAGAAAATTGGATAATTTCAGAAAACTTAACGACTATTTTAACTTCGCACTTTGACAGTTTTATGAATGTTTGTTCTTATTTAAATACATAAATGAAAATTTGTAATATAAAAATTGTAAATTTGAATTAAAAAAATTGTAATAGGTGGCACGCGAGCTGTTTGAAAACTGAATGTACTGGGACTGAATATATGGAACGCGGGAGGGGGGATAGCGGGACGGTGGAGCGGGAGAGGGAAGGTGGAGAAGGTGGAAGGGGACTGTGGGAAGGGGGACGTGGGAAGGGAAGGGGACGTGGGAGGGGAACGGGGACGCACCTGAAAGGACATGCAGGGAGAGACAATTTATTTCTTTGATTACGGCATTGCAACGCATGCCGCAAACCAGCTAGTATGTAGATAACAATTAGCTCTGATAGCTTATTTAGCAGATGGTAAGAATAAGGAACTCCAGTGAAAAATATTATGGCTTTAAAAAAATATGTTCATATAGACCAAGAAACGCTGATTCTGAATATATAAGTTTTATTTCATAATATTAAATGCAGAGTTTTTAATAAATTATTAAAAAGTGCATTTTTAAACCTCTTCGGAAAACACAGCGTTAAGTTGGCATTACTGAAATGGTTAACCGTGACGTCACAGTTAACCTGTCACCTGTGTATTGTATTGTATTGACATTTGAAATGACTTGAAGTGCACACGTACCTATGCAATTCAACATTTCGTGTTTTTGGTTTATTTTCATACTGTTTATAGAGATTTAGATAAATAATAGTTATTGTGTTTATTGAAACATAATTTAGGCCCTCAACAATTTACGAAAAGGGCTATATTTGCGGACAATCTGCAATAAATGTTGTCTATTTGAGGTTAAAGTCGTGTCATATTTTGACGTTTGTTTTTATGTATTTTCAAATTGTTTTTAGTATAGGGCTTTTTATACAAGTTGTTACACACTCGTCATGATCAGTGTATTATAAATACCAGTGTTTCTGTATGTATTATACATAAAACAATGTACCGACAAAGTAACACCTGACACAAAACACGATGTCACATGTATATGCAATGAAAGAGATGATTTATTGTTTTTATATTGCACTTTGATTAAATACAGTAGCGGTGAAACAGTTAGAAGTGAAATTTCCCTAGAATTTCACATTTACGCAATTACCTACGTAGACACCTGATTGTGTAACACTAATCCTGTTATATGTTAATTAATATGATAATTAATTGGAAAGATATCGGAACTTGGTAAATATACTAATAATACCGTGATTTTCCAAATAAAACACTTTTTGCTACGTGAAGTAATAATTTAAAAGTACGAATACACTCACCACTGAATTAGAAACTGAATTCCAAATTAAAAAAAAACACTTTGCAAAATAAAAATCATAAGCAACCCGCCGCTCATTTGTACCAAGCGTGGTATTTTGAAGACCCCCCCCCCCCCCCCGAACGTGTCACGTAGTATGGGTACGTTCCCTAATATCATTTTGAGTTGTCAGTGTTAAAAATAACATGGCATGTAAGTACATGAAAAATAATTAAGATTCATAGGAATTCCAAAAAATATATATACGTATATATATAAATAATACCAGTAATACTGTCATATGTAATAAAATTTTGGCCAGAGTTCGAAATTTCCCTAGATTTTGTCCTGATTTCCCTTATCCCTAAAAAATATTTTTCTCCCCTAGATCTAGGGAAATTTCCCTCGCCATAACATCACTGATTCAAAATGACAACTTAAAAAGTAAAAAAATTAAACCACCATAGATACGGTGCGTTTCTGGGAGTCTTTAAAAATTAAAACTTTGACAATTATTTTAACTATTAAAACTAACTATAAAAATAAAAATAAAAATGCAGTTATTTAAGTTTGAAGGTCTTTATTCATTAAAAAAAATAAAAAAATTGGACTGGAGTTCTCTATTATTCTGGACCCCCGACCTTGAGGTCGCAACAGTATTTATAAAGCATCAATCCCTGCTATATATGTGCCAGCTATAGGTAACCTCTCAAGCTAATTTCTATGATATCACAGAATCGATTCAGAATAGTGGTCTTTCTTTCGTCAGTACGATTCTGAGAACATATACTAACTACTTAATAGGAAATATTTTCATGTTGTTCACAATTTATTGTCGTACTTTTGACATTAGTTTGGCTTATAACAGTTCCCTCGCGTAGCAACAATGGGGACATGCATCAAGAATCGGGCATAATAATGTTCTCCTCAAACAATGCAGCCGGTTCCCACATATCTCTCTGTTACGTAGGTATCATTTTAATCTTATTTGCTTCGTTTCTTCGACCGACTTCTCGGAATGTCTGCGAGGTTTTACCCCGAGGTAGAACTTCACAAAAACATACAGGCATACTGATTAGTGCACACTTATGATTTATTTAATTATTTATTACGACAGATGAGGAGATATTTTGATTGATGTCTAGAAAAGCAAACAACAACACGTTCCTGTACTGAAATATTAATGTTTTCTGTTAATAGCACACAAACTGTTGACCCCGTACAAATTGTTGAATTGACACTGTTGAATTTTTTAGCCATCTCTGGTCTGGATCCCCAAAATACTTGAAAAGAA
This sequence comes from Limnephilus rhombicus, assembly GCA_929108145.2. Lineage (NCBI taxonomy): Eukaryota > Metazoa > Arthropoda > Insecta > Trichoptera > Limnephilidae > Limnephilus > Limnephilus rhombicus. The sequence goes on from OV815296.1 coordinate 9,315,011, forward strand.
GTCGTAGACTTTGCGCAAAAACGGGCATTTTATTTGACACATTATAGATTCCCGTTTCTTAATCTTTAAAGTACTGAGTGTCTCGTGGGAATGGTGTCTTTGTTCTATGGACTTATTAACTATTTCAATGGAAGAATCTGTTATTCCTTTTGAATCTGTGCATAGTCGAAACATTTGGTTGGTTTTGCAATTGGTTCATGTGTTCTGTTGGCATTTGTCACAAGGATTGTTTGTCTTTTATACGACTCAATCTCAGCTGTGAATCTCTCCTAGTTCACTTTTTTTACATTAGCTCCACACAGGAGGCTCTGAGGAAGATAGTTTTCCTCAGGGCGTATGTCATCTTATGGGATGCTGTTTTGTTTGTTTTTGTAACTTTATTTAGATGTAAGCAAATTTTTTCATACATCTAGTATTAAAAAAACATATAAAATACATAATAAAATAAATATAGTCATAAAATTATAACGGAAAGAATACAGTTTTAAAAAGAAATACAGTTACTTCAGTTAGAAATACAAACAATAGGGTTTAAGACATACAGTTAATACAAATAAATACAATTCATAAATTTTTCTTAATGTATGTAGCACATGTTTTACGAAAAGTGCCAAGACTTGAGGCTTCCTTTATGGAATTTGGTAGGCTATTATAAAGTTTTTGACCTTTATAAAACACGCTGTTCTGTGTACACGTAAGTTTAGTTTTGGGAAGCCTGAAGTCTCGGCAACTCCTCGTAGGATAATTGTGAATATTTTCATGGTACATAATATTAGTTTGCAGATATTTAGGGAGCATGTTATTTTTAAGCTTGTACATCATTGTTAACGTATTATATATTATATGTTGTGTGGAGGGTTTTTTAAGGTCACAAAGAAAAGGAGGTTCTGGGAAGGAAATATGTATGAGGGGTGGGTAGAAATCTGGGGTTCAGCATGTCAAGGATTGACGGACGTTTGAATCCATCCCTTCAACTGTGGTGCAAGGCGATAGGTCGAGGGATTCCGGCTGGAAAGGTCGAAAGACCTCCTCAACAAGTCTCTCTCGATGCAGCAGGTGGGCAGACACATCGGCCGCCAAGATCTTGACATACCTCACTCCATGAACCCGGGCACCTCTGCTCAGTCACCAAACGTAGCGTACCACTTGGGGGCGACCTATGGCAGAGGTGTTGATTATCCAATAATTTATTTCCGGGGCGGTGGTATCTATACCCGCCTCACTCCTTCCTCTCCTCAAAAAGACCATCAACACAGCATTCTTGACATAGACCCTAAATTATTTTGAATTATTTTCTTAAACCCTAATTGTTTTCGTCAGAGCCTCCTGTTTGGGTTAATATAAAATAATAAAAAAAACGAGTGTGCTTTAGACCACACGCCTGAAGTAAAACTTCTTTAGCTCCATTTATATCAGGACTTCCCAACCAGGGAGGCACGCCCCTCTAGGGGGGCGTAGAGAAATGTCAGGGTGGGCGTAATAGGTTTTAACCATAGCTCTAGCAAAGACTGAACCCAGAATCGACCAACTGGTACAAAGCGTACAAGCTCAAATATCTCATCAGTACTTTAAAAGTTTTTATTTATTTGTTCTAAAATTACTCTGAAAGTTGTTAGTCAAGGATTATTATAAAAATCTTATTATAAAAATAGTCTTATTATAAAAATATAATTTAAATAAATAAAATGTCAAATTCAAAGAAAACTAAGAAACGTAAATGTGAAAGTAATTAAAGATTAAAAGTGTACCTACTCTTCTATTAAATAATAATAATAATAAGTTATTTATTTCAGCCGAACAGAGTGGTGGGTGCAATACTCTGTCTGCCATAAAAAAGTATACATGGTGATGTGTGGTTAGATTTTAAACTATTTTTTTAGTAAAAAGTGTATTGAAATTTTCAGAATATTATCTTTAAATGTAGGTATAATAAATACACGTGATATCACATTATAACCCCCCCCCCCTTGTGATATTTCGTGATTTTTTTCCGATTATACCCCCCCCCCCTTTCGAGCCTCACGTGATTAATGGACGACCCCTAAGGGGGGCATGAAAATATTTTTTTTTGGTTCGGGAAGACTCGGCGAAATAAAGGTTGGGAAACCCTGATCTATAGATAGGAAGAGAGAAAGAAAGTGTTCGCGCCCAATGCTATCTCGCTCCTACAGTGTGATACAGACAATAGGCCTGCATTGTGTCTTAGATATACGCAACGTAACTGGCTATGAGAGAAAGAGAGAATGAAAATGTGTGCTCGCCTCTCTCTCTTGACCCTACAGTAATATACGAAATGTAACTCTTTCTCTCTCTCTTTCTATCTTCACTAACGTATTTCTCCCTCTCAACCAGCGTTCGCCTCGCTTTACGTAACGCTCTCGTCACTTCATTCCCAGGTTACTCTCCCCAAGTAAAGCGTGCGTAAAGAAGATTTACTTCAAAAAATAATTATACCAGCCAATAAATACAAGTTACTATTATTTCTCTGGTGGCAACTTTTTATCTATTTTTCTTCATATGATGGAGAAAAATTGGTGGAAGTAAAAGTATACCATATCACAATATCTTCAATTTTTCTATGTTGTAAACTTTCTATACGTTTTCCTTTCGACCAAAGGCGTATCTACGAGTATATCCCCCTATCTGCATAGAATCTACTTTAATTTCATACATTTTTGCAAATTTTGTTCTAGCCCCAGTCTACTTTTATCTTGTTATATTGCAGCCATGGCTTGATATCTGTGTTATCTCAGTGCGTGCATTTGTAGTTCTTTAGAAAAAGTTCGAGAAAGTGCAACTTTTTCCACTGCCCCGGAGAGCGCGTCGGAATGCATTTTTCTCGCAATTTCTGCATTGTCGACTGCACGCACCAGGCAGTAAGATATTGTTATATTATACGATCTTGCTTCACACAATGTTTCGTTGTTTATTTCTGTTTATTTGGAAGCGAACTTGTACAAATTGAAATTCTAAACTACAGTGCACAAAACAGAAATGCAGTTAGTTTCGCGCGAAATCTGTAATTTTATGAATTTTTCATCTGTAGTTGATTCGCAGCATAAAGCGACCAGTTACGTGCAAGTATTGAATAAAATCATACAGTTTTATTCATTTCTTTTGTAGCAACAAACAGTCTATGTAATCAGTCAAGTTATAGAATTTCTCAATACTTATCGTGGGATATCATTTTCATTTCCATTTCCATTGTTGATTCCTTACCGACCCATGAGGGAGCCGCCTAATAATAATGAAGATCAGACGTTTTGTTCAGGGATAAAGTTGGTGGTTAATAGTCGAGGACCTAAAAAGCCCATGTTAGGTAATGTTCTTGTAACCTTACAAAAATACAGCGTTGATTTCACTGCTAGTTGATTTGTAGCCTTGATTTCACCGCTTTCATCTGCAAGTTGATCTGTAGCCTTGATTTCACCGTTTTCATCTGCAAGTTAATCTGTAGTCTTGATTTCACCGTTTTCATCTGCAAGTTGATTTGTAGCCTTGATTTCGTCGCTTTCATCTGCAAGTTGATCTGTAGCCTTGATTTCACCGTTTTCATCTGCAAGTTGATTTGTAGCCTTTATTTCATTGTTTTCATCAGCAAGTTGATTTGTAGCCTTGATTTCATCGTTGTCATCTGCAAGTTGATTTGTAGCTTTGATTTCACCGTTTTCATCTGCAAGTTGATCTGTAGCCTAGATTTCACCGTTTTCATCTGCAAGTTGATTTGTAGCCTTGATTTCATTGTTTTCATCTGCAAGTTGATTTGTAGCTTTGATTTCACCGTTTTCATCTGCAAGTTGATCTGTAGCCTTGATTGTTTGTTTGTTTGCATTGAATAGGCTCCAACTACTGAACCGATTTATAAAATTCTTTCACCAATAGAAAGCTACATTATCAGCAAGTAACATAGGCTGTATATAATGGTAAGCTCTGGTGTTATGAAATTTGTATAAATAAAAATGTGTGTATTTCATATATTTTAGCGGCAGGGAGGAAAGGCAGGGGGAAGGTGGGGTTTGCGGAGAGGGAAGACACGAGGGAGGGGGAAAGTGGGGGAGGTGGAAGGGAACGGGGTTGCCGGGAAAGGACGAAGGGAGAATCAATTTATTTCTTTGAATGGCAAAGCAACGCATGCCGGGTACCACCTAGTAGCTTAATAAAACTTTAAAAAATCTGTGCAAATTATTTCAACATCGAAAAGGAAACGCGCAATAAAAAACTTTTAATTTAACGGCGTTAATTCTCCTATTAATAGTCACCCGGTGGCCTGGCGATCAAACTAAGAAATGGTGGTGCCTGGTTTGTATGCTAAACGTGTGAGTTTGTATCACCTAATCTCTCTATTTCATTGCCCTCCGCACTAGCGACCGAATCTTTATAAAAATATTGCACAATCTAAGATGCAATCAATGATCTAAGCCAGGGCCAGACTAATCGATGATCTATCGCTAAGGTTTGAAAGGATAACTTTTGATAAGGGAACGTTCTCATACTACGTGACCTACTTTTTGATATTTTTAACCCCCCTTCCCCCTCGGTGACCACGTGTAGTATATTCCAAGACCCCCCCCCTCCCCCTACAGTTTTCACGTAGTAATTCATAATTTATTTTATTTTTATTTTTTTTAAAGAAAGACAAACGTTCCCGGGTTACGAATAACCCAACAATGTTTGAAAATCTCCTACTACCACCACAGATAGCCGAAAATGTTGCTTGTGTTGTGATGGAGGACTTAGCCAGCCGAGGAATCGAACACGCGACGCTCGGGTGGGACCCCAAGCGCTATGCCCACTCAACCACTAACCGGTTGAGTGGGCATAAATATATATGATAAATATTGTTTTGAATCATTTCTTGCTAACAAAAAGTTTAAAAAAAATAATCGGCTTATATTTGTATTTATTATTACGGCGCTTGCTGCGTGACGGCAAGAGTGCATGCATACCTATAATTGCAAGTGGAAAAAATATTATCAAGATGAAACTAGTGTCAAAATATATTGTAACCAGAACTTAATTTGGATTTCTAGATTGACTGCATGATAAAAACCTAACCCCCCCGCCCCTCATTGTGACCAAGCGTGATGTTTTGAAGATCCCCCTCCCCCTGAGCGGGTCACATAGTATGGGTACGTTCCCGTACCCCTCATTGTGACCAAGCGTGATGTTTTGAAGATCCCCCTCCCCCTGAGCGGGTCACATAGTATGGGTACGTTCCCGTACCCCTCATTGTGACCAAGCGTGATGTTTTGAAGATCCCCCTCCCCCTGAGCGGGTCACATAGTATGGGTACGTTCCCGTACCCCTCATTGTGACCAAGCGTGATGTTTTGAAGATCCCCCTCCCCCTGAGCGGGTCACATAGTATGGGTACGTTCCCGTACCCCTCATTGTGACCAAGCATGATGTTTTGAAGATCCCCTCCCCCTGAGCGGGTCACGTAGTATGGGTACGTTCCCGTGCCCCTCATTGTGACCAAGCGTGATGTTTTGAAGATCCCCCTCCCCCTGAGCTGGTCACATAGTATGGGTACGTTCCCGTGCCCCTCATTGTGACCAAGCGTGATGTTTTGAAGATCCCCCTCCCCCTGAGCTGGTCACATAGTATGGGTACGTTCCCGTGCCCCTCATTGTGACCAAGCGTGATGTTTTGAAGATCCCCCTCCCCCTGAGCGGGTCACGTAGTATGGGTACGTTCCCGTGCCCCTCATTGTGACCAAGCGTGATGTTTTGAAGATCCCCCTCCCCCTGAGCTGGTCACATAGTATGGGTACGTTCCCGTGCCCCTCATTGTGACCAAGCGTGATGTTTTGAAGATCCCCCTCCCCCTGAGCTGGTCACATAGTATGGGTACGTTCCCGTGCCCCTCATTGTCACCAAGCGTGATGTTTTGAAGATCCCCCTCCCCCTGAGCGGGTCACGTAGTATGGGTACGTTCCCGTGCCCCTCATTGTGACCAAGCGTGATGTTTTGAAGATCCCCATCCCCCTGAGCGGGTCACGTAGTATGGGTACGTTCCCTATTTTCTTATCGTTTCCTAGCATGACTGCAGATCGCCAACGTTCACAATTACTAAGTGTTTTTAATATATTCGACGTCAACTATAGTTTGTACGTTAGCGATCTGCAGTTGTCCTAGGGAACGATGAGAAGTTACCGAAAGTTATTGTATCAATCCTCATCGATCGACCCTGCTAGGGGGTCAGATCTGAATAGCAAAGAACTTCCCCAACTTCCTCTTCCCCATCTCCTTCTCCTTCCCTTTCCCACTAACTTTAGCCTCACACTTTACTTCAATAGGCCACTTGCATCACATTTTAAATTTTTTTTCCGGTTTAGGCAAATATTCTAAGACATTCCGTACTAATTTTTTTTATCGTATTTTCAAAACCCTAGCGATTTTTTGAAAATTTCAATCCGAAAAATCAGACCATTTTTTATAAACCGGAAAGAAGGGACATAATTTTATGGGAGCGAAAAAACGATAATTACACAGCCGAAAATCATTTAAAAAAAATATAATGTTTTCCACACGAATGGTTGGAGAATAACTAGGAATACCAAAAATATTACATCTTTTCTAAAATATTCAAAAATATTACATCTTACACATTCTTTATTATAATTTAGTTTTAATGAATTCTTTTTGTTAATATTGTTCTTTAGGAATTGCTTTGTATATACTGTATATTCTTTGTTTCACATAATTTAATCAATTTTGTATTTTGTAAGGACTCGTAAGGAAAACTATAGGATTAATTTTAAGTTTATTATAATTAAGCGCACTTGAAGTGAAATATCACAAAACTGCGCTATATAAATACTACGTCATTATTATTATTATCTCATAAATATTTTTTTCCTTGATCCATCTTATTGATCATTAATCATTATAATGTTCAACGTCTATATATGACTAAATCCAATATAGTACTTGTAAATTATAATAATAATAAATGGTGCTGATTTTAAAATTTGATTTTAAAGTCAGCACCATTACCATTACACCTCTCAGGTACAGAAGGCATAAAATGTACGGGGTTCCCTTCGTAACATCTGCCAAAACGTCAAACCAAATGATAAGTCCGCAGAGAACAAACAATAAATCTAGTGAATGTTAAATGTCAAATTCAAAAATTCGCATGAAATCAATTAATTCAGTGTGGATTTAAAAAAAATTAATAGAACATTATCGGAGACGAGACATTTTTATGTAGTGACGTCACAAGCCCAAATAATGGATTTATTTATTTAAAAAACCAAAAAAAAACTGTACATTTCTATAAAAATTTACTAACATTTTCATAATCTTAGTAAAAAAATCTATCCACACGATTTTTTCCAAGTCGTTATGAAATCCATGCAAGTGGCCTATTGGAGATGCCATAGTCTCACTGGCTACAGATATTTGGGAATTAGTTGGGACTCTTGTACGGTATTTACGTAAAAAATACTCCAATTGGGGATGCCGTAATTCCGCTGACGGCTGATCGTCCAGTTGATTAGTAGACATCTACAAATACTTGAGATAATGAGGGAATCAATATTCGAACGCTCAACATAAATCTAATATTATTTACATGTGTCTGTATTTTACATGTTAAATATGCTCTCTCTCTCTGGTTTCAATCCTGGGATTGGTTTGCAGCAATTTCATCTATTCGTTTCTTCCACTCTTCCCTGTCTTGTGCGGCTCTTTTGAATTCTGCATATGATAAGCAGCGCACGTCCACCAGCAGGTCCTCCAGGTACTCTCGGCGTGGGCGTCCCCTAGCGTTTGTCCCCTCGGTCATACCCTCCATTATGGCATGCAAGAGGCCTTCTTGTCTTATTGCATGGCCGATCCATCTTGCGCGCCTTTCGGACAAGGTCCTGAGCAGGTGCCTTCCTCCTTCGATTTTTTGGAGAACCTCCGTATTTGTGATGTGGTCTCTCCAGGAAATTCCTAGTAGTCTTCTATAGGATCACATCTCAAAAGCCTCTAGTCTCCGTTTATCTCTTTCGGATAAGCTATAGATGCTATAGAAGCAAAACGGTCTGGTTCGTTTGTATGATATTTTGAAATATCCTACTAATGAAGTGACCCAGAAAGCATCAACATTTTGTTTAATTCACTACAAGTTTTTCAGCATTATAATTAATTTGGTGGTATTTATGAGTAATCTGAATATTGTACTAGATAGAGAGGGTTCACTTTTATATAATGGAACTGCATACGCTTATATACAGAGTACGATTGATGACTTGAGAGAGATAATGAGTCACAGAAAAGGTGTAAAGATACACGGGCAAAAGGTGGATATGATAAGGTTTGCTGACGATATTGCTATGGTTGCTGAAAGCGAAGAACTGCAAGAGGCCTTAACAACCATGCAAAGCATTCTTCAAAACAACTACAACATGCAAACAAACCATCAACTCGTCCAATATCATAGTGCGCCTTCTCCGGCGAAATCTCAAAGACGAATTGCTGACAGCTGCACGTCGCCACAGGACATTGACGTCGGCAGATATCGGTATTCCGGGTGAAGCAAGACGGATCTTCTTAAACGACCACCTCACTCCCTCCAACAAATTACTTTTGAAGAAAGCTAGAGATGCAAAAGTCGAGAAAAAATACTGTTACCTATGGACCAAGAATTGCAATATTTTTGTACGGAAAAATGATGGTTCCCCCGTCGTACGGATTTCTTCCGAGGAAGACCTTAAGAAAATCTCTTGACTCATATTATGTTTTTTCTACCATATCTCGTTACAATTTACCTTCCATTACTACCTTGCCTTTCATCTTTTTATATTTATTTATCAAGATTTGATATTTCTCGAGTCAGGAATGTATCATTTTTGCAACAACTTTCATTGGTTACTAGGGTTCGATCTGGCATTGTGTTTATCTCATTTTAAATATTATTATACATCTATTATACTTTCATCACACATTAATGGCGTCTATTAACATATATTATCAAAATGTACGAGGTTTGCGCACAAAAACACACGACTTCTTAAGGTCCGTTATGAACAATGATTTTGATGTTATATGTATTTCAGAGACATGGCTTCTTGACAATATCAGTAATCAAGAGATTTTTGATGATAGATATAATGTTTTTAGACGGGATAGAAACTATAGTCTTACAGGCCAAACCATGGGAGGCGGGGTTCTTATTGCCGTTCTATCTAAATATAATGTCATTCAACAGACGACTTGGTCAACACAAGAAACTGAGGATATATGGGTAAGCATCATTTCGACTGCCCCTAACAAAAGAATAAATATTTGTTGTTCTTACCACCCACACGGTACCAAACATATTAGCAGTCTTTTAAATCATTTTGAATCCGCTAGTTATCTCCGACAGAATAATCCCGACGATGATTTCTTACTTGTAGGAGACTACAATATCTCAAAACTTGTCTGGATCCCAAGTCTTAATTCAAATCAAATGATTCCACAAACAGCCACTGATGAAGCCAGTACTCACGTGATAGATTTTCTATCACTCTGTGACTTCCATCAATATAACAACATAATTAACGCAAACAAACGTGTTCTCGATCTAGTAATAAGCAATTTGAACTGTATATTATTGCCTTACTGTCCTCCCTTTCTTACCGAAGATTCACATCACAAATCTTTACATATCGAGATAACACTTCTAAGAGACCCCAGTTTAAAACAATTATCACGGCAAGTTTTGTTGTTTAACTCAGCTGACTATACTCAAATTAATAAGTTTCTAGAACAATTTAACTGGACGCATGTTTTCAATAAAATGTGCATGGAAGAAGCTACTAATAAATTCTACGAAATTATATATGAAGCTATCAACCAATACGTCCCATTACGAACCATTAAAATGTCTCCAAAATATCCCGTATGGTATACGTCTAGCTTAATAAAAATCATCAAAGAAAAACTAAAATTTCACCGTAAATTTAAAAAATATTCCCAACTTTCTGATTATCATACATTCTCGTTACTTAGAACTCGCCAAAAGACGCTTGAGAAAGAATGTTACACAAACTATATAATTAATGCTGAGTTAAACATAAAGAATGATGTGAAATTTTTTTGGACCTTCGTCAAATCAAAACAAAACTCCTCTGATATACCTCATAACATATTCCATGGAAACATTTCTTCAATTGATGGGCAACAAACTTGCAATCTTTTCAACGATTATTTTCAATCTGTGTTTGTCCCCTCTCAAACTAAAAACATTTCCACATATAGCAAAGACGTAATCAATGATAATAATATAAGTTCAATACACCTGAATTCGATTAATATCGAGAAATCTTTAGTATTAAAATACTTGAAAAATGTCAACACAAAAAAAAGTGCTGGTTGTGATAAAATACATCCAATTTTTATTTTTAATTGTGCTGAACAACTTGTCACCCCCGTGACATTACTGTTCACACTTTCTATCAAAGAAGGCGTATTTCCCACCATTTGGAAAAGAGCTCTTGTGACACCTGTTTTCAAAAAGGGGGACAAACACAATATTGAGAATTATAGGCCTATATCGAAACTATGCATTTTAAGTAAAATTATGGAAAAAATCGTTTACGACCAACTCTTTAATTTATGTAAAAACACCATTATCAATCCTCAACAGCACGGTTTCTTTCAAGGCAGATCTGTCGAGTCGAACTTGGGTCAGTTCACCGATTTTGTTCTGAATACTATGGATAAAAAGAAACAAGTTGACTCTATCTATACTGATTTTTCTAAAGCTTTCGACAAAGTGAATCATGATATACTCCTAAGCAAACTTGAAAAAATTGGTATAAGTGGAAATCTTCTCAGATGGTTCTCATCTTACATTAAAAATAGAAGTCAAGCTGTTGCACTCAAAGGTTACATGTCACAGGAAATTACCGTCCCTTCGGGTGTACCTCAAGGTTCCCATTTAGGACCCCTGCTCTTTACTTTGTACATAAATGACATCAAACATGTCATCTGTAACTCTGACTTTATTCTTTACGCTGACGATATGAAAATATACAAATGTATAAGCTCAGAAGATGATTGCAATAAATTACAAGAAGATATTAATAAAATTAATGAATATTGCATAGAAAATCAACTATTTCTCAATGTAAAGAAATGTAATGCGATAACGTTTTCACGTAAAAATCACCCAATCGTCCATATTTACCATCTGAACAACGTTCCTCTTGAAAGAGTGGATAAAATTAGAGATCTTGGAGTATTACTTGACTCCAAATTACTATTCAAAGATCACATTGAATACATCTTAGAAAAAGCCTACAAACAAATGGGTTTTATCCTACGCATCACAAAACCGTTCAACAAACCTTTTACACTTGAACTACTATATATGGCGTATGTAAGATCTCATCTTGAATTTGCATCTGTCATTTGGAATCCACAATACCAAACTTACATTAAGCGTATTGAAAATATTCAAACAAAATTTTTGAAACACCTTTCGTATCGTTTCGAAAATCACCAGTGTAAACCTATTGCTCTTTACAAACGGAGAAACATTTCTGACGTACTGTTTCTATACAAGATTGTGAACTGCCTTATTGACTCACCAGATCTATTAGAAAGGATTGCATTTCGTTGCCCTGAACGCAATACCAGGTCGAATACCCTATTTTTTATACAGCATTTCAAATCGAAATATGCACAAAATTCTTTGCTCGGGCGTATCTGCAAATCTTACAACGCCCTAAGAGATATCGATATTTTCCACTGCTCTCTTAAAACGTTTAAAACTAAATTAACCTTACAATGTACTTAAACCAAAACGATTATTTCTTTGTTATTTCTTCATTGTTTATTTTTTCTTTTGACTCACTTTTTACTAATACTATATTATAATATTATTACTATCTACTTGCTTCCTAATCAGTAACCATTTCCTTTCTTTTTTTTTAAATCATAAATGGAACTTCACTGGTTTATACTATATTCAATATAAAATGTAAAATGAATGTATTTACAACTGTATGTTTCCTAAATAAACTTAAATAAAAAAAAAAAAAAAAATGAAGATAAATAAAGACAAAACAAAGCTGCTGACTGTAGGCCGAACGCAACATCAGATGAGAGTAGAGATGTCAGGTGTTCCACTAAAGAACACCAAGGAGTTTGTATACCTCGGGAGCAAAATAACATGGACGGCCGGTCTAAGAGCGAGGTCGACAGCCGTATACAAACAGGCTAGGCTTGCATTCAATAAAAGGTTGAAAATAATAGAATCGAATAATAAAGACCTAAAACTGAGAATACTCCTCATCAAGACCTATGTATGGAGTATCTTGATGTACGGCTGCGAAATATGGTGCCTATCCGAAAGAGATAAACGGAGGCTAGAGGCTTTTGAGATGTGGTCCTATAGAAGACTATTAGGAATTTCCTGGAGAGACCACATTACAAATGAGGAGGTTCTCCAAAGAATCGGAGGAGGAAGGCACCTGCTCAGGACCTTGTCCGAAAGGCGTGCAAGATGGATCGGCCATGTAATACGACAAGAAGGCCTCTTGCATACCATAACGGAGGGTATGACCGACGGGACAAACTCTAGGGGACGCCCACGCCGAGAGTACCTGGAGGACCTGCTGGTGGACGTGCGCTGCTCATCATATGCAGACTTCAAAAGAGCCGCACAAGACAGGGAAGAGTGGAAGAGATGAACAGAGGAAATTGCTTCAAACCAATCCCAGGATTGAAACCAGAGAGAGAGAACTGCATACTCAACTCAAATTTCTCAAGTCCCGTTGGCGGCATGTATCTTTTTTCTCGGAAGATTTTTTCAATAGATGAGTGTTTCAGTTTGTTGCTTATTAATTATTGCTTATAATAATTGTTACCCTTTGTGCTATGCATAAAAATCTCGTCGTAAACGTTAGTTTATCAATTAAAAATAATAATAAATATTTGACAAGTTAAAGTATTTCACCAAAAAATGTAGACATAATTTGTCTCGACGCCACCTAGCGAGAGATTTAGCACTAACAATACCTCTCTCACAAAAATAAAGTTGGTTATTTTCAGGTGGAACAATGTAAAAAGCAGTAATTGTTGAATGAAACACTAGTATATATTGAATTATTTGGCGGGTATTAGATAAGCCGACATAGCTCAGTGGTCCGTTGGCGGCATGTAGATGAATGTTTCAGGCTGATAATTATCTATAATATAAAAATGAATCGCTGAATGTGTTGCTAATAATAATTGGATAATTTATAAAGCGCCGTTTTTGTGAAAAATCACCTCAAGGGCGCTAAGCGCATAACTTTCGAACTACTTCATCAAATTGGATAATTCTTTTTTTTGTGTGTTGGTTATTGTCAGGACAAGGTTTTTATAAAACTTTAGGTGAGCTCTGGCATTATGAAATTTGTATAAATGGTGGCACGCGAGGAAGCGGCTATTGCTATGGAAAGCGGGAGGGGGGGAGAGATGGGGGAGGGGAACCAGGGAGGGATTGTATAAATGGTGGCGCGCGAGGAAGCGGCTATTGCTATGGAAAGCGGGAGGGAGGGAGAGATGGGGGAGGGGGAACCAGAGAGGGGGGAGGGGAACCTGGGAGGGGGGAGGGGGACCTGGGAGGGGGGAGGGGAACTCTGGAGGGGGGTTCGCTGGACGGGGGAAGGGGGGGGGGGGTGGAGTGGGGAGAGGGAAGGTGGAGGTGACGGAGTGGGAACGCGAGAGGGGAAGAGGACGCAGGAGAAGAAGGGGAGGCGGAAGAGGAACGGGACGAGGACACTCAGGGAGAAACAATTTCTTAATTAAATGGCATAGTAAGGCATCTCGGGACCAGCTAGTTGCTTATAATACTCGAATTTCGATTTTTAGGAGATGTCGGACTGGACGATCGCATGTTCTTACCATTACATTTTAAAACCTCTCAAAAAATATTTTTCTAATAATGATAATAATTGAATCTCTAAAAATTATGTTGTCATAGTAGGTATCCAATATTACTTGGCTGTGTTAAATTCGTCACGCTGAAAAATACATTAATTATTTCTTTCAAATGATTAGTTATCCTTCTAGTCATGATTCGGGTTTCGTAACTCGCCGCGCGTTGATGTCTTTTTTATGCAAGTTCGTTGATCTCTCAATTCGATACGTCTGCACTTTTGCAGTCTGTTTGCTGACGGCTTATCACAACGAAGCTACTGACAAAGTTGAAAAATAATGTAAACAGAACATTTTCATTATTAGATATTTAAGGACCGGTGGTAAGCGTTCAAAAAGAAGAAGAACAAGTAATAAACATACATACATCCATACAAACTTTCGCATTTATAATATTAATAGGATAGGATAATGGGATTTGCTTAATACAATATGTGTATATATTTTTACTGTTATCAGTAATTTTTATTTCGAATTATAAAATTTGAATGCTTATTTCATTACCTTTTAAAAACAGTTTTTAGTTTTCGGATGCGTTCTGTAATATTCCATTAATTTGGATTTTATTGCAAAGCCAAAATATTTTGGCCAAAATAGGCCTGAGGCTTGAGTGGTTAAGGAACTCGTTTCAAATCCTATTTCCGAATCGGCTTACAGTATGAACATCAAAAAATATGCTACGGATAAATTGAAGCTTTTACAAGCTTTTCTATGTATTGGAATTACAATAAAATTATTATTTACATAACAAAAAATATAAGGGTAAACCACTAAAAAAAATTTTTTTTTCGTGACTTAACTATGAAGTCATACAAAAAACTTTTTTTTTTAAATACCCCTTTATGGCTAAGACTATTTTTAAGGTTTTCTACGTTCTAACTTTTTTTCGTTCTTATAAAATTATGCACAAAATAAATAAAAACCACCTTTTCGCTTACTTGCCTCGTGCAAATAAGACGCTCGATTTTAAATTTTGCAGGCATGAAAATATTTCTAGCGTTTATATTCCTCTTACAGTCTATCGATTAAATACGTAATCCCAATACTCGGTATAATTCTAATAATTGTTTAGTTTTCTTTTTTGGTCGCCAGCGCAGATGATCTGTAAATCTGTAACTCTGGTGTTGCCATGCAGAAAACAATGCAGAACATTGCGCTTTTTGGTAGTCGCGTACCGCGTCCAAAAACATGGTAATGATACTCCGATTGGTCCGTTTAAACGTGGAACGTGCCCGGAATGGTGCATTCTCTCACGTGCTGATCGACGGACCAATAGGAGGCTCGCAATTGCTACATTTGCCGGTGAAAGTGGTCGGTTTGAAAAGGATTTGTATTAGATAACGCAGCTATAAAGGATGAAGCGTTGAAATGAAGTGGTCTAGTAGGGAATCAGGATTATGATGTTCATTGCGTCATCAGATTTTAAAAAAAGTGCTGAAGTAGCTCTATTGATGCATAGAACAGCTTCAACTTTGGCCCCTTTCGAAAAACGAAATAAAAAGTGTTATTTTAATTTTAATTTCTTTTATATATTTAATAATATTATTATTCAATCTATAAAAACAGGATATTATAAACAAGTAAGAAAAGAATCATCATGGGTATATTTTATGGCAGAATTATCGACCAGATAATGACCTTCAGTCAAATTTAAACAATGCAGTAATTGGGAAACTTGACCATTAATATTTTCATTCATTTTACTTGGAAGTTAATAGGGGCGCAGGTAATAAAAATAAAAGCAATTAATTTTTTTCTTCATTCTGTCTTAAATGATATAAATAATTCGTCTATAGGTGATACAACCACAGTTTGATAATGCCTTCAGAGGGCGAAACAGCTGTCACGCGTAACAATAATTACACAGCAGAACTTGTTTACAATAAACTGTTTTTATTTTTAGTAATTATATAAAAATTAAAGTGGAGTACTACCAAATAAATTTGATAACAATAAATGAATAAAAATAAAAATGTGATAGTGTCTTTTTTGATAATTTCTACTCTTTGTAAGAACGTTGCATACATTTATTATTATTGTGTTTTGAAAATACAATATGATGACAAACAACCGAAATTATATCTATATAACAAAAAAAGATATGTAATATTCACCCTAATTTTTGCAAGGTCTTGACGTGACTTGACACTTATTTTTCTTCTATTTTCACTGTTTGTCTTTGCTTTCATGTACCATCCGAATCCTTACATTGTTCATTTCTATACTTCGTGATACTTTGTTTTAAATTGGACGTAAGTCCGTAAATAAATAAATAAATAAATAAATAAAGAAAAGTATAATTGGCGGTCGACCAGACAATGGGCAGGCGCTTTGGATTTGACTTTTTTACAAATCTACAGTTTTATTCCGATAATGATGAAATTTTCACGTTTGATCTTCAAAACAATAGGAAGGTTCCGGTCTATTAGAGATTCGCGGGCATTGCCGGGGACTTCAGCTGTTTTTTTTTTAATATCAATAATAATAAAACTAAGAGATTAAAACCCTACCAAAAAATAACCTTAACAAAAAATATGTTATAATAATAATAAAAATGCAAAAATCAGTCATTTTAAATACATGTAGGATAACAAAAGATTTTTTTAAATATTTATATTGTGGGATCAGTAGGATTTATAGGTCCAATTAGGAATTCCACATAGCCGAACCCTCTGATATGAAAATATCTGGAGTCGGTGAATTATTTTCCCATTTGGTCTCTGGTAGGTTGACATGTTGTTCTTGTATTGTTTTGTATTTATAATACTTATATAGTGCAATTGCATAGCGTGGATTGACTAGATGATCATTTGGGGAAGTGTGTGAAAGGGTTTAGTTTTTCTTGTGGGGAAAATTTAACCCGGTCATTTAAATCTGGTGCGTAAAATAATTGGCTAATTTATATAGCGCCGTTTTTGTGGAAAATCGCCTCAAGGGCGCTGTACAAATAAATATATAAAATAATTAATATTATTGGCTTATCACTAAGATTTACAATTACAACTAGTTATACTTGCAGTATTGTATTATATATAATAAAAGCCCAGAAAAAATAAAGTATCAGGATGAAAACTGCTTTATAGTTCAAAATCTCCTATTTACGAACCTCTTTTCGATTATGATTGTATTGTATAATGTGGATAATTAAATTCTTTATAAAACGATCGCACAACATTTAAATATTTGTGCCTCCTGAACTTCTCAAAATAAAATAAAAAACGCTTTTTGGCAATGTTTTTTTCTTGAATAAATCAAAAGAGGTGGCTAGTGTTACACGGGAATTTAATCCTCATTGCCGTCTACATTATGAGTGTTATTGTTAGCGACCAGATTCCGAATTTTATCGCTAATATCGTATCCAACTCGTCAGATTTCAAATCAGCTCCATTTTCACCAGGGAAAGCAATAATCTAACAGTTACTCTAGAAAACGTGCTTTTAAAACAAACAAAAAATGCTTGTAATAGCAGAAATTAGAACAGATTCCGTAGTTACTTTGTCTTTGAGTACTAGACGGATCGTGCTCTATTGTTCATTTTCAATGAGACTTTTTCCACGACGTTATCTAAATCTACACGTCTATCTGCTCTATAATATACTTCCATTTATTCCACACTTTTGTTCTCTAAATAGCAAGGTTACGTGTGCATGTTAGAGATCGGGTAGGACCGTACAGTCTATGCAGCTCTCGTTCTGTGCCATTTCTTATCTGCGATGTTATCGTTAAGAATATATAATACAACACCCACCGTCTCTTTAGGACAGTGATGCGTAACCTTCAAGAATTATTTAATAAATATTTATAAGTCAGGGTTTTTATTTATTTATTGACGCCCTATTGGGCTTTTACATAACAAATACAAATTTCATTTATGACAACAGTATAACATAAATAAAAAAGATTACAAAATATACAAATAAAGCATAAACTCAATGTAAAAAAATAGGAATACATCTAATGCTAATTCCACATGGATGACTTTAGGGAACTCGTAGGTATAACAATTCATATACCCACGAGCAACAAAAACATTAAAAATAATCAAAACACATTAATTTTGTATTATAGGTTATCCATTATAGAAAAATGAAACAATACAACTTTGTATAAACCACTTATATAATGCGCAAATCCTACCGGTTTCGGAACAAACGTTCCTTCTTCAGGGAAAGCTTATACTAATTTGACAGTTTCGAACAATGTTTTATTATGGATGGGGTGGAGCCGTTGCTAGTTATTAATGTAGATTGGGTGGGTAGGTATTAATGTAGAGTGGGTGGGTAGGGGAACAAATCCATGATTGGGCTATCGGATAATATTTTTTGTTTATTGATAATAGATTCATTATTTTAAAGGGATTTTTTTTAATTTCCAAGGCTTTTAAGTTATCCAAATGTTTTCCTTTGTGATTAGTATGAAGAATATTTATCCCAGAATTTTTATTTTATACAAAGTTGTATTGTTTCATTTTTCTACATTAATTTTGACTTAATTGCTCGTTGTATGCTTTTGGAATAAGAACAATAAAAAAAAATAAACAAAACAAAATCGAAATAAAATAAAATGATTTCTCATTCATTATTTACATCTAAAAAGTGGTGGACTAATTTGGCTTTAAATGAATCGAAATTTAAATTAAAAATGTCAGCGACATCAGTTAGTTCATTGCCCAACCTGTGTATTATTTCCATCACAGAATTCGTAGCGAAGTTATTGTTATAAAATAAAATATTTCATCTAGTATATTTTGGAGGTAGGTGTAAGGATAACAAGTTTATAGCGGCAGGGCAGTCCAACCTTGAATGAATAATTTTATACAATAAAAGCGTAAGCGCATTTATGCGTAAATTGACAATTGATTTCAATAATAGGAAAACCAATTTTGAAATTAATAAAACGTCAAAATTTATTTTGAATTTTTCAATTTGTAAACAATGAGAGTTGAAATGAGGACACCAAATGCTTGAATTGTATTCAACCTGACTTCTAACCAAAGACGTGTATAGTAATTTTATGGTTTTTATGTTATTAGAGTCTTTAGCGATTCTGAGGATAAATCCAAACATCTGTAATCCCTTACTGGTAATGCTAATAATGTGAATTAATATCAAGAAGCGTAATTTGGAGTCAAAGATGACGCCAAGGTCGTTGAATTCAAAGTCTCTTTTTAGAGTGGCATTGTTAATTGTATAGTCGAATAGTAAAAGGGTTTTAGATTTATGAAAACTGATCGTTTGGCATTTGTTGATATTAAGTTATAATCTTTTGCGATGCACCATTCATAAAGTTTATTTAAGTTCATTTGTAGAGTTAAACAATCAGAAGAATTTTCAATCGATTTAAACATCTTTAGATCGTCGACAAATAGAAGAAAGTGAATATTGTCGAAAATTAATGAAATGTCGTTAATAAATAGTAGGAAAAGAATTGGTCCTAGGTGGGAACCTTGGGGGACCCCACTAAGGCAAAAAAGTGTATGAGGTTGTGAAGTTAATTTTTACAGATAATTTTCCATATGATAAGTAGCTTCTAAACAATTCGAGCAAGTTGCCGCTTATTCACAAGTTTTTTTTAATTATTTTTTTTTATTGAAAATTTTTGATACAATACATATAATAGATACATGAAATAATGAAAACTATATAAAAAAGCTTAATATAATAAATGTATGAACAAAAAAATCCCACAAAGGCAATGCCTGTGCATGGGTATAATATTGATTTTTTACTTTTATTTTTATTTCTATGGTTATAGTGAATATTTTAAGTATACATAAATTAGGGATTTAAAAAAAAAGTAACTGAATAAATGCATTTAAAAACTACAGCATAATAACAGTCTGCACTGTTATTATTGTATTTGTAAGTTTTGTAAGAATAGATGTTACAAGTGCAATTTAAAAACATAAAAAACAAACAAAATAAAATAGCAAACAATATTATAAATCTTCTCTAAAAACTGTGTTTTAATTTTTCCATTAAAATGAGAAACAGTATCAAAGGCTTTGCTAAAATCAGTATAAATAGTGTCAACTTGATGACCCTTGGAAAGTGCATTAGAAATAAAATTTTCGTAAAGCAATAAGTTAGTTTTAAATAGACTTTGGTGATATAATCAATATATATTATAAAAGAAAGTGTGCAATAATATTTTGCAACCCGTTGTCTATTACTAACCCGCGTGTAAAAAAATTGCAACAATTATGTACCCAATGTGAATGCTTTTATTATTACCACGACGTTCCACGATTACGGTACCATGACGGCACAAAAAAGGTATAAAACGTTCGTTCTTTATCCTAATAATTCTGCGGCTCTTTCTTACACATTAAACAATGGTGACACAAAAGATGAGACACAAAATATACGGGTGTCCGTTTCCTCCAAAGTACTACTTTTTTCCTTTGGAGGAAACAGATATATCTTATTACGACTCAGCTATGGCGACGGGAATTGCGTTCATTTTCTTTATATGTGTGAGGGAGATGTACGATAATGATTGTATGATTCCTGGAGGATGGGGATGCAGACATTCGTTCACCATTTGTCTCATTTTCGACTGTTGTTATTCAACTAAGAAAGAGTTGCACCATTATATGCTTAAGAACAAAAGCTCACTATCAGCGCATTGACATTTTTTAATTTTTGGATTTCAATCACACTTCAATCATCCTTGTAACTACATTCCATTTTTTAAATCAAAATTATCGTCACGGCTAGTAGTATTGTAGGGTCTACAGAGACGTCGCGGTGCGGTGATTGAGAGAGATGCAAGAAAATGATTACTTTTTTCCTTTGGAGGAGACAGATCTACGTACTTTGTGTATCTCATCTTTTGAAAAAGGTACAGCATTATTGTGATAAGGAACTTGTGTTCATTGCCTTTTTGTGTCTTCCCGGTGCCAATAAAAGCGCCCAATGAATACGAATAACGATATTTTTCTGCGCCCAAAGCCAAACCAGTAAACGCTGTTAATTTTTATTTTTTTTATTTCGGCTCGCGGGCCACGGGTTCTGCATCTCTACTTTAGAATGAGAATTTCGCCTTGTATGAATGTTAAAACGCAGTCAAAGCACGCCTTTATAAGGTTATATTTGAGATTTCCTTTTTTATCTTTTTAATGTTGTTGTTTTATTTATTTTGCTTTTTACCTTGGTAAGTAAATCTTATATATAAAAATGAATCGCTAAATGTGTTGCTAAGCGCAAATCTCGAGAGCAGCTGAACCGATTTCGCTAATTCTTTTTTTAGAATATTCCTTGAAGTAGGAGGATGGTTCTTACGGTGAGAAAAATTAAGAAAATTGCGCAGAAAATTGGATAATTTCAGAAAACCTAACGACTATCGCACGTTTGACAGTTCGCGTATTTGAGAATGACATTTTGCAAACTAATGATGGTTAAATCAGGATTCTATTTTTGAAAATCTTTAAGTTGATCAATTTATTTAAAGTAGGTACTTCCTTAATAGTTCGAATCGAATCGAGAATTTTAGATATTTTAAATAGGTACCATGTTAGGTACCAAATTTAATATACATGAAAATTTAAAATTTGAATAAAAATTGTAAAAGGCATGCGGGCTGTTTAAAAACTGAATGTACTGGGATAGAATATATGGAACGCGGGAGGAGGGTTGGCGGGACGAAGAAGCGGGAAAGGGAAGAGGGAAGGCGGGGAAGGTGGAAGGGGAACGCGAGAGGGGAAGGGGACGTGTGAGGGGGGAGGGGAACTCGGGAGGGGGGGTTCGCGGGACGGGGGAAGGGGGGGGAGTGGAGTGGGGAGAGGGAAGGTGGAGGTGACGGAGTGGGAACGCGAGAGGGGAAGAGGATGCAGGAGAATAAGGGGAGGCGGAAGTGGAACGGGACGAATGGGAAAGGACACTCAGGGAGAAACAGTTTCTTTATTAAATGGCGTAGAAACGCATGCCGGGACCAGCTAGTAGTATATAAAAATAAAAATATATTTATCTGATGTTATGTACACATAAAAAAATCGAAGAACAGCAACATTTGTAGATAGTTTTCGATGTTTTCTTTATATCTGAGTAATACATACTCTTAGTATCGCCCCGGTGAAAGGCCATTCATAATAGAAACGTAGCTACGTAGCTACTGAATTAAAATTACTCGATTCCTTACACATCAATCTGTCTCTTGACGAAGCACATTTAGAAAGATCAAATCCTTATTGGTACTACTGCACCTCCCACCTTTATATGTTGCTTTTACTTTCCAAAATACACTCGTCAAAGAATACATTACATATCAATATTAAAATATTTTTCAGGATTAAATAACATGTGTTCACAATAATGTCCTCTGCGTGCGAACTAAATTTAAAAAATTAAATTTTTTTTATTTAATTTTTTTCTAAATTTCTTTAAATGTACAATATACAGTGTTAATTTCAAGCGACCTCCCAGGTAAGTATGGTCCTGTTTTCATTAAATTTTAGGAAGCATCGCATTCATTGGTCAAAATATTGTACACATATTTTCGTATCGGTGATCAATGAACCGATGTGTGCAATTTTTAGCCATAAGTTGTTTATAATTGTTTGCCTAGCTTGTAGTTTTTTAGATTTTAGAAATGTATTATAAGTTTGTACAGCGCCCTTGAGGTGATTTTTCACAAAAACGGCGCTATATAAATCATCCAAATATTACTATTATTATTACGCGTAGCTTGAAATGGTTTTAAAGGCTCCGTGGTCGATGGGTAAGGCTATCGACTAGCAATCAGAAAGACTGGTTCGAATCCCGGCTTGAGCAAGTAAATTTCATTTTAATGATTTGTGTTGTTTCTCATTTTATTAATTTAAAAATAATATATTTAGTATATTTGCGGCTCATGAAAATACTATCAGCCCATGTAAGACCATGCATTCAGAATTAAAACGTTGCTTTAAATGGCTGTAGTCATGTATGGTGACCAGATCTGAAACTTCATCCCCAACTCATTCCCCTCCTCACTACCTTTAGCTTCGCAAAATACGTCAATTGGGGATGCTAAAGTCTTACTAGCTCCAGACGAGAGTAGTTAGGACTCTAATACGGTATTCACTTTAAAATAAGGTTCTTGAAAACTTTCCTTTTTTTACATGAGCTCCACACAGAAGGCCCCGAGGAAAATAATTTCCTTCAGGGCCTATGTCGTCTTTGGGGATGCTGTGTGAAGTTTTTTTAAGGAAAGGAAGAAGAGGATAGTTCTGGTAAGGAAAAAGGTTTAAGGGGTGGGTAAAAATCCGGGGTTCTGTGTGTCCTGGTCATACGCCTCCAAGACCTAGACAAACCTCACCCCATGAACCCGGGCACCCCTGCTAAATCACCAAACGTAGCGAAACATTTGGGGTGACCTATGGCAGAGGTTTTGGTTATCCAATAAAGGTTTCTTATTTCTATTTCAAAATTCGTTCTTGAAGAGACGATCTATTTCATTGGTCTGTGAGATTTGGGATTCGAAAGGTCTTGTTAAAGTGAAATTTCTTTAGGACTATTGTGATTATTTGAAACTCGATGAAACGAAAAAAAACGATACCAAAAATAGACAAACACATATATCTATAGGATTTAGCCTGCGAGAAATGAAATAGTACAATCGGTCTAATTCGTAGCCTCCCCACTCTTTTGACTGCTTTAATTTCTGAATGTTTCACTTCTACCGCGTGTGAATTGCACACTCTAATTTTTTTAAATTTGGCGACATCAGTTTGCATAACAAACGTATAAATCACACTTCACATGTGAAAAACGATAATCAATTCGGAGCGCTTGATTTGTAAATGCCTTTTTGTTCATTATTCCGTCTGTGCATTGTTTAATGTTTATCTTTTGTTGACTAATTATGAGAACCTTGCCAACTGGTTTTGCGTCGATTTTCCAACCGCAGGTGATTTCGAGATTCGAGCCATAAACATTTTACAATGGGTAGACCTACCACGATGCATCGTAAAAAAGGTCCGTTTTGAAGATATTTTCCAACTTAAAGTAAACAATATTATTAATTCCAGAAACTCTACTCGTACATTGGTGGTCTTTGGTGAATATTGGGTATTATCTGTTTATATAAAAATGAATCCCTATTTCCCTCGGTCATGCCATAACTTCAGAACGACTTTACCTATTTCATTTACCATTCAAACTTCCTAATACTTTGTAGAAGTTTCATACGGAGAGAAAATTTAAAAATTTTCGCGGGAAATTGAATAATTTCAGAAAACTTAACGACTATTTTAACTTCGCACGTTTGACAGTTCGCGCGTTTGATGAATAGAATTTAGCAGGCAGCTGTTTTTTTTGTAACAAAATAATTTTCTATTGATTTTTAAATTATAGATATTTAAAATAGGTACCTATGTTATGTACCAAATTTGATTGATTGCTCTTCTCTCATTCTTCGATTGATTGATATACAAAAATGAATCTTTGTAATATATGAAAAATGGGAATTTTAATATAAAAATATTACACGTGAGCTGATTGGAAACTGAATGTACTGGGACTGAATATATATGGAACGCGGGAGGGGGATTGGTGGAACGGTGGAGCGGGAGAGGGGAGAAGATAGGCCGGGAAGGTGGAAGGGGAACGCGGGAGGGGAAAGGGGTGCGGGAGGGGTGGACATGCAGGGACAAACAATTTATTTGTATAAATATGACATTGCAACGCATGCCGGGAACCAGCTAGTTTTAAATAAAACAATAACTTTGTAAACACCACTTTTATTTTCTATAGTTTATGTGGACCGGGTTTCGCTACCACCGTAGCCTTCTACAAAGCAGTATAATAGGCCACTTGCATGGATTTCATAACGACTTGGAAAAAATCGTCTGGATAGATCTTTTTACTAAGATTACGAAAATGTTAGTAACATTTTTTGGAAATGTACAGTTTTTTATTATTTTTAAATAAATAAATCCATTATTTGGGCTCGTGACGTCACTACATGAAAATGTCCCATCTCCGAAAATGTTCCTATTAATTTTGTAAAATTCCACACTGATTTATTCCACACTGATTTTTTTTTATATGGCATCACTTTGATTTCAGGCGAATTTTTAAATTTGACTTATCATTTGGTTTGACTTTTTGACAGATGTTATGAAGAGAACCCTGTGCATTTTAGATGTCGGTACGTGTTTTAGAGGTATAATAGTTATGGTGCTAAAATCAAATTTTGTAATATTCTTATTATTCTTATAATTTACAAGCACAAGTACATTGGATTTAGTAATATAGACGTAGTACATTAGATTTATGATCAATAATATGGATCAAGGAAAAAAATACTTATGAGATGTATCTAATACTTTTGGTATGCCTCGTTATTCTCCTGTGCCATTCGTGTGGAAAACGTTTTTTTTTTTTTTTAAATTATTTTCGGCTATGTAATTATCGTTTTTTTCGCACCTATAAAATTATGTCCCGTCTTTCCGGTTTATAAAAAATGGTCGGATTTTTCGGAAATTGAAATTTTCAAAAAATCCCCAGGGTTTCAAAAATACGATAAAAAAATACAGAATGTCTTAGAATATTTGCCTAAACCGGATTTTTTTTTAAATGTGATGCAAGTGGCCTATTCTCTACCTCTGTAGAGTCTACAGAGTAGAGAATTATACTGCCCTGAAGAAACTCTATTTAGTAGAGAATTATACTGCCCTGAAGAAACTCTATTTAGTAGAGTATTATACTGCCCTGAAGAAACTCTATTTAGTAGAGAATTATACTGCCCTGAAGAAACTCTATTTAGTAGAGTATTGTACTGCCCTGAAGAAACTCTATTTAGTAGAGAATTATACTGCCCTGAAGAAACTCTATTTAGTAGAGAATTATACTGCCCTGAAAAAACTCTATTTAGTAGAGAATTATACTGCCCTGAAGAAACTCTATTTAGTAGAGAATTATACTGCCCTGAAGATACTCTATTTAGTAGAGAATTATACTGCCCTGAAGAAACTCTATTTAGTAGAGAATTATACTGCCCTGAAGAAACTCTATTTAGTAGAGAATTATACTGCCCTGAAGAAACTCTATTTAGTAGAGAATTATACTGCCCTGAAGAAACTCTATTTAGTAGAGAATTATACTGCCCTGAAGAAACTCTATTTAGTAGAGAATTATACTGCCCTGAAGAAACTCTACTTAGTAGAGAATTATACTGCCCTGAAGAAACTCTATTTAGTAGAGAATTATACTGCCCTGAAGAAGCTCTACTTAGTAGAGAATTATACTGCCCTGAAGAAGCTCTACTTAGTAGAGTATCATACTGCCCTGAAGAGGTTCTAAGTATTATACTGCCCCGAAGTAGCTACGGTGGTAGCGAAACCCGGTCGGCATAAAGTATAAAAAATAAAAGTGGTGTTTACAAAATTATTGCTTTATTTAAAATTATAATATCACATCACAAAGTGTCATATGAACAAAAATTATATATTATATTTAATAACTCAAAATCAAATACTTGAGTCGGGCCATGTCGACAGTCGCAATGACAGAACGGTATGCATGAGACAATTTATGAATGTGAGTGAAGCAAGTAAAGTATGCCAAGACCGAGGTGTTTCTTCTTGTGTATTCTTTATTATAATTTAGTTTTAAGAATTCTTGTTGTTAATATTGTTCTTTAGGAATTGCTTTGTATATACTGTATATTCTTTGTTTCACATTATTTAATCAATTTTGTATTTTGTGAGGACTCGTGAGGAACACTATAGGATTAATTTTAAGTTTATTATAATTAAGCGCACTTGAAGTGAAACATCACAAAACTGCGCTAAATACTACGTTATTATTATTATTATTGGCATGGATGATGGAAATGGTGTGATGGTTAGTTAGTTATCTATATATTTAAAAATCAAAATATGCTTGCTTGTGTGAATATATATATATATGAGTACATGAGATGTCTAGGTATATATTGCTATATTAAGCATAGGAAATGTTTGAAACTTTCAAAATACCCTATTTCCTTCCTCGTGAAGGTTTCTGGATTATTACAACCACAACATGACAATACATCTGAAAAGTTTTTTTTAATCATTAGAAAAACTGTCAAAAATGTTACAATTTGAGACTGACATTTTGCAAAACAATGATTGTCAATAAAATTCTATTTTCGAAACTCTTTAAATTAATGAATTTATTTGAAGTACTCAATCATGGTATTAACCAAAATCAAATATTTTGAATCTAATCAAAAATTATATTTCTTTTTAATTGATACCTATGTTAGGTACCAAATTTATAATAATATTATGCAAAAATGAATGTTTGTCATAGAAAAATTGTAAAAAAAATTGCAATAGGTGGCACGCGAGCTGTTTGAAAATCTGAATATACCTGGATTGAATATATTGAACGCGGGAGGAGGGGAGGGGAACGCGGGAGGGGAGTTCGCGGGAGAGAGTTCGCGGGAGAAGGGAGAGGGAAGGCGGGGAAGGTGGAGGGGGAACGCGTGAGGGGAAGGGAACATGGAATGGGAAGAAGAGGTGGAAGGGAACGGGACGAATGGGAAAAGACACGCAGGGAGAAACAATTTCTTTACATACCGGGAACTCGCAAGTAATAAATATAAAATTCGCTTTCTTTCTTCGAAATACAGTGTCTAAAATCGATTTATGTGGATCGCAAAATCTTCATGAAGGAAAAGAAAATCTAAAATTCTTCATCATGATCGTAGGTAACAATTTTTATTTGTTCAACCTTGGAACCTTACAAGGGCTACAACACTGCCACCAGGGCCGTATTGGGTAGCGAGCCGCCCGGGTTTAGGTAAATTGACCGAATTGCCATCTTTCGAAATCAATTTGTCGAATTCAATTGTTCGAAATGCAATTTTTCGAACTTTAATTTTTCGAAAACATATTTTTCGAATATCAATTGACCGAAACACTAGTTTTTCGAATTGATATAAGTAGGTATACAGTACGTAAAAGAGTATTTTATTATAGGATGGACAATATCAACTAACCTAACCTAACCGTATCTCGTTAGTCATAAGCAAGTGAAATATATATTTTAAAAGTTGATTAACAAATTCGAAAAATATGTCTTTCGGCCAATTGCTGTTCGAAAAATTAGTCTTTCGAAAAACTGAAATTGATTTCGAAAAATTGAATTCCCGAGCCGCCTTAATGGGGATATTATACACTTCAACCACATTGATGCGATTTGGTTGAACGGCGTATAATTGAAAGGGTGTGCTGTTTACATGTACTTTTTAGAAGTGGACCATCGAATCACTTTGCTGTCATAAAGTTTAGAATGTCTTCGAAACAGGTCGTGCGCGCGGGAATTATATCCCTCTGATTTAAGGTTCCACAGGCTTGGATAGTTCTTAAAGTGCTCTAAGAACAGAGGCGTATGCTCTTCCCTCCATTTAAAAACCATTTTCTATGTTGACAACTCACTGCAAAATAAACAGTCTCAGTTTGAAAATATTGAACAAGCTCAATATTTTCAATACGGTTGAAAGATGACGCGCAATGTCATCGAAACATTCAATTTCTTGTTTACGCGGTGCAATTTGGTTGCTTCAACCAAATTGCGAGGCAGAATTGAAGTGTATAATATGCCCATAAGCAAAAAAATCACCCTCCCCATTTATTTTTAACAATTATTTTTAAGCACAAAATGGCAAGTAAATTTGACGATAGCCTCGAACGCAGAAATAGAATTAAACGAATTTTAATTTTACGAATTAAACAAAATAACAATAAATAAGATCGCATGACTTAAAATAAGAAATCATTATTTATTTATTTATTGATTAACGCCCTTTTTCGGGACTTTTACATATGAATGGTAATAAATATACAATATTTATTGTACATAACTGAACTGCCTCAGTAACAATATTTTATATTTGTTTAAATAAAAATTAAAGATTGGCTGATGACTTGGTATGATGACTGTGACATGTACATTGTACAAACACCATTGATAACAAATCTATCGTGTGCTAGTTGACGCCATCTCTATTTGAAACACTGCCAACAAATTATATTTTTTTAATTTAATAAAAAAAATTATTTAGTAACTATATATTTATTATTTTTAACATTTTTATATGAAACATGTTAGGTATGTATATAAAATATAAATTATATTCGTAGTCCTCCTCACAAGGAGATCCTGTGCCCAGGGGGACTACGCTTTGAATCAGCGACATCTATGGTTTAACTTCATGGTTTGCATAAGGTTTTCCAGAAACTTCTACGAAGATATTTTAAATATACTAGTAAGTTGATTTTCTGATAGTTCCTTCAGCCAACATTTAATGTCCTTAATGTAGCTATTTTTTGTTTTAATTTGTTTGATACTAAGTGGGAGTTTGTTATATAACTTTACTGCTAAAAATTCAGAACTTCTTTGTCCAAACGAAGAGTTACACTTCGGTAAATTAAGTATGTCCATTTGTTTGGCTCTGGTTTTATGAGCATGTGAGGTGTCTGCCTCTGAATCATTTTTGACGTGATGTACTAGAATGTTTTTGGCACAGATTTTCTGTATGCTTGAAACATCAAACTGTTTAAATTAATTTGTTGTTGACGTCCTTATGAGGAGCTTTAGTATGGTCTTTATGATATATAAGTATTATGTTGCAATATTTTTTAATTAAAGAGTGTGCAAAATATGGAAACACAACTTAGAGTTTCGGTGAAATATCGCCTCCATGAAAATTGCCGTCCTAGGCAGATGCCTAGATTGCCTAGTCCTTAATACGGCATTGGCTACCAGGATCAGAATGGTATTCAAATAGGCTTGTATGTAGGTGTGTATTATCGTCTTAGTTCAAGACACAGAGTAGAATATAGAATATAGGCTAATGCCTTCACTCCCGTATGAATGGTAAAGCCTCAATTGGTCCAGGCAATTGGATAATCATCTCCTGACTCTCTCAATGCTGTGATCATCTCCCGACAGAGATCTGTTCCTATTTTCATCTTGGAAGCATAAGACGCTGTAGTAATTTTATCTGCTGGGAGGAAGTTTATCAAAACTATTTTATAAAAATATTAAAAACACAAATATTGTTCTCCCGATTCAAAGTGTGAAATTCACACGCGGTAGTGAAACCTTCAGAAAACTAAGGTAGACAAGAGTGGGGAGACTACAAAGCACCGCGCAAAGAGAAGACCGATAGGTTACGGCACACCGCACAAAGACGAGACCGATTATACTATCTCATTCTCTCGCAGGCTGAATCTTTTAGATGTATGTGTTTGTCTCTTTTTAGTTTCATTATTTTTCGTTTCATCGAGTTTAAAATCACAACGGTGCTAAAGAAATTTTCATTAAATGTTTATTTACTCCCCTATGATGTAATTATAAAGTAACACCGTAGCAACAATTAAACTATCCCCTTCAGAACACTCAATCCTCCAACACCAAACGTGTTTCAAACACGTGATTTGATCTTGATGAATTTTCCATCAAATCTAGCGGATTCCTTCGAAATGGACTAGGACCTCCCCCTTTTAGGGAACTCGGAAAATTATTGTATTTATTGGGGGTATGTGTTATGCCTCTATACCTTCGTTATTCTTTGTTTATCAAAGTGCGCGTCGGTCGAGTTACAGTTTACGTAGCATTTTTTTGTGTGCCGCAGTAGAATATTCAACTGATTTTCAATAGACTATTTTTGTATTATGAATAATACACAGGAGACATTCCGTCTGTAGCTCCGTTGTCACCTGTTAAAAGGCCCAGTTCTTGCCGATTCTCAGTTCGTCAGCGGTTTTTCGAGTTTTAAGTTCGGTTGTTTGATCTACCGATAAATTGGAATAAAAGGTATTTCACGAAACTGTTGCTGTCACTGTCGCTGTTTCTAACGGAATACTTAGTGAAAGGGACAACTGCACCCTACGCCGAGTATACCTAAATAAAATTATCAAAATCAAGGTTTTGTAATCTCCTGTTTTCTACTCCAAAACTCGACCAATTTTTATGATTTTTTTCAACAACAGAATTGAATCCGTACTAGAAGGAAATATTCCATGTCTGTGTACGTTTTGCTTTTTTAAAAATACATTATCAGATTTGTATACTGAACGTCTGCTGATGATATTTAAACTAGACAATTTATAAGAATTTTTGGAGGGAGAATCATGCCAGTGGTCTATATTATATTAAAAAAAATTGCATTAGGACTAGTGTCAAAATTTTTATGGACGAAACGCCTCCCGCATTTCATCTTAATTATATGGCTTATTTATACTATATTTTTGGATTATTTTCCGAATTCTAAAAGAACCTTTCGATTTCGAGAAACAATTTCCCGAAATTCGGGTGGCAAATTTTACAATAGGAAATCAAGGTGTTTTTAGTAGCTGGAATACAAGCATTTTCAATCCGTTTGTTAAGATATAGGGGATCTATCAAAAAGAGAAACTTTTACATATTACAGACCTCGTAAAAATCGTAAAAAACTGATATTCACCCGTTTAAAAGCAGTTATCGAGAATAAAGTTCATGAGAACGTGTCGTTTTTACTCAACAGCTCGGTTATAGAATGAATTACAGGCCTTTCTGTTTTCTCTATCCAGCAATCCGGCTATGACGGCCGGCGTAGTCCAGCGGTAAGGCTCTTGAACTCTTGACTCGCATTCCGAAGGTCGCGGGATCGAATCCCGGCGTGGAAAATAAATTTTATTTCATTAATTTGTGTTATTTCACAATTTATTCATTCAAAATAATATATACTATATTTGCGGCACGTTCCGGAGTGGAAGATATCTACTCTCCGTATCACCCTGGTATAAGACCTCCATTCAGAATTGAAACGTTGCTTGAAATGGCTTTAGCCCTGTTTAGTGACCAGATATGAATAGTCAGGTACTTCCCACTATCCTCTTCCCCACCTCCTTCCCCTCCCCACTACCTTCAGTCTCACAACATACCCCAATTGGGGATGCCATAGTCTCACTGGCTGAAGACGGGAGCAGTTGGGACTCTTGTGCAGTAATATAAAAAATAATAAAAAAATACGGGTTCCTTAAGGTACGGATTATTTCCTTTCCTAAATAAGACTTTCCCCACAAGTCCAGGTCCTCTTGGGTGAAGTTATCCTAAAATATACTAATCACATAAGCAGATATAAACACAAATCTCTACATATTATAAATTAAAGTCCTCCGCGTCGTCTGTCTGTCTGTCTGTTCGCGATAAACTCGAAAACTACTGAACGCATTTTCATGCAGTTTCGTGAGGAAGGTTTAAGTATGTAATTTGTCAAGGATTTGTGTAAATTGGTTGAAACATAACGATAATTGTTAGAAGTGTCGGAAAAAGTCAAGCCGCCTGGTAGCTTTTATCGAAAACGCTGCCTAATCCTTTTGGGATATAACAAAACAATGCATGGTGGGATATTCCTCCTTTATAGATCTACAAAAAAGTCCGCGATGGCATATATCTATCTTTTACGGATAGCTTACTATACCCATTCTATCTTCTAACAAAATGGTCACGCACATTGCGGTAATTGAAAAGTTATTTTGACGGATACAGTATTAATCCTTATTATACGTTAGTTACCCCAAGCATTTCATGCACATTATTATAATCTTTCACACTATCTCTACGTATTATAAATTAAAGTCCTCTTCGCCATAAACTCAAAGAGGGCGGTGGTTATAATAATAATACTTGGATGATTTATATAGCGCCGTTTTTGTGAAAAATCACCTCAAATTGGATAACCATCCAGTAGATGACGTTGTGTTTTATTAGCCACAGCAACGCGTGGCCGGGTCAGCTAGTCCAAAATAATACAAACATGAAGTGTTTTTTTTCTTAAATTAAAAACTCTAAAGCAGTGTTACTGATTAATATAATTTTAATAACAGAGGTTCAATAATAAGATTCCCCGATGAAGGTCAAACAAAAACAAAAATTAAACGTTTAGCTTAAAAAACAACGAGAGGACATTTTGTCTGGTAAATCGGTTCGGAAACACCACAACATGTGGGTTATTTATGTTTTATTTTTTATCTGGCAATGAAACATACCGAAGGCCATATTGTAGAATTAGCATACTGGTTGATAATATTGTTAAATTAATTTTGCGAATATTTAGTCACGTTTGTTAACGTATTTACGTACTACAACCTCCTGAGCGGCAAGCTCCTGGACTCTGGACCCAGAAGTCGCGGGCATCCTAAAATACGATTTAAATAATCTTTATATATAAAAATGAATCTTTCGTGTTTGTCCCGTACGCGTTTCTAAATCATTCATCCGATTGTGATGAAACTTTGGTGAGATTTTGCCCGCGAAGGTTTCTTTTATAACGGTGAGCTCTGATGTTGTGAAATTGTTGAGGGAAGGAAGGATGGGGAGGAGAATCCGGAAGGGGAGAGGGAATTGAAGAGGAAGGATTGAGGAAGGGGGGAAGACAGGAAGGTGGAAGGGGAGCGCGGAAGGAGGGAAGCGTGCCGCGGGAGAGGAAGGGGACGTCTGGGAAAGGACACGCAGGGGAGGGATTCTCCAGACCTTGGCCTTGGCCCAGAGTCCTGCCCACCCCTCATACCTTATTCCTTCCCAGAACTTCCTCTCCTAAAAAGACCCTCCACACAACACCTCTAGCGTTGATATAGGTCCTGAGGGGATTTATTTTCCTCAGGGCCTTCTGTGTGGAGCTAATGTTAAAAATATGTCTACCTCGGCATCACCGACCTATCAGACTTATTTGATTCTTTTCACGATCAAATATTTTTCAGTATCTACGAGTATAAAAATCTCGTGTCACGGTGTTTGTGGTCGCACTCCTCCAAAACGGCTTGACCGATTTTTATGAAATTTTTTTAAGTATATTTGGTAGGTATGAGAATAGGTTTTAAAGAATATTTCATACCGCTAGGTGATTAGGGTTTCCCTATCCAGAAAAAAATCTTTTTTTTGTCATTTCTTTTTTGTTTTTTTTTTTTTATTTGGCATCAAAATATATGTACTTATGAATAACCCCAAGTTTCAACCCTTCCACCTCCACCCTCCCATTTTTTAATCGTGATTTTGTTGTTGAATGACAGATGGCGCTACTTTCGCCTCGTCGAACTTTCATCCACACACGCGCAAGACATTCACAAGAAGCGTCGCGTCATTTTGATATTTCATTCGGCATCATGTTCTCGCGTGGGCAAACCATCGAGCTTATTTGTGTTGGCTATAGACGGACGAAAAAACATCGTACACTCAATTGCTCTTTGAAATTCATATTGATTTTCTTTATTTCATTTTCCTACTTCAGTTGGTGTTTTTTGTTTTGTTTTTATAGGCGGTCATCGTCTACAGCGCTCCATTCCTCTTTCTGTCATAGATCCTTTCACCACACGCTTACAATACATTCGTTATTTTTAATTTAACAACCAAAATATTAACTAGAAATAATTTACATTGCAGAACAACGTTTGTTGGGTCAGCTAGTATTCATATGTATATTTACTTAATTTTAAATTATTAGATAATTGTATTTGTAAATATTGTAGCTACAACGTCAGCGTTAGGTTTTTCCTTAAGTCGAGGTGTTCCCATCCAAATTGTCTGCCTGGGGCCAGTAGGACAGTGGCACTTATATACAATGTTCAGGCCTTTTCTTTTGGTTATAAATTTTAGTATTATAAATAATTTACCCTTTTTATAAATATGGAGAATTCGTCATTACTTGCATTTACAGCTTTTCTAGTCAGGTTTTTAGCATATTATAATCCAGCAGGACTCTCGCGGAATATCTAGACACCAGATTCCTACCCACCTCTCATACCTTTGTCCTTCTCAGAACTTCCTCCCTTCCTTTCATAGAAAGACCGCCCATACAGCATCCCCTATAATGATATAGACACTAAGGGCATTTATTTTCCTCAGGGACTCCTGTGCTAATAAAACAAATATCCCTCGGCGTCCGCAAATTCTTTTATCATTTTTATTTTACTGGCAGAGAAAGGATGAAAGTAGACTGAATGATGTAGAAATGAGATCCCTGAGGCGTATGTGTGGTAAAACCATGTACAATCGTGTGAGAAATGTGGAGATCCGCGAAGAATGCAAGGCTGATGTAAACGTAATGAGTAAGATTAAGAAAGGGACGCTCATATGGTTTGGGCATGTAGAGCGAATGAACGAGGAAAGGAGTGTAAAGAGAATACATGACGCAAATGTGAATGGTAGAAGAAATCGGGGACGCCCGAGGAAGACATAGCACGACCAAGTGAATCAGATACTAGAGTTGGGCCATATAAAGAGTCGGAATAATAGAAGAACATGTATGAGACGATGTATGAATGTGAACGAGGCAAGGAGTGTGTGCCAAGATCGAGTTGTTTGGCGGTCCGTCCTCTCTGCTTGCGTGATGGTTAGTTGGTTAGTTTTTTTTTTAAATTTCATTTTTTAAAAAGAAAGACAAACATTCCCGGGTTACGAATAACCTGAAAATATTTGAAAATCTCCTACTACCATCTCAGTAAGTTGAAAATGTTGCTTGAGTCGTTGTGGAATCGAACACGGGACGCCTGGTTCCCACCAGGGCAATGCCCACTCTACCGCTGACCGGTCAATTTATATTTGACCTTTTAGCATTAAAATATTTTTCCGTATCAATATTTATATGTTATCTATTTTAAATTATCAGATAATTGTGTTTAATAATATTTTAACTACCTACAGTCAGAGTTTGTTTTTTCCTTATTTTAAGGTTTTCCCTATCCAAATTGTCTGCCTGGAATCAGTAGAACTCTAGCAGATATATTTATATATATATACCTATACAATATTCAGACATGTTTTTTGAGGTTCCATGTCAACTCAGAATGAAACAAACTCAGAAACACCTCAGAAAGGTCATTAAAATTTATGAAAAGGTAATTTTAAAATAGCCGGTAACCCTAACCTAACTTAACCTATTTAACCAATTTTTTATATTTTTTTATCATCACTCTTAATGACCTTTCTGAGGTACTTCTGAGTTGGTTTTATTCTGAGTTGTCTGGTCACCGTTTTTTGGACATAAATTTAAGTCTTATAATTAATTTACCATATTTTATAAATATTCAGAATTCGTCATTACTTGCATTTGCAAGCTTTCAAGGAAGTCTAGGGTTTCTAACGTGTGTAGGTAGGCACAGTACAATAGTTTTAAAGATATGTTTGCTTATGTAGTGGTGTTATGGTTGCATGACAAATCAACGAAGAGGCATTTCAACACCCCTTTGAAGTCATTAAATGTGATGAAAAAAAGCCTTAAAAACCTAACCTAATCTAACGTAACCTTTTTAACCAAGTTTTATTTTTTTTAAATCACTGTTAATGATTTTTCAAAGGAGTGATGCAGTAGTACACTGTTGAGTCTGGTCACTCTTATTATTGGCTGATTTTATAATTCCCACGGCACCGGCATCTCAATTAAATTATTTGATATCTACCTACTATTGAGCAGATGCAAGAAAATTTATTTATTAAAATACATGTTACATATATTAGACATTTGCGGAGATTAGATTTATTAAATCACCATACTAGGCGGCTGCCTGTTTCATAGTGATCAATTAAGGATAGTTACTTTGAGTGAAGTCTAGAGTAAACACATGGTAAAATTGGTAAAGTTATAATAAAAAATAGAAAAGAGAAAAAGAAGT
Source organism: Limnephilus rhombicus (assembly GCA_929108145.2). Classification (NCBI taxonomy): domain Eukaryota; kingdom Metazoa; phylum Arthropoda; class Insecta; order Trichoptera; family Limnephilidae; genus Limnephilus; species Limnephilus rhombicus. The sequence goes on from OV815296.1 coordinate 9,351,541, forward strand.
GCGTAAAATAAACACGTAAATAAAATAATCCTGTAAACATATGGTACTGGTATGTAATGATGTTGAAAATTGGTAAAGTTATAATAAAAAATAGTAAAGAGAAAAAGAAGTGCGTAAAATAAACACGTAAATAAAATAATCCTGTAAACATATGGTACTGGTATGTAATGATGTTGAAAATTGGTAAAGTTATAATAAAAAATAGAAAAGAGAAAAAGAAGTGCGTAAAATAAACACGTAAATAAAATAATCCTGTAAAAATATGGTACTGGTATGTGATGATGTTGAAAATTTGTAAAGTTATAATAAAAAATAGAAAAGAGAAAAAGAAGTGCGTAAAATAAACACTTAAATAAAATAATCCTGTAAACATATGTCCTGTAAACGTATGTAATGATGTTGAAAATTGGTAAAGTTATAATAAAAAAGAGAAAAAGAAATGCGTAAGGATAAGATTATGAAAATATACATATCAATTTTAAAAATTTAATATTTATTTTTATGTGTGCGTGCGTACGTGCATGTATATACAGGTGCACACATCCATATACGCATAAACATACACATACACACATATGTGCACCTACGTACATGAATACATACATATATATGCAGGCATGTACGCAATACCCACACGTACACATATATGCATACATACATACCTGCACGTAAACACACATATATTCGTCTTCCTCACACATGTAAACAAAATGTACACCTCTAAAACAGATTACTATGAAACACTATCACATTATTTAAGAAAGAGCTGAAGCACTATTGTGATAAGGAACGTTCGTGTTTTGCCTTTTATTGTGCCGTCGGCGTGTCGTGGGGATCATCTTGTTTTTACTTACCGTGACGATCCATTATTATGGTACCGTGACGGCACAAATACCCATAAAACGTACGTATTTATCCTAATAACGCAGCAGGTCTTTCTTACACAAATAATGGTGAGACAAAAGATGAGATACACGATACACGTGTATCTGTTTCCTTCAAAGTACTACTTTGGAAGAAACAGATACATCTTATTACGGGTCGGCTACGGTGACGGAATTGCGTTTTATACGTGTGAGGGAGATGTATGATAATAATAATAATAATATTTGGATGATTTATATAGCGCCGTTTTTGTGAAAAATCACCTCAAGGACGCTGTACAAACTTATAATTCATTTCTAAAATCTAAAAACTACAAGCTAGGCAAACAATTATAAACAACTTATGGCTAAAAATTGCATACATCGGTTCATTGATCACCGATACGAAAATATGTGTACAATATTTTGACCAATGAACGCGATGCTGCCTAAAATTTAATGAAAACAGGACCATACTTACCTGGGAGGTCGCTTGAAATTAACACTGTATATTGTCCATTTAAAGAAATTTAGATAGAGTTCGCACGCAGAGGACATTATTGTGAACACATGTTATTTAATCCTGAAAAATATTTTAATATTAATATGTAATGTATTCTTTGACGAGTGTATTTTGGAAAGTAAAAGCAACATGTAAAGGTGGGTGGTGCAGTAGTACCTATAAGGACTTGATCTTTCTAAATGTGATTCGTCAAGAGACAGATTGATGTGTAAGGAATCGAGTAATTTTAATTCAGTAAGAAAAGTGTGATTAAGACATATCATAGACAATACAAGTATGATACTCTCAAATAGGTATATTTAAATTACGGGTATGAGAGCCCAAAAAGGAAGGTTTTTAGTTTGGACCTAAACTCTGTTGGGCTTGTTATGCATCTTAATTCCGGAGGGAGTCTATTCCAAGCCTTAGGCCCAGATACTCCGAAAGCACGATCTCCAAACATAGTATTTGGCTTTCGTTTAGGTTCTATTAGTCTGCCTTTAGCAGATGAAGTTGCTGATCTAAGGGTTAATTATCTCGGACCGGTATTTTCCGGGACGCATAATTCTTAATTGGAATAATGGGAATAATGATTTAATGTTTCCTTTGGGTGAGGGTGCAAACAACGTTCACCGTTTGTCTCATTTTGGACTGTTGTTATTTAGTGTATATAAAAGAGTTGCAGCATTATATGTTTCAGAACAAAAGCAAAACCATCAGATCATTGACGTTTGACATTTTTTAATACTTGGAATTCACTCACACTTCAATATTTTCCTTGAAACTATATTCCATACTTTCCAAATAGAGAACTCAGGTCCAATTTTTTATGAATAATGAATGACCTTCTAACTTAAATAACTTGATTTTTATTTTTATTTTTAGAGTTAGTTTTAATAGTTAAAGTAATTGTCAAAGTTTTAATTTTTCAAGACCCCCCGAAAACCATCGTATGTATGGTGAATCGTGTGACGTCATCACTCCTGAAAAATTACTATTGAATCGGGCAATCAGCTGATCTACTGCCGCCATTTTGAATTCCGTTGTTCGAAGTATTCTCCCTGGAAATAGCATTACAATTTTTTTCTGCAGTAGTTTTTCAATATTTTCAATAATAGAGATAAACTAATAAGAGATGCCTTTATTTTTTAAACATCATTTAGGCCTAAATAATGTTTCAATAAACACAACAACTAAATCTCTATAAACAGTATGTAAATAAACTAATTAATTAATACTATGGCTTGTGTCATATCATACATTCCCACACAATCAATTTACGTTGACGTCGAACAGTGACGTCACCTTGACGGCGTGTTTTACGACCCGGTTAAAAATGGACTTTTAATAATTTTTTAAAAACTCTGCATTTAATATTATTAAATATAACTTATTTATTCAGAATCAGCGTTTATTGGTCTGTATGAACATATTTTTTAAAGCCAGAATATTATTCACTGGAGTTCTTATTATCGTCACGATTAGTAGTGTTGTAGGGGTCTACGGAGACGCCAAGGTGAGAAGATGCAAGAAAATGATACATTCATAGATTGTGTATTTCATCTTTTGAAAGAGCTGCAAAATTTTTGTCATAAGGAACGTAAATTTATTTCCTTTTTTGCCGTCGCGGTGCCGTAATCGGGGATCGTCATGGCAATAAAAGCGCTCAATAACTGTGATAATTCATAATATATATGCGCAACGTACCAATGAGAATTATGCTGCGTACATAATATTATAATTCATATTAAGTACAGTTAAATAATAATATTAAACAGGATCATTCTTACCTGTCAGGTCACTTTAGTGTTTATTACTGTATACTTTCACTTACTTGATAATTGAATTCACAGTGGTGAGTCATTGCTGTAAAGGGCATCTGTGTATCCGTTGTCTTTGTTGCTGCGATGTTCAGCGAAATGATAAATATTTTTTGATGTCATACCTGTATTATTAATTATTGTAAACAAAGCATTCCGTTGCTGGTGTCAAAACCACAAGTCAAAAAGGAAACAATTGAATTGGAGAAAATTTTCTTGAATTACTTTGGCAAATGAGTTGGTGTCATGTGGGTTAATGATGTTATTATGTATTTATTTCGACTCAAAAGCAGAATAGGAGGTATGTATTTTTTTTATTTATTCATTTTTATTTTAGTAATTTGTACATTTAAGTTTACAAATTTGTAATCATTACATAGTATAAAATGAAGTTGCTCAAAATGTATGTGCGCATAGATCTTTTAAACTACGCAACGGATTTTCATGCGGTTTTCACAAATAGATAGAGTGATTCACGAGGAAGGTTTATATGTTAATACATGCTTATTACAGTAGAGAAAAGCAGAGAAATTTAAATATTCAATTCAGGCAGCGGGTAGCGGGCAGCTGGCAAGCGGCTGGTGTGGATTTTATAAAGGTTGGGTGATGGCGTTGTGTTTCGTTAGCCGGGTCTGCTAGTTAATTATAATATTTCATATTGCAAACTAAATTTTATGTAGTTTTATGTAGCTCCTACAATACATCTTGAACTTTCCAATTGGTATGGACTTTAAAGTTTCTGGTAGCGTGTTATACATATAACTTCATTCCTTTGTACAGTACCTAAACTGATCTGCGTATTCGCCTTGTCCTTTTTTGAAGCCCGATTTGCACGTCCTTGTGTTATGTCTGTGAATGTCCTTGTTGAATATAATTTTATTTGAGAAGTATTTTGGTAAAATGTTGTGTATTATTTCACCGTATTCAAGGTCAGCATCTGTTTCACGGTTAGCCAATTCAGTTCCGTTAAACAACCCATTTCTGTAGTTTGGCAAAATAAAGCCATGAGAATAGATCTAAGATGAAACAAATATTCCAAAATGAAAAATATATTGAGGGATCTAGAAGGTATTGTCTTTTAAGCAAATTGTGTTCTGAAATGTAATATTTACTCGTATTTATATGTTAAACGTCCAAAAAAGTTCATAATTTATTATAAAACTAATAAAAATCAACACAAACAGTTGACTCTACAAGAAAAAATAAATAAATAAGAAGTAAAAACAATGGTTTTTCTCCACTTGAGTAAACTTGCGGGTTTTCAAAGTCTCCTTTCTAGCACATAAATAATTGCAATCGGAACATACAAACGGTTTATCTCAACTGTGAGACCTCTACAAGGAGAAAAAATTTAAATAAAAAATAAAAACAATGGTTTTTCTCCGTTGAGTAAACTTGTGGGTTTTCAAAGTCTCCTTTCTAGCACATAAATAATTGCAATCGGAACATAGAAAAGGTTTTTCTCAACTGTAGGCGGCTTGTGGACTTTTAAATGTTCCTTTCGAGAACATGAATAGTTGCAATTTCTTATATTCTCGGAGTAGATTAAAACGACTTCCCGCATACAGATTCACTTTTAAATTAAAACCAATTTCAAGAAAAGCTTTAAATTCGAGGTGCATACCAGAGAATCTGCTTGATCTATGTGTAACTATTCTTTAACCTTTTGGAGTCTTGATGAGTGAACACAACACCCCCCCCCCCCCCCCCTTTTCATTTTCATTCAAACTAAAGTATACAAGAGTGGGGAGGCTACGAAGCACAGCACAAAGAGGAGATCGAGAGGCTACGAAGCACCGCTCATTCTCTCGCAAGCTAATCCTATAGAATTATACATGTGTTGTATGTTTGTCTCTTTGTAGTGTCGCTATTTTTCTGTGAAAAGAAGTCAAAAACTCAATTGTATAGAGTGGTAAAGAAAGATCTCACACGAAATACCGACCAATATAAAAATAAGAGAAAAATGTATTAAAATTTTAAAAAAAAGAAGTGACGAAATATGTGAAGAGGAATTTTTCGTTTTTGTAATCAGTAACTTTATTGCTAAATATTATGTAATTTTTATATTAGCACGTAATGTAATCTCTGTACATAATACATAAATTATTGCAATTTAATAAAATAAATGTTCATCGTAACCTCGGCAGGGCCGTCGATAAGTCGGTAAGTAGGCTGTAGGCATCTGCTTTACCTTCTGGTACTTATACTTAGTCCTTGTTTACGTCGTTTAATTTGCTTAACGATATGGCAACAACTTCTGCTGGTCTGTCACTCATATTCAACTATAAGACCGAGGAGCTTAGACAACCATGGAAACTGTAAAGAAATATATTATTTAAAATATTTTTTAGATTATCGATGAATGCGAATAAGGCAAGAAGTCACGTATGAAAATAATAATATACGGATATTAGCAGAAAAATAATTTTACAAAAAAAATCTTGACAAAAACAATAGGCCACCTGAATGGATTTCATAACGACTTGGAAAAAGTTTTTTATTTTTAATTAAATAAATCCATTATTATTATAAATCCATTAAATAAATAAGCCTGTGACGTCACTACATGAAAATGTCCCCTCTCCAAAATGTTCCTATTAATTTTCTAAAATTCCACACTGATTTTTTTTTATATGGCAACACTTTGATTTCAGGCAAATTTTTGAATTTGACATTTAACGTTCACTAGATTTATTGTTTGTTTGTTCTTATCATATGGTTTGACTTTTTGACAGATGCATTTTACGATGTCTGTACGTGTTTATAGGTATAATGGTAGTGGTGCTGATTTTAACAAAATCAAATTTTATAATATTCTTATTATTATTGTAATTTACAAGTATGTACAAGTATATTACATTTGGTATGCCTCGTTATTCTCCTGTGCCATTTCTTGTGGAAAACGTTCTTTTTTTTAAATAATTTTCGGCTATGTAATTATCGTTTTTCGTACCCATAAAATTATGTCCCATCTTTCCGGTTTATAAAAAATGGTCTGATTTTTCGGATTGAAATTTTCAAAAAATCGCCAAGGTTTCAAAAATACGATTAAAAAAAAACAGGATGTCTTAGAATATTTTCCTAATCCGGAACTTTTTTTTAAATGTGATGCAAGTGGCCTATTGTTTAACCCCTTCAGTAATCATTAAAAAAAATGAAGAAAAAAACAACTTATTATGAAAAAAAAATTGAAACACGTCATTCAAAGAAAAAGAAGAAAAAAAACTTCTGGTGAAGCTTGCCCGAGTTATCTCGGGCGTGAGCATTTTCGCTACTATTATTAAGCAGTTAGTACCTACCTATGTTTAATAATAATAATGAATAATAATATTTGGATGATTTATAAAGCGCCGTTTTTGTTAAAAATCACCTCAAGGGTGCTGTACAAACTTATAATACATTTCTAAGATCTAGAAAACTACAACCTAGACAAACAATTAAAAACAACTTATGACTAAAAATTGCATCCACCGGTTCATTGTTCACCGATACGAAAATATATTATGTATAATGTTTTGACCAATGATCGCATGCTGCCTAAAAATGAATGAATACAGGACCATACTTACCTGGGAGGTCGCTTGAAATTAACACAGAGGACATTTATTTTGTTATTATTTATTTATTTGCAAAAACAGTGTAAAAACCAATACATTGCAAAAGCGGTATATATATACATAATACATAAATTTACATTTAAGATACAAATTAAAACATGAGTGATATTTCACGTTTAAACTCATTGTAGGACATATGGAAAATATCTACATTTCTTGCGAGGCAGTTAATTAACCTAGTGATTCTTCCGAGGGGCTTTACCATTGGTAAGTTAGTTCTGCACCTGGGAAGAATCAAAAGCCTGTGTTGGCGGCCTCACGTGAAATTATCCGGGACATAGAATCCTATTTTTGCCAGTCTGTCTGGTACCGATATAAAACCATTTAGAAGCTTATAAGCCATCAGTAGTAATGCGACATCTCTTCTGAAACTAAGGCTGCATATACCCAACATTCCCGAGATAAATGCTGTTGGAAACAGCCATGGGTAAAAACCAAACTCTCTCATATAGAGGTATCGTAAAAATTTCTTTTGTATTTTCTCGACCATTTGTACATAGACGATGTCCTCTGGCCCCTATATCTGAGATCCACTCTTGAGAATGCTACGCACTAAGCTATAAATAAAGTAAAGCAGTCTTATAACTGTAAGATTGGTTAGTTCCTTCGAATTATGTATGACAAAACCCAACATCTTTGTGGCTGTTTTACATATCTTAATTGTGAACACAAGTTATAAAAAAATGAAAACTATTTTAGTATTAATATATTCTTTAAAATTGGGCGGTACAGTAGTACAAGAATTTGATCTTCCTTTACATTAAATTGTTCCATTAAAATGTCGATATCAATTGCACATTTGTTTAAGCAAGGAATTGGCGGTTTTTACATAATTTGCTTGTGAATAGACGATTTTATAATGGTAATTATAATTAATTATCGTGACGATTCACGATTACAGTACCGTGTCGGCATAAAAAAGACAATAAACATATGTTCCTTATCGTTATAATGCTGCAGCTCTTTCTAACACATTAAATAATGGTGAGACAAAGATGAGACACCCAAAATACGTGTGACTGTTTAATCCAAAGCACTACGTTTTCCTTTGGAGGAAACATATATATCTTACTAGCAGACCCGGCCACACGTTGCTGTATCTAACGAAACACAACGCCACGCCATTACCCAACCTTTATAACCAACGCCATCTGTTAAATCAAATCCACACCGCTCGTTTGCCAGTCCGATGTTCGCTGCCCGCTGCCCGCTGCCCGCTACCGCTTGGCCAGATATATTATATATTTCAACCAATTTACACAAAACCTCAACAAATTATATACCTAAAAACCTTCCTCATAAATCACTCTATCTATTGGTGAAAACAGCATGAAAATCCGTTGGGTAGTCTAAAAGATCTAAGCGCACAGACAGCGTGAGCGACTTCATTTTATACTATGTAAAGATTACGGCTCAGCTACGGTGAAGGGAATTGCGTTTCATTTTCTTTATACGTGTGAGGGAGATGTATGATAATGATTGTATGTTTCCTTTGGGGGGTGCAGGCAATACGTTCACCGTTTGTCTCATTTTCGACTGTTGTTGGGTTCGAACAACGCGTTACGTAAAATGTTTTTCTTTATTTTGTTTAAAAAAAATGGGAAATTAAAATCTTCCAAGTTGGCAACCCTTTTCGTTCTCGAAATCTCTTATTTTATTTATTACTGTATACACGATTAAAACAAGAAAAAGGGTATTTAAGCGACTTTCCAGTACTTTGCGCAACTTAATTGTGACTTTCAGGTAAAAATGATCACTTGGGCGTTACGTAACGTTTAGGGGGGGGGGGGGGGGGGGGGGAGGGAGGGTACAGAAAACGTTACGGCGCGTTACGTTGGGGGGAGGGGTGGGTCAAAAATCTTCAAAAATTGCGTTACGTAATACTTGAACGCCCCCTTCATACACCCAAACGAAATATTCAAACTGATCTTCTGGAAAAAAACGGTTTTTTGAGTTGTGCCATTGTTATTCCCCGGGTGCGGAATGATTATGCGTTATCCATTATTATATTTATGAATCTTTCGTCCGTGTTCGTGGAAGCTGGAACCACGTGCTAATAACGTTGACAAATCAGATAACATGGATCTCCTCTGATACCTTAGTATAATTTATAATACACATCACAATCACAATCTGAGTCTTGTAGAGTACAGCGAGACCAGCGTGGAGTCGTCAATAGGAACGTTTTAGACTTGGAAAAATCGAGGTCACGGACAGTTTGGTCGCCGTCCTGAGATCAGAGTGTTAATTTTTGCTGATCTGCGACTGACGACGTTTCAAGTGAAGAGTGGTTGTTGCGAAGTGTTAATTTTATGATCGTTACTACAGCGGTGTAGTCACAGTTGCGGACGATGCACTGATTCAAAATGCAGAAGTTGAATGTGAAAAAGCAATCGGTAAGATAAAACAAAATATAACAACTGATTTATTGTTATCAAGTTTAATGTGTGGAATTCCATTTTATTTTTTCTTTGATCATCTCAAAACTCAAAGTAAAATACCCAAACTAAAAAATAGCCTCATTTATAAACTGCAGTTAGGCTAAAGTTTTCGCTTTTCGGAACAGCTCATAAAGTTTCATAGTAATCGTTGGGTCTCCATTAAACATGATCTAAATGTTTTCGTTATTTGTTTTTGGGGTGTTATTCCGTGTTGCGCTACCTGCTTCTTTAGCCAACGTTTCGGACAGCGTTGCAGTGTCCATCATCAGGGCAGATCTGGCAGATCCGGTAGCATATTTCCAAAACCTATAGGTACCGTTGTAGGGATAGGTTTTGGAAATACGCGATCCGGTAGATGTGTATGATCTAATTGGTGTCAGAAAGAGAAAACTCCACGCTTTATATTTAAATCTAAAAGTTAACCACATAAGAATTAAAATGTACACCTCCAGAAAACCAAATTTCGACCGAAATTTGAAAAAAAAATTAAACTTTGTGAATTTTTTATTAATTATTTTTACATGAAGCGACAAAAAAGTGAGGTGACAATAACATTTAACTTGTCTAATAAAATTTGTGTGTTTTTTTCATTCTAAGTTATTTTAGTCAGAAAAAGTGTAAGGTGAGCTATTTTAAAACTTTTTCTATTTGTATTAAAAAACATATATATTTTTAAAATTATATTCTTATTCATTTCTAACAATAATCTTTAAAAATGTATTTCAAAAACAGTCTTTTTTTTCGCGGACGTTCAGAAATATTCAATTTATTTGGATTTTATTGCAAAGTACAAATATTTGTATTTTAATTTATAATATACTACCCACAAAAATGTTGTATAAATATCCTGATTGTGTCTCAAATAAATAAATAAATTAATAAAGCCCGAGGCCTTAGGGGTTAATTCAATATTCATGTGAAAGCTTCCGACCCTTCATTTAAAATAAAATACAGTGCAATCTGTTGTGCGCCATTGAAATAATTGCTTTTCATAATTTTTAAGGTATTTTCCTCTTTCTTATCAGTTTGCCTTTCGTATTGGCACGTCTCATTGTAAATTTTAATTATTTTCAAGTCACCAACGCTCAAGAAGTAGAGTAGTCATTATCGTGCGTGGGAACCTGGCCAAATATAACTAGTCAGCGATGTTAGGCAATGATTAACTGAGACAATGAATGCAGAATCTAACGCTACGTCATTAGGCAACCGTGATGTAGGTACGTCTAGATGCAGATTACTGCATTTTAAAACATGTTGGTGTGACGGTCTCGGTAGCACAGTGGTACACCATTTAGAATCAATACGAAGTTTTTTTTTACCTCACCTCATGAACCCGGGTACCCCTGCTAAGTCACCAGACGTAGCGAACCACTTGGGGTGACCTATGGCAGAGGTGTTGGTTATCCAATAAATGCTTAGTACACCATTATTTTTACATTATCCTTACTTAGTAAGTCCATCCTTATTTTTAGATCATCCTTACTTAGTAAGTCCATCCTTATTTTTAGATCATCCTTACCTATTAGACCATCCTTATTTTTACATCATCCTTACTTAGTACACCATCCTTATTTTTACATCATCCTTAGTACACCATCATTATTTTTACATCATCCTTACTTAGTACACCACCCTTATTTTTACATCATCCTTAGTACACCATCATTATTTTTATATCATCCTTAGTTCACCATCCTTACTTTTACATTATCCTTACTTAGTAGACCATCCTTATGCTTACATCGTCCTTGCTTATTGACCATCCTTATTTTTTCATCATCCTTACTTAGTATACCATCCTTATATTTACAGCATCCTCACTTAGTAGACCATCCTCATTTATACATCATCCTTACTTAGTACACCACCCTTATTTTTACATCATCCTTACTTAGTAAGACCATCCTTATTTTTACATCATCCTTACTTAGTAAGACCATCCTTATTTTTACATCATCCTTAGTACACCATCCTCATTTGTACATCATCCTTACTTAGTACACCATCCTTATTTTTTACATAATCATTACTTTGTTCCAGTTAATACATAAATCATTGATGAATATTTATAAACGCATTAATAATGTAAATAATAAAAATAACAAAAATTCTCGGAAAAGAATGCGCGCATCGTTCTGCAATTCCTTTGTGAACATTATACCTGTTTCTGTATAAATAAATAAATGAAAATAACTCATTCGCCTCTCCCAATCCATTTCAAAATAGTCGAGTCGGAACAAATGTAAACGAAAAACGCTTCAATTAAACTTTCCATCACACGAATGCAATTTATGCAACGATAATCCTTGCAAATAATATTTGGTTTAAATTGTCTAGTGTGTAAATTTTCCAAACTTTGTTGATATTTTGTTAAAATTTTGTTTAAACTCTGTTTAAACTTTGTTCATATTATTATATTACTTGGGAATACATTGCATATTATGTTTATATAATTGGGAATTGGGAATTCGTATATTTATATAATTGGGAATTGGGAATACTTTGCATTGCATTACGGTTAGATTCACATTTTTGACATTATATTATACATTATCTAATGATAGCTTTCGTGTGTGTAGAGTCACGTGGGGTAACCGTACGCAGTTTTTACATTGGGATTTTTTAATAAAACGCTTTAGGTATTTTGCTCATTTTTTTGGTTTATTGATATGATTGATCATTAAGGCATCTCAAACAAACATAAAAACCTTATGTAGTTCATAAATCAAAAAGTTATATAAAAATGTTTACATGCATGTCGATTACGAACACTTACCCCACGTGCGGGGTAAATATTCGCATACCGTAGAGAAGTGTTCAAATCAGATTAGTGGTTATCTTTTATAGAATTATCACTTTGCACCCCTGTAACTAATGGTAAGCCCACACTGCGGCCAACGTTCCAACTTCAAACGTTTGGACGATCGTGTGGAGGGGTGTTCGTGCGTTGGAAGTTCGAGTTGGACGGTTGGAGTTCGCGTTGGAACTCACACGAACCAGCCTGCCGCAGCTGACCACACCGTGCCGCGTACTATTAAAATGACTATATTATTACGGAAAGTGGTATAACAATTGTTTGAAAACATGTGGTGTATATAAGTATATGATTAGGGAACGTACCCATACTACGTGACCTTTGAAGACCCCCCCCCCCTAAACGTGTCACGTAGTATGGGTACGTTCCCTTATACGTACGTAATAATTGTAGGCAACTGAAAAAGATACAGCGTAGCTACAGCTGTTTATCGGCCAACCTTCCAACTCCGAATTAAGTTCGGAGTTGGAAGGTTGGCTTCAGTCTGGACGTAGCATAACAATATTTTACCAAAAATTATCATAGACCACATCGCTCTGACTCAGTTGGTTACACAATAGCACACATCGGTAAGCAAACATGTCGATAGCAGATGACAAAATTTAAGAAAAAGCACGAAAAACAGAAATTTACCTACCAATTTTTATTTTCAAATTAGGATTCACTGTACTAAAAAACAGGCACGACCACCTCGGAAATATCATTGCGAACATTTATACTCTGCTACGGTTACCCCACGTGACTCTACCTATACTTTGTGTATTTTTCGTAAAGATACATTGTTCATACTTAATTTATATTTTGTTCGTACTTTGTTTATACTTTTTAAAGAAAGACAAACATTCCCGGGTTACGAATAACCCGAACGTATTTGAAATTCTCCTACTACCATCACAATAAACGGAAAATGTTGCTTGTGTCGTGATGGAGGATTGAGTCAGCCGAGGAAATGAACTCGCGACGCCAGGGTGTTGACCGGTCAGTGACTCAGCCACTGACCGGTCAACTTTGTTTATACTTTATCTTGCTCGTACTTTTTTGTACTTAGTTTCTTTACACTTTCTTTAATGCTTTGTTTATACATTGTTGTTACACTGTTTATACTTTTTACTTTTACACAATTTTCACAACCCATATCATATAATACAATTTTCTTTTGCGTCAGATCAAAACCATCTCAACCAAGGCCAATAGACTGAATACAGTTGGCCGGTTAGTTTTATAAGATTCATATATAATAATCATAATAACGTAGTATTTATATAGCGCAGTTTTGTGTTATTTCACTTCAATTGCGCTTATTTATAATAAACATAAAATTAATCCTATAGTGTTCGTTGCGAGTCCTTACAAGTATTGATTAATTAAATGCTCCTGTGGTATGGTCACCCTATGAATGCATCTGGTAAGCCACAACTAACAGGTACCTTGTATTTTTAGTTAACAGTATAATGTTATTGTTGCCAACGATGAGCATACTTCTTCCTTGCGCTGTCCCAACTCATTGTCTAGGTAGGCTGTTGGGGTCGGCTCTTCTCGTTCTCAGGTTGTAATATCTTCTGTTCTGGGTATCGCCTTCATCCAGGCCGTTTCTCTGAAGAATTTTGGAACATCGAGTCATCCAGGAGTCCTTCGGTCTTCCTCTGGATGACTGTCGGTGAAGCTCCATAGACATTGCCTGCCTCACTGTATGGTCTGATGGTCTCCGTCTTATGTGTCCATACCATCTCAACTGTCGTTCTTCCAGCTTACTATTTATGTCTGTGACACCCAGGCTACCACGAATGCGTGAACTTTTGATCTTATCTTTTAGTGATACTCCTGCCGACCATCTAAGCATTCGCATTTCTGCTGTTTCAAGTTGCCTAGTGTAGGAGTTGTACATAGTCCAGCATTCAGAGCCATACATTATTGCGGGTCTTACAATAGTCTGGTATGAGTAACGATGAGCACACTGCCCAGCTATAATTAAATTAGTAATAATCCATGTCTGAATAATTGTTCTCAGTGCTTCTTTTGTAGGTTTATAATTATATTTTTATTAAGTTTATATGTATGTTTTTTTTTTTTAAATTACATTGTAAAACTGCATATCTCGATACAGGAATGCCCTAGTGAGATATGCAGCTTATGTTTTTCATGTATTTCTTATTTTTCAATAAATAAATAAAAATAAATGTAAAACAAAGAATATACAGTATATACAAAGCAATTCCAAGAGAACAAAATTAACAACAACAGTGCTGTTTTGGCACAGGACAATGGACAATGATAAGCAATAACGGTAACATTAAACAACAATCATTAAAACTAAAATGTAATCATTCAAACAAAATTTGATTAAATGATGTGAAACAAAGAATATACAGTACATACAAAGCAGTGCTAGAGAATAACATTAACAACAACAGTGCTGTTTTGGCACAGGACAATGGACAATGATAAACAATAACGGTAACATTAAACAACAATCATTAAAACTAAAATGTAATCATTCAAACAAAATTTGATTAAATGATGTGAAACAAAGAATATACAGTACATACAAAGCAGTGCTAGAGAATAACATTAACAACAACAGTGCTGTTTTGGCACTTTATAAGACATTATATGTCTTATAAAGTGCCAAAACATATAAGGTTTATTATATGTAATCTCCTTTCATACTCCAGGCAGGTCAGTCACAAGACAGTACCTACCATATTATTGTAGCAATTCCAAGTCAACATGCCAATATTATACTCCTATGCGACGGATTCAACAGCTTGGAAACAAATACTCCGATGTTGTTGATATATTTAATACATCAATTTCAATATATAAGCATACCTTATTGAAGTTTTTTTTCATCAAGTAGGGGAATGTGTTGATGAAACTGTTTGAATTGACTAGCATATTGGTGGTGTTTTGTCGGCTGAAGGAGAGAAGCTATTTTTGTATTTTTTTTGTTTTTATATTTTATGCCTGCATACTCTGTGTAACAAATTCAATAGTATTTTTGCTGTATATTTGTTTATGTGCAAGTGTTGTAAACAGTCATTTCCTGCACTATTTACTAGTATAATTTCGTAAATATTGTTAAGTGTATATATGTATGTAAAAGCCTAAATGGGCGTAAATAAATAAATAAATAATGTTTTATAAGACATTCCAACATATAGCTACATGCTTCATTAAGCATTCTGCACAATGAGTGGGAATGCTATCCTTGTTCTACCGGCATTACAATGGAAGATGCTCCGAGGAACTAGCGTCATTGATCCCTTCGGCACCGGTACATAGTCGGGAAACACGCCAAACGCGTGCCCAACACGAATGCAACGGTTGAAATTTGCCACATGCCGCTTCTTCGACGCCTTGTGTTCAACAGCTCGGCTCTGGAACGATTTGCCGGCCTCTGTGTTTCCTCCTTCCTTCAATATGGGTCTCTTCAAGAAACCCTTCCTCTCCTCAAAAAGACCATCCACACAGCATCCCAGATCACATAGACCCTGAGGGAAATTATTTCCCTCTGGGCCTCCTGTATGGAGTTAATGTAAAAAAAAAACATTCGCTTTAAAAATGCATATCTAATGTTCGATAAGGTAAAAAACACGTATTATTGTTCAATCAGTTCATTTTGTTTTTGAAATTCTCGTTACATGGTGATTATAATCGTTTCTAATGAAATTTAATTTTTAAATCCGCCGAAGTGACGGTGTAAATTCAAGCGATAGTCGCCTCTGTGGTAATATGACGTGTGGCCGTCTATTGCTCGGCGTTTAGACACGAATTAGCGCGGAATAACGGACGACTTCCGTCCTTAGTACGGCCTGATACGGTCATTTCACAAGAACAACCCGGCGTTTGAGTAAAACCACAATAAAAACAAAATATTTTTTATTTTTTAAAATACATTATTATAGAAAAGTCGTATTGGGTACAAGCGAAAAACTGGTACATCTATGTCACATTTGTAGTTGATTTTGTGGTGTAACTTTTTTTGATTTGAGTTTTCTTTTTTGAATAAATCGAGGTTGAATTTTTTTGGTAAAATTTTTAATAAATCAGTCCCTAGGGTATATCTCCGCTGTTTTATATTTTTTAAATGCGTCAAAACGGAGACCCCGTTCCAAAAGTTTTTATTAACCCTTAACTTCATTTTGGGTGGCGGGTATGGGTACCGCAGCCCTGGGAACCATTTATTGGATAACCAACACCTCTGCCATAGTTCACCCCAAACGGGTGCCCAGGTTCATGGTGTGAGGTTTGTCCAGGTCTTGGCGGCCAGTGCGTCTGCCCACCTGCTGCACGGTGGGCTGGATCGAGAGAGACTGGTTGAGGGAGGTCTTTAGACCTCTCCAGCCGGCATCTCTCGACCCACCCCCTTGCACCGCTGTTGTAGGGATGGATTCATACGTTCTTCGCCCTTGGATTCACTTCACACACTGATCTCCAAATTTCTACCTATTTTTTTTACCTATTTCCTTCCCTGAACTTCCTCTCCTTCGTTTCCTTAAAAATAACACTCCACGAAATTATTTTCCTCGAGGCCTACCGTGTGGAGCTAATGTAAACAAATAGCTACTGAAAAGAGTTTTTTTGGGTTCTTAGATTTTTGGATTGACAAAGTAAATATATATTTTTCAACTTTATGTTTTGAAGCAACGAATCATTGCATCTTGTTTTGTGTAGAATTTTAAAACAAAAAGTGTAGCTAAATAATTGATGTTCATATTGATCATTAAAAAATTTGGTTTAATTGAGATTGAATTTTTTATTGATAAATAAAGAATGAAGAATGGGGGCATATTTGATAAATAACTTACCAATCTAGTGTCCGACCGAAACAGGACTTTCCACCGAAACCGAAACCGAATCTTCGGTGTCTGTCTACATGTTAAAAATCGATTGTTTACTGTTATTTCGCTTATTTTTAACACTTATTCAGACAGTCAACACGTGTTAAATTAAATAAACAAAAAAAAACAATAATTGAAGTATGTGAAAAAATATATATATTTTATATTACTTCAAAACAAAATTTATAAAAAAATAACAAAACATGTTAACTACTTCTTGAAACAAAAATTTGTCAATAATCAACACTTACATTATAAAGGAAGGACCTCATTAATTGAGTATTTTAATTTTTATTGCGTTTATAATCACAAAATTCTTTTTATACGTGTTAAATGAAATAAAAAAAAAAAAACAATAATTGAAGCATGAAAAAAAAATGTTTTTTTGATTTTACTCTATAAAACAAATCAAAATTAACAAACATGTTAACTGGAACAAACATTTGTCAATAATCAACACTTAATTGAGTATTTGCTGATGATAGCGGGTGACATACGAACCACGAACTCACGCGAAGTCAGCCGAACGAGAAGTTCCAAGAAGTAGTTAACATGTTTTGTTATTTTTTCTAAATTTTGTTTGTTTTATAGAAGTAATATAAAAAAAATATTATTTTTTTACTTCAATTATTGTTTTTTTTTTTAAATTTAATTTAACACGTGTTAACTGTCTGAATTAGTGTAAAAAATAAGCCTGATAACAGTAAACGATCGATTTTTAACATTTCTAAAAAAGTTTCGGTTTCGGCAGTTTCATGCCTAAACTAGATTTTTTTGCCGAAACCGAAACCGAATCTTCGGTCGGTCACTACCATTTATTAACATTATAAACATTATTTAAGAAATGTCTCATAATAAATACCAGTTACACTTTTTTTAAATTTTTAAAATGTTGTTTTTTTCTTTCAGGGTGCGATGTCGACTCTGCTATTCTGGCAGGGGCGCGGGGGGCGCAGCAATGGGGCGGCAGCCACGGGGGCCACGACGCAGGGTGGAACCGCGGGGCGCTCCTGGCTACACGCTCCTGACCTGCTGCTCAAAGGGCACGTGGCCTACCTCGTCAAGGTAAGAAACACACTCCATCATAATCTTCACACTACACTACCAAAATCTTTACCGTAACACCATATTTTCACCTCCTGCTTTTTTATAAGATCATTTTCCTTAGATAATAATGTATGCGTCTATATGCAGATTTCAGAAAAAGAAAATCCACAGAAACCAATCCAATGGCAATCACTGACTATGTTGCCAGGTCCCCAGATAGTGGATACCAAGTAGGACTGTTCATGTTACAATTTCGCCAAAGCCTTTGATACCGCGGTGAATCACGATATTTTACTCACAAAACTTGGTTAAATGGGCTTCTCCCTTTGGATGCTAAAGTTTTTTAAAAGTTACCTCGAAAGCCGAAAGCAATACCAACATATGGAATCTTCCAATACGCCTCCTTTCTCTACGAGTTTCTTGTTTTTTCTGGGGTTCCCCAAGGGTCAATCCTAGGCCCCCTTCTCTTTGCTATTTCCATTAATAGTATTGCTGGAGTGATCATCATCCGTTTTACTGGCTTTCTCATTTTTGCTGACGATTCACACTCTGAAGCGAGTTTCTTCTGTAAGCTGACATTTCGTGTTCACATCGAAAGAATGGTGCCAGTCGGCCTTGAAAATGTTAGAGTTTGTTCTACGAACCGCCAGAGTTTTTTGGGATACCCGTACTTTGATAATTGTATACTTCTCCTTGGTTTGCAATAGGCTGGTTTGGTTATACGGAATCCTCGTGGGACGGGGTGCTCTATCATCTTGGAGAGGTTTAAAAAAAAGTTTCTGAGATTTCTCTACAGGCGAAAATGCTGCCGCTGTCCGTGGCCCTACTTTCTTCTGGGCATGCTGGGACTTCATTCACTGCAGCTCAGAAGGGAGGGGAATGCCACCACCTACTTATTTAACTGCTTCGAGGTTATTTCGAGAACTCAGTTATTTTGGAGCGCTTCCTGCCCGAAGGACCAACCTGCCAAAGGTTCTCCCAGAGGACATTGCTTCTGAACAAAATCTTTCACGATATCTATATATTCAGCATCAGCGAGGAGAGATTCAAAAGGGAAATTCTATTGATTCTTGAACTAATCTCTTCCTATTGACACGATATTTTCACCACGGCTTGAATTTTTAAATACATAATAATATATTTGTTGTACACAATGCACTACCGGCGATGTGTGAATGTGATGCGGAGACACAAATTCTGGCTCCATTCATTTCCCGGCGAAATTGATGAGGTTCATGGACGACTCCTGAGGCCCTATATTGGCTCGCTGGTCTAGATATAGCCCTCTGACCCCCACTGTATGGAAGATAATCGTATTTATCAGCTCTCATGTTTTTTCTGTCTTACTGACGGTTTCTTCTCTTTCTCATATTCAATAAAAAAACTAGCATCCCACAAGGGATCAGATCTGATCCCAACGTTGTTTTTGTTGCCTATTAAGGGTCTTTCACCATGTGAATCAAGTGCATCGAGGCAATACTGTCCCCTGAGGGCACAAGTTGAACGTATTATCCTCAATGTGTACCATTTTAACAGCATCCCCAAAGATATCACAGGAATGCCCTGACGGAAATTATTTCCATCGGTAATGAAAATTAGTCTAGCTCCCCTCCGAGGATGGGGCTCTAAACACCTGACTTATTCACCTGCGCGGATGTCCAGCTCTGGTAATCAACCTGATGCGGTCATTTGCTGCAATGCTGTCTGTCTTTCTAGGGTTATCTTCTTTACACGAGACAGTATCGTAATAATAGATGACACCTCCTTTGTTTTGTCACCCGCGCGTGACAGCGAGCGCAGGTATCTGCTATCCTATTAACATAAAACATTTAATTGAACATCGCAATAAATTGATCGCACTTGAAAACAAACAATCCAATGCGCAAAATGATGAAAAATACACAACACGTAATGAATAATGTTAAAAAACGATGATGCCTAGGTATGTACTGCGTATTTTCATCCCGAGACAAAATATCTCCGACAAACATCCTCCAACAAAATATCTTACTAAAAACTTATACTAAAACCTAACCTAACCTAACTTAACCTAACCTAACCTAACCTAACCTTATTTTACATTTTACTGTTTTCGAACAATACAAGACGGTTAACAAGATTAGGTTAGGTTTTAGTAGGTGTTTTGTTGGGGGATGTTTTGTCCGTAGAATATTCAATTTAACCTAATTTAACCTAAACTTCTTTACGGGATGCGTGTATTATTTTTGTCCCATTTTACCATTTTTTAACATTTATTGTCTTTACAGGTTGTCTGTATTTTTTTGTCCAATTTTTTTGTTTGTTAGGTTAGGTGAGGTTTGGTTAGATTTAAATAGATATTTTGTTTGGGGATATTTTGTCCGTAGAATAATTAATTGAACCTAATCTAACCTAACCATATTTTACATTTTACCATTTTTGAACAATAATTTATTGTCTTT
The DNA here is from genome assembly GCA_929108145.2 of Limnephilus rhombicus. NCBI lineage: Eukaryota > Metazoa > Arthropoda > Insecta > Trichoptera > Limnephilidae > Limnephilus > Limnephilus rhombicus. Next base: position 9,371,928 of record OV815296.1, read on the forward strand.
ACAGGTTGTCTCAGTTGTCTGTATTATTTTTGTGCAATTTTTTTGTTCGGTTTGGTTAGGTTTTAGTAAAGATTTGGTTGGGGATCTTTTTTCCGTAGAATATTTTGTCGGAGGATGTTTTGTCGGGGATATTTTGTCGGGGGGTATTATTTTGTCGCGGAACCGCGTGGGAGTCTCGCTGATTATTCAATTTGAAAAATTAAACAATAAGCGAGTCACGTTAATAGCTGATAAGAACCGCGCTATGTTACCGCCCCTTTAACGCCTACAGCTGAACTCTATCCCAACAACAGGGACGCCGATAACAGCACAGATAACAGCACAGATTACAGCACAGATTGCAGCAAATAACTAGAAACAGTGGCGCGTAGTTGTTGCATTTCAGTGCAACTTGTGGGCGTTGGTAATCCTAGACTACGAGTTTTTTTCCCATCGTCATTATCACGATGACCCGATGCAGACAGCTCCGCTGTAACCTCTTTCTCATAAACGACGCATGTAATAGAAATATTATATTAGGCTTGTTGAAAAAGTATCGATATATCGACGTATCAATATTTTTTAATTCAATACATCGATATTTTAGCCGATATATTTTGATCCGATATATCGATACAAAATATCCAATATCGAAAATTGTATCAAATAGGATATTTTTATTTATTTATGTAACTAAAGTCACTAGAATCCAAAACCGTATAGGAACGAATGGAAAAAAGTAACTATTGGTTCATGACATCTGGCGGTAAAATTTTAACTATTAACCCGTCTGCTTGGTTCAATATATTCGCACCTCACAATCCGGAAGCCTCAGTTTCGCGCGAAAATTCTGAAACCTTCACTTTGGATCAAGATTGTAAAATATCTATGCAAGATAGCTTTCACATTTCAAAGACAATAAGAAGCGTTATTTCATTCTCTTTTTGGTTAAAAGAAAAAATACATATGTTTGCATGAGAGGAAGAGAGATATATAGCCTTTAAAATGTAAGGTCGCTCGGGACGTTTTTGGTCTTATGAAAGTATAACGCGATTATTTGGGATGTATTTATTCCTAAACAAGTAGACGGGTTAATAGCTTACAAATCTATTGTCTTTGCATTAGTATTTGTGATCACTAATACTATCTCATATGTGTAGGTACATACATTGAAATGTATGCTATTTTTTGCCATTTTTTTCTAAGCCACTCCTATGTGTTGGTTCCCAATTTTCTATGATTATTGACTATGCCTTGTTCCAAACACGAAGTCCTTTTTGTCAGATTAATACGTCAATAGAATGTTACTGAGACGCATGCAAACTTTGTATGCGTCTCAGTTTACATATAAGTTAGAAGACAGCTTTTAGTTTTTGATATTTTTGTAATTATTACCTAATAAAAATGAATGCTGATAAAAATACCTTCATTTTTATTGAGATTTTTGTACATTAAAATAATGCACATTGTGTATAAAAATTACTATTGATAATATTTAGCTGAATTCACTTTTATTTTAAAAACGCAAAATCTTTTGAAAAATTGACCGATATATCGATATTTTTTCCTCGATATATCGACGACGATATTGATATTTTAATAAATATCGATACATCGATATATCGATATATTTTTTTCACTTTCGATATCCCTATATTATATCCCCTTTGGTCGTAATCAGACACTATTGGGTCATTGTCATTTTTCTTTCCCCAATAGTGAACTCTATTGGGGCATCCATGTTATGCTTTGAACTCTTTCTGGGTCAATGTTTGGAAAGAACGGGTTGTTTCAAAAATTTTTTTTTTTTTTTGATTTATTGAAAGTATAGTTAATACATACATATCAACGAACAAGTCCTACTAAGCCAATTAAATTGGCTTGTCAACAGGTGCTTATAGATAAGTTACATAATATATATTTTAAAAGTTATAATTTACATATTATATCTACAGATTCAACATTTTTTCATACATATCAATATAAATATTTTTTTTCCGGTAGCCAATTTTTCACCATATATTTATTTATTTATTTTTATTTGTTTATTAATATTTCAACGCCCTGGTGGGCTTTTACATACAAGTTTATAATACAGAGATAAAGTTTTAAATAAAAAAGATGAACTTGAAAAGTAAACATCACATGAATGGAAGGCATAAAGATACATTTTAGTAAAAATAATACATTACGATACAAGAGAAAGTTTTAAAAGTTGCAGATGGCATAAAATAGTATACATACATTGTGTATTTACAAAATTTGCATAAACAATTCTTGACAATAGGCCACTTGCATCACTTTTTTTTTTAATTCCGGTTTGAAGACATTCTGTATTTTTTTTTATCGTATTTTTGAAACCCTGGCGATTTTTTTAAATATTTAATCCAAAAAATCAGACCATTTTTTATAAACCGGAAAGACGGGACATAATTTTATAGGTGTGAAAAAACGATAATTACATAGCCGAAAATCATTAAAAAAAAAACGTTTTCCACACGAATGGCACAGGAGAATAACGAGGCATACCAAAAATATTAAAGGTAAATATGCAGTTAGTCCACCTCACGGATAACACGGAACGTTCGTGTTGTCGAAGTTTGATGCACGGATAATACGGAATGTTCCTTTTTTTAACTAATAGTCAATCAAATATGACATTTGTCGGAAGTACCAATCTTATAAAATAAATTCTCTAAAATAAACTCGCTTTTCATCATACTTTTAAAAAACATCCCAGGTTTTGAATGGTTTGTTTGGCTACGCAGGGTTTGTCTAGCGGGTTTGTGTAATTATTGTAATACATTTCTTTCCATGTTCTACTGTTATAAATACTGGTACAAACTTGTCAATGATGCATTCACTTTGTTTTACGCAAAAATATTTTTTCTATGATTGGCAGCATTGATGAAATGTTAAAATAAAATCGATGAATAAACATGGCGTTACCGCGCTAGTCAATTAATTTTAACAAAATTAAAGTGTTAAATGCATATTTTTTGCATGTTTTTTGGTCTCCCCCGACATAAATACTCACTTTTTGTAATAATAAAGCTAAATCTAACTGTTTGGATAAAAAGTATTCCGTATTAACGAGTAAGCGGTTTAATGCATAAATATTATATTAAATCTCAGAAATATTTTTTTCCTTGATCCATCTTATTGATCATAAATCATTATAATGTTCAACGTCTATATTACTAAATCAAATGTAATATACTTGTACTTGTAAATTATAATAATAATAATATTATAAAATTTGATTTTGTTAAAATCCGCACCATTATCATTATACCTCTAAAACACGTACGGACAACGTGAAATGTACGGGGTTCTCTTCATAACATCTGTCAAAAATTCAAACCAAATGATACGTCCGCAATTATAAACAACCTAGTGAACGTTAAATGTCAAATTTAAAAATTCACCTGAAATCAAAGTGATGCCAAATTAAAAAAAAATCAGTGTGGAATTTTATAAAATTAATAGGAACATTTTCAGAGACGGGACATTTTCATGTAGTGACGTCACGAGCCCAAATAATGGATTTATTTATTTAAATATAAAAAAACTGTACATTTCTAAAAAAAATTACTAACATTTTCGTAATCTTAGTAAAAAAATCTATCCACACGATTTTTCCAAGTCGTTATGAAGTCCATGCAAATGGCCTATTCAAATCAAATGTCACAGTACATAAAAAAGAAAACGGCAACATGTTTTTATATTGTAGATAAATATAAAAATACACAAATAAATATGCAATGTGCTATGTGATTCTCCCTAAATATCAATATATACTACATACATAAAGATATATATACATACACTCAAGTGTTTCTTAAATAATGGTAACTTTGTATTAAATACATCGATACTTGAGGTGAATTTGTTTCCAAATGTATGAAATCGTGGAATAGGTGCATGTATGAGGTAGTTGGTTCCAGGATTATTGTTGCCGAATACCTACTATGTTTTGCCTTGTCGCTCGAGTTGGTACCTTGGAGTCAATGACATGCAGGAGTTTACAACAGTCTAATTCGGAGTGAATAATGTTAAACAAAAAAGTTAGGTCAATTATTTTTCTTCTGTTTTCTAGGGAATGCAATTTAAGTGTATTTAGTAAGAATGTATAGTTAATGTGTTGATTAACTTCAAGTTACTATATACCTATATGTAACTTGAAGTTTATAAATCGTAAAAATTTGTGCTGCACTCGTTCAATATTTTTTATTCATAGAATTACATTGCTTTGTAGTGTCCGGTAATAAATTAAATATCTTCGGTATGTTGTATTCAAACGTTCTCTGTCCGTACTTATTATTAAATTTCGGAACTATTAACCCGTCGTCGGCGCGTGAATCTAGTGCTGTATTTATGTTCTAATTTTTCTTTATGCTCCGAGGTAAATATGTGCTGAATTTAATATATGCATATTTGAAGTTAATTTTCACGTTCTGTGTAAGGTATATTCAAGTTCTGTTATTATATAATTATAGATCAGTTGCTTGATAAAACTGAAACAATCACAGAACTTGAATAGAGCTTTCACAGAACGTGAAAATTAACTTAAAATATTTGATGACTTGTTAATTTTTTTTAAACAAGCCATCCTGAGTCATCCGTTCTACTTTTTTTTAAAGTGAAAACTTCTTTAGCACCGTTGTGATTTTTAATTCGATGAAACGAAAAAGTTACGCAAAGGGACAAACACATACATCTATAGAAATTAGCCTGCGAGAGTATGAGATAGAATAATCGTCTCCTCTTTGTGCGATGCTTCGTAGCCTCCCCACTCTTGTCTACTCAAGTTTTCTGAAGGTTTCACTTCTACTCGGATTATTTTTTTTTAAGTATATTTTATTTAGTTACAATTTTTGTTCATCTTATATCTAACTGGCTGAACCGGCGAACTTCGTACCGCCTCAGAATCAATAACTGTTGTGTTAACTTATTAGCTGAATTAAATTCAGTTTTTTGTGTTAAGAATTACACACTGAAGCAATTATCGATGCGCAACTGTCCGTGTTTTGTTTTTGTCAGTATCAGAGATAGCGTTGTGTACGGATTTTTTTGTGAATTTCTTACTTTTGCGCTTACGGGAATTGCGTTTCATTTTCTTTATACGTATGAGGGAGATTTATTATAATTGTTGTATTTTTCCTTTGGAGAGGTGCAGAAATACGTTCATCCTTTGTCTCATTTTCGACAATTGACATTTGGTGTGTAAGAAAGAGGGGCAGCATTACATACAACATGTTTAAGAACAAAAGCAAAACAATCAGCTCATTGACATTTGATGTTTTTGAATATTTGGAATTCACGCACTATTCAATATTATATTCATCACAATATTTCTGCAGCTCTTTCAAGAATTCGTTCAATACAAAATGTATGAGGAAAAGAATTTTCTTCATAATTTTTTATTTCGTGAATTTTTCTGAAGTTTTAATAGTTATTCTGTTATCCGGGACGGAGACAACTCCAAGAAATCAAAGATCATCAAAATCGGTCCAGCCGATCTCGAGTTATACGTGTAACTAACCCGACTTTCTTTTATATATTAGGTCCTTACATATGAAATTGGCGTTTTGTATGGGAGGAACATAAAGTCGATTTTTTTTTAATATAATATATTTATTTAATCAAAGTTTGTACCATTGCTATCTATGCACTTTTGCCATCTCATAGGTAGTTCATCGATCCCTTTACTAAAAAAACCATTCGGACGGGAATCAATAAAATCTTTGAAGGCGGTTTGGACTGCCCCATCGGAGTTGAATTTTTTCCCTTGCAAGAAGTTATCCAAATTTCGAAAAAATGGTATTCTGTTGGGGCAGGGTCCGGAGAGTACGGTGGATGTCCAATTGAAGCTCCTCTAATTTGGTAGCCGTCTGTTGTGCAGTGTGTGGTCTAGCGTTGTCATGAAGCAGCAGTTGCCTATAGCGATTAACCAGCCTCAGTTGTTTAGCAGCTAGCTTTTCCAACATGGTTTGCAGTTGCTGACAATAGACATCTGCCGTAATCGTCTGGCCAGATTTAAGAAAGCGTTAATTTGTAGTGAACGACACAAAAAAAAACACAACTGTGTTTTCTTTTGCGGCACCGTTGCCATACACATCATTAATCCTTCGAGCCGTTTCTGCAGCACTGGTGCCACGGTGGAACTCGTACTCGTAAATAATGCGATATTTCAAGTTTTCCATTTTGTAAACTAAATGACGCAAAGAAAAAAACAATTAAGGAAAAACAAATGAATTATAATTTTCGAAACACAAATACATGAGTAAATAGCTGTATAAATTTGAATTTGGAATTCCTAACCAAAGAGAAGATATTTGAGATCAAAATTGCCAGTACCAACTGCAAAACGCCAATTTCATATGTAAGGACCTAATATTAAGATATACGATTATTAACTTTCAAAACTACTGTAATATTATAATATACTACTTACTTACTAAGATTTGAACTTCACAACATTGAGACATAATTCGCGAAAAACTGCAAGAATCTGTGGCTTCCTTAACAGAGTTCATGGAACATTTTAAAACATGATAAATATTGTTTTGTGTTCCCTATAAATTTGTTTTACGAAGCCTAAAATCTTTGCATTTTCTCGTAGGTTAGCAATGAACCGTACAATTAATTCTAACATTATTCAACATAGATATAATAAATGGTCACGCCAGTCGGGAGAGCGGTCTTGTTATTAAATAGTATCACTTTGAATATCGATATGTTTAATAATTCAGCTACGCCTCATACGTCATACACATGTCTGATAATGTTATAGTATCGTGAAAACAAGCTTATGGATCCGAGTGATGTTTCAATGAAGCACAATTTAGACGGCTTTGTTACTGATACGTTTTAAGATTTTCACGGCCAAAAGTATTTACGTTATTTGTTTTTGGGGTGTTATGCCTTCTTCTTTAGCCAACGTTTCGGACAGCGTTGCAGTATCCATCATCAGGGCAGATCCGGTAGATGACATGTTCACACAATCATGTGTCATGTTGGCTGAAGAAGGAGGTAGCGCAACACGGCATAACACCCCAAAAACAAATAACGTTAAAGGCTTTGTTACTGATTGAATTTCTATAGGTACCGCAGCGAGAGTTGATGCAAATACAATACTCTCACAGATACCTGCATTTCTTGCGTACAACATTTATAAATTTGTTTTTTGACTTCAGAAATGAAAATTCATGTAAAATTGAAAAAAAAGAAATTTCTAATAGGTAGGTATTATAAAATAACATCTAATGGGTAGGTATAATACGCGAAAATTTGTATGGATGTAAGTTTGTTTGTTACTCTTTCACGCAAAAACTACTGAATGGATTTTATGAAACTTTACAAATAATATGATCTCATATTTATTAATAACTAACTGGTCCCGGCATGCGTTGCTATGCCATTTAATAAAGAAATTGTTTCTCCCTGAGTGTCCTTTCCCATTCGTCCCGTTCCCCTTCCGCCTCCCCTTCTTCTCCTGCGTCCTCTTCCCCTCTCGCGTTCCCACTCCGTCACCTCCACCTTCCCTTTCCCCACTCCACTCCCCCCCCCCTTCCCCCGTCACGCTAACCACCCTTTCGAGTTCCCCTCCCCCCTCATACGTCCCCTTTCCCTCCCGCAATCCCCTTCCACCTTCCCCGCCTTCCTTCTTCCCTTTCCCGCTCCCTCGTCCCGCCACCCTCCTCCCGCGTTCCATATATTCAATCCCATTACATTCAGTTTTTAAACAGTCCGCGTGCCACCTTTTACAATTTTTATTCAAATTTCCATTTTTCATGTAGGTATATTAAATTTGGTACCTAACATAGGTACCTATTTAAAATATCTAAAATTCTTGTTTCCATTCAAACTATTACGGGAGTACCTACTATAAATAAATTTATCAACTTGATTTTCAAAAATAGAATCCTGATTAAACAATTTTATTGTTTTGCAAAATGTCATTCTCCAACACGCGAACTGTCAAACGTGCGGGTTTTCTGAAATTATTCAATTTTCTGCCCAATTTTCTTAATTTTTCTCTCCGTAAGAACCATCTTCGTACTTCAAAGAATATTCTAAAAAAAGAATTAGCGAAATCGGTTCAGCTGATCTCGAGATTTGCGCTTACCAACACATTTAGCGATTCATTTTTATATTATAGAAGATTATGAGCTCATCAGTTTCTCAGTGACGTTTCCCAATAAGGAACTCCAGTGAAAAATATTTTGGCTTTAAAAAAATATGTTCATTTAGACCAAGAAACGCTGATTCTGAATATATAAGTTTTATTTCATAATATTAAATGCAGAGTTTTTAATAAATTATTAAAAAGTGCATTTTTAAACCTCTTCGGAAAACACAGCGTTAAGTTGGCATTACTGAAATGGTTAACCGTGACGTCACAGTTAACCTGTCACCTGTGTATTGTATTGTATTGACATTTGAAATGACTTGAAGTGCACACGTACCTATGCAATTCAACATTTCGTGTTTTTGGTTTATTTTCATACTGTTTATAGAGATTTAGATAAATAATAGTTATTGTGTTTATTGAAACATAATTTAGGCCCTCAACAATTTACGAAAAGGGCTATATTTGCGGACAATCTGCAATAAATTTTGTCTATTTGAGGTTAAAGTCGTGTCCTATTTTGACATTTGCTTATGTATTTTCAAATTGTTTTTAGTATAGGGCTTTTTATACAAGTTGTTAAACACTCGTCATGATCAGTGTATTATAAATACCAGTGTTTCTGTATGTATTATACATAAAACAATGTACCGACAAAGTAACACCTGACACAAAACACGATGTCACATGTATTTGCAATGAAAGAGATGATTTATTGTTTTTATATTGCACTTTGATTAAATACAATAACAATAGCGGTGAAATGTGGACATTTTACCAATGTTTTTCTATATTAAAAGCAGTTAATCTTGAATAAAAAACACACCTCACACCTAAAAGTCATTATCCGCCATGATTATTGTGGGTTCTTCACAGTGTTGCCAACAGTTAGAAGTGAAATTTCCCTAGAATTTCACATTTACGCAATTACCTACGTAGCCACCTGATTGTGTAACACTAATCCTGTTATATGTTAATTAATATGATAATTAATTGGAAAGATATCGGAACTTGGTAAATATACTAATAATACCGTGATTTTCCAAATAAAACACTTTTTGCTACGTGAAGTAATAATTTAAAAGTACGAATACACTCACCACTGAATTAGAAACTGAATTCCAAATTAAAAAAAAAACACTTTGCAAAATAAAAATCATAAGCAACCCGCCGCTCATTTGTACCAAGCGTGGTATTTTGAAGACCCCCCCCCCCCCCCCCCCCCGAACGTGTCACGTAGTATGGGTACGTTCCCTAATATCATTTTGAGTTGTCAGTGTTAAAAATAACATGGCATGTAAGTACATGAAAAATAATTAAGATTCATAGGAATTCCAAAAAATATATATACGTATATATATAAATAATACCAGTAATACTGTCATATGTAATAAAAATTTTGCCAGAGTTCGAAATTTCCCTAGATTTTGTCCTGATTTCCCTTATCCCAAAAAAATATTTTTCTCCCCTAGATCTAGGGAAATTTCCCTCGACATAACATCACTGATTCAAAATGACAACTTAAAAAGTAAAAAAATTAGACCACCATAGATACGGTGCGTTTCTGGGAGTCTTTAAAAATTAAAACTTTGACAATTATTTTAACTATTAAAACTAACTATAAAAATAAAAATAAAAATGCAGTTATTTAAGTTTGAAGGTCTTTATTCATTAAAAAAAATAAAAAAATTGGACTGGAGTTCTCTATTGTCGGATTTGTACGCATATACATCAATGCACAGAATCCTAATATTCTGATGCACATAACATGAGGTCGAGGTCATTCATTAATTGCAGCCAAAAACAATGTTGGATATAGAACCGATCCCTGTGGGACGCCAGTATTTAAAAATAAATACATTTGAGGATGATCTGAAACCAACAGCAGGACGAACTAAATAGAAGCCGCGTGTAACGGAAAGAGGGGTTACAACGGAGCTATTAGCGGCACGACCGAATTAATAAAATTAACATGCTTGCTGTCGCTTTATCTCTAAGTACACAAGGCCTAAAATGCATTCATTGTTTGAATGCCAGCTACTAGCATTGAGGGCATATAAGATAACAAATTTTAACCCACATATTTTACAAAACCGATGTCGCCAATTTGCATAAGAGCTTTCGACTCCTGGGCCCCAAACAACTAAAAATTAAGCTTACTTCTACTAGATTTTAGTCCTTTTTGAAAATGCCCAGTTGTGAATCGGTCCATATATGAATACCTCACATGAGTACCAGCTGCTCCCGTCTGGAGCTAGTCCAGTGGGATTACGGCATCCCCAATTGGGGTATGTTGTTTTCAAAGTACGATTATTGTTTTATAACTTGACTTAAACTTATGAAAAACCACAAAAACACGGTAAATATATCAATTATATAAATAACGGAATAAATTAGTCATATTTAGAAATTAACGTAATATTGCACACACATCCGCGAAGCGAAATTGTTTCGCGCTTCCAACGCGAAAGTTCATTTATAATATGAGCGCGAACAACGAATGCGCAGGCGCCGCCACCTAGCGGTTATGAAGGAAAACAAACAATTTAGTACTTAGACTATAAAAAGAACAATGTTGCCAGATTTAAAATACGTTTTAAAAACAAACTTTATTAGTAATGTTATCGTGTTTTAGTGTATTTTTGTTTTATTCATGTTGCTGCAGCAACACGGGTTATCGGGCGTGCTGTGGTTTTTTTTTAGTAAGGCTGTAGTGTTAAGAAATCAAATTTTCTACACAAATATATAAATTAAAACATATAGGTAATTATTACCGATCGTAAAATCAGGCGGATCTTGGTGCGCCTAGCCACATCGTGATCTGCCGCCATTTCACAATGTACCGGATATGTTAGGCACATAATTGTCACACAACATTGTCACACGAATGTGAATAAAGCGCAGGCAGCGCCTCTATTGGTGCATTTTTCAACTCTTATTTGAAAGTGCTTAAGGCTCGGCAACCGGGTTCGAAAAGAAGAAGATGGAGAGATACGAAATTACGAATGTTAGAGGAGAGCGCTAACATTTACAGGGACAAAATCGATGCGAAAATTGCGAAAATGTTTAATAAAATACGATTCGTTTAAAATAGAACAAAAATCTTGCGGGCATTATCTTACACAGCATTTAAAGAAACACTGTGAATTTTTTCATACATATAACTTTTAAATTAACTGAAACAAAGGTGTTTATAATATTTTTTGGAGCATACTTTGCGATTTTTTTATAATTTGCATCTCGGCATAGGCAAAGTCTAGATATTATCTTCAAGAATAACATATATTTTTTTAAGAGCTTTAAAACTTTCCGTGTTTAAGGGAGATATTTAATAAATCGGTAGAAATCCGGGTTGCGGGACTTGCGGGGGCCCTTAAGCGAATAGCAAGGCGGAATGTCGGACGTTCATCTTCGATCGACAGGTACGCCTGGTCGTAAATCTGCCTTTTCGTGATGTGCCCCGGCACATTGTGAAATGGCGGCAGTTCAAGATGTGGCTAGGCGCATCATGATCCGCCTGATTTTACGATCGGCCGCCGACATATATAATGTTGATTTTTTTTTATGAATGCAGAAAGGAATGTAAGGAGAGTAAGCGGAAATAAATGGTAGAAGTCGGGGACGCCCGAAGAAGACACGGCACAGTCAAGAGTCAGAATAACATAAGTGCATGTGTGGGACGAATTATGAATGAATCAAGGAATTTGTGTCTATTCTCTCTGCTTACCCATGTGCGTCTCTGTGGTTACGCGGTAAGCATTCCTTGGATGTGGTTAAACATTGAATTATAATTCGATTATCATCGCATTAATATTACGTTTCTTTATTTTTAATCGCATACCTATCATCATCATCCCTCTTGGCTCTACAAATCCTGGTGGGTCTTGGCCTCCTCAAGAGTCTTCCTCCACTCATCACGGTTTTGTGCCAGCTCTCTCCAGTTTACAATATTCAAGATGGATATATCTTTGAGGACGTTGTCGCTCCATCTTAAACTTGGTCTTCCCAGGCTCCTTCGCCCTGCCGGTCTTGAGTTCAGCAGGGACTTTGATGTTTGATGCTCGGTCATTCTCTCTACATGCCCAGCCACCGAAGTCTTCCCAGTTTTATAAATTTTGTGACGTTTAGATCCTTAAACAGAGTATATAGCTCATTTTTATAACGTCTGCGCCAAAATCCATTTTCTGAAACCGGTCCGAAGATACGCCTCAAAATTTTCCTTTCAAAAATATCCAGCGCTCGCTCATTCCTCTTAGTTAGTACGTCGCATATCGATCCATAATCGGCAGAACAGCATAAGCGGCAAACAGTAAATTGTTCAGGAGAAGGTTTTTTTTAATTAACTTTATTCGTTGATTCCAAAAAGGATTTTGGTTAATGAGGATTATTAATCTTTGGTTGCTGTCTATATAAAGCTGATAATACAATTATCTAAATGCCTTCAGTTGTTGAGATAGTGGCGGTAACGCTGTTTTGCCTATGACCCTGACAGATTTTTTCCCCACGAAATGTCGCATACGCTGTTCGGAGTACATATTTATTTTTGAAATATCTATCACGCAATCATGATAGGTAAACAAATAACTAAATAAAGTGGTTCCATGACAGTTGATCCTTAAGTTGACTAAATACAATGATTTGCAAGTAAGTATGCAAAGAGGATATACGGCCGTAAAAGCAAAGTCGATATACTTGTATCTGCAGGCATCTTGATTGAAAATCCGTTGTAATGATATTTTTACTAACAATCATTTCGACTCTCCGAAGGAGCATGCGGTAATAACAAAATACGACATACTTATATGTGCAGTCGGCTTAGCAAAAAACCGCTATATAACATTTTTATCTGAATACAACACCACAGGCACACCTTCTCCCAACCGTCTGGAGCTAGTGAGACCATGGCCTCCCCAATTTTGGTATGTTATGAGGCTGAAGGTAGTGGGGAGGGGAAAAAGATGTGGAAAATGCACCTGGCTATACAGATCTAGTTACCAAACACGGCTAAAGCAATTTCAAGTAATAAATCTAATACCTACACACCACACACCAGCGTACAAATACAAAAAATCATATAAAATAACTTTTTTATCCGAATACAACGCAAGAGTCCCAACTGCTCCCAACTGGAGCCGAATCCCTAATTTTAGTAAGTTGTGAGGCTGAAAGTAGTGGAGAGGGGAAGGAGATGTGGAAAATGTACCAGAATATTCAAATCGGGCCACAAATACGGCCAAAGCCATTTCAAGTAATAAGTCTAATAATTATATATGTACACTACACACCAGCGTAAAAATAAAAAAAAATCATATAATGTAACTTTTTTTATCCAAATACAACACAAGAGTCCCAACCGTCTGGAGCCAGTGAGACTATGGCATCGCCAATTTTAGTATGTTATGAGGTTGATGGTAGTGGGGAGGGGAAGGAGATATGGAAAACGTACCTGGCATTTTGGTATGTTGTACCATTTGTACATTTTCCACATCTCCTCCTCCTCACTACCTTCAGCCTCACAACATACTAAAATTGTGGATGCATAGTCTCACTGGCTCCAGACGGTTAAGAAAAGTTGGGCATCTTGTGCTGTATTCGGATAAAAAAGTAATATTATTTATTTTTTGTAATTTTGCGCTGGTTTGTAGTGTATAATTAGACTTATTACTTGAATTGGCTTTAGTCGTATTTGGTGACTAGATCTGAACAGACAGTTACATTTTCCACATCCCCCCTCCCCTCCCCACTACCTTCAGCCTAACAAAAAACCAAAATTGGGGATGTGATATTCTCACTGGCTCCAGACGGTTGGGAAAAATGATATAATTTGCATTAATACTTTTTATTCTAATATTCAAATACAAAATAATAAATTAAGAACTTAAGAATTTTCGTTTAGTTTCCGATGCTACCAGCCGCCGACACGTCTGCAGTAGTCATCAGATGGATGCCAACCGACTAAACTGAGACTTTCTTGACCGACAGCGTAAGACAGCGTAACCGACACTGTCGCTTACGCTAAAAGCTACAACTACTAAAAAAAGTGTCGTGCATTTAAGATAGAGCTGCAATTTTTGTCATTGATGTATTAGGCAGCATTGAACAGTTTTCGCTAAAAATCGTAATTTGACAAAAATGTCGTTTACGCTGTTCTGCCGATTATGGGTCGATATCTATACGTAAGCAGAAATTCTGTCGAAGCAGCAAATACTCTCGAACGGTGAGCTTTGGCGTCATAAAAGTTGCAACTAAATGCAATTATTTACAACTCGTTATGCCATTTCTATCATGAGCTACGGAGATTTGAAATATTAATTTAACCATAATAAAATAACCATAATTATATATATATTTTTTTTTTATCTTCCAAGATTAAGATATCAAAATTAATTTAAATTCCTGCCACCTCAGAACAGGCTCAGCCTAGTGAGGTGGTATATACCAAAAAAATAAATAATATATATGTATATGTAGGTATATTGTATATATTGTAATGTTATTATTTGTTAATAAAAAATAAAAAATTAAAATAAAATAAAAAGACGCTATTGTTGGCTCCATATTTTCAAAATATTTCGTGATAAGTGATCCCTGATTGCGACCAAAATGAGAATGGCCAGCTACACCCCAACCTTCTTCTTCTCCGTATCCTTCGCCTCATCACATGCCACGATTGGGGATTCTACAGAGTCCCACTGGCTCCAGATAGTCGGGATCAGTTGGGACTCTTGTGCTTGTTATTTTTCAATGTATTTTCATTAAAAAATAACATTAAACAAATGTGTCATTGTTTTCTGAGAAAGCTGATGAAGAGTCACGTACCACGTTCAAGCAAACAATTAAATTTGTAAACATACACTTTTTACTTTTATTATTTACTGATGGAAATTCTGAAATAATATTTTTGTTTTCAAAATATAATAATAATAAACACCACGGGAATTTCAAACAAGTATTTGCAAATAAAAATAAAGGGCTTGAACAAATGTTGGTGATTAAGCAATCAAAGTTTTATCCTTATTTAATAATTATGATACTGAAACAATTTATTTTATCATTAAAGCGCCATAGCTCATGATGAAAGTGTTGTCACGAAGCTGAAAATACTAGAAAACTTACCACATTTAAAACAAATTAATAAAATTTTCTGATGTTTGTGAATTTTATTTAAAAATATTTATATTTTCCTGCGCCGTTTTTTTTTAAGTGAAAACTTCTTTAGCACCGTTGAAACTCAATGAAACGAAAAATAGCGATACTAAAGAGAGACAAATACATAATTCTATAGGATTTAACCTGCAAGAGAATGAGATAGACTAATCGGTCTCCTCATTATGAGATGCTTCGGTCTCATCTTTGTGCGGTGATTCGTAGCTTCCCCACTCGTGTCTACTTTAATTTTCTGAAGGTTTCACTTCTACCGCGTGCAAATTGCACTCTATGATTTTATGGTTTTGATTTATTAAATAAGAGAAGTTTAGAAAAATACCGTTTTTGGATGCAAGGTCTCTACTTTTCACAGAACCACTAGTGATTAATACTTATTTTGACGCAAGAAAAACTGATTTCAGAACTATATGTTGTTTACTTTTGGTTGAACTTTATGGTTGGACTCTATCTAACACTATAATTTTTATTTGTAAGGTCTACTGTTCGCAAAACTATATCTCGTTGGTTTTTGGTTGAAATATGTACATAGTTGAATTATATCTAATACACTTTTATTTGTAAAATATTTTTTATTAGCATTTTTATTCATTTTAACAAATGTGTTTATATTTCCAGTTCCTTGGATCGACCACGGTGGATCAGCCAAAAGGCATCGAGGTGGTGAAGGATGCCATCCGCCGTCTGCAGTTCACTCAGCAGCTGCGCAAGTCGGAGACGGGGGCCAAGACCCGGAAGGTGGAGATCACCATCTCCGTCGATGGAGTCGCCATACAGGTTCGTCCCATTTGTCATATTATATCTACAAGGAAGATCACCGATGGTTGAAGGTTGAAGTGAGCTTTCCATGCAGCAAAGGACTACCAGGAGTGGACTAAGGGTTATGATCCTTAGCAATGAGTCGTTTATCTGCAGGGGTAGGCAGAGAGGATAATGAGAGAGGATAGGCAGACGGGATGTATCTTGACACACATTCCTTGCCTCAGTCACATTCATTCATCGTCTCATAAATATTCTTCTATTATTCTGACTCTTGACATGATGCAACAGTATTTGGTTCGCTTGATCGTGCTATGTCTTTCTCGGGTGTCCCTGACTTCTTCATTTACATTCACGTCATAATATATTCTCCTTACACTCCCTCCTTCGTTCATTTACTCCACATGTCCGAACCATAAGCCTTGCATTCTTTATGGATCTCCATTTTTTTCACACAACCATATACGGTTTTACCACACCTATGCCTCGGGGATCTCAATTCTACACCTTTCGGCGGTAAAATTTTGGCACCCTTTGTCAAAACCAGTAGACAACTAGCGACCTACTTTAGGTGATCACTGTAATCATTAGGTAACGCCAATTATTCAATGAATCTTTAATACTAATATATCTAGCAGACGTTATTTATTCAACAAATCTTTAATACCAATCAATCTACCTAGATGACATCAATTATTCCATTAATCCTAAACACATACCTAGCACACATGAATTATTATTCAATGAATCTTTAATACCAATATTAAAGATTCATTGAATAATAATTCAGACATCAATTATCCAATGAATCTTTAATCCAATACACCTAGCAGACATGAATTATTATTCAATTAATCTTTAATATCAATATACCTAGCAGACATTATTTATTCAATGAATCTTTTATACCAATATACCTAACAGACATCAATTGTTCGTAGAATCTTTAATACCAATATACCTAGCAGACATCAATTATTCGTTGAATCTTTAATACCAATATACCTAGCAGTAGGGAATGCAATCCCGCAAGACCTTGTCAATCCAGCAGGGTGGACTTAGATATCTAATCAATCGTATAATAAAGACCTAATACCTCGATCTACCAACCTTGTTTTTAGAGTTTTAAATTTATACCTAATCAAACAAGTTCTTTGGGACATTTTAAGTGGTTTATTAATATACCTTTGGTTAGACATAGCTAAAGTTTAAGTCATAAATTGGCAAAGAATAAGATAAGACATAAATTTATATAACAATTTAAATAATAACATTCACACGATAAACAATATTCTTGTACATTGTACAATAAGCATCATAAGTTTAAACATTATTTTGGAAATAGCTTCGTAAAAAAGTTAAAGTATTAATTGTGTCGTCTGATAAACGGCTTCTGATATTGGACACAAGGTAGCCAGCGGCTGAAAAAGCTCGTTCAGCTTCCACGCTGGTTGACACAATAATCATTAGCGCATTGTAAGTGAATTGAACGTATGTGTCTTTTAATCCATCGGACTCGAATAATTCATTTCCTTCTTTATCAAAACCTCCGCCGCGCGCAGAGTAACACGTATGAACTACGCTTCTCTGTAATCCCGCCAGTCCAGCGGGATCCTGCAAAATTTTCGACCGAGATTAGTCCCGCAAAATGTCTGCGGGATCTCGGTATTTCGGGATCCCGGTATACCGGGATTGCATTCTCTGCCTAGCAGATATTAATTATTCAATGAATTTTTAACAATAATATAGGTACCTAGCAGATATTAATTATTCAGCAAATATTTAATACCAATCTACCTAGATGACATCAATTATTCCATTAATCCTTAAAACATACCTAGCAGACACGAATTATTATTCAATGAATCTTTAATACCAATATTAATGATTCATTGAATAATAATTCAGACATCAATTATCCAATGAATCTTTAATCCAATACAACTAGCAGACATGAATTATTATTCAATTAATCTTTAATATCAATATACCTAGCAGACATTATTTATTCAATGAATCTTTTATACCAATATACCTAACAGACATCAATTACTCAATGAATTTTTAATACCAAAATACCTAAGCAGACATCAATTATTCAAGCGTCTTCCTTTCGACACATTTTCCAGACATCGTTGACTCTATTGCGCTATACCTCATTAAAGCATTTAATTGTGATTCCAAATTTGTTGCATTATCTATCAATGCAACTGCAACTAATTCAGTTTGACATCATTTAGTGATTATTCAATATTGTTGCAGTATGCCCAACAACTGTCAACTCGACAACAATTAGTATTCTACTCTCTTATTTCTAACACTTCCTCAAACTCTCATATTACCAACTAAAATGCTTCCTTAGTGCATACTAAGTCCTTTGTTCCCTAATAACTAGTGCTCACTTACTACTATTTTACGCAATTCAGCATAACTAATACGACATTGAAATTAACTTACCACGCTTACCATATATTATGTTTATTGTTTATAAACAATGCTGTTTGAGTCCACACATAAAAGGCTAATAAATATTTACTTGATTAGTATTCCTGTACTCTTCATGACTTGTTTTATGTGTGTGGCAGGTCAGAATAACTCAGCAGTGTTAATTTTATGTGCAAATCTTAGAATACCATTCCTTTGTCATAAAGTAAATAGAGGGAATCCAGAGGCAGGGATTCATTATGCTTTTCCTAGTAGTTATTAGCAAACTCCTTCTACAAAATTTATGTAAAATCTACTAAAGCTACAAAGTGAAAATAGTTGATTCCCGACAGTTTGCCCACCAAAATTATCTATATAAATAAAAATGAATCGCCTAAATGTATATACGCGCATAACTTGCGAAAGACTTGTGTGCATGCCCGCGAAGGTATCTATATACACTGGTGAGCTCTGGCATTATGAAATTTATATTAAAAAATTGCAATAGGTGGCACGCGAGCTGTTTGAAAACTGAATGTACCAAGACTGAATGAATGGAATGTGGGAGGGAGGAGTGGAACCTGGGAGGGGAACCCGGGAGGGGGGAGTTAATTTCGGGAGGGGGGAGGGGAACTCAGGAGGGGGGTTCGCGGGACGGGGGAAACGGGTGAGGGTAGAGGGAAAGCGGAGAGGGAGCGCAAGATAGGGAGGAGACGCGGGAGAGGAAGGAGAGGCGGAAGAGGAACGGGACGAATGGGAAAGGACACGCAGGAGAAACAATTTTTTTATTAAGTGGCATAGCAACGCATACCGGGAACTCACTATAATAATATAAGTGGAGTGACCGATCGACGTGATTTTTTTAATTGGATAATTTGGAGGACTGGGAAAGGAGATAGTCTACTTTTTATCCTGGAAAAAACATTTCATTCCCGTGGGAAAATTCTTTATGCAGTAATTTCTCTAAATTATCTATTACTAAAAAGCTAGTAATTATTATAAAATTAAGCTCTGCGGTGAAATAGCTTGACAGTTATCAACCTACAATTACTAAATGTTTGATTATTGTTTCCAGGAACCCCGAACAAATAACATCCTCCACCAGTTCCCGCTGCACCGCATCTCATACTGTGCAGACGACAAGGAGGCCAAGAAGTACTTCTCGTTTATCGCCAAGGGAGACACGGTAACCCCCAATGGGGACGCAACTCCCACCCCGGTGCCTGCCCCCGTCCCCGCCACCAATGGCAGCGCCGAGCAGCACGAGTGCTTTGTGTTTGTGAGCAATAAGCTCGCATCGGAGATCACGCTGACTATTGGACAGGCGTTTGATCTGGCTTACAGGTAACATACACACTTCATAATACACAAGAATAACAAGGAGTGCCTTGTTATCTTTGGTTTATCTTGCTATCCAAATATTGGCCTAATCTAGTCTTAATTTTCAGTACAAAACTGTGTTTACGAAATTCAAATGGAATGGAGATCTACGATATCAGAAGTGAGATGGAGCGCCGGGCTATTGGCGGGTAAACG
Organism: Limnephilus rhombicus; assembly: GCA_929108145.2. NCBI lineage: Eukaryota > Metazoa > Arthropoda > Insecta > Trichoptera > Limnephilidae > Limnephilus > Limnephilus rhombicus. The sequence goes on from OV815296.1 coordinate 9,391,924, forward strand.
TATATCTGCACCCCCCAAAGGAAACATACAATCATTATCATACATCTTCCTCAAACGTATAAAAAAAATATTCCCATTGCCGTGGCTGAGCCATAAGATATACCTGTTTCCTCCAAAGGAAAAAGTAGTACTTTGCAGGAAATAGTCATTTATTTTATGTGTCTCATCTTTCTGAAAGTATAAGAAAGAGCTGCAGTTTTATAATGATAAGTAACATTATGTTTATTGCCTTTTTAAAAATAGTAAAACCAAACAAAAAATCTTAACTGATTGCAGTCTTTGAAGTGCAGATTTCAGGTGGAAATGCTGTCATTGTTCTACTATTGTATTTAAGGCGATCCAATAGTCCAGGAAAAAATCTAAATCGGAATTCACGCCCTTTTATGGGAGGAGTTTAAAAATACTTGAGAAAAAGCTTTTGGAAAGGTTGGAAAAGGTATTTGAGAAATTTTTTTTAAAGGTTGATTTCGTAAAGGCCTGTAAAAAACATTAACTCATTTTTTACGCATTGTTTGTTGTAATAAAACAGTATTTTAAAATTGATTTCACGGAACAAAGCGACGTGGAGCCTAGCATCCGTTTCCCGCTCCGTTCGGGGGCGAACTGATAAAAAAACGGGCTTGTCTAGTTATTTAGCCCTTCGGCGGACGGCATAGAGTTCACTTTGAAAATCCAAATTCGTCTACTGCCGGCCGTATTGTAAAATAACAAGGCGAAAATGCACATTTTATTTTATTTTGTGAACTTCGGGCGTAAAATTTTTTTTGCGATTGTTTTAAAAGATTGAATTTGCTACATTAAACAATAAAACCATACCCGAAAAGGGGTTTATGAATAGGAGAGTTTGTACTTAAAAGTGTTTTTTACAGACTTTATATTTAATTTTTTTATAGGCTTATTAAAAGACTTATAAAAAAACTGACCTATATTTTTAAGGGCCAAAGTATGTTCTACACGCAGTATTTAATTGAAGCATCTAAAATACATATAAGTGATCAAATTTTCAAAACAAAAACATATGATTTTGTGTCATTTTGCATTATTTACTATGGCTTCATCTTAAAAGTTCAAGATACACATCAAAATGTCATATTTTACTTTCCTTAGCCGCCCCTAAGAAAAGATTGGATGTAGCGATCATTAGTCATTGGAGTGCTTTTTGCCACAAAATGGCTCTATTTAAAATACCCCGGATTGCTTTGCGGCCAATTTTGGCAAAGTTTTCCTTATTTGTATGTAATTAAGTAGAAGTTTACGATTTTATATATATTTTTTTATAAATCCTACAAATATGTGATTATCTACAAAAGATAGATGAATTCATTGGCTATATAGAACTATAATCAGTTTGTTTGTCTCCATAATAAAATTCGGAGGTATGATTTTTTTAATGTGGGCGGAAAATATTCAACCAAAAAATCAAATGTTTTATATTGCGCTGTCACTCCAGTGGTTAGTGTTAAATATATGCAAAGAAATCATCATTCAGCATTCTGTATCACTTATTTATCGATGGACTAGTCTGTAAAAATGTCTTAAAGTGCAATTTTATGTAAATTCAGTTATGTTATTCAGTTTGTCATCTCTCAAGATGATTTAATTATTAGAATATAATTATAATGTGAAATTATTAGAATATATTATTAGAATATAATTGTATAATGTGAAATTTACATTTCTTACTCTCAATTCATATAAAATTATATTATTATTAACATAGCATACATGGCAACTATTTGCCATAATTAAATATAATACATTATTCATGACATGCGTTGATTTAGTCTTTATTTTAAACTTACATGCGCTTTGCTGTTGTAATTATACATTATGTATGTCCCCATAATAAAGTTGACCAGCTTTGTATTAATCGATCTTATTTCTTCGAATCTTGTCAAAAATTATAATTACATCTTGAGTGTTTAACCAGCCAGCGGACGAAAATCCACATTTCGTCGAAAGTTGTTCTTACGATCGTGCAGGGCGGTTACAATGAGAAAGATTAATTATTCTCCGTACCAGCTTTTTAAAATTATAACTCAATATCGGTTTTATTTCATTCCGAATTTGTTTTAATTTATACCTACATCCAAAAATGCTGAAAGGCGTGATGATAAAACTATTAAAATTATGTACTTTTGTAATTATTTTTTGATTATAAGTATTTATCATTTTTCAAAAATGTCTAAGTTAAATAAGAATGTTAAATTTTTTTTAAATATATTAGTTTGTAAGTGCGCAAATAAATACACAAACGGATCAATTTTCGTCAAGAAACACATGTACGTATATAATTTTTAATTATTTTATTTAAACTAAAATTAAAATTCTAAAACATGCGATACCCAGATAATGTATTGATTTATTTTACTGCATGATTATATGATTCGAAATAGGTGTGGTGTAATACAAAATCTTTTTTGAAAATTTAACAAATCTGCCAACGACCTACGGTATAACCTTATTATACTAAAAATAATTTTTTTTTCTCAAAATTTAAAACATGCGAATGCTAGATAAAAGAACAATCTTTCGAAATCCATTTATAATTTTTTGTGGAAAAGCGTCAATATGTCTAAAATCTGATTTAAAAATGACGTATTTCTGGTTTTCTCTGGTAATACCTTCTTAAGAGGAACGTCTGCGCTGCCTGTTACGGTCAGTTTCATAGAAAACTTAATTTGGGTATTTTCCTCCAATCCAAAATTAAGATTTCTATGAAACAGGCTGAAACAGGTCGCGCAGAGGTGTTCTCCTTAAGTTAGGTTTGTTTCTGTATTACCAATAATTCTAAGCTATTTAACAGTTAAATAATTGCATGCCTAAGTAGATTGGAGAAATCTCTTGTTTCTGCATTTCTTATCAGCGACCTAATTCTGCAGCTATTGAGTAACGATTATTAATTCGCTTTTGTTCTTTGATAATAAATATAACAGGTTTTTAATAAACAGTTTTAACACGGCTTTGGTCGGAACTTTGATTCTCTGCCCATTTCCACGTTTCATCAAATTGCAATAAGCAATCGGTGAAACAGCACTGTTAGTATCTAGCACTTTTGATTGATAAAACCCTATATCAATACGATATTGACTAAATCCGTCATCTACGGTTATTAGGTATTTGTAAGCATGGTCAGCATATAATTCAGTTAACTGTTAGGACCTTCGCTCAAGGCGAAACTGAAAAAAAAACAGTTGTCGACCCAATTGCAATCAACCTCCCGAACGAAATCGATATTTTTCTGATCTGACATATCGCAGATTACTCGAAAACTTGACAGTTCGTTGGCAGAAAGTTGTTCAATTATCACAAATTATGGATAAAGACCTCATTATCTAGTTAACTTTAGGTGTCACTCAATCACATTAACTAGAAATAAAAATAAAATCATCTATCCTTACAACTTGAATAATACACCTTTACAATCTACGTCTACATGTAAAGATCTAGGTGTTTTTTTAGACAGCAAACTAATTTTTGATAAGCATATCGAACACATTATATCAAAATCCTACAAGATGCTAGGTTTCCTATTAAGAATATGTATAGTTTTTGAAAGTGCTAAGACTCTAGAAATGTTGTTTTGTTCATTAGTCAGAAGTCCACTGGAGTATGCGTCCACGGTATGGAATCCTCAATATAAGGTATACATACATAGATATAGTAGAAAGTATACGGAATAAATTCTCAAAACATTTACTTAAGAAATACAACAAAACTATAAAAAATGTGTTAAGTTTACAAAAAAGAAGCACGTTATCAGATCTGTTGTTCTTGTATAACCTGCTAAATAATAAAATAGATAGTCCTGAATTGCTATCCGTCATTGGTTTAAATGTCCTAATGAGGCGTACCAGGCACACTTCTCTTTTTCATATAAAATCCAATAACACTAATGCAGCAAGTAACTCACCAATCACTCGCACAATCATAACTTATACCCATTATGAAAAATTACTACACTTAAAGTTTTTCATGATTCCTTGGAAATATACAAAACTAATTTATTAAATTTCTTGGCGTGATTTAACTTACTTACACTTAACTTTTCATTAAACTTTAATCAGTCAATTACAATTAGTGAGCATATAATTCCTGATTTTAAAATGTCTCTTTATCTCCCCCCCCCCCCCCCCCCTTTCTTCCTTCTTATTATTATTTCTCATTTATTCACTAGTTAAGATCCGTTCATATCTCAGGCGCAGTACCAAATAACATTCCATGAACTTACGTAATAGGTACATAACCATGTAAAAAAATTATTTAATATACCTTATAACTTGTATTATAATGTACTGTGTATTTCTTAACCCCTCCGAAATTCGCCATTTAAGCCCTTAAACTGTCTCAAACGAAATGACATTTTACGAAAACTTTGTGTTATTACCGCTTCACAATTAAAGCTGTATATAAAACATTTCTGAACGTAGCCGAATAGTAAAAACTGTTTTAGAAAGGTTACAAAATAAGCTTTCAAATTATTATATTACAAATAAATATTAGCATTTGTAAATATTAAAATTTAGAATGCAAACATTAAAAATAGGTAAAAATGACTCACATGATGTTTTTTATGTGAAAACGGTACTAAAATCACAGATTATGTAAACAACAATACTTATTCTATTGTATATATGTGTAATAAACACTTTTGTCAACTCACTTTTTTATCATTTCATATAAAAATATTTAATAAAAATTAAAAAACGTCAAGCGCTGACGAGCCGCCGGTAGTAAATTTGCGCGGGTAAATATTTTTGTCAACTACGCGACTAACAGCTGATTCCTGTTATGTAACGGGTGCGGCAGAGAGGACGAACGGTTTTAAAAAAATCATAAAATAGTTAATTTTTACTCAAAAACAAATTTATTGATGGAATCAGGTTCGCAAGGAAATAGCATGTGAAACAGTCAAGTGTGACCCACATCGCTCTCTCAACTTGGGCGACTTCCATGCGAATTGCGTCCTTCAATTCGTCCAGAGTTCGGGGCTTGTTCTCGTATACTCTAGCCTTGAGGTGTCCCCATAATCGTCTAATCGTCATCATCGCCCAACTTGAGAGAGCGATGTTGGAGAGAGTCTACGCGAACTTCCAAGAACGCCTCCAGCACTGCATCAACGATTTCGGCCACCACATGCCTGATGTGATTTTCCACACTTGACTGTCTCAAATGCTATTTCCTTGCAAACCTGATTCCATCAATTAATTTGTTTTTGAGTAAAAATTAACTAAATATGATTTTTTTAAAACCGTCCGTCCTCTCTGCCGCACCCTGTATTTCTATAGACAACTTGATAGGGATATACAGCTTGATCTACTATCGACCTTTTACTTTTTGTTTTAGGGATGTAACTAAAACAATAACGGAGTTAGAACGATTTCTATGGAAACACACGCGCTGACGTATAAACACGCTTATTGTACTTGACTGCTGTCCTATTTCTAACGCTTATATCTGCTTACGTTGCGGAGGGGTTAATAAACAAATAAATAAACTCTCTGGTGTTAAAAAGTAAATGCGGACTTCCAATGTATATTGACGTCAGTATTTCAAGTCGACATTGTCAATTTATTTGCATTTTCGTCGCCTCATTTCTTATTATTTGTCCAATAGACCATTTTAGTTTTTGTTCAATCTCTCCTTTAAAGTTAAAAATAAAGTATTAAAAGTGATAGTTAATCACGGTACTAAGAATTATTTAAACTAATGCGATCTTTACCTTTACGGAAACAGCTTTATCAAACACCATGAAAGAAAACCTCCTTATCTCCTCCTATAAATTTTTTTAATGGTCTATTGGACAAATACGAACTTAGGCAACGTTTTGATGTAGCCTTTTGACATTAAGGAATGTCAATCCATAGACCATTCCCGCTAGTTTTGCTGTGGTAAAACGATTTCTTATTTATTTCATTGTCAATATCGGCTTGGCTATCCGACAGGCCTGGCAAGTGCAACAGTGCTCGGGAAATCAATGCAAAATTGGAATTAACTTCCCTCAGCTCTTACTGTTATCCACAACTTCACTGAATTTAAAAAGGCTTTAAAAACAAACTTATTTAAAAAAATCATACCTTTTTTGAATCTTAACTCCTTTTCAATGTACTCAAATAAGCCATATTCCTCAAGTTTCCGGTAATTGTTTGGTTTCGGTTTCCTCCTTACTGTATTTTTATACTTAATGTGCACTCCGATTTTTTCTTATTTCTAAACGTAAACTGCCTCCTGCTCTATATTATATTTTAGTTTTAACGATTCTTGTTTAACCCGTCTGCTTGGTTCAATATATTCGCACCTCACAATCCGGAAGCCTCGGTTTCACGCGTAAATTCTGAAACCATCACTTTGTATCGATATTGTAATAAATCTATGCAAGATAGCTTTCATATTTCAAAGAAGCATTATTTCGTTCTCTTTCTGGTTAAAAGAAAAATACATATGTTTTCATGAGAGGAAGAGATATATATATATATATAGCTTTTAAAATGTAAGGTTGCTCAGGGACGCTTTTGGTCTTATGAAAGTATAACGCGATTATGTGTTTTGGGATGTATTTATTCCTAAACAAGCAGACGGGTTAATGGCACTGTTATTGTTTATCATTACCTATTGTCTAGTGCCAAAACAGCAATGTTGTTGTTAATGCTGTTCTCTTGGCATTGCTTTGTATATGTCGGCGGCCGATCGTATAATCAGGTGGATCATGTTACGCCTAGCCCCATCGTAATCTGCCGCCATTTTACAATGTACCGGATATAAGTTAGGCTCATTATTATTATCACACAAACGTAAATAAAGCGCAGGCAGCGCTTCTATAGTGCATTTTACAACTCTTATTTGAATGTGCCTAAGCGAATAGCAAGGCGGAATGTCGGACGTTAATCTTCGATCGATACGCCTAGTTGTAAATCTGCCTTTTCGTGAAATGGCGGCAGATTACGGTGTGGCTAGGCGCATCATGATCCGCCTGATTTTACGATCGGCCACCGACATATATACTGTATATTGCATATTCTTTGTTTCACGCTATTTAATCGATTTTTGTTTTAACGATTATTTATATTAATGATTCATTTATTGATTATATTTTAGTTTTAATGATTCTTGTTTAACCCCTCCGCAACGTAAGCAGATATAAGCGTTAAAAATAGGATAGCAGTCAAGTACAATAAGCGTGTTTATACGTCAGCGCGTGTGTTTCCATAGAAATCGTTATAACTCCGTTATTGTTTTAGTTACATCCCTAAAACAAAAAGTCAAAGGTCGATAGTAGATCAAGCTGCACATTTCTATGGAAATACATAACAGTTGTCTATGGAAATACATAACAGAAATCAGCTGTCAATCGTGTAGTTGACAAAAATATTTACCCGCGCAAATTTGCTACCGGCAGCTCCACCGCGCTCCACATTTTAAATTTTTATTAAATATTTTTATATGAAATGATAAAAAAAGTGAGGTGACAAAAGTGTTTATTACACATATATACAATAGAATAAGTATTGTTGTTTGCATAATCTGTGATTTTAGTTCCGTTTTCACATAAAAACATCACGTAAGTCATTTTTACCTATTTTTAATGTTTGCGTTCTAAATTTTAATATTTACAAATGCTAATATTTATTTGTTATATAATAATTTGAAAGCCTATTTTGTAACCTTTCTAAAACAGTTTTTACTATTCGGCTACGTTCAGAAATGTTTCATTTATAGAGCTTTAATTGTGAAGCGGTTATAACTAAAAGTTTTCGTAAAATGTCATTTCGTTTAAGACACCAAAAGCTAATATTCTCGAAAATTCGGAGGGGTTAATGACACTGTATTGTTTATCATTATCTATTGTCCTGTGCCAAAACAGCACTGTTGCTGTTAATTTTGTGCTCTTGGAATTGCTTTGTAGGTATATACAGTACAATCTCACTAACCCTTCACTTCAATAGACCGATACGTCCAATAATCCAGCACCCTCTATGTGCTCTACGCCTATGCGCTCCATCGCCGCGTTGTCGTCTAGCAGTCTAACCTCAAAACTTATCTCATGTGCATGTGCGTACGTATTTACCTGTTGTTTTGAAGTGTGAATAGTGTGTATATTCTCTTTATGAAATGCTTTGTTTTATTTATTATGATTTTCTCTCTATAATCCAGTACTCCAAACATTCCAATAATCAGGCATCCTCTGGTTTTTAACAGTGAGATTGCAATGTATTGTATATTCTTTGTTTCACATTATTTAATCAACTTTTGTAAGGACTCGTAAGGAACACTATGTAGGATTATTTTTAAGTTTATTATAAATAACACAAAACTGCGCTATATAAATACTATGTTATAATTGTTATTATAAAATCCTAGTCAGTTAAGATTATCCATCATTTAAATAAATGAAGATAACATAAGCGAAACTCAGTCGAAAATCTGGAAACAGAAAAATCAGAAAAACATATTGACACCTCTGGGACGCTTTTCTGATTTTCATTTATTTAAATATTACAATTTGAGGTTTTACTCATAAAGTTAAAATAAAAATTATCCATCATTGTTGAGTTAACGATTTAACCGTGCCAAATCCCCTGTACTTCTCTATCCGCTCTACATGTACAAATCATGGTCTTCAGCCTTGCATTCTTTCCGAATGTCCGCATTCGTAACATGGTTTTACCAAACAAACGGCTCATGGATCTAATTTGTATGGTATTCAGTCTACTTTCTTCCTTCCTCTGCCAGTTCACTGATGTAAATAATAAAATATTGTGTTTGCTTTCCTTTGCAGGAGATTCCTGATGGAGCGCGGGGCGGGGGCCGAAGCCGTGGGCCAAGAAGCTGCCCGGGCCCGCTCGCAGGCTACGGAGATGGCGGCCCGGGCCCGAGAGCTGGCTTCTCTGCTGCCCGCCGCAGACCTCAAGGCCTGGCTCAGCAGGAAGGGCATCTCGCACGCTACGGAGTGGAATCCTGAGCCTGATTTTGGTACCAACACTTATCTATATATATATATATACAACGTGTCCGGAAACTCGTAGTACAAGCGGGAAACTGGTGAATCTACATCAGATAGAGAACCCAAAAACCTATTTTTTTCGATCTGAGCATATCGATTTAAATATTTATTTTTTTCTATTTTTCCATTTTTTCGGCAACTAAAGGGTTAAAAAATTTTTTGAGCCTGGTTTACCCTTCAATGCATTTTATAAGACATTACACAGCTGAAATCAACCCCTTAGAGAATTTTTTTAAAAATTTAACCCAAAAGATTCCAACTTCGGACCCGATTTACTCGAAAACGAAACCTCAAATAAAAAAAGTCTTATCACAAATCGACTCCGAATGTGATATAGATTTACCAGTTTCCCGCTTGTATTACGAGTTTCCGGACACCGTGTATGTATATAAAAATTAATGCCTGTTTCCCTTGGTCACGCCATAACTTCATAACGACATAAGCTATTTCATTCATCTCTTTTTTTTAAGTTTTCATCGAAATTGGCCAAAAGTGCCCAAAAATGCTTTACACAGATTACCGTATCTACCGATTTGAAAGAAAACTGGAGTCGCCAATTTACACACATAATTCGACTCTTAGGCCTATGAAAGAATTTTTGACACAGACACTTCCACAAATCTATTTTATTTTATTTTTATTTTTTTATATGAATACCTCACAAGAGTCTCAGCTGCTCCCGTCTGGAGCCAGTGAGATTGTAGCATCCCCAATTGGAGTATGTTGTGAGGCTGATGGTATTTGTGAGGGGAAGGAGGTGGGGAAGTACCTGGCTATTCAGATCTGGTCACCAAACACGGCTGAAGCCATTTCAAGCAACGTTTTAAGTCTGAATGGTGGTCTTACACCAGGGTGATACTGAGAGTATCTCCCAGTATCGAACGTGCCGCAAATATACTATATATTATTTTAAATGAATTAATTGTGAAATAACACAGATTAATCAAATAAAATTTATTTGCTCCGCGACCATGGAATTGCGAGTCAAAACCCTTACCGCTCGACCATGCCGGCCGTAAGCAAGTTCACAAAATGGATAGTTCTGCAACAAATACTCATAACTTTGTTTTTATTGTGTACAATGAATTCTAAGATATCTTCTTTTAATGTGAAATACTCATTATAAATTTCCAGAGAAATTTCATTTACATGTCTCTTACCTTTGTCAATAAGTACCACAAATAGATAACCTATATGTCGACCTCTGAAGTACTGAGAATCCTCGTTCTTTGTACAAATAGACTGCGCTGCATTGTTTTTTTGTATGCTTTGCCTTCGTGAGATCAAGTGTTTGCTGTCAATCATATTAAAAAAAAAAACAGCAAAACCATTTAAAGTTGTTTCTGCATGCTCTTCTTATTCTTAAATAAAGCGGCAAAAAGCATAATCACCACTAACCATCTTAACATACAAAACAACAACAGGATATTAACCCATTCATACTTTGTAATTTTTTTAAATGTATATATTTTATTTATTAATCCCACATTTTCACATATGTATTTTTTATTTTGAATTTCGCGCCCAGCTTTAGACCCCTTTTTTTTTTTTTTTTTTACATGAGCTCCACAAAGGAGGCCCTTAGGAACATAATTTCCCTCAGGGCCTATGTCATCTTTGGGGATGCTGTGTGGAGGGTTTTTTTTAAGGAAAGGAAGGAGAGGAAAGTTCTGGGAAGGAAAAGGGTTTAAGGTGTGGGTAGGAATCTGGGGTTCAGTGTGTCCTGGTCCTCCAAGAAGTTTTTTTTAAGGAAAGGAAGGAGAGGAGAGTTCTGGGAAGGAAAAGGGTTTAAGGTGTGGGTAGGAATCTGGGGTTCAGCGTGTCCTGGTCCTCCAAGACCTCCAAGACCTAGACAAACCTCACCCCATGAAACCGGGCACCCCTGCTAAATCACCAAACGTAGCGAACCACTTGGGGTAACCTATGGCAGAGGTGTTGGTTATCCAATAAAGGTTCCCATGCGGCGGCACCCATTCAAGCCTCCCAAATTGAACCCCTGCTGTGCTATAAAATATTAACGATCATACTCCAAATAACCAATGTCGCTCTCCATACTATTTCGCCAGACCTGTCACACCTAAGCAGTTTATGCACAGATGCATAAACTGACACACATGATTAATAAAATAATATTTAATCATTAACATGACCCCATCTGCAAAAGGGGGAACAGTAAACAGCAGAGGGGGTCATTTTAATTACGGAGCTGCCTAAACGGGCAGATGACAGCTGTCAAATTGACAGTACAAAGAAATGGCATTTCATTGCAGCTGTCTAATTCATTGTACCCCCTTTCCTACCATAGGAAGAAATATTTGATAGCGTAGTGTGACGGTACAACATATAAGTGCTCGCAGTTCAACAGATAAGCGCTCACAGTTCAGCAGATATTTGCTCGCGGTTTTATCTGCGCGTGTGGCACATACATTAAGGAATTTTAATACAAAAACACCTAAACGAGACATCTAAATATTCCACCATGCAAGAAGTAAAAATAGTAGATTGGGAATAGTAAAATAAGTAAATGAAATAAGTCGAAGCAGAGCTATGCAGTTCGTGTAGTTGATTTATTGTTCTGTTTTCCATTTATTTTTAGTGATTGATGCATTAAGTATGTCAACAACGTCCTTATAATCATTACCCAAAGTCTGTTTACGGCGAACGGGAGAATACAATTGTGATTCCGAGTTGGAGTTGTCACTATAAAACGGTAGATGTTGCCTCGACATTGGTTTGCGAGGTGTTTGAAAAGAAATTAAGTATAATAGTTCAGATATTATTGTAAGAGATGTTTCCGCCACTCACACAGGCTGTAAAAATAGGAGAACCGGTAAGTCTGTGTCAGCCGTTAAATCCCGAGGGGTTCGGCGTCCAGAAGGGAAGAAAAGTTCTAGGTAAAGTTCTGTCGAGAGATGGTCCGGCCGGCAGAGAAGGGTAGCTTTTATCGTGTTCGGTACTTGAGTGCCTTCGTTCAGGCGGGGCGCACCTGTATTTATTCAAAACCCTCCTTAACCGAGTGAAGGGTTTTTGTGCGGCCCTATTCGCAAAAGTGGGTCGTAACCTCCGTCACAATTCGCGTGATGGGCATTGCGACCTTTGGGGCTACCCTTTTATCTGTGTTCTCTCTGCCGGCCAAAAGCATCTCTTCCTAATTTCAGAAATAAAGATTAAAACTTTATAACATGATGGATTTGTAGTCAAGTTGATCAAAAATACATAACAACATCATCCTCCGATGCTAGATAAGTCTGCCGAATGCCGCGTAAACGCACCAATAGCAGCAACAGAGGATTCTCTGCACCATTCCGCATCCACGATGTTCGAAAAAGTTTGATATTTGCGCATGTGAGTGTAGTTCTGTATGCCAAGTTTTGCCTGAAGCAGTATACGCATTCGATGAGAGCATCCAACGTGCAGAAAACAACTTTAATGCGCGTAGGTGTGGAGCATAGAATAAATAGCATAACAAAGCGCGTGGATTAATTCGGTACTTTTAGAGAATTTGTTCGCGCAACCATTTTGACAATTTGGCTTGAATAACGGATGCCGATTGATACGTTAAATATCTTTCGAATATCTATTTAATTAATTTAATTTTAGTACTGTAATAACATGATGTGAAGCATGAAGAATTTATAGAGCTAATTTGAAGTGGGCATCGCATCTTGTTCGTGGGCTAGTCTGTTGGTATTTATCTCTACATATTATAAATTAAAGTACCCCGCGTCGTCTGTCTGTCTGTTGCGATAAACTCGAAAACTACTGAACGGATTTTCATGCGGTTTTTACCAATACATAGAGTGTTTCGTGAGGAAGGTTTAGGTATGTAATTTGTCAAGGATTTGTGTAAATTGGTTGAAACATAACAATAATTGTTAGAAGTGTCGGAAAAAGTCAAGCCGCCTGGTAGCTTTCATCGAAAACGCTGCCTAATCCTTTTGGGATATAACAAAACAATGCATGGTGGGATATTCCTCTTTTATAGATCTACAAAAAAGTCCACGAAGGCACATATCTATCTTTTACAGATAGCTTACCATACCCATTCTATCTTCTAAAAAATGGTCACGTACAATGCGGTAATTGAAAAGTTATTTAGACGGATACAGTATTAATCCTTATTTACTTAAATACGTTAGTTACCCCAAGCATTTTATGCACATTATTATAATCTTTCACATCATCTCTACGTATTATAAATTAAAGTCCTCTGCGGCATCTGTCTGTCTCTTCGTGATAATCTCAAGGACGGCGGTGGTTATAAAGGTTGGATAACCATCCAGTAGATGACGTTGTATTTTATTAGCCACAGTAACGTGTGTCCGGGTCAGCTAGTATTTGATATTTGTAAGGTATGTACTTCAGCATCCCTTATATAAAAGTCACCGACCGCCACTGATAGTGTGTGACTTGTTCGACAATACCGCCGGTTATAACAATGTCCTCGAGTGTGAGATTCCAGTGCAAAATGATTTATTTGCACAAGAACTCACAGTTCATTATATCGTCAATAATTAATTATATAACATGTCTGTAATGGATCTGAATTGGTCGTACCGAAAATAATATATTTTTTTCTTTAATATTTCAGCTTTGGATAAGTCTTCCGGGCAGGAGAACATGCTACCATCAACACCACCTGTATTTACAAATAAGTAAGTAAAAATATTATTAAAAAAAACAGTGATATTGAAAAAACTGAATAATTTTATTTATCACCGCGTCAAGGTTTCCATTAAAACAAATAAAGGAGATAAAAAATATTAATGTACATGTTAAATCTTGTTTTTATTATAAAGAATTGCACTAGCAAGCATAAAGTACGACTTCGGCCTAATTTTTTTCTCTTATCTTTGTAAATTTATTTATTTACAAACAGTACATTAGTAACATAGGAGAAAAAATTTACATTAATCCGTCTGCTTGTTTAAGAATAAATACACCCCTAAACACGTAATCGCGTTATACTCTCATAAGACCAAAAACATCCCAAGCGACCTTACATTTTGAAAGCTTTCTCTCATACAAACATGTGTATTTTTCTTGTAACCAGAAAGAGAACGAAATAATGCTTCTTATTGTCTTTGGAATATGAAAGCTATCTTCCATAGATATTTTACAATCTCGATCCAAAGTGACGGTTTCTGATTTTTTTCGTGAAACTGAGGCTTCCGGATTGTGAGCTGCGAATATATCGAACCAAGCAGACGGGTTAATAAGTATATTTCATGGTGGGTACCTATTATATGTTTCATTGTCTAATTTATGGTATGCATATTAAGTAATTACCGGGTGATGTGTGTAGTGGGAAGGCGTGTGTGAGTATGTGTGTATGTATGTATGTATGCGCATTGAACAATTTATATTTTTGACATGATGCTTTTTTTAAATTTGGGCAGTCAATCAGAGAAAATGTCGATGTTAGAATTTAGACCAATATAATAATATTGGTCTAAATAATATTGAACATATGAAGAGCATGATTGATTGGTGAATTAGTTGCTGCATTTGTCTTGTAATTAAGCATGTGGAATAGTTCTATATGGCGTGTATGTCTTAATGGTATGTTAAAATTAACTAGGGAAAGAAGTTCGGTACAGTCAATGTTATTATTTAAAATTTTGTGTATAAATGTCAAATCAGCTATTGCTCGCCTTTGTTGCAAAGTTTGAAATGTATATTCAAAGTTATTGTTGAATTTGAAGGTAAGATATTTTATAAATTTGTTTTCAAAATGTTCTATGCTATCTATGTATACTTTGTACTGCGGGTTCAAAATATAATGCAAAATAATACTGTACGCGGGTTACTGCAAATATTAACTTTGAAAGTAATATAATAAAGAAGAACGCAAAGAATGCGATGTGGGCGTGTTTTGTGAGCCAAAAGCGAGAGTGTCGGTTTTTATTTTAATTTTATAATTTTTTTATTGAATACTTTAAAAAACATTTACATTTTTTGCTCTGGTGTTTAGACCTAACTAGGTTCCGAGGTCTACATATCACAATATTTTCTATTGTTCTTCTATGGCGATTTCATTCTATAATGTAAAGAGTAGATTTAAAAAGTAAATAAAGAATAGATATATTTTTAATTTAATTTGTTTATTAAGTTCATAATTTATAACTGGTGGCAGATCAATTCTTACTCAATCGATCCACCATGTTATTTGGGGATGTCATGGGTGTTAGAGAAATAAGTAGAATTAGAGTTTACTGTGTTTATGTATTTGAATTTCACATTTGCCTGACGGCAATACACGACAATAATTTGTACCTGAAGGGTCAAGCGTGTGGACCGTAAACTAAACAACGCAAGCAACCTGGACTAGCGAACAATCAAGAATAATATTCAATTTCCTGCCTTTCTGTCAGCAGCTGGTAGAAGGTACTTGAGTACCAGTGTTGCCATACTAAAAATAATGTTTTTTGGCTGTTGTGTGTTGTGCGTAGGTACCGTCCACAGGTATTTCTAGTGATGTGGTCTGACTGGAATTATTTTAAAAAATGTTTTTTTTTTCAGCAATATCCTAGACCTAATGAACACAAGTATAGACATGTCGACACCAAGCAAAAATCCCTCCGTGGGAACCAAACTGGAGGGACTCCTTCTGAATTCTGATTCTGACAGTGGTAAGTGGAATTTGACATACCTTCCGTTATCCTCCTTGGGGTCGTCCATTAATCACGTGAGGCTCGAAAGGGGGGGGGGGGGAAGGGGGGGGGGGGGGTTCGTAAAAAATCATGAAATATTACGACCGGGGGGGGAGGGGGTATAATGAGATATCACATATATTTATTTTTCGTGATAATATTCTGAAAATTTCAAAAAACTTTGTACAAAAAAAATACACGTGATTTTGGGGAGGGGGGGGGGGGGGGGGTTAGTCTAAAACCTCACCACATATCACCAGGGGGGGGGGTTTAAAAAGTTGCTAAAAAAACGTCACGTGATTAATGGACGACCCTACAGCTTTGGAGCACTAATCTTCATTGCATTGCAATTTAAATTAAATACATCACATCAATCCATCAAACTGACACCGGTTCAACAAACTGACACACCAGTTTGTTCATTGATCAGTTCATCAACTGACATATTTGTTCATTGATCAGTTCATCAACTGACATCAGTTTGTTTATTGATCAGTTCAACTGACATAAGTTTATTCATTTATCAGTTCATCAACTGATATTAGTTTGTTTATTGATCAGTTCGTCAACTGACATCAGTTTGTTTATTGATCAGCTAATCAACTGACATCATTTTGTTCATTGATGAGTTCATCAACTGACATAAGTTTGTTCGTTGATCAGTTCATATAAGTTTGTTCATTTATCAGTTCATCAACTGATATCAGTTTGTTTATTGATCAGTTCATCACCTGACACCAGTTTGTTCCTTGATCAGTTCATCAACCGACATAAGTTTTTTCATTGAGATACACAGATCATATTTAACTGTATCATACTTCGCCTAAGAACTACCAACTATCTTCATTTTATAAATGCATAATGACAATGACATAAGTTTGTTCATTGAACAGTTCATCAACTGACATAAGTTTGTTCATTGATCAGTTCATCAACTGACATCAGTTTGTTTATTGATCAGTTCAACTGACATAAGTTTATTCATTTATCAGTTCATCAACTGATATTAGTTTGTTTATTGATCAGTTCGTCAACTGACATCAGTTTGTTTAATGATCAGCTAATCAACTGACATCAGTTTGTTCATTGATGAGTTCATCAACTGACATCAGTTTGTTTATTGATCAGTTCAACTGACAAAAGTTTGTTCATTTATCGGTTCATCAACTGACATCAGTTTATTTATTGATCAGTTCATCACCTGACACCAGTTTGTTCCTTGATCAGTTCATCAACCGACATAAGTTTTTTCATTGAGATACACAGATCATATTTAACTGTATCATACTTCGCCTAAGAACTACCAACTATCTTCATTTTATAAATGCATATTTTTATTGGCTGCTATCTCTACGTATGATTGCAAGATTCAAACCCGAACTAAATGCTATCGAGGTTCATTATCAGTTCATCAATTGATATCAGTTTGTTCAATGAACTTGTTTATTCATCGGTGTATCAGTTCTTCAAATAGTTCATTAACGTGAGCATGTATTGTCCCATCTCTTAAGGGAAATACGCAAATAAGTAGCTGTTACCAAATGAGGTTGCTCGTGAGAAGACTAGAATTAGTAAAGTTTTTCTTCACATGTTATTTGTTTATTCATTGTAGATTTCGATCCTCGAGCCCTGGAAAGTGAGCCCCCAATGGTGCAGCTGTCGGCCAGTCGCCCCCGAGCGCTGCCCACACCCTCCTCGCCTGACCAGAATGGGGCTACACCCCCACCCTTATGTGAGTGTACCTCTTTTTGTGTTACTATTAGCGTGCATGCAATTGTATTATTCTTATGATTATTGAAGCTGTTAAAAATATGTTTTTAATAAATAATAAATCAAATTTAATAGCATTTTTATTAAGCTCTGTAAGTATTTTAGATGTTTAGAATTCCAAAACACCTGTCACAATAATGATTAAGTGATTTGTATAAAAATCCAATTCACTCCACAAACATTTTTTTATATTAATAGATCTGATGATTCAGACACTATTTCTTTGAACCCATTATCATTATATTATTAAGCAAATTGCCAATAAGTACCATTTTGAATTATTTGACATTTTCCATTTCAAATAACAGCCTCCGTTAACCGCAGATTCTCTTCTAACTTGAATTAAACGCTGACACTGACAGGAATAAAGAATATATTAATAATGGTAATTCTAAAACTTTTGTATCTTCCAATTCCAGTGGCTCCCCCTCCAAAGGCCAACAAGAGGTCGCCACACCAAGCAGCGGCCACAACAAACGGTTCATCGCTCTCCAACGGCGTAAGCAGCGATCTGTTTGGCTCGGCACCTTTCGCCATCCCACCCCCAAACCCCGTGGCCAACCCCATCATCGCCCCATCCTCACAAATCATCGCTGGTGTGAGTCCCATCAACAACACGCCCAACTACAACCTCAACGATTTCAACACGCAAATGGCTGGTGTGTTCCCGACAAACGGAAATGCCACAACGTTAAACAATGCTTTCACAAACGGGACATCGGGGATGGTCGGGTTCGATCCCTTCGACACGGGAAAGTTCTCCGTTATGAACGGGAACAATTACAATGGAATCTCCAACGGGTTCAGTAATCCCATGGGCAATGGTTTCTCCATGGGGAACAACGGGGTTTCTAACGGATTCGGGAACACTTTCCCCTTTGGAGAGAGCAAGAACAGCTCGGCAGCTCTGGATAGCAGCTTTAGTGGGTTTTTGGATAAGCGAGTGTCGGAGATGAAGGTTGGTAATTTTTAGTAAGTTAAATTTTTTTTCTATTTTGTATTAACCCACCGTAGAGTTTGGTTACTAAACATTATTAGATATAAAGCATTTTATTGACCCCAGGTGTTTGAACCCCTGTCACAAATGATCAGCAATTTCATTTTAAAAAATTTACATAACCGTCGTGGTTTGTTAAATTTGAAGTAAATTGATGTTTGTTTGATCAGCCGTCAAGTATAACAGTCGATTTTAATAAGAAAAGTGTTTCCCTTCATTTTGGATTTACACAGAGCGTTTAAATCAGAAATTACCCGGCCTCAGCACGGGTAAGCCACCCAGTGAAGCCAAAATTATTAAACTATGCTATAAAATCTAAACTTTGTATCAAATATCAAATTCTCTATGAGCCATCTGACAAGAGACGCTGAGAGCTACCATTGTAGCCTCTCCTTTTTCTTTTTTTTCTTTACTTTTCCATTTTTTATGTTTGATATAAACATACAATGAAATGATATGAGTTATGGGAACCCACTAAAGCGCAGCCTGGCGTGGATAATATAATAATATAAATTCTATTTTTGCACCTAAAAAAAGAACAATCAGTGGGCATATAAAGCAAAAACATAAGCTTATAATTATTAAAATTAGTAACAGTTTGTTCAAAAATTGTATGCAATACTCAGTTTTGAAAAACAAAGTGATATAAATTAAATAAATAATTTTTCAACAGCCATAATTTTAACTCATTTAAGTTGTAGGTACTGAGTGTAGGCTGGTGGTCAAATGAAGAACGAGGTTGCGTGATAAAAAAACCTTTAATGAGTTCCCACAATAATTATAATTTGTAATCACACAAACACGGTCAGCGTAACAGTCTTACGATATTAAATAGTACTAACGAAGTTACACACTGGGTCAAGGTTGATTGCGGATAGAAGAGGCGACTGCTTCTGTAAGTTGAACGAACACTGGTCCTTTCGCTGTTGTTGGGCACGTTTTATATGGCCAGACGAGTGGAGTATTGGTAGTAAATCATCACTCGGCTAGTTACTATTAGTTAGAACTGTGCATTGCAAGCGTACAATGGTTCGTACCTTTTCTGGAATGCGTGAGAGGTAGGTAGGTCCACGGCTCTGTTTCGATGAACTAGGTACCTACTGTTCAGTCGCGTACCGTCCATGCCAGGCGGCTGACGGAGCTCTAGTAATTTCGCTTGCATATATTTGAACACAAGCGCCGCTTCTGGAAACATCGATACGGTTCGGGGGCAATCCAAAGCGTGACGTAGCAAAGGCTGGTTGCTACAAAGTATTGAGGTAATTAATTGTGACTTGAATTTTTATTCAGTAAAAGATTGAAAGTACGAGGTCCAATAAAACTGCTGTGTGTTTGCATTAGTTTGCTATTCGTTTGTGGGTTATAAAATACATTATTATTTCTAATGTTGATTCTGTTTTAATTTTTTCAAATTTGTTTTTTTTTTAAAGATATATTTCATAGTTTGCAGTATAAATAGTTTACGGAGACTGAATAGTTTAGATTCTTTGTGTAATGCATCTATCGAAAATGTACATCCATTGTTTATAAGAAAAAAGTTACAATGGAGATTTAAGCGGTACATCAATAAAATATATTTTTAACCCCTCCGCAATGTAAGCAGATATAAGCGTTAGAAATAGGACAGCAGTCAAGAACAATAAGCGTGTTTATACGTCAGCGCGTGTGTTTCCATAGAAATCATTCTAACTCCGTTATTGTTTTAGTTACATCCCTAAAACAAAAAGTAAAAGGTCGATAGTAGATCAAGCTGTACATTCCTATCGAGTTGTCTATAGAAATACATAACAGGAATCAGCTGTCAATCGCGTAGTTGACAAAAATATTTACCCGCCCAAATTTACTACCGGCGGCTCGTCCGCGCTCGACATTTAAAATTTTTATTAAATATTTTTATATGAAATGATAAAAAAGTGAGGTGACAATAGTGTTTATTATACATATATACAATAGAATAAGTATTGTTGTTTACATAATCTGTGATTTTAGTACTGCTTTCACATAAAAACATCACGTGAGTCATTTTTATCTATTTTTAATGTTTGCGTTCTAAATTTTAATATTTAAAAATGCTAATATTTATTTGTAATATAATAATTTGAAAGCTTATTTTGTAACCTTTCTAAAACAGTTTTTACTATTCGGCTACGTTCAGAAATGTTTCATTTATAGAGCTTTAATTGTGAAGCAGTAATAACAAAAAGTTTTCGTAAAATGTCATTTCGTTTGAGACAGTTTAAGAGCTTAAATGGCGAATTTCGGAGGGGTTAAACGACTTCAAAAAGGAGGAGGTTCTCAATTCAATCTATTTTTTTTTAATGTTTGTTACCTCAGAACTTTCGACTAGGTGAACCAATATTGATGATTCTTTTTTTATTTGAAAGCTGGTGCTTTCCTTGTGGTCCCATTTCAATTTGGGCCAGTTCTGTCAATGGCATCCATGAGAAAACCGTATAAGTCTTAATTTGCATTAAGTATGTGCGCGACAAACGGACAAATAACTCAATATCACGCCAACCGATTTCGATGATTCTTTTTTTATTGGAAAGGATGTATTTCAAGGGTAGTTTTATGAGAGTTTGGTTAGGTTCTGATTATGGGATCCATGACAAAGTAACGGAAATCTTCAATTTTTGGGAGCAAATTAACGATACTCGGCCGAATCTTTTATAGGCTATCCGGATCTTTGAGTCACCTACTGTAACGTCGTTATGGTCATGTAATGTCTGTCTCTTATGAGCAGCACGTTTAGTAGGTCTACCCATAATGAGACAAATTAGTTAGTGTACTGCAGATTCACTAAAAATCAAAAAATAAACAAAAACTTTAACAAAACAAAAAAAGACTTAAAAAAATGCACTAAAAAGTTAAAAAATTATGTCGTATTCTTCTACAACTTAATAATCAACTTACTTTTTCCACTCATCAATATGTAGGTACGATTGTTATTTTTGAAGTCGGTGTCAGCCAAGGTACCCGGCCCGGCGTGTTCACTTGACAGCTCCTCTTCCGCCGCGGCCCCGCTCTCGCCTCTCGCCTCGTCAAGTTGCACGTGCGACACAAGCAAATCTCACCTATAACTATGTATATATAGTTACAAACCTACCTTGGCTGACACCTACTCCAAAAATAACAATCGTACCTACATATTGATGAGTAGAAAAAGTAAGTTGATTATTAAGTTGTAGAAGAATACGAAATTATTTTTTTACTTTTTAGTGCATTTTTTTAAGTCGTTTTTTTGTTTTGTTAAAATTCTTGTTTATTGTAAATACATCTTTCATAGAAATTTACAATGTAAACATAAATCTTTATTAATATTTTTCTTTTTCCTTTCAGGGTGGCTTCAGTAGAGCAGATGATTTTTTTATTGAAAGTTTCGACCCTCTTAGAAAAAACTGAAACACGAGAACGTAAAATACTGTAATATTTTAACTATCTTAGATTAAGGAACAATAAACGATAACGGTAAAAAAATGTTAAAAACATTCCATTTTTATTTTGAAATCATTCCAAAACAATATTCTTTAAAAAAAAATTGGGAATGTTTTTCCATCTTTACTAGTCTATTTTCTAAGCTTTTCGGATTTGTAAATAAATTTATACCGGCTTTATTAAAATATACTAATAATTCTTTTTGTTCCTTATAAAAAAATGAAGCATCAATTAGATATTAAAAAGAGTACTGCTTCCAATTTTCAAGGTTCAGCACTGAAAAATGGTCCCAGACATCACTTTGTAATCTGCTAACTCAAGAATTACTAAAAATGGATTATTCGTAAATTGTATGTGGATAGATAGGAGGATGCTTTAGGTTTCCAGTGAGAAAAATCCTCAAACTGTAATATTTTTAATTATATGAAATACACGCCAAAATGCGTGCAGTTTGAAAACCAGTAAAGTGAGTAAAGGCGATTCAAACATTTTATCTAAAATTTCAGTATGCATATCTTATAGAACTTACAAGCTTTATAGCTAAGAACTTTTTTCACCAGTAACCTTACATTTTAATAACTACCCATCGACCCTTTGAAATAACAAGGTTCGATCTATTGAGGTAACGCCGTGTGATAAAAGAATCTATAGTAAGCTACTTTAAAGTTCATTATCGCAAGACGTTACTACAACAGATGGAACCTTGGTATTCCAAAGGGCGGACATATAGAATTCACGGATAAATCGTTTGTCATTCTTAGTATTTTTTTGTGTTAGCAGACGATAAAGTATGTGTTTTTGAGTGCTGACCGTTAAATAAATAAATATGCCAGAGAATACAGATGGCAAATGTATTGAATATTTTTTAATTAGTAAAATATTTAATTGTATTGTTGCAAACTGTTTTAGATTTAAACATTTATATTTTATGAATATAATATGGATCTGAAAATATCAAAACGGTGCTAAAATATTTTTTCAACCAACTAAATTATAAAGTAGTTTCAGATATTTTTAAAGAATCTCATTTTGATTTTTATCCACAATAAATTTATAATTTATTACGTAGCATGTAAACATTGCATTATCTTTCAAAATAAAAGTGCTAATTTTAATGCTTTTGGAGTCAGTTATAATTATTGTACCAATAAATTAGAAAAATAATAAAATCAAATTAGAATTTTTCAATGAAAATTTCAACTGAACTATAATTTTTTTTAATAGAATATTTGAAACTTCTATGAAAATAATGAATACGAAGAAAGTTATCATTAATTTTTACCTACTTCATAAAGAGAACAATGATTAATTAATAGATCAATTTATATAGTGTGCGTATTAGTAATTATTATTAAATCATTAAATTGTAATGTAAAACCAATATTATTATGTATTATAATTATAAATAATGTATCTATGTTGTAAGATAAGCATTAAAGATTTTTGAAAATATAAAAGACATAGCCAATTAATAATATCCTATCTTTAAATATACTTTATCTCTGATTTATTTATCCATAGAAATAGTTACTTACAATAGCACCTTCCCCTCGTAAAGTTCGGAGCAACTGAGTCCCGCGTCACTTCAGGCCGCCTCGCAGAAAAGTAAAAGACCGATAGTAAGATAACGGTTTACAGGGCAGTTAACTGTGAGACGTTTTTGCACGGCGGCCTGAAGTGGCACCGGACTCGGTCGCTACGAACTCTGCGTGTGGGAGGGTACTATTTGAAAATAGTGTTGAAGAAAAAAGGGCTAAATCGAAATTATAAATAAATGGCTGTCAATCGAACTGTTCAAATTGATGTCGGCTATCTTAGAGTCAAATATATCACCGAGGAACACAATAAAATTTGGTGGTTTATTTACATTATGAAATACAAAATGATTTATATAAAAGTGCCTACCATTTTATTGTTTACCTGGAAATTTTGCAAGCATTTGATATTTCAATGGTGACCAATTTTAAATACAATATTATTCTATTTGAAATCTATTTATGTTTAAATAAAAATATGTTAAAATATGAAAATTAAATTAAAAAAGACATTGTGTCGCTAAGAGTTTAAAAATACACACTTGTTTTTTTATAGTTTGAATTTAGCTGATAATAATTAAAAGATGGCAAAGTCATGGGAAAAAGTCAAAGTTTGCATAAGATATTAAAAATTGCAGAAAAAAAAAATTACAACTCGTAATATGATTTTAAAGACAATAACTTAAATAAGGGAATAATTTTAGATAGGTACATATTGTCAATTTTAAAAAAAATTCATATTTTTTTCACAGCTTGCCCTATAATATTCAAACTCTTAACACTTATAATTATGGGACATCTCAAGCCTGGTAAATGCTGAATTAGATGCGAGGTTTGAGGCTTCAATTCCCAAAACAGTGCTAGTAAAAAGATATGTATGTATTATATTTTTCTATACATTGAGATAACGATAAAGTGCAGAATATTTTTAATTAGCCTTTATTTTTAATGTAGTTTTTAAGGAATAGCCAAATGTAATGTATAAAGATATGGGAATGTATTCAAAATATGATATATTTTATAAGAATATTTTGTTACTTTTAGTCCAAATAAAAGTATACCTATGTTAATGGTTTTTTTGTTAAATTTTCCTATTCGAACCTCACACAGCAACAAGTAAACTACCTCAACAGTGGAGAGCAAGTGGGTCTGTTCATGCAGATTAAAACTCAAAAATGAACTAAAATGGTGAGTGTAGTCGTCAGCGACCAGAAAAGAGGACCGCCCGTTTACCTGCGCTGTCTGCCAAGGAATGACCCATAAATATACCAAACCACCCACGAATGAGCGGCTAGAATGACCCATAAATAAAGTACTTACTAGATTGACCCATAAATGAAGTACTTGCTAGAATGACCCATAAATAAAGTACTTACTAGATTGACCCATAAATGAAGTACTTGCTAGAATGACCCATAAATAAAGTACTTACTAGATTGATAACTTTGTGCTTTTTGTATGGGGACCATAAATATTCCAATATTTGAAAATTTTTCTTCAGTGTGGACTTATGACGTCACACACCATCGACAAGGATAGAAGAAACTAAAAAATATATGGCGCCACCATGGACAATATAATTCTGTTTCGGCGCCTACCCAATTCATTAGCCAAAAATATTATTTTAAAATACAAGACTTATTGAAAAAGTGCAGTCTTGAGAAAATGAGTTTTAACCCTAGATCACTAACCTTATTTTTCGACGCTTATCACAAACCTTTGTCGTTTCGACTACGGTACAATAAAGGGGGTTTAAGGGTTTGTGGAGATCGTTATAAAAGTCGGAAAGAACTTATTTTTATTAACCATACATAATATCATTCATTGCACTAGCAATTTCCAGCATTAGCGCCACGAGCGGCCGGCTGATTAACTAACCATTCTGACGTCCGAGCGCAAAGCAACCCGCTCGACACTTGCATTTGTGATCTCCGGTTGGACAGTTCGTTGCTCATCGTTCATTCTTTGTTAACTGCTTTTATTACGATCTCGTGTAACAAAAAACCCTTCTGAATCTAGAGTCATGTACCACGGCAATCATTTCAATAAATTTGAGTGTACCTTTCAAGTACTAACCGAGTATTATTCATCCCGTGATCCCTATGGTTTGTGTCAATCCAAGTACAACTTCGACTTGAGGTAATACAATATTCACACCACGACAGCAATATTGGTGACAACTGCCATAGGTTTTATTAAAACAAAACATGCACATATTTGTTTTCTTTATATTCATATTTCTTTTGAATTAGTTATAACAAAATTTTGAATAAAAAAACTATTTAAATATCAAAAACAAAGTCTTGAATTAACTAATAAAATAAAAATTTTGCTGAAAATCTAGAAACTAATAAAAATTTGGTGAAAATCTAGCAAAAGTAAAAAGTCTCGTTATCACTAACCTTCGTCGATGCGACGAGCCATGGTTGCTGAATTGGCGCTCGTGGACTCCCCCCATCGTCCGCACTATCGTCTATCGCAGAAGTAACGGGCCGATTGAGATAAGCCTGAGTATGAAAGAATTACGGTCGCGCGCGCAAAAGTTATTGCAATTTTTTTAATCCTGCTTCGTCGATTCTACGAAGGTTTGTGATCTAGGATTTAAATATCTTTCTTTACTGTTCATTTTCTTATGACAGCGCTTTGTCAGATGGAAACCCGTTGCCCTGTGAACAATCCAACTGAAAAAGAACAAGAAAAAGGGCGGTAGAAGCAACGTCTCAAAGAAATAAAAATTGCAGGCTTCTTTAAGCTGACTATTTCCTGAGAGAGTCAACAAAGCTTTTGACATTTGTCGGGTCATTCACCGCGTGTCCTCTCAAAGTCGCGCCGACTGAATTAAATTCATATCAAAATGAACACTCCTATCTTCCGTTTACGCAATGAAAACAGATTTCCAAGCTAAGATAATATTACCATTTCGAGCATAATTCGTTGGCTGGTGATGGGCGAAATCTTTCAATCGAATGTTCTGAGTTGATATAAAAACTAAAGATTAACTGTCTAAAAATAACCTAAAATTACTTTAAATTTCAATCCCTAAACGAAAGGAAGAACATTTTCAAATATGATTGTGCTTTCCAAACAAATGTATCTGATTTTGACATTTCTCTGCTTAAAACAGTAAGGCCGGTTGCAGTGCACGACCGACGGTCGGTGCGTACGTCGGTCGCGCTTGTCATTTGTATGAAAATTCATAAATCGTTCAGTGCAGGACCGACCGTACGCAAACTTATATCGCTACGCAGTGTGTACGAGAATCGTCAGTCGAGCGCGTTCGCATGCGGACCGTCGGTCGACCGACGAGCTAGACAGTGTTGCATCGATCGGTGGACGACGATCGGGTGTACGTGATATCTACGTCTTCTGTTCCTAATACGTCTACGAAGATAATAAGCAGCAATTAAACTATTCATAAACGCGTCCATTTCGCGTACGACGTCCGGTCAGCTTGTTGGTCAAGCGTGAACTGACGGTACGCACCGACGGTCGGTCGGTGGTATGCGATCATCAGGACCGACCGTACGCATGCATATCGTCAGGAATGACCGTACGCACCGACCATCGGTAGTGCACTGCAACCGGCCTAAAATGTCAAACTCACCTACATATGGGAACGTACCCATACTACGCGACCAACTTTTTGCAATTTTTAACCCCCCCGGTGACCAAAAACCTAAGCAACCCGCCGCTCATTTGTATGGAGCGTGACATTTTGAAGATCCCCCCCCCCCTAAACGTGTCACGTAGTATGGGTACGTTCCCTATCAAGTATTTTCATTTCAGCAAGATTATAGATAACATGTTAAATCATTAATGAATAAAGTACAACAATGGAATTATACACCTTACATGAGACCGAAATTACAAGCTAGTATGCCATCACAATACGTATATTAGTATCTTGTATCCATAAACAATATCTGCAGCGTGTGCAGATAAATTTTATTAGATTGATTTGTGTTTTCACAATTGAATCATTTAAAATAATATAAGGTGTATTGTGGCGTGTTCCAGAGTGGAAGATACTCTCAGTATCGCCCTGCGTTAAGACTACCATTCAGAATTGAAACGTTGCTTGAATTGCCTTTAACCTTGTTTGGTGAATAGATCTGAATAATCGAGTACTTCTCCACCTTCCTCTTCCCATCTCCTTCCCCTCCCCACTTACCTTCAGCTCACAACATACCCCAATTGGGGATGCCATAGTCTCACTGGCTCCAGACGGGAGCAGTTGGGACTCTTGTGAGGTATTCATTCCCATTAAAAAAAAAATCAGCCTTTTCTCCAGATCTGGATGACAACTTCTAGATGACAGTTTCAATGGCGGAACGGCGAGGCCAAGCGAGGCGTTGATGTCATAGGTATACCACTCACCTGTCAACAGTTTTTCTATAGAAATTCAAAGTTTTCTATTGGATGTGGTAGCTGGTCCTGTGTCGTCACAAAACCTTGGTCTTGTCTTTTTTTCGGTTACAAATTTGGATCGGAGTTTGTTAAAGTGCGGCTAGAACGAGACGCATGCAGGGACTCTCTGCGGCAGAGTCCCGGCAGAGTCCCTGCATGCAGTGTCGTGTGGAGAGCCCTTCAACTTTACGATTTCAGTAATTATAACAGCTTGTTTAACAAAAACATAATTTATTTATAATATATAACAGATAAATTAATCTCTACATAATTATAAATTAAAGTCCTCCGCCGCGTCTGTCTGTCTGTTCGCGATAAACTCAAAAACTACTGAATGGATTTTCTTGCGGTCTTCACCAATAGATAGAGTGATTCGTGAGGAAGGTTTAGGTATATAATTTGTCATGGTTTTGTGTAAATTGGTTGAAATATATAATATATAAAGGTGGACGAGCGAGCTGGCAAGCGGGCCGTGTGGATTTGATTTGTATGCAAATCTACAGTTTAATGCCGAGGTTGATGAAATTTTGCACTTGTGTATCCGTTCAGTAGTTTTTGAGTTTATCACGAACAGACAGACGTGGCGGAGGACTTTGTCTTATAATATTTAGAGATAATATATATACAACGTGTCCAGAAACTCGTAGTACAAGCGGGAAACTAGTGAATCTACATCTCGTAGAGAACCCAAAAAACTTATTTTTTTCGATCTGAGCATTTCGATTTTCATATTATTTTTTAACTATTTTTCAATTTTTTCGGCAACTAAAGGGTTTAAAGAAACTTTTAATTCGATGCATTTTAAAAGACATTACACATCTGATATTAACCACCTAGTGACCGATTTTTTTTAAATTTGACCAAAAAAATTCCATCTTCGGACCCGATTTACTCGAAAACGAAAGCTCAAATCAAAAAAATTATATCACGAATCGACTCCGAATGGAATGTAGATTAACCAGTTTCCCGCTTGTACTACGAGTTTATGGACACCGTGTATATGTAGAAAAACAGTGTTACATTGGTATTACGATTACTGCCGTTTTTCCACCACTCCTACCGAATCACGGACCGTGGATCTATCTGTGTTCCTTCCAAAAGTAGTTTTAAAATCTCAACCACAAATGGCAGTAAATACGAGAAGTCCTAGCAATCGATGTCGTAGCACTCAAGGATTTCGGGCTCCTTCAACGAATTGTTTGTGATCTTTGGTGAGCATTTTTGGGACCCATCTTGTGCAGACCTTCTGATATACCAAATGTTGTGTAAAAATCTTGTCAATAGTGGTCTTACCGATATGACCATATCACCGAGCTCCGAAAAAACGAATTACAGAGCATAATTCACACCTGGCAGAGGCGACGAGCGTAAGCTCCATCGCGAACGGCTGCCACGCCGAGAGTAAGCATCACAAAGAGTGGACATTTGGAATGGGGGAACTAGGCCTCATCCCAGTGTTGCAGAATCGTGCGTAAAATCGTTCCTCGCGACCGCAGCATCTTGGAGACCTTATTTTACAGACAGCCCTCGTAATAATAAAGACTGTCTAAAAGTCTACATTATTTGAAATCCAATATACGCAAAGTGAGGGCGGTATTCGTTCGGCAAGCAAGGAAACCGCCGAACCCGGGCCACCTACGAGTGTTCGCTGCTCTCAGAGGGAGATGCGTCGGCAAGATTTGGCAAGATTAGTTGAAATCTCAAACTTCAAAGATGCGAAACTTATCAGTGGTAATATTAGGGAAGTCCATGGATCTGGGAAATTATTATCAAAACCAAAACACTATCTTTGGACATCAACATCCATCATAAACTGTATTTTTTTACCATGTTTTCACAGTTTTTGGGTCAATTATACCTCCATGGTTTTTTTAAGAAAAAACAGATTATTTAAAAAAAAAACCATCTTGAACAAGACATGTTTTTGAAGTGAAACTTCTAAAGCCCCGCTACGATTTGGATTTCGAATGAAACGGAAGTGACGATTACTGCACCTGCAACGCATCAACTGCGCTCATTGACCGCTTTGATTATGATGTCACTTTTAAAGGCTCCTATTGGTTGAGATATGAAGTGGAAATTGCTGGTCTGCGCTCATTGGTCGCTTTGATTATGACCTCACTTTTCAAGTATTGGTTGAGCTTGTTTTGGTAAAGTTTCGCTTCTACCGCATGTAAACTGCAATCGAATTTTTTAGCGTGGGTCACGTGGGGAAATTCTAAAATCAGGAATGTAGTTTTTGAACTTCAATGCGGGTTCACAATGTCTCGTTATCCAATTTAATTTTGTCTGAAAGTGTTATGAATACACTCATAAAAATAAATTAATATACTTACATATAACATGTATACAGTGTGTCCGTTCTTCTACATGATGGTAGGAGTAAAATTTTCCGAAATTCCAACATTTTTTTTCCCATACAAAAAGACATACCTACTAAAAATCCTTAGTGGGAGGTACGATCTTACATGCTGAGAGCCTGCCGGGCACCCGACTCGATTGTGATAGGCCCGTATCGTAACAGCGGAAAATAATAAGTCTGGCCGCACACTTTATCTTTTTACCTCAAAACTACCCCCAAAAGTTGGAATTTCGAAAAAAGTTATTTATCTTTTTTACTTGTACTATCATGTAGAATCACCTCTCTAAGTTAATGCACTTTACCCCCGGACACCCTGTATAGGTAACTTTAATTAGGTACATATCTACACTAATTATTACATATTAGATACATATCTACACTAATTATATTATTACATATCTACACAATTATTAGAGTAAGGGGGGAATTTTTCTTCCTCATCTCATCAACTGAAAAAACTTATATTTCAAATTTAAAATAAAGTTATTTAGGTATATTTTAATAAGTAGGTAGGTAATACAAATTACTTGATAACTGTACAAAAAAACTTTTGTTAAAGAAAAAAAATTCATAGAAATATATTTTATAAAAGAAAATTATTAAATGATTGTTTTTAATAAAACATTATAGATTAATTACTTGGGTACCGTTACATTCTAATTTATATTCTCAATAAAAAGCTTACGAAAAACGGGTATTTTATTCTTCAAAATACGGTAAAACATGGTTTTTTCGGTTCTATGCCAACTCAAAATCAACTAAACTCAACACCTCTTTGAAAAAAAAATTAAAATAGCCCAAAGAGGGCATTCATTAATTACGTGAGCATAAAAGGGGGGAGGGGGTATCCAGCAAAATCTCACGTTACTTGAAAAGAATACATGAAATGGCCCAAATTTATCTCACCAAGGGGGGGGGGGGGAGGGGTCGAGATTGGAAGAAGAACTGCTCACGTAAATTGAGGTGATTTTTCACAAAAATGGCGCTCTATAAATTATCCAATTATTATTATTATTAAAATGTATGCCCCCAAACCAACTAACATAACCAATTTTTGATATATTTTTTTCATCACTTGACTTTTCAAATCAGGTGTTGAGTTGAATTTTCTCTGAGTTGTTCGATCACCGGTTTTTTCATCCCCGAAACATTGTTTTTCATTTTTGGGACATGGCAACACTGGGTCGAACTGTCAAATCGTCTGGATGTCAGATTTCAGATTCATGTCATTCCACGTGTTTTGGTTTATTTATGCACACGACAAAGATGATTTTTTTTATCTCTTGCGACGGATCTTTTGCAGTGGGATTGGTTTATTTGTGGCTGCAGTTCTGAGTCCGGTATTTCAGTAATTTTTAGTAGGTAATGGTATCAGCATAAATAAACCAATCCCGGTATCAGTTGGCTTATTTTGTTTGACTTTCTACCAGATAGCAACTTGACGAACATAAATATCTCATAGCGAAGGACACGGTACAAAGTATAAAGTACACGGGGATTGGTTTATTTATGAGTACACGGTATAAACTTTTGGTAATTATCGGTTCGGACTGGCCACGCTTATTACGAATAATTTTTAGAAAAAAACTTTAGATTCGCCTTAATTACTATAAAAGGAAACTTTTTGGCTTTGGGGCGGCGGAAAATAATGCATTTTAATTTTCAATTGCATAAAACCAAAATTCACTTCGCGAACCGACGCAGTGAAAATCCGCGGCCGTAGCTGTCACTTGCTGTCACTGTTATGGACTGTAGCTGACTTCGTGGGATACCTACATGAAATACCGCGAATCACAAACCATGTTACACAAACCTAGCGTAGCCGCTAAGCCACTTGAAAACTGGGATGTTTTTCTTGCCTTGACGCGAGTAGGCGTTATAAAGGGGCACTTTCTTTTGTATCACAAACCATGGTACACAAACAAGCCCGCTAGACAAATTTCATAATTACGCGCCTTATCCCACGAAGTCGCCTACAGTCGTATTAGCTCTTGTTAATTTATCAAGGATACCAACATCACAGTGACATGTACAGCCGCGGATTTTCGCTGTGTCAGTCGCGAAGCGAATTTTGGTTTTATGCAATTGAAAATTAAAATGCATTATTTTCCGCCGCCCCAAAGCCAAAAAGTTTCCTTTTATAGTAATTAAGGCGAATCTAAAGTTTTTTTCTAAAAATTATTCGTAATAAGCGTGGCCAGTCCGAACCGATATTTACCAAACTTTTCTCCGAATAGTTGTGGAATAGTTGTAAAACATGTTAGGTAGGTACCTAGAAATTTATGTGTACATTTTTCTATCTCCCCCAAAGTAAATAATTGTTTCTGATGTGTTATATAATTTTTGTGTGTGAAGTAAACGCAGTATGGACGTTTTACTAGGATTTTGTGCGTTTTATAAATTTGATCAAATTATGATAGGTACTTACTGTGTTAGTGATATTAATTTCCCTCATGACTTCCAACCCGTGGCTAGAGAACATTAAGTTCCGGACCGCAGACTGTAGTGTGAAGATTCCTCTGATGATGGAAGAAGAATAGTGATGTTAAGTGTTTATGAAATAGAAAGTAAAGAAAATGGATGAAGTTATTGCGGCAATTAGATGTGGCAATGTGGAGGACTTTGATAAGTTTGTAACTCAATTGCAGCAGAAGTATTCTGCAGAAGAAACATATCCTCTCATATCTGCAGCTTACCATCAACTCCAGTTGAACAATGTCCTGCTGGCGGATGGAATGGATTTCATTGTTCAATACAACTTGATAAATCTTAGCTTCTTCTCAACAAATGATACTTTCGTTCCACTGACGGCAAGCAATATTGAAGAACGTTTATGTTTAGTTCTGGAAAAGATGAATGTTCTCAGAAGTCTGGATCAGAGTCATCGAGAAGTTGATGCAAAATTTCTGTACATTGTAAAGTTTATAGCAAACAATCTGTACATTTTAAAGCAGAGTTTGAAATCTACCTACGTGACTATGCCATGGGAAGAAATAGTGTTTTGTTTAGTGATATTTGTATCGGCGCACACAATTCAAAGTGATCTGAATGTAGTCTACCGCACCGTATTGGGCAAACAAAGCATTTTGAAAAAGATTGGTGATTTTTGTAAGGCTTTGGAAGATTTAAAATTAAATTTCAACACCCTAGATGCGAGCAAACTTAATGTTTCAATAAGAAGTGGTCGGCAGAAGGTGATTGCTGGCATTTTGGATGATCATCCTGAATTCCAAGACTTATACGATGATTATAAAGAAGTTAGAGATATACACTCTCTCGATAAGATGAAGGGGTGTGTGGATGCAGCCCTGGCGGCAAATTGTGGAACTAGGGTGGGGCAACTGACAATTAAGCGGGGTTTGCAACTTCTAGGAGAGCATTTAAAAGATACTCTCGAGTCTCCGAACTTATCGGAATCTGTGAGCAATTTACTCCTAATGTCGGCCCCTCAAGAAACCAAACAAATCCTCACTGCTTTGAGGAACTCGTTGGCCCATGCACATATTCTTCAACAAATGGCTGGAGACCAAGTAGCCAAGTTCTACACCAACATTCAGAATGATATCAAAAAGATTGGCATTGTGATTGCACAAATGCTTTACTCCAACAAAATAGATAAAATCAAAATAATTTTGTCCAATATCACAAAATCTGAAGATTTAGACGAGATTGATGAGTATCTTAATGTATTTGAAGATATGCATATTTTAGAAATGCCAGGTTTGCTTTGCATCGATCAGCGAACTATAGAGCAACGTAAGATCGAAGAACTATTTGCAAAATTCTGTCATGATATTGCCAATAAAACAAAGTATGAAGAAAATATTATTCAGAAGATCAGAGACATAATCCACAGCACAGAAGATACTAAAGAGATGCTCGAAGAATACTCAGTGGGATTGGTAATGATGAAAACATTTAGTGACCATTATCTACAGAACAGAGTCCACCGGGTGCAGAAGAACAATGTTATCCAGTTGAAAAGTGCCGCCTTAGTGATCCTGAACAAATTATCACCCCAAAAGTCGGGTAACACGTTCAGCTACCAAACAATACACGATTTGGGCAATCTCTTGATTGAATTCTATGAGAGTGTGGAGCCACGATTATCTCAAGATGAAAGTCAGTCAATTATAAATTTCGTTGTTGAAATTTATCATATTTTGGCCTATGAAACAAACAGCATTCAATGGTTAGACGAGTT
The DNA here is from genome assembly GCA_929108145.2 of Limnephilus rhombicus. Classification (NCBI taxonomy): domain Eukaryota; kingdom Metazoa; phylum Arthropoda; class Insecta; order Trichoptera; family Limnephilidae; genus Limnephilus; species Limnephilus rhombicus. The sequence continues at coordinate 9,426,288 of OV815296.1, forward strand.
CAAAGAAAAAGTGGGAAAGTGCACACCAAAAAAGAAAGGAAATGAACCAATCAAGACAAAGAATATCAAAAAGAAACCCGTTGTAGAGACAGTTGCGGCAGATGTAGAACTAACTCAGAAACAATCCGAATTGAAAAAGATTATGTGCGATGTTACTGAAAGCAAAATATTGCTAAACTGTGTGGGTAAAAATAAAAGGTTTGTGATTGAATCGCTTGTTCTCGACATCTTGTCTGATTTGGACAGTTCCAAGTGCCTGGTGGGAAGTGTGCTCTTTATAGACACAGATGCTCCCATTCTAACTGGCAAAATTCTAAGAAACTACTTGGCGCATGGAAATCCGTTGGTCGATACATTCTTCTCAGACTCCTTTCTGGCTATATTCTCAACTGCTAGAATTCTAGTGGAAAACACGATTACTTATGAAAAGAAAATTGGTAAAATTGACATGCACAATATAGGTATATTGAAGTGTAAGTATGATAAAGATTTGAATGTAATTGACAAACAAGGAGAATTGTGCAAAGCTTTGACTGAAGGAAATCTACCTGATTTGAAGAAGTGTTTGGAACAGGGAGCAGATGCTAATTATAGAACTCTTCACTTATTGACTACGCTACATTTGTCTGCGCGTGGTTTAAGTCTGGAAGTAATCCGGTTTCTACTGAAGGAGAAGTTCTTAGAAGCAAATACTGTCGATATTTATGGTCAAACTGCACTCCATTGTGCCGCTGCGTATGGGAGGTCATCTATTATAACACTTCTTGTGGAGGAAGCCGGGCTAATTGTTGATCGTACGGATAAGATCGGTCGAACGCCTTTACACGTTGCAGCTTTAGAAGGGCGAGCAGAAAGTGTGAGAGAGTTGCTGAGACTCGGTGCTGACGGCACAATACGAGATATGCATTGTGAGGGAACTTTGCACATTGCAGTAAGGAATAATCACATTGAGTCCGTGAAGGCTTTATTGGAAGATGGTAATATCAGCATTGAAGATTATGAATCCAATACCGGCTCAAATTCTCTTCATCAGGCTGCGGAGTATGGTTACGAAGGGCTGGTTGAGTATTTATTGGATAATGGTGCTGACGTTAACGCGAAATGCTTCCTGGGGTGGACAGCTTTGCATTTAGCAGTGAACCACGGACATCTGGCAATCGTTAAGATGCTGATAAACAAAGGTGCCAACATAAACCTCAGGGATTCTGATTTTGGTAACACTCCTTTAAACAACCTTGTCGGCAGAGCTGACTGCCTCATTGATATTGTGAAGGTTCTCTTGGAGAATGGAGCCTCTGTCAATGAAAGAGATAACCAACGGAACCAGACTCCACTGCACTCTGCCTCGACCAACGGGAACGAAGAAGTCGTTGGATTGTTACTGGAACATAATGCCGACGTTGATGCTTTAAGGTATAATCTTATGAGTCCACTAATGTGTGCTGCGTCCATTGGCCACCAACACATCGTTGAACTTCTTTTAGAAAAAGGCGCCAACACTAAATTGTTAGATGTAGGCAATTCAACTGCATTACACTATGCAGCAATATCTGGTCAGAATAATGTGATAAAGTTACTAATTGCAAAGGGAGTCGAAATTGATTGTAGAAATAATGATTCTCATACACCACTACACATTGCCACACATTATGGTAACTTGGAAGCGGTCCTAACTCTTTTGGAAGCAGGAGCCGACGTGAACTTAGCTACCGATACTGGAGCTACGCCGCTTCATCTTAGTGCTGTTGCATGCCACCAGGAAGTTACAGAAGCTTTGATCAATTGGGGGGCAAATGTCAACGCCGAGGACATTGAAAAATCTACACCTCTGAACAGGGCAATCAATAGGAAGTGTACTGAAGACCTCGTTCAACTTTTAATAAGTAAAGGAGCTGATATTAATACAAAAAATGAAGAAAATCACACTCCTCTGCACATAGCTTGCTTTGAGGGGCACATCAATGTCGTAAAATGTTTAATTAAAAATCACGCCGATATCAATCTTCAAACAAGTCAAGGTTTTACCCCGTTGCTCTCAGCTGCTGAAAGTAACAACCTACTTATTGCTGAAATCTTGCTCGATCACGGGGCAGACATTGATGCAGCCCAAGTATATGGTTTAACGTCTCTATGCTTAGCGGCCAAGCTCGGCTACAAAGCGTTAGCTGAGCTTTTGCTCGCAAGAGGCGCTGATATTAACGCCCGAGGTGGTGAACCTCTGAAACAAGCAATCATGGCAGGAACCAGAACCATCACTGAACTTTTGCTTAAAAAGAAAGATATTAATTTGGCAGTGACTGACAATGGGTCCACTCTCTTGCACCTCTCCGCTCGCAACGGTAACTGGAATATAGGCAAAGAATTGGTAAAGAGAGGACTTGAAGTTGATGCTTACGCTGATAATAACTGCACTCCATTAGCAATTGCTGTATACAATCATCATAAAGAATTCGTTGACATGTTATTGGCGAGCGGAGCTGACGTCATTACTAAAAATCAAGACCAATTGTATCTTGCAGTAAAAGAGGGCTTGTTGGAAATAGTTGAGAGTTTATTAAAAGCGGGAGCTAAGAACGTTAGATACAGAGGTGACAAAACGGCATTGGAGTTGGCTGTTATTAATGGGCACTTGCAAATAATTCAAATGTTCTTTCACTATCAAACTATTGATCCAAATTTAGAATATAAATCTAAATGCACTTTGCTACACATTGCGGCGTATTTTGGCTTCGTTAACGTTGCTGAATTTTTGATGGAACAAGGAGCAGATGTTGATCACAGAAATATGGGAGCATTAAAACCGATGCACGAAGCAATAAATCAAGGTCAAACCGAAGTTGTAAAACTCTTCATAGAGCGTGGTATGAGTGTGGATGATGTAGATGTTAATGGTGTTACCTTGTTGCACTATGCGGCCCACATCGGTCATCCCGCCATAGTAGAACTTTTGATAGAGAAAGGAGCCAACATCGATTCTGTTAATTTAACCCTTTTGACACCAGTTCACTTGGCCGCAATGAGAGGTAATGAAGGTGTTATCGGTGCTTTATTAGCCGGAGGAGCTATTTACAATAATGAGGATGCTTCTGGGAAGAAACCAGAGAGTTACACCAAAAATGAAGACATTTTAAAGTTACTTCGGTCAATTAATGATATTTTCATAGCTGTGGAACTTAATGATGCTCCAGCAGTTGAGCAACTGATTAATGAAGGAGTTCCTCTGGATGCAAAGAGTGCGGCTTGTTACTCACTTCTTCATATAGCTGCAAAGAAGGGATACAACCAGATCTGCGAACTATTACTCAGAAACAAGGCTAATCCCAACACTGTTGGAAAATCAAATAAAACGCCATTACATTACGCAGCAAAATACTCACACTACGAAATAGCTAAGTCACTTTTAGCAAATGGCGCAATCTACAATGCTAGGAGCGCCAAAGAAGAAACACCGATACAACTTGCTGAGTTGAAGAGTATTTTAGATTTACTTGGATTTGTAAATAGATCATTTGAGAAGGTACAGAGTTGTGATATAACAGTTATCGACGATTTAAAACAAACACAAGATATTGGAACTGTTCAAGCGGTGATGAGGGCCATGACTAAGGATGGAAATACATTAATAGTAGTAGCGATTCACAGTCGCTTTCCTAAAACAGATATTTTAAAAGAAATGTTGCAGAGTGATGTCTCCTGTAATCTGGACGCAGTAAACTTGGCGACCCACCTGGAGAAATACAAACTAGCTTTGCAGTTGTTAAAAAGGATATTAAACGAAAGAAGAGATGTGTTAGGAGAATACAACCCGGGAACTTTGGATATACAAGAACAAATAGCCACCATCTTTTACAGCCAAACCAAATATTCAGACGCATTAAAATTATACCAAGAGATACTTTGTAAGCGAACTCAAATATTGGGTGGAAAAGAAGAACCCACTCTCCGGATCAGAAGTAACATTGCTTTAATACTAGCGAAGCAAGCGAGATACCAGGAAGCTCTGGATATGTTCCAAGAAGTTTATGAAGCTCAAAGAGAAACATTGGGCGAAGACCACATAGATGTCTTGTACACGCGGTCTTACCTAGCCACAACGCTCGATCAGTTAGGAAAGTATGAAGAAGCCATCACATTGAACCAAGAAACCTACAAAAAGTGTTTGACAGTTTTACAGCCTGATGATGCACTAACTTCCAGTGTGCTGGGTAATTCTGCCGCAATGTTGATCAGCCAAGGAGACTATGAAAAAGCTTACAAAGTATACGAAGAAGTTTACGAGGCCAAAAAGAAACTCTTAGGTCCGCTGCACTCTGATTCATTGAAGGCTAAGCTAAATATGGGGAATGCTTTGGCCGGGCAAAATCAGTTTGATAAAACATTTCAAATATATCTAGATATTTATAGGTGTCAGCACACATCTCTAGGACCAGAGCATGCAGACACTCGGGAAACTCGTAACAAAATTCTCTGCATACTTAAATTGAGAAAAAAATGTGTGTTTCTGGAGAAAACATATTTAGAAATACGATATCAGTTGATACGTGCTTTGGGCAAAGACCACTCTGATATTGTAATGTTTGATCAGATGCTTTTAAAAAATGATTAAATTTTGAAATCCTGATTGAGGATGTCCATGATACGGGCATTAATTTATTTTCATAACGGGACTATTAAGCACGGGGCTGTGACTTGCTGCTTACTACGACGCCATGCGACGTCAAGCGACAGTTCGTTGAGACTTTACAAACTGCACACTGGATTGATTAACGGCTGTGCCCCTTTTTTAAGCATTTGCGCACGTTTGGTGCATTTCTTTCTGGATTCTAGGCATTCTGCGAATCCACATTGTGAATTTCATAGAGCTCGGGGGCAAACTCTTAAAACCTATTGTGATATTATTGGACAGGTTTGTTTTAGTTTAAGAAAGTTAGGTTAGTTTCAGGTGGGCATCGTGCTCGCCAAAGTAGGTTCGATGATAATCTTGCAAGATATTACATTGTTTTAATTATACTATATAAATTAGCCTACACTTATAGATTTACATTTGTTTTGTTTTAAGACATCGATTAGGCAGTATCATATTGGGTATTTCCGAGGTGCAGAGAACTCAATCTCTATTTCTCGAGAACTGAGGGTGTAAATGTACCTGGGGGATGGTTTTTTTCTACCCGAAGTGTGGGCTGCCTAAAGCAACTTATAGGGCTTTAATACTATATTTTTTTGTATAGTTAATTTTATTTTTTTTTGGTCTGTAGGTATTTTTGATTTTGTATAAGTTTTGATTTGTGTTGATATTTTTTTTTTTTTTATGTAATACTATATTTTTTGTATTTTTGGTTGCGTTTTGTATTTTTTATTTGAGTCCACACTGCAAGGGGGGAAGGTAATGGAGATGGGATAGGGGAAGGTCGGATTTTCGTCGGGTCTTAGACGCCCGAGACAAGCTATACTGGGATTTGGGTGTATAGGAAGTTTTGCATAAAAAGTTTTGGCCAATTCTACCATATGTTGTTTCAGGGGTGGGACATTTGTATCGGAGTTTATGATTGAATTTCGGACAAACCAGGGACTTTTTGTAAATTTTCTAAGTGTGACATTTTGGTACGATTCAAGTCGTTTGGTGTTGCCTGTAGCCCATATGGGTGATGCGTACTCAATGGTCGGTCGAATGTGTGTTTTGTATACAAGCAGTTTGTTTTGAATTGATGTCTTTGTGTTTGAATTTAGTAAGGGGTGTAAAGAACCGGATATTTTCTTTGCTTTGGTCAGTGTGTTTTTGATGTGTTGTTTCCAATTAAGTCGTCTGTCAAGTGTGACTCCAAGATATTTGGCAGTGTTTTGCCACGGTATGACCTGGTCGTACATTTTTATCTCCTCTCTGGGTAAGCTGTCTCCCTTTTTGCGGGAGAAAAATACAGTTACACTTTTTGAGGGATTCACGTCTATACGCGACAGGTCATACCAGTCTTGGAGTTTATTTATGTTGATCTGAAGTCGGTGGGTTATCATCCTGGAAGAACTGTATCTCACCATGGAGGTAGTATCGTCTGCATAGAGAGCGATAAGTGAATTTTTGTCAACTGAGAGGGGGATGTCGTGTGTATAGACATTGAAGAGGATTGGTCATAGCAGTGAGCCTTGTGGCACCCCTGCTGACATGAGGCGTTTTTTTGAGAGGGCGCCCTTGTATTTCACTTGGAAAGTACGTAGGCGAAGAAAAGATTTTAGGACACCGAGGAGTTGAGGGTCGATGCCTATATCGTGGAGTTTGAGAAGGAGACCGTTTGTCCAGACCTTGTCGAAAGCTTTGCGATGTCTAGGAAAATGGCACCAGTTGAACGATTTGAATTAAATCCCTCAATGATTATTTCCGAGACTCGCAAAAGTTGATGGAGGGTGGAGTGTTTTTCTCTAAAGCCGTGTTGCTCTTCAGGTAGGGTTGATACCTCGTTAATATGCTTGAGGAGCCGAGTGAGTAGGATTTTTTCGTAGATTTTACCTATATTTGAAAGTAGACTGATTGGTCGATGGTTTTCGCAGAAGAGCGGATCTTTTCTCGGTTTCGGGAGAACAATGACGTGCGCGTGTTTCCAACTTTACTAGTCTGAGGGCTGTGTTAATGAGGTTTACTATTGCTAGTATACCTTTCTTGGGCAGTGCTTTAAGAGCGAAATTTGTGACGCCATCCGGACCGGGAGCTTTCTTATTTTTTCGGCCGTTTATGGCACGAATAACTTCGGTCGGAGTCTTGAAGTGGGTGTTTGTGGGGGGGAGGTGATTTAATATGCTATTTATTTTGCGGTTTACATTTGCTATGTGATTTAGATCTGCGTGTTTGAAGCTGGGACTGAATTGAATTTCTAGACTGTCGGCGAACGCTTCCGCCTTGTCCAGGGCGTCAAAAACTAGACCGTTTTCGGCGTGAATCGGGTGGTTTGGAAAAGGAGTGGCTTGGAGAGTTTTGGATAATTTCCACAGGGATCCGTCCTGTGGGTTTATCTCTTGAAGTTTCATGTTCCACGTAGAGTTTGAATGTTCTTGTAATTTTTTTCCTAATGAGGGCTTGAGTGCGATTGATCGTGGTTTTCAATCTTGGATTTTGATATTTTTGCCAGTGGCGGCGAAGGATATTTTTTGTTTTTATGAGATCTTTAATTGAATTTGGGAGGTTTTCCTTGAGATTAATTTGGGGTCGTTCGGGGAGGGGTTTGGAGGAATCCTCTATTGCGGACATAATAGTGTCTGCGAAATTGTCGACCGCAATGTCAAGTTCTGTGGGGTTTTGGATGGATGAATTTATTATTAATTTTTCCCCGACTCTGTGCGAAAAATACGTCCAATCAGTTTTTTTGTTGATTTTAGTGGGGGGGAGATTCGAGAATTCGTTCAGGGTTAGCAACACGGGGTTGTGATCGGATGAGAGATCGTTGATGGTTTCGATACAGTACGTCCAGGGAGATTTGTATAGTAGTGCAATATCTAAAATATCCGGTCTATGGCCCATGTATGAAAAGAAAGTCGGTTCCACGGGTCCAGCGATGCTTAGGTCGGAATGATTTAATGAGAATTTATGAAGTATGCGTCCGTTTTTGTTTGTCAGCCTAGAATTCCAGTCCGGGTGTTTCGCATTGAAATCACCCGCCAGAATGGTAGGGGTGTCACCTCTGAGAAGTAATTCGATATCGGACTTTTGTAAAGTCTTGTTTGGTGGGTGATAAATCGAATTAATTCTCAGAGGCCCTGAGTGTTTGGTGAAAATGGTGATGGATGTACTTTCTAATGAAGAAAGTGTAGGGGTGATGTTGTGTTGGTGGGCGATTTTTGTCTTCACGTAGATAGCGGTACCGCCACCACGTGAATGTAGTCTGTCATTTCTGTAGAGTGTGTAATTTGCTATTTTTGGTGAATGAGATGGGTTTAGATGAGTTTCGTTGATGAGTAAAATGTCAAGGTTGTGTGTATTGGTGAAAATGCGTAATTCTTGTAAGTTTTTGTCAAGACCGTTTGCGTTCCAAAATGCCAAACGTAGCGCGGAGGGCAGGGTGGTAGAGTTAGCCATTTTAGTTTGAGAAAAGGGAGATGATCTGGGGGGCTGCTGACAATATTATTGTTAGGTATTCCGCCGGAGAGGTGGCGGATAAAAATTTTGGGAGGAGGTCGGCAATGAGGTTGCAGACTTTGGAAAAGAATTCATTTTTGAATATGTCAAAAAAGCTAAAGGGGGTTGCTGAAGGCTGGGGGGTGGTGGGTTCTGAGTGGGGAGGTGGGGGGGTGATTGTGGGGGGGTCGGGGGTTGGTATGGATGTTTGGGTGTTTGAGTGGAGTGCCTGGGCATATGATGTGGAAGGGTTGGTTTTGTGGGAGGTGAATGTGCTTTTGGGAGGTACCTCAGTTCGTCGAGAAGAGGGGATCGAGCTCCCTGCAGGTCGCTTGGGGCACTCCCTGAAGTTCGCCGGGTGGGGGCCGCCGCAGTTTGCGCAGGTAGCCGGGCCGTCCTCTCTCTGCTTGCTGCATGCTGCCGTGAAGTGGTCTCCAGCGCATTTCACACATCTCGGCGGCAGGTGGCAGCCCTTGGCGGAGTGCCCGAAGTATTGGCATCGGTGGCATTGAGTCGGGGCGTCTTTGTGATTGAGATATTCCACCTTGATGCGCAGGTGGAATATGCTCTGAAGTGTGAAAATTTTCTTCCCTTCTTCTCCGTGGGTTAGTTGAACCAGGACCATCGGGACGTTTGTACGGTCGGGTCCAGAACATTAGGTGCGTGACGTGTCGGAGTACTAGATCAGTCAACCCTTGTCCTTCCAAGATTTTTTGTATAAACATCTCAACATCTGAAATCACAAATTTTGAAATAAACGCATTCCTTTTTTCAGTTTTCAGTTATATCTTTACATGATTACATAATGAGGTATGTATAAATGTATATTGTAGTAGGTACCTGCCCCTCCAACCGAGATGAAATGAAAGTGGATTTGTCTTTAAGAAATCCTGTTTTTGGGAACGGAACTGGTGTCGATTGAACGTGCAGGAGATTGCTTATGTAGAGCACGTGTTTCAATTCAATTTCAACTTCTTGGGCACATGTTTCAACCAGTAAGTCGCCCAGCCCTATGGGACCATAATTAAGAACTTTACTAATGTGGTCCATTACAATTTAGTATTTTTTTAAGTTGCAGTTTTCAATGCATCAATCGTTGTGTTTTTCAGTGCAGTTACTCTTTGCAAATTGCAGCAATCAAAACTATTTTGTGATACTTATTTTTTATTTTTAACTTTATGAGTAAAATCTCAAATTATAATATTTAATTAAATGAAAACAATATTAGCGAAACTCAATCGAAAATCTGAAGACAGAAAAAGCACAGAAAGATATTGGCTCCACTGGGACTCGAACCCAGGACCCTTTGCTCTCATGGCAAGTGCTCTACCAACTGAGATACGGGACCTATATCCGATTCGGTCGATTTTAACTGTTTCATACTTCGACTAAGAACTACCAACATTATCTTCATTTTCTTAATGCACATATTATTGGCTGCTATCTTTATATATGATTGCAAGATTCAACTCGAACTAAATGTTATTTAGATAGTGTCTGGATAAATTTTTATTCATTTTATTTTTTATACGTGACATCTATTGACTTTTCGGCAAGTCTAGGATGAATATTTATTTTTAATTTTTAACTTTATGAGTAAAATCTCAAATTATAATATTTAATAAAATTTCTCCTGGGTTCGAGTCCCAGTGGAGTCGATATCTTTTTCTGATTTTTCTGTCTCCAGATTTTCGATTGAGTTTCGCTAATATTGTCTTCATTTAATTAAATATTTTGTGATAGCTGATAATTCATATAAAAATGTGCCAATAATTTCACTCTTTTCAGATTAATTGTATTAAAGATTTTTTTTACCTTAGAAAGTTAGTATTATTATTATTGACATAGGTATAGTTTTTGTAATAAATAGTATGAAATGAAGCAACTTATGATAAACCCTCCCTTCCCCCCACCCTACCCCATGCCGAGGCTCCGAAGGGGAGGAGTTATGAAAAAAAAATAAAAGTTATGGTGTACTGTGACACACTTACCTGCTGTGTTTTTGTATGGAAAGAAATTTAACTAATGATAACTATTTTTTTTTTCAAATAAAAAATAACCCTTAATTACTCGTGCCTAAAAAGTTACATAAGTGGTTGCATGGGGTGTCAAATAAAACATATGTATATGCAAAATCAGACCATTAAATTAATATCTTTGAACTAACGTATTGATCAACGTTTAAACTCTTTTTTAAAGTAAACAAAGTGATAATAGTATTTGTAATAACAACATTAAAAAAATATCAATTCATTCTATCATAATTTTGGAAGGCAACAATCATTGGCATTTGGAGCAAGTAGTCTTTGTTTTTCTATCTTTGGTTCTTTGACATATATGACATCTTTTATATTTGGCAGTTGGATAGCTTCAGAAGATGAATCATGGCCATCAACTTCATTAATCCGTTAATTAGTCACGCAGAGTTACGGTTTTACACACCCCAAACAAGCTCTCCAAGCACAATCCCACGTAATCGAACACCGCTCGTGATTGATTTACTAAGGTTATACGATTTCATGAAGCTACTAAGAGAACTAGTGCGGTAAATTCAAATTTGATAAAGTAATAGGCTTTCAAACACGGTCTGGGGTGTTTGCCACCCCATGCGAGTAATTAAGGGTTAATAATATCAACACAGTTTGCCATTGTTAACTTTGCAGGTGGACAGACAGCACAGTTTGACATTGTTAACTTTGAAGAGGAACTGAAGACGCGTAATAAGTACTTTGTATTCGGGTGTCAAAATATTCACAATTGGATTTCTTCAAAGTTTTTTTCGTTATACAAATGGGAAAACCTATGAAAAGTGATGCATTTTTCACAAAGTATTTTTCCAAAGTTTTTAATTCATGGACGAGAAGAGAGTTATTTATTTTTAATTGGTTGTGGTATTTTGATAAACTTTTATAATTATAATGTAAAACGGGTATCCTTCCCAGCTGGACAGACAAAGTATCATTTTGTAATGTATTGTAATATATATGCATATATAAATAAATAAATAAAAATAAATGTCTAATTGTGATTCCAGAGGTGAATTGGTTATGAACGATGATGGGGTGAATGTTGGCAAAATCAGCATGGATGACATAAAAAGATCAATTAAATGCATGAAGAATGGTAAGGCTGTGGGTTTCGATAATATTGCTGCCGAATACTGTAAAGGAAATAGCCGTATTATTCTCACATGGTTGTGCAGACTTTTTTTTACCAATGTTTAGAGGAGAGTTACATGTCTGTGAGAAGGGCTGTAATCTTGCCATTATACAAAGGTAAAGGGTCATGTATGGAATGTGGGAATCATAGGGCTATTAGCCTGCTTAGTTCAGTCGGCAAGCTGTATGGTAGAATTAATTGAAAGGGTAAGAATGGAAACAAGGGATAAAATGTGGGATGTGCAAGGTTAGTTAGTTATAATGTCTAATGATTAAATATATGCATTTGAGAATGTTTTCATTACATTTGCAATATAATACATAGTGAATATTCATTAAAATATTAATTAAAATAGAATATTTCAATTTCATAATCAGAAATTTGAAATAAACTTTGTGGATATATATTTTTTTATGCCATGCTTATGTTGACTATTTTTATTAAAAAGTGTTTACCTATTTTTATATCAACTTATTAAGCTGTAATAATTAAGTACTATAAAACATAATAAATCTTTTTAACAAACTATGTTTTTTTTTAACCCATCATTAGCCACAAATTGGAAGCGAAGACCCTCCTTGTAACATGAGTATGCATTTTTATCGATGGCCCAGTAATAAACGTAAATAAGTCTGAAAAACCATAAAATACGATACAGGTATCAAAAAATTTGCCTAACGGGACTTTTCCCAGTTTTAAAACACCAACAAAAATAATAAAAACGTTCAAGTCCTTGAAAAACCTGTTTTAAAATATTCAAATATTTAGATGTACTCAGTTTTGTATAAACTTTTCAAATTGTTTATTTTTGTTTGAGATTGTTTTAATGCCGGCGCCAGACAGAAGTTCAAAGAAGTGATCACTTCTTTGAAGACTTTGCTCACACATTTGGTCACATATTGTTGTATCTGCCAGATATGTGTTTAAAGATTTGATCACTTCTTTGAGCTCACAGTTTTCAAATAGACTTCACATAACATGGACGACGATTTGGTCGACACAGTTTGTTGTTTCGATTTTTATGCCCTTTACATTTTGGATCCCATATATCTGGCTCTCCTTGCATCAACTCTATAAACTCGAAAGGGCTCCTATTATTCCACTCCATCGTTAGTTCGTTTGGTTGTTTACGCACAAACGCCATCTCTCCACGGCGACGCTCTCGCAACTGGGCATAAATGAACTAATACCCAACTGGGCTTCGCGCCAGTGTTGCCAACAGTTAGCTATGCCAAATTGCTAGACATCTTACAAATGTTGCTAGATTGCCAGTTTTTTTTACCCCAAAAAGTTGCTAGAAGTAGCTAAGAGTTACAGTAGGTAGATAAGGGAACGTAGCCATACTACGTGACCAACTTTTTGCAATTTTTAACCCCCCCCCCCCCCCCCCCGGTGACCGAAAACCTAAGCACTCCGCCGCTCATTTGTACCAAGCGTGGTATTTTGAAGACCCCCCCCCCCCCCCCCCTAAACGTGCCACGTAGTATGGGTACGTTCCCTAAGTTACAATAAAATGACAAATTCTTACAATCGTTTTTATTTCCAGGTTTTATATGGATAAAACAAAACAACACAAGGTAGAATAAGAGTAGTGCGTACTATTTTGGTTGTATTCTGTCTGCCGTAGCTAGCTAGCGCACAGAACAATATTACAGTGCCACAAAGTTATCTGTTCCGGTGGTGGTGTCGCTAGTTGTGAACAAATGTCATAGAAATATCAAAGTTTGTGGCACTGTACTCCAAAAAGGGAGAGCTAGTGCAGCAGGAAACAGGGATTTTCTGGCCAACGCCACTTATACCATAGCGCCTATGACCATAGAGTCGCGTTTGGTTTTTACTTTTTACTGTACGACGTAGCGTTTTATATTCTCTTTGCTCGATAGCCTCACATCTCATGACGAAATCGAAATGTCAAACAATGACGAAAAGTTGCTATAAAAAGTAGCTAAAAAGTTTAGCTACAAGTTTCATTAAAATGTAGCTGTCTGACATCAAATAATAGCTAGATCTAGCTATAAAGTTGCTAAGTTGGCATCACTGCTTCGCGCAGTGTGGCAGCAGTGTTGCCAACAGTAAATTGCTAGACATCTTACAAATGTTGCTAGATTGCCAGTTTTTTTTACCCCAAAAAGTTGCTAGAAGTAGCTAAACGTTACAGTAAGTAGATAAGGGAACGTACCCATACTACGTGACCAACTTTTTGCAATTTTTAACCCCCCCCCCCAATCTTCTAAATTCTGACAATCGTTTTATTTCCAGGTTTTATTTGGATAAAACAAAACAACACAAGGTAGAATAAGAGTAGTGCGTACTATTTTGGTTGTATTCTGTCTGTCGTAGCTAGCTAGCGCACAGAACAATATTACAGTGCCACAAAGTTATCTGTTCCGGTGGTGGTGTCGCTAGTTGTGAACAAATATGTCATAGAAATATCAAAGATTGTGGCACTGTACTCCAAAAAGGGAGAGCTAGTGCAAAAGGAAACGGGGATTTTCCGGCTAACGCCACTTATGCCATAGCGTCTATGACCATAGAGTCGCGTTTGTTTTTTACTTTTAACTATACGACGTAGCGTTTTATGTTCTCTCATGACGAAATCGAAATATCAAACAATGACGAAAAGTTGCTATGAAAAGTAGCTAAAAAGTTTAGCTACAAGTTTCATTAAAATGTAGCTGTCTGACATCAAATAATAGCTAGATCTAGCTATAAAGTTGCTAAGTTGGCATCACTGTGTGGCAGGCACACAAACATTGGACTTTGATCCCTTTGATGTGCGCTAAAAAACCGATACTAAACGGCAAAGCGCACTTAAGGCGAGACACAACCTCGTTCATCGAGGTTTTGCCCGAGGCACACATTTTAATTTATTTCGGCGAAATTGTAAATGAATTTAAAAAAATCTCATACCGCACAAGGGATGCGAGTTATTTATATTTTAGATTAATAAAAACAGTATGTCACTATCAGTTTTTTTAACATACAATGCCTTTAAAAAATTGTAATACGTTGTACTACTACAACTTTTGCGTTAAGATCAATTTTATTTTTCTATGCGATGAATTCATGTCTTCCCTAGTGTTTAATCTCAATATATCTTAGATTTTATTAATATGTTCATCAGAATTAATTAAAATCTACGACTCGGAAATGTTGAATTTCTGGCCTGGTTTGAGAAACACAACTGTAGTTACGCTAATGCCGTACCGCCCTCCGTTATTTTTATGTGCCGCGCGTCGAAGCACTTAAGCCGTTGGGTATGACACGACATCTTTTTTCAGCCCGATTCCCGTATCGAGACCAGGGACCAAATTTTTCGCAATACACGATCTCTATTTTCATCAATATTTCAGTTGGCATCACTGCAAACAACACACATGATCAGCTGTCACCTGTCACCTGTCATGAGGATTTTATATCGCGAACCATTGGGAGGAATTGGTTTATTTATGTTGCCAGTTGTTGTTCGTTTGCATTTGAACCCTCATAATGATGAATGGATGAATGCATGCTGAAATGAGGCAATAGACTTGAGACGCGTCAGTTCTCAGACAATGAAAAATTCGTACAGTGCTCAAATAACATCGGAAATACAATGCGCAGCTCAAGTGAAGAAAAAATGTAACATTTGCGGTCTGTTTGCACAACAGAACATTGAAAGAAAATATTCAAGAGCTTCCACGTCAAACGTGAGTGAAAATATTAAACATTTTAATTTCGAGTGCAATATTTATTAATTATAATAGAAATTTAGAAAACAAACCAGTACCTAAACATCTATTCTCACTTTTGACTGTGTATAAACAATTATGTTGGAAATACATTCTATGTAATTACATAATTTAAAAACTGTTTCATAAATCTTTATTGTATATATTTTAGGAGGCTGTGGTCACACCTGCTACCAACTTCTACTTCAAACCTATATAATTTAGGGCGACTACCTCCAACATAGAAATGGAAATTCAGGCAAATTTGCAGTGCTTGATTTACGCTGATAGTGAGATTATCTGGGAAAATACTGGTAATTTAAATTATTATTATATATTTAATGAAATTAATTACATGCATTTAAACAATATTATCACAATCTACTTTGGGCTGAGTTGGTTAAACAGTATTGTCACGATCTACTCTAATTGAGTAATCTGAAAGTATGTTGCCCGTCGTATGCTGATGATGCCTTGCTGATTTGTATGGAAGATCTACAGTCTCTCGTGTCTAGGATGAACAAATATGTATGAAGAATGAGTTAATGATAATAATAATGATGAATGTAAGTCTAAAGTGATGGTGTTTGAAAGAGAGAGTAAAAAAACAGTGTTTAATATAGTAGGTGGATGAGTTTGTGCATCTGGGAAGTTTGTTTACGGGAGATGGGTAAATGCAGGTAACTCCATTAATGGAGGACTGAACACCGTTGGCGCTAACAAACAACTCCAAAGAAGCGAAGCTGGCAGTCCACAATGGAGTGCTGGTACCTGCCCTGAGGAGATTACTTGTGCCTGGCAGAGGCATGGAACTGGCAGAGGAAGGATCCAAGTAGACTGAACGCTGTAAAAATGAGATTCCTGCGAATGTGTGTAAAAACCATGTATGATTATGTAAGAAACGTGGAGATCCGCAAAGAATGCAAGGCTGCTGTAAGTGTAATATTATGATAAAAATAAAAGTGGTCTTAAACAAATTTATGTGTTTTTATTGTAATATTATGAGTAAGATTATAAGTATAGTATAGTTTAGTATATATAATTATTATTAGCATGTAGAGCGAATGAACGAGGTAAGGAGTTTAAGAAGAATATATGGCGCAAATGTGAATGGTAAAAGAGGTCGGGGATGCCCGAGGAAGACATGGCACTACCGTAAAGCAAGGAGTGTGTTTCAAGACCGAGTTGTTTGGCGGTCCATCCTCTCTGCCTCTCGGCGAAACGGTGATGGTTAGTTACTCTGGGGTGTACTTGATGCAACGTTCTTAGTCATGCCAACACTTTTAATCTTTTTTTCAGGATTCAGTGGAACATAGGCCATTAAGCCATCAGCAATAGGTTGCAATGGACCATCACAATCCTAAACCAGCTGCAGCCAGGCAGCCACACAGCAACATATGTTCATATTCTGGTATTTTAAATTGAATTCTTAAATTGCATACTATTATCACAATAATATTATATTAAAACAATTCAAAACTTTTTTCCACTTAATTTATTTCTGACTGTAAACGGTTTCAGCCTATTAAGGCCCTCTTCAACTATGGTTTATATACATAACATTATAATGTTTGTAATTTGTAATCTTTTTTTTAGGAATCAGGTGTAATGTAGATTATCAGTTGCCATATAACATATTCCCAGACCAGCTGCGGCCAAACACAGCAGCTTAATAAGTTATTACTTTTGTACATTTATGCATCTTTACAAATTTGCTAATTATTATAGCCTGGTTGATTACAAACTTTTTCTTTTATTTTTTACATTACAAATAACATTCAATGTAATAAATTTACAATACAAACAACACTGCAATTCATGACGATATCCCTGTATCAATGCAACAACTTCACTGAAGGACGCAAAGTACAATCAAATTCCATAGGGCCATTTATCACCTCAAGGGGACTTTAAAATATGCTTTATCTTTATCTCTAAAACTTATAAAAAAAAATTATAAGAAAAATTCTCTTTTTATAACATTTGAAGGTTATTCCCATCAATGTAATATATCATAAAACTTATTAATTTATTAACTCACTATCACGCTTTTACATGGAATTCCACATTTATATATTTACAGTATGTAAGTATAATAACAGTATATCAAGTATGAAAAGATACATTGCGTTACAGCAGATAAGTACCTCTAATAAAACTCTTAACAAATAAGAAAAATAATAAAACTGTGATGGGTATTGATTTTAAATAATAAGATCTGAACTAGTTAATACCAAGTATAATAGACAAAAGCAAGTTAATAGGAACTTATAAGCCTACAATGTTCATTCATGTGGTAAAAACTGTATCATACATAAATAACATAACATAATATGTTATTTATGAGACAAGATTTTAAAACAGGAGAAAACTACTGAACTTATCTAATAATTGGCACATCCGATTGGAATTACTTGCTTTTCGGAGATTAGCAAATTAAATTACCCAACAAAAATGTCTGTGCAATATATTTGTTCAAAAAACGTTAAAAAAAATTCTAATTTAGAGCAAAATTTTAAAAATTTATAGTTCTATAGGTTCAATACTACTGGGTGGAAAACTCGTTCATTTCAGAAAAGTATTTGACTTTGTTTCACCACTGATAAGAAATCTCTTGGAATTAGGGCTTTTACAAATATACATAAGAATACAATATATATATATATTCATGAAAATAGCGAAAAAGAAAGACAGAATTTAAAGAAATTTATCAGCCTTTTAATAAAATTTTATCAACGCTCTTTTGCACATCCAGAGTTAAACATTTTCTCTATATAAATCAGCTGTATTCGATGACGAAAACGTAGAGAAGCCAGCTTTTATTGTAATATTGTTGAACTGAATGTATAGCTGAACTATTGTTGAAATGAAACCATACGCCCAACTCATTAATTTCCAATACAGAAACTAACGAAATATTCATCATCATCATTCTTGGCTCTACAACCCCTGGTGGGTCTTGGCATCCTCAAGAGTCTTCCTCCACTCATCTCGGTTTTGTGCAGCTCTCTCCAGTTTAGAATCTCTAAGGTAGATATATCTTTGAGGACGTTGTCGCTCCATCTTAATCTTGGTCTTCCCAGACTCCTTCGCCTTATCGGTCTAGAGTTCAGCAGGGACTTTGGTGCTTGATGCTCGGTCATTCTCTCCACATGACCCAGCCACCAAAGTCTTCCTAGTTTTATAAATTTTGAGACGTTTAGCTCCACAGAGTATATAGCTCATTGTTGTAACGTCTGCGCCAAAATCCATTTTCTAAACCCAGTCCGAAGATACGCCTCAAAATTTTCCTTTCTAAAACGTCCAGTGCTCGTTCATTCCTTTAATACCGAAATATTACTAATGGAATAATGAAAATGGATTCATTATTCAGCAAAATCTCATAATGTGACATTTGTTTATGTTGGATTGTAAGCTATTATCTTGACACCATGTAAAAAGTTTGTACAAGTAATTGGACAATATACGGCAATCATTAACATTTCTTATTGCCTTGAATAATTTTAGATTTAAGCGTTACAAGTTAGTACAATACGAATCAGATGTCAGATTTCAAAAATACCGCCGAAATATAAATACCAAACAGTACGAAAATCAGCACTACCAACGTGCCAACCATTGGTGGTTGGGTAGTTCTATGATATTCATAGTTTGTCTATGCCTTCGGGATGAAAAAAATACGAAATTCGGCACTACCAACCACCGGTGGTTGGTAGTGCCGATTTTCGTCTACGTTTTCATCATGCAGCTAGTTGCCGTTAGAGAAAAAGTAATAATATTTTGAGACGTTAAAACGTCAAAAAATGGCAACACCTTTTAAAAATGTCATCCGTGTCGAACACTCAAAATCAAAATATTGTTATAGGTTATAGCGATAAACAACATCATAATTTGCAGTTTCTGTGCGCAGTTTGTTGTCTTGATATCGCGAATCGTTGGTTTTTTGGACCATTATCATAAGTCTTGCTCTAAAACTTGGTAAAATGAGGTAATTGAGTTATTATAAAAAGCAAAAATGGTGCGCGCTTAGTTGACGGATAGTTTTGTAAACTCCAAGCAGTTGGAACGCCAGAGGATCCCTCCTGAATTCCTCAACCTTGATGAACTTTTCAAACAGGCTGTTGAATATTTCAAGGTAATACAATAGCTTGTATTAATTTGTACCTAAAATATAATATTTTAACATTATTCTTTTCCAATTTTAAGCTGTCACCATATTTTCTCCACAGATCAACTGCGATACTTACAAAACTGATGGAGTTCTTGATAAAAGATGAGAGTGATCGAGGGTATACATATAAGTATCAGATAATACGCTCCAAGGAGTGTCTGCCAAATTACGAGGAGAAGTCATTCTTCAAAGAACATTTGCACACGGATGAAGAGATCCATTTTGTCTTGGATGGATCAGTCTACTTTGATGTGAGATATGGAAAGGATGACTGGATCAGGATTGAGGTGGTTGCCGGAGACATGAATATTACTAAGTGGAATCTATCAACGCTTTACTCTTGACACAAAAGTAAGTAACCATTAATTTTTTCAAGTGAGTGCATGCTTCTACGAATGGTTTCCTTCTATATTCAATTTGGGAGGCGGGTATGAGTACTGTCCCATTTATTGGATGACATTTCTGCCATAGGTCATCCAAGTGGTTCGCTACATTTGGGGACATAGCAGGGGTGCCCGGGTTCATGGGGTGAGGTTTGTCCGGATATTGGCGGCGGATGCGTCTGTCCATCAACCTTGCACTACAGTGGTAAGAATAGATTCATATGTCTGCCGCTATTGGATACACCGACCCCAGATTCCTACCTTCTTTCCTTCTAAGAACTTTCTCTCCTTCCTTTTCCTAAAAAGACCCTCCACACAGCATCCTCAAAGATGACATAGGCACTGAGGGGAATTATTTTTCTCAGGGCCTCCTGTGTGGAGCTATTGTAAAAAAAAATATTATTAATGTAATGAAATTATATATGTGTTTTTACAGTTTTTTAATCAATGTTGCATGTTTAATTACTCATGATTATGTTACATGTCTATGTATATAAAAACCAATAAAAAAAAAAATTACTAGTGAAGTCTCATTTAAAAAAAATCTGTTCAGGAAGACAGGACTTCAAGGATAACCTGGCTTCTACCTAATATTGTTTACTATGGAATAATCTTTCTAATTAAATGTAAAAAAAACTATACTTCACTGGCAGGAATGAAATCTCCAAGAACTTCCCTGTGAAAAAACACTTAAATACTTTATGATCTTCTTTGTTTCAGAATTTCATAGTTGCTAAAAGATTTTTTGCGGCAGAGGGGGTGTGGATTCCCCACAACCGCCCGGAGGATGATATGCCCTCAGCCCGGCCGGAAGGAGGTCGAAAATTATATGTGGAGGCGCTAAAGGAAGGATTCGCCGCTCAAGTTGCCTAAAGATTTCATATCAATACTGCATTGGCAAGACTTCTGAAAATGTTGACTATTCCTAATGTGTATTTAAATATATAATATATGTACTTATTGTATTGTATTGATTGTTTAATATTGATAATTGATAAAGTATAGAAAAATTAAGTATGTTGGTATTTATTATGAATTTCACGAAAACAGGTGTTATACCTTCCAAATTATGATAAATTAAAATAAGAATTTCACAGAATTGTTATGTTCAATGAAAAATGTTTTAAAAATATCGGCGGAGGACTTTATTTTAAAATATTGACGCTGGAAAGGACAAATGGCTAAAGCGTCGCACAGTTGCATAGGTAAAAATGGCTCAAGCGCCATACAGCTGTACGTTTCTTGAGTCACTCTTCCTTTCCAGCTGCTTGGCGCTTTAGCCATTTATCCTTTAACACCTGGAATGTGAATCCTGACAGAATCCCATCCCTGTATCAATACTATAACTTTACTCAAGGACGCTGACTAACTATTTGTATTTGGATTAATGGGGCAAAGGAGCTTTGAAACTTATTATATCTTACCCACAACATATACTTTTTTTACATTAGCTCCACACTGGAGGTCCCGAGGAAAATAATTGCCCTCAGGGCCTATGTCATCTTTGGGGATGCTGTATGGAGGGTCTTTTTAGGAAAGAAAGGAGAGAAAGTTCTGGGAAGGAAAAAGGTATTAGGGGTGGGTAGGAATCTGGGTGTCAGTGTGTCCAGGAGTGACAGACTTGTGAATTCATCCCTCCCACTGCGGTGCAAGGCGATGTTCCGAGAGAGTATGGTTGGAGAAGTCAAAGGGACTCCCTCAATCCGCCCTGCCAGGCAGCCAGTGGGCAGATGCATTCACTGCCAAGACCCGGACTAACCTTGCCCCATGAACCCGGGCACCCCTGCTAAGTTACCAAACGTAGATAACCACTTGGGGTGATCTATGGCAAAGGTGTTGTTATCCAATAAATAGTTCCTGGGGCAGCGGTACCCATATCCGCCTCCTAAATTGATTACAACTAAAATAAGTAGTGCTTTAACAGACTTATAGGTACATAGACATTTTTCAACATCTGCCAAGGAACAGTGTGAAGAAATCTATGAAAAGATCCCACAAGTGCGAAGCACTTGCTGGAGTCTGTTGCTGCCTGCTGCCCAACGTTCAACAACGAATCCCAATTAGTTTGGTGCTCTCGCTCCATCAATTTCCACGCATGCTGCTATTTTCTCTTCTAATAAGAAAGTTGTGAAGCGCACACACTGTCCACGTAATGGATTCAACTTTACCCATTCCGAAGTTGATTGGAGCTAGGATTCTTAACCTGTTTGCCAAAATCCCAATCCCAGACATTTTCAAGCACGCGTCTTGGTCTGCCTAGATGGTAATTGAAAATCCGCTTTCAGGGGACAAACCCCTCTGCGCCTGTTGTTTCATAATAGTTAGACAATTGTTGTAGCGAGATTCAGTGAGCATTGACGGTATACCTCACCAACAGTCTTGCACCAATGCAAGACTGTTGGTGGGGTATACCTTCACTAAATTACTAGGCGTCATTAAAACAATGCTGTGTTGGCCTTTATTATTAAAAAGTAAGAGCCATCACATCTTTTGGCCCTGAAGACAATGTGCTTCCCATCTAGGGTTGCCATCTCTTAAATTTGGCCACCAGGACAAGACGCGTGAAAACCCCGGATTTTAGGGCCCAGAACCCGGACATGTCAACAGGTTTTTTTAAACATAGTCAGTGTAATAAAAAACAGTTGAAAATGTCATTAATCACCTTTTATTTATTTTAAAATGAAATTTAGTCATCTTTTATCACAATTTTAAAAGTACCTAACAAAACAGAATCTTATTACAGTTTGTTACAAATTGTTTTAATAATCAGTCAATTTTTTTATTCCTAAAAAACACAAATTATTAATATACTCTGTTATGAAAACAAAACCTTATTGAAATATTAAGCCTAACCACGGACATAGGAATATATCTGGACCTGCCCTAAGTGATAAAAACGTAATATTTCCCCCTCCCCATGGAACCGGCTATAAGCTCCGCCTTGGCGCCAGCTCGCTCCATGGGGAGGGGAGAGAATCTAAAATATGTGACGTCATCATTCTTGTAGTGACCAGCGCGAAAGTAACGTCTATACGTTTTACGAAATATCACGCCAAAAACGGCAGCTTGCGCTAACATTATAGGTACATATTATATAGACATAGCGAATGTTGGCGGTTCTCCAGTGTTTTCGTCGCTGGTTACAGGGGTAAGTAAATTATGAAACATTTGTAATAGTGTTTTAACTAAACACGGCAACAAAATATTGCTATGTGTATTGGGGTGAGTCTTTTTGCGGCGAGCATTTGGCCTTAGCAAATATGTTATTATCGTGGCAAGCAATTCGCGCTCCCATGTAAAAAGGTCTATTCATTCAAAGCAGATATTGCTTTTAAGAACTAAATGGTGATATTGTAATGCGAGATGCCTATTTACTGTCAGATTGATTGTATAACGAATCACAGTCATCTTTCCCCTCTCCCCCCTTCATAGTTTGGTTTTACCCCCTCGTCTGTATCTTCTGGTCTATTGAATTCTGATGTCTATGAGCCTAACTAAATTTAAACAAAAAACTTAAAAGTACTGAGACCATTTTAGTATCAAGTCTTACAATTTTTGAGGTAACTCTTTTAACTCAATAATAATTATATCTTTAAGTTTTTATCAGCAGCCATTTAAACAACAAAATATCTCTTAACATAATATGAACTAAATTCAGTCTTCTTAAATCATAAGCAACTTAACTGAAACTTTTTAATTTTTTAAAAACCATACCTATTTATATCACCTTAAAGTTTTAATCAACAGCCATATTGTAAATTTCTTTTGCGTAATAAAAACAATCCATAACTCTACAAAAATGAAAAGAAATTTTTGCACTCATAAGTATATTATTTGATTATCTAGCTATTATAGCTTTTTCCTCAGCCTCTCGCCTTTTTTACTTTTTTTTGTATTTATCACTCTTTCCGATAACTTTTAGAATATCTTCCCTTTTTAAAGGGAATTTGTAAAAATCAATGCAGCTGTATTCTTGGAAATTGAATTTAATTTTAATTAAAGATAAATGAAACAATGTTACTTTGTTTGAACCACTTTTATATTTGTCTAAAGCCGACCAGTTTCAGAACGACCGTTGCTTCCTCAGGGCAAACGTATACGTTTGACTTTAAATTTTAAGACTTTAAATAATTTTTTTTAAACCCGGACATCAAATAAAACCCCGCCCGGACGCTCCCCGGACGCCCTCTAAACTAGGACAAATCCGGGGAAACCCGGACGGATGGCAGCCCTATTCCCATCTAGAGCATCCAGACAGCTTGGGAAATTCAATTTTAATTGATTTTTTTTGGCGATCTCCAGCGAACACCGCGTCTGGCATTCTCAAATACATATTTTTAAAGAAACCGGACGATTTTTTAGACGAAGTTCATTGTTTCGAGCATATTTAGTGCGCCGTGTTCGTTACGCCGGAGAATCCACGGTTCTCTCTACAACTTCCGATTTATTCTATTATTTCTATTCTGTGAGTCACTCGCCTTTTTTAAATCACTGCAGCGCCGGTAAAACTGCCGCAGATGCCAAAGCAATAGCTTTCAAAACCTCGTTTCTATCCGTCTTATAAAAATGCATAAATAAACCAATCCCTAAAACAACAACACGTAAATGACAGATGTCAAAGTCAAAAGTACCGCCACCAATCTGTACGAAAATCAGCATTACCAACCGAAAATAGAGCACACCTCCTTTTTCAGCCCGAATCTACAAAAACGATGAAAAAAGATGTCGTGAGTCGTTTTGTCCCGGCCCGACGCTACCGCGATTTTTTACGTATTTTTTGTACTTAATCAACCGAATACTTTTAAATCTATTAGTGATATATTTCGCTTATTTTAAATTTTACTCCTTCTACAAGTACATAAAGTCTTTTTTGTATGTTTCTACAATTTAAAAGAATATATATGTTTTTAGTACAAATCAGTACTTCCAAATACGCACAGTGATGAATTTTCAGAGAAATATGGACAATAATGTTTTTTTTTATTGTTTGAAAGTTTTTTGGTAGACCTATCTTTTCAATTTATAAGTTTCTTTGCAAC
The DNA here is from genome assembly GCA_929108145.2 of Limnephilus rhombicus. NCBI lineage: Eukaryota > Metazoa > Arthropoda > Insecta > Trichoptera > Limnephilidae > Limnephilus > Limnephilus rhombicus. The sequence continues at coordinate 9,450,848 of OV815296.1, forward strand.
ATAGTGTCACCCGTAAAAATAATTATATATTTGAACTTTGTTACTCAAAAAGAATTATAAATAATGTATGTATATTGTTTTACAAATTATTTATTATATTATGTAGCTGTAAGCCGCGTCATTTTTTGTGAGTGGAATACTTTCATCAGTTTATTTTTTTATCAGCATTGTTTTTTAACTTTATATATTATACCTACCTAATATGTAATTTTTTTAATAGAAAACCATTTTTCTTTAAATTTCTAAATTGGAACTGACTTTTCAGGAATTCAAACTATCCTGTGATTTTTCACGGTTTTGCGCTAGTAGAAGATAAAATACAAGGTGACCGTTGTAATATTTTCGAAATTCTAAAGTTTAAAAAATTCTAAAAATACTACTCTACGATGACGCTGCTGATCTCAGGGTTGACATTGGAATTTTCTGGAATACACAATTCCGATAAGTAAGCCGGAGCCATTTCGTTAAGGGACTTAAATACCATCCAGCAGAGCTTGAATATCACAGGTAAAGAAATGTGTTTGTTTGGCCTTTGGACCGGAAAAGAAAATACAATGAAAGTTGAATACATCAGATATGGCTATGCATTTTGGAAACGATGTACGAAAAGTAAGTTCAAACGATTTTATTTGGAGTGTCAATTACCTGAACTCCTTGATTCCCGTTAAATGATAAGTATAAGTAATCCAAGAACATCAGCTATGCAAGCGAGCCGACTTCGAAAAAGTAAAATAAATACCAAGACACGAAAATTATTGACTTCTATTATGAAACCAACACAAAGCCAACAAAGGGACTCTGAATTGCTACATGTGAACGCAGAGCATTTAATCTTTCAAAACGAAGCAGAAGAAACCCCCAAATTCTTACACACCCCTCATACCTTTTCCTTCCCAAAATTTCCTCTCCTTCCTTCCTTCCCCTAAAAAGACCCTCCACCCAAAGATGAAATAGGCCCTGAGTAGAACTATTTTTCTTAGGGCCTCCTGTGTGGAGCTAATGTAAAAAAATATATAATGATAATTGCTTGTTGAATTAAGTTTTACACCAAACACACAAGGGTTCACGGCGAGTACATCGAAAATCAATTCATCGAAAGCAAATTCATCAAAAACGAGTTCTTCGAAAACGAGTTTATCGAAAACGAGTTCATCAAAAACCAATTCATCGAAAACCAATTCATCGAAAACCAATTCATCGAATGATCAATTTAGCGAATCGCCAATTCACCGAAAAAAATATTTTGTAGATATTTGAGAGAAATGCCGAGCGGACCGGGAAGTTAAAAATGTATTGGTCAATAAAGTTGACAATAAATTTATTTTTTTTAAATTTTTCGAAGAAAACTTCTTCTAAAAGGTTGTTACTTTGTGATGTCATTATTTATTTATTAAAAGAAAATAACTTAGTTTAAGCCATAGAAATGAAATAAAGTGATGTAAACTAAGTTATTTTCTTTTAATAAATAAATTTATATAAAAAAAATTGATAATAAAACTTTGGACAAGGAGATTAACCTAACCTTTTTTCGATAGTTGGCGAATCGATGAATTGATCATTCGATGAATTGGTTTTCGATGAATTTGCTTTCGATGAATTGATTTTCGATTCTTCTTCTTCTTCTTTCGTATGGTGGGGGGTCAGAGGGGGACATCTAGGTCTGCGAGCCAGTCTAGGGCCTCAGGCGTTGCCCTGTGGACCTCATCAATCCCGCCGGGGAATGAATGGAGCGGGCATTCGTTGACCACATGTTCGGTGGTCTGCACCGCACCGCATTCACACGTCGCCGACTCTTTAAGGCCCCATCTATGCATCATATGAGCACAACGGCTATGGGAGCACCTTATCCTATTGATGGCAGTCCAGAGTTTGCGAGGCAATGAGAACCCAGGCTGTCTCTCAGTGGGGTCTTGCACGAGATGGGCGTTTTTGACGTTGGCTGATTGCCACTCAAGCTTCCACCTATCTTCTGGGGTTAGAGGTGAACTTTTCGATGAACTCGTTGGTTACCACACACAAGCAATAATCTATTTAAAATGGTTCATCTGTACCTAAACTAACTAACTAACTAACCATCACGCCGTTTCCCCGCAGGGGTAGGCAGAGAGGACGGACCGCCAAACAACTCGGTCTTGGCACACACTCTTTGCCTCACTCACATTCATACATCGTCTCATACATTCTCTTCTATTATTCTGACTTGACATGACCCGACTCAAGTATCTGATTCACTTGATCGTGCCATGTCTTCCTCGGGCGTCCCCGACTTCTTCTACCATTCACATTCGCGTCGTATATTCTTCTTACACTACTTCCTTCGTTCATTCGCTCTACATGCCCAAACCATCTGAGGGTCCCTTTCTTAATCTTACTCATTATGCTTACATCAGCCTTACATTCATCTGTACCTACCAGTCTGAAAGTGACCGTAACGTGATCGGTCTATAAAATAAAGTGTAACGAAGTTAAAAATCGTTGAGTTTTATTCCACCACGAAAAACCAGTTTGATAAATAGGTAACCAAATGTTTGCCGTAAATTCAAAAATTAAATAATTAATTAGTTGTGAAAACATTTTTTTTCTTGTGATTTTATTGAACATTATCTGAAATGTATACCAAAAAATATAAATAAACCCAGAAAGTTTTTTTTTCGTAATTTGTTTTTGGGGTGTTATGCCGTGTTGCACTACCTCCTTCGTTAACCAACGCTGTCCGAAACGTTGGCTAAAGAAGGAGGTAGCGCATCACGGCATAACGCCCCAAAAACATATAACGAAAACACTTTTGGCCGTGAAAATCTAAAAAACGTATCAAACCTAGAAAGATTTAATAATTTGTTAGGATCTCTTATGTGCTGCAGATGCAGGTACCATGATTTTCCGAACAACGTGTAAAGTAAAGTCTATTACTATTACTAAAATAATAATTATTATCACAAGCGTAGTAAAATATATCATACTGAAATTTATGTAAATTTGTTCAAATTAAATAATGACATGGTGCACTGTGCAGTATTATAAAGCGGGGCGCTAAAATAGGGGCTGGCGCCGAGAGATAATGCTGACCCTCAGAGTAAAGCGCTCTCCTCACGACACTGCATGTAGTCACTAAATGTAGAAATGCCTGCATTTAGTGTGGTGAGGAGTCACAACCGCCTGCGAATTGGCACAAATCACCAGCCGTAAGTGCCCTCCTCACCATCCAATTTCTAGTCACTTCTTGCTGGCCAGCCAAATTGGCGGTTTCCACCACACCATCCAATTTGCAGAAAGGTCTTAGCAGGGGCGTAAAACTTGGCTTTAACCTTGAAACTGACAGGAGTGAACCAAATTCTTATAGATAAAGCTGAATTTTATTATAGATAGGTCTAACTTTAAACGTCAAATGTCAAATTGCGTCATGCGATTATCAAACGAATTTGAATTTGTGTTGTTGACATCGCCATGGGCATATATCATTTAAAAATCGTTTACAGGAATTCCAGAGGTGGAAAAATGTTTCAAATGTGTCCGCAATTGATCCAGAAATCAGGTAATTACATGAGACATTAACATTCAGCTTAATTTATCTGTAAATCTATTTGAGGTTAAATGACATATTGATAAAATATTCTTTCAATTTTACTTTAATAAGTATAATTGTAATACGTACGCCTCGTACGTACGTCATACATATGTCTGTTAATGTTATATTATCGTTAACACAAGCTTATGGGTCCGAGTGGTTAATGTTTCACAAATATTGTTTCAGAAAATGTTCCAGACTTTGAATGACTTTGGAGCTTTACGTTAGGAACACCTTATAACATTGTTTGGCAGACCATAACACCGTTAATGGCAGGTAAAATTAATATTGCTACTAATTTATATGTTCATATGAACAGAAGTGAGAATACTTTTCCCTTGTGATAAACAAAGTATGTCATCACAAGGGAAAAATACTGTATATTCTGTTCACAAACTTTGTTTAATGTGATATATTTTTTTCAGAACACATGATGCGGTTTTTACCGTGAGATGGCTGAAATGGGTCCCCGATGAAGGTATAGGTACTCTGTTTAATTTCGGTTGAAAGGAAATTTAGAATATGTAGATTTTTTATTTCATTCTACAAGAACTGTACGGTGACTGCTGGAAAGGAAAAATGGATAAAACGCTATATAGATGTGACATTGAAGATGAACGTATATAAACAAACAATACAGCTATTGTTTATGTTGATCTTTAATGTCACAGCTGTATGACGCTTTAGCCATGTTTCCTTTCCATTCCTTTGTCGATATTCTTTTTCAATTCATCGAATTCACCGAACCAGTGTTTTTATGTGCTATTATCGATTGTCTTTCTGAAAATAAAAGAATTTAAACATGTACCCCCGAGTTATCATTTTTCAAGCAGAAAAATGTAAATTCGTCGTAGAAAACCAATCATTATTTGAAAATGTTTTCCTTTTATAAGGATTCATATTTCAAGTATTTTAGGTTTTTTACTAACGCTTGAATTTTTGATTTCCTCAGGATAACAGGTTTCCATCTGACAAAGCTCCTTGCTGAGGAAATGAGCTTTAAAAATTATGTAAAGCTCATTCCCTCAGGCTTTGTCAGATGGAAGGTTGTTTTCTTGGGGAAACTAAAACATTTTTCTGCTTTCAAGCATTTTTATTTTTAAATAATTTATTTGGCTAATGAATTAATAAAGTAAGTCCAATGCGATTATATTGTCTATGGTGGCAAATGGCCTTGAACTTCCTCTATGTTATTAAGACAATAGTCTTTGGTGGACCATTTTATTTTTGGTTAAGTTGGTGACAGTGATGACGAAATTTCTAGTATGGAGAAGGCCCGAAGATATCGATCTAGGGATTGGTTTATTTATGGGCAGGGGCGTAAATCTTGGCTTTAACCTTGAAACTGACAGGAGTGAACCAAATTCTTATAGATAAAGCTGAATTTTATTATAGATAGGTCTAACTTTAAACGTCAAATTGTGTCATGCGATTATCAAACGAACATGAATTTGAATTTGTGTTGTTGACATCGCCATGGGCATATTTCACTTAAAAATCGTTTACAGGAATTCCAGAGGTGGAAAAATGTTTCAAATGTGTCCGCAATTGATCCAGAAATCAGGTAATTACATGAGACATTAACATTCAGCTTAATTTATCTGTAAATCTATTTGAGGTTAAATGACATTTGTATTCATAAAATATTCTTTCAATTTTACTTTAATAAGTATAATTGTAATACGTACGTCATACATATGTCTGTTACTGTTATATTATCGTTAAAACAAGCGTTCACAAATATTGTTTCAGAAAATGTTCCAGACTTTGAATGATTTTGGAGCTTTACGTTAGGAACACCTTATAACACTGTTAATGGCAGGTAAAAGTAATAATGCTACTAATTTATATGTTCATATGAACAGTGAGAATACTTTTCCCTTGTGATAAACAAAGTATGTCATCACAAGGAAAAATACTGTATATTCTGTTCACAAACTTTGTTTAAAATGTGATATATTTTTTTCAGAAAACATGATGCGATTTTTACTGTGAGATGGCTGAAATGGGTCCCCGATGAAGGTACTCTGTTTAATTTCGGTTGAAAGGAAATTTAGAATATGTAGATTTTTTATTTCATTCTACAAGAACTGTACGGTGACTGCTGGAAAGGAAAAATGGCTAAAACGCTATATAGATGTGACATTGAAGATGAACGTATATAAACAAACAATACAGCTATTGTTTACGTTAATCTTTAATGTCACAGTTGTATGACGCTTTAGCCATGTTTCCTTTCCATTCCTTTGTCGATATTATTTTTCAAACCATTTTTCAATTCATCGAATTCACCGAACCAGTGTTTTTATGTGCTATTATCGATTGTCTTTCTGAAAATAAAAAGAATTTAAACATGTACCCCCGAGTTATCATTTTTCAAGCAGAAAAATGTAAATTCGTCGTAGAAAACCATAATCATTATTTGAAAATGGTTTCCTTTCATAAGGAGTTCATATTTCAAGTATTTTAGGTTTTTTACTAACGCTTGAATTTTTGATTTCCCCAGGATAACAGGTTTCCATCTGACAAAGCTCCTTGCTGAGAAAATGAGCTTTAAAAATTATGTAAAGCTCATTCCCTCAGGCTTTGTCAGATGGAACGTTGTTTTCTTGGGGAAACTAAAACATTTTTCTGCTTTCAAGCATTTTTATTTTTAAATAATTTATTTGGCTAATGAATTAATAAAGTAGGTCCAATGCGATTATATTGTCTATGGTGGCAAATGGCCTTGAACTTCCTCTATTTTATTGTCTTTGGTGGACCATTTTATTTTTGGTTAAGTTGGTGACAGTGATGACGAAATTTCTAGTATGGAGAAGGCCCGAAGATATCGATCTAGGGATTGGTTTATTTATGTTTATGGGTCTTAGCTTTTGCGCTGTGCGCACGTGTTCGGAGCGCTCGCGCTGTGCGCAAACGTGTCATGGCTCCGTCACTTTCGAAATTTCAACGTATTGGATTAGCGTTGGCTTTATTGACAACAGACAATAATGCGATTCGTAAAAGAAAATATTGGGCAAATAAATGGTTTATTGAAAGGCGTAAGTTTAGCCACATAAATATCGCAAGGGAATTGAATCGAATCCTCTTGATTTTAGGAACTTTCTGCGAATGGATTGTGTTAGTTTCAGTGAGTTGCTCAATCTGGTAACACCATTAATAGAAAAATGAGAAATATTTACGCTTTACAATAAAATCCAAATAAATGTAATATTTATGAACATATCCGAAAACTAAAAACTGTTTTTGAAAGGTGATAAACGACGCTTTCAAATTTTATAAATCGAAATAAAAAATACGGTTGTTACAGCACGTATCCAAGGGATTTAACCAGCGATTCCTGGGCATATTTGGAGTAAAAAGTGTTGTCCGATGATATATTTTTTCTATTAATAAACAAAAAAAAATGTTTTCCGATCACATGTCGCTACTGATCCCATCACGACGGGATGAGTTTGAGCGAAATAGCGCTGTCTCGCTTGAACAAAATGTCGCTAGAACGAGAGGTAACGCTTGTCAAATGACCGCTACGCTATAAACCATTAATACTCCTGAGTACTCAGTTGCGGCGTGTGATGGAATAATATTTTATTATTTATTATTTACTTATTTTTATTCATTAGAGATAATATATTACAAAATTATTCCATACAATTTATAATACATTACTCCCAATGAGTTTGATAAAACTCGTTTCGGGAAGGACAACATTATACCTCTAAAGGAAAATTATTTTTACACAAGAACACGCAAATCAATGAATAATACATAGATTTTTAAATGTACTAGACACACTTGATACAGGTAACTGAAGAATATACAAGAGTTACAAAGGAAGACAAAACATTGTTTTAATAGATAAAAGATGTCATCGGACAGAAAAATGACATTCAAATTTTTTACTCTAAATAAGCTCGGGAATCGCTGGTTAAAATCTCTCGGGTACGTGCTGCTCCGGTAACCGACGAGTTCATCGAAAGAAAATTCATCGAAAATGAGTTCATCTAAAATCAATTCATCGAAAGCAAATTCATCGAAAACGAGTTCATCGAAAATCAATTCATAGAAAGAAAATTCATCGAAAAACATTTTTTTGTAGATATTGAGCTGTCAAAATTAAATACCCAAAAAGGTCTGTTTAACTGAGTTAAATGTGTTTAGCAACTGTCAGTTTCGTAGTGACAATGTAAAATTTATATGTTATCTCTTCGATTTCCCATTGTCTGATACTGCAAAAAAGGGATATCTAAGGAACGGTGACCAGACAACTCATAATGAAACCAACTCATAAACAACTCAGAAAGGTCATTAAGAGTGATGATAAAAAATATTTAAAAATTGGTTAAATCGGTTAAGTTAGGTTAGGTTAGTTTAGGTTGACCAATGCTTTTTTAACTTCTCGGTCCGCTCGGCATTTCTCTCAAATATCAACAAAATATATTTTTTCTATTAATTGGCGATTCGATGAATTGATTTTCGATGAATTCGTTTTCGATGAACTCGTCGTGAACCGCTGTTCCACCCTGTATAATTTTTGAAAAAAAACCTTTTTTGCAGGCAAAAAGTTTAAAAATGTTCCACCTTACGTATTTTTCTAACTAAAATTACAATTATCCAATTTCTAGTCACTTCTTGCTGGCCAGCCAAATTGGCGGTTTCCACCACACCATCCAATTTGCAGAAAGGTCTTAGCTTTTGCGCACGTGTTCGGAGCGCTCGCGCTGTGCGCAAACGTGTCATGGCTCCGTCACTTTCGAAATTTCAACGTATTGGATTAGCGTTGGCTTTATTGACAACAGACAATAATGCGATTCGTAAAAGAAAATATTGGGCAAATAAATGATTTATCGAAAGGCGTAAGTTTAGCCACATAAATATCGCAAGGGAATTGAATCCTCTTGATTTTAGGAACTTTCTGCGAATGGATTATGTTAGTTTCAGTGAGTTGCTCAATCTGGTAACACCATTAATAGAAAAACGAGAAATATTTACGCTTTACAATAAAATCCAAATAAATGTAATATTTATGAACATATCCGAAAACTAAAAACTGTTTTTGAAAGGTGATAAACGACGCTTTCAAATTTTACAAATTGAAATAAAAAATACGGGTGTTACAGCACGTACCCGAGGGATTTAACCAGCGATTCCTGGGCATATTTGGAGTAAAAAGTGTTGTCCGATGATATATTTTTTTCTATTAATAAACAAAAAAAAATGTTTTTCGATCACATGTCGCTACTGATCCCATCACGACGGGATGAGTTTGAGCGAACTAGCGCTGTCTCGCTTGAACGAAGTGTCGCTAGAACGAGACGTAACGCTTGTCAAATGACCGCTACGCTATAAACAAGTTATATTCCTGAGTACACAGTTGCGGCGTGTGATGGAATAATATTTTATTATTTATTATTAATTTATTTTTATTTATTAGAGATAATATATTTCAAAATTATTACATAAAATTTATAAACATTACTCCCAATGAGTTTGATAAAACTCGTTTCGGGAAGGACAACATTATACCTCTAAAGGAAAATTATTTTTACATAAGAACACGCAAATCAATGAATAATACATAGATTTTTAATGGACTAGACACACTTGATACAGGTAATTGAAGAATATACAAGAGTTACAAAGGAAGACAAAAAATTGTTTTAATAGATAAAAAATGTCATCGGACAGAAAAATGACATTCACATTTTTTACTCTAAATAAGCTCGGGAATCGCTGGTTAAAATCTCTCGGCTACGTGCTGTTCCGGTAACCGACGATTTCATCGAAAGCAAATTCATCGAAAATCAATTCATCGAAAGCAAATTCATCGAAAACGAGTTCATCGAAAATCAATTCATAGAAAGAAAATTCATCGAAAACGAGATCATCGAAAATCAATTCATCGAAAGCAAATTCATCGAAAACGAGTTCATCGAAAATCAATTCATCGAAAGCAAACTCATCGAAAAAGAGTTCATCGAAAATCAATTCATCGAATGATCAATTCATCGAAAAACATTTTTTTGTAGATATTGAGCTGTCAAAATTAAATACCCAAAAAGGTCTGTTTAACTGAGTTAAATGTGTTTAGCAACTGTCAGTTTCGTAGTGACGATGTAAAATTTATAGGTTATCTCTTCGATTTCCGATTGTCTGATACTGCAAAAAAGGGATATCTAAGGAACGGTGACCAGACAACTCATAATGAAACCAACTCATAAACAACTCAGAGAGGTCATTAAGAGTGATGATAAAAAATATTTAAAAATTGGTTAAATCGGTTAAGTTAGGTTAGGTTAGGTTAGGTTAGTTTAGGTTGACCAATGCTTTTTTAACTTCTCGGTCCGCTCGGCATTTCTCTGAAATATCAACAAAATATATTTTTTCGATTAATTGGCGATTCGATGAATTGATTTTCGATGAATTCGTTTTCGATGAACTCGTCGTGAACCGCTGTTCCACCTGTATAATTTTTGAAAAAAAAAACATTTTTTGCAGGCAAAAAGTTTAAAAATGTTCCACAAAATTACCTATAACGAAAAAAAATAAAAACACACACATATTTTATTCTGCAAATTTATTATGAACATTATCGTCCACTAACTTTTTTGTCGTTTCATGTAAAAATAATTAATTAAAAAATTCCCACAGTTAAGAAAATATTAATCCTTCTGTTGGGAATAACAGACAAAAATAATAACAGTGATGAAAAAAATTTTTTTTTTCCTTCTTCTGAGAATTACTGTCAAAAATAATAACAAAAACTAACTAACTAACCATCACGCCGTTTCCCGCAGGGGTAGGCAACTCGGTCTCGGCACACACTCCTTGCCTCGTTCACATTCATACATCGTCTCATAGGGAGCGGGAGCGACAATTTAAATTTTCAATACCAAAATTTAAATACCTACTTAGAAATAAAATTATTAAATTTCTATAATACACATTAGAAAGATTATTTTATCTTGATTTTAGAACAAATTTTGTTTTTACAAAGTGATAAAAAATAACCAATTTACAATATGTATATGGGAATAATATCAAAATTAAAATATTTAGAAATAAAATTATTAATTTATAATCTTCGATCAAGTGATATCATAGGTCAATGTTTCTAATACACACATTGAAAAGATTATTTTCTCCAGATTTTAGAACCATTTTTGGTTTTTGCCAAGTGATAAAAAATAACCAATAAAGAGGTGTTTTTGAAATATAAATTGTCGCTACCGCGACTGAACCGGTATAAGTTTTGGAAATACGCGTACTGCTACAAGTCGCTGCTAACAGTGCTAACGACCGCGCGGTACGCTCTTCGAGGAGAAATGAATTAAGCGGCCTACACACGACACTGCATGTAGTGACTGCAATGACCCGTCGTAAAGCGGCCTACACACGACACTGCATTTAGTGACTGCGGCAGTTACTGCAAAGAGGGTGGAGTTGAGCGAACTAGCGCTGTCTCGTTCTAGCGGCCGTTTAACAAACGAGACAGCGCTAGTTTGCTCAACTCCACGCTCTCTGCAGTCACTGCCGCAGTCACTACATGCAGTGTCGTGTGGAGAGCCCATAACATGTCCATTCGGTGGCGTTCCTTCTGCGGCTGGCCCCAACAGAGAATTCGCATGAGAGCCTGCTGGGCGCCCGACTCGTTTGTGATTGGCCCGTATCGTAACAGCGGAAAATAATAAATCTGGCCGCACACCGAGCGTGGATTCGGCAACAGCGGGAAATAATAATGCCGCCCACACACGCCGGTCTAATTTTATCTTTTTACCTCAAAACTACCCCTAAAAGTTGGAATTTCTAAAAAAGTTATTTACCTTTTTTACTTGTACTATCATGTAGAATCACCTCCCCAAGTTAATGCACTTTACCCCCGGACACACTGTATAGGTAACTTTAATTAGGTACATATCTAAACTAATTATTTATTACATATTAGATACATATCTACACTAATTATTACATATCTACACTTTTATTAGAGTAAGGGGGGATTTTTTTCTACCTCATCTCATCGACTGAAAAAACTTATATTTCAAATAAAAAAAAAAGTTATGTAGGTATATTTTAATAAGTAGGCACTTCGATTTTTTTTTTTAAAGAAAAGCAATCATTACCGGGTTACGAATAACCCAACAATGTTTGAAAATCTCCTACGATGGAGGACTTAGACAGCCGAGGAATTGAACAAGCGACGCCCGGATGGGATCCAAGCGCTATGCCCACTCAACAACTGACCAGATAACTGTATAAAAAAAACTTGTTAAAGAAAAAAAAATCATACAAATATGTTTTAATTTGTGCTGTGTTTTTTTTCCAAAACATTATTTTTTTCCAACTAGGTATTCAAAAGAAAATGATTACATGATTGTTTTTAATAAAGCATTATAGAATCATTACTTGGGTACCGTTACATTCTTATTTATATTTTCAATAAACGCTTACGAAAAACGGATATTTTATCCTTCAAAATATGGTAAAACATGGTTTTTTCGGTTCTATGCCAACTCAGAATCAACTCAACTCAAGACCTCTTTGAAAAAATATATTAAAATAGCCCAAAAGGGGCATACATTAATTACGTGAGCATAAAAGGGGGGAGGGGAGGGTCCAGCAAAATCTCATATTACTTGAAAAGAATACATGAAATGGCCCAAATTTATCTCACCAAGGGGGGGAAGGGGTCGAGATTGGAAGAATAACTGCTCACGTAATTAATGTATGCCCCCAAACCAACAAACATAACCAATTTTTGATATATTTTTTTCATCATTTGACTTTTCAAATTAGATTTCTAAGTTGTCCGATCGCCGGTTTTTTCATCCCCGAAACATTGTTTTTCATTTTTGGGACATGGCAACACTGGGTCGAACTGTCAGATCATGTCAGATCTAGAGGTGGGAATAACGGCTCTTTTGCGATACCTAATATAACGAATAACACCCCAACTCAATAACATAGTATCAACCCTGTTATTTAATAACAGGCTGTTATTAACAACTTGTAGATAATGTAGGTAGGTAGATACATATACGGAACGGAAAACGGCCAACGGGACGACATCGTTATTCGTTACTCGTTGCTGGGGATGAGTGTTGAGTCGATAACGACACGTTATACGTCATATTGTGATCTTAAATCTTTACCTTTATTAGTCCTCGGAAAATAATAATTGTTCAGATCTCTGGTAATATGCTTTTTTTTGGCTACCAAAAATAATGGGATCGAATCTAGAGATATTTTTTAATTGTATGAAATTTGTACATGTAGGTACTCACGATCCTCACCAATACTTACGTGCAGAGCAGAGGTGCTATTGAAAGATGCACTCTCTCGTTACATTATTAATTAGCACTTAATACGTTTAGGTTTCATATATTTTTTAAAGTTTGAAAGTATAGATTTCACGGAAGTAAAAAAACTTTGAAATGGCAAATAATTCCAGCGTGGAATGTGGATATAAATCCACACTCCAGGCTGGCTGCAAATTTAAGCATAGTTTGAATGAGAGTCAATGTATTTCCTCCACTACTTGTTGTCATGGTAACTGGTAACGCGGTAAACGACTGCATTGAGGTATGTTAAATAATAAAATTACTAAATAGATTGAATTTTTCATTAACAATTACATTCATGTAATATGAAGTGCCTTCATACACAAATCAAAATTCAAATGTATTATTCCATAAATATATATCTATACGTTCCTAGTTCCTAGTACCTACTTACATACAAAAAAACAAGTTTCAGATTGCTTTGATAACATACGAGTATATCATACAAATTATTATAATAAAATGGTCTTGAAAGTATAAATCGTACTAATAATATTATGAAACACTTTTATAACAACCAAGAGATCGATTGAATATTTAAAAAACATCTAGTTTATTTGTAATCTAGTCATCTATACTATGTGATATGGATAAATATTTAACAAAATTAGGAAAAAGCAAGTACGATCAATATATAACGATAATTCATCGATATAATTCGTATTTATCCTGCGGCCGCTTGTGATATTAAATTCGACCAAATGGGTTTTACTAAGTACATAGAATACATTATCGGCTTATCAACTAGCAACGCAAATTGGAAAAACCAAAGTAGGGCATTTATGATCGAACGTAAATATTGACATTCTTCTCTTCAATTGTTGTGGTTCAATATTTTAAAATCACCAAAAATACCCAAATTTATGAAAATAGCCTAATGGCATGTAAGTGAAGCTAAATTTCTAAGAAATGTAAAATAACTAAATTGTCAGTATTCATAACGCCACTTTGTCATTTAATTAATGCCTTAACCACAATAAAATGCCCCACGAACCAAACAATTTTAAAATGTTTACATATTTTTATATGTAGGTATCTCAGATAGGTTACAATTAAACAAATTCATTCAAAATAGAATTTGTATTGAGATTTTACTAGTTTTTATGGTATGTGAAAGGTATTTAATCTTAATACTTATATAAAACAAAGTCGGGTTATTTACACTATTTATAACGATCGGCTGGACCGATTTTGAAGATCTTTGAATTGTTGGATTTGTCTCCGCCCCGGATAACAGAATAATTATTAAAACATCGCAAAAATTCGCGAAAAAGAAAGTTATGGTGAAAATTATTTTTTTCATACATTTTGTATGAACGAATCCTCATATTTTGAAAGAACTACAGCAATATTGTGATAGATATTATATTTAACCAAATAATAATAATATTAATAATTCCAAAAATTCAAAAACGTCAAATGTCAATGCGCTGATTGTTTTGCTTTTGTTCTTAATCATATAATGCTGCCCCTCTTTCTTACACACTAAATTTCAATAGTCGAAAATGAAACAAACGGTGAACGTATGTCTCTGCACTCCTCCAAAGGACGATGATAATAAATCTCTGAAATGAAACGGATTTTTTTACGTAAGCTCCACTCAGGACCTTTGTCATCTTAGGGGATGCTGTGTGGAGGGTCTTTTTAAGGGAGGGTAGGATAGGTCATTGTGGGAAGGAAAAAGGCATGAGGGGTGGGTAAGAATCTGGAGGTCAGTGTATCCGGGAGTGAATCCATCCTTCTGACTGCGGTGCAAGGCCATTTCCTTGACTGGAATTGACCTTTTACCTTGACTTTTCCAGCCCGACTCTTTCAACCCTTTGGTCGAGAGAATCCGGCTGGAAAGGTCAAAAGGCCTCCCTCAACCAGTCTCTCTCGATTCGGCCCACCACGCAGCAGGTGGTCAGACGCATCCGCTGCCTCGACACGCATAAAAGTCACCCCATGAACCCGGGCACCCCTGCTAAATCACCAAACGCAGCGAACCACTTGGGATTATCTATGGCAGAGGTTCCCGGGCGGCGGCACCCGTACCCCGTACCCGCTTCCTTTCAAAAATCCCCGTAAGTAAGTGGAAATGTAAGAAAATCACAAAAAATATAAATCCGCACACAACGCCATCTCTGATACTGACAAAAACAAAACACGAACAGTTGGGCATCGATAATTGCTTCATTGTGTAATTTTTAACTTAAAAAAAACTGAGGCGGTACGAAGTTCGTCGGGTCAGCTAGTTATTTATAAAAACACGCCGTAATATGACATTCCATAATACAAAAAAAACGACATGCATTACATACTTGATACTTGTCCTGCTTGTGTATATAAATACGAACCTTACAACTTTTCAAATCTATGAAATGCAAGTTTAAATTCATCTGTCTCTTCGTTTAAATTCAGGTAAGTACATACTTCAATCGATTTTCTGTTCGAAGCCTTGATAAAAACTTTTATACACGAAATATTTCACAACAAAAACTCCACAAACATGGAAACAATCAATACTTAAATAAATGCCACCTCTGGTCTGGAGCTCCAAAATACCTGAAAAATACCCTCGAATCTATGCAAAAACGGGGGGTCCGTTTAATAGATTCTCCTAACTAACAAACGGATTACAATCTTTAGAGCACAGGCGTCGGGTGGGAATGCTATCCTTGTTCTACCGGTATAACAATGGAAGATGCTCTGAGGAACTAGCGTCATTGATCCCTTCGGCACCGATGCATACTCAGGAAACGTGCCAAAGCCAAACGCGTGCCCAACATTTGTACATGGTTGAAATTTATCACATGAGAACGGGTCGTTTCTTCGACGCTTTCTTGTGTTCAATAGCTCAGCTGTGGAATGATTTGCCATCCTCTGTGTTTCCTCCTTCCTACAACATGGGTCTCTTCAAGACCAATGTTCATTTGTTCATTCCTTCGTCTCCTCAAAAAGACCCTCCACACAGCATCCCAGATGACATAGGTGGACATGTGTGGAGATAACGTAAAAAAAATGTCTATAATAATGTATTTATTTCTCCACAATCCTCTAGTCCTCTACATAATTATAAAACCACTACAATACATTGTTCTAAAACCACCACGGAACATTATTCACAGACGATCTGAATAATAAACTTGTATTACTTCTAATTCTAATGTTAAAAAAAAACGGAAGAACGGAATAACGAAGAATGAATTTGAATCGATAACCGAGCGTTAAAATAACGAAAGCATACAGAATAACTCAAATAACTGAACTGATCTAATATCTAATAACGAAAAAACGAAATAATGCCAATAACGAAATAACAGACAATACTTCGGTTCTATTCGGAAATTTTCGGTGATCGGCAATTCCTGGAACTAAGGTCTAAAGTCCTACTACGGTCGGCAGGTATAAAATAACGAAATTATTCCATACCCTGTTATTCGTTGCTGCAATAACAGGTGCGCCGTTATTTGAAGATACTATGTTATCCATACCTGTTATCGTTATATTAGGCGCACCTCTAGTCAGATTGTCTGGATGACGGGTGTCAGATAAGATACATGGTGACTGGTTAATTTATCGATACATGTAATAGCGCCGTTTACACGCACACTTCGGAGCGACCGAGTCCCGCGCCACTTCAGGCCGCCGTGCAGAAAAGTAAAGACCGATAGGTTTACAGCGCAGTTCACTGTGAGACTTTTCTGCGCGGCGGCCTGAAGTGGCGCGGGACTCGGTCGCTCCGAAGTGTGCGTGTAAACGGCGCTAATTCCATGTGTTTTGGTTTATTTATGCATAGGACAAAGATGTTTTTTTTTTATCTCTTGCTACGGATCTTTTGCAGTGGGATTGGTTTATTTGTGGCTGCAGTTCTGAGTCCGGTATTTCAGTAATATTTAGTAGGTAATGGTATCAGTAGGCTTATCTTGTTTGGCTTTCTACCATATACCTAGCAACTTGACTAACATAAATATCTCATAGCGAGCAAGGACACGGTACAAAATTTAAATAAACTTTTCTCCGAATAGTTGTGGAATAGTTGTAAAACATGTTAGGTAGGTACCTACAAATTTATGTGCATGTTTTTCTATCTCCCCCAAAGTAAATAGTTGTTTCTTAGTGTTTGATCGATGTGTTATTTAAATAATTTTTGTGTGAAGGAAACGCAGTATGGACGTTTTACCGGGATTTTGTACGTTTTATAAATTTGATCAAATTATGATAGGTACTTACTGTGTTAGTGATATTAATTTCCCTCATGACTTCCAACCCGTGGCTAGAGAAGATTAAGTTCCGGACCGCAGACTGTAGTGTGAAGATTCCTCTGATGATGGAAGAAGAAGAATAGTGATGTTTAAGTGTTTATGAAATAGAAAGTAAAGAAAATGGATGAAGTTATTGCGGCAATTAGATGTGGCAATGTGGAGGACTTTGATAAGTTTGTAACTCAATTGCAGCAGAAGTATTCTGCAGAAGAAACATATTCTCTCATATCTGCAGCTTACCATCAACTCCAGTTGAACAATGTCCTGCTGGCGGATGGAATGGATTTCATTGTTCAATACAACTTGATAAATCTTAGCTTCTTCTCAACAAATGATACTTTCGTTCCACTGACGGCAAGCAATATTGAAGAACGTTTATGTTTGGTTCTGGAAAAGATGAATGTTCTCAGAAGTCTGGATCAGAGTCATCGAGAAGTTGATGCAAAATTTCTGTACATTGTAAAGTTTATAGCAAACAATCTGTACATTTTAAAGCAGAGTTTGAAATCTACCTACGTGACTATGCCATGGGAAGAAATAGTGTTTTGTTTAGTGATATTTGTATCGGCGCACACAATTCAAAGTGATCTGAATGTAGTCTACCGCACCGTATTGGGCAAACAAAGCATTTTGAAAAAGATTGGTGATTTTTGTAAGGCTTTGGAAGATTTAAAATTGAATTTCAACACCCTAGATGCGAGCAAACTTAATGTTTCAATAAGAAGTGGTCGGCAAAAGGTGATTGCTGGCATTTTGGATGTTCATCCCGAATTCCAAGACTTATACGATGATTATAAAGAAGTTAGAGATATACACTCTCTCGATAAGATGAAGGGGTGTGTGGATGCAGCCCTGGCGGCAAATTGTGGAACTAGGGAGGGGCAACTGACAATTAAGCGGGGTTTGCAACTTCTAGGAGAGCATTTAAAAGATACTCTTGAGTCTCCGAACTTATCGGAATCTGTGAGCAATTTACTCCTAATGTCGGCCCCTCAAGAAACCAAACAAATCCTCACTGCTTTGAGGAACTCGTTGGCCCATGCACATATTCTTCAACAAATGGCTGGAGACCAAGGAGCCAAGTTCTACACCAACATTCAGAATGATATCAAAAAG
This sequence comes from Limnephilus rhombicus, assembly GCA_929108145.2. Taxonomy (NCBI): domain Eukaryota; kingdom Metazoa; phylum Arthropoda; class Insecta; order Trichoptera; family Limnephilidae; genus Limnephilus; species Limnephilus rhombicus. Next base: position 9,469,114 of record OV815296.1, read on the forward strand.
ATTGGCATTGTGATTGCACAAATGCTTTACTCCAACAAAATAGATAAAATCAAAATAATTTTGTCCAATATCACAAAATCTGAAGATTTAGACGAGATTGATGAGTATCTTAATGTATTTGAAGATATGCATATTTTAGAAATGCCAGGTTTGCTTTGCATCGATCAGCGAACTATAGAGCAACGTAAGATCGAAGAACTATTTGCAAAATTCTGTCATGATATTGCCAATAAAACAAAGTATGAAGAAAATATTATTCAGAAGATCAGAGACATAATCCACAGCACAAAAGATACTAAAGAGATGCTCGAAGAATACTCAGTGGGATTGGTAATGATGAAAACATTTAGTGACCATTATCTACAGAACAGAGTCCACCGGGTGCAGAAGAACAATGTTATCCAGTTGAAAAGTGCCGCCTTAGTGATCCTGAACAAATTATCACCCCAAAAGTCGGGTAACACGTTCAGCTACCAAACAATACACGATTTGGGCAATCTCTTGATTGAATTCTATGAGAGTGTGGAGCCACGATTATCTCAAGATGAAAGTCAGTCAATTATAAATTTCGTTGTTGAAATTTATCGTATTTTGGCCTATGAAACAAACAGCATTCAATGGTTAGATGAGTTCAAAGAAAAAGTGGGAAAGTGCACACCAAAAAAGAAAGGAAATGAACCAATCAAGACAAAGAATATCAAAAAGAAACCCGTTGTAGATACAGTTGCGGCAGATGTAGAACTAACTCAGAAACAATCCGAATTGAAAAAAATTATATGCGATGTTACTGAAAGCAAAATATTGCTAAACTGTGTGAGTAAAAATAAAAGGTTTGTGATTGAATCGCTTGTTCTCGACATCTTATCTGATTTGGACAGTTCCAAGTGCCTGGTGGGAAGTGTGCTCTTTATAGACACAGATGCTCCCATTCTAACTGGCAAAATTCTAAGAAACTACTTGGCGCATGGAAATCCGTTGGTCGATACATTCTTCTCAGACTCCTTTCTGGCTGTATTCTCAACTGCTAGAATTCTAGTGGAAAACACGATTACTTATGAAAAGAAAATTGGTAAAATTGACATGCACAATATAGATATATTGAAGTGTAAGTATGATAAAGATTTGAATGTAATTGACAAACAAGGAGAATTGTGCAAAGCTTTGACTGAAGGAAATCTACCTGATTTGAAGAAGTGTTTGGAACAGGGAGCAGATGCTAATTATAGAACTCTTCACTTATTGACTACGCTACATTTGTCTGCGCGTGGTTTAAGTCTGGAAGTAATCCGGTTTCTACTGAAGGAGAAGTTCTTAGAAGCAAATACTGTCGATATTTATGGTCAAACTGCACTCCATTGTGCCGCTGCGTATGGGAGGTCATCTATTATAACACTTCTTGTGGAGGAAGCCGGGCTAATTGTTGATCGTACGGATAAGATCGGTCGAACGCCTTTACACATTGCGGCTTTAGAAGGGCGAGCAGAAAGTGTGAGAGAGTTGCTGAGACTCGGCGCTGACGGCACAATACGAGATATGCATTGTGAGGGAACTTTGCACATTGCAGTAAGGAATAATCACATTGAGTCCGTGAAGGCTTTATTGGAAGATGGTAATATCAGCATTGAAGATTATGAATCCAATACCGGCTCAAATTCTCTTCATCAGGCTGCGGAGTATGGTTACGAAGGGCTGGTTGAGTATTTATTGGATAATGGTGCTGACGTTAACGCGAAATGCTTCCTGGGGTGGACAGCTTTGCATTTAGCAGTGAACCACGGACATCTGGCAATCGTTAAGATGCTGATAAACAAAGGTGCCAACATTAACCTCAGGGATTCTGATTTTGGTAACACTCCTTTAAACAACCTCGTCGGCAGAGCTGACTGCCTCATTGATATTGTGAAGGTTCTCTTGGAGAATGGAGCCTCTGTCAATGAAAGAGATAACCAACGGAACCAGACTCCACTGCACTCTGCCTCGACCAACGGGAACGAAGAAGTCGTTGGATTGTTACTGGAACATAATGCCGAAGTTGATGCTTTAAGGTATAATCTTATGAGTCCACTAATGTGTGCTGCGTCCATTGGCCACCAACACATCGTTGAACTTCTTTTAGAAAAAGGCGCCAACACTAAATTGTTAGATGTAGGCAATTCAACTGCATTACACTATGCAGCAATATCTGGTCAGAATAATGTGATAAAGTCACTAATTGCAAAGGGAGTCGAAATTGATTGTAGAAATAATGATTCTCATACACCACTACACATTGCCACACATTATGGTAACTTGGAAGCGGTCCTAACTCTTTTGGAAGCAGGAGCCGACGTGAACCTAGCTACCGATACTGGAGCTACGCCGCTTCATCTTAGCGCTGTTGCATGCCACCAGGAAGTTACAGAAGCTTTGATCAATTGGGGGGCAAATGTCAACGCCGAGGACATTGAAAAATCTACACCTCTGAACAGGGCAATCAATAGGAAGTGTACTGAAGACCTCGTTCAACTTTTAATAAGTAAAGGAGCTGATATTAATACAAAAAATGAAGAAAATCACACTCCTCTGCACATAGCTTGCTTTGAGGGGCACATCAATGTCGTAAAATGTTTAATTAAAAATCACGCCGATATCAATCTTCAAACAAGTCAAGGTTTTACCCCGTTGCTCTCAGCTGCTGAAAGTAACAACCTACTTATTGCTGAAATCTTGCTCGATCACGGGGCAGACATTGATGCAGCCCAAGTATATGGTTTAACGTCTCTATGCTTAGCGGCCAAGCGCGGCTACAAAGCGTTGGCTGAGCTTTTGCTCGCAAGAGGCGCTGATATTAACTCCCGAGGTGGCGAACCTCTGAAACAAGCAATCATAGCGGGGAACAGAACCATCACTGAACTTTTGCTTAAAAAGAAAGATATTAATTTGGCAGTGACTGACAATGGGTCCACTCTCTTGCACCTCTCCGCTCGCAACGGTAACTGGAATATAGGCAAAGAATTGGTAAAGAGAGGACTTGAAGTTGATGCTTACGCTGATAATAACTGCACTCCATTAGCAATTGCTGTATACAATCATCATAAAGAATTCGTTGATATGTTATTGGCGAGTGGAGCTGACGTCGTTACTAAAAATCAAGACCAATTGTATCTTGCAGTAAAAGAGGGCTTGTTGGAAATAGTTGAGAGTTTACTAAAAGCGGGAGCTAAGAACGTTAGATACAGAGGTGACAAAACAGCATTGGAGTTGGCTGTTATTAATGGGCAATTGCAAATAGTTCAAATGTTCTTTCAGCATCAAACTTTTGATCCAAATTTGGAAGATGAATCTGAATGCACTTTGCTACATATTGCAGCTTATGTTGGCTGCGTTAATGTTGCTGAATATTTGATGGAACGGGGAGCAGATGTTGATCATAGAAATGTGGGAGCATTAAAACCGATACATATAGCAATTAATCAAGGTAAAATCGAAGTTCTAAAACTCTTCTTAGAGCGTGGTATGAGTGTGAATGATGTTGATGTTAATGGTGTTACCTTGTTGCACTATGCGGCCCACATCGGTCATCCCGCCATTGTGGAACTTTTGATAGAGAAAGGAGCCAACATCGATTCTGTTAATTTAAACCTTTTGACACCTGTTCACTTGGCCACAATGAGAGGTCATGAAGGTGTTGTTGGTGCTTTATTAGCCGGAGGAGCTATTTACAATAATGAGGATGCTTCTGGGAAGAAACCAGAGAGTTACACCGAAAACGAAGACATTTTAAAGTTACTTCGGTCAATTGATGATATTTTCATAGCTGTGGAACTTAATGATGCTCCTGCAGTTGAGCAACTGATTAATGAAGGAGTTCCTTTGGATGCAAAGAGTGCGACTTGTTACTCACTTCTTCATATAGCTGCAAAGATGGGATACAACCAGATCTGCGAACTATTACTCACAAACAAGGCTAATCCTAACACTGTTGGAAAATCAAATAAAACGCCATTACATTACGCAGCAAAATACTCACACTACGAAATAGCTAAGTCACTTTTAGCAAATGGCGCAATCTACAATGCTAGGAGCGCCAAAGAAGAAACACCGATACAACTTGCTGAGTTGAAGAGTATTTTAGATTTACTTGGATTTGTAAATAGATCATTTGAGAAGGTACAGAGTTGTGATATAACAGTTATCGACGATTTAAAACAAACACAAGATATTGGAACTGTTCAAGCGGTGATGAGGGCCATGACTAAGGATGGAAATACATTAATAGTAGTAGCGATTCACAGTCGCTTTCCTAAAACAGATATTTTAAAAGAAATGTTACAGAGTGATGTCTCCTATAATCTGGATGCAGTAAACTTGGCGATCCACCTGGAGAAGTACAAACTAGCTTTGCAGTTGTTAAAAAGGATATTAAACGAAAGAAGAGACGTGTTAGGAGAATACAACCCGGGAACTTTGGATATTCAAGAACAAATAGCCACCATCTTTTACAGCCAAACCAAATATTCAGAAGCATTAAAATTATACCAAGAGGTACTTTGTAAGCGAACTCAAATATTGGGTGCAAAAGAAGAACCCACTCTCCGGATCAGAAGTAACATCGCTTTAATACTAGCGAAGCAAGCGAGATACCAGGAAGCTCTGGATATGTTCCAAGAAGTTTATGATGCTCAAAGAGAAACATTGGGTGAAGACCATATAGATGTCTTGTACACGCGGTCTTACCTAGCCACAACGCTCGATCAGTTGGGAAAGTATGAAGAAGCCATCACATTGAACCAAGAGACCTACAAAAAGTGTTTGACAGTTTTAAAGCCTGATGATCCACTAACTTCCAGTGTGCTGGGCAATTCTGCCGCAATGTTGATCTGCCAAGGAGACTATGAAAAGGCTTACAAAATATATGAAGAAGTTTACGAGGCCAAAAAGAAACTCTTAGGTCCGCTGCACTCTGATTCGTTGAAGGCCAAGCTAAATATGGGGAATGCTTTGGCCGGGCAAAATCAGTTTGATAAAACATTTAAAATATATCTAGATGTTTATAGATATCAGCACACATCTCTAGGACCAGAGCATGCAGACACTCGGGAAACTCGTAACAAAATTCTCTGCATACTTAAATTGAGAAAAGAATGTGTGTTTCTGGAGAAAACATATTTAGAAAAACGAGATCAGTTGATACTTGCTTTGGGCAAAGATCACCCTGATATTGTAATGTTTGATCAGATGCTTTTAAAAGATGATTAAATTTTGAAATCCTGATTGAGGATGTCCATGATACAGGCATTAATTTATTTTCTTAACGGGACTATTAACCTTTAAGTACTGACGTGGTTAAGTCATATCAAAAATGGTGACGTGACGTATCTCAGATGGCTTCATAAATAATCGCAATGGATTATTTATATTTACTGACTTGCACATGATTTACTTGTTTTATGATTCGTTTATTACTATTTTACTAAGGAAGTACAAAAAACAACATTTAATATGAGATCAATATTTATTTGATACTAAATTATATAACCTATATTTCGCTCAACTAGACAAATTTTCGTTATAATCTTAGCTATAATAAAATTATTTGGACATTTTTTGGATTTGTTTTTATTTTTTAAACATCCGTATTAATTATAGTATAATTTTACATGAGATCCACACAGGAAGCCCTGAGGAAAATAATTTCCCTCAGGGCCTATGTCATCTTTGGGGATGCCGTGTGGAGGGTTGTTTCTTAGGAAAGGAAGGAGAGGAGAGTTCTGGGAAGGAAATGGGTTTAAGGGGTGGGTAGATCTGGTGTTCAGTGTGTCCTGGTCATCCGCCTCCAAGACCTAGACAAAACTCACCCCATGAACCCGGGCACCCCAGCTAAATCACCAAACGTAGCGAACCACTTGGGGTGACCTATGGCAGAGGTGTTGGTTATCCAATAAAGGTTCCCAGAGCGGCGGTACCCATTCCCGCCTCCCAAATTGAATTGATTGCTTTTGAAATCACATAAATATTTTAGAATAAGTCACTTGTTGTCTGCACAGTCCACGCATAATGTTTTTGAACACCCAAGACAAATACGCTTGTGACATTCAATGCAATTGTACTTAGTACGTCTTTTGAGTCTTGATGGGCAGATTTTACAGGTTTTTCTCGCTGCTTCTGTACTTTCAGGGAGAATTATTGCAGGTTCCGGGGGCTTATTTGGACCCAGTACGCGTGCGATTGTCAATCGCAGTTCTCTCGGCAATCGATCATTGTATACTCGACGTTTCAGGTGCGGTAAAACTAAACTGTAAGCAAGGTTCTGAAGAAACTGTGCTCTAGGAATATCAGGAACAGCAGTGCAGGTCTTGTACAGAGCATAGGCGTTGACTCTAGTCAAATCCAAGACTCTGAAAAAAATTGCGAGCGGACAACGTCTGGTTCTACGACTTGATGAATAATTGGAACATTTTTTATCTATTTAATTTTTTTTTTTTTAAGTATGTTTATTCAGTTTTTTTTAAATTTTACAATATTTATCTTTAAAATCTTACAAAACTGATCAATCAGTTTGATTATAAGAAATCTCTCATTTTTCATATTTAATTAATACTATTATACTTTTATGTTTTACATTGTAATAACTGTGTAAAATCTAAAATACTAATTATTAAAAACTACTAATTATTATAATGTTTATGAATACAGTGTGTGATAGTAATTTCCAGGTATTTGATCAATATTCGATCTGGGTATTTGTATACAATATTATTTGCTTTCATGTTCTACGGAGATAGAATGATTTAACTTTTTTTTTGATATTTGAATAAAATGTCCCATTTTTAATATTTTCAGGTAATGCGTTAAATATTTTCGGAATTCTATGCCTCTTTGTTCTATCACCGTATACATTTTGAGATTTATTAATAATAAACATTTGTGCTTCTCTATGCCTAGTAGGGTAGTTGTGGTTTACAGGTTTTTTGAATTCTGTATTCCAGAATTCATCTAGCGTTAATTGATAATCTACCTTACTGTGTATAGAGAGGACATTACACAAGGAGAAAAATTTTTTATAATCGCCTTCACATAATTGAACTTTTTTTTGCCTGATATCAATTTTAGGAAACGGATTTGTAATTGTTCTTTTTTATTTAAGTTCGTTTTGTACGTTAATCCGTAACTATTTATTCCGTATCCTATAATTGATTCTGCTAATGCGTTGTATATACAGTACAATATATTTTTATCAACAAAGTTTTTTAGGTGGTAAAATTTCCCTAATATGGATCTTAATCTATTACATACATTTTCAATATGATTTGACCAGTTAAAATTGACATCTATTGTAAGACCAAGGTATGTATATTGGTACACTTTTTCTATATTTGGGCAATTACACTGTTGGGATTGGTTTTTTGTGTGTAAACAATCATATGAATGACTTTTTATATGCAATTCCTTATCCTGACAATTTGTATGTGGTGAGTGAATAAGCATATATTTGTTTTTTTTGCATTTATAATAATGCCATTGCCGTGTGACCATTTAATTATGTTGTTTAGGTCTTCTTGTAAAATTTCCTCAATTTTTTGTGGATTTTTGTCAGCACATATAATGCAAGTATCTTCTGCAAACATGAAGCATTTACAAAGTTTTATTACGTTTGGTAAACTGTTTACTTGCATTATATAACACGTAGGTCCCGATATCGAGCCCGTAGCTACTCCAGTGCTTGCCAACATTTCATCACTTAAAATTCCGTCAATTTTAACTTTAATTTTTCTATTAAACAGATAATTTTTAAACAAATTATTTAAAGGACCTCTAATACCACATTCCTCCATTGCCCTTAATAATGTTTCATGGTCCAATATGTCAAAGGCCTTTTTAAAATCTATAAAAATTATACCAATATAATATTTTTCATTTAATTGGCAATTTATATGATCAGTGAATTTAGAAAGTAATTGTGTAGTACTTTTTTCTTTTTGAAATCCGTACTGTATGGGATTTATGATTCTATTTTTTTTCTATAAAATTTTGTATTTGGTTAAAGATAGCCCTTTCAATAATTTTATCAATACACTAGAGAATCGCTATTGGTCGATAGTTTGTGAAATCTTTGTGGTTTCCTGATTTATATATAGGTCTGATGATGGATGTTTTAAGTTCGTCAGGCATGATACTTTTACTTACACAAAGGTTAATTAACTTAGTCAGTACTGGGATTATATTATCAGCAATTAACTTTAGGTCTTTAATTCTTATTTGGTCATTGCCTTCTGATTTTTTAACATCCATATCATTAATTATTTTTTTAACATCTTTTTGTGATACAGGTCTAAATCTCATTGACATAATAGCAGGAGTTGTATACGTGTTACGATCTAGAAATTTTTTAGTACAATTATGTCTTATGTCTTTTATTTCATTTACGAATGTTGTAGCAAATTTATCGCATAAAAATTTTGTGTCTCCTTGACTTCGCATATGTTGAAGGATTATTTTATCTAAATTTTGTTTAGGTTTTCCTATTAGATTATTTATTTCGTCCCAGAGTTTCCTCGGGTTGCCGTTTGCTATTTATTAAGTTTTTATGGAATGTGTTTTTGGTAATATTAATATGTTTATTTATTTATTTATATCTATATATTACAGTTTACACCTTATTGTTAACATTTTTATATATGTAATATATTTGTTTGTTTTGTTTCTATACCGCGTATATTCTAAATGAAATACCGGGTTATTTGGGCTATTCTTGCATTTTCGGTAAAGATAATCTCTTTTTTTAATCATGTTCTTAATTTCTTCCGTAACCCATGGATTGCTGTGCCTAAGATTACTTTTAAATAATTTTTCTTTTTTCGAGGACGCATAGATATTATCAAAAATATTTTTTAAATTATAGTACAGTTCTGATGGACATTCAGTTTGTAATAATTTTCCACAATTTACTAGTTTTAATTTAGAATATACTAATTTATTATCAATAATTTCACTTTTTTTATTTAAATCCTTTGTAAGTACCTCTTTCCCTATGGCAACTCCTGTTATATAATGGTCAGATATTTTGTTAGTCACAATACATGAAAATACAGTGTTATTACGGTTACGAATTGCAATATGGTCTATACATGAATAAACATTTTTTCCGTTTAAAATTTCATCCCGGGTCACATCTAATATTACATTTTGTAAACTATTTTCACTGAGTAGATTTTGATATTCTGTAATTATACTATTTTTTGTATCCAACAAATTCAAGTTAATGTCACCACAATACAAGTAGTTTGAATCAGTTGAAGTCAATTGTTATATTTGTTTTAGTTCCTTTAAATATATATTCTTGTTGCTGTTCGGCGGACGGTAGCAAGTATATTTATGATATCTTGATAAACCGTGGTGATTTCTCCAGATATTGTCTCGCAGCTTTTAAAAGAAATGTTTGTTTTCTTAAAAGTATGATGGTTTTTTAAGCACATGATTAATCCTCCTCCTCTTCTATTCTCTCGAGTATTTGCAATCGGTATGAAGTTAGGTATATTGAACATAGGTATCATTTCGCTTCTAATATTTATTTCCGTTAGAAAAATTACATCTATATACTGCAGAATGTCATTTATTTGTGCAATAAATGAATTAAAATTCTTTTTCAATGATCTTATATTTAGATGAATAGCCACAAACCTCAATTTGATGTTTTTATCGTTTATCCAGTTATCCAAGTTATAGCATTTGATAAATTTGTGAGTTTGAAATGGTGTCGAATCTTCCATGACGTTGATTTAATAACTGATAAAATAACTGTTCTGAGTCAAAAGGAATTTTTATTTTATTTATTTTTCTAAATGTATTTGTTAATATCACTCTCACTTTTTATATGGATAATTTTCCCATCACCTTCACTTATTAATATTTTGGCATTTTGTACCCAAATGTATTTAAATTTTGTTTTCATTTTTTGTTTTGTAATGTACAGGAGATCTTTTTTTTCTTTGGTGAGATTTTCATTGATATAAATTCGGTCGTTGTTACCATTCTTGTATATGTCGTTGTTGGTTAGTATGGTTTTTTTTTTTGTAACCACTCGTCTCGATAAGTTTGACGTATGAACTTCACGATTACGTCAGCCGGTTTGGAGTCCTTTCTATTAGGAAATCTCCAAATCTCAATATTTTCGCAATTTGTGTTTAGTTTTTCTGCAATTGTCTTTATGGTTATTCCAATATTTTCTTCTTTTTTCATTTCTAGACCAAACAGTTCAATATTACAGTTTTTTTCTATTTGTTCAATTTCTTGAATCCTGTGTTCCAGTGCTCTATTACATTTTTCAAGATATGTGTTTTTGTTTATAACTTCATTGAGTTTATTTTCGTTTTCTTTTAGTTTTTTTTCCCAATTCTAAATGTAGCGATATCAGTTCGTCATATTTGTTGGATAGAAACTCAGTTGACTGTGTGAGAGTCTCCATATCTTTTTTCATGACGTACATTATGCTAATTTTATTATTTATTTCATTGAGAATTTGTTTCATTTCTGGGAGATTTTCTGGGTTCGGGCCTTGTGACCCGCTGCCTCCGGATTTCATATTCGCCGTTGTTCCTTCGTCCGCTTGTATTAGTCGCTAGGTTCCGCAGTTTGCACAAATAAATTCATTACCCACGTTAATGGCGGGATCTGCAATAGCACATAGTTTGTGGAAGGTCCCATTACAGTCGTTGCATTTGATTAATTCACTGTCTTTAGCGACATATTTTTTACATTTTTTACACTGCACCATTTTAAAGTAGTTTGAGCGCTTTTCGTTTACTTTTAAATCACTTTTACAATTTATTTATCGCACAATGATTTACACCGTCCGTGTTCGCTGAGAGACGCGTACAAGATCAACACCCCCTTTTGTTTTGTTATAATCTATTATTATTTCCGGCTTTTTTTGACAGTGAATCCAATTGCTTTGTGTGGTGCATTGAAGATATCAATACTGCTTTTGACTTTTTAGGGACATATGAAACCATAGTGAAGTCCTTTGTAAAACCATGTAACGACGATTCAGGCTGACGAATTTTGGATGCTTGAAATTCAGGTAGGATGTGCCTCTTATTTTTTTTCAAAGTACCAAGATACGTCAGACCCCTATCTTTCAACTGCTCCATCAATTCTATGGAACTAAACCAATTGTCCGCTGTAATATTTTCGATTTTTTTTAAATCCTTACACTATCGTAATACAGACTGAGTTAGTATGGTAAGCTTTCTCTCGACTTCGGCTAGTCCCAGCCCATCGGAGTCTTTTCCGTGGTAAATGTATGCATTATATACATAAAATGTTTCTGCGTCACACACAACTAAAATCTTCAGGCCATACTTGGCCGGCTTCTTGGGCATATAAATAATAAATTTGGATCTGCCTCTAAATGGGACTAGCATCTCATCTACACATAGATAAGCTCCGGGAGTATATGCCTTCTTGCAATGAATAGGTGAAAAATTTCTGAAATTGCAGCCAATGGGTCCGTTTCAAGGCGTTGTGATCTAGTGTTACTGTCATCGAAACGAATATAGTTCAAGAGCGTGAGAAATCTGAATTGAGACATCACGCAATGAAAAATTTCACGTCCGTATCAGTAGCAAAAATGCATTTGGTGTTCTCGTGATTCGATTTGAAGACTGAGGTATAAAATAATGAACCCAGGAAAGCTTTCATTTCTTCACAATCGATAGGTCTTAGTTCAATTTTATTTGGGTTTTTGTACTTCGTGCGAACCTCTGATAATTTTGTTATTAGTACAGGTAATAATCGTATCTATCATAATAGTGTCGAATAACTTAAGCCATAAAGATTCCGACTGGGTAAATGTTTTGGGCTGCTGCCGAGGAATATCAACAATGTTGTGTCTTGCTGTACGACTCGATCTGGTAACAGGTTCTTCAGATGACCACTTGAAACCATTTTCTAGTAATAGTACTGATTACTAGATGAAACGAAATAGGAATTACACTTGCAGATCCTGAAATTTGGTTGGCATCAAGATGAGATATGGTGATCGGTCTAATTTGTAATTGATTCTCATTTTCCTTATTTTGTTCGTCTTCTGACTGCTCAGATTCCGTTTCGTGGTCAGATTGTAAGAAGAAATCGCGTTAACGTCGCTTATCGTTAATCGCCTTCAATTTCCGTTTCTAACCAAGATTGTACAGTATTTTCGAAGTCCTCACTAGTAGTAGCAACCACTCTTCTTCTTTTGCGGCTACTTTTCGAAGTACTTGGTTGATCCATCTAAAACATAGGTTCTCAACGTGGGCGATAACGCCCCCTTGGGTGGCGTTTCAGACCTTCGGGGGGCGGTAGAAGACCAAGACAAAATTGGGGCATTTCAGACTTTCAGGGGGGCGGTAGGAGACCCAGAGAAATCCATCCCACCCCGTCAGTGCTCCGGCAGGACGTACGTATTTTTCGCCGTGCGCCGTAATTTTAAAATTATTGAAATAATTCACAAGTTTATCCTAATGGATATCAACGAGGAAACTAGTGCGCTTTGTTTGCTAAGGTGGTGGTGGTCGCAAGTATCCGAAGTGGTTCTCGAGAGAAGTCATCTCAAATATATAGATCAAACACACCGATCATAAGCGTTGGAAAGCTGTAGGCCTTCAGAGTGAATACGATCTGTTAAGTTTTTACCGAGCATTAGTTAGGCACGAGGTTCGAGTGGCCTATCGAGCCTACGTGTCTGAAATCGAGGAAAATATCATGCATGATCCCAAGATGTTTTGGCACTACATAAAATCCCTTCGGAAGGATGGTCGTCTTGAACACACCATGATGAAAGCTAATCAGAAATTTCGTGGCTTGGGTGTTGTTGCTGATCATTATCAATCGGTCTACAATAAAGACCCTCCACTTCTAGACATATAATGCAGCCACATTTAAGAGGGTATATATAACCAGAGAAAACTAGAAATATGTCATTTTTCAATCAGATTTTAGACGTATTGACTCTTTTCCACAATTTTTTTAAAATTGATTTGGAAAGATTGTTCTTTTTTCTAGTAAACGCATGTTTTAAATTTTGAGAAAAATGTTTATTTTTAGTTGAATAAGGTAATACCATAGGTCGTTGGCAAATTTGTTAAATTAACACCCATTTCAAATCATACAATCATGCAGTAAAATAAATCAATACATTTTCTGGTAAACGCATGTTTCAGAATTTTAATTTTATTTTAAATAAAATCATTTAAAAACCTATACGTACGTGTGTTTCTTGACGAAAATTGATTCGTTTGTGTATTTATTTGCGCACTTACAAACTAATATATTTCAGATTTTTTTACATTCTTATTTTGCTTAGACATTATTGAAAAATAATAAATACTTATGATCAAAAACTAATTACAAAAAGTACATCATTTTAATAGTTTTATCATCACGCCTTTCAGCATTTTTGGATGTAGGTATAAATTAAAGCAAATTTGGAATGAAATAAAATCGATATTGAGTTATAATTTTAAAAAGCTTGGTACGGAGAATAATTAATCTTTCTCATTGGAACCACTCTGTACGATCGTAAGAACATCTTTCGGCGAAATGTGGATTTTCGGCCGCTGGCGGGTTAAACGCCCTTAATACCAGAGGAGCTTCAAACGTCGATTTAGATTTATTTGTGGAATCTGACGTTATGAGCGCCATAAGTCTCACGAAGAACTCACACTAATAAAAATACGGGCACGAAGTCTGGTCCGATGGCCAGACTTCGTGCCCGTATTTTTATTAAAGAGTGCGACGAGTTCCTAAAAACACCATTATGTCTTATCTTTAACTTAGCTATTAGTACTTTCACTTTTCCTGAATTTTTTTTTTACTTTTATATGAATACCGCACAAGAGTCCCAACTGCTCCCGTCTGGAGCCAGTGAGACTACGGCATCCCCAATTGGGGTATGTTGTGAGGCTGAAGGTAGTGGGGAGGGGGAGAAGATGGGGAAGAGGAAGGTGGGAAGTACCTGGCTATTCAGATCTGGTCACTAAACACGGCTAAAGCCATTTCAAGCAAAGTTTCAATTCTGAATGGTGATATTACACCAGGGCGATACTGAGAGTATCTTCCACTCTGGAACGTGCCGCAAATTTATTATATATTATTTTAAATTAATAAATTGTGAAATAATAGAAATTCCTTCAGAATGTGAGTCAAGAGCCTTATCGCTGGCTACCCCGGCCGGTAAGTATGGAAAACTTCCAAAATAGTCCTATTTTTAAGAAAGGTTCGAAAAAGTTAATCGAACATTATAGACCAGTTGCCATACTATCAGCCCCTGAATAAACTTTTTGAAAAATTAATTTATAAATTCCTTATGCCTCAGATAGACGCATACATTATCCCCGAACAGCGTAGTTTCAGGAAAGGAAGATCCACTGAAACCAATCTGATGGCTTTCGCCGACTATGTTGCTAGATCCCTAGACAATGGATACCAAGTAGATACCAGTAGTGTTCTTATAATGACTTTTATACTGTGAATCACGATATCTTACTCACAAAACTTGCCCAGACTGGTTTTTCCTTTCAGATGTTAAAGTTTTTTAAAAGTTACCTCAAGAACAGAAAGCAATTTGTCACACAGGGAATCTTCCAATCTGCTGAATTTCTTGTTTTTATGGGGTTCCCCAAGGATCGATCCTAGGGCATTTTATCTTTTCCATTTTCATTAATGACATTAATAATCAAAAATCGTAAGCAAAAATAATGCATTGGTTGAAAATCTTTATATTGCTGGAACAAAACTAGAGAAGGTGCAGAGTAACTAGAGTACTTGGGCTGCAATGTAAATGATAGATGGGATCCTTCAGTTGAAATCAAATGCCGCATTGAGCAAGCACGTGCAACCTTTATCCGCAAAAATATTATGGTTTGTTCGCTGAACCATCAGAGTTTTCCGGGATGCCCGTGCTCTGAAACTTTTATACTTCTCCCTGCTCCGTAGAAGGCTGGAGAGTGGTTCGCTTACCTGGAATCCTCATGAGGTGGGGAGCTCTTTCATGTTGAGGGAGCTCCCCCCCAGCCATGGATAGTATCCATGGCTCTATCCGACAAACTTTTTTCTGGGCATGCTGGGCACCCACTTATAGCCACCTCAGAAGAGAGGGAGATGCCGCCAATCTGTATGGTAGAATTGATTGAAAGGGTAAGAATGGAAACAAAGGATAAATTATGGGATGTGCAAGGTGTTTTTATAAGTGAAAGAGGGTGCATGGACCAGAGTTTCTCATTGCGTATGCTCACTGAGAAGTTTCTTGCAAAAAACCAGAAACTCTTCTGTATCAATTTGTAGATCTACAAAAAGCATACGACCGAGTTGACAGGAAAAAGCTATGGAAGGCGTTGTATGTAAAAAGCTATGGAAGTATGGAGTGAATGCAAATCTCATACAGGCAATTGCGTCTCTGTATGAGAGAAGCGATATATGGAAGATCTACAGTCTCGTGTCTAGGATGAACGAAGTATGTATGAAGAATGAGTTAATGATGTATGTGAGTATGGTATTTGAAAGAGAGAGTACAAAAACAATGTGCAACATAGTTGTGAATGATGAATACTTGGAGCAGGTGGATGAGTTTGTGTATTTGGGAAGTAAGTTTACGAGAGATGGGAAAGCTGATAGATATATTGAAAGAAGGGTAAATGCAGGTATCTCCATCAACAGAGCACTGAACGCCATTGGCGCCAACAAAAAACTGTCCAAAGAAGTGAAGCTGGCCGTCCACAATGGAGTGCTGGTACCTACCCTAATGTATGGCAGTGAGACATGGAACTGGTAGAGGAAGGATAAAAGTAGACTGAATGCAGTAGAAATGAGATCCCTGCAGTGTAAGTGTGGTAAAACCATGTATGATTGTGTGAGAAACGTGGAGATTCGCAAAGAATGCAAGGCTAATTTAAGCGTAATGAGTAAGATTAAGAAAGGGACGCTCAGATGGAGTCAGAATAATAAAAGAGTATGAGACGATGTATGAATGTGAACGAGACGAGGAGTGTGTGCCAAGACTGAGTTGTCTGACTGTCCATCCTCTCTGCCTACCCATGCGGAAACAGTGTGATGGTTAGTTAGTTAGTTATAATGTCTAATGATTAAATGAATGCATTTGAATGTTTTCATTACGTATGCAATATAATATTATAATTTAATTCATTATCAGAAATTTAAAATAAACTTTGTGGATATATATTTTTTTGTGGTTAGGTTATATTTTTTTCCCTATTCCTGTATTTTGTTATATTTATATCAAGTTATCAAGCTGTAATAATAACTATAAAACATAATAAATCTTTTTAACAAACTATATGTTTTTTTTAACCCATCATTAGCCACAAATTGGAAGCGAAGACCCTCCTTGTAACATGAGTATGCATTTATATCGATAGCCCAGTAATAAACGTAAATAAGTCTGAAAAACCATAAAATACGATACGGGTATCAAAAAATTTGCCTAACGGGGCATTTCCTAGTTTTAAACACCAACAAAAATAATAAAAATATTCGACTCCTTAAAAAACCTGCTTGAAAATTTCCAAATATTTAGATGTACCCAGAATTATATAAACTATTTCGAATTGTTTATTTTTGTTTGAGATTGTTTGAGCAAGGGTTTGCATTTGAGGTCATTTAGAAATTTCAGCAAAAACAAAATATTGTTCATCTCAAAACAACAGATTTTGATTTGTAGCAGTTTTATACTGGGCCATCGATATGTAAAAGTGTACCCTCTATCTGGTACAATAATCAGATTACTCATAAACACCATCAAATCAATTATAATGGAGAAAACCTTGAAGTGAATTAACCTTCAACTGCTGACGTGATTTTCTTTTACGTATTCTCTGACGTGGGGCTTGGGCGGCTCGTTAATTTAAATGTTTATACATTAGAGATCCATGAAAAATTTGAGGTCCAAATTATTATTTATTGGACAATTTAAATACTTTTTTATTGTTAAGTATCTTATATTTGATAATTTGGATACTACGTAATAATTTTTGGCAAAAATCACTTGAGATCAGAAATCAATCTGTATTATCTATTAAACTAAATAAAAAAAAGGAACTCACTTATATTCACTATCACTATTGGCTATTGAAAGGCAAGATAGAGGGTCGCCGAGGGCCTGGTAGGAGACAAATGTCTTCACTGCGTAATATACGAGAGTGGACCGGCATTAGAAGTGTGGAGGAGCTATTCCGGGCAGCGCAAGACAGAGAGACATTCTCAAGAGTGATCGCCAACGTCGGGGGGACCTAATACGGCACACAAAGAAGAAGATTGGCTCTACAACCCCTGGTGGGTCTTGGCCTCCTCAAGAGTCTTCCTCCACTCATCTCGGTTTTGTGCCAGCTCTCTCCAGTTTAGAAGCTCCAAGATGGATATGTCTTTGAGGACGTTGTCGCTCCATCTTAGTCTTGGTCTTCCTAGGCTCCTTCGCCCTATTGGTCTTGAGTTCAGCAGGGACTTTGGTGCTTGATGCTCGGTCATTCTCTCCACATGACACAGCCGCCGAAGTCTCCCCAGTTTTATAAATTTTGCGACGTTTAGCTCCTTACAAAGTACAGAGCTCATTGTTATAACGTCTGCGCCAAAATCCATTTTCTAGAACCGGTCCGAAGATGCGCCTCAAAATAATAGTGTCTCGAATAAACTAAATACATAAACCTTTAGTAAAGTCGTTTATATTTATTTTTATATAGTAAAAATCAACTTAAACAAGTCACGTAAGTACTGACGATGGGTCACAGGAGGCCAACAAAAATATTTGAAATGAATTTACTTACAGAAAATTTAACTTTAAAAATTAAAATTTTTTAACTTACGGCTCTGGCGTCACTAAATTCGAAGTTACTGGAAGCGGCATATGCATCACACGCGGGGAAGGGGACTATTCCGGCATTGTTATTATTGCAGGGCCTGAGCGGCCCCACGTCAGCAGTTAAAGGTTAAACAAAATGCTGACGTTTTTGAGTCAATAATAGAATATTCAAAATGTCATACTAATGTACCGGTATATTTAATATGTAAAACACAGACATGTGTAAATAATATTTGATTTATGGTGAGCATTCAAATATTGCTTTCCTTATTATCTCAAAACTTGGGATTTGGAGATGTCTGACTAAACAACTGGACGATCAATATGTGCGATAACCTTTACTCATGAGGAACCACACCCATGGTTTAATAGCTCTTACCAGCACATCAACCTATCCCATAACAGTTGGGTCTCTTTTGGCATAAATAGTAAAAAGTCATTGTTATTTTCAACATTTTTATTTTGAACAATTATTTTTACAAGACAATAATTTAATATTTTCCGATAAACTAACAAAAGTAATATTTAGTAGCATTCAGAAAATTTACATTCAATACTGATAACATAATAAACCACTGGAGCGGCCATGCGAAATAAATAAATTGACCACGGCTGCTCAGTGATTTCCCAAAAGATCATTTTTTAATTTTTACGCCAACATTAAAAAAATCATGCCTTCGAATTTTAACATGGAGACATAAAAACTTATAATAGTGCTATACAGCCAATGAATTAACCTGCATTTTATCTTATATTTGTAGGATTTATAAAAAAAAATTAAATAATCGCAAAGTTTAAAATCCTGCGTGTTTGTTACTTTGAAACTCCATGAGAGGTAGTTATTCAAGTCAACGTATATTTGAATAACGAAAGATGCAAATCTATGAAAAAAGACTTAATTTTAAACGTAAACAGCTGATTGAAAATTCGAAGTGAAAAAAATATTTTTAATATCGTTCTAAAATAGTTTACGAAGTTCAGATTTAATGGTCATAATAGATATAGCATTTCAATAGCTTCGTTTTAAAATAAATGGCTGGTCGGGTAAATGTTTTAAATAAATACAATAAATGTTTTACGAATGGTAGGAAAATGTGGTCCAATTTTGGAGCGCTATCAATCGCAGAGAAATAAAAGTGGTCCATTTTTCGACTATAATCGCTCCAGTGGATAAAAATAAATAATAAAATTTCTAACACCAGGATAACTTATTTCTCCCAGAGGTCAGTTTCAAGCCAGACAAAATATATTCCAATAGGCAAACATTTTATTTATGTTTAGTTTTTACACAAAATATTTATATACTACTGACACAATAACATAGAGATAGTATAAACTTTGTATAACATATTTATAAAATAAAAAATATTCTTACAAACTGCTCTCTGACTGTCCTTAGAGAGAAACACGATGTTATGAATTCTAAAGCTGCGTATAGATGCACGAATATGAACGCGAGCCGAGCCACAATTTATGGGAAAAGAACAAAGCAACTGCAAGCGGTGTTTCGCACTGTTTGCAGTAGCGTTGTTTCTTTCCCATAATTCACAGCTCAGTTCGCAGTAATACCTATGCGTTTATAAGCAGCATTAGAAACCTTTTTACCAAAAACAAAAAATCTCTCCCCCTTTTTGTCATAAATCTGAGATTATCAAAAATTATTTTTTCAAATCCATTATTCAATTTGTTTAAATTTATCCTAACATTTTAAACATGTAATTAATTCTCAAAAAATTACAACCAATATAATTTGATTGAACAATTAAAAAATGGGACAAAAATGTTAATTTTTGACAAATGGATATTGAAAACTTTGTAGCTCGTGATGTAAATGTCCTAATAAGCTGTTAAATTCGAGACAAGAGGAAATTTGTGCGAATTTCTTGACATCAGAGCTCACAGAGAGTTTTTATACAGCCTTCTCAGCTTTAGAATTTAGATGAATTTTGCGAAATATGAATTTTCATATTATTATGAAGCGCACATTTCACAGGACACATTTATTTTCTTTACACTTTTTGCATTATTATAAATATTTAAATAAGTTTTATAATATTTAATGACCGATACTAATAAATAGAACGCCGTGTCATGCCGGCACCATGTGATCCTCTATCTTCTCTGCCCACCCTAACGGGACACGGCGCAATGTCATTATAAATATATGATGTATTATTAAACCAACTTTAATTTATTCTATTTTTATTTAAACTTAGAGGACGCTAGTTTATAAGAAATGGCATTTTCAAAAGCAATTTCATATCATTTGATACCAATAAGCTAATATAAATTATACAGGGGGACTGATACTTTAGCAAGATATTGAGCAGAAAAGTTCAACTGAGCATAGTAACCATTTTGTAACATTACAGAGATGATAATAAGTAAGTTCATAATAACTTATTATAATATGCAAGGTGTCCAGGGGGAAAAGTGCACAGACTTCGGGAGGTGATTCTACATGACAGTACAAGTAAAAAAGATAAATAACTTTTTCGAAATTCCAACATTTTAAGGTAGTTTTCAGGTAAAAAAGTAGAATTGTTTGTATGAAAAAAATTATATTCTTCTATAGAAAAATATTTAGTCTGGGAAAAAAAACATTGTAATTTTGAAAGTTATTTATCTTTTTTACTTCTGACATTGTATAGAACCACCCCCGAAGTTTGTACACTTTACCCCCGGACATCCTGTGTATAGATAGCTAAGTTTTGTTATATTTTACCACAAGTCTGTGAAAATATGTATGTATGTATTTTAAAAGATTTATTAGAAGTAGTGGTATTTCTTAAAAAAAAACAATACAAATAGAATAAAGGACACACTACTTGCAACAAAAATAACAATAAATTACAGAAATAAATTTGGCATGGAGAAAACCGTCTTAAACATTGCTTACTTAAACAT
Source organism: Limnephilus rhombicus (assembly GCA_929108145.2). NCBI lineage: Eukaryota > Metazoa > Arthropoda > Insecta > Trichoptera > Limnephilidae > Limnephilus > Limnephilus rhombicus. The sequence continues at coordinate 9,489,851 of OV815296.1, forward strand.
TGGTCTCGAAACATTGCTTACAATGTCGTGAAGGCATTTTATTAGTAAATACATCAGCGGTTGCATTAATATTTTGGTGTTTTGGACACGTTTAGTTTATGACCCATATTATTCTGCACACATAAAAATATGTTATGAAATATCTGAAAATATTTTGTAAACAATGAGAGAAAAGGCCCGTGCCCACACTCGTTCGTGCTCAATAGTTTTACACTCATTTCAAACATGTCTCAACGTGTGTACCGTACCGTCTTGCTGGATGCTCTTTTGTTCGATGCGAAAAAGATTCAAGGATCGAAAATCTTGATCGATGTTTGACAGAAATTTACTGTGCCACAAGTATAAGTTGGCGAAAAAGGAGGACGCTGTCGTCTATGATATAACGATAGTAGGTGTGGTTGCCAGATTCAAATATAAAGATAAAGGTTAGTTCATGTTTACGCCACGCCAACATTTGAAGGTGTTTTGTGTTGCCAACGACTAGCATAGTTCCAATTCAACATGTTTTGATCAAGCCAAATCGTGGAGCATGAAAATGCATGTGTACATAGCTATACAGTAGTTAACCCCTCCGCAACTTAAGCAGATATATGCGTTAAAAATACGATGGCAGTCAAGTACAATAAGCGTGTTTATACGTCAGAGCGTGTGTCTCCATAAATCGTTCTAACTCCGTTATTGTTTTAGTTACATCCCTAAAACAAAAAGTAAAAGGTCGATAGTGAATCATGCTGCACATCTCTATTCAAGTTGTCCATAGAAATACATAAAAAGAATATTCTGCCAGACGCGCGGTTGTCACATATTTTTACCCGCCCAAATTTACTACCGGCGGCTCTACCGCGATCGACATTGTTAATTTTTATTAAATATTTTTATATGAAATGATAAAAAAGTGAGGTGACAAAAGTGTTTATTACACATTTATACAATAGAATAAGTATTGTTGTTTACATATTCTGTGATTGTAGTACCGTTTTCACATTGCATTCTAAATTTTAATTTTTACAAAAGTTAATATTTATTTGTAATATAATAATTCGAAAGCTTATTTTGTAACCTTTCTAAAACAGTTTTTACTATTTGGCTACGTTCAGAAATGTTTCATTTATAGAGCTTTAATTGTGAAGCGGTAATAACTAAAAGTTTTCGTAAAATGTCATTTCGTTTGAGACATCACAAGTGCATATTCGCGAAAATTCGGAGGGGTTAATAGCATAATACAATACAACAATAGAAAAAGTAGAATGTTTTAATATTTTGCGTTAAGTACGAGTCACTCTGTATAAAACCGAATTAATAGTAATATTATACATAGAAGTTTGTGTGACGATATATAAAAGAAAGAACCAGATGAAAGGACGGTGGCAAAAATCAGATTCTTTGATGTGAATACTGCACAATAGTCCCAACTGCCTGGAGCCAGTGAAACTATGTCATCCCGATTAGGGTATGTGGTGAGGCTCAAGGAGTTGAGAGGAGATGGGTTAGAGGAAGCACCTGTTAGTCAGATCTAGTCACCAATAATGGCAAAACCCATTTCAAGGAATGTTTCGATTTTGAGTACTGGATTTTCACCAGAGTGATACTAGAAGTATTTGCCACTACCATCAGACAGTGTTGCGGTTAAGATACCTGACTCCAGATGCAGAGGTGTTGGGTTCGATGTTTGAAAATATGCCCTTAGAATCTACAGTTCCTTCTATACGTACAAACTTCTTATTTTCAACATTTAACAAGAAAAATAATACATATAAATTTTGATGACTACAATATTAATGATAATTATTATACACAAAGTTTAATTGGAACACACCTAAGAGATAAATCGATAGAAATGTGTTGGTGAACTCAAAGTAAGGTCAATCTTACCTTACTTTGAAAATGATCAAACTTTAAAATGTTGAAATTCTTTATTGAATTTAATTGTCCTGTCTTGGGCCTTAGGAGTCGACAGGTCTTATGTAAGTTGGGGACATCAGTTTTCACACTTCTACGGATTTTCTGTTCAGTGTTGGAACGGGTTTATGAATGATCAACATAGCCAATATAACATTTTAAATATTATTAAATATAGTAATCATACCCTTTTAATCAACGTTTTAAGCAGAAATTAAAGCATCCCTATAATTAATAAAATAAATTATTAGTTTAGTTAATTTATTTATTATTTTAATTTATTTATTATTTAATAATTTATTTAGTTAAAGAGAATACACTCATTCTTGGCTCATTCCTTGGCATATTTGTGCCCTTTAACCGGAACGAAAATATAAAAATAACGAAGAACGAAAAATCAACACTATTAGCCTTCTCAAAATTCCGTATATATTTTTGCTATTGGCGGCATTTTTGGAGGCCATCTTAGTGGCCTTCGTGTGGCCTTTTATAAAAGCGGATTTGATTGAACTAGCATTTTTTCAACTAAAAGTCAAATGCATTTTTCAATTTACAATTTTCACCACAAAACTGTTGATTATCAGGGTATGACAATATAATAATATATTTAATATTTAACTTGACGTGTTAGACGTTGAACCTGGTCTCAGAGCCGTCGGCCAGTGTGAGGGTGGCCTGGCGCTGGCCCGACCAAGTCAAGCGAGCGAGGCGCGCGGGGGACAGGCGGGCCGCGTCAGCCAGCGGCGCCGTGCTGTAGCACTTCACGCTGCGGGTCTGAGGGGCCCCCAGACCAAACATACCTGGAATTACATATATTTTATAGTAATTTTATTAAAACAAAAAATTCGAAAACTTCAAAAAATTCGAAAAATATTTAGGACATGTGATGAGACATTCAGAGAAGTACGAGATCTTGCATCTCATAATGCAAGGAAAGGAGAACATCGTCGATGAAAAACCTGAGACAGTGGTTTGGCTAGTCTACTGTAGAGCTGTTCCGGGCTGCAGTAAACTAAAAATGATGGTGGATTTAGTAATTGTGAAATAATCAAGAGGCAGATTACTGAAAGAGTGTTACGGTGGTTTACCTGTGGTGGTCTGCCAGAAGATGAGGCGGTTCTCGTTGCAGGAGTAGGTGACGAGGAACTTGCCGTCGGGGGAGAAAGCGCAGGCGGAGAGCGGGGCCGAGTGTGCTGACAGCAGCTGGCAGCGACCCTGGCGCAGCTCGTACATGGCCACCTGCCCGCTGTGACTGCCCACTGTACATATACACAAACAAGCTCACTTAGTTAGGTTAGGATGTGTGTAACAGAAATAAAGGAGGTGAGCCGTGAACTATTATTAGTATTAGCTGGGTGTACTGTTACAGGAACCGCAGATACTTTAATAGTACACAACCCTGTACAAATCACAGTTGAATTTGGCAGCCACCTCTGGTCTGGAGCCGCAGAATATCTGGAAAAAACCCACGACTCTATGTAGAAACGGGCAGTCCGTTTGATAGATTTTCCGATCTTAACAAACGGATTGCAATCTTTATAGCACAGGCGTCGGGTGGGAATGCTGTCCTTGTTGTATCTACCTGTATTTCAATGAAAGATGCTCTGACGAACTAGCATCATTGATTTTTTTCAGCAACAGTGCACATCGGTGCACAACGCGCGCCCAACATTTGTACACAGTTGACATTTGTCACACTAGAATGGGTCATATCTATGACTCGTTCTTGAGTTCAACAGCTTGGCTGTGGAACGATTTGGCCTCCCTGTGTTTCCTCCCACCTAAAATGACATACATAGGTTGCAAGGGAAATTATTTCCTCATTTTCCTTTTTTTTTAAATAAATAATTATTATACCTACTTATATCTTTATGCCTATGTATACAATATTATTATACTCCTTTATATAACTTATGATACTGTAACTACACGTAATAAGCATTCAAGGCGTCAATAAATAAATAACATCTATTGACTCAACTATTCCTCCACCCACCTGTCCTTCCTTCACCCACCTGTCCCTATCTGACAGTGTCTGGTCAATACTAGGTGTGGACATTTTTGCAAAAATAAATTATGGAGCATTCAGTCTATTAATGAAGTCCTTGCAATGAACCACAAATTATTTTCTCACTGCAATTTAATATCGATTCAATTAAGAAATCTGGACAGTGACCGCCTGATACTCTACCAGTGTTTATAATTTCGTATCTCTTATATATAAGGGAGCGGACTCCAGATCGGCAGAGACGGTAAGTGAAAGGCATCAGGTCGAAGTAGTGAGTCAGTCTTTATTGATGAGCTACGTAGCGAAGGTCGAAGCGGAGCGGAGTGACAGTGGTGCAGTAAGTGTTGCTCGGTGTTGCTGATGCGTGATGATGGTCAGGAAGCTGCGGCGGTGAAGATCACAGATCTTCTGGGAGCCAGCGTGTTGCTCTACACCGTGGCGGTGGAGAAGTGACCTTGGTCCAGGCGGTTGATCGACGTCGTGATGAAGGATATGTCGGCTTTGAGTTGGAGCACACACATGTCGCAGGAAGGAACCTTGAGAGGCGGTGAGGATGAACTCTGGCAGCGGAATGCGATGGGTTTCAGATGCCAGAGAACGGGTTGCAACTAAACAGAAGGCGCTGCGGGCTTTGTAGTTGAAGGTAGGATGTCATCTCATGTCGTGGCGCGATGGGCCTGACAGCGAGATGGTGGTTGGAGATGGAGGACTCGAAGGTGTTATGGAGATGTTCCTGGTGTCACACTGGATTTGCGTAAATCACATGTTGCTGACTTCGCGGGCGGCAGCCCGGCGAGGGCTGGTACTACGTTGCGGCACTGTACTATTGTAATCACTTAACTGTGTATGTGAGTCGATGTTCTTACAGAGCCAGTGGCAGCGCAATGAATTTGGCAAAAGTAGGCGCTCCAAAAATTGATTGCGAAAAACAATGGTGTCGCCACATATATGATTGTGCAATGTATCAGTATCTCTCAAGGCCATAAGAATGATTCTTATCAACAAGAATATCAGAAGGCAAGGTTACCCTTAATTATAAGGGTCCCCCAAGGTTAGTCTGCTGGATTCGCCCATATCTGAAACACCTCCAATCCAGACAGCATTCTGCTGATTCTCTTTGGTTCCTTATGCCCAAATAAGCAGAGTTCGCCACACTGCCAGCTAATTAAATAAGGCCTCCCAAAAGTCCATCGTCCTGCGAAATTATTATATGAAAGCACGAGTAGCGAGAGATGAGACCTGGGAAGATACATTGTGGAACCAGAAGATTTCCAAGACAACCCTGGTGAATTTTATAAAAGGGACTGGGTTACTGTCAAAGGAATGAGGTAAAATAGGAAAAAGCACAATGGGCCTATGGCCTAAGTGCTCACGGGAACTATAATATGTAAGCCGTCTCCGCTCCGCTCTTAAAAACGAAAAAAAATAGGTCAATTGAAAGAAGATGTAGAGTGCAGAGGAATATATTGGAACAGTGTGGAACTTATTGAACTCACTGGAACATATTGAAACACGCTAGAACGTAAGAAGGGTGAGTGTACAATGGACATACCGGCAATCCTTCTGGTGGCGGGACAGTGAGAGACCTGGTTGTAACGGCAGATGGCCGGGAAGACCTCGTTCAAGCCCTTGGACTTCAGATGGGACTGGTCCACACAGTGAAGCACAATGTCCATGACCTGGCGGAACAAAGAACATATTAATAAATTATTAAATCAAGAGATTCATTAAATAACTGGTCAATTCCCAGAATGCGTCGCAATGCCGTGTTTTTTCCCATTCGTAACTGTTCCTCTTCCGCCTCCCCTTACGCTCACACCTCCCCTTCCCCTTCCACCTTCCACCCCTCCCGCTTTCCCCTCCACCTTCCCCCCTCCTGCGAAACCCCTCTCTCCTTCTTCGTTCCCCTCCACCCCTCCCGGATTCCCCTCCTCCTCCTGCCTTCCCTCTCTGTCGCTGAACTATCGTAAATTTTTTAGACAAATTTCATAACACCCGAGCGCGTATATATATATAGAAACCTTTGTGGACAAGTGCACAACAACTCACGCAAGTGTTATCGCAATCGTATGAATAGTATAGGAAATAATTTCATAATGCCAGAGCTCAATGTTATATATAGAAACCATCGCGGGCATGTGCACATCAAATCCCCAAAGTTTCATCGCAAACGGAATGATGGTTTAGGATCGCATTACAGGACAAACAAAGAAACATTCATTTTTAAATACAGTCAAACTCGCTTAACCTGTCAAAGGCCCGCAAATTCCAGGAAAAATACGGAAATTTCGTAACAAAACACGATTTTGAATTTTGAATTAAATATTTTGTTGATTAATTTTGAGCTATCGTATATTTCATTGACTGAAATACGTTCCTAAAATAAACATTACTTGCGTTAATTACGTAAATTAATAGGTTTTATGATGTTTTAGTCGAGGAACACGCGTCAAAACTGACAGCTTCAATTTGCGCCAAAAATGACATTTCGATTCCACAGATAAAAATCATTTAAAAATAATCTGGTGTTGTCAGATGAATGAAACTAGTGGCTATATCATCAATGATGTTGGCGCAAGCGATTCTGACCTTGTTTTCATACAAATTCTGTACATAGAAGGGTCAAAATCGCGGTCAAACTTTTTTATTTCGAAATATTTTTTTCGCGCATGCGCAAAAGCTGCGCGCAAGTCCGCGGCTCCGGCCGTTTAGAGGTTAAGAAGTTCTTGTTTAATATATTTTCCCGTCTAAGTCTTTGGAAATAAATCAATATGGAAAAATGAACGCTTAACGCTAACTCGAAGATTCTAACCCTTTACACAATACAAGTATTCTTTACAGAGCCTTTAGGAGTTTAGGGAACCAAGGATATTGCTTCACTCATTCCAGGTCTCCAGAAACACCATTCCAGGTGGGCGGTCATTGTCTTCTAAAACAATTGGATATTTCTTACACAGAAGGTTCAACTTTTCTGGGGCTATGTACCTAGTTTGGGGGAAACTTAGATGTTTTTATTATCGTTCTGCTAAGAAACCACCATTTAGAATCGAAAAGGACCTTGAGATGGATCAACCAGACCAATGACTAGATCGCTTACTACAGCTCTGCAACAAACCATAGATTAACTAGCTCTGGGCAGTTGGGATTCTAAAGTAGATAAAGATATTTACCTCGACCAGCAGCTCCTGGACCTCGGGCAGCTGCCTGTCCACCAGCAGCTCTATCCCGCGCAGCACCTCTGCCCGGGAGCGGTAGAGGGCACCCCCAGGACCCTGGGCACCTCCCTGCGCACCGCTCTGTGCCCCTGCGCCCTTGTCGCCTCCCCCCGCTGCTGGGGGCTGGTTGCCGCCTGCCGCCTGCTGCACAGCCGACCGAGCCACCTCGCGGGCCATAGTCGTGATGAATGCTGCCGGTCTGGGGTAGAATACACGTTGGAATAAGAAAACTAACTAACCAACCATCATGCCGTTTCTTCGCAGGGGTAGGCAGAGAGGACGGACCGCCAAACAACTCGGTCTTGGCACACACTTCTTGTCTCGTTCACATTCATATATCGTCTCGTACATGCTCTTCTATTATTCTGACTCTTGACATGGCCCGACTCAAGTATCTGATTCTCTTGGTCGTGCCATGTCTTTCTCGGGCATCCCCGACTTCTTCTACCATTCACATTTGCATCATATATTCTCCTTACACGTTCATTTTCTCTACATGCCCTAACCATCAGAACCTTCCTTTCTTAATCTTACTCATTACGCTTACATCAGCCTTGCATTCTTTGCGGATCTCAACGTTTCTCACACGACCGAGCATGGTTTTACCACACATACGCCTCAGGGATCTCATTTCTACAGCATTCAGCCTAATTTCATCCTTCCTCTGCCAGTTTCATGCCTCATTGCCGTACATCAGGGTAGGTACCAGTACTCCATTATGAACGGCTAGCTTCGCTTCTTTGGAGAGTTTTTGTTGGTGCCAACGGCGTTCAGTCCTCCATTAATAGAGTTACCTGCATTCACCCTTCAATATCTCTATCTGCCTACACATCTATAAGAACAATAATAAGAATAATAACACGTAAGAAAATAATCTGGTTGATGAACGAGAAAATATATTACATGGTTCAAGCTGCCGAAATGAAATTTTTAAGAGTGACAGGAGTTACAAAATGGCATCTGATAAAAAGCTCAATTGGCTTAGTCACGCATTACGAATGCCAGAAGACCGAAATCCACAGAAAATTCTAAGAGCGATTCTAGAGGGAAGACACCCTGTGGAAAGTTGAAAGAAGCAACTCCAGAGGCTGTGCAAGGAGAGGCTAGGTCTGCTATGAACGAAGGTTGCCGGAGAGGTACTTGTTGTCAAGGCGATGGGTCCCCGACCCGAATAGGACAAGAAGATGAGAGAGAAACATCAAATAAGCATTTAGCACCATTTCAAATTTTTTACATTTATTTGAACGGTTCCCGTTAATTGCCAATTCTTGGCACGACAGTCTTAGGACAGATTGAAATGAGCTTGTCGACTTAATCAACGACTGATCAAAGAACCCAACTCAAAATATGACAAACCGCTGTTAATCAGTAGTTAACACAGACTTTAATGTAAAAAAAAAAAAATTGGAACTGAATGCAACGTTGGTGGTGATGACATCAAATGTGACGGAAATTAAATACTGGACTCAACGGCATCTAAATTCCAATGTGTAAAACACAAGAAGAGGAGGAAGAGGCTTATGAATCATGCTTTGTGTGGAATGGTCAAGGGTTGGGTAAAATGAAAAAATAATAAAGACATAAATGTTTACCTGGCTGTAGCGATGAGTGTCAGAGCATGTCTAGCAGTACGGCAGGAGTCTGCCTGGGGGGTTAGAGGGAGGCCGTAGGTCATGGAGGGCACCAGCTTGTCTGCATCGCAGCACATGTCCAAAAGACCTGCGTAAACAATAGTTTTTTCATGATAAAATATTTCAGGTGTCCCACAGGGATCAATTATAAGTCCACTTTAATTTTACGAATCTATACATTGGGAGGTAACCTGTTGAATTCAAACATGAATATATGCAAAAGATTACATTGCATGCAAAAAAATCAGAGTGTGTAGTTCACACAGAAGTGAAACCGTCAGAAAACTAAAGTAGACAAGAGTGAGGAGGCTATGAAGCACCGCACAAAGAGGAGTCCGATTAGTCTATCTCATTCTCTCGCAGGCTAAATCCAATAGATGTATATGTTTGTCTCTTTTTAGTGTCGCTATTGGTAATTATCGGTTCGGACTGGCCACGCTTATTACGAATAATTTTTAGAAAAAAACTTTAGATTCGCCTTAATTACTATAAAAGGAAACTTTTTGGCTTTGGGGCGGCGGAAAATAATGCATTTTAATTTTCAATTGCATAAAACCAAAATTCACTTCGCGAACCGACGCAGCGAAAATCCGCGGCCGTAGCTGTCACTTGCTGTCACTGTTATGGACTGTAGCTGACTTCGTGGGATACCTACATGAAATACCGCGAATCACAAACCATGTTACACAAACCTAGCGTAGCCGCTAAGCCACTTGAAAACTGGGATGTTTTTCTTGCCTTGACGCGAGTAGGCGTTATAAAGGGGCACTTTCTTTTGTATCACAAACCATGTTACACAAACAAGCCCGCTAGACAAATTTCATAATTACGCGCCTTATCCCACGAAGTCGGCTACAGTCGTATTAGCTCTTGTTAATTTATCAAGGATACCAACATCACAGTGACATGTATGGCCGCGGATATTCGCTGTGTCAGTCGCGAAGCGAATTTTGGTTTTATGCAATTGAGAATTAAAATGCATTATTTTCCGCCGCCCCAAAGCCAAAAAGTTTCCTTTTATAGTAATTAAGGCGAATCTAAAGTTTTTTTCTAAAAATTATTCGTAATAAGCGTGGCCAGTCCGAACCGATATTTACCTCGCTATTTTTTGTTTATCGAGTTTCAAATCACAACGGTGCTAAAGAAATTTTCACTTCAAAAATTATTTCTTGTAATAACATGACTCAGTTATTCCACAGAGATCAGTTACAAGTTCATTTTCCAAATCAATATTCTAGGTAATAACTTTTTGGAACTTCTGAAATAAATTTTTTACTAATATATAAATGCAGGAGATTACTCTGGTAATTTGTGGAACAAGAAAAGGCGTGAAACCAGAGCCAAATTTTTTTCATGAAAAAGGTGTCTCAGGTATTTCACAGGGATCAGTAGTTATAAGTTAACTTAAATTTTTCGAATCCAAATTCTGGGTGGTAACTTTTTGGAACTTCTGGAATTATTATTGACGTGTGTTTTGTGTGGATGCGGATGTCGAAGGACCTTGAATGTGTTTTCAGATGTATGATAGACCACTGCACAAGTAAAAATGGATGCACAGGATTAGGAAGGAAGGGACTTACTGCGGAACCTTGTGGTACTTCTCTTCTCTCATGGATGGTGTAGGGGCGTGTAAATAGCCCCAGATACAAGGGAATACTACCCTATGTAAATTAAGGAAAGTTGAACTCTTCCCTGTGATACAAAACAGTTTACACAGCAATTCCAAAATCCTAAGTGAAAACAAACAATACTCACTCAGAGAATGCAGCTCTCACACGATGTCCATACAAACGACACTAGTTTCTTTCAAATATTGATTTCGCCAAGGTGGTAAGTGCACAATCTCAACATGTGTTTATCACAGGAAGGAAGTTCAAACAATGAATATAAATTTGCAAATTAATAATACGTGCCAAAATCTTAGGTACAACAATAATTCAATTATGGATGAATTATTTGATTATGATTTGACTAGGACTGACATCTCTTGGCTTTCACTAACACTCACGTCGGAAGTAATTGCCTGCTCCACAGAGGTAAGAAAATGCATGAATATACTGAATTTCAATGTCACATAGGTAAATTCAATATAATACAACCACCATAGATGGCGCCCCCATGGTCCCATAGCATAAATTATTAATTTAAAAGAGATTAATGCCCAAATGTATTTAAATATATTTTATGGCGCGTATCCAGATGGTTTTGTTTATACACTTGTATAATTATTAATCGCGGTATTTACCGTGATATGCGGGATTAAGTTAGGTAATGCGGGGAGCGGAAAATTATATGCTTATACGGCGAGTTTCGATTGACGACACTGATTTGTTATGGTAACGAAATAACAGGTTCATAGGGTTGGGACAGGATGGGTAAAAAGAACATGATAGGGATGGAATATGTAACAATCAAGCTACAAGCACAGAGTCTATGATATATGTACATGTATGTAGGTAAGTGTAGCTTTGAATTGTGTAAACGCCCAAACAATTATATTGTTTTAATAAACACACAACTGGTAATTTGTTGAGCCAAGAACAGCGGATAGATCACAGAGCCAATATGTTTTTTATAATAAAGTGACTCGGGTATTATATAAGGATCAGTTTTAGGTCCACTTTTAATTTGTTTTATTTTGTGATCTTTTAATCTTGGGTTGTCAAGACCATGAGAAAGACCAACGATACGGTTAGATAAATGGTCAAAGTCAGGCTTGGTGAAATCATCAGTGAATCAACCAGTAGCACCTTCCTCATATATCCCACAGGAATGAGTTATGAGTCCAATGTTAATTTATGAATCTATATCTTGGGTTGTCAAGACCAGGTAAAAGACAAACGATGAGGTTAGATAAATGGTCAAAGTCAAGCTTGGTAAAATCGTCAGTGGCTCACCCAATAGCACCTTGCTGACGTCTAGGTAGGGCTCCCAGACAGTGAAGCCCCTTCCCAGCAGGTCCACGGCAGCCCTACGCAGGGGGGTGTGTGCAGGTAGCTTGGCAGTGCCGGGAGCCAACACCAGGTGGGCCAGGGCCAGGGCTGTGAGGCGTGACAGGCTGCCATGGCCCACCCCGAAACCTGGAAAGGAAAAAATATATTGATCACAAGAACAAGAACAAGCAAGACCAAACAAGAAAACCTTTAAAGCAAGACCACTCCAGTATTTTGGTGTATTTTGTTGAAAATGGAAAACCAATGCCCATACTTAATTATTTAATACTTACTAATTACTTGGCACATTAATTACGTTTTTAAGAGGAACGACTGCGCGGCCTTTTTCATACAAAAAATAAGTTTGGATTTGAGGCCAACACATGTGAACAAACTGAAGAAAGATTTTTTAATCAAAAGGTATTATAGCAAATATCTAGTGCTGAAATGTATTATTTTATTTATTTGTGTTTTAAATTATAAAAAGTAGGCCATTAAAGGATTCCATATTTCATGATTTTAGAGGCAAACACGGACATATGAATATATATGGACCTGCCCTAAGTGATAAAAATGTATTATTTCCCCCTCCACATGGCGCCGGCTGGAGCTCCTCCTTGGAACCGGCTCGCTCCATGGGGAGGGGATAGAGCCTCACTTGAATCTGAAAGCCGTGAACAGCGAGAAGCTAACATCCATACATTTAACGAAATATAACGCCAAAACGGTAGCTTATGCTATACAATATATCTACATATCAATGTGCACATAGCGAATGTGGGCGGTTCTTCAGTGTGCTCGTCGCTGGTTACAGGGGTAAGTAAATTATGAAACATTTGTAAAAGTGTTTTAACTAAACACGGCAACAAAATATTGCTATGTGTATTAGGGCGAGTCTTTTTGGGGCGAGCATTTGGCCTTAGCAAATATGTTATTATCGTGGCAAGCAATTCGCGCTCCCATGTAAAAAGGTCCATTCATTCAAAGCAGATTTTGCTTTTAAGAACTAAATGGTGATATTGTAATGCGAGATGCCTATTTACTGTCAGATTGATTGTATAACGAATCACAGTCATCTTTCCCCTCTTCGCCCTCCATAGTTTGGTTTTACCCCTCATCTGTAACTTCTTGTCTATCCATTTGGATGTCTATGGAGGCAAAGTTTTAAAAATGGCTCAACTTAGGATTTTTTAAATTAAAATTACTGATAATAAAAAAAAAAAACACAAACATATTTTATTAGAAAAATGTATTATAAACGTTATCGTCACCTCACCTTTTCGTCATTTAATGTAAAAATAATTAATAAAAAAATTAAATTTTGATCCAAACTTTGGTTTTATAAAGGTGTACCTTTTACTTCTTTTGTGGTTATTTTTAGATGTGAATATAAAACGTGATGTTTTTTCTTTCTAACACCATTTAGATCAAATTTCTCAATATGATAGGGAGACACAACGATTTATATGAGACCTGTACGAGTTGTTCTGAAAAGCGTACGGGTTAGCCTGAAAGGTTAAAAGTAAATTTATAGTAGATTTTTGTTTTCCTATAAAACCCATAAACATAGCATATAATGATTAAATTAGTGATTCCTCATGGCAAACTAAGTTAAGTTTTGTATCTTGGCATCATCATAAAGTTTGTCCTAAAATAATACAAAAAGCAAAATATAAACAGCAAATGAAACGTATTCATGATAAAACATACCTTCTACAACAGAGTTCTTCCTTCTAACATCATCCCCCTGCCTTCTCTTATTGTTGGCAGCGCCTGTTTCAACAAATTATGGCAAAATATGCGCTATATTAATAATGGCAACCATGCAAATAAACAAAATAAAACAACATGCCGGTCGCAAATTAAGATTATGTTTTATGGGTTTTGTTAATATGCTTATTATTTTGTCAGGTTTATAAGTGTTATGCCCAAAATGAGGATAAAAAATGAACATGATATTTAACCCTAGATAACTAATCACTCGTTGAGGCGACGACGCGCTACTCAGTGAAATTCGAAAGTTTCCTACTTCCCCCCGCTCCCCGACCTTGACTCTTTCATTACCATCCCAATTTGAATAAAAAGTGCAGCACGTGACGCGATTGCAGCCACAAGCATACTAGGATGTGCCCTATGACCATCTCGTCGTCCACTGGACGAAAGTTTAGCAATAACAAAAATTTTATTGTTAAGGTACGTACGTACGTACATTCATATGTTCTTATAGATTGAGGATATTCTTGGCAAATCTTCTACAATTGAAGCTACGGTCCCATCTACGTCAAATGTGCGTAAAATTTGCTACCTGTGTTCATCCAAGGCCCGGAGGATGACCAAACACCTTTGTACCAGATGTAGAAAGGCTATTTGTGGTCCACATAATGTTGACATGTGTGGTCACTGTGTACATATAATTGTACATTTTGATATTAATTTCTTCATTATAAACCTTACTTTTGTGCCATGTAACAAGTTCCCATCTTAATTAGATATTTTTGATTTATTTCTAGTGTTTTATTGCGTAGTCCACTCGACGAAAGTGTAGTTACAATGAAACAATGAAAACAGTTTAGTTATCTAGGGTTAAGGAAATTTTAATATAAAAAGAAGTGGTATAAGCAGAAAATATAACTTTTCTATAATAATAATTTATGACAAATATAAAAAAGGACTTTGAATAAAGACACAGATTTTTAGTGTTTTGTGTAAGATTTAAAAAAATGTAAATGACCTTATGAAGGGTTCATTTTATACCTGAAGACTAAATAGAGTTATATCTTGTACGAAATAAGTGAACATTATTTCAAATAGTAATATGTAAACTTCTTCAAAAAGCGTTTTTCTGAAAACTATGTTTTCCAGGTCGGTGACCAAGATTTCTAAAAAACGGCTCAACCGATCGGTATGAAATTTTAACACAACCTTCTCAGATATATTCCTCAGGCATTAATCTAAGGAAGAAGATTTCAAATAATTATTTCTATTTTTAAACTTTATGTGACAATTTTGGTAAAAAATTCGATTTTTTTTTACGAAGCCACCATTTTGTCAAAAATCGAAATTTCGATTATTCCTTCCGTCAATACCTAGTTTAATCTATCTGTTAAAATAATCTTTTAGGTTTTTGGATTTAAAAGAACTGTACCGGAGAACTCGTGGTCACCGCCGAACACCTTCATTTGGAAGACCTTCAGGAGATCATCTGCAGGAGCACACCAGATCAATATTTTTATAAATCATTAGTGCCATTATAAACTTAGATGTTGCCAATAAATACATCAATATTTTTGGTTTTTGTAAAATAAATAAACTTTTCAAAAAAATTTATAAAAAAAACTTTTTTTCGGCCTTCTAACTGTGTTTAAGCCCTTAACTAAAGAATGAATTGCATGTTATGAATTAGTACAGCAATGCGTCCACTACCGGCAAATACCGGCGGTCGGTGCGGGCAAAGGTTTTTTCTATATAAAGATATAGAAAAATCCGTTGCATGCTGTGCGTGCGTTGCGGACAGATGGACGCTCACCTTAAATGGGCTGTTTTCTGCTTATAGCACAAGTTTAAAATCCAAAAGCAATGCATTCAAAGTTAATGTATTAAAGTTTTTGTAAAATCAATTACATAACATACCAAAAGGGAGAAAGAAAAACATTATATCAAATGTTAAAAGAGAGATGAGAATAATCCTTCAATTCGGGCACAAACAATCAATTTTTTTGCTCTTTTACATGCTCTTGGGAAAAATATGCATCCTGTGTAAAAGGAAATTAACTTAAAATAATTTTAAGAATTAAAAAAAAGTTTTCAATTATTTACATTAAATACTTGATGTGATTTTTTTTCACGAAAATGGCGCTTTAGACATTATCCAATTATTATCAATAAAATCAATAAAAAGCAGAGAAAAGCTTTTTTAAAGGACAATACCAGATTTATTTCCGTAAAATAAAATTTAAACTTTTTCACATATCGATTGCCATTACTACAAAAATACAATCATAAATCAATATATTTTATGAATATAAGTTTTTTTTTTACATTAAAAAAGGTATGAGGGGTGGGTAGGAATCTGAGGTTCAGTGTGTCCAGATCATCCACCGCCAAGAGAGGAAAAACCTCACCCCATAAACCCAGGCACCCCAGCTAAGTCACAAAACGTAGCGAACCATTTGGGTTGACCTATGACAGAGGCGTTAGTTATCCAATAAATGGTTCCCGGAGCTGCGATACCCATTCCCACCTCCCAAATTTCAGACGCAAGTATGCACAGAAGTAAAAAAAGGCAGAGAGGATCTAGAGCAGTGAAGAGGTTAAAAAATAATAGCTTTTACCTATATACTGTAAAAGTTTGTAAATAATGTTGGTTAATCCCTTCATCTCTTTATACAATTGATATCAACAATCGAAAAAAACATTAAAAAATTATGTAAATCCCATAGAAGTAGCAATCAAAAGTAGAAAAAAATGATTTAATCATACCTTCGCTGCTGATGTCCTGGCCAAACTCTGCACCGATTACTCCAAGCAAAACGACTGCCGTTGTTTGTTTGCGTTTCAACTCCGCCATTGAAGACGGCTTCCGCATGGCTTCTTCTTCTTCTTCCTCCTCCATTTCTTCTTCCTGTTAAATATCCGTCATTGGTTTAAACATTCCAACAAAGTGTACCAGGCACAGTATGCTTCTTCACACAGAAGCCAACAACACTAATGCAGCAAATAACTCACTTTATCACAATAAGTAGTTATCCACTGGAGCGATTTTGGTTGAAAAATGGAGCACTTTTATTTTTCTGCGATTGATTTCGGTCCAAAAATAGACCACATTTTCCTACCATTCGTAAAACATTTATTGTAATTATTTAAAACATTTCCTTGGCCAGCCATTTATTTTAAAACGAAGCTATTGAAATGCTTTATCTATTATGACAATAGATGTCGCAAATACGAACTTCGTAGACTATTTTAGAAAGATGTTGAAAATAAATTTTTCAAATATTTTTTTCCCGCCGAATTTTTGATCAGCTGTTTAAGGATAAAGTCCTTTTCCCATAGATATGCACCTTTCATTATCAAGTATACCACAAACAACATACAGAAATCGAACATATTCCATGTTGACTCAAATAAGTATCCCTCATGGCAGTTTCAAGTAAAAAACACACAGGATTTGCGCATTTATAAACTTTACGATTTTTAAATAATTTTTTTATAAATCCTACAAATATGAGATAAACGGTAAATATAGGTTTTTTCTTTGGCTATATAGCACTCTAATAAGTTTTTGTCTCCATGTTAAAATTCAAAGATATGATTTTTTTAATGTTGGCAAAAAATTTAAAAAATGACCTTCTGGGAAACCAATTTATTTATTTCGTGTGAGCGCCCCCAGTGGTGGCCCCCAGAGGCGTACCAGGCTTAACCCCTCCGCAACGTAAGCAGATATAAGCGTTAAAAATAGGACAGCAGTCAAGTACAATAAGCGTGTTTATACGTCAGCGCGTGTGTTTCCATAGAAATCGTTATAACTCCGTTATTGTTTTAGTTACATCCCTAAAAAAAAAGTCAAAGGTCGATAGTAGATCAAGCTGCACATTTCTATCAACTTGTCTATGGAAATACATAACAGGAATCAGCTGTCAATCGTGTTGTTGACAAAAATATTTACCCGCGCAAATTTGCTACCGGCAGCTCCACCGCGCTCCACATTTTAAATTTTTATTAAATATTTTTATATGAAATGATAAAAAAGTGAGGTGACAAAAGTGTTTATTACACATATATACAATAGAATAAGTATTGTTGTTTGCATAATCTGTGATTCTAGTACCGTTTTCACATAAAAACATCACGTGAGTCATTTTTACCTATTTTTAATGTTTGCGTTCTGAATTTTAATATTTACAAATGCTAATATTTATTTGTAATATAATAATATGAAAGCCTATTTTGTAACCTTTCTAAAACAGTTTTTACTATTCGGCTACGTTCAGAAATGTTTCATTTATAGAGCTTTAATTGTGAAGCGGTTATAACTAAAAGTTTTCGTAAAATGTCATTTCGTTTAAGACACCAAAAGCTAATATTCTCGAAAATTCGGAGGGGTTAAGTAATGCTTCTTAACACAGAAACCAACAACACTAATGCAACAAATAACTCACTTTATTACAATAAAGCAGCAACTGATGAATAGGAGACAAACGATGTATGTATGTAATGTAATCATTATCATATATCTCCCTCACACATATTATTACTCACAGGAATTATAAAAGTGGCCATTACTAGTTGGGTGATTATTACCTTGTCCGGCTGGACTTGCTGTGGTGGGGGTGCCTGGGTGTTAATGCTCTCTGTCTGGGTATACAGGGGCAGGTACTGCGCCCAACTATCCACCAGGGCTTTCCTTCCCTTGGGGCCGAGCCTAGACAACTCACAACAATATTATTCATCTATTGTAACCACTCGAGCAATAGCTACCCATATTTGGGTAGCCTGTAGGTAGGGGATTTTATAGATTTATTTTGAACTTCTCGCAATCAGTTAACATGTTTAATCATTAGCTTGATTAAGCTTCTATCGAATACCAAAAGATGTCACTAATGCTCCTCCCTTTGAATATTCTAGATAACGTATTATATGTTTCCGTATTAATATTAATATTTGGAGGTTTTTTTAAATACGCTATAGGTCGAGTAGATAATAGCCTTCCATTCAGCTAAAGGCGCTAGACCAGATTAAAAAATAAGGTAGGGTTAGTTTGCTTACCTGCCCAACTCGGCCAGCAGTAGAGCCTGCGCGGCCTCCCTCACCTCCAGGCACTGGTGCTGCCACCTGCGGGCCATCATCTCAACCTGCGGACGCTTAAAGTTCTTGGATCCTGGAAAGAGACAAAGTTAAGAAAATCCTGAAAGTCCATAAATTAAACAAAAATAAGTAGTCTCCAACTTATTTCAATTAACACTCTTCAATCATCATTTATTAATCCGTCAATCATAAAGCTCATCATCAAGGAATCAAAATCATCAAGCTAGAATCATCCATCATTCGTCTTCTGTCATCCGTCATCCGTCATCCGCCATCCATCATCCATCACCCATTGTCGATCATCAATCATCAATAGCCATTTATCAATCATTAAGCCTCGGAGTGCCAGGAGTAAAATGCTTATCACCCGCCGAATGTTGGCTGGCACAATTTTAGTAAAAACTTACTTGTATACAAAATCTGTAAATTATCTGTCTTACCAGATGTTGTCTGTTTTGCATTTTTATAAAAATTTACTAAAATCTAATCATACATAGTTTTCCCACGCTAGTTATTTACATTACGAGAAATGTTTTTTTCTCGCTAATGTTATAAAAAAATATTAAATATTGAAGACACATAAAAATATTCTTGACTTTTATAATATTTTTCAGCTAAATAAGCATTTTTCTAAATAAAAATAAGTCATATGAGGATTTCGCATAAATAAATACAGTAATATGACTTTTGAAAATCGGAATTATGACATTGACATGGAATTTTGCGACGTGCTTTTTCAGTGATAAAACAAACATATTTGCAAGTGACGAAACGATAAGCTATAATAATATTTAGAAAGATTACTTCCTTGTCAAGCGAAAAAAAAATTTTTTGGTATGCTAATAGAATTTTTTACAATTACAAGTGCGGTGAGCTACTAGCAAATCCAGAGAGGATTTTTGGCACACTCGGGGTTCAATCACCAATCATCAATAAAGACTCACCTGCGGCAATAAGTTTGTCCGGCAGCAGAACGCAGTGGAGGGTGGCTAGCAGGGACCAGCCCTGCTTGATGTGAGCTTGCTGCTGACCATAAGCCTCTTCTCTCTCCTCCTCGCCTTTGGACCATGAGGACACGGAAGATCTCCCAGAAGCCCTACAACAAAATCAACAAATTGTCAAATTATTGAAAACAGACAGGTTCAGTAGATGCATGATCGATTCAGCTGCTGACAGGTCTGATAATAGGCCTTACTTTACCATCCGATTTGCAGAACTGCTTGCAGGACAGCATGATGGGATTCTGCAAATAGGCCACTTGCATCACATTTAAAAAAAAAAAAATCCGGTTTAGGTAAATATTCTTAGACATTCCGTTTTTTTTTTTTTAATCGTATTTTTGAAACCCTGGCGATTTTTTGAAAATTTCAATCTGAAAAATCAGACAATTTTTTATAAACCGGAAAGACGGGACATAATTTTATGGGTGCGAAAAAACGATAATTACATAGCCGAAAATCATTTAAAAAAAAAAGAACATTTTCCACACAAATGGCACAGGAGAATATCGAAGCTTACCAAAAATATTAAATCTCATTAATATTTTTTTCCTTAATCCATCTTATTGATCATAAATCATTATAATGTTTAATGTCTATATTACTAAATCAAATGTAATATACTTGTACTTGTAAATTATAATAATAATAAGAATATTATAAAATTTGATTTTGTTAAAATCCGCACCATTATCATTATACTTCTAAAACATGAACGGACAGCGTAAAATGTCAGAACATCTGTCAAAAAGTCAAACCAAATGATAAGTTCGCAGAGAACAAACAATAAATCTAGTGAACGTTAAATGTCAAATTCAAAAATTCGCCTGAAATCAAAGTGATGCCATATAAAAAAAATAAATCAGTGTGGAATTTTATAATATTAATAGGAACATTTTTGGAGACGGGACATTTTCATGTAGTGATGTCACGAGCCCAAATAATGGATATATTTATTTAAAAAAAAAAACTGTACATTTCTAAAAATTTTACTAACATTTTCGTAATCTTAGTAAAAAAAATTATCCACACGATTTTTTCCAAGTCGTTATAAAATCCATGCAAGTGGCCTATTGGATAGCGAGGAAAGTACACTGAATGCTGAAGGAATTAGATCCCTGAGGTGTACTTGTGGTAAAACCATGATTGACTGTGTTACAATAGTTGGGGAGATTCGGAAAGAATGCAAAGCTAAAGAAAGCGTAGTGAAAAATATTAAGAAAGGGGTGCTTAGATGGTTTGGACATATGCAGCGAATGAACGGAGAAAGAAATACTCAAGTCAAGTCTGAACAGTATGAGAGATTGACATGTTTTAATAAAAACTGATTTGGTGGAAGTCAGTTTGATCAGTCAAAGACAGAATGAATTGGTTTAAAAGTTACCTGTGCAATTTTCTATTGAATTCCTGCTCAGGAACGAAGGTAGCATTGTTCATGGACATCAGTGTGTTGGCCAGAGCAATGATGGCCAGGAGATGGTTGGACGTCAGCGTGGTGCTGAGCTCCCAATGGAGACGGGCTGTGAACATCCTGGAAATAGAAAATAAATCAGACAAAAAATATAGGAGAGAGCTAGAGACACAAAAGACAGATATATTGGAGAGAGATAGAGATACAAAAGACGGACATGTAGGAGAGAGATAGAGAGACACGAGACAGACATGTAGGAGAGAGATAGAGACACAAAGACAGACATACAAGGAGAGAGATACAGACACAAAAGACAGACATGTAGGAGAGAGCTAGAGACACAAAAGACAGACATGCAGGAGAGAGTTAGATACACAAAAGACAGACATACAGGAGAGAGTTAGCGGACATTCCAGGCATGATATCACTGTAGGGGCCCTGCTCTAGATCGATGCACAGACCGGTGAATACTAGAATATAGGAGAGAGCTAGAGACTCAAAAGACAGACATACAGGAGAGAGTTAGCGGACATTCCAGGTGTGATATCAGTATAGGGGCCCTGCTCTAGATCGATGCACTGACCAGTGAATACTAGAATATAGGAGAGAGTTAGAGACACAAAAGACAGACATGTAGGAGAGAGCTAGCGGACATTCCAGGTGTGATATCACCGTGGGGGCCCTGCTCTAAGTCGATGCACAGACTTGTAAATAGTAAATTTGAAATGCTAGAAATGGCGTTACTCTTGTTTGGTAATCAGATGTAAAGATTCAGGTACATCTCCACCTTCCTTTACGGCATTTCCTTCCCCACCTCACTACCTTCAGCCTCACAATATAGATGTTATAGTCCTACTGGCTCTGGAAAGCTGTCGAGTGTCGTGTGAAATTAAGACAACAAAGGAGAGTCTGGTTAGTATACTTCACTCACAAAAACAAACTTAACTTTTAGACCCGAGATTATTTCTTTACTAACTGGGTAATTTAAAACTGTTAATGAATGATATATAACGTATTATTATTGTGAATAAGTAATTACTTTTCTAATTTAAAATAAAAAGATAATAAAACGTCAATGTAAATTCAATGAAACGTTGCAGCTTAAAATGGAAAGAAGATGGTTAGCAAAAAAATACGCCATGAACAACAAACATACGTCATAACAAAATAAGCCAAGGTAGTGACAAACCGAGGGGTTGGTGAAGGGATAAGGCTCTCGACCAGCATGAGTGTTACTTCTGAATTTGAAATATGAGATTGGCTAATACAACTTAAAGAATAAGAGGTCTCAATGACCGAGTTGGTTGAGACGCTTGCCCCGGTAAGATAAGAGATCTGGGTCTCCCCGTTACCTTTTAATTTTTTGGTGTCTTGTTTTTTTTTCTAATTTCATTAAGATTTATTAGTATTATCTTTTTCTTCAATGATATATTATATTTATTTGTTTACGCCCTAGTGGGCTTTTACAAAGATAGATAATAACAGTTAGGCAGGTATGTAGTACACAATATACAATGATTAAAATAATAATGAAAAATAAAATTAATTAAAATTAAAATCATACATTTCATTAAAGTAATTATAAAGATTTCGTTTTATAACTAATATGGAATCTGCAAACATGTCTACAATATTCCCAAATTTATTGCCAAAATAATGTAATCTATTTATAAGTGTATGAGCTTCATAGTTTGTTTTAAAATTGTCACAGAAGAAGGTAGCACTTTGCCTCGTATTTCTGGTCGGTACGTAAAATTTTATTTTGGCGAGAATTTCAGGATTGCCAATGCAATTATTAATGATTTTATTTAATAGTATAAGATCAGAGATGATTCGCCTATCGGACAGCGTAATTAAGTTGAGTTGTTTCATCAAAAGGACATAGTTAATATTTTTAATTGGAATATTCAGCTTAAAATTAATAAATCTCAGGAATTTGTGCTGTACCCTTTCTATATTGTCGGAATGTATTTTATATTGATGGGTATAACCTTCAAAACTTATTATAACGAGAGATATTGTAATAAAAATTGAATCGTTATTTTTCTCCTAGCCGGACATCATGGAGAATCACCCTGCAGCTTTAGGCATAAGGGACTGGAAGGAAATAACAGTAGATTGGCAGAAGTGGAATCAAGACTCTACTATGGTTGTAGTGCCGATATGTAGGGTCGAGGGATTAGGGAGTCAGAGATGTAGTCCTCCAAGTCAGAATGTAGTCAAGCATGAACAAGTAGAAGGCATTTCAGCCTGGTGCAGTACCTGGTGAGCATCTCCTGTCGCAGCAGCTGCGGGGGCAGGGTGGGCGGCGGGTGTAGGGGCGCCTGCGGGATGGCGCTGGAAGGAAGGGCGTTCTGCCACGTGGGCAGCTGCACGGACATCTGCCCACCCTTGGACAGCACGCCGAAACTGACGGGAACCTACCAACAAACAGGCAAAGGTTAATAGGTTTTGATTTGAAAAGATTTTGACAGTTCATTAAATGAACTGTTGTTTTTTGTGTCACAAAATCACGAACATGGTAGCCGAGAAATTTAAATAGTAGATATTTTACCAAATTGCTGCTGTCACTGTCGCTGTTGGCCCCCTGAATACTTAGCGAAAGGGACAACTGTACCTCAGGCTGATAATATGATAATACCTAAATAAAATTATTAAAATCGATGTTTTGTATTCCCCATTTTTCTGACTGATTTTAATTTTTTTACCAACTGTATTGGAAGAAGATATTCTATGTCTGCAGGTTTTGCTATTTTTTAAAATACATTATTTAGTTAGATACATTTTTAAAATTTTCACGGCCAAAAGTATTTTCGTTATTTGTTTTTGGGGTGTTATGCCGTGTTGCCCTAGCTACCTACCTTTACTTACCTACCACTACCTTCTTCTCTAGCCAACGTTTCGCACAGCGTTGCAGTGTCAGTGTGCAGATCCGGTAGATGTGATCCACACATCTACAGCTGTATCTGCCCTAATGATGGACACTGCAAAGCTGTCCGAAACGTTGGCTAAAGAAGGAGGTAGCGCAACACGACATAACATCCCAAAAACAAATAACGAAAATTATTTAGTTTGTTCACTAAACATCGGTTGAGGGTGTTCAAACCAAGCAATTTTAATAATTTTTTAAGGGTCTCTAATAAGTAGTTTATCAAAAAAAAGCAAAACATATCGACATGCTAGTGGTCGATATCTATATTGTTTTGAAAAATATTTGCACTGTGTCAAAATCTGGAGATGAAATCGGGGAATAGGTTTGATTAGACAAGACGCCGCTCAGTTCTCTCTAAGGGGATGGTTAGATTGTTTTCCCTGCTCCAATACAGGTGACTTTTGATCATCGTTATGTTTCCTTTTAAATTTATAAAAAGACACTGACAACTAGAGGCTTAGCATCCACTGAAGACCCCGCTCCCGACATCAACCTCCGCAGCCATACGTACCATGGGTCTGAGCAGCCCTAACTTGGCCTCACACACCCTGTCCAGGTCGGGGTCGAGCCCCCAAGCGTGCAGCAGGGACAGGAGCACCTGCGCTATTTCCATGGAGTGCGAGGGCTCCGTGGCCCCTCCGGTCCTGCGTGTGCTGCCGCTGCAGTTGGATCCTGACTCTAGGGAGCTCGCTAAAACAAAAACAAACAAAACAAATACATTATTCAACATACTCACTTGGGTTGTTGATGCAGGCAATGCGTGTTTTCATCCTGTGACAAAATAACCCGACTAAATATCCTCCGGCAAAACATCCCCTAACAAAATATCCACTAAAACTTAACCTAACCTAACCTATGATAAAATATCCCTCAGACAAAACATTCCACAACAAAGTATCTACTAAAACTTAACCTAACCTATATAATAAGCTATATTATATAAACCGATATAATAAGCCCTGATGAAGCAGCTAAGCGAAACCTGGTTGGCTGTTAAATATTAATTCAAATAAAAAGTGGTGTTTTACAAAGTGTGTTTTTTCATTTAACAAAAAAATCTTGTTTTATTCAAAATACACATCAAATATCTAGTACGGATACGGACTACTTTATGTTTTAGATAATAAAATATAGGTCATTAAATAATGATTTTACAGACAACTTCGGCATTTTTTGTAAGTTAATAATAATTATTATTAGTGACCGACCGAAGGTTCGGTTTTGGTTTCGGTAAAAAAATCTAGTTTCGGCATCAGTTTCGGTTTCGGCAGAAAATCTGCCGAACCTTCGGCCGCACCGAAACTCTTCAAAAGATCTCAATAAATGGTAAATTTAGTCTTTGAATGTTGTGATGTCACATAAATATTATGTGACTAGTGCATTTCTTGCCTATTTGGTTATTTTGTCTATGGTGTTTTTTTTTGAGACTGGTAATTTTTTGGGAAAGAGAGATTCTTTTTTGTTTATGATCACTTCCTCCCGGGCAGCGATGGGCTAGCTGTTCGTGAATTGGTCACCCACTTTGAAAGTGTTTCGATTTCATTATATCATGTGGATTTAAGTCGATCTTAACTTAAAAAGGCGCGGGGTGTTTTTACGTAACACGAGAAGTTCGTGTACGGTATTATTTTTAGTGGATATGTAAATCCCACTTTTTCCGGTGTTGGCAGTTGGCCATTTTGTGGAAATGTTTTCTGGAAATGAACTTGTAAAGGGATTGGTCCTTGTGGTGGCAGAATAATATGCCTTTATGACCCCGCGTCGTGAAGTCACGGATTGCTGACAGTTCTACCGAAATACGCAAGTCTTGGTGATCAGTTGGGACCACGTGCTTTTTTCATGGAGCTTGTTAAGATAGCCCGAAGCTAAATACACTCCTTGGAGGCGTAGCAGCCTTCTTCCTAAATAGAAGGATGTCCTAGGATCTCGGGATTGCGCAACGTCCCCGGTTAAGGAGGCTGGAAGTGTCTTCTCGTCTTCTCTCTACGAAGCAAGTTCGCGGTCGTCATCCGTCGTAAAATTCGTTTAGTTAGATTAGAGTGTTCAGGAGTCCATATGGTATGTTATTGTTTTGTATTATTAAATTTGCACTCTCATGTTTGTTTTATTTTTATTGCATACAATATAGTTTTATAAGATTCATCTTCTTTTTATTTTCTGATTTCTCACCTACTTGACAGAAAAATACCTTTCCCATAATCCTGAGCTCTGGTCTCTGCTCTGCCGTATAAAATTACACTACTATTATATTGTACCAGAACATGATCCCGTTACAGTGATTGTAAACGCAATTTAAATAAAATAATTAATGAGGTCCTTCCTTTATAATGTACAAAAGTGTTGATTATTGACAAATTTTTGTTCCAAGAAGTAGTTAACATGTTTGTTAATTTTTAGTAATATCAAAAAAAAGAAAGGTTTTTCAAATACTTCAGTTTTTTTTTTTAAATTTCATTTAACACGTGTTAATTGTTTGTGTGTAAAATATAAGCCAAATTTCAGTAAACAATAGATTTTTAACATGTCTAAAAAAGTTTCGGTTTCGGTTTCGGCCGAAACTGAGACAGCTACCAAAGATTCGGTTTCGGTTTCGGTAGCAAATCCTGTTTCGGTCGGACACAAATAATTATTAAAAAATAATCTTGTCCTATCTATTGTGTTCATATAAATAGAAATAAAACAGGTAAAAAAGGCGTTTTCTTGAAAAGTAATTTTAATTTACACATGACGAATTTGTGTTTCAACGCAAATTGGTCATTTGTAATTTAAATTTACGACAACCAAAAATGTTTTAGATGATTTTTATTTTTTATTTTATATTTCATCATATTTATATATAGTAAATAGAGCAACTTTTTAAATCATTATTACTAACTATATATATATATCAATAATTCCTTAATTTACTAAAAATAACTTATCTTTTCCAATAATTCTTTAACTTCTTCACCTTATTCTTGTAATCCAATATAACTACATAAACTCTCTTATTGTAGGAGAATTTGTGTGGATAGTATCAATTAGTGAAAAATTTCAACCTATACTAATGAATGTATATCCGCAAACTGTAAACTTCACCCGCCATAACACAGGCTATAACACACCCTAGCATGGAGGGTGAAATATCACAAAAAACTATATGTAATCTCGATAATTCATGTATTAAATAAATAAATAAACTAGCCAAAGTTGCATCCAAAAACATGAAAAAAATATTTTTCAATTACTTATGTATAATAATTTAAAACACAAAATAAATAAAGTAGCATATTTCGTACTAGATATACCTTTTGAGTAAAAAAGATATTGTATTCAGTTTGTTTGGGTACTTTGGCCTCAAATCCAATACTCAATCCTAAAGTATTTTTATAAACCTAGAAAAAATAAAGTATCAGGCCCAATTTAAAGTTCAAAATCTCCTACTTACTAACCACTTTTCGGTTATGGTTTTATTTTATAATGTGGAAAGTTAAATTCTTTAGAAAATGATTGTAAAACATTTTAATATTTGTCCCTCAACTTCTCAAAATAATATAAAACTTGCTCTTTGGCGACGTTTTTTCTCGAAAAAATCAAAACGGGTGTTAAATGGGAATTTCAACCTTATCGCCATATACATAAGGATTTTTTTTTACATTAGCGACCTGATGCCGAATTTTACACGACGTGGTGCGTCACCTTTACACGCTAAAAAAAAATTACATCAAGAAACAACTGTTTATATCGGGGGAGATGGTAGATTTGTTTCAATCGAAGTTAAGTTTGAAGATTAGGAAGTATTATAACCCAAATAAATAATATATATTTTTTTATTGATAAACTAACGTTTAAGATGAAACCATAGTAAATAATGCAAAATCCCACAAAATCATATGTTTTTGTTTCGAAAATTTGATCGCTTAGAAGTATTATAGATGCTTCAATTATATACTGCGTGTAGAACATACCTCGGCCCTTAAAAATATCGGTCATTTTTTTTATAAGTCTTTTAATAAGCATATAAAAAAATAAAGTACAAGGTCTATAGAAAACACTTTCAAGTTCAAACTCTCCTATTTATAAACCTCTTTTCGGATATGATTTTATTGTATAATGTGGCAAATTCAGTTTATTTTATAATAATCGCAAAAAAAAAAGATATTTATGCCCGATCTTCCCAAAATAAAATAAAATATGCATTTTCGCGTTGTTATTTTACAATACGGCCGCTAATCGACGAATTCGGTTTTTCAAAGTGAACCCTATGGTGTCCACCGAAGAACTACTGCCCACAGTGCCCACGCCACACCTTTTTCGTATGTCACGCCCCGGACAGAGCGGGAGATGAACGCGTGACTCCGCGTCGCTTGATTTCGTGAAATATATTATAAATTTCCGTTTTATTACAATAAACAATGCGTAAAAACGGAGTTAATGTTTTTTACAGATTTTTACGAAATCAACCTGTAAAAAAAATTCTCAAATGCCTTTTCCAACCTTTCCAAAAGCTTTTTCTTAAGTATTTTCAAACTCCTCCCTTAAAGGGGCGTGAATTCCGATTTAGATTTTTTCCTGAACTATTGGATCGCCTTAAGACAAGATTTTTATGCATAGCACAAAGGGTAAAAATTATTATAAGCAATAATTATCAGCCTGAAACACACGTCTACATTGAAAAAATCTTCCGAGGAAAGATACATACCGCCAACGCGACTTGCACCCGTGTTCTTCTGATTACCGGTCAGGTGCTCTCACCACTGAGCTATGGCGGCTTATCTAATACCCGCCAAATAATTCAATATAACTAGTGTTTCATTCAACAATTACTGTTTATTACATTTTTCCACCTGAAAACAACCAACTTTATTTTTGTGAGAGAGGCATTGTTAGTGCTAAATCTCTCGCTAGGTGGCGTCGAGACAAATTATGTCTACATTAATACTTTAACTTTCCAAATATTAATTATTATTATTTTTTTTTTAAATTGATAAACTAACATTTAAGACAAGATTTTTATGCATAGCACAAAGGGTAACAATTATTATCAGTCTGAAAAACACATCTACATTGAAAAAATCTTCCGAGAAAATATATAAAATAAATAATATTTAAATAACCAAAACTAAGAACCTCATAACTTTTTATGCATCTCCCCCGACGTAAATGGTTGTTTCCATTAGTTAATACTTAAGTTGAAATCAAGCTTTTTTTTAAATGCATGCGTTACTTTGTTAAAAGTAATTTAATTTTAATTCGTAATATTTTTTTTATATTTTTTAATATTTTTCACCTTTGTCACACATTCTAATTTCTAAAGAACTCGTTTCAAAAAAGCATAAAATAGGAATTGAGGAAGCAATCATTTTCCGCATCGAGCATTGTTCGCATCGAGCATTGTCAAGGTTTGCAACTCGAAGCTTTTAGGCACAGAAAGAAATAACACAGAGGATGTGTAACATTCGCCAATACATAAAAAGAAAAAACGTCACCTACTCAAAACAAAGCGAAAATCGTCCAATTATATCATTTCTTATGTCCTTTTACACAATTTTCACAGAGTTCGTGCTTGATTTAGAAAAAAGCAATAATTTTTTTAAATTGTAGATAACAAAAAAATGATTATGGTACATATACACGAGTGTAGTATACCAATAAGCGCGAAATAGGTACATAAGATTATATAATTGCAAGACAGAGAAAAAAGGCGTAGATATTTCAAGGTTTATAATATGTACCTACTAAAAATAGCAAAAATCGTAGATTCACCCCAAATAATAACATAATTTAAAGTTGACTTTGCTTTCGCCAATCAAACTGAGCGATCGCTAAGTTAAAAAGGAATTCATCTGGATATTTCCAAGTGACACTGCGAGATTTTCGCCCAGGCGTAAATTGAAAGAGCATACGTATTTTTAACTTGATGCGTCAGATTGACATTGTTAATAAAATTACAATGTTTTCCAGTGAGTTTTTTTAACCTAAATTCAACTGCCGCCCCATTTCCCCGCAGGAATTTGCAGAGGAGGAATGGAAAACTCGTGAGATTTGACCTAGAAATTCCGGACAGAAAAGGCAGAGAAAATCAGCGCGAATTGATCTAGAGTAGTGGTATTGCCCAAGTGAAAGACCACCATTCAGAATAGAAACGGCTTTACCCTTGTTTGGTGAATAGCCAGGTACCTACTTCAAACAATATGCAAACTTCATCTTCCACATCTGCTTCTATTCCACACAACATACTTCTTCAGTCATACAACACAGCCCATATGGGGAGACCAAGTTACCACTGGCTCTCCAGACGGTTGGGAGCAGTATGGACTCTTGTACGGTGTTCAAATTTAAATAAAACTCCATAAAATCAAGAAATTTACGTTTTGCTATTCACCGGAGAGTAAAAAAAACTTATTACGATTTTTACGAGATACCTACATAGCTCATACTTTATACTTATACCTTATACTTATTACGATTTTTACCAGATACCTTCATAGCTCATACCTTATACTTATTACGATTTTTACCAGATACCTTCATAGCTCATACCTTATACTTATTACGATTTTTACGAGATACATTCATAGCTCATACCTTATACTTATTACGATTTTTACCAGATACCTTCATAGCTCATACCTTATACTTATTACGATTTTTACCAGATACCTTCATAGCTCATACCTTATACTTATTACGAATTTTACGAGATACCTTCATAGCTCACACCTTATACTTATTACGATTTTTACGAGATACATTCATAGCTCATACCTTATACTTATTACGAATTTTACGAGATACCTTCATAGCTCATACCTTATACTTATTACGATTTTTACCAGATACCTTCATAGCTCATACCTTATACTTATTACGAATTTTACGAGATACCTTCATAGCTCATACCTTATACTTATTACGATTTTTACGAGATACATTCATAGCTCATACCTTATACTTATTACGATTTTTACCAGATACCTTAATAGCTCATACCTTATACTTATTACGATTTTTACCAGATACCTTCATAGCTCATACCTTATACTTATTACGATTTTTACCAGATACCTTCATAGCTCATACCTTATACTTATTACGATTTTTACCAGATACCTTCATAGCTCATACCTTATACTTATTACGATTTTTACGAGATACATTCATAGCTCATACCTTATACTTATTACGATTTTTACCAGATACCTTCATAGCTCATACGTTATACTTATTACGATTTTTACCAGATACCTTAATAGCTCATACCTTATACTTATTACGATTTTTACGAGATACATTCATAGCTCATACCTTATACTTATTACGATTTTTACCAGATACCTTCATAGCTCATACCTTATACTTATTACGATTTTTACCAGATACCTTCATAGCTCATACCTTATACTTATTACGAATTTTACGAGATACCTTCATAGCTCACACCTTATACTTATTACGATTTTTACGAGATACATTCATAGCTCATACCTTATACTTATTACGAATTTTACGAGATACCTTCATAGCTCATACCTTATACTTATTACGATTTTTACCAGATACCTTCATAGCTCATACCTTATACTTATTACGAATTTTACGAGATACCTTCATAGCTCATACCTTATACTTATTACGATTTTTACGAGATACATTCATAGCTCATACCTTATACTTATTACGATTTTTACCAGATACCTTCATAGCTCATACCTTATACTTATTACGAATTTTACGAGATACCTTCATAGCTCATACCTTATACTTATTACGATTTTTACGAGATACATTCATAGCTCATACCTTATACTTATTACGATTTTTTCGATATACCTTCACAGCTCATACCTTTTATACTAAATACGATTTTACGAGATACCTTCATAGCTCATACCTTATACTTATTACGATTTTTACCAGATACCTTCATAGCTCATACCTTATACTTATTACGATTTTTATGAGATACCTCCATAGCTCATATCATATACTTATTACGATTTTTACGAGGTACCTTCATAGCTCAAACCTTATATGTACTTATTACGATTTTTACGAGATACCTTCATAGCTCATACCAAAGATATTGAAATATTAGTAGATGTGCTATCTGCAGTTTTTACTAGGTGGAACTGCGCATCCGGGTGTCGCCGATATTGTTTACCAATTAACAAATAAACTAAATGAACGAATAAAACAAACGAACGTTAAACTAAATGAACGAAATCTTTCCGTATTCAAAATATATTATTAACCAATACTAATGCACACCTTCAAAAAATTAACGAAATGAAAACATTATTTTCGTATTACTACTCTAATTAGGCCGTAGTCCGCCGACAGTTTCGCGGACACTATAGCATATCTGTTTTGTATTTGAACATCTTTGGTTCATACCTTATACTTGATTTTTACGAAGTAACTTCATAGCTCATGCCATATACTTATTACGATTTTTACGAGATACATTCATAGCTCATACCTTATACTTATTACGAATTTTACGAGATACCTTCTAGCTCATACTTCATACCTTCATATCTTCATATGTACGGTAATTCTATACATTTACACACTCCTTCTTGTAAAATAAGCGTTGTTATAAAATCTATCAGTAAATAGGAAATGATATTATAATTAAAATATGAAAATAAGATTGTAACATGAGAAATGTCGACAATAATGTATTCTTGGCGTGGTGGCATTCGAAGGACTGTTTTCAGAAATATGGTGAATTAAGGAAAACATTCTAAACGTGCTTTTGACCAAAAGTAAAACGCAATATTAGCGGAAGAAAAAGTATGATTTTATCAATACCTCAGTGTAGATAATTTAAGTACTTAATTACTGCCGATTTATTTTTAGTATTACCTAGTTAAACGGTGAATCAGGTATGAATAATGAAGGAAAGAATGTTACCAAAATCAGCATGGATGAAATAAAAAAAAAGTACGATTGTATGAAGAATTGTGGTATCGACAATATTTGCTGCCGAATACTTCAAATGAGATAGCCGTATAATTCTCACATGGTTGTGCAAACTTTTTAACCAGTTAGAGAAGGGCCGAGTTCATGCCGTTATAAAAAGGTAAAGGGTCACGTATGGATTGTGGGAATCATAGGGCTATTAGCCTGCTAAGTTCAGTCGGAAAGCTATAAGGTAGAATATTGATTGAAAGGGTAATGAAGGAAACAAAGGATAAAATATGGGATGTATGCACAATGTGCTATTATGAGTGGAACGGGGTGCAAAAATCAGATTTTCTCATTGCGTAAGTTCACTGAGAAGTTTCTGGCAAAATAAACTCTTCTGTGCTTTTGTAGATCTAAAAAAGCATACGACCGAGTCGACAGGAAAAAACCATGGAAGGTGTTGTCCAAGTACGGAGAGAATACAAATCTCGTAGAGGAAATTGCTTCTTTGTATGAGGGAAGTGTTGAATGTGTTAGGGTGAATGGTGGTTTTATGGGGTGGTTTGACATTACAAAAGGTGTTCAGCAAGGCTGCGTAATGTCACCGTGGTTATTTAATTTATACACGGATAATTGTGCGCAACAATTGAAAGAGGTGGCACTGGGAGCGAAATTGAGTAATTTGAAAGTAAGTTGCTTATTGTATGCTGATAATGTGGTGCTGATTTCTAACAGTTTGGAAGATATAGTCACTCGTGTCTAGGATGAACGATGTATCTATGAAGAATGATTTAATGATGAATGTAAGTAAGTCTAAAGACATGGAGTTTGAAAGAGAGAGAGAGAGTACGAAAACAGTGTGCAATACAGTTGCGAACGTATTCCCCTCTTTTCTCTCCACAACCGATCTTTTAGATTTTTTCACCAACGGTGTAATAAGAAAATATTCTGTGTCTGTACGTTTTGATTTTTTAGAAACACACTTTCAATTTTGTATACTAAACAGACGTTGATAGCGTTCATACTAGGCACAATTAAGGATTTTTGAAGGGTCCCAACTCCTGTAAGAAATAATTTATCAAAAAAGCGTAGGGCCATGCCAGCGGTCGATATCTGTATTTTTATCTAAAAATATTTGCACTACATTAACACTTGATTATAGTGTTAATATGTATATGTATATACGTACCAATTTGAGAGGCAGGAATGTGTACCGCCGCCACCTTTATTGGATAACCCCAGATTCCTACCCACCCCTTAAACCCTTTTCCTTCACAGAACTCTCCTCTCCTTTCCTTTCCTTAAAAAAAACCTCCACACAGCATCCCCAAAGATGACATAGGCCCCCAGGGAAATTATTTTCCCCAGGGCTTCCTGTGTGTAGCTCACGTAAAAAAAATAGCAAAGACCGAGATGTATTCTACTCACAGTATTTAATTAAAGCTTCTATAATAGTTCTAAGCGACCAACTTTTTAAACCAAAACACACGATTTTGCGTTACTTCCCAATGCATCGCTTTAACCCCTCCGCAACGTAAGCAGATATAAGCGTTAAAAATAGGACAGCAGTCAAGTACAATAAGCGTGTTTATACGTCAGCGCGTGTGTTTCCATAGAAATCGTTATAACTCCGTTATTGTTTTAGTTACATCCCTAAAACAAAAAGTCAAAGGTCGATAGTAGATCAAGCTGCACATTTCTATCAAGTTGTCTATGGAAATACATAACAGGAATCAGCTGTCAATCGTGTAGTTGACAAAAATATTTACCCGCGCAAATTTGCTACCGGCAGCTCCACCGTGCTCTACATTTTAAATTTTTATTAAATATTTTTATATGAAATGATAAAAAAGTGAGGTGACAAGTGTTTATTACACATATATACAATAGAATAAGTATTGTTGTTTGCATAATCTGTGATTTTAGTACCGTTTTCACATAAAAACATCATGTGAGTCATTTTTACCTATTTTTAATGTTTGCGTTCTAAATTTTAATATTTACAAATGCTAATATTTATTCGTAATATAATAATTTGAAAGCCTATTTTGTAACCTTTCTAAAACAGTTTTTACTATTCGGCTACGTTCAGAAATGTTTCATTTATAGAGCTTTAATTGTGAAGCGGTTATAACTAAAAGTTTTCGTAAAATGTCATTTCGTTTAAGACACAAAAAGCTAATATTCTCGAAAATTCTAAATAATTGTAGTTTAACAGGATATTTTATAAAAACACCAAAGAACTAATTAACCATCACGCCATTTTCCGTGAGAGTATGAAGAGAGGTTAGACAGCTACAAATGTCTGTCTCGGTACACACTCCCTGGTCCTGCTTCAATGACAATTCACTTCCCTGCCTATATCACGTAAACGGAACTGGAAAGATATCAGTACTTACCCAATACGCGCATTCTTTCACGAGTTTAATATCACGTCATATTGACAAAAGCTAAACCGCAAATATTTATAGTTCTAAAAAATCTGTTACGGAAAACTTATCACGAAGGTCGTAGGAAAGTAGGTGCCTATATTTCCTATCATATTATCTAGGAATTTCAATAATAATATCAATTTGCGAGGCGGGCCCCGGGAACCATTTATTAGATAACCAACACCTCTGCTATGGCAGAGTCACCCCAAATGGTTAGCTTTGAGGGGTGCCCGGGTTCACGGGGTGAGGTTTGTCCAGGTCTTGGCAGCCGATGCGTCTGCCTGCCTGCCGCGTGGTGGACAGGATCGAGAGAGACTGGTTGAGGTAGGTTTTTATCCTTTCCAGCTGGAATCTCTCGACCCATCGCCTTGCACCGCGGTTGCAGGGATGGATTCATACGTCCGTTACGCCTGGACATACTGATCCCCAGATTCCTACCCACCCCTCATACCTATTTCCTTCCCAGAACTTACTCTCCCTTCTTTACTTAAAAAACCCTCCACACAGCATCCCCTAAGATGATAATATATAGGCCCTAAGGGAAATTATTTTCCTCAGGGTTTTCTGTGTGGAGCTAATGTAAAAAAGCAATTGAAAACGATAGATTTTAAATTTAAGTGCAAACGAATCGTTTACTCTGTCATTATTAAATTTGAACCACATGCTATCACAGTCCTGCTCCTAGACAGTGCAAGGGTCATAGGCGTAGTAGTCCAGTCAAGTTAAACATGAAAAGGGGTTGTGCTTGCAAAAGGTCCAGTCATTCTGATTTTTTTATATGTTGTTAGGACCTAAACCAACATTAAAAAAACAGATTTGCGAATTTTCAAAGTGCTGTGCGAGCGGCGGTGGACCCAAAAAACCATGAAATTTTCGGACTTTTTTGAGTTTTTGCTCAATATCTCAGTGAAGGAAGGGTCCGACCGGTACAGTCAGTTTACGTACTTTTAAAGTAGACTAAATTTGCTACAATTTGAGACCATACAAAGACGTGAGAACAGTTTATTTGCATTTCCCCCCAAAACCCACTAATGACTGTTTATGGTTATCTGCCGTTTTTTGAGAGAAGCGATATGCCTACAGATATCAATCTGGTCTCAAATGAAAGCTAATTAAATTTACTACAACTTTATTTCATATAATATTTGACGTGGGATGCGTATTTTGAAAATATTTCACAAAATAAGTGACCATTTCGAAAAAAATTCACTTTTCGGAAATGATGGCCTATTTTCGAAGAACTGTGTCTTGGGAAACAATGGCTGTATATAGCTCGGTTTAGTCTCAAATTGTAGAAAATTTAGTCTACTTTTAAAGTATGTATAATGACTATACCAGTAAAACCCTTCCTTCACTAAGATATTGAACAAAAACTGAAAAAGTCCGAAAATTTTGTGGTTTTTTGGGTTCACCGCCGCTAGCACAGCACTTTGGAAATTGCAAATCTGTTTTTAATGTTGGTTTAGGTCACAACATACAAAAAATTCAGAATGACTAGACCTTTTGCAAGCACGGATGTACAACTTGACTGGACTATAGTGGGGAAGGCAACATTTCAAAATGAGTTTTTATGAGGTAGTCATGAAAATATCAAATACTGCAATGAGGGGTTGAGAAGTCCAACCACAAATGAGGTGCGAAGTGTGAGATGTGAAAGAGTCGAAAAGTAGCTAAAATCTTGTACAGCCAAAGTATTTTGGGTGACCCGACAGTTAATAACTTTGACCCCTTCGAAACTATAATTTTAAAAAAAAATCTTTTTTTGCACATTATTTACCAATTTTAAACCTAAAATACGCTTCAAAAATACTGCAATAATAAGTTGGTATGGACATTAAACGAATTTATTTACAGTTTTGATTTTTTGTAATTATTCGCTGGTGTATACAGTATACAGACAAGTAGTTTTTTTATTGATGCATTTGAATGAAAACATGTTTTACACTTTTGTTATTCGGCGGTACATCCTCTCTGCACACCCTTTCGGGGACACTCTAAGTTATATCTTGTGTTTGAAGGAATACCGTATTTTTCTGTAAACCGCCTGTATACTATTTATAATATAAAATGCTGTAAAAACATTATATATGTCACTAGTAAGGAGTCACATAGAATATAATTCCACGGTTTGGTCCCCAAATTATGAGGTTCATTCACATGCGATTGAAAAAAACCAAAATAATTTTTTAAGATATGTAAATTTTAAAATGGGCATTCCTAGTGAATGCGTAAATTACGATAACGTACCTACTTTGTTCATTAAATTTAATAAAATTATCTGATCGTAGAATCAATTTCGATTTAACCTGTTTGCATAAAATCATTAATTCAATGTTTGATACCCCTAATTTATTATATGTAATCTATTTTCATACTCCAGGCAGATCAGTTACAAGACAGTACCCATCATATTATTGTAGCAATTCTACATCAACGTCCCAATATGACACTCCTATGCGACGGATTCAACAGCTAGGAAACAAATACTCCGATGTTGATATATTTAATACATCAATTTTAATATATAAGCATACCTTATTGAAGTTTTTTTCATCAAGTAGGGGAATATTTTGATAAAGCTATTAGTATATAAACAGTATTTTGTCGGCTGAAAGAAAAAAAAAACTATTTTGGATTTTTTTATATTTTGTTCCTCCATACCTACTGTGTGGATCAAATTCAATAATATTTTTACTTTATATTTATTTTGCGCAAGTGTTTTAAACAGTCGTTTCCTGCACTATTTACGAGTAAAATTTCGTAAATATTGTAATATATAATATGAGCGTAAATAAATAAATATAAAGGGGGGCCAACTGTCGGGGGATCAACCGTCGTGGAACCGAGACATTTGTTGTGCATCTTGTATGAGGGTAAACAACACCAGGGGGGCGGTCGTTTTGTGGGCTGGCATGAAGTGAACGCCTTGCTATTTTTTTATTAGAGTCCAAACTGCTCCCAATCATTTGGCGCCAGTGGGTAAATGGCGTCCCCAATTGGGGTAGGAGGCGTCTAAATACATAAATTAAGTTTTTTAAACTGCATACGCAATATTACGTTATTCCATTATGCTATACATAATTGCAAATCCAACCTCTGCCAGTGCTGTAGATATTCGTCCTCACTTTGGTTCTCATAGATATTAGTCAGCAGTTTGAGCTGTAGATATTCGTCCTCACTTTGGTTCTCATAGATCTTAGTCCGATTTGTTCAGTTTTTGCAATTCCGGTAGATATTAAATATTAAAAAAAAAACTAAAAAAAAACTGCTAACTAATATCTATGAGAACCAAAGTGTGGACGAATATCTACAGAACTGGCAGAGGTTGGATTTGCAATTATGTATAGCATATGGGAATAACGTAATATTGCGTATGCAGTTTAAAAAACTTAATTTATGTATGTATGTACATAAAAATCCCTAATATCGGACTATTGGACACATTTAGCTGATTATGAAGGATGTGGGTTTTTGTTTTAACAGCTTTCTTTATTTTGAGTGGTTCTAAATTATTTAGTCTGTTACCATGACCATTTCTATGTCAGTTAGGTTAGGTTAGGTTGTGGTGCCGTGTATTTCGAAATAAATAAATATCTTCGTATTATGACCTCCATGTTTTATAAATTATTGCCCTCGTAAACAGCAAAATATTATATAATATTATGCAAAAACTTCATGTACGTACTTTAAACGTTTAAGCCTTTACGTAATTAGTAATTACTTAATTGAAGAAATTTATGCTTTTCCGTACAACCTCTTGCTCAGCTGCCCTCTGTAGATATTAGTCCAACCTACGCTCCATAGATATTAGTCACCACTGGGACCGTCATAGATATTCGTCCGACCTTAGCTCAGTAGATATTAGTCCTCACTCTGAAGTTCATAGATATTAGTCCAACATATTAATTGTAGCTATTAAAACTGATAAAATAAATAAGAATAATTATTGTCGCTATAACTTACCAAAAACTCTAATTAATTATGAAAAATTACAACAACATCTTGAAAATGAAAATTGGGAAACTGTACTATCGTCTAACAATACTGATTTATGTTCACGGAATTTTGAATTGACATTGAATAAGCATATCCAATCCTCCTCTTTCATTGTAACAAACTTTCCAAAGACTAAATTTAAAAAATTAAAACCGTGGATTACACAAGGAATTATCATATCAATTAAGCATAAAGAAAAAATTTATAAAGAGCTAAAAAAGTTTCCTGAAAACAATAAACTACGCGAATATTTTAAAAATTTTAGAAATAAATTATGTTACATAATCCGGAAAACAAAAGAAGATTTCTGTAAAGATAAAATCAATATTGCTGGTAACAATATAAATAAAAAACCTAAAAATTCAAATATAAATAAAATCTCAGATATTGATAACACAATTTACAATGTCAACACAGATCCATTGAAATGTGCAAATATCTTAAACAATTATTTTGGGTCAGTTGGTGAAAAATTTGCAATTAAAATAAAAAACAGAGATAATGATAATTATAATCTACCAACACCTTTCATTCCTTGTAACACACTAACACAATTTCAACGAACTAACTCTGATGAAATCAAAGATACTATTAATGAATTAAAAGGAAATTCTTCCCCTGGTTATGACAATATTTCTGTAGAAATACTTAAAAGAAATTCTGACTCACTTTGCAAACCTTTGGCACACATCATAAATACAAGTTTTGTTAATGGCAACTTTCCCTTAAATTACAAAAAAACTATTATTACCCCAATTTTTAAATCTGGGGACCCCTGTCTAAGCAGTAACTATAGGCCAATTTCTCTTACTTCAAACATTGCAAAAATATTTGAAAAAGTTGTAAAAAAACAAATATTTAAATTTGTGAAAGAAAATAATATATTAAATGCACATCAATATGGTTTTAGAGAAAATTTGAGCACTCAAGATGCTATCGTTGATTTAACATCTAAAATTTATAAATCTTTAGATAGTAAAAAAAAATGTATTGGAACATTTGTTGACTTAAGAAAAGCATTTGACAGTATATCGCACTCTAACCTTATCTCTAAACTAACGAAAATTGGTATAACTGACAATGCTTTAACTTGGATCGAAAATTATCTATTTAATAGAGAGCAATTTGTTAAATTAAAGGGCCTTATGAGCGATTCTCAGACCACGAATTTTGGCATCCCGCAGGGAACTGTACTGGGGCCAATTCTTTTTATCATTTATGTCAACGATATGTTTAAACTTAACATCAAATCTAAACTCATTTCATATGCAGACGACACAGCAATTCTAACTGAGGGTTTAACTTGGAATGAAACCCAGAAAACAGCAGAATTAGACTTAAACATCCTAAAAAAATGGTTCGACTCAAACTTGCTGTCACTTAATACGGAAAAAACCTTTGTAATACCGTTCACCATTAATAAACATGCATTCCCTGAAAATTTAAAGATAAGTATACATTCATACAATTGCAATAGAAACACAAATTTATGTAAACCTGACTGCTCTGTACTCACTGTTAAAACTAATATAAAATACCTCGGTGTAATTATAGATAGCAATTTAAAGTGGAAAATACAAATCAATGCAACAGTAGAAAGATTAAGAAAATTAATGTACATTTTTCTTAGAATACGAAACATTTTAAATTTTAATCTATTAAGAACTATCTATTTCTCACTGATCCAATCTGTATTACAATATGGAATTCTTGGTTGGGGTGGTGCATTCAAAACTTCTCTCATGCCTTTAGAAATCATCCAAAAATTATTAATAAAAATAATTCTAAAAAAACCATATGACTTCCCCACCATAAGATTATTTCAAGAATTTAAAGTCCTTTCACTACACAATATTTATAAAAAAATTACACTTTTACAAATCCACAAAGATTGTTTCAACAATGATAACTCATTATCTATTTCAAACAGCAAAAGACCAAGTATTCTTGGCTCTATAACTATACCGCGTTGTAATACCACTACAGCCCAACATTTTTATAAATATATTGGAGTCAAGTGGTTTAACCAGTTACCCCTTAACTTAAGATTGGAAATTAATTATAAAAAATTCAAAAGTTCTATAAAAACACTAAATCATTAGCATATTACAATAATTCAATTTAATAATACAATAGAATGTCTCTCGACAATTGACTTTGGAAATCCATTTACTTTTATATTCTTTTCTCTTTTCTCTCTTCCTCTTTCTCTTCTTCTTCTTTTTTATACTGTTTTCTTTTTTTCTATTCTATTTCATATATCTTGTTTTGAATATGTATATGTATTATATATATGTATATATATATGTACATATATGTATATATATATATATATATATATATATATAAAAATATATAAAAATATATATTATAATTCTAAAAAAATATGTTAAATAGTTTTTCACACACGCTGCTCCACCTTTTTTACACGAGCATGCTCTAAAAAAAGGTGAATCACGTTATATAAAAAATGTATCTGAAAAATGTAATGTCATTATTGTATGTACTAAAATAAATAAATTAAAAAAAAAAAAAAAAAAAATATGAGCTGTAGATATTCACCCGACATACAGGCTGTAGATATTAGTATCTGGAGTCGAATTGAACGCCTGGCTGTTTTTTATTAGCGTCCAAACTGCTCCCAATCATTTGGCGCCAGTGGGTAAATGGCGTCCCCTATTAGGGTATGTTGTGAGGCTGAAGGGAGTGAGGAGTGGGAAGGAAATGGGAAGGAGAGGAAGTACAAGTAAAAATTCCACAACCTCGTCGCCATTTGAAGGTACGCGGGGCCGTAAAACAGAAATCCGCAACACCGACAGTTTACTGGTTGCAAATTATACCTACTGACATCTGCAGACCCGTGTGCGAGTCTCGAGTCGCAGCGAGATTCGCATTTTTAGTACACCCGGTTTACGTCGATTCCATACCTACCCATGATAGAGCCGCCTAGTCGTTAGTCAATTTACAGAGTGTTAAGGGACGTACTTGACTTACTTCAACCAGTGATTCCTGACATTATTTGGAGTAAAAAATGAAAATGAAATTTTGGTCTCCGATGACATTTTTGATGTAATAATGTCAGGAATCACTGGTTAAAGTAAGTCAAGTACGTCCCTTAACACCCTGTATGTATACATAATAAATATTTCTCAAATTTTCGTCGATCCACAGGTGTAAAAACGTTGAAGAATACTGGTCTAGACAATGTCATACTAAAAACATATCTGTTCCAGTCCTCCTTGAATCAAGGGCAAAATGTCAATAAATAAATGGTTTGTAGGATTTTATATATTTTTAGACTCTCGCAGCAATTTCAGCAAACATTAAAAAAAATAAATTAAATAAAAAAAGAATTTTGCTTTTTACGAAACGTTTAGATTACAAACAAATTTGAAAAAGTAATCTGATATCTTACCTGATTCTTACAAACCAAAGATATTCAAATTTTCAATATCTTTGTTACAAACCATTAACATTCAAAATGTTGCTTTCAAAGTGTAGTGAACGTATGTCTTGCAGTATGAAAGAGACATGCGTGTATGAGTGAGACAGCATGCGGAACGTATAAAAGGCGTGAATGTTGTCTACTCGTCCTCTCTTAGCATTTAGGCTTCCTACTAAGCACCTCTGTACGACCTCGGAATAAACAGTAATAATCTACCCACGTAGTATTATTGAAATCCCACTGATCATCAT
Organism: Limnephilus rhombicus; assembly: GCA_929108145.2. Lineage (NCBI taxonomy): Eukaryota > Metazoa > Arthropoda > Insecta > Trichoptera > Limnephilidae > Limnephilus > Limnephilus rhombicus. Next base: position 9,532,698 of record OV815296.1, read on the forward strand.
CAAGAGGAATCTGGATCCACACAAGGAGTCCAGAGTAATGTAGATAACCGGCCACGGTCATCACACAAAGTAAAGAAGAAAATGTGTATTTATGAGAGCATACATTTGAACGATGAGCAATGGCGTTATGAAAATTGCTTAACTACTTCGATTAGGAATCCTTATCACGTCAAATCAAATACTTTCAGATTGTCACATCATTCAGATAATAAGCATTTTTTTTTTACATGAGCTCCACACAGGAGGCCCTGAGGAAAATAATTTCCATCAGGGCCTATGTCATCTTTGGGGATACTGTATGGAGGGTTTTTTAAGGAAAGGAAGGAGAGGAGAGTTCTGGGAAGGTAAAGGGTTTAAGGGGTGGGTAGGAATCTGGGGTTCAGTGTGTCCTGGTCATCCGCCTCCTAGACCTAGACAAACCTCACCCCATGAATCCGGGCACCCCTGCTAAATCACCAAACGTGGCGAACCACTTGGGGTGACCTATGGCAGAGGTGTTGGTTATCCAATAAAGGTTCCCGGGGCAGCGGTACCCATTTCCGCCTCCCAAATTGGAAAAAGCATATTGATAAATTAAATCTTAAGATTTTTCTAGTAAATCCTAAGATTTATTAGTAAACCTATGATTTACCCAGTAAAAACTGCGGATAGCACATTTCTTATACAGGGTGCGGCACGGAAACTTGCTGATTTGAATTGGACGCCGACGAGCGAGGCGTGGTCAGAAAGGGGTGGGGAGGGTCTCATTGGAAAGAGGGGGTCTTGAAGTTTTGTTACATTACAAGCCAGTTAGTTGGCGTCATGCGTTGGACAAAGGAACAGCGTGCGTTTGCCGTCGAGGCCTACTTTTCTAGCGGTCATTCGGTGGTCGCCACCCAACGTGCCTTCCGTACTCGGTTCAACATTCATCCCGCGGGTCCCGTTCCTAGGCGGCAATCAATTGTTTCGTGGGTGGACATATTCAGGGAAAGTGGGAGTGCGGCAAGAAAAGGCTCAGGAGGTCAATGGACTTCCAGAACTCCAGAAAACGTCGAGAGGGTGAGGGAGTCGGTTTTGCGCTCTCCCCGGCGTTCGGCGCGTAAACACGCTGCTGCCCTGGGGATTTCTGATCGCACAGTGAGACGAATTCTTCATAAGGAACTCCGGTTTCATCCCTACAAACTTGCTGTGGTCCAAAAGTTGAATGAACGCGATTTCGCTTCTCGCCAAACTGCACGTGAAACGCTCAGAAACTTGCCACACGACGCTGTCGTGTTTTCCAGTGATGAGGCCCATTTCCACCTTTCCGGGTGTGTCAACAAACAAAACATGCGGTATTGGAGTGATGTCAATCCCCAAGAACTTCATGAGGTGCCACTTCATTGTGAACGGGTTACAGTGTGGTGTGCATTGTCGAGAGTTGCAATAATTGGGCCTTATTTTTTCGAGGAAGATGAACGCACAGTTACTGTCAATGCAGTTCGCTACAGAGAAATGATTGAGACATTTTTTCTTCCACAACTTGAAGAAATGGAACTTGGGGACCTATGGTTCCAGCAGGACGGAGCCACAGCGCACACAGCGAGAACTTCGATGGAGCTTTTGAGGGAACACTTCCACGAGCGCCTTATCTCCTTGAGGGGTGACGTACCGTGGCCGGCGCGCTCCCCCGATTTGGCACCCTGCGATTTTTTTTATGGGGATATCTCAAATCCATTGTTTATAACGACAAACCCCGGACCCTGCAACACCTGAAGGAAAATATCCGCCAAGCCATCACCAACATTCCCGTCGATATGCTCGAAAGAGTGGAGCGAAACTTCAAATCTAGGGTAGATCAGTGTATCACTAATGAGGACCGCCATTTGCCCGATGTCATTTTTAAAACTAGTTAAAACAAACATTCAGAATGTGTACTAGACGATACAAAAATAATTAAATCGATATATAAAGTACTTTTTCTTTTATTGACTTTTCAAATCAGCAAGTTTCCGTGCCGCACCCTGTATTTCAATATATTTGCTTTAAATCTTAGAGTTTTAAGATACCTAGTGAATGACACGGATGTGTCGGAACCGGTAGCAGACACGAGTACATTACAAATTAAGTAACTAAGTTAAAATTAAGTAATTAGGCTTACAGTGTAATTTAGGGTTGCCAGACGGCCGGGAAATTCCCGGAATTTTGCATGTGGTCCCGTGTCCAGTAATTACACCTTACTGTCCCGAAATTCATAAATACTAGTTTTTTTCCATAAAATTACGGCACCACGGGGCGACGCAACAAGAAAATATTGCCGCGGTCTATAGGTATGTATCGTCGGTTGTGTCACACGCACAATTCGCAGAGCCTGTGTGAGATTGAGTTCGTGAGATGCGAGAGGCCTGTGTGAGATTGAGTTCGTGAGGTGCGAGAGGAGGTGAGCGCCCGGCCAGTCGGCCCGTCCCGCTGGCCGCCGCGCCGCCCCGCGCCCCGCCGCGCCACACCTTTCATGTATTTTGTTTTGATTCGGAGTGGATGTACATTGTTCATCGATATGGACTCATCGTCGTTACCTTCAACGAGCAAAAAGAGATTCACGGGTTTTAACGACAATTGGGCGAATGATTCTGATTTTAAAGACTGGATTGGGAAAAAAAAGTCTAGCTAAGAAATTTTATCAGTTTTGCAAAGCAGTGAAGGACAAAAAAAATAAAAAATGGCAAAGTCTAGTAATAAATATTTAAAAAAATAGTTGATTCAGATTTATTTTGATAAAAGATGATTTTAAATTAGCCAAAGAGGTATTAAATTTTTGTTTCAAGCAAAGTTTTTTTATGCAGGTAAATAATCTCTGATGTTGACTTTTTAACCAAAGTTTTATTAATAAGCCTTGAAGAGATGCTCATTTTTTTATTTTAAGTTTTTTTTATATACATAATACATGTATTTAATACCTGAAGTTGATTTTCTATCAAAGTTTAATAAATAAGTCGAGTTGCTCAATTTTTGTTTTGAGTTCAGTTTATGTTGGATCGTCGCTACTTCTATCAGCAGCTCGCATATGGACGTTTATTCCTTAGGTATAAGTACTAGGATTTATAGGCAGCTATATGCAATATGTCATTGCGTGACTCGGTTACTTTGTCACGGTTACTTTGTCTCGGTGACTAACTGTCACTGTATCACAGTGGATCCGAGGAACTGGCTATTTTTTGGCCATTTTACAATCCTATCGGATTTATAAAATGGCCACCAACACTCAAACTGGGCGAAGCCGAATTAAAAGCCGCTCGCAGGGCTTAGCAGCAAAAACCTGCGGAGCGGGTTTTTAACTGCTAGTTCTTATTAATGCATTGTAATATAGTCTACTAGCTGACCCGGACACGAGTTGCTGTGGCTAACGAAACACAACGCCATCTACTGGATGGTTATCAAAACTTTATAACCACAATAAATTAACTCGCATCGCCATCTTCGCCAACTGTTAATTTACATACAAATCAAATCCACACCACCCGCTTGCCAGCCCGCTCGTCCACCACATACAGACATTCTCCTATAATTTAATATTTCAACCAATTTACACAAAACCTTGACAAATTATATACCTAAACCGTCCTCATGAATTACTCTATCTATTGGTGAAAACCGCATGAAAATCAGTTTAGTAGTTTCGAGTTTATCGCGAACCGACAGACAGACGCGGCGAAGGACTTTAATTTATAATATGTATAGACACATAGATATAGGTCTGACATGAAAGGGCTAAGCCTAAAATGGTGGTCGTGATTTGCAAACGATTATTGTAATTTTTATTATGCATATCATATTTATATTATGATATAATAAAAAAAGGCACAACAGGCCACTTGCATCACATTTTTAATTTTTTTTCCGGTTTAGGCAAATATTCTAAGACAGTCCGTAATTTTTTTTTTAATCGTATTTTTGAAACCCTGGCGATTTTTTGAAAATTTTAATCCGAAAAATCAAACCATTTTTTATAAACCGGAAAGACGGGACATAATTTTTTAGGGGCGAAAAAACGATAATTACATAGCCGAAAATCATTTAAAAAATGAACGTTTTCCACACGAATAACGAGGCATACCAAAAATATTAAATTTCATAAATATTTTTTTCCTTGATCCATCTTATTGATCATGAATCATTATAATGTTCAACGTCTATATTACTAAATCAAATGTAATATACTTGTACTTATAAAATATAATAATAATAAGAATATAATAAAATTTTATTTTGTTAAAATCCGCACCACTATCATTATACCTCTAAAACACGTACGGACAACGTAAAATGTACGGGGTTCTCTTCATTACATCTGTCAAAAAATCAAACCAAATGATACGTTCGCAGAGAACAAACAATCTAGTGAACGTTAAATGTCAAATTCAAAAATTCGCCTGAAATCAAAGTGATGACATATAAAAAAAATCAGTGTGGAATTTTATAAAATTAATAGGAACATTTTCGGAGACGGGACATTTTCATGTAGTGACGTCACGAGCCCAAATAATGGCTTTATTTATTTAACAATAAAAAAACTGTACATTTCTAAAAAATTTTACTAACATCTTCGTAATCTTAGTAAAAAAATCTATCCACACGATTTTTCCTAAGTCGTTATGAAGTCCATGCAAGTGGCCTATCGAAAATTTGAGCATATTCGTAACAGGTCCTACCTGTTTTCTGGGTTTTTACCTTAAAATAGGAAGCAACTCGATCTATAAATGTGACATAGGTGTTGAATGTCACCGTTCCTATTATGAAATTCTAGAAATAGATGACCTACGTAGCGTAAAGGTAAACGCATTTCTGAGTGGAAGAAGGACATTTTCGCCCAAGTTTGTACATGTTTTAATCTTTATTTATGCTTTCTATTCCGTTACTTTTACGTTTTATTTTTAAGTCTTCACCAATACCAGAGTTCTAGAAATCTGGATTTTAATATTTTAACAGGATATTAAGGGACGTATTTGACTTACTTATTTTATTTATATCCAAATAATTGGAATATTTCACAACATTTCCGAAAACTAAAAACAGTTTTTGAAAGGGGATAAAATATACTCTTAAATTTTATAATTCGAAAACAAACACATAATTTTTGAAGGCAAACATAAAAAAGTTTTCAAAATGGTCCAAAAAAAAATTACTGAATACGGAAAAAATAAAAACATATAAATATTTTGTAAGTCAAATATATTATAAACGTTATTGTCACCTCGCTTTTTTGTCGTTCCATGTAAAAATCTATCTATATGGATAAATAAAAATTAATCGCCGAAATGTATATAGGTACTTAATACGCGTAAAACTGCCGAACGCTGCACCAAATTGGATTTTTTTTTGTGTTCGTTATTGTCAGGACAAGGTTTAAAATATATTTATAAAACTACTGGTGAGCTCTGGCATTATGAAATTTCTATAAAAAAATTGTAATAGGTGGCACGCGAGCTGTTTGAAAACTGAATGTACCGGGACTGGATGTATGAAACGTGGGTGGGGGGGGAACCCGGGAGGGGGGAGGGGAATCTGTGAGGGAAAGGGGAACTCGGTAGGGGGGTTCGCGGGACGGAGGAATGGAGGAGTGGAGTGGGAACGCGAGAGGGGAAGGGAACACGGGAGAGGAAGGGGAACGGTTCTAATGGGAAAAGACACGCAGGGAGAAATAATTTCTTTATTAAATGGCATAGCCACGCACGCCGAGAACCAGCTAGTAGTTAATAAAAAAATCCTGAAGTTTCATTATTTTTTTTTAAATTTCGATCCGAAACATTGGTTTCATAAAGGCGTAAAAAAATTAAATGAAATATTGGTCTCCGGTGACATTTTTGGTGTTTTTTTTTATAAAAACATTAAAAAATCAGAAGGTAATTGGACAGTTAGAGGCGGGGTTAAGGGTTGGTCGGCTACTCGGCTGAGTGATTTTGAAGAAATAAAAAAAGACAAAAACAAATAACCGGAGACCAAAATTTTATTATATTTTTCCTATTGTGAGACACACTGGGGAAGAATTGTGAATTGTGACTAATATACATGGGTATGTAGTACACGTCATGGTTGACCCAAAATCTGTTGTCGAATTTATCAGAAGAGTGGGATTATAATATTATAAAAAACTTTAGATGCATTACAGTCATTAGTATGACCTCATAGGGAATAGGAGAATGAATAATCTTGACAAATAAAAAATGATCTATTTTTCCCTGGTACAATCTTCAATAATCTACGGCATTGTAGGATGGGGTGGTGCGCTTGATGCATTTATTAAGCCTTTACAAAATGCTCAAAAGTGCATCATTAAAATTATGTATAACAGAAATAAAACATTCCCGACTGAGTTATTATTCAAAGAGACAAAAATATTCAATATCCGAAAATTATTTATATTGCAAACAATTTAAAAACGAAAATAGAATTAGCAAAAGGTCTAATAATGTGTTTCAAGTTCCCCAAATCAAAACCAAATGAATGTAAACACATGGCAGTCCTCGTACATTTAATCTTCTACCAAAACACATTCAAATGACAGATAAAATATGACTTTATATAAAAGAATTAAAATTATGGCTAAATGATGCAGATGTTGAAACACTTTTTTTATAAACTCTATGTAAACCTTCATGCTTCGCTTTTACAATTCTACTGTAACTTCAAGACTAACTTTATTTATCTTCTTGAAACCGTAACAAAAAATCAACTAACTTGTATGTGTCACTTTGTTACTACAATATTTTCAAAGATGCATTACCTATACATATTTTTAAACTTTCACTTTGATATTTACATTTTTTACTTGTACCGCCAACTTATTGTAATTTTGCGCTTTTGCCACGCACAGGCAGTGCCTTAGTGGGTTCCCATTATCTACTTTTGTCTTATATATATTTTTTACTTTTTTACATTAAAAATAATGTAAAAAAGTAAAAAATATATATAAGACAAAAGTAGATAATGGGAAATCTTGTGTTATGTTACATATATTTAGAAAATATGAAAAAATTACTTTTGAAACAAATAATTGTAAATAATCATGTAAACTATTTTTAAACGTCATTAAAATAAAAATAAAATATTTGCTATAACTGCAATTTGATGCGATGCTTTCCAGAATGAATCCGGGCACCCTTGCTAAGCCACCAAACGCAGCAAATCACTTGAGGTATTCATACACGCCTTCCAAATTGAATCATAATTATGTTATGAATTATATTTGTTTTGTGTACATTTTATTATGGTTACCAATCAATGACAATCATGAAAACTAATTTTATTAGATAGCAAGCTTTTTTTTCAATCTCACGTCAAGCACATCATGTCGAAGGCTATGAAAATGTTGGGATATATACTTAGAGTAAGTTCAGTTTTCAAAAATCCACAAACATTTAAGATTCTCTACATATCCTTCGTCAGAAGCCACCTGGAATGTGCTTCAACAGTTTAGAACCCTCATTGTTCTAAATATAGAGCAAATCTAGAAAGAACTCAGAAAAAGTTTATGAAATATGTCTCTTATTGCGTACGAAATGATGAAAACTGTGTCCCCGTAAACCCTAAAGCGGTACACAACCCCAATAAATTTTTTTTGCTCAAAACTCACATTTTAATCATTTCTGGCGAATTTGGAACTAAAATAACTTTTTTTATTTCCATGCCGCACAAGGAATGCGAGTTATTTATATTTTAGATTAATAAAAACAGTACCTTACCATAAATATAATTTACGTACAATGATTTTAAAACTTTATAACCCGTTTTTCAACTACAAAGTTAGCGGTAAGCACCAGATTTTATTTTTGTAGACGATGAATAAATAACTTCGGGAGGACAACATGGAGACACATTTTAAACATTTGTAACACGTTCTTTAGAATTAATTAAAATGAACGCGGCAGAAAGGTCGAATCTCCAGACCTGCTAGGGTGAATTCGACGGTACGTTCGTATAATACGCCGTGCCGTGGTGTATATTTGTTTACACGCTTTCTTCACTTACATCACTAAGATTCCCACATTATTTTTCTTCTTCTTCTTTTCTTTGATACGGCAAATTCGACAGTAGGTCCGTCCAATAGACGGATCGCGAGTCGCAATTTGTATACACAGCTTCTTACGTACGTCGTTAAGATTCTGAATATATTTTAGGGTATATTGTCGTCTTAAATCTCTTGATCAACGCCGAGATATCGGAGTATCAGAGACCGATTAATGCTCTATAAGATTATTCATAACTTCATTGATAGCCCATACTTAATACAAAATATTCATTTCAGATGTCCGTTAAGAGTAACTAGATCTCCGGACACATTATATATGCCTAAGAGCAATACAAATTACCTTGAAAATGTATTTGTAAGAAGAAGCTGTAGCACATTTAATAGATTATGCCCAAATATCGATGTGTTTAACACGAACCTTCAAATTCACAGCATAAAAAATAACACTCGATCGAATGCCGCATGTTTAACTAAAAACTTTATATTTCATTGATTTCTTTATTTCTCCTTTTTTAGTTCACCACATTTCCTCGTCCATTTTTAGTAATTCGAATTTGAATAAAATCACTTCCTAAAAGATATTATTGACATCCATTAAAATTTAAATGTAAACCATCGAAAAATTTCATTAAGTCGAAGCCATAGTAAATAATGCAAAATCATACAAAATCATATGTTTTTGTTTTGAAAATTTGATCGCTTAGAAGTATTAGAGATGCTTCAATTAAATACTGCATGTAGAACATACGTAGGTACCTTGGCCCTTAAAAATATCAGTCATTTTTTTTATAAGTCTTTTAATAAACCTATAAAAAATAAAGTATAAGGTCTACAAAAAACACTTTCAAGCTCAAACTCTCCTATTTATAAACCCCTTTTCGGATATGATTTTATTGTATAATATGGCAAATTCAGTTTATTTTATAATAATCGCAAAAAAAATGATATTTACACCCGAACTTCCCAAATTAAAATAAAATATTCATTTTCGCGTTGTTATTTTACAATACGGCCGCTAGTCGACGAATTTGGTTTTTCAAAGTGAACCCTACGGCGTCCACAGAAGAACTACTGACCACGCCACACTTACTTCGTGTCACGCCCCGGCCGGAGCGGGAGATGGACGTGTGGCTCCGCGTCGCTTGATTTCGTGAAATCAAATTTTATTTTCCGTTTTATTACAATAAACAATGCGTAAAAAGGTAGTTAAAGTTTTTTACAGGTTTTTACGAAATCAACATGTAAGAAAAAAATCTTAAATACCTTTTCCAACCTTTCCAAAAGCTTTTTCTTAAGTATTTTCAAATTCCTCTCTTAAAGAGGCGTGAATTCCGATTTCGATTTTTTCTTGGACTATCGGATCGCCTTAAACACTTTTTAGAAGATGCACTTTATCAGAATTGTTTATATCAGGTATAGGTACTGTTGTGTATTTTTGTATAGTGGTTTGTAAATTTCAATTATCGTTATTTTATTAGTCAATGATATAAACATTCTAATCACTGTCATATATGAATTTATAAAGACTATTTAAAACGCTAGTAAATAATAAAAATATAAATTAAAATAAAAAATATATGTATACACTGATTTTTATCTGAATTATTATTATTATGAGTGAGTTTCTGTTTTAGTTGTTTTATACAGCGTGTTAAGGGACCTCGGCTTATTCTTCAATCAAAGAATCCTGACATTATTTGGAGTAAAAAGTGTAAATGAAATTTTGATCTTCGGTAACTTTTCAGTTTTTATAGGTGGGGGGGGGCGGTCCGCCCGGGTGCAACCCGATGGGGGGTGAAAAAACTTTGACTACTTTATAATGTTTTTATTTTTTATGAAGTCGAAATCGGGGGGGGGGGGGGGGGGGAACACCGCGTTATCCGTCCCGGGTGCCACCCATGCCAGCTACGCCAGTGTGTACCGCTCCATCCTATAATGCTGTATTGTATAATTGATTGACAGAAAGCGAAGAAGGTGGTTCTAAATTTTTCGTTTAAAATATTTCTTAGACATCTAAATATATATGTTAGTTTCCTTACTCTGTCGTTCAAAATATTTATATGTGGGACCATTTTAAACGCTGGCCCATGTACTTAATTTCAGTATTGCTTTCTATGTTTGATAATATATATGTAATGTCCGACCGAACTTTCGGTTTCGGCCTAGTTTCGGCCAAAAAACGAGTTTCAGCTTAGTTTCGGTTTCGGCCTATTATTGTAGGTAGGTTGGTATTTTTTAATTTTAATTATATTGTAGTTCATTAAAAAGAGTGCCATACAATATGACCAAAGTTTAGAAGAAATTATTTGGTTATGTGGTTAAATACAAAGTGTTTGTTTTAATTTTATAACAAATTATTTTGTCCTTAAGATGAAAGAGTATTTTTTATTTAGTGTACCTAAACAAATTAGGTTTAAAAAAAAAAAAATCTACTTTTTATTTTAAGTTATTTGTTAATAATGTTCAAATAGGTAATACCTCCTATTTCTGTTTTTTAATATTATTTACGATGCGATTTACGATTACGATTTCAAAAAGCATAAATAATTTATTTGAAATAAGGAGTGATAATTATGTTATGTTTATTTTTAGTTGAAATATCAGAGAATGAATCATTAATACATGATTTAAAAATAAAGGCTGATTGATTAAGATTGACTATTTTTTTCCTCGAAAATATGACCTTATATGGAAGTTTCGGTTTCGGCCGTAAGAACTAATTTCGGTCGGACACTGTATATAAGTTTAAAATACATGATTTTTAAATAAGTGGGTAGGTAATTAAATGCCTTCTTACAAATGCCGCTTACTACCAGCACTGATACTATCTTCAATTCCTTCAACGTTATGGACATAAAACAGCTCTACTCAAGATCCATATTACTTAATTTACACAAAAACAACAAAACACCATACAAAGCTACACAAACAATACACAATACCCGAGCCAAAAACAACGAACTTCTCCAAACTCCTTTTTTCAAAACCACCTTCGGGCAAAGACACTCTAAATACATAGCTTGCAAACTATACAATACACTACCAACTACGATCAGACAACGTGACTCCTTTACAAAATTCAAACAAGATATTAAAAAATGGATTATAAGTATTGGACGCCACACTATCACAAATATCTGTAAAATAAATCACACATATACATAAATAACTATTCACATACAACCTAACCCATATAAAACAAATTAAAATAATGGAATCCTGTCAAATTTAACCTATAAATAGACCAGGCAGAATTTATTTCATTACTCCATCTCCAACATTTATAAAATAACTCTCTTTAAAAGATTTACCACCCTTCCTATCACCCTTCTGTTTTAAATCTATTCATAATAGGTATTTTACCTGAAATATCCTTGTAACTACTATATTCATTTATATACCTGTACGCCTGTCTCGACACAGGTATACCCTAGTGAGACAGGAATACAAATAAAACCATTGTAAATATATTTTATTATAGATAAATAAATAAAAAAAATTAAAAAAATCTTGTGATATCAGAGGAAATTTTGATTTTGATTTATGAAATATGAGAAAATTAGAAACACCCCGTTCGGGCACGTGGTCTACATTGTTCACAGAACTAGTACACAATTCTATTAAAAATTGAGACAAAAATTAAAATTGTAGAATGTGTACAACGTCCTAACATAATAGTTAGTAACCGTATTATTGGGGAAATCCTGAAAGGACTCAGCAGATACCTACCAACCTGCGTAGTGTATATGAATTTAATTTCAAATGGGAAAAAAATCTATAAATACAAGCGAGTTTTTCTTCCCCGGTCAGTCGGCCTTCGCTATTCGCCATGAGTGCCCATGCGGTGAGTTGTGCAACTAATAAATTCAATATTAATATGTTTACGAGGATAATTTAAAAACAAAATATATAAACGAAATGTTGTTAGCATTGCGCATTGATTTGACATCTTGTGCGGTGGTGTTTAAGTTTGCCGGCTCGTTCCCCGGTGGAGTGCTGATAATAATAATAATACACAAATAAATAAATAATAATACTTATATTATATATAATACAGTGGCAATAGATAGATAGTGGAAACATAACATTGGAGGAAAGTGAAGAAAAATAACAAACCAACAAAAAGTTACTTAATCTGAATTTATTATACCCATTCTTTCATCAATCATTAAGAGGAACGGCTGCGCGGCCTTTTTCATAGAAAACTTCATTTTGGATTTGAGGCCAAAATACCCTATCAAACTGAATAATAATATTTTTTAAAGAAAAACTATCTTTTTATAACTTTTGAAGGTTATATTTTTGAATGTAGCTATTACTTTGTGGTTATCCATTATAATAAAATGAAACAATGCAACTTTGTATAAACCACTTATAAAATGTGCAAATCCGACCGGTTTCGGAACAAACGTTCCTTCGTCAGGGAAAGCTTATACTAATTTGACAGTTTAGAACAATGTTTTATTAGGGTAATAAAACATTACCCTAATAAAACATTGTTCTAAACTGTCAAATTAGTATAAGCTTTCCCTGACGAAGGAACGTTTGTTCCGAAACCGGTCGGATTTGCACATTTTATAAGTGGTTTATACAAAGTTGCATTGTTTCATTTTATTTGAAGGTTATTTCCATCAATGTAATATATCATTGAAGAAGAAGATAACAATAATCTAAACATCTTCAATTTGGAGGCGGGAATGGGTACCGCCGCCCCGGGAACCTTTATTGGATAACCAACACCTCTGACATAGGTCACCCCAAGTGGTTCAATACGGATTTAGCAGGGGTTCACGGGCTCATGGGATGAGATTTGTTTAGGTCTTGGAGGCGGATGACCAGGACACACTGAACTCCAGATTTCTACCTAATTCCTATCCTTAAACCCTCTTCCTTCCCAGAACTCTACTCTTCTTGCTTTCCTAAAAAAAAACCCTCCACACTAACTAACTAACTAACTAACCATCACGCCGTTTCCCCGCAGGGGTAAGCAGAGAGGACGGACCGCCAAACAACTCGGTCTTGGCACACACTCTTTGCCTCACTCACATTCATACATCGTCTCATACATTCTCTTCTATTATTCTGACTTTTGACATGACCCGACTCAAGTATCTGATTCACTTGATCGTGCCATGTCTTCCTCGGGCGTCCCCGACTTCTTCTACCATCCACATTCGCGTCATATATTCTTCTTACACTACTTCCTTCGTTCATTCGCTCTACATGCCCAAACCATCTGAGGGTCCCTTTCTTAATCTTACTCATTATGCTTACATCGGCCTTACATTCTTTGCGGATATCCACATTTCTCACACGATCATACATTGTTTTACCACACATACGTCTCAGGGATCTCATTTCAACAGCATTCAGTTTCCCCTCCACACCTCACCCTCCATTCACCCTCCACACAGCATCCCCAAAGATGATGTAGGCCCTGAATGAAATTATTTTCCTCAGGGGCGCCTGTTGAGATAATGTTAAAAAAAACGAAAATATGAAAGAGAACAACACACAAAAAAAACAGAAAAAAACAATGGTCGCAACTGGGACTCGAACCCAGACCTCTCGTCTAACCGGGACGTGTGCGTTAACCAATTTCGCTATTGCTCCCTTCTGTCAAACCGTCATACATGGAAAAAGAATTAGTTTTAGATAATATTGTTAATTCTAAAATTTTAAATATGAGATTGACAAATATGACGGTTTGAGAGAAGGTGGCAATAGCGAAATTGGTTAACGCGCACGTCACAGTTGCGACCATTGTCTTTTCCGTTTTTCTGTGTCTCGTTCTCTTTCATATTTTCGTTTAGATTATTATTATTAACTTCTTCAAAAAAAAAATTTTTTTTTAATCAAAAGTTATGTTAAATATATAGTACGGATATGTGATATTTTATTTATTCTGGTTTTAAATGATGATATACATTTAATTGAAGAATTCAATTTTGCTTCTTCAAACTGTGCAAATAATATGCTTTATGGTATCATTTATAATTAAATGAAAACAAATGACTTGGTAAAAATCAATCCTAACCTGATGAAGAAAACATAGTTTCCGAAATATGTTGATAGTATTGATTATATAGTGGTTTTTACAAAGCTATTTGTTTAATTTTTGAGGCAACTTTTTTTGGAATTTTTTCATTAGTTAATTATAATTATTAAAAATATATTATCTTGCCTTATCTAATGTGATAAAACAATTTAAAAAATTAAACGTGGTAAAAATGTGTTTATGCTAGTTATTATTAATATTTATATACGACCAATATGTGTTCCGATGTAAACAGGTTATTTTTATTTTTTAATTTATGCCCAACAAAACGATTTTAATTTTTTTTTAAAATTTATATTTCATCATATTTTTATATTAAATTTTTATATTAACCCGCTCCGCAAGTTTTTGCTGCCAGGCCCTGCGGGCGGCTTTTAGTTCGCCTCCCCTTCCACCTTACCCTCCCCCCTCCACCGACCCCTCCCTCCTCCGCCCCTTCCCTCCCCACTCCCCCCTCACCCATCCCACTCCACCCTCCCGATCCCCCTCCCCACTCCTCCCCACAAATCCCCAAATTTTAATCGCAATCGGATAAACGGTTTAGCAATGTATAATTTCATGATGCCAGAGCTCACTATTGTATACAGAAACCATCGCGGGCATGCGCACATCAAATCCCCAAATTTTCATCGCAATCGGATGAATGGTTTAACAACGCATAGCGGACATACGTACATACATACAAACCAAGAAACAAACATATTTTGATGTTTATATATATAGATAGAGTATTGAGAACCGTTTTTAATAATGATCATTTATTTACAAATTAAAAATATTTAATATAAGCCCAAGTTGTCTCTAAAAGCGTGAAATACCTCATAATCGTAAATCTTTAGTGGTCTATGTTTTATAATTAAAAATACAAAAAAATAAAGTAGCATATATCCCTACAAAATATTTGATATACCTTTTAATAAAAAAAATATTTTTTCAGTTGGTTAGGTTAGGTTAGGTTAGCCTCAAATTCAAAATTTGTATGAAAATTGAACTACGTAATACGCTGTCAAGTTTTTCATTTATTCTTCTCAACTTGTTTGAATAATAAAAGTGTTTTATGTGACACTGGACAAGAGTGTAATTTTTTCGGAGCCAGTGAAACTAAGGCATCCCCCTGTTGTGAGAATGAAGTGAGTGGGAAAAGGGAGGTTTTATATTTATGTTCTAAGTATCGTCATGTGACAGACCACCAATCGGAATCGAAACATTGCTTTGGTTTTAGTCGTGTTTCGTGATCAAATCTGAACAGCCAGGCATTTCTCATCCTTCTCTTAAACATATATCCTTCCCATCCCCCCTTCAATCAGCTCCACTACAAACCCAATTTTGCATAAGACAAGGCGTCGCAACCGGGCTCAAAAGAAGAAGATGGAGAGATATGAAATTATGAATGTTACGCGCTAATATTTAAAGCGATGAAATCGATGCGAAAATTGTGAAAATATTTAATAAAACACGATTCGTTTAAAATTAAGAAAAAATCTCATGGAAGGTATCTTAAGTATCACTTAAAGAAACATTGTGAATTTTTTCACAACTATAACTTGTAAAATAACTGAATCAAACGTGTTTATAATAATTTTCGGAGCGTACTTAGCGATTTTTTTCTATCGAGGGAATTTTATAGAATTTGCGTTTCGGCATGGAACACGTCTAGATATTATCTTAAAAAAATAACATACATTTTTTTAAGAGCTTAAAAACTTCAAATGTTTAAAGGAGATATGTAAGAAATCGGTAGAAATTCAGATTGGGGCGCCTTAAAAACAATGATTTCAGTAAGTTTTTTTTTTTCTCCACGTTGTTGAATCATAGATGTTTGCTGGTGTTGTAATAATTTATGTGATAACGCCCAAGAGATTACACCTCCAGGAACCAGTGTAACTAAAGCCTCCTCATTTAAAAAAAAAAATCGTGAGGCTGACATTATGAGGGAGAAAAGAGGCAAAGGGAGGTCGTGAAGTACATTCTCGTACATGGCTAATCAGAATTATTGGCTATGGCTACTGGCTACCCGTCAAACGCTAAACAGTACTTTCGATTTTACTTGGCGCTGAGCGGAATTTTCACTCAGCGGTAGGCTCTTAAAGATAAGCCATCTATTTAACCAGACACAACCGGAAATATGTAATTTTTAAATAAAATTTTAGACGTATTGACCTTTTTCCACAAAAAAGTATAAATCGATTTCGAAAGATTGTTCTTTTATTTAGTAAACGTATGTTTTAAATTTTGAGAAAAAAATGTTTATTTTTAGTATAATAAGGTTATACCTTATATCGTTGGCAGATTAGTTAAATTTTCAAAAAAGATTTTGTATTATACAACACCCATTTCATATCACATAATCATGCAGTAAAATAAATCAATACATTATCTGTTAAACGTATGTTTCAAAATTTTAATTTTAGTTTAAATAAAATCATTAAAAAGTATATACGTACATGTATTTCTTGACGAAAATTGGTCCGTTTGTGTATTTATTTGCGCACTTACAAACTAATATATTTCAGATTTTTTTACATTCTTATTTTGCTTAGACATTATTGAAAAATGAAAAATACTTATGATCAAAAAATAATTACAAAAACTACATAATTTTAATAATTTTATCATCACGCCAATAAACATTTTTGGATATAGGTATAAATTAAAGCAAATTTGGAATGAAATAAAATTGAGTTATAATTTTTAAAAACTGGTACGGAGAATAATTAATCTTTCTCATTGGAACCGCCCTGTACGATCGTAAGAACATCTTTCGACAAAATGTGGATTTTCGGCCGCTGGCTGGTTAAACGCTTTTAGACGCAAGACCGTCTTTCGACAAAATTTGAATTCTCAACAACTGGTTACTCGCCCTTAAACAGATTAATCACCCCACTAAGAGAACTATGCGGGTAGGGGGTTAAAACACTTTTTAAACATTGGTCAGGTTAACCTTTGGGGACGTTTGTTTTTTCTGACAAATGGGTCGGATCCCTACCCAATCGTTGCAGGATCAATCCTCTTCTACGCAAGTCCTCCATCATTGCACAAGCAACATCTTCCGCTTATTATGACGTAAGAAGAAGGAATTAAAAAAATGTCAAGTTACTCGTAACACTGGAATGATTGTTTTATAAAAAAAAGAATGGAAGAAAGTGCAGTGTTCACTGGCGCAGTAACCCAATTTAATTTATAATTTCCTTTCTAATGCTGAAGTCACAATGATTTCACCACGTGTTACTATTGTTTAATATCAAAGTGCATTCTTCGCAACAGTGGCGCAGCAAGGATTTTTCTTGTGAAGGTGGGGGGGGGGGTGGGGGTTAAGAACATATTGATCGTTTACAGTTGATTAGTCAGACATGTCCAAAGATTTGAGATAATGAGGAAAGTAATATTCAAATGCTAATCGTAATACTATGTATACGTTTCTGTATTTTACTATTAAATACGCTATAAAATAACACCGGAAGGCACAACGGTTCGTTATAGGTATTGGTTATGATATTTTGAAATTATTACTGACAGAAAAAATCAATATTGTGTTTAATTTACTACAAGTTTATATGCATTATAATTGGTTGGATGTTATTTATGAGTGATCCTAGTATTGTAACAGATCTAGGGTACACTTTTACATAAAACTGTATACTTAACTCAAAGTTAGATTCTTCGGAGATTTCTGACTAATCAACTGGATGACCAATGTGTGTATTATTAGTTCAAATTCCATAAAAATTAATATTTTTGCAAATTAATTGTAATACATAATATATTCACATAACTCGTTTGTATGTAACGGTAGGAGTTTTTTATAGTTAATTGCTGGTTATTCGTAATCATGGAATATATTAAATCTAATCTAACTTAACCTAACCTAACTTAACCTAACTGAACCTAATTAAATCTAAAAAACTACAAATTTAGAAGACAATTTAATCATTTTGTAAGTAAATCATATTTTAATTGGAATAATGTTTAATTTTTAAAACTCATCTTAATTTAAAGTTATTTATTAACACGTTCTGAAGTGTAATTATTATTACGCGTGACAGCTGTTTCGCTTTCCGATAACATTTCGATACACTATTACACAATTTCATAATGCTTCAATTTTGGAGGCGAGAATGGGTACCGCCGCGCCGCCCCGGGAAGCTTTATTGGATAACCAACACCTCTGCCGTAGGGGGCATTCATTAATTACGTGAGTAGTTTTTCTTCCAATCTAGACCCCTCCCCCCCTGGGTGAGATAAATTTGGGCCACTTCGTATATTCTTTTCACGTAACGTGAGATTTTGCTGGACCCCCCCCCCCCTCCTTTTTGAGCTCACGCAATTAATGTATGCCCCCATAGGTCACACCAAGTGGTTCGATACGTTTGGTGATTTAGCAGTAGTGCCCGGGTTCATGGGGTGAGGTTTGTCTAGGTCTTGGAGGCCGATGACCAGGACACACTGAACCCCAGATTCCTATCCACCCCTTAAACCCCTTTCCTTCCCAGAACTCTCCTCTCCTTACTTTCCTTAAAAAAAACCTTACACACAGCATCCCCAAAGATGACATAGGCCTTGAGAGAAATTATTTTCCTCAGGGCCTCCTGTGTGGAGCTCATGTAAAAAAAGCCTTTGAAAGTCGAAACAGCTGTCACGCGTAATAATAATCACACCGCAAAAATTGTTCATAAACGAAAGAAGTTATTTTTAAATGAAAATATTAAAATTATGATTAAAAAAATGGTGTTTTACAAAGTGATTTGTTTTCATTTAATTTAAATGATGCCACAAAGTGAATTTACGAACAACGAAGAAGCGGTTATATTTTTTTCCATTGACTGGCTTTTACTAAACTTTTATCGTATTTATTGATTGTGTCATACTGGATGCTGATGATGAAAGGCGTACGGTTGGGTGCGCCACTGCGTATTAGCAAGTTGACACCGATTTTATAATTTGTGGGATGCGGTTTTTTTTACATTTGACTTGAAATATAGGTAATAAACAGTTTACAACATGAAACACGTGAAAAACATGGCTAAACAAGAATTACGACAATGCTACAACCGTGATACAATAAAAATAAGAATTTACATGCAAGGTTAGGTGATGAACCACGTTGTGAAAAATTTGGGATCAGGCCACTAACAATAACACTCCTAATGTAGATGGCGATAAGGTTTAAATTCCCGTGTCTGTGTAACACCAGCAGCCTGTTTTAATTTTTTCCCGAAAAAAAAATATTGTCAAAAAGCGCGTTTATTTTATTTTGCGAAGCTCAGGAACAAATATGTAAATAGAAAAATGAAACAATACAACTTTGTATAAACCACTTATATAATGTGCAAATCCGACCGGTTTCGGAACAAACGTTCCTTCGTCAGGGAAAGCTTATACTAATTTGACAGTGTCGAACAATGTTTTATTATGGTAGGGGTGGAGCCGTTGTTAGTTAATAATGTAGATTGGGTGGGTAGGTATTAGTGTAGAGTAGGTGGGTAGGGGAACAAATCCATGATTGGGCTATATAAGTGGTTTATACAAAGTTGTATTGTTTCATTTTTCTATAATGGATAACCACAAAGTAATAGCTACATTCAAAAATATAAATATTTAAATGTTTTGCGATAATTTTCTACATAATTTAATTTCCCATTATACAATTAAATGAGGCGTATGTGTGGTAAAACCATGTATGATCGGGTGAGAAATGTGTAAATCCGCAAAGAATTTTATTTATTCATTTATAAGAATTTTGTACATTGCTTAGTTTTTTTGTGGTGTTTCATCCGCCATGCTAGGGATATCCCTGTGTTATGGCGGGTGAAGTTATAGAATGCAAGGCTGATGTAAGCGCAATGAGTAAGATCAAGAAAGGAACGCTCCGATGGTTTGGGCATGTAGAGCGAATGAACGAGGAAAGGAGTGTAAGGAGAATATATGACGCAAATGTGAATGGTAGAAGAAGTCGAGGACGCCCAAGAAAGACATGGCACGATCAAGTGAATCAGATACTTGAGTCGGGCCATGTCAAGCGTCAGAATAATAGAAGATAATGTATGAGACGTTGTATGAATGTAAACGAGGCAAGGAATGTGTGCCAAGACCGGGATGTTTGGCGGTCCGTCCTCTCTGCCTACCCCTGCGGGGAAATGGCGTGATGGTTAGTTAGTTAGTTAGTTACAATAAAATCATAACCGAAAAGGGGTACGTAAGTAGGAGATTTTGAACTTTAAAGAAGTTTTTACATATACTTTATTTTTTTCTGGGCTTATAAAAAGACCAGTTAAAAGAAATACTCGATTATCACCCAGGCAAATATGTGATATACTTACAGTATTTAATTTAAGCGTCTAAAATATTTCTAAGCGATCTAATTTTAAAATCAATTGGTTTGGCGTTGCTTAGTAGTGCTTCACCATAATCTAAAAACATGGAAATAAATTTCAAGGTATTTATAGTGCAACCATACATTATTGTTTTAAATTTGCAAGTGCCTATTTAACACAGTGATGGGATAAATACATATCATTGAAAATAACCATAGTTTTGAAAAAAATACAGGGATAAATATTCTTCATATTAATCATAAAGGAAAACGTTTAGATAACTTAGAAGCTTTGGAAATTAAAAAATCCCTTAAAAATAATGAATAATGAATGTATTATCAACAAACAAAAAATATTGTCATATAGCCCAATCATGGATTTGTTCCCCTACCCACCCACTCTTCACTAATACCTACCCACCCAATCTACATTATTAACTAACAACGGCTCCACCCCCTACCATAATAAAACATTGTTCGAAACTGTCAAATTAGTATAAGCTTTCCCTGACGAAGGAACGTTTGTTCCGAAACCGGTCGGATTTGCACACTATATAAGTGGTTTTTACAAAGTTATATTGTTGCATTTTTCTACATAGAAGTATGTTATGGGTATGTCAGTGTGCCCAAGTCTCAACTGCTCCCAACCGCCAGGAACCAGTGAGACTTCAGTGAGGCATCCCCAATTGGGGTTTGTTGTGAGGCTGAAGGCAGTGGGGGGGAAAGGAGATGGGAAGAGGAAGGTAGGAAGTGCCTAACTATTCAAATCTGGTCACCATCACGAATTAAGCCACTACAAGCAACGTTTCAATCCTGAATGGTGGCCTTACACCAGGGCGATATTGAGAGTACATCCGCGACGCCAATATACCTCTTATTATTTTGAATGATTAAATTGTGGAAACACAAATCAATCAAATAAAATTTACTTGCGCACGCCGGGATTTGAACCCAAGACCTTCAGATCGCTAGTCGAGAGCCTTGCCCCTCGACCACGGTGGCCGTCGAATCCTTTCTTGATAATCAATTTCGTTGGCGAGTACGGGGTCTAGGAGTCGAAATGTCTTATGATTTCATGGTGACATCAGTTTTCTTTCCAATCGGGTAGGTAGGTACAGATCACCGTCCAGGGTGTCACCAGGGCGATACTGACAATATCTACCACTCTTTAGCGATATGAAAAATATAAATTATTTACTTTTTCTTCCCTTCAGGTTTCGAACCCGCGGTTTCTGCACTGCTTTGGCTCCTGTCGGAGGTCGTCAAATAAAGTACAATATCGGCCATGTGAATAGAAGTGTGACGAGCGAAGTTAGCATTCACGTTAATGTTTATCTCAAGTTCAATGCACGTTGTCTGGAAACTCGTGGTAGATACAAACGGGAAACTGGTGAAATCTACATCGTACTTGGAATTTGCATTTGTAATATAACTTTTCGATTTGACCTTTAGTTTATGAGAAAATCGAGTCCAAAGACGGAATTTTCATCGGTCGAATTCAAAATATATACATTACTACTAGCTGACCCGGAAACGTTGTTCTGCCATATAAATTATTTCTAGTGAATATTTTGGTTGTTAAAAATAAAAATAAAATCACGAATGTATTGTAAGTGTGTGGGAATGGGATATACGACAGAAAGGGGTATGGAGCGCTGTAGACGATGACCGCCGATAAAAACAAAAAAAAATAACATTTAATTTTCTCAATTCAATGTATTTCATTAAAGTAACGGACATAATGACGCAAAGCTTCCCGTGAATGACTTGCGCATGTGTGGATGAAAGTTTGATGAGGCGGGCGTAGCGTCATCTGTCATTCAACAACACAAATAATTTCGTTCTGTTTGAAATACGGCCGACACGGTTAAATTTTTTCATACAAAAATACTAAAATCGCGATAAAAAAATGGGAGGGTGAAAATTTGGGGTTATAGGTATTTTTTGATAACATTTGATGCCAGGCCTATATCATCTTTTGGGATTCTATGTGTAGAGTGTGTTTAAAGAAAGGAAGGAGAGGAAATTCTAGGTATGAGGAGTAAGTCACCAAACGTAGTGAATTTGCCGCAATCGTAAAAAGTATTTAGTTTGTAGCTTTCACTTATTTTTTATTATAAGAACTTATTTTTTATTTAAAGTTTCCGAAAAAAATGGTCAAATCGAAAACATATTTTTACCGGTTCTCTGGGCGATAGATTCCCCAGTTTCTTGTTTTTAACAATTTAATCAAAAATTAAACGTGGTAAAAAAATGCGTTTATGCTGGTTATTATTAGTATTTATACAAGATCAAATGTATTCCGATGTGAACAGGTTATTTATATTTTTAAATTTATGTCCACCAAAACGATTTATAAAAATATATATATTTTTAAATTTATATTTCATCATATTTTTATAATAAATAGAGTTAAATAATTTTAATTATTATTTTTAATTTATAAACTAACGTTTAGACAAGATTTTTATGCACAACACAAAGGGTAACAATTATTATAAGCAATAATTATCAGCCTGAAACACTCATCAACATTGAAAAATCTTCCGAGAAAAGATACTTGCCGCCAACGGGACCAGCTGACCGGCAATCAGAAGGACACGGGTTCAAGTCCCGTTGGCGGCAAGTATCTTTTCTCGGAAGATTTTTCAATGTTGATGAGTGTTTCAGGCTGATAATTATTGCTTATAATAATTGTTAAATAATTTTATTAAATACTAGTTTTTCTCGCGGCTTCGCTCGCATGATGTAAGGGGGGTTCCCACTCCGCCTCCGCCACCTCCCCCCCTCTCACCGCCCTCCCTCCCCCCTGCCCCCCTCCCCCTTCCTCATTCCCCCCTCTCCCCCTTTCCATACATTCAGTTTTCAAACCTCGCGTGCCACCAATAGCAATTTTTTATACAAATTTCATAATGCCAGAGGTCAACGGAAATTTTATAAAAACCTTGTCCTGACAATAACGAACACAAAAAAAAGAATTATCCAATTTGGTGCAGTCGTTCGAAAGTTATGCGCTTAGTAACACATTCAGCGATTCATTTTTATATTATAGATTGATTTTTTTCTTCATAAAGTGGTTTGCCCAAATTGCTTCTAAAATAGTGAAATATTGAAATTTGGCCTATATTTTATAATTTAAAACGCAAATAAATAAAGTAGCACGTGTCCGTACTAGATATTTGATATACGTTTTGATTATAAGCCTCAAATCCAAAATTTGTATGAAAAGGGCTGCGCAGACGTTTCCCTTTATTACGTTTGAACAACAAAAACTTTCAAGTTTTTCATTTATTCTTCTCTACTTGGTTGAACAATAACGGTGTTTTAAGTGACACTGGACAAGAGTGTAAACATCTCGGAGCCAGTGAAATTAAGGCATCCACCTTTTAGGGAAATGTTGTGAGAATGAAGTTAGTGGGAAGAAGGGAGGTTTTAGATATATATCCTATAATTATCGCTATGTGAATCGCCACCAATTGGAATCGAAATATTGCTTTGGTTTTAGTCGTGTTTCGCGATCAAATCTGAAAAGCCAGGCTCTTCTTATCCTTCCCTTTAAACCTATATCCTTCCCCTCCCCACTCCAATCAGCTCCACAAGAAACCCCAATTTTTGGAATGCTATAGTTTACTTGGTATTAAAAATAATGATTACCACATTGGTATCACGAGTTAACGGACACCATGTACAAAGATTAAAGCAATCCTATTATTATTTACGCATGTTCTCATATTACTATTTATTAATGAATTTTATTCAAAAATAATTTAAACACACCTGGTCGATGATCTTGACAAATCCAGTTACAAAATGTGATAAATTTTTACATAAAAATGCAATTCCCACACAGTATTGGGACACTATTGACAATTTTGTTTAATTTACTATAAACATATTTTATATTTTTATTTAGTGAATTTGCTTATTTGGGGCTATTATATTTTTTGTTAGAAAGGTACAATTTAAGTTAGGATATAAACCATAATTGAGCGGTTCCAAGCAAAATCAACAAAGTGACATTTTAACATCCAAGTTTTTTTTAAATAGCCCATAACCTAACCTAACGGAACCTACTTAAGGGCCTTTAACTAGCCAGCGGCCGAAAATCCACATTTCGTCGAAAGATATTCTTACGATCCTACAGGGCGGTTCCACTGAAAAAGATTAATTATTCTCCGTACCAGCTTTTTAAAATGATAACTCAAAATCGATTTTATTTCATTCCAAATTTGCTCTAATTTATACCTACATCCAAAAATAGATAGAGCATTTCAATAGCTTCCTTTTAAAATAAATGGTTGGCCGGGGAAACGTTTTAAATCTTCTAATATATAAAATTCTCGTGTCACGGTGTTTGTTATCATACTCCTCCGAAACGGTTGGACCAATTTTGATGAAATTTTGTGTGCTTATCTGGTAGGTCTGAGAATCGACCAACATCTATTTTTCATACCCCTAAAAGTAAAGGGTGTTCCACTCCGAATTTTTATTTTATTTTTTTTGGACAATTTTTTAATTTTTTTTTATGGTGAGGCATTAAAAAATACATGCAACCCTAAATTTTCACCCTTCTACCATTAACCCCTATTTTTTTAAAGTGATATTAGTAATTCAAACCGGTGTCACTTCTGACCTGATGAGAACGAAGCCGGCCTCTTTTCTCTAATTTTAAATTTTTTACTAATCAATTACTGTTTGATATTGTTACTACAAACATGATTCACGGTCCAATCACGGACAATCGTTGGGTGGTACCATATGCACCTCTGTTGAGTAAAAAAGTGGGAAGGAAAAAGGCATGAGGGGTGGGTAGGAATCTGGAGGTCATTGTATCCGGGAGTGAATCCATCCCTCCAACTGCGGTGCAAGACCATTGCCTTGAGCGGAACTGACCTTTTACCTTGACTTTTCCAGCCGGACTCTTTCGACCCATCAGCGGGTACGGGCGGCGGCACCCGTACCCGCTTCTTTTAAAAAAATTACGTAAGTAAGTGGAAAAGTAAGAAAATCACAAAAAATATAAATTTATACACAACGCCATCTCTGATACTGACAAAAACAAAACACGGACAGTTGGGCATCGATAATTGCTTAATTGTGTAATTTTTAACAGTTATTGATTCTGAGGCGGTACGAAGTTCGTCGGGTCAGCTAGTAATTACAATAAATGTTTAACGAATGGTAGGAAAATGTGATCCAATCAATCGCAGGAAAATAAATGTGGTCCATTTTTGGACCATACTCGCTCCAATGGGATAGAATTAGTATTATTGTCAAGAATATTATGTATAATTCCAATCTGTATCTGTATTATGTATAATTCCAATCTTTACCTGCCATCTGCCATAACACAGGGACATCCCTAGCATGAAGGGTAAAATAATACAAAAAAAATATACATTTTTTTCGTGAAATAAATAAATAAAAGATTGCAAATTGCTTCCAAATATCCAGATTAATATTGTTGGACTGAAAGTAGTGGGAAGGGGAGGAAACGGGGAAATGCCTGGCAATTCATATCTGGTCATCAAACACGTCTAAAGCCATTCCAAGCAACGTTTCGATTCTGAATGGTGGTCTTTCACGGGGCCGACATTGATAGCATCTATAAATGTTAATTGTAATCTGAAAGCGGGTCTTCTCCGACCGTAAACGTGACCATGCTTACACATTTGCTTGAAGATTAGCAATGGGGGCGTGGCCTTGCAAATTTTTAATTTTTTTAAATTTTTTATTATAGCGACTATATAAAAAATTTTTACATACAAAATGCAATGTGAAATTAAGTACAAAATATTGTATTTCTTAGTCCTCCTCACTAGGGCGTCCTGTGCCGAGGCGGACTAAAGTTATTTAAATATAGTTCATTTGTCTTCTATGTCGTTTTTAGCGTCTTCGCTAGGGTTTTCTCATTGACCTCTTTAAGCCATATTTTTATTCTTGATTTGTATTCAATTGGATTTTTTATTAGTTTTATGTCTTGGGGGAGGATGTTATGGAGTTTTGTTGCAAAGTATGTATAGTTTCTTTGTCCAAATGTGGTTTTATAACTTGGAATATTTTTTATATCGTTAAAATGCGTCTGCAGTAAGGCCACGCCCGCATTGCCGATGTTAACAGTAATGTTCAAGTAAATGTGGAAGCAAATGTTCACGTTCACGGTCGGAGGAGACCCTGCTTAAAAACAGCAAGAGGGTATAACCAGAGAAAAGCGGAAATATGTCATTTTTAAATCAAATTTACGACGTATTTGACTCTTTTTCAGAAAAAAATATAAATTGATTTCGAAAGATTGTTCTTTTATCTAGTAAACGCATGTTTTAAATTTTGAGAAAAAATGTTTATTTTTTGTATAATAAGGTTATACCATAGGTCGTTGGCAGATTTGTTAAATTTAAAAAATCTTATTTTACAAGACATATTTCGTACCATGTAATCACACATTATTGTAAATCAATACTTATTTATGAACTTACAAATTAATACATTTAACATTTTTTTTACATTCTTATTTTGCTTAGCCATTATTGATTTATCATCACGCCTTTCAGCATTTTTGGATGCATGTATAAATTAAAGCAAATTTGGAATGAAATAAAAACGATATTAAGGCTCTGCAACCGGGCCCGAAAAGAAGAAGATGAAGAGATACGAAATTACGAATGTTAGAGGAGAGCGCTAACATTTACAGCGACAAAATCGATGCGAAAATTGCGAAAATGTTTAATAAAACACGACTCGTTTTAAATAGAGCAAAAATCTCAGGGGCATTATCTTAAACAGCATTTAAAGAAACACTGTGAATTTTTTCATACATATAACTCGTAAAATAACTGAAACAAACATGTTAATAATAATTTTTGGAGCATACTTTGCTTTTTTTTTCTATCGAGGGAATTTTATATAATTTGCGTTTCGGCGAGGGCAAAGTCTAGATATTATCTTCAAGAATAAAATATATTTTTAAGAGATTTAAAACTTACCGTGTTGAAGGGAAATATGTAATAAATCGGTACAAATCCGGGTTGCGGGCCCTTAAGTTATAATTTTAAAAAGCTAACTAACTTAGAAACGACTCCTAAACCGAACAAAAAAGCCAACGACTTACCTACATAGAAGAAACAACCAGAGAAGCTGATATCATTATTTGGCTCTATATCACCATGGTGCATCTACTGGAGCGACAGCGCAATTTAAAACTTTTTTTCCGATTGCTCGAGATTTTTGGTAATCATTTTGAATATTTTCCGCCCACATTAAAAACATCATACTTCCGAATTTTAATAAGAGACATGCAAACAGATTATAGTTCTATATAGCCAATGAATTCTCTTATCTTTTGTCGATTATAACATATTCGTAAGATTTATAAAAAAAATATTATAAAATCGTAAACTTCTATTTAAGAATTTACAAATAAGGGAAAATTTGCCAAAATTGGCAGCAAAACAATCCAAGGTATTTTAAATAGTGCCATATTGTGGCAAAAAGCGCTCCAGTGGCTATAGATATACTTTTTTTTAAATGTTTGTTTTAAAAGATTTTCCGTATTTTATAAAATAATTCATGTTTACGCATACGTTTATTGTTAGTTTATAGCCATAGTAATGTTTTTATTGTTCTTAAAAACAAGTCTGTGAGAAACAACTAGCGTGTTTGAATAATATCCACTTTAACACTAAATTTGTTTTAATCAATTTTCCAGGTCATATTCTGCGCCTTACTTTGCGGGGCGTTCGGTGCACTCAATTCCATAGAAGGTTCGCGATTTGCCACTGAGAGAAATAAATTGGAGAAAACGAATGAGGTAAGTAAGTTAAAAATGTAACTCTAAGTACAAAGCTAGGAAGGACTTAAAACTTAATAAAAAATTGCCCTTTCGGGAACAATCTTGTGTTTGATATTGCACACGTCTTCCCAATATTCGTTGTCCAATAGACCAAAATTTTAGATGAACATGACTAGGTGCTAACAATCTGTCCACAAATTCTCCCAAAAGACGTGTAAGATAAAAAATAAGCATTGCAAAACAATCTAATAGCAGTCTTTGTTTTCAGGAAACCGATAATTTCAATCAGAAACAAATCGACATTTCTCAACTTCAAAAGGACATAGCGTTCAGGACTCTTTTGAATAAGTTCAGAGTAAAGGATATCACCCCTTCGCTAGGCGGTAAAGAAACGGAAAAAGATGGACAGAATGGCATTCAGGTCAAAGTGCTGGACTCGGATGATCCCGCCACGGAAGAGTTCATCAGAAAAGTGTTGAGAGAGAACGGACAAACCAAAAATAAACCAGGAGAATTAAACAAACAACCAAAAGTCCAATCAAACGATTTTGTAGACGGTTCAGAAACCATCGACGGTGAAGGGATAGCTGCAGAAATTGACCACAAGGAGGAACCTGTCTTCATTAAGTTTATAGAGATCGAAAACGAAGACTCTGAACAAGATATCATTGAAAAAATTTTGAAATCACAGAATCCAGAGTCTTTCTACGCAGAACAGGACTTTTTGAAACTTGAAGGGGATGATAGTCCATGGGCATCTCTGCTTAAAAACAGTATAAACAGTACACACAATTTGATAGATCCCAAAAACCAAACATCGAAATTTTTACCAGACATCATTACAAGTGCTCCGAAATTAGTTTCATCTAAATCTAGTGCTACGACTTTGTCTTCAAAATCTAGTGCAACAACTTTGTCTTCCAAATCATTTGTAACAAAAGGGAAAATGTTTGAACAGAATGCAAAAAAGTTAAAAACATTGGATGAGGGACCCTGTCAGATGCGTACGCCGAGTCTGCAAGAGGTAGAAAGCGCGATTTCGACCATGACTCTTAGCCCAAATGAAAAACCAAAAGCAAGAGTAGTTTTGGATATCATAAAATCCATTCATTCTAAAGCAGATGAAAATAGAAGACGCGAAAATACTGCAGGTTTTAAAACGTTCCTGAAATCCCCAATAGACCCCGAAGAATCTGCAGGCAAAGTGGTAGACAATAATGTTCTTTCAAGTGATAAATTTTCATCAATAGACATTAAAGGGGGGAAAATCGTGGAACATAAAGATGGATTCGTAGTGGCTGATAGTAATGGATCAGAACGAGATGTGAGAGTGCAAGTGCTTTATTTAGGCGAACCAGAAACAGAGGCGTTCATTCAATCTGTTTTACAAATGGATGAATCGGAACCAAGGAAAAACACCAAATTCACAATACTGAAGGATTCGCAAGACCTTGAAAAGGATTGGCAATTAGAAGTTATAGATAATGAAAGGCTGAAAAAACTAATAAAACATGAACAGCCCATCGATAGTTCAGATGTAGCACGCGATTGGTTTAATTTTGAGAATATCACGAAAACAACTGTACAAATTCTAAAACCTCAAAACGGTAATCAAATAAAGCAACACGGAACACAACCATCAGAAAATGAAAGTAAAATTACAATTTCACAGAGGGCAAAATTACAGAAAGGAAGATCTAATAGTTTAGCCAGTTCACCAATAAACCAAGAAAATCTGAAAACATCTTCTGACGAAAAATTTCAAGGAACAAAATTAGTGAAGAGTGGATCAGTGTTAGGAAACCGAGTAAATCTAAGTCAAAAAGAGAATTTTAAGAAAATTATAATTGGTGTCAAAAAAATTGATACGATCGAGGCTGCGAGTTCAATTAATAGAGAAGAGCAAATAAATTCAAACACCACAAAGACGAATGCTAAACATTTGGAAGAAATTGATTATTCAGAAAGTGTTCTACAGCTTCCAAAAAATGTAACAAATGACGCAAATGAATCATCAAATGATGAATGGCTAGAAAATACCAGTCAGTATGGAACAGACTTGTTTTCAGAAGAAGATTTCACCAAGCCAGAATATCAAGAAGAAATATTCGTTCCAACAAAACCCCAAGACGATCGATTCGACGTTAACGGTATAAACAGTGATGGTGTACATAAGGCACTCTTCTTCAAAACAAAGTATTCAATAAAATCCAATTACGAGGGAACAGATGAACCAGAAATATCCGAGGAACAGCAAGATATGTTTACAGCAGAAACATCTGGATTTCCAGAATTTTTCATTTCACAACCACCAACGATAAAGGAAGGTTCTGAAAAAACAGAACAAGATGAAGATAATGTGGAGAAAGCAAACAAAGAAAATGAAAATGTTGTGAAAGCTCGAAATAATAAGCAAGATACTGTGAAAATCCAACAAGATAAAGAAGTTGCTGCTAACGTCCCAAAATACGAGGAAACTGCTGCGAAAGTGCAAAAAATTAAGGAAGCTGATGTGAAAGCCCAAAAAGACAAAGAAGTTATTGCGAAAGCTCAAAAAAATAAGGAAGATTCTGTAAAAGCACAAACACCCAGAAATGATGCTTTGCGAGCTAAAACAGTTAAAGAGACCGCTCCGAAGGATCGAAAATCTTATGGTAATATGATGAAAGAATTGGGAGTGACAGTGACAGACCAAGAAGCTGAGGATGAAGAAAAATTGATAGAAGCAGCCACAAACTTCGAGCAGAAACACATGGTTGCAAGAAGTTGGGAACAAAAGGACATAATGAAAGGGACTGACCAAGTCGCTCGGACAAAGACACAGGTGAGTTTCACATTGCATGATAGATCTACAATCCACTTTGCATGATAATCCGAACAATACTTGCCCAACGAACGAACCTTAAAAGATAAAGGGACAGTTTGGTAAACCTTATTTAGGAAACGTGTATTTTGCTTTGTTCATATATATGTAAATACGAAACTTTTTACAATAGACCTCTGCCCACACATTAATCAGTTATTGTGTGCCTACTCACAGAACCTACTTTGAAAACTGTTAAATCATAATAACTAGTTTGGTCATCATCTGCATAAATAACACACCAAAAAAGTCTCCTACGGTCTACTAACTATTCAATTCAATTTATTCATTTTAAAAATATTACAAAATTGAAATTTCAAAGCGTTTTTAAAAGAGAGAAAATATTATGATTCAATTTAAACATCAATGAAGCACAATCAGCAAAAAAACGAGTGTTTTAGACGACCTTGGGGTGACCTATGGCATGGTTATTCAATAAATGATTCCTTGTGCTCGCACCTCTCTTGCCCTTACAGTAATATACGAATCGTAACTCTCTCTCTTTCTATCTTCACTAACTTATATCTCCCTCTCACTTCAAACGTGCGTAAAGGCTCGACCGTTCGCATCACACTTTTCGTAACGTATTCACCAGCTTAAGTCGAGCGTGCATAAAGAAGTTTTATTTCAAAAAGCTTGATGTCTCAATTCGAAGTGATTCTATTTAACGACAAGACAGCTCTTCCGACTGACATAACCATTGGCATTGAGATAACACAGTCTATGCTGTCGGCGAGATAACCATCGGGAGCCAATGCTCTCCATGATGGTCGAGTTTTCGAACCATCCACGAATCAGTCTGAAGTTGTGTTACAATGAGCACATTCCTTCTCACCCGTAGATGGTTCATACCGAGCATGCCCAAGAGAAAGTCGCTATGGTGGAGCCACGGGTAGTAGCCATACTCCCTCAGGTAGAGAAATCTGAGAATTTTCTTATGAACCTTCTCCAACATCTATCAACGACTATCAATAAGTCTCAACCGGGAAGACGACTCAGAATACAACAAATGATTCCAAATGCATATTTCAAAATAAAGTCAAACGGTAAATTTAAACAAAATTTTGTAGAATCCTTCACACATGAAAGCGCGCCTACAAAAATACCTTATCCCATAGACATCCAAATTTAATAGACGAGAAGATACAGATGAGGGGTAAAACAAAACTATGGAAGGGCGAAGAGGGAAAATATGACTGCGATTTGTTAAAAATTCAATCTGACAGTTTACAGGCATCTTGCATTATAATATCACCAGTTAGTTCTTAAAAGCAAAATCTGCTTTTGAAGGTTAACAAGATAACATACATTTAAACACCATCCACACTAACTATGGTAAACAATCCATTGGTTACGAGGGAGGCAACTTATATAATTGCCTCCCAAACGACATTAAAAACGAAAAGAAGCTGGGTAAATTTAAAAAAAAATTATTAATATTTATTCTTGATAAACAAAATAATGATGTTGAATAGCGCTGTATTAAAATATTTACTTTATTTTAATTTGTATAATTATTTCTACTTAAATGAGTGAAAATGTAATTTTCTTTTAACTGGAATAAAAAAAAATATGAAAAAAAAAAATGAATAGACCTTTTTAAATGGGAGCGCGAATTGTTCGCCACGTTATTAACATATTTGCGAAGTCAAAATACGGCAAAGTTAAGTTCGCCACAGATGAATATTTTGTTGCCGTATTTAGTTAAGACACTTTTACAAATGTTTCATAATTTTCTTACCCCTGTAACGACGAGCTCACTGGAGAACCGCCCACATTCGTTATGTTCGACATAATTTTAGGGTATAATGTATAGCACAAGCTGTCATTTTTGCCGTGTTATTTGATGACGTCACATTTTTTAGATTCAAGCGAGGCTCTCGTAAGCCCAGCCGGTTCCATGGAACCGTCATGGGGAGGGGGAAATAATACGCTTTTATCACCTAGGGAAAGTTCATATATATTCATATGTCCATGCCTTATCCAGTATTACGAATGTGTCCAAATCGAATACAAAAAAATCGAAACAATAATTACTCCGGAAGGAACGGCCCCACGGTTCAATCGCCGTAATTGGGTAGCATGAAACATTTTTCCATAAATTTCCAAAATAAACAACTTCAATAATTCACCACATTGAAAGAGCAGGGGACTAATTGACCGGTGATGAATGGCAATTTATAAATGGCAATAACACACTCGTTTCCGAAGTAATGACTTCCGAAAAAATGATAGAAAGTTTTTTGGCCCATATTAAACATTCCCATTATAAAGTCTAACTAATAGTTCTGTGAACAGTGGACCTCGCGTCCAAAAAAATACGTTAAAAATTAAAATCCCTTTGAAATCTTTGAAACTACTAAATAATAAACCAAACAATATTTTGAAGTGAAAATTTCTTTAGCATCGTTGTGATTTGAAACCCTATGAAACGAAAAAGCGAAACTAAAAAGATACAAACACTCACATCTATATTTCTACCAAAGTAGATATCAACAAAAATTCGGGAATAATCATATTTGCAAATAATAAATTTAGTATTGTTAACATTATAGAACACCCAATACATTTGGTAAACTGCATCGAAGTACATTTCAAACTCGGCAAATCAATATATCATTTAATAGCTATCTATAGAACGCATGGCTCGAGTATTATTACGTTTATTAACGACCTCAAATACATATTATTAAAATTAAAAAATAAACTCTGCTTCGTGGTGGGTGATTTTAATGTGAACATTAATGAAAAAATAGAAAATAATAACAAAACTGAATACATCAATTGTATGACTGAACAAAATTTCATATCTTGCATAAATAAAAATACTAGAGAAATAAAAGAACATACTCCATCTTGTTTAGATCACATTTGGACAAACGTAAACATTAAAGATCTTCACAAACTAAAATCAATTGTTTGGAAAACTAACATAACTGATCATCATTCATGCTTACTTCTGTATAATAATAATATTAAACATAAAAAACATAATTTAATACCCAAAAAATCAACAATAGACATGACTATTCTCTCCGAAAAACTAAAAAAGGAAGATTGGAACAATGTTTTAAAGAGTGATGATACTGAAATATGTTCGACTAACTTTGAAAAAATCCTGTCACAACACATTAAAAATTCGACAACTGAAATAATAATACACATAAAATCAAAATTAAGATGTTTAAAACCTTGGATTACCAAAGGACTTATAATATCTATCAGAAACAAAGAAAAACTTTATAAAACAACTTTAAAAAATCCCCATGATGAAAAAGCATATAATTTTTATAAAAAATATAAAAATAAATTAACTTCTTATATTAAAAAAAGTAAGGAAGAGTTTTTTAAAAATAAAATATTATCTTCAGAAAATAATCATAAACAAATGTGGAAAACTGTGAATATGGCCATAGACAATACAAAAAAAACTCAAAATATTAAGTACATCGAACATGATAAAAAAATTATAGATGCCAATTTACAGCCTAAACAATGTGCAAACATATTTAATTCCTTCTTTGCAAATGTTGGAAAAAATCTTGCAAAAAATATTCATAAACCTTCTAACCCGGAAAAACATAAAAATAAAAATTTACAGAAACGTAATATACTTTCAACATTTGAAATAACAACAGAATGTGAAATCTTAAAAATAATAGAAAATATGAAAGGAGGTTCGTCTCCCGGTTTTGATTCTATTACGACACACATGTTAAAATCTATGAAATCTTACTTAATAAAACCCATCACTCATTTAATAAACTTGAGTTTAACGAAAGGAATATTTCCAATGAACTACAAAAACACAATAATCTCACCTATTTACAAATCTGGTGATCCACACCAAGTAACGAATTATCGCCCAATTTGTCTAATTTCTAACATAGGAAAGATCTTTGAAAAAATAGTAAAAAAACAATTGGTAAATTTCCTAGATAGTAATAAAATACTAAACAAAAACCAGTTTGGTTTTATTAAATCACTCAGCACACAAGATGCAATTGCTAACGTAACTTCATACATTTACGAATCATTAGATAAAGGTAAAAAATGTGCGGGCATATTTATTGACCTCAGAAAGGCTTTCGATAGCATATCCCATGAGATACTATTAAAAAAATTAAATTATATTGGCATAAAAGGCAACGCGATTAAATGGATCACCAACTACTTAAAAAACCGCCCTCAAGTGGTAAAAATCAATTGTATTAATAGTGATCAAGAGATTTCAAGCTTTGGAATCCCCCAAGGTACAGTGCTTGGACCAATCCTTTTTACCATATATGTAAACGATATTTTTTTTCAACATCTACATGGTCAAATTACATCATACGCCGATGATACAGTTTTAATAATAAGTGAAAATACTTGGGAAAATGTAGAATTACAGGCCACAGAAGACATCAATACGCTTAAGAATTTTTTCGACACTAACTTACTATCACTAAATAGTGAAAAGACATTTGTAATTCCATTTGCAATCCATCCAAACGACGCTCCCAAAAATTTTAACATTGTCATACACGATAACACTATAATTCACAGCCAACATTATTGCAAATCAAACTGTACAATATTAAAAACAACAAATAAAATTAAATATCTCGGCGTAATTATCGATAAAAATCTGAAATGGAAGGAACAAATATGTCAAGTAGTAAACAAAATCAGAAAATTAATATATATATTTTTAAGAATTAGAAATTTTCTGTCGATAAAAAATCTATATTTAATCTACTATGCCTTAGTTCAATCCACTCTACAATACGCTATTATTAGTTGGGGATCCGCGTATAAATGTAACCTTCTTCCAATAGAAATTGTACAAAGAACAATTATTAAAATTATATTAAAAAAATCCTTAGACTACCCAACTGAACGCCTGTTTGAAGAATTTCAAGTTCCCACATTTAAAGATTTATATATTAAAAATTCAGTAATTCAAATAATAAAAGAAAAAGATAAATATCCATTTTTAAATGAAAACAGAACTCGACTTAAACATGTTTTTCTATGCCCAAAACTAAATACGTCTTTTGCACAGCATCATTATACTTATCAGGGAAGAACTTTTTTCAATCGTCTACCAGAAGAAATCAGAAGCATCAATGATAAAACCCGAATACTGCTCTCTGTCAAGAGACATTTTAAAAATATTCTTAAAAAAAAAACTACTGTCAACTAATCTTACAAATATCTTAGTTCTCCATAACATTCTTTCTTTAAAAAAAAAAAAAAACACACCATTATCAAATAAATACTGCAGCTCACATATATTTATGTACAATTCATTATTTAAGTACTAACTTATACCTAACTAATAACTAATAGCATTTATGTACACTCCCCCTTCCATACACAAGCAAATGCTTTTAATGGAAGAGTAGTAAAAAAAAAACCTGTAAAAAAAAATATTTTGTTGTAAAATTGTAATTATAAGAAATGTTTCAATAAATAAAAAAAAAAAATAAAAAAAAAAAAAAAATCTGTAGGATTTAGCCTGCGAGAGAACGAGATAGAATAATCGGTCTACTCTTTGTGTGGTGCTTCGTAGCCTTCCCACTCTTGCCCACTTTAGATTTCTGAAGGTTTCACTTCAACCGCGTGTGAACTGCACACTTGTATTTTTTTTTTGTAACATTTATTTATTTATTTTCAAGTAAGAAATTATACAATTTGTCTAAAGAAACGTCTAAACTGTCTCAATGGCAAGGCTTTTTTCAAACTTTCTTCAGGCAGGTAGGTAGCACAAAGTCAGCCAAAGTCACAAAGTCAGTCACAAAGTCAGACAACTTGTCAAAGTAAGACTTTCTTGAATAATAAATAGTGTCCGACCGAAACAGGACTTTCCACCGAAACCGAAACCGAATCTTTGGTGTCTGTCTCAGTTTCAGCTTTCTCCCTTACTATCGAAGTGATAAATATGATATAAACGGGTGAGAAAGAGAAAAGACCACGCTTTACATTCAAATACAAAAACTAACTGCAAAAAAAGTTGAATATACACCTTTATGAAACCAAAGTTTCGAATAGCATTTTGAAATAAATTTATGAATCTTTGTGAATTTTTTATTAATTATTTTTACATGGAACGACAAAAATGTGAGGTGACAGTAACGTTTATAAAACATTTGTCTAATAAAATGGTTTTTTTTTTCGATTAGTAAATTTATTAAAAAAAAACGTAAGGCGAGCCATTTTTAAATCTTTTTTCATGTTTGCTTGCAAAATTTTTATATTTCAAAAATAATACGTATATTTCAATTGATAAAATTGGAAAGCGTATTACGAGTATTTCACCTTTCAAAAACAATTTTTAGTTTTCGGATACTTTCAGACATATTCCATTTATTTGAATTTTATTGTAAAGCGGAAATATTTTGATATTTTGAGTAAACATTTCTCATTTCTCTGACCAGGATATAAAATTCGTCATTGGAAATAGAAATTTGAAAACACGTGTCAAACGTTGAAATTGTATTGCTTCAAAAGAGTGCGAGAAAAGTATCCAACTACGCATTCTATAGAAATGAAATTTTGCATAGAAAAAGAAACGTTATTTTTATGAATTTTGATTTTGAGGGCAGCGAACGTGGAGTTTAAAATTTGCTCCCGTCTTTTGAATACAGAACAAAAAAGTCGACGTGATCTTAATTTTAATTTACAATGTCTTCTAATCTACGAAATTTTTCAGCGGCCCCAATAATTACAATTTTTTTATATTTTTATATTCACTCGTGTGGAAGTTCTTTTTGAGAAAACATTAGAGACCAGTGTTGTAGGAGGGTGGAAACACAGAGGCCGGTAAATAATTCCACAGTCTTTGAATGAGTCATAAGAATGAGTCGTAGAAGCGACCCGTTCTTAATCATCGATTACATTGAGCGAGTTTACAAGAAATTCAAAATTTTTGGGAAATTCACTATCTGTTAGTAAACTCGCTCAGCGTAATCGTATTACTAGCTAACTAGCAGATTGTGGACAATCTACGAAAAAAGTTGAAAGTTAAGCGTCGATGACACAGGGCGAGTTTACAAGCTACTATCTGGGAAATTCACTATCTGTTAGTAAACTCGCTCAGTGTCATCTTGTTACTTGCTAACTAGCAGATTGTTGACAATCTACGAAAAAAGTTGAAAGGTCGTCAACTTTACTCGCCACACGCTTGCTCGTGATTGGATTATTTATGTTTTTCAAGATGGCTGCCAATAAACAGCTGATTTCGACTGTCAAACATCACAGAATTAGTTCACGCAGGCGTCGTTATTCTTGTTACTGGCACTAGCAGCTACCTCAGTTTCCTACGTTACTAATCTCACTCGCCGATTTACCCGCTTTTAAACTTAGTAGATGGTAGCTTGTAAACTCGCTTAGTGTCATCGAGCCTTTAGTCAACTCCACTCGCTACTCGCTCAAGATGGCGGCCCACGAACAGCTGTATTTGTAACTGTCAGAATTAGCTCTCGCGGGAGTCGTAATTCTCGCTACTGTCTAGCGTCTAGCGTGTGGCGCTACCTGCGAGCTCAAGTTTTTTTACAAAATGTCGACAGAATTGGTTCGCGCGGGAGTCGTTATTTTAGCTGCTACTGTCGCTACTGAGCGAGTAGACAGTTTTGTGTGTCATCATCACTGTAACTCGGGAGGGGGGTTCACGGGACAGGAAGCGGGCGGGGGGAGTTAGGAGAGGGAAGGCAGAGAAGGCGGAGCGGGAACGCGAGAGGGGAAGGGTTTGCGGGAGAGGAAGGGGAGGCGGAAGGGGAACGGGACGAATCGGAAAAGACATGCAGGAAGAAACAATTTCTTTATTAAGTGGCATATCAACGCGTGCCGGAAACTCGCTAGTTCCTAGTAGCGAGTTCAAACCGCTGGCAATAGTTCAAGGCAAAGTAAAATATCGCGCGGGTTTACGTTAACCTATAAAATAAACACTTTTTTTAGTAATTATTAATTATTCATTATACATAAAACACTTCGGGGTAATGCCATGGTCACCCACACTGGCATAAAGTTAACTGCTTTCCTTATTGTTGTGTTTTTTAAATTATTAAGGTGATCCACAAAGTCGTGTAAAATTTAGGATCAGGCCGCCAACAATAATACTCCTTATGTAGACGAAGACAAGGTTTAAATTCCTGTTTAACCCCTCAGGCCTCAGACCTGCATTGCCGCAAGGTCAAAATAATTCCGCTTTGCAATAAAATCCAAATAAATTAAATATTTCAGAACGTATCCGTAAAATAAAAAAAACTGTTTTTGAAAGGTGATGAAATACGCCTTCAAATTTTATATTCGAAACAAACATATAATTTTAGAAATATGTAAGTTTTGAACCTCACGTTTTTTTAACAGAAATTACTGATAACGAAAAAAATATAAAACACACGTATGTTATTAGGCAAATTTATTGTCATTTCATGTAAAAATAATTAACATAAAATTCCGAAAGTTTCATAATTGTTTCTCAAATTGCAGTCAGAAACTTTGGTTTCATAAAGGTGTAGGTGCCCTAATTTCATTCGACCATTTGTCATTTCACCTGTCTGCAAAATTGTTTGTTACGTTTCGGTTCCGGTTAAAAAAAAATGGTGCTGATTTTTCATTTGATAACATTGTTACATTTCAATTTCTGAGGAATGCTCCAACCTCTGACACTCACAACGTCAAGAATGTCAAGATAGATAAACCTCAGTTATCAAGTATCAATACATCACAGATGTTATCGACATTGAAGGAAAGGGCGGAAAACTCGGCAATGAAATTAAATAATTTAAAATGAGTCATGATTCAGTTGGAACTAATCGTACAAATTATATAAAAACAAAATATTACGAGACATTTTTGTTAAATTGTATCTATTGTATGCATATTATGACAGAAAAGTTACAGAGAGCGCGTATCGTTTGTAAAAAGCAACCTGAATCAACCTGACCAATAAACGCTGATTCTGAATATATGTATAAGTTTTATTTAACAATATTAAACCCAGAGTTTTTAAAAAATTATTAAAAAGTCCATTTTTAATCGTGTCGTAAAAACACGCCGTAAAGTTGGCATTATTGAAATGTTTAGTGGTGACGTCACTGTTCGTCGTGTCATGACGTCACCGTAAATTCATTGCATGGGAATGTAGGTATGACACAAGCCATCGTATTAATTTATTCGTTAATTTAGTGGTGACTAAATCTCCATAAACAGTATTTAAAGGCATAAATAATGTTTCATTAAGAGGGTATTACCAGAGAAAACCAGAAATATGTCATTTTTAAATCAGATTTTAGACGTCTTGACTCTTTTCCACAAAAAATTATAGGTAAATGAATTTCGAAAGATTGTTCTTTTATCTAGCATTCGCATGTGTTAAATTTTGAGAAAAAATGTTCATTTTTAGTATAATAAGGTTTTACCATAGGTCGTTCGCTAATTTGTTAAATTTTCAAAAAAGATTTTGTATTACACCACACCAATTTCACATCATATAATCATGCAGTAAAATAAATCAATACATTATCTGAGTATCACATGTTTTAGAATTTTAATTTTAGATTAAATAAAATCATTAAAAAATATATACTTACATGTGTTTCTTGACGAAAATTGGTCCGTTTGTGTATATATTTGCGCACTTAAAAACTAATATATTTCAGATTTTTTTAACATTCTTATTTAACTTAAGACATTATTGAAAAATGATAAATACTTATAATAAAAAAATAATTACAAAAAGTACATTATTTTAATAGTTTTATCATCACGCTTTTCAGCATTTTTGGATGTAGGTATAAATTAAAACAAATTTGGAATGAAACAAAATCGATATTGAGTTATATTTTAAAAATCTGGTACGGAGAATAATTAATCTTTCTCATTGTAACCGCCCTGCACGATCGTAAGAACAACTTTCGACGAAATGTGGATTTTCGTCCGCTGGCTCTGAATAAATGTATCTCTTTTTAGTTTATCTCTATTATTGAAAATATTCAAAAACTATTGCACAAAAAAAAGTAATGCTACTTCTAGGGAGAACACTTCGAACAACGAAATTCAAAATGGCGGCAGTTGATCAGCTGATTGCCCGATCCAATAGTAACTTTTCAGGAGTGATGACATCCCACGATTCACCATACATACGGTGGTTTTCAATCTTGAAAAATTAAAACTTTGACAATTATTTTAACTATTAAAACTAACTCTAAAAATAAAAATAAATATGCAGTTATTTAAGTTAGAGGGTCATTATTCATAAAAAATGGACTAGAGTTCTCATTGAACAAAAATAATCATAAAAAATCACACTGTAAAACTTTTCGAATATTCAAATGCAACAACTTTTTCGCTAAATAAACAATCAGTAAGGCGTAAAACCGGGTCTCTGGCGACAATATTATCAGAAACATTGAACCAAATATTTGCGCAAACCTGAAACATTGGTGCAGGGACACAATGTTTTTGTTTCTGTGGCCGATGGAATATTTATTTATTTTTTATTAATTTTCGGGAAATCGACAGTTTACATTTATTTCAGTTTGTACATAGTATTAAATAGCCAAAGTAAAACCAATTATGGATTTCTTCCTTGTGACTTTACTTCTACTGAGACAGCATAATAAGAATGAGCATAATATATAAAAAGTTGTGGCATGGGTCAAATGTTTTTGTTTTTGTCCTCCTTGTGACTTTACTTCTACTGAGACAGCATAATAAGAATGAGCATAATATATAAAAAGTTGTGGCATGGGTCAAATGTTTTTGTTTTTGTCCTCCTTGTGACTTTACTTCTACTGAGACAGCATAATAAGAATGAGCATAATATATAAAAAGTTGTGGCATGGGTCAAATGTTTTTGTTTTTGTCCTCCTTGTGACTTTACTTCTACTGAGACAGCATAATAAGAATGAGCATAATATATAAAAAGTTGTGGCATGGGTCAAATGTTTTTGTTTTTGTCCTCCTTGTGACTTTACTTCTACTGAGACAGCATAATAAGAATGAGCATAATATATAAAAAGTTGTGGCATGGGTCAAATGTTTTTGTTTTTGTCCTCCTTGTGACTTTACTTCTACTGAGACAGCATAATAAGAATGAGCATAATATAAAAAAAGTTGTGGCCTGGGTCAAATGTTTTTGTTTTTGTCCGATGTTTTGAAAACCATTTGGTCGCTGGAGATCCGACAATCAAGACAAACAATACACACAATCCCAAGAGTATGTAATATCTGTTAGTTCAATATATACCGTTTAATTTTTAAACACATAATAAATATATAAATATAATGAGGAATCTACAGGGTGGGGCAGAGTGGAGTTACTAGTTTAAAAAAATCACTGAAGGCCCACCAGACCGAACAGAGGGGCGGGGCGGATGCCGTTAGGTCGGGGAAATGATGCCGTTTATGTTAGTGCCTATGCCGTGGTCAGATAAGTACTGGGGCTTTATTGTGGAGACGTTCTTTAAAAACGGGGAAAGCGTTGTGGCTACGCATGGAGCTTTCCGGGTCCGGTTCGAGTTAAATCGTGATGTCAGTGTTCCTGATCCCAAAAACCATTCGGAAATGGATCAGTAATGTAAGGTGGACAGGAACTGCAGATCCTAAAATACCAGTTGGGTGACCTAAAAGTGTGCAAACACCTGAAAGCATCGCGGTAGTAAGAGCGTCAATTGAAGAGTCTCCAATCCGAGCAGCGCGAAAACATGCCGGTGCGCTTGGAATATCGTCCAGAATTATAAGGCAAATCTTACACTCAGACCTTCATCTGAACCCCTACAAGATGGTGCGTACACGGGAATTGAGCCAACAAGGATTAACCATTACCGTT
Organism: Limnephilus rhombicus; assembly: GCA_929108145.2. Lineage (NCBI taxonomy): Eukaryota > Metazoa > Arthropoda > Insecta > Trichoptera > Limnephilidae > Limnephilus > Limnephilus rhombicus. The sequence continues at coordinate 9,575,520 of OV815296.1, forward strand.
TTTGAGTTATTCATCTCACTGTTGTGAGATGTTGGAGAACCTTAGGCGTCCCAAATTTTTTATTTTATTTTATTTATTTATCTATAATAAAATATGTTTACAATGGTTTTATTTGTATGCCTGTCTCACTATGGTATACCTGTGTCGAGACAGGCGTACAGGTATATAAATGAATATAGTAATTACAAGGATATTTCAGGTAAAATACATATTATGAATAGAATTAAAACAGAAGGGTGATTGGAAGGGTAATAAATCTTTTAAAGAGAGTTATTTTATAAATGTTGGAGATGGAGTAATGAAATCAATTCTGCCTAGTCTATTTATAGGTTAAATTTGACAGGATTCCATTATTTTCATTTGTTTTATATGGGTTAGGTTGTATGTGAATAGTTATTTATGTCTATGTGTGATTTATTTTACAGATATTTGTGATAGTGTGGCGTCCAATACTTATAATCCATTTTTTAATATCTTGTTTGAATTTTGTAAAGGAGTCACTTTGTCTGATCGTAGTTGGTAGTGTATTGTATAGTTTGCAAGCTATGTATTTAGAGTGTCTTTGCCCGAAGGTGGTTTTGAAAAAAGGAGTTTGGAGAAGTTCGTTGTTTTTGGCTCGGGTATTGTGTATTGTTTGTGTAGCTTTGTATGGTGTTTTGTTGTTTTTGTGTAAATTAAGTAATATGGATCTTGAGTAGAGCTGTTTTATGTCCATAACGTTGAAGGAATTGAAGATAGTATCAGTGCTGGTAGTAAGCGGCATTTTAAGAATTATTTTTATGATTAGTTTTTGTGCTTTCATGATGGGATCAAGGGCATTGGAATATGCATTACCCCAGGCTAGAATTCCGTATTCGATGTGAGATTGGCACAATGAGTAATATACTGTTTTTAAAAGTTTTAGGTGAAGGAAATTGCGTGTTTGTTTGAAAAAGTATATAGATTTTCGGATTTTGTTTGTAGTATTATGTATATGTTGCTTCCAATTCAGGTGTGTATCGAAGGTTACTCCTAAATATTTGATAATGTTTACTTGCTCTAGGCATGGGCAGTCACAGTTTCGGTTTAGAGATGAATTTTTACATTTGTGTATTTTTAATGGCGGGGCTGGGTTTGACTTTGGGATATTGGTGAGACTAGACAGTAAGTATTTGGTTTTCTGTACATTTAGAGTTAATATGTTCGAGTCAAGCCAATATTTTACCTGTTGAATTCCTTCCTCCGCTTTGGAATATGCGGTAAGCCAATATTTTGCTTGGAAGAGTAGGACAGTGTCATCGGCGAAACTGACAATAGTGGCATCGATATCTAGGTTGCATAACTCGTTAATATATATTAGGAAGAGCGTTGGACCTATAACACTGCCTTGAGGGACCCCGTAACTAATGGGCAAATTCTGGCTCTTTGTGGTATTGAGTTTAACGCATTGGGATCTGTCAGATAAGAAGCTGGAGAGGAGGCCTAATTCTTTGTTCCTAATACCTATATTAAACATTTTGCGTTTTAGTTTGCTGTGTGAGATTGTATCAAATGCTTTACATAGGTCGAGAAATACCGATAGACATTTCAAGCCCTTATCCAGGTGGCCAGAAATATGGTCAGTGACCGTGGCTATAGCATCATTGGTGCTTTTATGTTTTCTGAATCCAAATTGCCGCGGCGATATTAAGTTATTGGTTTCCAGATATTCCATGAGACTATTATTGACGATCTTTTCGAATACTTTTGAGAGGGAATTTAGCAACGTAATAGGACGATAATTACTAATATCAAGTTTGGAGCCAGTTTTAAAAATAGGGATAATGAGACCTTGTTTTAGAATGGTGGGAAATACCCCTTGGCGGATGCTAATATTAAGTAGATGCGTTAATGGTTGAAGTATACCAGGGGCAATTTTTTTAAGAACATTGTTAGATATTTCATCAATGCCGGTTGATGAAGAGTTTTTGAGCGAGTTTATTACTCTAGAAACTTCTTTCTCTGTAATCGTTTTAAGAACAAAGCGGGTTGGGAAATCATCATTGGTCGCGTGGTCATTTGGACCAAGCGTATCGTTATTTATTTGGATTTTTTTTGCTAGTTCCGGACCTATGTTTGTGAAGTACTGGTTTATGTAATTGACAATTGTGTTGGGGTTCGATGTAAAGTCTACAGTGATATCTTTGATATTGAGAGAGTTTAAGGTGTCGGTGGCTTTATTTGAATTGGTAGCTTCCTTGAGGACTTTCCATATTTTTTTAGGGTCATTGTTGCATTCGGAAATTTTTTTGTTGTAATATAGATTTTTGGCTTTCCTAATGACTTGTGTGCAGATATTACGGTATCTTTTGTAGAAATTATGGAGTGTGATATCATATGGGTTTGTGGCACATTTTTTTTGTATGGAATTGCGTTTCCGAATGCAGTTGATTATAGTATGGTTTATCCAAGGTTTGAGAGGTTTGATCGCTTTAGGAATGGTGTTTGTGGTGATTTTGGTGTTTTGGACAAGGATATCTTGTAGGTAGGTAGAGAAGTAGTTCCAGGCCTCCTCTATGTTAGTTTTGTTATAGAGTGTGTCCCACGATTTGGAGTTAATCGTTTTGTTAAGATTGTCATAGTTAATTGTTTTCTTCGTTGTTTTAGTTGGAGGTTTGCTTTGTACGTTGTGTTTGGAACTCATTGTGAAAGAGGTAGCGTAGTGATCTGTGACTGATGACATGTGGATTTCGGAGGTGTATTGGTTGGTTGATTTAACCATAATATGGTCGATGCAGGAGGAGGAGTTTGGCGTACATCGTGTTGCTGAATTTATTGTGCTTTCCATTCCGTGGAACATCAGTGTGTTTAGATAGTCTTGGCATTGGGGATGTTCGTTGTTTTTTAAAATGTTAATGTTAAGATCCCCCATTAGAATTAAGTTCTTTATTATGTGTAGATCCGTGAGATAGCAGTTTATGTCGCGCAAAAATGAGGAGATGTTAGGTTGAGAAGGAGAGCGGTAAAGTGCAATGATACATGTGTTGACATTGTACGTTATTTGAAGACAGTTTGAGTTAGTAATATAAATTTCTTTGACATTAAATGAGTTAAGAGTGTTGTTTAATGTATATGCTACTATGCCATCGTTTTGTCTGTAGTGATTTGAGGTTTGATGGTGGGTATAGTTGGGGATGTTTTTAGGAGTATAGTAAGGTGTTAGCCAACATTCTGTCAGGATAATTATGTCATATTTGATTTTAGTAAGGTCGAGTTCGATGAGGAATTGGTCAAAGTTTTTGTTTATAGATCTAATATTTTGATGGTATATTGATAAGTTTGTTTTGTCAAAATGAAAGAGTATGGCGAGGAACACGACACAGAAGCCTTCCTGTTTCAACATAATGAAGCCATGGCCCATGCTGTTCATCGTTCATGCGAAATTTTGCAAAAGCTCTTTCCAGGTCACATGATTTCTCTGCGGGTGATATTCCATGGCCCCTCACTCTCCTGATTTGACCCCGAGTGACTTTTTTTGTGAGGATACGTCAAAGCTGAGGTAAAAAAACTTCGACCTCGAACTCTTGAAGCACTAAACGAGGCGATTGAGGACGTCATCGCTGGAATTCCGCAAGATATGCTGGGAAGAGGGGCCGAAAACTTCTTTGAAAGGTTCAATATGTGTATTGCTCGCCAAGGCCGCCACGACAGACGATATCATTTTCAAAACATCATGAAAAAAACGGCATTATTCCCCCGACCTAACGGCACCCGCATTGCCCCTCTGCTCGGCCTGGGGGGCCTTCAGTGATTTTTTGAAACTAGTAACTCCAATCTGCCTCACCCTGTATAATTGGTTTCTCAGTTAGGTGAATTACACATTTATAAATTAACCACATAGTAAACTGCTGATTTCCCTGAAATCTATATACCTACAATACATAAAAATCAATGTTTGTTTGCTTGTTTGCACGTATGCATGTTTTTCGCGAAATCATTCATCCGTTTGCGATGAAACTTTGGGGATTTGATGTGCGCATGCCCGCGAAGGTTTTTATATACAATAATGAGATCTGGTGTCTAGAATTTATGCGTTGCTAAACCATTCATCCGATTGCATGAAACTTTAGGGATTTGATGTGCGCAGTGCGCATGCCCGCGATGGTTTCTATATACAATTGCTAAACCGTTCATCCGATTGCGAGGAAACTTTGGTGAGTTTTTGTAAGCACGCTCGCGAAGGTTTCTATATAAACTGGTGAGCACTTGCATTATGAAATTTGTATAAAAATAATAACAAGAGGTGGTACGCGAGCTGTTTGAAAACTGAATGTACCGGGACTGAATGTATGGAATGCGGGAGTGGGGAGGGGAACTCGGGAGGGGGAATTTGAACTCGAGAGAGGGGTTCGCGGGGCAGGGGAAGCGGAAGAGGGGAATGGGTAGAGCGAAAGCGGAGTGGGAACGCGTGAGGGGAAAGGGATGCGGAAGAGGAAGGGGAGACGGAAATGGAATGGGACGAATGGGAAAGGACACGCAGGGAGAAACAATTTCTTTATTAAGTGGCATAGCAACGCTTGCCGGGAACTCGCTATTATAGATTTCCCCCTAATACCATGCAAGCGAAGCCACGGGTAAAAGCTAGTATATTATAAAAAAAGTGTACAAAAGTGTGCGTCCCGCTAAAACTCGGAAACGAGTCCCGATACAATCAAGGGAGTTATACGGTGTGGTAGCCCTCTATACCCCATCCATGAAGAAAGTTCCCGTTTTTACCTGAAGGGCGTGCTTTTGAAGATAAAAGGGCTGGAAGTTTCGCCCTCCAGAAATTTATAGAACAGCCCAGAACATTTGAGAGCATTCCACAACGTTCTGGAATTTTGCGGAATGTTCGGGAATAGGGAATCGGGAACATCATTGTGGAACATTCCAGAACACTCGAATGTTGCGGAATATTCTGGAACATTGTGGACCATTCGAAGCCTTTTTTGTATGGGTGGGGCTACCCATTGGTAGGGGTATATAAAGATCCTATGTGGGTTCGAACGTCAGTTCGATCTCATATCAACTCCCTGAGCGATGCCGGGTACCTCAGCTAGTAAATAAATAAATAAAGAAAGTCGGTGAGTGTCAGCGGCATTGGTATGTGAAAACATTTTAAATACGCAATCTGACTATTGTATTATTACACACGTAATTCTGTGCAATTTTAAAATTTGAAAACTAATATTTTAGATAGTTTTTTTATCGAGCATCTAATCAAAATTTAAACGTAAAAGCGGCCACCTTGTAACAAAATTGCCTAACATTTTCTGCATCCTATGTAGCACGATAATCAAAAGTCATCACGTACTAGAGAACAAGACTTGCCACGCGTGATCTTGAATTTTTATGACATAATTATTAGTACACAATTGAAATTATTTATGTCTGGTCACTTTCGAATATGGACGCTTCCGTCTTTGCGAGATCACGTAGAAAATACGAAATTCGTAATTATTCAAAGGTGATACATATACGGTAGTATGCACTATAAATAAATATAAATGTAAAAGGAGGTGACTGCTATCAACCGCATTCACGTAGATGTGGTAATATAATATATATTAAATCGCGGTGGCTCAAGGGTACGAAAATGCGTTAAATTGTTGTGACTCAAGGGTAACCTTTTTGGATTACCTATAAACGGCCCTTCACAACTTCTCAATTTGGGAGGCGGATATGGTTACCGCTGCCGCAGGAACCATTTATTGGATAACCAACACCCCTGCGATAGGTCAGGTCACTACAAGTATTTTGTTACTTTGTTGATTTAGCAAGGATACCCACTGCCCAGGTTCATAGGATGAGGTTTTTCTAGGCCTTGGCGGCGAATGTGTTTGCCAAATTACCGCGTGGCGGACCGGATCGAGAGATAGTGGTTGAGGGAGGACTTTTGACCTCTCCAGGCGAACTCTCTCGACACATCGTATTTTGCTGTTGGAGGGATGGATTCGCACGTCCGTAACTCCTGGAGACACTAACCCTCAGATTCATACCAACCTTTTTCCTTCCCAGAACTTCCTATCCTAGCTTTCCCTTAAAACATGCCACACAGCATCCCCAAAAGCCCAACGCCCTCTTGCACAGCGCGGGTGTAAACTGTTGCTAGAAGCATATTGCAATTGCTTCGATTTTATGATATTTTGATCATTAAAATATGAAAATATAATAATAGGGTCTTTTAAGGGAGGTTCTAAGTTCTGGGGAGGAAAAGGTTTGTGGGGTGGGTAGGAATCTGGGGTTCAATGTGTCTAGGGGTGACGGATGTATGAATCCATCCCTCCCACTGCAATGCAAGCCGATTGGGAGTTTCTAAGTTCTGGGGAGGAAAAGTTTTCACGCAGTAGCAGGAAAACACATTCGCCGCCAAGACCTAGACAAACCTAACCCCCGTGAACCCGGGCACCCCTATAACATCACCAAACGTAGCAAACCACTTGGGGTGACCTATGGCAGGAGTGTTCGTTATCACATCCGCCTCCCGAAGTTAGTGCATTTACCCCGGCCACCTTGTAATTGAGACAGAAGTTGGTCGATGATGTTAGCCGATATTATAGGCAGGCAAGGTCGACTAAAACCGGTCTTTTGCGGAAATTTGTGTATTTTATCAACAGTTTAACGTTCCAGCATTTATTGGCATTGAGGAAATAGAAAAATGTTGATTTTATTGCATGTCGCACTACTTTAATTTCCAATAAAATAAAACTAAACGTTGAATGAAATGCGTCACAAACGTTTTGTGTCGGAATTATAAAAGTAAACATATTATTGTGAAAAGTAAAATACTATCAACCGGTTAGTGGCCGGGTTTTTTTTTTTTATACAAACGGGATAAGTATGCCATAAACATTAATTACATGTCACAAATTCATATTCAAAATATTAGTAATGGTAAAACAGTGTATGTATAACAGTTAATTGTGACGATACATTGGGAAGTGACACCAGAGATACATTTACATGCAAAAATCTATAATACAAATAAAATTAATAGTCATTAAAAAAATATGATAGCATAGCCGTCTTGTACCTATGTTCCGTGCAGTTAAATAGATCTATCACATCTGCATATCTATTAGTAACTTCATGCAACCTAGGTAAAAGTGAGTGTTTCGTATACTCAGTCCGATTATTGTTACATTTAAAAAGGATTTTAGAACGAGTAGTTCTCGTGGGAATATGAAATTCAATGAGCTTAGTTAGATCAGGACTGTCTATTCTACCATTTACAATTTTGAACATTAATATTAAGTCGGATATAATTCTTCGATCTGACAGTCTTAGTAAATTTAATTCTTTCATCAAGTAATTATAATTTATGTTTTCAATGGGAATACCGAGGTTAAAATTAATGTGTCGTATTGAATTTGTGTTGAATTTTTTCGATTGAATCTGAATGTATTTTAAAATGGGGGGACCAGGCCCCCTAGCATGGTCGATCGATATAGGTTTTACCGAAAATGTCGGTAACTTGACATCGCTCCCGAGCACGACTGCAGGCCGCTAACGAAGAAATAACAGTTTACTTCAAATAAATTAGGAACCCTTAGTCGTTGTTAACTATTGTTTGTTCGTTAGCGGCCTGCAGTCGTGCTCGGGAGCGATGTCAAGTTACCGACATTTTCGATAAAACTTATATCGACCGACCATGCTAGGACCCCAGATCGAGGAGTTATATTCGACTTGACTACGTACTAAGGATGTATACAAAATTTTTAAAGTTGAAATATTCTTGAAACCTCTGGAATTTCTAAGAACGAAGCCAAGCATTTTGATACCTTTGGGTTGCCAAATGATTCGGATTACTACACAAGCGACGCGGGTTCAATTCCTCTGTTGACATTTTCCGCAGACGATTTTCAAATGCGTTTGCCCACCTACTGCGTGATGAGCCGAATCGGAAGAGACCGGTTGAAGGAGTCCTGACCTAGACCACTCCAACCGGACTCTCTCTACCCATTAACTTGCAGTGGGGGGGGGGGGGTGGATTCATACGTCCGTCACTCCTGGACACATTAACACCCAGATTCCGGCTCCATGACAACTCAACAAAGTGGCATTTCAACATCCCTTTGAAAAGTCATTAAAATTGATGAAAAAATAGCCCATAACGTGACACAAGACACAATGTAACCTTTTTAACCAAGTTTTTTTACATCACCTTTAACGACTCTTCGCAGAAGTTGATTGGGCGTTTACACAATACATAGCTACACTTACTTAAATACATCTACATATATCACAGACTCTGTGGTTGTAGCTTGATTGTCACATGTTCCTTTCCTATCCATTCCTATCATATTCCTTTTCCTACCCATCCCTATGTACCTGTCATTTAACGTTACCATAACAATCAGTCATCAATCGAAACTCGCCGCGTGAACATCTAATATGCAGTAAAGTACCGCGACTGATAGTCTTACGACTGTGCACGAATGGACCCAGTCGAGATAGAAGAGAAGTGCAGCGCAGTAAGTCCCTTTTCTCCCATTCCTTTATGTGCATTCATTTTTACTTGTGCAGTGATCTTTCATACATTTCAAAACACATCAAAAAACATTCAAGGTCCATTTGACATCCGCACCCACCTAAATCACACATCAGAAGTAATAAAGACAAAAATTGCACATTGCTGAGTTGTCCGGTCACTCAGATTCATACCCACCCCTCATACCGTTTTTATTCCCAGAACTTCCTTTCATTCTTTTCCCTAAAAAGCCCCTCCACACGGCATCCCCAAAGATGACAAAATCCCCGAGGGATTTTTTACCTCAGAGCCTCCTGTATGGAGTAATGAAAAAAATAAATTATATATGTTAAAATATTTCTTGATTATTCGTAATTAGGGAATGTTAAAAAATTAAATAAATAAGGGGGAGATTAAAAAAATGGTGAATGATTGATAGTCGAAAGGAATCAAGATCGGGTCCAAAACCGATCGGGTACCGACTTTCTCCTAGGCAGATCAGTAAGATCCCAGTGAAAAAGACCTTCAAAATTGAAGTGAGCTCTGGCGTCATTGCTTTTTTGTGGTTGTTAGATTTTTTGTAGACGAATCTGATCGCATTTTCGTCATAAGATAATAATATCATGTAGCTGATAATATAAATTTAACTGACAAAAAATACAATAAGACGCCATATTATTATTTTTTAATTTTTATTATTATTCCACAAAAAAACCGAGTTGCGAAAAAAGTGTAACTCGGATGAACCTTGTAGTAAAATAATCACGTGGAATCTACATATTTTCGATTTCAAGGTAATCGAATATGGCACATCCCGTAGAAAAGTGTAGTAAGTCAAAAGTTTCTGAATTATAAAATTTTATTTTTATCTCTGAATAAGTAGGTATAGTGATTGCGATTATCTATGCCTCGCGAATACCGTATTTAAGACGCCGTATTCCCGTTCAAAAATAAGATGGAGATATATGTAATTACTAGGGCCCGGATTAATATGTAAATAGATATTTTTAATTTACACGATTGTATGTCTGTGATTGTACGTCTTGTATGTATTCTCTACCTAGATTATCATATACAGGGTGTTAAGGGACGTACTTGACTTACTTTAACCAGTGATTCCTGACATTATTTGGAGTAAAAAATGTAAATGAAATTTTGGTCTCCGGTGACATTTTTGATGTTTTTTTTTTTTTTTTTTTCTACAAAAACATAAAAAATGGTAGTTGTTGAACAGTTAGAGACGGGGTAAGGGGTTCGTCGGACACCCGGCTGAGTGACCAGTGACGACATGCGGAAGAAATTTTTTTTTGTTTGATTTTGAAGAAAAAAATTTTGAAAAAAAAAAAAGTCATCAAAAAAAGTCACCGGAGACCAAAATTTCATTTACATTTTTTACTCCAAATAATGTCAAGAATCACTGGTTAAAGTAAGTCAAGTACGTCCCTTAACACCCTGTATAGATTGTGAAAAACTAATTTTCATTTTCCATATTTTTCCATATTTCATGGTTAAGTCCATATTTTACAAAAAAATATCACAGTCATCCATATTTTCGATTTTTATATCATAAAACATGAGTTACTTCACAAAAATTGATATAATTTTACGTGTTTGCATTCTCACCACCACACGGCCGCGAGAGGTGGCACAGATTCTTCTCTTTTTAATGATTTAGCCTATATAAAAAAGCAATTATTATTTACAAGATACAAGCACTAGAAAATCCTTCAACATCACTAAATGAAAACCTGAAGATTATTGAAGGAATAGAAAAAAAAAGTTTCTGAAGCGGAAGGCCCTGTTGCTGAAATAGCTATACAAAAACTAAAGTATATTTTAGACAAAAATAAAGGATTTGATACCCTAAAAACAATTAATACAGTTCTGAGCGAAAGCTTTGAGGGTACTGCAATCGTGCCTTACACAATTTCGGAACTAGGCGTCTTTAAGTACGCTCCCATTACATCATGTGACGTGGAAAGATCTTTCAGCCAATATAAGGCTGTATTTAGGCCAAATCGACAAAGTTTTAATTTCGATAATTTAAAAAAGCATGTGATTGTGCACTGTAATCAATTTAATAAGACAGATTTAGAGGAAGCTGAATAAAACTTCATTTTTTTATTTGAACAGAACACTGAACATTTCGCAACTTTTTATATATTTTTTAATGTTACTGTTACTGCATAGTAATTTTTCACAATAAACAATGTTTAATATGAAAGATATTCTTATTTTATACTCCATATTTTTTCCATGTTTTACATTTTTTAGTCCATATTATATATACATATTTTGAATTTTTTAATACACATTTATACGAGCCCTAGTAATTACGCATATCGTAGAGAGTGCGCTAATATTTTAAACGGTAAAATTAAAGCGAAAATTGTGAAAATGTTTAATAAAACACGACTCGTTTAAAATAGAGCAAAAATCTCTTGGGACTATCTAAAACAGCATTTAAATGGATTTGTTTTCGGTAGCACAGTGGATAGATCTTTTCTCCCGGAAAGAGGAGCGGTTATGAGTTTGAGATTTGATGGCATAATTTAATATTATTATTAACATAAATTTTAAAAAAAATGTTTCCAAATAGGATTTTGATCAATAAAACTTAAATCGAGCATAATTTAAATTGAGCTTAACTTCTTTTCCGAAAGAGATAAAATAATTTTGCGAAGTTTAGCAGATATTATTGATTGTTACGCGTATGTATACAAACTTTTATAAAGGTAGCTTGAACAAAACACTAGTTATTTGAAAAACATGTCAGGACCAATGTAGACACGTCTTGTTCGAACCAGACGAACTTAAACGATTTATTTGTAGCTTTCTAAGACAACTTAGCAACACGTTTTTTTAAAACATCGACCCTTTGGAATAACTAGGTTCCGTCTGTCACGGTAACGTCATGCCATAATGGGATCTATAGTAAGCTAATGAGTTCATTGTCGCATGACCGCGACAGATGGAACCTTGTCATACCAAAGGTCGAGATGATTTATTTGATCTTTTACAAATCCCTAAAACTGTGATCCATACTGACTTGAAAGAAAACCATTTTCGCCAGATTAAATAAGACACTTCGATTCCTAGATCCCAGACGGGTCAATGAAATTGATTATTTATCTATCAAAGAAAGAATTTCCGCATTTAAAAATGTTGATATTTCAGGGAACATTGACCTTACTTCGGTCACACCAGATACGTCTACAAGACACTCCTATCAGTTCATTTCTTCATATATTATTGAAGTTTTATGCAGATGAACAACGATTATGGGAAGTAATGATGACATAGAAAACGAGTTAAATCTTTTGGGATTTGATAATAACAGGTTCTTTACTTTCGATTACTATCTGATGATCAAGCATTGTTGCGATAATGAATAGGTATAAATTTGACCTAATGACCAAGTCAACAAACCTGCGTGGGATCCGATAGAAAAATTGAAAAAATTTTTTTTTTAAAGATTTTTTAAAAAATAAATAAATTTTTTAAGATTTTTTTTTATGCCAGTATCACATAAGAACCCCAACTGCTCCTAACCGTCTGGAGCCAGTGAGTCTATGGAATTCCCTATTATGGTATGTTGTGAGACTAAAGATAGTTGAGAGGGAATGAGGCAGGTAAGATGGAGGTAGGAAAGTACCTAGCTTTTTGAAGTAAACTTCTTTACGCACGCTCAACTTGGGGGGTAAGCTGGTGAATGCGTTACGAAAAGTGGTGATGTGTTACGAAAAGTGGTGATGTGTTACGAAAAGTGGTGATGTGTTACGAAAAGTGGTGATGTGTTACGAAAAGTGGTGATGTGTTAAAAGTGTGATGTTACGAAAAGTGTGATGTTATGAAAAGTGTGATGTTACGAAAAGTGTGATGTTACGAAAAGTGTGATGTTACGAAAAGTGTGATGCGAATGGTAATCGATGCGAACGGTGATCGATGGCGAGGCGAACAGTCGGGCCTTTACGCACGCTTGACTTGGGGAGTGATAAGGATGGTCACCCCAAGGTGGTAGGTCACCCCAAGGTCGTAGGTCACCCCAAAGTCATAGGTCACCCCAAGGTTATAGGTCACCCCACGGTCGTAGGTCACCCAATGGTCATAATATGTCACCCGAATGTCATATGTCACCCCAATGTCATATGTCACCCGAATGTCATATGTCACCCCAATGTCATATGTCACCCGAATGTCATATGTCACCCCAATGTCATATGTCACCCCAATGTCAATGTCATATGTTCTTTTATAAGTTAGTGAAGTTTTATTTCAGTCGTGTGGTCTAAAGCACACTCGTTTTTTTTTTACATTAACTCCACACAGGAGGCCTTGAGGAAAATAATTTCACTCAGGACCTATGTCATCTTTGGGGATGCTGTGTGTAGGGTCTTTTTAGGGAAAGGAAGTAGAGGAAGTTCTGGGAAGGAAAAATGAGGGGTGGGTACGAATATGGGTGTCAATATGTCCAGGAGTGACAGACGTATGAATCTATCCCTTCCATTGCATTACAAGGCGATAGAGTCCGGTTGGAAAGATAAAAAGGTCTCTCTCCCGATCCGGCCTGCCACGCAGTAGGTAGGCAAATGCATGTGCCGCCAATACCTAAACAAACCTCATCCCGTGAACCCGGGCACCCCTGGTCACCAAACGTAGCGAACCACTTGAGGTGACCTATGGCAGGAGTGTTATCCAATAAATGGTTCCCGGGGCGGCGGACCCCATACCCGCCTCCCAAATTGAATTATTAGCTATTCAGTTCTGGTCACCAAAAACGGCTAAAACAATTTCAAGCAACGATTCGATTCTGAATGGTGGTCTTACACCAGAGCAATACTGAAAGTAATCTGGAACGTGCCGCAAATATACTGCACAGTGTCCGGACAGTATAAGCAGGAAATTTTTTTTTCGAACAGACCACATTGATTATTTTTTTTAAATAATTTTTTTTTCGGCAACTAAGGTGTTAAAAAAACTTTCGGAGACTACTCTACACTTTGACACATTTTAAAAGACATTAAAGTTATCCCGCAAAATCGACTTCTATTTGATATAGATTCACAAGTTTTCCTTGTACTATGAATTTCCGAACATCGTGTGTATATTTTTTTTAAACGTTCAACCACTACCTCTGAATTGACCTGAGGATCTTAACCGCTCAACCACGGAGGTCATCAAAATATTGGTAATTATGCTAATTTACAGCCACAGAATTTGGGAGGCGGGTATGGGTACCGGGATAACCAACACCTCTGTCATAGGTCACCTTGCCAAGCGACTCGATACGTTTGGTGACTTAGCAGGCGTGCCCGGGTTCATGGGATGAGGTTTGTCCGGGTCTTGTTTGACATCGCCAGTATTTTATTGACCATTTGAAAGTGTTTATTAACAAACTAAAACCTACTTTCAAGTGTATAAATTAAATGTGTTCATAATAAATTTTTTCACTTCAGGTTGACCGCCGAACGCGCAGAAAAGCTCGAGCACTTCCCAATGACAGGCGCCAAAATCCAAACCAACTTGAAAGTAGCAGACGTCAAAAATCAAATTATCCAATTCCAGATTATCGGTTTGAAGGACCAAATAGACCGAGGAACCGCCAGCCAATCAGCGATGCCGATACCAACGGACCAATCGCATGGATGCGATATTACCGCCATCCAATAGAAGCGCATAGATTTGACTATCAGTCGATCGTGAGGCAGACACGTGACTACGGGGAACCAATCGCGTTCAGCCCGGCGTACTTCAGACCGAACCACGGTTATGGTTTCAATGAATGGGGAGGTTTGGGAGCGGCTCCTTAGATAAAGAACTATGAAATTTAATATGAAATGTGATATATACTAACATTAATAGTAGACTAAAATTGAGTGTTACGATCGCTTGATACCATTTTTAATAATGTTCGTTTGGCGGTGGTCCAAGTATTTGTTAAAATGGTATCAAGCGTAATGAATGGATGGTATAAAACCTGCTCTTAAAAGTTTTAAATGGCAACACCAAGATGGCTGTTAGGAAATTGAACGTAGGTTTAAAAAAACAAAGTTCCAAGTTCATTTTTTTGCTTTAACTAAATGGTATTCAGAAATTAGTGTTTCTTTCCAAAAGGAGATGATAGTTAATTTTATGTTTAAACTTTTTGAAGTGAAAACTTCTTTAGCCGTTGTGATTTGAAACTCGATGAAACGAAAAAGCGACACTAAAAAGAGACAAACACATACATCTAAAGGATTTAGCCTGTGAGAGAATGAGATAGAATAATCGGTCTCCTCTTTGTGGGGTGCTTCGTAGCCTCCCCACTTTTGTCTACTTTAGTTTTCTGAATATTTCACTCTTACCGCTCGTGGACAGCACACACATATTTTTTTATTAGTGACATTAAATCAAAATAAAACAAAATCTGATTTACCATTAAATATAAAAAAAAGGAAAAATAAAAACAATTTTTGACATTTTTCCTTTGAAGGTTGATTTTTGTTCAAAACGAACTGTCAAACTCGAATGTAAAGAAATTTTAATATGAAGCATAAATTTCAAAGACAAAGTGAGTGAGCTTGGTGTTGCCACAGTAATGAAAAATTTTAGTACCATTTGAATAAATTTTGGAATATTATGCCAAGCTGTGTACGTGCCAACATTTTTAAAGCGGAACTCATGAGAGATCCATTGTAAACAGTTGCTAACAATTTTATTCAACAAAAATAGTTAAAATGCAGAAACAACATCTGTTCTTCAATTTCTATGGGATTTTGAACGAAAACATTCGATATGCTGGTATTTTCTGTCCCTTTCGTTTTCATGGAAGACATGCGAGAAGGAGGATAATCATAAAAATGTGATAAATATGTATGTATGTATGTTTTCAGAGATGAAATTGGGTGAATTTTTGTAATTAAGTATTAACTTTATATAGGTATAGTACACGTCAAACTTTAATGCTGGCCTGTCGTTGGCACATAAATCCTCGCAATAGGTGAGTTTGAAGTCCGAAAAGTGGCATGCCTCCCCACCCACGCCTTTCTCTGTCGCAGGTATGTTTTTACGTATCTTTCTCTATCGCTTATGTTCATTGTAAAGTCACTAACTGCGCGACAATGGATTGTACAATGTTCAGGCCGGCATTAAAGTTTGGTGTGTACTCTAACCAAGAACGTAGTTCTAGAGGTTGAAATTTTGATTTTCGACAAACCAAATAGATATATTGTGTACGAATTGATTGTGAAGATGGAAGTATGGTCAATTTTGCTTTCTTTTTACTTTCTTAACTCCACACAGGACACCCTGAGGAAAAAAATTTCCATCAGGGCCTGTCATCTTTGGGGATGCCGTGTGGAGGGTCTTTTAAAGGAAAAGAAGGAGGAAGTTCTGGGAAGGAAAAAGGTATGAGATGGGTAGGAATCTTGGGTAAGTGTCTCCCGGAGTGGCGAAAGTTTGAATCCATCCCCTCAACTGAGGTGAAAGGCGAATGGATCGAGAGAGTCCGGCTGGATAGATCAAAGGAGCTCCCTCAACTGACCTCTCCCGATCCAGCCTACCACGCAGCGGGTTGGCAAATGCATTCGACGCCAAGACCTAAACAATCTCACCCCATGAACACGTCAATGGAAAACTAACAAAATGATAAAACATAGTGAAATGTATTTTGTTGGCCGACGGTGTGGGAACATCAAAGTCCACCAACGGAAATATTTTAATACTTAATGAAAAGGTTAATAAGTCAGATACGCCTCATACAACATTACATATTCAATTTGGGAGGGTACCGCCGCCCCGGAAACCCTTTATTGGACAACCAACACCCCTGCCACAGGTCACCCCAAGTGGTTCGCTACGTTTGGTGACTTAGCAGGGATGCCCGGGTTCATGGGATGAGGTTCGTCTAGGTCTTGGTGGCGGATACGTTCGCCCAACCACTGCATGGCGGGCTGGATCAGAGGAGACTGATTGAAGGAGGCCTTTTAACCTCTCCAGCCGGATTCTCCCGACCCTTCGCCTTGCACCGCAGTTTGAGGTATAGATTCATACGTCCATCACTCCTGGCCACACTGACCCCCAGATTCCTACCCATCCCTCATACCTTTTTCCTTCCCATATCTTCTTCTCCTTCCTTTCCCTTAAAAACCCTCCACACAGCATCCTCAAAGATGACATAGGCCCCTAGGGAAATTGTTTTCGCCTCCTGTATGGAGCCAATGTAAAAAAAAAAGTCTGGCCATGTTGTAGGTATCTTGAAAACAAGCTAATGGGTCCAAGTGGTTAAAATGTAGAAAAGACTAGGTGAGATAATCTTAATATATAAAACAAAGTCGGGTTAGTTACACTATTTATAACTCGAGAATGGCTGGGCTGATTTTGATGATCTTTGATTTGTTGGATTTGTCTCCGCCCCGGATAGGATAATAACTATTAAAACATCACAAAATTTAACGAAATAAATAGTTATAAAGAAAATTATTTTCCCCATACATTTTGTATGGAACGAATTCTCCTATTTTGAAAGAACTGCAGCAATATTGTGAGGGGTATAATATTGAACTGTGCATGAATTCCAAACATTCAAAAACGTCAAATGTCAATGCGTTGATTGTTGTGCATTTGTTTTTAATCATATAATGCTGCCCTTCTTTCTTACACACTCAATGTCAATAGTCGAAAATGAGACAAATGGTGAACGTATGTCTGCACACCTCCAAAGGAAAAATACAATAAAAATCACAAAAATATAAATCCGTACACAACGCCATCTCTGATAATGACAAAAACAAAACACGGACAGTTGCGCATTCATAATTGCTTCATTGCGTAATTTTTAACCTAATAAAAAAACTAAATTTAATTCAACAGCTATTGATTCTGTGGCGGTACGAAGTTCGTCGGGTCAGCTAGTAATACATAGTCCATAAAACTCTAATATGGATAATATGTTTTAATAATTATAATTAGATTTAGATTTTAAGAAATGTACACTAATTTTGTAAATGGAGAATTGTCATCACATAGCCAAATATAATGTTGTTAGAATAATAATTTCTTGACGTCATCAAAATGTTTATTTATTATAATAAACATATTAGTCAGACATCGACGAAGAAAGCAATATTTGATGCTCAACATAAATCAAACACATGTGTTTTACATACAAAATATGCTATAAAATAACAACGGGAGGCAAAATGGTCCAGTACTATAGTATTACATTTTGAAATATCTTACTAGTAACCCACAAAACATCAACATTTAATTCACAACAAGTTTTCGTGCGTTATAATCATAGACATATGAATATATATAGACATGCCCTAAGTGATATAGGTGTATTAATTCCCCCTCCCCATACCGGTTCCATGGAACCGGCTGGGCTTACGAGAGCCTCGCTTGAATCTAAAAAATATGACCTCACATTCTTGTCCGGACCAGCGTTGAACTCTCATTGTACATTTTACAAAAAAACATGGCAAAAATGGTAGCTTGTGCTATACATTATACCCTAAAATTTGTCGATCATAACGAATGTGGAGATTCCATCACAGTACATACTTAAAAGCAAAAACTGTCTTTATTAAACATTTAATTGAAGTATGATACTTCAAGTTAATTTCTAACAGTAATTGCTGATTTTTTTGCCCGTCCACCCCTTGTGTCCCCCCCTCCCTCCAGAAAAAAATCCTAACAGTAATTGTTGATTTTTTGCCCCCCCCCCAGAAAAAATCCTAACAGTAATTGTTGATTTTTTGCCCTTGTGCCCCCCCAGAATAAAATCCTGGATCCGCCCTTGGGTAAGTAAATTATGAAACATTTGTAAAAGTGTCTTAACTAAATATGGCAACAACATATTCATCTGTGAAAAGTGGCGAACTTTACTTTGCCGTATTTGGACTTCGCAAATATGTTAAGAACGTGGCGAGCAATTCGCGCTCCCATGTAAAAAGGTCTATTCATTCAAAAGCAGATTTTGCTTTAAAGAACTAAATGGTGATATTATAATGCGAGATGCCTATATATACTGTCAGATTGATTTTTTAACGAATCACAGTCATCTTTCCTAGTTTGGTTTTACCCCTCATCTGATCTTCTCGTCTATTAAATTTGAATGTCTATGATTATAATTGATTTGGTGGTGTCTATGAGTAATCTGAGTATTGTACCAGATAGAGGGTACACTTTTAAATATAACTGTATACTCAACACAAATTTCGATTTTTCGGAGATGTCTGACTAATCAACTGGACAATCGATATTTGAATGTTCATATTATTTCACAGAATGCCAAGGAATATGAAATTACTGTGGCTGTCTCAGACAACTATTTAATGTAATACATATATTTTTTAATTGTGTTTTAATTCAAATGTTTAAAAAAATTACATTTTTAGCATTTAGGATATTTGAAGAATTTTCACAATTTTTCATTCTGATTTGTTTCAATAAAAAATAATCAATAAACCATAACACAAAGTTTAACTTAAAATTATATGATACCGAAGTTGTGCAATTGAGTCAAAATATTAACTTTACTCAGAATGGTTGGTGAAAGCTTATCGCATACTGGAAAGCACCCACCCTTACCTGTATTAAATAATTATGTTAAAATTAATATAAAAAGAAATAAAAAACAAAACGAACAAAAATAAAGTTTTTTATTTTGATGTGTGGATGAAATTAAATAAATAATATTCTTTATAAAACTGGGAAGACTCCGGTGGCTGGGTCATGTGGAGAGAATGACCGGGCGTCAAGCACCAAACTCCCTGCTGAACTCAAGACTGGCAGGGCGAAGGAACCTGGGAAGACCAAGTTTAAGATGGAGCGACAACGTCCTCAAAGATATATCTACCTTGGAGCTTCTAAACTGGAGAGAGCTGGCACAAAACCGAGATGAAGGAAGAATCAATCAAGAAGGAATCAATATATATAATAAATTACTACAATGTGCGTCCTGCTAAAACTCAGAAACAAGCCCCGGTATGGTCAAGGGAGTTATATGGTGTGGTAGCCCTCTATCCCCCATCCAAGAAGAGGGTTCCCATTTTTACCTGAAGGGCGTGCTTTTTAAGATAGACAGTCTAGAACAGTCCAGAACATTAAAGAGTATTTGATAGCATTCCCAGATTATTGTGGAACATTTAAGAACACTCTCGAATGTTGTGTAATGATCTGGAATATTGTGGACCATTCGAAGCCTTTTTTGTATGGGTGAGGCTACCCATTGGTAGGAGTATATAAAGCAAAGTCGTGGGTTGGAACATCACTTCAATCTCATATCAACTCCCTGAAAGAAGCCAGGTATCCCAGCTAGTAAATTAATATTAGCAGATATTATTATACAGGTAAAAAAAAGTATTCTTTATGGGTAAATAATAAAAATAAATATAATAATTATAGTATTTTGGATAGTAGTGTAAATTTCCTATCAAATACTTGTACTATCATGTTGTTTTAATTTCGTAAATAATAATCTGTCATTATTATTTTTGTCAATAAAAAATGATTCATTAATACAATTTCAATGTGGTCTGTGTCTTATAACATTTCTCCTAAAATGCAAATATCTTTGATGGCCAACCGAAATTAGTGTTGCATGCACCTTAATTATAGCCAATTTGTCAAAATCAGTAAAACACTATTATTAATTAAATCAGTACAATCTATTTTGGATAATAATTGGATTACAATTATAATTGGATAACAGCCCAATTACAACAATGCATCTAACTTGTGAGGATGAGTTTAGTTTATTGACCAATTCGCGATTTTTCAGAATACAACGTTTTTGGTTAGTTACAATGCTGAGATATTCTGGAAAACATAAATAAATATCGATATTATTTAATCTAATGAATGTTGAATGGTATTTCGAAAAAATGCCCACAAATTTCATAGAAAATTTTTGCCTGTCAAGGTTTGCGCGCAAAATTCCTGGTTCTTCCCATGCATTTATGTTCTTATTTATTAATTATTATAAGCAATAATTATCCGCCTGAAACACTCATCCACATTGAAAAATCTTCCGAGAAAAGATACATGACGCCAACGGGACTTGAACCCGTGCCCTTCTGATTGCCGGTCAGCTGCTCTCCCAATTGAGCTATGGTGGCTTATCTTATACCCGCCAAATGATTCAATATATACTAGTGTTTCATTCAACAATTACTGCTTATTATATTTTTTCCACCTGAAAACAACCAACTTTATTTTTGCGAGAGAGACACTGTTAGTGTTAAATCTGTCGCTAGGTGGCGTCGAGACAAATTATGTCTTCATTTATTGGGGAAATACTTAAACTTGTCAAATATTAATTATTATTTTTAAATTGTTAAACTAAATAAGTAGTTTAGCGGGTTTAAATGTAAACAAATAAAAATAAATAAAAAATAAAACATTTAAGACAAGATTTTTATGCATAGCACAAAGAAGATTCAGAAGATTTTTCAATGTGGATGAGTGTTTCAGGCTGATAATTATTGCTTATAATAATTGTTACCCTTTGTGCTATGCATAAAAATCTTGTCTTAAACGTTAGTTTAACAATTTAAAAATAATAATTCTTATTTATTGGTTATTTTTTAACTATTTGCAAAAAAAAAATTGTTCTAAAATTTAGATAAAATAATCTTTCCTCTGTGTTTATTAGAAATCAACATTTTTGTTACTAAATATTAAAATTTTGACATTGGAAATGTAAATTAGCTTCAAAATTCATACCTGCGAATATTCAAATTAAAACAGAATAAACTTAAAATTTTAAAGAGATCCCGTTTCTTAACAAAATTTGTAATACAACTGACACTTCACTTTTTATCATATATTCATACAATTTTATTTTAAAATTAAGTATTTGTTACGTCAAAAACTGGCGCAACATAAAATCTTCATTTATGATCAGGTTTGTAAAATATCTGAACAATATAGCTCGTATATTCCTAAGCCAATTAGAAGCATTATTTCTTTCGCTTTCTAACATAAAAGAAATCACAAATGTTTACATCACAGGAAGAGAAATATCTAACTTTTAATAATGCACGATCACAGGAAGAGAAATATCTAACTTTTAATAATGCACGATCACAGAAAGAGAAATATCTAACTTAATAATGCACGATCACAGGAAGAGAAATATATAACTTTTAATAATGCACGATCACAGGAAGAGAAATATCTAACTTTTAATAATGCACGATCACAGGAAGAGAAATATCTAACTTTTAATAATGCACGATCACAGGAAGAGAAATATCTAACTTTTAATAATGCACGATCACAGGAAGAGAAATATCTAACTTTTAATAATGCACGATCACAGGAAGAGAAATATCTAACTTAATAATGCACGATCACAGGAAGAGATATATCTAACTTAATAATGCACGATCACAGGAAGAGAAATATCTAACTTTTAATAATGCACGATCACAGGAAGAGAAATATCTAACTTAATAATGCACGATCACAGGAAGAGAAATATCTAACTTAATAATGCACGATCACAGGAAGAGAAATATCTAACTTAATAATGAACGATCACAGGAAGAGAAATATCTAACTTAATAATGCACGATCACAGGAAGAGAAATATCTAACTTAATAATGCACAATCACAGGAAGAGAAATATCTAACTTAATAATGCACGATCACAGGAAGAGAAATATCTAACTTAATAATGCACGATCACAGGAAGAGAAATATCTAACTTAATAATGCACGATCACAGGAAGAGAAATATCTAACTTAATAATGCACAATCACAGGAAGAGAAATATCTAACTTAATAATGCACGATCACAGGAAGAGAAATATCTAACTTAATAATGCACAATCACAGGAAGAGAAATATCTAACTTAATAATGCACGATCACAGGAAGAGAAATATCTAACTTAATAATGCACGATCACAGGAAGAGAAATATCTAACTTAATAATGCACAATCACAGGAAGAGAAATATCTAACTTAATAATGCACGATCACAGGAAGAGAAATATCTAACTTAATAATGCACGATCACAGGAAGAGATACATCTAACTTTTAATAATGCACCATCACAGGTAGAGAAATATCTAACTTTTAATAATGCACGATCACAGGAAGAGAAATATCTAACTTAATAATGCACGATCACAGGAAGAGAAATATCTAACTTAATAATGAACGATCACAGGAAGAGAAATATCTAACTTAATAATGAACGATCACAGGAAGAGAAATATCTAACTTAATAATGCACAATCACAGGAAGAGAAATATCTAACTTAATAATGCACGATCACAGGAAGAGAAATATCTAACTTAATAATGCACGATCACAGGAAGAGAAATATCTAACTTAATAATGCACGATCACAGGAAGAGAAATATCTAACTTAATAATGCACAATCACAGGAAGAGAAATATCTAACTTAATAATGCACGATCACAGGAAGAGAAATATCTAACTTAATAATGCACGATCACAGGAAGAGAAATATCTAACTTAATAATGCACGATCACAGGAAGAGAAATATCTAACTTAATAATGCACGATCACAGGAAGAGAAATATCTAACTTAATAATGCACGATCGCTCTGAGACAATCTGGGTCTCCTGTTATTATAACGGCATGATGTTTTGGGACAACTAGGGTCTCCTGTGATTAGACGGGTTAAAATAATTCAGAGTAGCTGCAATAATCAAATAGTACCTCTGTAGGTCCTAGATTGATATTGGCGCAAGCGATTCTTCTTTCAAACGATTTCCTTCATACAATTTCTTTATACATAAGGGTAAAAATCGCGTGTAAAAAAAAAAAAATTTCTTGAAATAGATGAGAGGTTAAGGAAAGTACTTCGAAAGTGTTTCGAAAATACTTCCTGTAAATGGTACTTATGTGAATATATTACTTTCACTCTTTGGTTAAGAACCATTCCAAATATTAAAACCATTTCTTATCTGTTAAAAATTTAACCCAGCGAGCATTAGGTTCAAATATGTAACGTCGAGCGTAAGTTTGGGTAATTTTTCACCCGAAATTCTTACTTAGATAATTTTTTTTATTCTTGACTTATTACTATTTTAATTCAATAATATTTTTACCTGTTTTCTAAGTACTTGTTATTAGAAACTACGAATAAAAGTGTTATAATTAGTGGTTTAATCATTTTTATTCGAATCAACTTTTTTCTTAGAGAATTTAACTTATGGCATTTAATTGTCTAATTTTATATAAAACTAAATAAAATCACAAAAAATTTACATCTAAAGTTTTAAATCATAACAAACACAAATTAAAATAGTTTTTTTCTTCTACAAATAATCAGACTTGAATTATTCATTTTAAAAATAGTAACCATATAACTAACTCCCTTGATCGTACTGGGGCTCCTATGCTAAATGGATAAAACTCACCCGCTGACAACTTTGACAACATCAAACTACCTCGCTGTGCGAGTTAAATTAAATTCTCATTTCTTGTCTGTCCTTACCTCTCCCCGCATAGCTATCCCGGGGCACGGAACAGTTGAGTGTGGCAATTTAAAATTATCGAGCAACAAAAATTGCCTCGGGTAAATTTTAACCAACCTTACGCTCACCGGGTTAACAGAATAATTTAATGATGTAATCCTAAATAAATACATTGCAGTACGTTGGCCTGGGTATTCTAAAATGAATGTAATCCATTTGGGTAATTATTATTAATCTGCAATTCAAATAATGCATTATAATACTCGTAAATAAAGCTAGCAAAGAAAATAAAAACTGTATTCAACTCACATTTACATACACAGTGGTACCACGAGATACGAGTTTAATTCATTCCGTAATTTGCTTGTATCTCAAAGCAATTTTCACCATTGAAATTAATTGAAATGACATTAATTCATACCAGCCCCCAAAATGCCACCCCTTTTTTTTGTTATGTGTTTTTGAACAAGAAAAATGTATTTATAAATGACAAATATTGTATAAAAACATAATAAAAGATAATGTAAAGAAATAAACTGGTTGTAGGCACCGCGTATATTATTTTTGTGCCCCGATATCATCTTTAGACTGGCAACACTGCCTGCGCAGTCGTAATGCGCAGATGACAGAAGTGAGCTTGGATTTGACATAACGTTCTACTTCATTCTGTCGCAGACTTTCTTCCCCGCTAGCATTCGCTAGTAAAAATAACTCCCATTTTAGATGGGTCGGAATATCTCCGCTTACCGCTCGGAGATATTTCGCATCTAAAGGTCGCGAAACTCATTTAAATTAATAACACTTTGATATTTCATATAGTTAGATTTATTAACACAAGTTCAAAGTACTTCAAAGGTTACAAGAGTTATCCGCGACAATAATTTTAACACAAGCGAATTTAGTTATTTTTACTAGCGAATGCTAGCGGGGAAGAAAGTCAGCGACAGAATGAACTAGAACGTTATGTCAAATCCGAGCTCACTTCTGTCATCTGCGCATTACGACTGCGCAGGCAGTGTTGCCAGTCTAAAGATGATATTGGGGCACAAAAATAATATACGCGGTGCCTACACTGGTTTTATAAAGTGTATTTGTATTTTGGTCATTTAAATGCTACTTACACACAACTTGATTCATTTTAGTCACTGCTTTTCTTTTCACTGATCTTTGCCTTTTTCCCATCCATGGAGGTTTGTTTCTTCCTCCCTTTCAGAATATTGCAGAAATGAGTTAGGCAAGTGTCATTAGAATAGCTCCGATGCACGACCAGTCGCAACTTTTTCGGGGTGTTTCTTTTTTTTAACCATTTCTAATTTACTTCACTCTTATGTGCTCTAAATTTGTAACCTTCTCTGTAATACATTGGTGAATAAGTAACCGTTTTATGGAGACTAGGAAAAATAATACCTAAATAAATAAGAGATAATTTTCATGAAACTTTCCGATTAGACAGATCAGTATCAAATAGACATGCACCTATTAACCTCTGCACGAGTATGGCCGAAGCAGTGCGGCGAAGTGAAAAAATGCCCAGAAGCCATAGACATATGAATATATATAGACCTGCCCTAAGTGATAAAAGCGTATTATTTCCCCCTCCCCATACCAGTTCCGTGGAACCGGCTGGGCTTACGAGAGCCTCGCTTGAATCTAAAAAATGTGATGTCATCATTCTTGTCCGGACCAGCGTCGAGCTCTCATCGTACATTTTACGATATAACACGCCAAAAATAGTAGCTTGTGCTATACATTATACCCTAAAATATGTCGATCAAAACGAATGTGGGCGGTTCTCCAGTGTGCTCGTAGCTGGTTACAGGGGTAAGTAAATTATGAAACATTTGTAAAAGTGTCTTAACTAAATACGGCAACAAAATATTCGTCTGTGAAAAGTGGCGAACTTTACTTTGCCGTATTTGGACTTCGCAAATGTGTTAATAACGTGGCGAGCAATTCGCGCTCCCATGTAAAAAGGTCTATTCATTTAAAAGCAGATTTTGCTTTTAAGAACTAAATGGTGATATTATAATGCGAGATGCCTATATACTGTCAGATTTATTTTTTAACGAATCACCGTCATCTTTCCCCTCTTCTTCCCCCCATAGTTTGGTTTTACACCTCATCTGTATCTTCTCGTCTATTAAATTTGGATATCTATGCCAGAAGCGTACGGCCGAAACGTTGCTTCTGCGGCTATAATTCAAAAACCATTATATATAATGAAAATGTTTGACTTGCAGTGGCATCTATGGACATCCGCACGTAATTTGTAGAAGTTTTGGAACACTTACCTACAATACCGACTTCACAGTTTTAGTTTCAAAGTCCTGTTGCATCATTCAGCAGTCGTCAGAGGAAGGAAACAGTTTTTTTCGCTTGCACGAGTTATTTTTCAATGTTGGTTTATTTGCGTGGATTGATGTCGATGACGTTTTTATTCAAAATATAAGATTATTATAAGTTAATCTATGATAAGATATAAAAATATATTTAAAAAATGAACAAAAAAAAAACTCTTATTCACGTACAGTTATGTTCGCCAAAACTCACTAGCGGAAAGGTTAAATAAAAGCAAATACAAAAATTTAAATAAAATAAACTCACGTCTGCCCGAGTCAGAGTGTGGTCCCTTCAAGCCGATGATCTCAGCCTTGGCCTGCAGTTTGGTCTGGACATTTTCAGCGCCCTCCTTGACCTTGGCGATGAAACCTACATAGTTATAAAATATTAGAATTATAATATAAAATTAGGTGAGACGTACTGACGTCGAAACAAACTTGAGTCCAAGCAAATCCTTTACCAATGTTGTGTACATTTTTTTTCTAGAAATTTGATCACACGTCACACTTGATTGCACAATTTTGGTTGGATGAATTAGTGGCAGAAAAATGGTGATACAAGAACGGTGGCACGAAATTGGTGCCAAGTGAATACGGAGACGAATATTTGAGCACAAATTTTGTGTTGCGTATAAATTGTGCGGCACAAAATTTGGTGGGATAGTAAAGTGTATAGAAAGCTCTAAATGATTCAAAAAAAAAAATAATAAACAATAATTTACCCGGAAATAAATTGATATTGAGGAAGAAACAATGAAGTATGGTTTTTTTTTTTTTTTACATGAGCTCCACACAGGAGGCCCTGAGGAAAATAATTTCCCTCAGGGCCTATGTCATCTTTGAGGATGCTGTGTGGAGAGTTTTTTTTAAAGAAAGGAATGGTAGTGAAGAATTGAAATTGAACTACTCAAACTCTTAAGTTTCAAGGTAGTCAAATATTGAGAATGTCACTATTCTGTGCGGAAAAAGACTTTAAAAGCTCTACACAGGAGGCCCTGAGGAAGAAAAAATCCCTTAGGATCCGTGTCATCTTTGGAGATGATGTGTGGAGGGTCTTTTTAGGGAAAGGAAGGAGAAGAAATTCTGGAAAGGAAAAAGGTAGGTGAGTGGTGGGTACAACAAATCTGAGGTTAATGTGTTCAGGAGTGACGGACGTATGAATCCATCCCTCCCACTGCAAAGCAAGGCGATGGGTCGAGAGAGTCTGGCTGGAGTTCAAAAGATCTCCCTCAACCATTCTCTCCCGATTCGGCCCGCCACACAGTAGGTGGCTCAAACGCATCCATCGCCAAGACTTAGACAAACCTCACCCCATGAACTGGGCACCCCTGCTAAGTCACCAAATGTAGCAAACAGCTTGGCCTGACGTATGGCAGTGGTGTTGGTCATCCAATAAACGGTTCCCGGGGCGGTCTCCCAAATCGAAACCTATTTTCGTACAGAGTAAAGAATTTAAGCAGGCAACTAGAAGCTCCAGACCAGAGGTGGCTACCAATTCAACAGTAGGATGCACTTGCAATTTGTACAGGGTCACAATTTGTGCAATATTACAATATCTGTGGGTCCTGTACAGAACACCCATCTTTTGAGAGGCTAACTTAACTCTGGCTTAGATGGAGCCCCCATGCCTGAGCTGGTCGTAATATGACGGCCGGCATAGTCTAGCGGTAAGACTCTTGACTCGCAATCCGAAGGTCGCGGGATTGAATCCCGGCGTGGCAAATAAATTTTATTTGATTAATTTGTGTTATTTCACAATTTATTCATTTAAAAATAATATATAGTAATTTTGCGGCACGTTCCAGAGTGGAAGATACTCTCAGTATCGCCCAGGTGTAAAGACCACCATTCAGAATTGAAATGTTGCCTGAAACGGCTTTAGCCGTGTTTCCTCCTCCTCCTCCATCTCCTTCCCCTCCCCACTACCTTCAATCTCACAACATACCCCAATTGGGGATGCCATAGTCTCACTGGCTCCAGACAGGAGCAGCTGGGACTCTTGGGCGGTATTCTGGTGCAAGGCTTGTCCTTCAGCCTCACAACATACCCCCATTGTGGATGCCATAGTCTCACTGACTCCAGACTGGAGCAGCTGGGACTCTTGTGCGGTATTCTGGTGCAAGGCTTGTTGGTGGAGTCAATATATTTTTCGAAACTTCAGTGAGCATAGTTCAATTACGTACTATGCAAATACAAAAAAAAAATGACTGACAAGCTACTTGCAGTAGCTTAGTGGGTAATAAATTCCAATTGTATGCATTTTTTATATAGTAATAAAAATAAAACACTTTTGCAACCATACTTACCAGATATACCTTTTTAATTAATCAAAGCAAAATGTAACACACAAACTATTGCAACAGTGATGCAAAAAAATATACTAAATACACAATTCGACGGTAACTCTAAAGTAACCAGTTTCTCTGCCTTTAAATTCACATCACTGTAAAAAAAATTAAAAAGCTTGTTGTGTTAAAGCGAAAACCATACTTTTCAAATTCAAAAAATTCATACAGTACAACTCGTTTATAATGATCAAATAAATAATTAGAGATGCAACTGATATATTCGATAACTATTTGATATTTGTCCAGTTAAAAAAAAAGAGGATAAAATAATATGTATAAATATTTTTATGAAGTATCATAGGAATATACATACATTATGTGGTACCCATCGTAGAATAAAGAATATAACACTAGAAGTGTCTTCAATACGAATCTGAATGGACACAAATGTTCCATTTAGCCTAATTTGATAGGTGGACATGGGTACCGCCACCCGGGAACCATTTATTGGAAAACCAATATCCCTGCCATAGGTCACCCAAAGTGGTTTGCTATGTTTGGTGACTTAGCAGGGATTTCCGGTTTCATCGGGTGAGGTTTGCACACCTATTGCGTGGCGGGCCGGGTCGAAGAGACTAGTCGAGGGACTCGATACCCAAATCTCTTCAGCCTGACTCTATCAGCCTCGCACCGCAATGGGAGGGATGGATTCATACGTCCGCCACTCCTGGTTACATTGACCCCCAGATTCCCCACTTCAAACCTTTTTCTTTCCCAGAACTTCCTCCCCTTCCTTTCCCCAAAAAGAACCTCCACACAGCATCCCCAAAGATGACATAGGCCCTGAAGAATTTTTTTTCCTCAGGGCCTCCAGTGTGGAGCTATTGTAAAAAAAAAACCTACAGCATTTTGTCTCACTTGCCCAAAATTGTAGCTCTGCATCCCATTTGAGCACAGTTTGGTAAGGAATTATAGGCCCAAATTGGGCCTATATTGGATCACGAAACACGCCCATAAGTCACTTGTGTTATTCTTTATTCTATGAGTACCGTAGATACTTAATGTATGATGACGTAGGAACTTAATGTATGATGCCCAAATTTTAAAGCATAACTTGCAAAAAGTATTTTTTCCTAAAATAATTAGGTAGCGTCAACTGAGAAAGAGCAGATAATGAATTCTTTTAAGTATACCCTTAAATTTAATAAAAAAATACTTCACCAAAGCCAAATAAGTACATAAATAATAATGGCTTGGTTTATTAAATGTAAGATCTAACTTTAGTAAAGTTGTACTGTATGGTTTAGTTGAATTGCAATTGCAAAGGACCGACCGTGTTTGTCCTTTTCCTTAAGGATCCTCTCCATGTCCCCAGCTTTGTCCTTTACACGGCCGAAAAAGTCTTAGGTAGGCATTGGAAACAGATTAATACAATAAGTCTTATGTAGACATTGGAAACAGATTAATACAATAAGTGTTGGGTAGACATTGGAAACAGATTGATACAATAAGTGTTGGGTAGACATTGGAAACAGATTGATACAATAAGTCTTATGTAGACATTGGAAACAGATTAATACAATAAGTGTTGGGTGGGCATCGGGAACAGATTAATACAATAAGGGCCGATTTTATAAACGTCCGTTCGTTACGCTTGATACCATTTTTGGTTTACCGCCACAAATATTTGGTCTACCGCCCGATTTTGCCGTTTTATAAACGTTCGTTAGGTTATCGTAGGTTAAGTTTCGGTTAATGCTTAACTGACTGATTTTGACCAGTTAAACGGATAACGATCCGTTTTGTTGCTTGTCGGTGCTCAAATGTTATTTGACAGCTGTCAGTAGTAGTTGGTTGTTGCCCGACGATCGCTTATTTTAAAGAGACAGTATTATATTATTTGCATTTGTGACATGGATTATTCATCGAGCAGTGAAAGTGAGGATAGGCGTTTGGCAATGCTTGAAGATGATACGCCATCGTCGTCATCTAATAGCAGTAGCAGGGAAGACGAAGCTGCGGGAGGACGGAGACGTCTACGTGTTTTTATGCATAGACCGGATTATTTTAATTGTGATGCGGACATCGATTTTAAAATGAGATTTCGGTTGTCAAAGAGAACCGTGGCTCAAAATTTAAATATAATTGAAGCTCAATTAGTGCCGGCGACACATCAAAACCAGCCAGTTACGCCCGCACAGCAGTTGTCACTGACACTACGATTCTACGCTTTGGGATCAATGCTGCAAGCTGCTGGCGACTTCACCGGAGTCTCCAAGTCGACAGCGTGCATCGTTGTATGGAGAGTTACTAAAATAATAGCCTCCTTGAGAAACAATTACATAACCATGAATAGTGACACAGTTCAGGACTTCTGCATAAATAACATTCAACTTTGACAGCTAAAGTAATACCCATAGATAAAAACAATATCAGAGACAATAATTTGTCAAAAACATTGCCAGTAAAAAAACTTTAGGACTAAACGTAACCGATGACCGCTAGTAATGCAAATTTGTTTGTAGTACGTAAAATAAAATAACGATCGGATAGCGGTCCGTTAACGAAAAATGGTTCGTTACTTAACAGAAATTTGGTACTTCGTTTATAAAACCGGCCCTTAGTGTTGGGAAGGCATTGGAAACAGATTAATACAATAAGTCTTAGGTAGACATAGGAAACAGATTAATAAAATAAGCCTTAGGTAGGCATTGGGAACAGATTAATACAATAAGCACATATAACGACGAAACATAGATACATCAATATTGACGATTTTTTTATATAATGCATAAGACAAAACAGATTGGGATTTATGATAGTTTTGACCGTAGACATCCAAATTGATAGACCTGCCCATTAAGGAGAAGAGAGCAAACCATGTAGTGCGGAGTGGGGAGGTGGAGTGACCGCCTCCCCTTTTTGTGATTTGTCAAAAAATGAATCTGACAGTATAAAGGCAACTCGCATTCAGTGGCAGCCGCTGCCCTGAGAATGTGGTGGTTCACTGACAATCCGTACCTACCTACTTATGACAAAAAATTATTAATTAGAAATTTTTAATTATTAATTTATTTTCAAACAAACTGAACTAACTAACTAACTAACTAACTAACTAACCATCACGCCGTTTCTCCGCAGGGGTAGGCAGAGAGGACGGACCGCCAAACAACTCGGTCTTGGCACACACTCTTTGCCTCACTCACATTCATACATCGTCTCATACATTCTCTTCTATTATTCTGACTTTTGACATAACCCGACTCAAGTATCTGATTCACTTGATCGTGCCATGTCTTCCTCGGGCGTCCCCGACTTCTTCTACCATTCACATTCGCGTCGTATATTCTTCTTCCAACAAAATGTTATTTCCTTATATATATTCAACACTGGTTGCACTCATTTTTGTAATAAAAATATATATTAATAAATTAGGTTGATATTTAATACAATCAATATAAAAAAAAAAAACAATGACATTATCACGTTACGGGCAAAACGCGCGCCGCTAGACTGCGCTAGACGCAAACTGATCTATGATTTTCGCCGAAATTCGATTGTATTTGTGTCACCTCGGGTTATCATGGTTCATGGTCAATCGGTAAACTTCGGCAAGGATCGGATTATGTTGGGTGGGTGGCACACGGATTCAAGCCAAATTCTGGTACAAATAGCGAAATCGACGCGCTTTCGATGTTTTAAATATCCCATACAAAAACATGATTTGGTTCGTTTGCGAAGCGAATGCACACCAATGCGGCCGATACGAGGGCGCTCGGCGGCCGCGCTATGGGAGATTAAAAGCGATCTCCCTGATAATATTCGTAGCATTATATTGGCAACTAATATTTTGAAATGATTAAATTAGAGATTCTGTAGATTTAAATTAGAGAAATTAAATTAGAGATTGTCACATAAATATTATGTGACTAGTGCAGTTCTTGCCTATTTGGTTTTTTTGTCTATGGTGTTTTTTTTGAGACTGGTAATTTTTTGGGAAAGAGAGAAGCTCTTTTTTGTTTATGGTCACTTCCTCCCGGGCAGCGATGGGCTAGCTGTTCGTGAATTAGTCACTCACTTGAAAAGTGTTTCAATTTCATTATATCATGTGGATTTAAGTCGATCTTATCTTAAAAAGGCGCGGGGTGTTTTTTACGTAACACGAGAAGTTCGTGTACGGTATTATTTTTAGTGGATATGTAAATCCCACTTTTTTCCGTTGTTGGCGGTTGGCCATTTTGTGGAAATGTGTTCTGGAAATGAACTTGTAAAGGGATTGGTCCTTGAGGTGGCAGAATAATATGCCTTTGTGACCCCGCGTCGTGAAGTCACGGACGGTTGACGGTTCTACCGAGAGACGCAGGTCTTGGTGATCAGTTGGGACCACGTGCTTTTTTCATGGAGCTTGTTAAGATAGCCCTAAGCTAAATACACTCCTTGGAGGCGTAGCAGCCTTCTTCCTACAAAGAAGGATGACCTAGGATCTCGGGATTGCGCGACGTCCCCGGTTAAGGACCCTGGAAGTGTCTTCTCTCTACTAAGCAACTTCGCGGTCGTCATCCGTCGTAAATTCGTTTAGATAGGTTAGCGTGTTCAGGAGTCCATCTGGTATGTTATTGCTTTGTATTTTTTAAATTTGCACTCTCATGTTTGTTTTTTTTATTGCATACAATATAGTTTTATAAGATTCATCTTCTTTTATTTTCTGATTTCTCACCTACTTGACAGAAAAATACCTTTCCCATAATCCTGAGCCCTGGTCTCTGCTCTGCCGTATAAAATTACACTCCTATTATATTGTACCAGAACTTGATTCCCTTTCAAGATTTTATAGTCTTCAGTAGTAAATAAAGTAAATTTAGACATTATAATTGGCCAGTGCTGCACACGAACACACTGTGCGACCAGCCGCCCTTGCTCGCATTGTAACATCGCTATTTAGTCCCCAGATATAAAATCTGCTTTGAATTACTAGTCTTTTTTACAACAGCGCGGAAATTGTTAGCTGCTTAAAAAACTTGACAACAAATCCCAAATCGCGTAAAAAGTTCGGGCTTGATCCAAAATCTAAAATTTTGTCACACTATGTATGCATTTAGTTTAGACACTTTTATAAATGTTTTATAATTTATTCACCTCACTTATATTGCTTCGATATGCAACCCGATTTATATACAGAACATTCAGATCCTGCACAGAAAAGAACCAAAATAAATTTCATTACAAATTATTGCCTTACATTAGCGAACTTTACTTTTCTGCGCAGGGTCTGGTTATTTCAACGTGCACCTTTCAGCGGTCAACGTACAACTGATATCATAGTTTTTTCAAAGCATTCTAGAACCCTCCTGGTGCCAAAAATGCGGTTACGTGGTTTGCTTCCAGCTCGTCGAAATGATATCCAGATGTTGGGGCAAGTCTAACAATTTGGATGTCTAAGGTTTTGATGAAAGTCAGTCTTCATAGATATTCATAATTGAATGAACATTTGAAATTCAAATGTGCAGCTTGACATACTTAACTTCGCAGGCGGCCAAAAGAGTAATTAATGAATTTGATTTTTTTGTTTTCCAAAATATTTACAAAGGTGACGGCCCCGACAGCAAAATTAAACATGTCACTCTGTAGTAAACATTACATACTTAAAGTGGGTTTATCAGCAAGGAATTCCTTATTTACACATTTCGATATTGATGATAATTTATTTATTGTACACTTGGAATTCAAAAATTAAATATTTTAATAATTTGAAAAACACAGTTAGATTTTAAAATAATTGATATTATATTTCAAAGAATATATTAGGTCCTTACATATGAAATTGGCGTTTTGCCGTACTGGCAACTTTGATCTCAAATATCTTCTCTTTGGTTAGGAATTCCAAATTCAAATTTATACAGCTATTTACTCATGTATTTGTGTTTCGAAAATTATAATTCATTTGTTTTTTCCTTAATTGTTTTTTTTCTTTGCGTCACTTAGTTTACAAAATGGGAAACTTGAAATATCGCGTTATTTACACCAATGCTGCAGAAACGGCTCGAAGGATTAATGATGTGTATGGCGACAGTGCCGCAAAAGAAAACACAGTGCGTTTTTGGGTCCAACGTTTTCGTTCTGGAAATTTCGACCTGCAGAACAAGTTACGTGGACGGCCGGAGACCAAAGTTGATAATGAAGAATTGAAGGCTATTGTGAAAGCGGATCCATCGCAAACCACGTCCGAGTTAGCTGCAGGCTGCAGTGTTAGTGATAAAACTGTTTTAATCCACTTGAAGCAAATTGGGAAGGTGAAAAAGATTGAAAGGTGGGTACCTCACGAATTGAGTGAAGCAAATCAACAAATGCGCGTTGACCGCTAGACCACACACTGCACAACAGACGGCTACCAAATTAGAGGAGCTTCAATTGGAGTGTCTAAGACATCCACCATACTCTCCGGATCTTGCCCCAACAGATTACCATTTTTTTCGAAATTTGGATAACTTCTTGCAAGGGAAAAAATTCAACTCCGATGGGGCAGTCCAAACCGCCTTCAAAGATTTTATTGATTCCCGTCCGAATGGTTTTTTTAGTAAAGGGATCGATGAACTACCTATGAGATGGCAATACTTTGATTAAATAAATATATTATATTAAAAAAAAAAACGACTTTATGTTCCTCCCATACAAAACGCCAATTTCATATGTAAGGACCTAATATATACCCTTTGCTTTATCCACATTCAATGTGCCATTGCCACAACTTTTTCCAGTGTTCTCATCTCAATCATTCAGTTCCTTCAGCTATAATCTTTTTGTTACATCTTATATGTACATACACAGTTAGTTTTCTGTCAATGTTGTGTCATTTTTAGCATACCTGATATCTTTTTAGCTGCATCAGGACTGGCTGACTGTGTCAAGGCAGCTGCTTTGTTGTATTCTGCACTGGTTAGAAGACCCGCAGCCTATAAAAAAACAACAATAAAAATAAGATAAGTCATAAGCAATGAGAATAAGATTGCTAAGAGTGTTGAAATCTTAAATAAGACGAAATAAATTCTATAACCGATTAAATCTTTTTTAATTTTTTTTATTTATTTTTTATTTTTTATTTTATTTTTATTTTTTTTTATTTTTTTTATTGTGAAAAACAGTTAACATATATATCCAATTACATTTTTCAATTTTTAGTTAATAGTGTAATACATTAATTATATAGGTACATTAATAATGACAGGTGCTAAAGAATACCTTTATTTCGCTCTTGAAATGATTGTAGTTCGATTGAAAAATGTCAATTTCAGAAGAAAGGTTTAATAGTGAGGTCATTCTCCCCAGAGGCATAACCATTGGTAGGTTGGTCCTGCCTCTAGGAAAAGTAAAAAGTCTGTGTTGCCTTGCTCCGGTGAAGTTATCGGGGACATAAAGTGAAATCCTTTCCAGAACATCAGGATTGCTAATGTGCCCGTTTAGCAACTTGTAATGTGTGCTACTAGCACCATTGCAATTTTTCTCCTCATGTCGAGACGATTTAGTCCCAGCATTCCCGCGAGAAAATCAGAGGGATACAACAAAGGGTAGTACCCAAACTCTCGCATTTACAGGTACCGCATGAACGTTTTTTGCAACTTTTCAACATCATTTGAGTAGAGGGCATCTTCGGGTCCCCATATTACTGATCCACTCTCGAGAATGCTGCGAACCAGAGAGAAGTAGAGCATTTTTATGACTGCTGTGTTGGAAAAAGATTTTGCGTTGCAGATTACAAAGCCTAGCATTCGCATCGCAGAGTTGCACACCGAATCGATATGAGAACGGAATGTCAGGCGTGTGTCAAAAGTGATTCCTAAATCCCTCATTTGTGAAATATGTTTTAACGAGGTACCAGACATTTTGTAGTTAAAATATAGAGTACTCCTAGCCCTTGTATAGCACATAATTGTACACATTCCACTGTTAAAATAGAGTTTATTCCGATTACTCCATTCTACAATTCCGTCGATATCGGTTTGTAAACGAATAGAATCTGCTTTCGACAATATATTGGTATAAAGTTTAATATCGTCAGCAAATAACAAAAAATTTACAAATTTTATAAACAGAGCTATATCATTTATAAACATAGAAAATAATAGAGGTCCTAAATTAGATCCTTGCGGGACCCCAGAGTTTATGAAGTAAGGTTTTGAAGCAAACTTCCCATAAACTACGTATTGTTTTCTGTTAGATAAATAATTGCGGAAGAACAGAAGCATTCTATATGAGAGATCAAAATTTTCAAGCTTTTTAGTAATATGAGGTGATCTACTTTATCAAAAGCTTTAGCAAAATCGTTATACGATACCTCTACTTGTTCGTTGTTATCCAATGTACTTGCGACATAATCCGTGAAAACCATTAAGTTGGTCGTTGTGGATCTGCCTTCTCTAAACCCATGCTGCTGATTTATGAGAAAAGGTTCTACTTTACTATAGATGTGTTTATGTATAATAAGTTCAAATAATTTGGCCGGTGCCGAAAGAATCGCCACAGGTCTATAGTTCAATACATTTGATTTATCGCCGCTTTTGTGTAGGGGGGTGACCTTAGATATTTTCCAACGGTCAGGGAATTTACCCTAATTTAGAGAAATATTAAATATATGTAAGAGAGGTGACATTAATGATTCAGCATATCCCTTCAAAATAATTGTATTAATAAAATCTGGTCCAACAGATTTTTTTGGTTTAAGTTTTTTGACTGCTGCTAGGAAATCATTTTTGTGCACACGTATCATGTCTACATTATGAGCTAATGAAGAGTAATCTCCGGGAGTATAGGAGTCAAATTCAGCACTTTGTTCGCCATATACAGACTTAAAGTATTCTGCAAATGCTTCCGGAATATCGGGCCCTGTATGTGTATGTCCGTTCCATGATACTTGGTTTATAATCCCACCGTCTTTCTTCTTTCCGGAAACAAATTTCCAGAAGGATTTCGGATCACTTTTGACTTCTTCCGAGAAAGCATAATTTTTTTAGTGAAGGACATCTCAACAGTGTACAACTTCATCACTCCTTTGAAAAACCAAAGAGATAAAAAAAAACTTGGTTACGTTAGGTTAGATTATGGGATTTTTTTTCATCACTTTTAACCCCTAAGGCCTGGGACCTATTTTGTCAGAAAGTCAAAATATTTCCACTTTGCAATAAGATCCAAATAAATGGAATATTTCTGAACGCATTCGAAAACTTAAAACTGTTTTTGAAAGGTGATGAAGTACGCTTTAAATTTTTGTAATTCTAATTAAACATATAATTTTTGAAATATTCAAATTTTTAATGCAAACATGAAAAAGTTTTAAAAATGACTCACCTTATGTTTTTTCCATTTAAAATTACTGATAACGAAAAAACTAAAAACACACACATATTTTATTAAACAAATATATTATAAATGTTACTGTCACCTCACTTTTTGGTCGTTTCATGTAAAAAATAATTAATAAAAAATTCACAAAGTTTCACAAATTGTTCTCTAATTGCTTTCGGAAACTTTGGTTTCATATGTGTACATTTTAATTCTTGAGTGGTTAACTTTTAGACTTAAATATAAAGCGTAGTGTTTTGTCTTTCTAATACCGTTTAGATCATATTTATCACCACGACAGTAAGGGAGATACAACGTTTTCTTTGAGACCTAAATGAGCTGTTCCCAAAAGCGAATAAATTAGCCTGAGGGGTTAACGGCTTAAATCTTTCTTGGAAGCAAAATTTTTTTCCAGCATTTTCCAGCAAAATGTTATTGGGCGTGTAACACACATATTATTCAGATATCTGTTTAAAAAATAATCATCACCTCCAAGCTGGCTGGGCTCATGGCTGAATACTCTTCACTGAGGAGTTCAACGATCAGACCCTCGATGTCGAAGAACAGAATGTGGCTTTCGGGATCTGAAACAAAAATTATTGATTGCTGAAGGTCTGAGGTAGGTTATCAGATTCTCTACATTTTATCTCTCACTCCCAACTTTAATTGTCCTAAACAGAAAAATTTCATAAAATCACGAGATTTGTGAAATTTTGTGACAATGTGCATAATGCAAAAACAAAGCAGATTTTTGACAGAATACTTTTATTTACATTAGCTCCACACAGGAGACCCTGTGGTAAATAATTTTCCTATGTCATCTTAGGAGATGCTGTGTGAGAGGGTATTTTAAAGGAAAGGAAGGAGAGGTAGTACTGGGAAGGTAAAGATATAGGGATCTGGGGTCAGTGTGTTCAGCAGTGGCGGAAATATGAATCCATCCCTCCCAACTGCAGTGCAAGGTGACGGGTCGAGAGAGAGCAGTCGGAGTAGTCAAAGGGTTTCCTTAAATCGAACTTTCCCAATCTGGCCTGCCACACAGCTGGTGAGCAGGCGCATCCATCACCAAGACCTGAACCCTTGCCACCAAAAGTAGCGAACTACTTGGAGTGACCTATGGCAGGGTGTTGGTTATCCAACAAATGGTTTCCGGGGTGGCGGTACCCACAACGGCCTCTCAAATGGAAATACTGAATTGCATTGCAGACAACGGATAGGGTAGCTATAGTTTAACTAAAAACAGAAGGCCGTTCCCTTGCATTGTTCGGAATGAAGTGGGATGCAGGAGGCAACTGCAGTGCGGCAAGTAGGGAATGCAAATCTCGCGAGATTGGGGCTCAAGCGAGATCCCGCGAGTTTAGAATAACAATACTGCGAGATCTCGCCAATTTCAATTTTTTTTTTCAATAAACATTTATTTTCACGAATTTTTCAATAGATGCATCAAACATTGTTTGACGTATATGTCCATATTTTTTTAATAAACTTCTAAATAGTAAACTTTGACGTACGTATCTATCAAATAACAAATTAAAGAAACAACCAGTCTTCTCTTCTAATATCAAACAAAAATCTTTTAGTAATAAAACGGTTCTTTTATAACAAACAAAACAAAGAGAAGTCAAAAAAATTAAAATTATTATCTAAGTTGAGTTGACTATTAAACTGAGATATTATTATCAATTAAATAAAACTATATCTACTCAGTAGATCCATTAGATATTACAGAATAATTAACAAAATATGCCAATTAGTCAGGCTATTAGAAATTACAGATTTTAACAAAATATACCAATCAAATGAAAGATTTGTTCAGTTCAAATCACAAGCGATTATTACGAATTATTTTGAAAATAGCTCCTTAAGAAGTACAAAATGTCCAAAGAATCGTCTGCTAAACGGCTTCTTATTTTATTGGCCAGATAACCAGCCGCTGAGAAGGCCCTTTCGGATTCAACGCTAGTTGGAACCACAGATCTCAGGCAGTTATCCACGAACGAAACTGACAGATCGCAACTCCGTCCGTGTCAGTCCGCGCTTCGAATAAGACGTTTTTATGCTCGAGTGCAATCTCGTTAAACTCGCGAGATCTCGCCCTTTTTTCGTCCGAGATCAATCTCGCTAAAAAAGGCCGAGACCTCGCGAGAACGAGATCTCGCGAGAACGAGATTGCATTTCCTAGTGGCAAGCCACCAACAAGCACTAACGAACTACTAATAAATAACATCCTTTATGTGAATGGTGAATATGTGCCCCCTCTTTGCTTGGGGTCCAACTGTAGAGAACAAAGGTGCTTTATCTCACCCTTGGGGTTGGACTTGTGCGGCTGAATGGCCAGCGGGGCGCGGCGGTTGCGCATGGTGAGGCCGGCGCCCCCCAGGCCCTTGCCCCCCTGCTGCAGCTGCTGCAGTTGGTGCAAGCCCCGCTGCGTGGCGTGGCGGATGGCCGACAGGTTGCGGTGGCGCAGACCCCTGAGAAAAAAACCATATTCAGTAAAAAAATGTATTCAATAATACCCACAGTTATAACAGATCAATCACTCTTATTATTCCGATATAATAATAATACAGAAGGACGAATTTTATTTCAAGTTTTAAATTTGATTCTGTACTGAAAAAATACAAAATGGTTTCAATGGGTAAAACAGGGAATTACTACTATCGCTCTGTTGATAAATCAAAATGGCAACAGAGCCATCTATTGATAATATGCTGCATTATTTTAGTGAGCAAATCTTGACATCGCAGTTTTAAACGTTTTTTACCATAATTATTTTGTACAGATCCTTTAAAATTAAACACCCACTACACATATTGGAGAGGAAATCATTATTTTGTAGATTCTAAAAACATGTGCAAACAATAAAGTTAGACATGTGAACATAGTACACATATCAATTTTCAAAAGTTATTAACACATTGTTTGCGAAAGACGCTTAAATGCGTACTTTTTATAAAGTTGAGCGCAAGACGCTTAAAAGTGTTTTTGTATTAACGTACTAGTGGTAAACAGTGGGTAACGCAAAGATGTGTTGTTATTCAGCGATGTAAACATTAAGGGGAACTCTTATAACACGTGTCCTAGGTACTAGGGCAATTGGTAGAATTATTTCCAGGTGGCAGACTGTGCACGTCTGAACTGCACTTGACATAGTGGTAAAATTTTGTTTTTATCTTTACATTTCTTCAGCGTTGTAGCGATATTCGTTGGTTCAACACGTTCTCCATTTTCGTTTCTGCCTCCATTCCGCCGTCATAAATTACTAATTTTGTACCAAATACCTAACACTGTATGATATATCCATAATTGATCGTTATTAGTTGTATTTGAAAAGTAACTTGTTACATATTGTTTTCATAATAAACGAAAAACCATCAACCCTGGTATGTGAAAAAAAATCAGATCATCAAAATCAGATCATCCAGGAAGACTATCTATGGATATTAGAAAACATACATTGGAAAAGATTGAAGGCAATGGTAAAATAAGAATCTACGAAGGAATTGTCGTGTGTGCTCAGCCCACAAAGAACGTAGCGAAACATGAATTATGTGTAAATTCTGTGATGTACCATTATGTAACTGTTTCCAACGATATCATACTTAAAAACAATATTAGTGTTAATCTTTTTATGTTTACAAAAATATATTATTAGACTATACCTGAAAAGTGTGGTGCTTCCAACAAAGTTTAATTTAACCGTAAAACATCATAATTTTGTATATAAGGTCCTGGGTTCGAGTCCCAGAGGTGTCAATATGTTTTTCTGATTTTTCTGTTTCCAGATTTTCGATTGAGTTTCACTTATATTGTCTTCATTTATTTACATAATAAAAGAGTTCATTTAACGTAAGAAACTGAATTTTTTTATTTTAATATGCTAAGTACTTCAGAAGTTATGGCTATTTTTACGTGAAACATAATCTCGCATGCGAATCTGAAAAAACCGGCCGCTTTATGGAAGAGATTGATGAAAAAAAAAACCAGCCGCATACATCAAATCTAAAATATATGAATGGACATATAACGCACCTGAACAAGTGTACAGCTGGGTTTGCCATTCCTTGAACATCACCGCTGCTACCGGATATTTGTCCCGACTCATTGGCCGCTTCGTCACATGCAAACACCACTTCTTCCGCCCCCATACCTGGAATAAATAATAAGATTTTTCTTTAAGTGATTACCGAACAAGAGTCTCAACAAGACTATGGCATTCCCAATTGGGGTATGTTGTGAGGCTGAAGGTAAGTGAGGAGGGTGAAGAAGATGGGGAAGAAGAATGTGGGGAAGTACCTGGCTATTCAGATCTAGTCACCAAACACGGCTAAAGCCATTTCAAGCAACGTTTTAATTCTAAATGGTGATCTTACACCACAGCGATACTCAGAGCATCTTCCTCTATGGAACGTGCCGCAAATACGGCTTAAATTATTTAAAATGATTAAATTGTGAAATAACACGAGCAAGGAGGCCAAGATGTTGAAAATCCACACTTCAGGAGATAACAAAAACAAATTGCGAAATTAAGTTACATATTTAAATTGAGAAGCTGTAAAAAAAAAGCTTGGTCACTACTCAATAACTCACTATTTTCCCACTCACCGAACATGCAATCAAATATTATATACGTATGTGCACATTACTCACCGTGCAGTACCCTGTCCAAGTGGCCAGTGTCCATCTGCCACACATAGACGGTTCCGTCCGAACAACCCACGATCATGAAGTCGTCCAGCGGACGCCACTTTATGGACACGACGGGGAAGAGGTGGCGGGATGCCAGGGTGATGCACTTCTTCTCCGTTAGACCTGAAAGCAGAAGTTGTAATATAAATAAGCGAACAAACTCCAAGCGAGCCAGGAAATTACCAAATAAGGATAGAAACTCGCTGAAAAAGTTAGGAGGACATCGCTACCTTAGGAGACACAAGAGAATCTGTTACGTATAAATAATGTAACAAGTTTGATTTTATGTATGGGTAGTCTCCACTACTAGAGTGAATAGAAGCGAGTGAGTAGATATCTTTAGGTACCCAAATAATAACAATTCAGACTTGTTATATTGGTTACATTGTTATTTTTCTCTGCACAGTTGGTTAGGCTGACCATCTGAGCAGAGGTGGCACTAAAGAGCCGTTCGCAATTGGCGAGTATTTTAGTCGAGTGGAGAGTATAGTAGTAACTAAACGCTTCCGAACGCGGTAATTTTAGTAGAGTGGGTAAGTCGGCTCTATAGTAGATTTAATCCATTTCGTTCTATTTTTCGGGCGAGTAAGGACCCCGTCCACGCACCCCTGCACACTGACATGCGCAAACCGGCCATTTTAGCAGTGTTTATTTGTAAACGGGCAGAAATGTCGTGGCGATAGAGCAGAGATGCTACCCTAAAATTATTTATTTATGCTTCTATTAATCTCTTTTCGTGTCCATAGTTTATTTATTTTCGTCTTACTAATTTAATCTTCCACCTCTTCTAAATTAAACATTAAAATAAGCTTAATTAGCGTATTTACTTTGCTCTCTAGCAACCCGTCATCCGCCGTCATCTTGCAACGGGCGGCGGGCACAAATGTACTCTTGAAAGTAATGCGGTTTTCGGCGAGTAAAGTAGTCACCTTACTACTTGATCAATGTGAACGTACCTTAAGGCGAGTTTGGCCTTGAGCTCTCATTCTTTGACGAGTTGCGGGTGACTCCGGCCACCATCTCTGCGGCTGGTCGACGCAATCACTTTGCAATTTTTTTTAATCTTGTCATTTTGTGTCAAGATTCATCTACCCATCCTACCTTGATGGGTAGAAGGCCCTGATATCTGGGAAGACACATCAGGGAACCAGAATATGGCCAAACACACAGTGACAACTCTGGTGTTTAACGTTGGAACAATTTTAGGATCCTACGTCAATCAATACAATCTAGTAACCTACGTCCCTTATACAATAGTGTCTCAATCAAATAATCATTGCCAATTTTTCTCATTTCTACGGTCCATATCGTTTGACTATCTGGTGAACTTTATTAAAGAAACTGGGCGACTCTCAAAGAAGTAAGGTAAAACATGAGAAATAAAAATAATAATAAAAACATTTATTTGTCAATAAATTTTAACATATTTACACATCCTTTATTTTTAATACATTGATTTGATTGACAAAAGGATCACTGCTCAGCCAAACTCCCGGGATATCTCCCGGAATGCTTTCAGCAGTGCCTTCAATATAATAATTAAAATTTAA
This sequence comes from Limnephilus rhombicus, assembly GCA_929108145.2. NCBI lineage: Eukaryota > Metazoa > Arthropoda > Insecta > Trichoptera > Limnephilidae > Limnephilus > Limnephilus rhombicus. The sequence continues at coordinate 9,619,632 of OV815296.1, forward strand.
TTAAATCAAAAATCAAATTAAAGCAATTAATATTAAAATTCAAAATAAATAATATAATCACAAACACAAGCAAGTATCCATTTCATTGTAAATTCTATCAATAACTATGTTGTGTGGTTAGCGGTTGTCAGCAACCATTCGCCGCAGAGCTTCTTGAAGCACTGCAATATTGTCGATATAGATAGACAGTGGTATTTCATTCCAAAGTTTTGATAGTGAATAGCTGAAACTACCCTCAAATACAGCAGATTTATGTCTAGGGAAAATGAGTAAATGGTCTCTTTGGAGTGTGTTTTGTGTGCATGAGAGTCACGGGACCACTGCAGATAGGCATAGAATAAAGAATATAAAACTAGAAGTGCCTTCCGTACAAATTTGACCGGAAACAAATGTAACACTGACTTAGTATCTTTTGGTTCGTATATCGCCATTCCGTTTGAATTTCGCAATCATGATGAAACACAGTTATGTATGGAATGTTATGTCTCCAAATCAATGAAAATAAATCAATGTTAAAAAACAACTTTAATCATACTTACTCAACAAGCAGACACTGTGATCTGATGCAACGGAGCAGATGCATTTTTGGATGCGAGGCTGAAACATTTCAATATAAAAATAAATAAGTAAAATCCTATATCTCACCGTAATACAAAAGAAGAAACATGTAACAAATAAGTCTGTCACAGTTTGTGCTGTAAAGTACACAAAAATACCCTACTGCTATTAGTGTACCGTATACTAAAAGGCACAAAAATACCCAAGGGGTTAGGCCCCACCACAGCAAAAGATATGGGGGTCATGATTTTCGGCAATGAGGAAATGATTTATGATAAAGCACAGTGGCACTATCACCTTGATTAAATAGTTTAAGGACTATGGCCCCCCTCAAAGTACTCTCTATCGACTTATGCCAGCGCTTGATCCAATCCTCGAAACACCGCTGGTACTCAATTTTCGGTATATCCATCAGAGCCATTTTCAATTCTCTCATGACATTCTCTCGGGTACCGTAACGCGTTCCGCGAAGCGGTTTTTAAAGTCAGCTGAACTGGAAAAAATCGCAGGGAGCCAGATTAGGTGAATTCGAAGGCTGCTGGATAGTATTTGTGTTGTTTTTGGTCAAAAACTCACAGATAAGGATCGAATTGTGCGACAGTGTGTTATTGGGGTGAAAAATCCATGGGTCGTAAAAAATCGAAAACAAGCACAAAGGTAGATGCACTAAGTACAGCGTAACTATTACAGATGTCAAGCTACGATGCTGAAATTTGGAGGGAAGTGTTAATGACAGATTTGGTAACCTAACAAAAAAAAGAGAATTCCAATCGTGTGACTGACAGCGCCACACGGTGGCTGGTCCTAAAACTTTTTGATCAAGGAGTGTATACAAGAACCAAATTTACTCACACTGCAGGCATCAGGGGGCACCAACAGCTGTTGGATCTCCCCGGCATGGACACAGAAGCGGTTCAGCAAAGTGCCGGCGTACAGATCCCAGAGACAGACGGCAAAATCAACTCCACCGCTCAGCAAATGCGATTTGTCGTATCTGGAAATTAACAGAAATGTATAAATACTTTGTGATATGGTATCAATAATTTTAAAAATAGGTTTTTGTTTCTTAAAATCAGCTTAAAGATTGTTTCACACATATCACCCCGGCACCAGATCAGCATCACCTCACCTCGAGCAGTTCAGGATTCTTTGTATGAAGCTGTCTCCCGTCACAGAGCAGAGATGCAGAGCCACTCCCGTAATGTGCCTGCATTGTGTTGACGGCTGGTTGGCGACGAGATAATGAGGTGAGGTGGTGCCGATCCGATGCCGAGCTGATGTGTGCACGATAAGATTAATGCTCGGTCAAACTACTATTTTTTTAAAGAAAGATAAAATTCCGGGGTTACGAATAAACTGACAATAATTGAATTCTGTTACCCTTCAAGGGTGTTTTAGGCCATCATTACAAAATTATGGAGAGGGGAAAGGTGAATTTATATATTAATTTCACTCAAATGGGCAAATTTCAAAATTATACGGAAGATTGGAGTCGAGTTCAGACTTAGAAGAGATGAGATGTTAAATAGAAGGGAGGCAATTTTAGATAGGATTGATAGAAGAGAGGATATTTATTTAGAGAGGGACAACCAAAAATATGTGATCTAAAGTTCCCACTTCTAGACTACAGAATGTACAATCTGGAGAGTCAAGGATGTGAATTTTAAAAAGGTGAGAAGGAACGGAACAATGTCCAATTCTCATTGGAAAAAGTGAGGAATTTTCTTTTTTGGATAAATGGGGGAATTGTTGAAATCACAGTTTTGACAGGATAGTCCTTTGTATTGAGGCATAGCAGGCTCCCTTGGATTGACTAGCAATGTGCCAATTCTCTGCCCAACCATTGCAAGATCTATCTTGAGGATGAGGTTGGAAAAAATGTCAGATTACTCCTATCTTTACAAGAGGAAAATATTGCTTGTGCAATCAGGCTACATCAATACATTAAGTAGCAACTCCTGGGTGGGAACTTGACTGAGCATTTTTTGGTTTTTTAAATTCATATTGTTTGTATATTATTAATCCTAGACAACTAATCGCTCGTCGAGGCGACGATGCGCTACTCGGTGAAATTCGAAATCACCTACTTCCCCCCGCTCCCCGACCTTGACTCTTTCATTATCTTCCTAATTTGAGTAAACAGTGCAGACGAAAGTTTAGTAATAACAACAATTTTATTTTTTAAGGTATGTACGTATGGATAAGGTCTTGATTGAGGATATTCTTGTCGAATCTTCTACAATAGAAGCTCCGGTTCCATCTACGTCAAACGTGCATAAAATTTGCTACCTGTGTCCATTCAAGGCCCAGAGGATGACCAAACACCGCTGCTTCAGATGTAGAAAGGCTATTTGTGGTCCACATAATGTTGACATGTGTGGTCACTGTGTAGACTGATATTTTGATATTAATTTGTACTTAATTTGTTCATTATAAACCTTACTTTTGTGCCATGTAACAAGTTCCTATCTTAATTAAATATTTTTGATTTATTTCTAGTGTTTTATTGCGTTCGACCAAAGTGTAGTTACAATGAAACAATGAAAACAGTTTAGTTATCTAGGATTAATATTGTTTCAAAAGTTGGTTAATATGGCCATTGAGCACCATTTTGTTTTTTTTTGACAGTTGAAAGGTCCACGTTAAAATCAGCAGAAGAGGAGAATTATCATGTTGTTAAGCTTGTCAGTTTATTACAATTTGATAGAAAACCACCCGAATCAGCATTTAAAGGGAACCTTTTAAATGTAAAAAAAAAATTGTGCTGGATGACCATTTGATGACTTTGTCACATGCAAAACAACTTGGCCAAAGAAAAGATCACCTTTGATGAACGTGATGCGGATAGAGCAGGCAATTCACTCTTCCGCTGTGGCCCAGAAGAAGTTGGTGGGGAGGCCAATCTGAAAAATAAATGCAAAGATAAAATAATTAAGCATTTAGATAATAATAAGTGTGCATAATTAAGTGTGCACAAGTGTTATAAATCTTCTATGAAGTGCTTGCTCTTCAGAAACCAATTGAAACTGTTACTTCGTCTATCAATAGTTTTTTTTATAGTCAAATAATATAACGAGTAAAACCTTAAATTGTAATATTTAATCATTGAATACAACTTATTAGCTCAGTGGTCATAGCACCTTCCGGCAAGGAAGAGTTCCTGGGTTCAATTCCCAGATGCAACCGAATCTTTTACTATTTTTTTCTGTTTCACATTTTCTTTTGAGAGTCGTTAATATTGTATTCAATAAAAAACTTTTTTTCTTTAACATTAACTCCACACAGGATGCCCTGAGAAAAAATAAATAACCTCAGAACCTACACATGTAATCTTTAGGGATGATGTATGCAGGGTCATTTTGAGGAAAAGAAGAACTGAACGTGCGTCTTGAAGAGACCGTTCCACATCCAAGCTATTGATCTCATGAATGAGTCGTAGCAATGACCCGTTCTCATGTGACAAATGTCAAGAGTGTACAAATGATTGGCGTGTTTCCCGATTATGCACCGGTGCCATAGGGATCAATGATGCTAATTCCATGGAGCATCTTTCATTAAAATACTGATAGAACAATGACAGCATTGTGAGTATGGAATGTACATTAATTCCAGTGATTAAGATTACTTGAAAAGTGTTAAAAAAACTCCAAAATAAGATGGAGGTTCGTCGAGAATACAAGTCGCTTTATTTACATTATCGTAAGTTTTACAATGAATATTTAATTGGACCAGTTTACCCTTTCTATAGGAAGCTCTAAGATATTCTGCAGCTGGGAGCGCAACACTCTTTGAACCCTGCCTTCGAGTATTTCCGTAACCGTTCGTGCATTAGACACGAACGACAATAGATGATCCTCTTCTAAGGTACCACTTAACTGCAATCTATTAAGAACTCTAAAAACTACATATAACTAACTACACTAACGACTTCTGTTGAAAGATATTGAAACTACATTTCTAATCCTATATACCAGTTGTTCGCGCATTTTTATATGGGATTGATTGGGTATTTCATTCGCAGACTTGGTGGGTAGATATGTCAAAATCCTGAATTTATCCCACCTACCTAATCTTTCCCTCCTAAATGTCACCATAAAAATTGTTGCAAGAAAGTACTCAACTCTGGAGAGGTGACAGTGTGCTTTTCTGCTCAGTACAAAATAACATCTGAGACAGGGCGCATGTATCGTAACCTCTTGTTATAAGAATATTGCGAATTTTAAAATTAAACAGTGAGAAGTGTACACCAAAACTGGAGATCAGCGAGGCCCCATCTGCAACGGTGAGTCCTATTTTCCTTATTCCAATCTGAGCTTATCTAATTTTCCAAAAGCCCAGATCTGAACTATCGACTGACTATCCATCAGGTTTTGCGAGTGTATGCTATTTAATCGTCCCGTATAACTTAGCGATTTCACATAGTTTCGGAACTGGTCCTTCGAGGGCTGCATAGGCTTTGCTCTGCAGCATTTACCGCCAATTAACAGTGGAGTCGAAGTTTGGCGACACCAACCAGTGTTTCCCAAACATTATTCTGCTGTGGCCCGGTAATTTTCACTCTGCCCCTTCGTGACCCACTTAATACTTTTAAACCCAAGCTGGTTCCATTAGGTAAAATAATACACATTTATTTATAGTAAAAATGTTTTGTTAATACTACATATTTTGGTATCGCCTATTTAGTCACAAAATTTTAGTGCGATGTGTGGAGCTGCTGCTTAATAGGCCACTTGCATGGATTTCATAACGACTTGGAAAAAACCGTGTGGATAGATTTTTTTTACTAAGATTATGAAAATGATAGTAGATTTTTTTAGAAATGTACAGTTTTTTTTAATATTTAAATAATTAAATCCATTATTTGGGCTCGTGACATCACTACATGAAAATGTCCCGTCTCTGAAAATGTTCGTATTAATTTTGTAAAATTCCACTGATTTATTTTTTTTATATGGCATCACTTTGATTTCAGGCGAATTTTTGAATTTGACATTTAACATTCACTAGATTTATTGTTTGTTCTCTGTGAACTTATCATTTGGTTTCACTTTTTGACAGATGTAATGAAGAGAACCCCGTACATTTAATGTTGTCCGTAAGTGTTTTAGAGGTATAATGGTTGTGGTGCTAATTTTAACAAAATAAAATTTTATAATATTCTTATTATTATTATAATTTACAAGTACAAGTATATTACATTGGATTTAGTAATATAGACGTTGTACATTATAATGATTTATGAACAATAAGATGGATCGAGGAAAAAAATATTTATGAGATGTAATATTTTTGGTATTCCTCATTATTCTACTGTGCCCTTTTTTCTGGAAAACGTTCTTTTTTTTTAAAAATGATTTTCGGCGATGTAATTATTGTTTTTTCGCATCTATAAAATTATGTCCCGTCTTTCCGGTTTATAAAAAATGGTCTGATTTTTCGGATAGAAATTTTCAAAAAATCACCAGGGTTACAAAAATATGATAAAAAAAAAATTATAATACAGAATGTCTTAGAATATTTGCCCAAACTGGAAATTAAAAAAAAAAATGTGATGCAAGTGGCCTATTGTTACTAAAGAATCCAAGTTCGCGGAAAATGACGAAAGTTTTATCCTAAGGTCTGGTTCCACTTCAAGTCGGTTTCTATATTTATTTTTAAGGTAAACTAGTGTTAAAAACCCAGCTTCACATTTATAAGTTGTGACAAAAGGCACCAAAATGTTATTGCTTGATGAGCTAATTTTGTGTATTCTTGACGACAAGATAACCAAAAATCTATCAATGGTCTTGTGTCAAATATATCCTTGAGTGATGTGTCAGTTGACAGTTCAATTAAAGAGTCAACATCTGAATCTGTCAATTCGTGGCAAATAAGTTTAATTAGGAATCTAACTTGAATGTAAATTGGTTTCTTATCCAAGCTTTGTTGCTGTCGATTGGAGGAAAATATTCTTGAAGATTCCTCTCCAGTCCTAATAAATGTTCTTTAATTTGAGTTAAGATGTCTTGTGGCAATGCAATCATGTTGTACTCTTTTTGTATTTCACTTAAATTACTAAATGCTTTGAAGTTCCCTGTTTCCGCGCGTTGTGCCCATACATTAAGCTTTTTTTCTTGCAGCTTCCACCTTGTCTTAAAACAAGGCGGGATTGTTGCGACCCGGTATTTTATTTTGATGGCCCGGTACCGGGTCGCGACCCGGCAAATGGGAAACCCTGCTATATAGTACAAAATATTATTTATATTTGAGAATATTGGTTGTCAAAAAAATTTTATTGTTCATAATAGTTCTAAGATATCTTAAGATAGAGTTATTGTCACCCTTACCATGATACTGTTGATGGGTTCCGTGTAAAAGCTGTAGCATCACCGTGTGGGTGGCAGGAACGATCACAATAGAACCGTCTTCTCTTCCGACAACGAGCCTGCTCTGTCCCGCCAAGTAGACCGATGCCGTCAACTTTATTTCTGGAATAAGATGAAAAAATTTAAATAAAACTGATTAACGAAATCCGTGCTTCAAGGAATCAAATCACAGACACAATGGAAACATGTGGCAGGCCGTTTTCTCTTGATAAGGTTTCTTTGGTTCTCTTCTTCACCGGCCAAATGTGGAGTATACACACATACATAAGTCCTAAAAAGGTCATGGCCGATTATCCTTATATTTATCCTAACCTATACAGGGTGTCCGGGGGTAAAGTGCATTAACTTCAGGAGGTGATTCTACATGATGGTAGGAGTAAAAAAGATTAACAACTTTTTCCGAAATTCCAACATTTTTTTTCCCATACAAACAGACGTACCTACTAAAAATCCTTAGTGTGAGGTACGATCTTACTTGCTGAGCGCCTGCCAGGCGCCCGACTCGATTGTGATTGGCCTGTATCGTAACAGCGGAAAATAATAAATCCAGCCGCACACGCCGGACTATTTTTATCTTTTTACCTCAAAACTACCCCTAAAAGTTGGAATTTCGAAAGAAGTTATTTATCTTTTTTACTTGTACTATCATGTAGAATCACCTCACAAAGTTAATGCACTTTACCCCCGGACACCCTGTATACAGGATATGAATGGATACAAATGAACAACCCCAGGAGAGGCATTTCTATCTCGGTGCGACTGGTACACCAGGGGTACTGTTTTGTTAGGACTTGAAACATGTTCTGAGGACAGAAAGGATGTTGGAGCTCAATCAGCGGACATTTTTTTTATGTGAATACCGCACAAGAGCTAGAATGTGAATTTAAAGCCCATTTATTTATGAAAAAACATTTGTTAAAGAAAATATGGTTTGGCTAAACTTTGGATCCATTTGTGTAGCAGGGAATTTAGTTTCCGGGATCCTGTTGCGGAATGAAGCAATTTAAATCTTTGTTGACGTTACGAAGGAATTAGCATATTATTACTTCAAAACAAACAAGAGCGGCAATTGTTATGACAATATCAAATAGAATGTATGTGTACCTGGTTCCTCGGGGTGATTGAGCTGATCCAGTATTCCAACTGGTCCGGGGTTCATCTCCGCCCAGGCCATGCTGAGGCTGGTGCTCACAGTCGGAGCTATGGCTGGAAACACAATACATACTAAATATTAAACCATGTCTTCTTGCTTGGTGTGTACGGACATCTTCCATTTCCGTCATAAATATTTTTCAGACACTCTTATTGATTGAATGTAGCAAAGTTCTGCTTTAAGTCAACCGTTTTACATTCCGTCTGTCTATAAATTTGTTTGTACGATCCGTTGTCGGTTCAATATGGTGGCCACTTTAATGGTTCAGTAAAGATTATTTTTCCAAATGTGAAATCGTTGTGTTTATTTGGACTTTTTCTGCATTTTTTCAATATTGTGGTATCTACCTGCCTGAAGAAAATTTGAAAAAAATTGGCATTGAGACAGTGACGTTTCTTTGGAAAAATTGGACAATTCGTATACTCAATACCTAATGCGATGTATTATACCAGTTTCTCGATTGTACTACATATTTCTGGACACTGAGCATAATTTTGAATAAGCCCTTGCAATTTAGACAAAACCCATCGCACAACACACATTTTAGATATACTGCAAAATTGAAAGCTAAAATATGTTAACCACTTCGACCCCTAAGCTTATTTACATGACAATATAACAATAGCAGTCAAGTACAATAAGCTTGTTTTTAAGTCAATGCGCGTGTTCCCACAGAAATCGTTATAACTCTGTCATTGTGTTACGCTGTAATTAGGTGTTGTGTATAGGTAGGTATAATTCTCTTTGTGTCAGGTTTTTACCACGAACTTTACGGTTAAACCGAGCGCCAAAAAACTGCCATTTATGCAGAATTATGCCCGTGGTGGGTAGAATCATGAACTCCATCTCAAGGGTGAACAAAATGTACGCGATCTCCAGCTTATTAGGGTATTAAATAATAACATATATCTCATTTGTAACTTAAATGTAAAAATCGTATATTGTTTCAATAGTGACAGGTTACAATAAATGAACAGAACTACTCACCCTCAGGGACCGATTGATATTAGAATAACTAGCTAAATTCACCACTATTCCTAGCCGATCCGCGTCTCGGGGATCGCAACAGGATGACCAGCAAGACTTCTAGCCGATCCTCGTCTCGGGGATCGCAACAGGATGACCAGCAAGACTTCTAGCCGATCCTCGTCTCGTGGATCGCCAGAGGATGATCAGCAAGAACGGCATCCTCCCGACACCTTCGCAGCAAAGCAGGGCTCCAAGGGAAGTGGAATTCCGGAGACGATGTTACGGGGCTTTCATAGCAAGCAAGTGGGACTGATAGTATTACTGTTCGTGTAATTGTTAATACAAGCCGGTGAGCGTGATTTCAATACTCCGCGCGATAAATGAGTCGATCTTATTGTCGGCACCCGACAAATACACTCTGGCGCAGCCCGTGTAGCGTCAAACCATCATCGATCACCATGATAATTTCAGTAAACTTCTCGAATATTTCGATCTACCGCGGAATCCAATTTCGCGACATTATTGATTACATACTTCGATGCACTTTAACATCTCGTATCAGAGATCGTTTTATATTATTTTAACGCGTCAACCGACTGAATTTTATAACTTCGTCCCTTATATTTAATTAAATCTATTTGACTGTCTCCAACAGGATCTTGCCCAAAGGATCATGCCAGCGAGAGTGGGTTTTATTACCGGACCCGGAAAAGAAAAGGCCCCCTCTATGACCACTCGTGTTGCCAGTCATCCCGTTGATAAAACATCATAAATTAATTAACTGAATAGTTTGTGCGGCTACGATTGATGTTAGAAAGCAGTGTTCATATTTTAAAATGAGAAAAGATAATAATTTCAACACTGTTCACATTTGTTCTAGTGACAACACTAAAACAAAAAATAGAAGATCCATATTAAATCAAGCTTATTCAAAGTGGTCCATAGAAGTACATAAAAAAGACTTATTTTGTAGAAACAGTTTTCATCCGCCAAATCGCCGTTAGATATAGTTAATTTTTTATTAAAAATATTCTTGTATGAAATGGTAAAAAAGTGAGGTGACAAAATTGTTTATTATACATGTATACGATAGAATAAGTGTTTATTTTTTTTACATAATTCGTGATTTCAGTACCGTTTTTACATAAAAACATCACGCGAGTCATTTTTACAATTTTTTTATGTTTGCATTCTTTACAAATTTATTTTATTTATTTACAAATGTTAATATTTATTTGTAATAATACAATTTGAAAGCTTATTTCATAACCTTTCAAAAACAGTTTTTAGTATTCGGCTACGTTCAGAAATATTTCATTTATTGAGCTTTAATTGCGAAGCGGAAATAATACAAAGTTTTTATAAATCTGACAGTTAAATAAACTTTAACCACTTAGGTATTTTGAGTGGTTAAAGCTTATTTAAAACGGTTTTAAAGTATCTACTCACGTAATAATAGAAAAACAATCAAACAAGATTATTTCTCTAACATTCAAAATCAGATATCCTATTATATAAAACTTGTGCATGTGGGTTGGTGACTTTTGCCTGAACGGGGACGATAAACGGTTCAGAAAATTTCTAAAAATGATAAGAACAAAATTTCAATTTTTATATGTAGAGTGTACAACAACCATACCTGGAGGGCGCTGGGTGGTCACTATATTAGCGGGGGCCCCCTCTGGCACTGACCACACGGAGATGACCCCCTCGGAGTCCCCCCTCAGGAGCAGGAGTCTCTTGCCCCTAGTGGCGGGGGTGGCTCCCCCTCCACACATCCTCATCGCTGGGGGGCAGGACAGTGTCTGATGAACAAGATAATTTCTTTAAACACAGCAAACTTATTTTGTGGCACCATTTTAAATAATAATTATCAACACTTGGCTTTAATCAATTTTATTATTTAAAAAAACCACCATGTTTAGCGAGCAATGCTCACTTCTTCAGAGTTTATTTAAAACTAAATTAAGAATGTAGATTTAACGATGTAGAAGGATAGCAGGAGTGGTAAGGGAAGGGGAGGGAAGGGAATAGGGCGTAATTTACAACGGGAACAAATTTAACAGGATGATGTTGGTTCTGAAATAATAATAGGCCGGTTAGTAGCTGAGTGGACAAATGCATCAGGTTCCCACTCAGGCTCTGCTAGCAAAGTCCTCCATCATTGCACAAAAAAAATTCTGCTTATAAGATGGTTGTAGGAGTTTTTCGAATATTGTGATTTTTTTCGTAGCCATGGTTTTCTTTAAAAAAAAAAATAATAATAAATGATGCTATTGTCGCTGATGTTGATGTTGTTGTAACTGTTATTGTTGCAATAATGCTTGATGTTGCCGTTGTAATAATTGATGTTGCTGTTGCAATAACTAATGATGTTGCAATAATAAATTGATTTTTCTGATAAAATAACTGATGTTGTCATTGCAATAACTGATGTTGCTGCAATAACTGACAATAACTGTTACAATAATTAATGTTGTTGCGATAACTGATTTTGCATATACAATAACTGATGTTGTTGCAATAAATTATATTATTAATTAATGTTGTTGCAATAACTGATGTTGTAGCATTAAATAATGTTGATGCAATAATTTATTTTGCTGATACAATAACTGTTGTTGTTGCAATAACTGATGTTGTAGCATTAAATAATGTTGATGCAATAATTTATTTTGCTGAAACAATAACTGTTGTTGTTGCAATAACTGATGTTGTAGCATTAAATAATGTTGATGCAATAATTTATTTTGCTGATACAATAACTGTTGTTGCAATAGCTGATGTTGTAGCATTAAATAATGTTGATGCAATAATTTATTTTGCTGATACAATAACTGTTGTTGTTGCAATAATAATTGATCTTACTGATACAATAACCGATGTTGTTGCATTAATTGATGTGGCTGCTACAATAATTATTGATTCCGTAACAATGTTTGGTGGTGTTGAAATAATTATTGATGTTTTTGCAATAATCAATTGTTGCAAAAGTGATATTGCAATAATATTAATGTCATTGTCGTTATTGATATTTCTGTTGCAATTAATGACTTAGCGGCTTTCACCATATATGTTTAATAGATAATAACTTACTTTGTCTCCAGGCTGGGCCAGTAGTCCATACAGGATTGGATTGTCAGAATCAATGGTGGGGCCGTGGAATCCCTTATTGTCCGCAATGCTACTGTTATAATCAAAACAAAAATATATTTTAAATAGCACAACTCACAAGAGGGTAAACCTCTTAAGCTTTTCATCCAAAAACCAGAAAAATTATCTTCCAAAATATTTCGTCATAATTATAATTATTAAAGCAAATGTTTGAATCAGCAAAAACTCAAAGTCATGAAAATTGCACAGCTTTTTCAGCTCGCAAAGTAATTTCTATACACAGATTTTAATTTTGTTTTAATGTCCAATAAGTTAAAATATTGTTGGCTTATTTAAACTGCTCTGGTTAAAAAGAAAACAATTAGAAAAAGTAATTTGTTAGTGTTTGAAAATTTTGGAATTTCTTTACAGTCATGGAACATTTTCTGGTTAATAGAATTTATAAAGCTGTTACTATGAGATATTATTTGTTTACTAAATAGAAAATAAAAAAGAGAAGAGAACATAAAATTGTGCACATGAGACAAAATGGATGACATACATAACATACAAAATAAAAAAATAGACAATTCAAGCGGAAAAAAATTGAAAACTTAAAAATAATAAAAGTCTACTTAAGTAATAAGAAAACAATTTTTTGAAGTGGAATGGCATCGGTAAGAATGCTTTAACTATAAAAGAGCTGTGCGGCCATTGGAAGAAAGTTTAAGGCACACACATAATATGTTTCTATTATTTTCTTATCATAGCCTAGATATCAAAGTGTCAGTCTTCGGGCAAAAAATGAGTGTGGCTAGTAAATTGTTTCCATCTAGGGATTGCCTTATTACAATACATTCTGTGACATACATAGGTAGTCAATTTTTTTTATTTGTTTTTTGTTTAACCACTCGGGTCTCGAGACAATTTTTTCGGAAGGTCAAAATATTTCGGCTTTGCAATAAAATCCAAATAAATAGAGTATTTCTGAACGTATTCGAAAAATAAAAACGGTATTTGAAAGGTGATGAAATACGCTTTCAAATTTTATAATTAGAATTAAACATATAACTTTTGATATATGAAAATTTTGTGTGCAAACATATACAAGTTTTAAAAATGGTTTATCTTACATTTTTTCTAACTAAAATTACTTATTAAAAAAACGCACACATATTTTATTAGGCAAATGTATTATAAACATTACCGCTAATTCACTTTTTTGTCATTTCTTGTAAAAATAATTAATAAAAATTTCCGAATTTGAATAATTTTTTTTCAAATTGCGGCGGTAAATATAGATTCATAAAGGTGTACATTTTAATTATTTTGTAGTTAAATTTTAGATTTGAAAATAAAGTAAGGTGTTTTCTCTTTCTAACACCGTTTAGATCATATTTCTAACCATTATGGTAAGGGTGACACAATGATTTCTATGGGGCTTACCGATTACATCAGCCGAGTGATTCCCTATCTTTTGTGGGATCGTTATTGGATAACGGACGTTATCTCCTGTCAGATTTGTGTGATTTTTACATATTTTAGTTTAGATCCATTTAAACACATATTCCTGCAAGAACGCAAGATTATTTATTCATTTAATGTACAACGGTACATGGAAAAAGCAAATAACAGCCATAAAAATCACACAAATCTGACAGGAGATTACGTCCGCTATCTAATAACGATCCCACAAAAGATACGGAATCGCTCGGCAGTTATCTCAGGCTAATTTGTTTCGCTTTTGTGAACAGCTCACGCAGGTCTCATAGAAATCGTTGTTTCTCCCTTACTGTCGTGGTGAGAAATATGATCATAACAGTGCTAGAAAGAGAAAAACCACGCTTTGTATTAGAATCTAGAAGTTAACAAAAGAAAAATTAAAAGTGCACTTCTATGAAATCAAACTTTCCGGCCGCAATTTGAGAAAAAAATATGAAACTTTGTGAATTTTTTATTAATTATTTTTTTAAGAAAAGTCGAAAAATTGAGGTGACAATAACTTAAATAACACGTTGGTCTAATAAAATATGTGAGACATTTTTCTTTTTTTCGTTATCAGTAATTTTCGTGAAAAAAAAAAACTTACAGCAAAAATTAGCAAAACTCAATCGAAAATCTGGAGACGGAAAAATCAGAAAAAGATTTTGGCACCTCCGGGACTCCTAATCAGGACCTTCTGCTTTTATGGCAACAACTTTTTATGTTTGCATTTAAAATTTTATTATTTAAAAAACTGTATGTTTATTTCTAATACATAATAACATTTGAAAGTGAATTTCATTGTCTTTCAAAAACAGCTCCATTAATTTGAATTTTACTGCAAAGTGGAAATTTTCCGACCTTCTAAAAAAATATGCCCAAGGTCTGAGGGGTTATATTATTTAAAAAAAAAATAGACCATACTGAACGCCATACGGAAACAGGCTTCTTTGTATATAGACAAAGATAAAAAATAAAATTATTCAGAAATTTGAGATTGTAAACACCAAACAAAGTAAAGCAACAAAGCTCAGAGAAGAAAACCACTTTAAAAAGCTTTGTAAAAAATTATGGTCAAACCAATTATATCGTTAGTAAAAGAAATCGGATTGGGAAGTTATTTTTACTGTGATTCACATACATTAAAATTCACCTCATTAACCTACTGAGCAGCCTCCATTCAAAGCTCTGGAAAAACCTTAACTTATACAATAATCTTGTTTGGATTCCTGGACATGTTGGCATAGTGGGTAACGATATTGCGGATTCGTTGGCAAAACAAGGAGGGTCCAATCCTATTATTAGCCTCGTAAACTGTGAGAATGGTTTTAGTGGCACGCCTGCCTTTTCAAATATGCATGAGCGAGACGGCAGAACTAGGTGATGAATGTTCCTGCTCGCTCTCCTTACTTACAGACAGCTCCGTTAGCTAGCACGTAGCTTATCGACTTATATTGTGCAAATAAATGTTCATCTCGACCACGCGTCTATTATTATTAAGATCTGCAAGATCACATATCACACGCCTAAACAAAAGTCTAAATAACAGTGGCACAGCCAATACGGAATCGTTAAACATCGATTAAAAGAATCGACGCGCAAAGTTGCATAAAAAATACACGATTGCAACATGTTGTAACATATTATTTTCGGGTCGATAAAAAAGGCCGGACCGAAATTAAATATCTTCACTGGAAGGAGTTATTCCCCTATCTGATATTTTTTCCATCATCAAAGATAGATCCCGCAATGTTTGGGCAGAGTATTGGAACATTGCTAACATCGCATTGGTTTCGAAAATCCCCCATTTTTCCAAAAAAGAAATTTCCTCACTTATTCGAACGAGAATCGGAGATTGTTCCGTTCCTTCTCACCTTTCTAAAATTCACATCCTTGACCCCCCAGATTGTACATTCTGTGGTCTAGATGTGGGAACTTTAGATCACATATTTTTTGGTTGTCCCTCTCTAAATAAATAACCTCTCTCTATCAAGCATTGTCTAAAATTACCTCCCCTCCATTCAACATTTCACCTCTTCTAAATCTGAACTCATTGCAATCTTCCATACAATTCTGAAATTTGTTCTTTTAAATAAAATTAATATATAAATTCACCTGTCCTTTCTCAATAATTTCAAATGATGGCCTAGAACACCCTTGAAGGGTTAAAGACAGAAATAATTGAAAAAAAAACCTACTGAGCACTGAAATATCGAATTGTGGCGTAACTAGCCATCAAGCCGTTCTTTGCAAGGATAGGGCAGAGATGATAGACCGACAAAAAAATCTGTCTCAGCATAGATTCCTTGCTTCATTTGCATTCAAACTTTGTATTGTACTATCGTTCTGTTATTCCAAATCTCGACATGGCCAGACTCAAGTCGGGTAGTCCCAGAGACAGATTGTAGGTGGAGTCATCGCTCAAGAATCTTTTGTCTTTTTCATTTTCATACAAGATGTGTGAGAAGAGTATTTGTGTTACAAAGTGTTAAGAATTTTAATTTACCATGACATTAATTTGTACTGTATTTAAAATTTGATGTTAGCCGAACTCAACGAATGACTGTGTTGTAAAAAAAATTACTGCGCCACACAACAGACAGTGTTAGAAAGTGTATGTTAAATTAGTATTTTTAATTCATTAAAATTCATATTAATCAAAAAGTTTGAAAAATAACGCCCAAGCCTAGTTAGCACCAGGAGATTAATTTAGTTATTCATTATTATTTTTAAAAAAAAATTGCAATCAATATTCTTACCAATCACATTCTCCTAATAGTTGGACCGTGCCACACTGAGCCGCCCTGATAAAATTAATAATACTAAAATTAATAATATTAATTATTTAGTAAAGTACCTAGTGACATCTAGTGAATTTCAGTAAAGTTTAACAGAGTCATGTTGTCGTGAATCAAAGTCAAATGCATCGAACTCTACTATACTACCTTAAGGCTCGATGACACAGAGCGAGTTTACAAGCTACTATCTACTGAGTTTAAAAGCAGGTAAATCGGCGAGTGAGATTGTCATGATGACACACAAAACTGTCCACTCGCTCAGTAGGAAACTGAGCTTGCAGTTGCGCTGCTAGCGCCAGTAGCGAGAATAACGACGCCTGCGTGAACTAATTCTGTCGGATGTTTGACAGTCAAAATCAGCTGTTTATTGGCAGCCATTTTGAAAACATAATTAAACCAATCACAAGTAAGCGTGTGGCGAGTAAAGTTGATGACCTTTCAACTTTTTTCATAGATAGTCAACAATCTGCTAGTTAGCAAGTAACACAATGACACTGAGCGAGTTTACTAGCAGATAGTGAATTTCCCAGATAGTAGCTTGTAAACTCGCTCAGTGTTATCGACGCTTAAGACATGGTTAGATTGCATGCCATTACAGCGATAATTTATTTAGAGATAATCAAAAATACTAATTTCAATTGTCGGTGGGTGAAGTGAAATATTTCTGTGTGAAATTATTCATGTTCAATGAAGTCAAATTTGTTTAAAATTTTTTACCTATTATAAAAAAAATATATAATAATTCAATATTTGATATGCATATTTCTTCTGTTTAAATTTTTGACAAATTTTGCAATTTTTCAAGTATACTTAACCCCTCCGAATTTTCGCGAATATTAGCTTTTGGTGTCTTAAACGAAATGACATTTTACGAAAACTTTTAGTTATAACCGCTTCACAATTAAAGCTCTATAAATGAAACATTTCTGAACGTAGCCGAATAGTAAAAACTGTTTTAGAAAGGTTACAAAATAGGCTTTCAAATTATTATATTACAAATAAATATTAGCATTTGTAAATATTAAAATTTAGAACGCAAACATTAAAAATAGGTAAAAATGACTCACATGATGTTTTTATGTGAAAACGGTACTAAAATCACAGATTATGGAAACAACAATACTTATTCTATTGTATATATGTGTATTAAACACTTTTGTCACCTCACTTTTTTATCATTTCATATAAAAATATTTAATAGAAATTAACAATGTCGGGCGCCCGTAGGAAATTTGGCGGGATAAATTATGTGTCAGACTGCGCGTCTGACAGAATGTTCTTTTTATGTATTTCTATGGACAACTTGAATAGAGATGTGCAGCATGATTCACTATCGACCTTTCACTTTTTGTTTTACGGATGTAACTAAAACAATAACGGAGTTATAATGGTTTCTATGGAGACACACTCGCTGACGTGTAAACACGCTTATTGTACTTGACTGCTGTCGTATTTTTAACGCATATATCTGCTTCGGTTGCGGAGGGGTTAACGGTGTTCAATAGAAATGTAAATTTCCCGAGAAATTTCACACATCTGCGATAGTTTTTTTTCAATAAAATTAGAGTTTAAAAATTAATTAGAGATCCCATCAAAACATAATTGGTAAAACCATAATCTTTCATATACAGTATTTATTTTATGATAAAAAATAATCCATTGCCACCACCAGAAACAGAGTAAACTAATAAATAATAAAAAAAAAACACAAACAAAAGAATAATAAAGAGATCTGAAAGAAACATAGAAACAAACATAACCTGTAATAAAGGTAACGAAAGTAAGGAAATCTGAAACAATAAGAAGCAAACATAAGGCGGAAGTTAATTGAGAGTGTTTCTTCTGACCTACTCATGGCACGACCGCGCAGCTTGCTATAAAATGGAAATAAAATATAAATAATATAGAATTGTGAGCCAAAACATTCATATGATTGCACTTAACACTAGATATTCTAAAGAAAACCCCCTGAAAACTGACCACAGTGAAACCCACTTAAGAAATTTTCATGTTTAAGGGGAACACCGGCGCAACCCTCTTCATACAAAACTTAATTTTGGATTTGAGACCAAAATACTTAACTAAGCCGAAAAAAAAATTACAAGTGTGCAGTTAACACGCGGTAGAAATTAAACCTTCAGAAAACTAAAGTAGACAAAAGTGAGGAGGCCACGAAGCACCGCACAAAAAGGAGACCGATTATACTATCTTATTCTATCACAGGCCAAATCCTATAGATGTATTTGGTTCTCTTTTTAGTGTCGCTTTTTCGTTTCGTCGAGCTTCAAATCACAACGGTGCTAAAGAAGTTTTCACTGAATAATTAATCACTATCCATATCTAATACAGATGTGTGTTACTTTATTTGTGTTTTAAATTATAAAAAAATGTAGATAATTAAAGAAACCCATTTTTCATGATTTTAGAGGCAACTTTGGCATTTTTGGGTTAATTATGATTATTAAAAAAAAATTATCTTACTCTACCTACTGAGTTAATATAATAAAAAAAAATATCTTACTCTACCTACTGAGTTAATATAATAAAAAAAATTATCTTACTCTACCTACTGAGTTAATATAATAAAAAAAAATTATCTTACTCTACTACCTACTGAGTTAATATAATAAAAAAAAATTATCTTACTCTACCTACTGAGTCAATATAATAAAAAAAATTATCTTACTCTACCTACTGAGTTAATATAATAAAAAAAATTATCTTACTCTACCTACTGAGTTAATATAATAAAAAAAAATAAACATCACAAAAAAAAGCATTTCTGTGGGTAGAAATTTTATTGAATAAACGAAAAATTTGTGTTAACAATGTAAATCGGTTGTTTGTAATTTGTATATACATACACCCATCCAAATCTTCTTTCATCATTTTTATTTTTTTATTTTATATTTCATCAAAATATATGTATATACACGGTGTCCGAAAACTCGTAGTACAAGCGGAAAACTGGTGAACCTGCATCACAAAGAGAACCCAAATAAACATAAAGATATTCAATTTAAGCATTTTTACATTTAGAATTAAAAAAAAAATAAAAAATAAAAAAATTTCGGCTATATGAGGGTTAAAGTTTTTTTCCGATACACGGAAATCTCATAATTTTAGAGCGAAGATGCTCTCTAAAACTCTCTCGCTAGGTACTTTACTTAGTACTGGATCAATTCGAACAACGAACAAGCCTTGTGAGAAAAATTACTAGCATAGGTGTGTTCTAAACTTACATTATGTTGTAACGTTCCTTAATCCAAAAACACTAGGTAGGTAGTACATCACAAAAAACACAACATGTCATTGGTACATCACAAAAAACGCATTAACATGCGTTGGTATATTCCATTATAATCCACAATATTCTCAATATGAAAATACCCCAAAAGTTTGTTAAAAACCAGCAAAATTAATTACTGTTATTCACAAATATTCACTTTTCAAGTTTGAAAACACAAAGGGGTGTTAACGATATCAAGACCCATACTAAACTGCGTAAAAACATGAAAAAATATTTACCCAGATAAGGGAGTTCCCGTGTCCCATTGACTTGCTATGGTCAGTCGAATCGTGTTCCCCATGCAGTATTGTTTAATTTGCGCTGAACACTGGGAATATTATTTTTAATTTATTTAACATTCCAAATTTGCAGTTTTGAACTCACTTACGACATTTATGATTGAGTATTGTTTTATTTTCTTAATTCACTTATTTTTTTATTAGTTTATTTACTTATTTTTTCACTTTTAATCAAAACAATAACTTTCAACAATAATATGAAATTAGAAACCAACTTTCTAGTTTAAATACGGTACGACTTAATTTTGTCCTATAACTTATCACTTAGAATTAATCGGCCTTTGTATTCCTAGGTAAAATTTACGGCTTATTTGCATTTTTGTTAAGTTACTCACGAGTGCATTTACATACAAAAATAATGCTCATGTTGTTCGGGAGTTTAACTTAGGGGGAATTAATTACGTGACCTCAAAATGGGGGGGGGGGGGAGTCCAGCAAAATCTCACCACATCTTGAACAGTTTTTAAGCGTATTGTCGCGATCATATTTACCTCAACGGGGGGGGGGGGCCGTAATGGGATAGCATGGGGCGGGATGGGATAGTCTGGAACCCCAGATACACCACTGATCTCACATGATTGTTGCAGAGTTAATTAGTTAATTATTGCGGACATCAAACAAAAAGAGGTATACCTACCAAGGGTATGAGGGGTTGGTAGGAATCTGAGAGTCCGTGTATCCAGGAGTGACGGACGCATGAATTCATTCCTCCCATGGAGGTGGAATATAATTAATAGTCCAGTCAGCCTATGTCGTAGAACACCAGTTGAATCACCATCGACTACTATTATTTAGACAAGTGTTTAGCCAGAAGTCCCCGCCTCTACCCCCCTTGCTTCCCCGCCTACGCCCCCCTCCCCAAAACATGAAAAGTGTAAGGGTTTCGTAAATCGCGTCTATCTCGATTACTAAATAACATATCGGGTTGCAATTTTTTATTTTCTTTATTGTAACATTGTCTACAATTAATGTCCAGTTAACTTTCGTCGTAACTTTTACCGTTTGTTTGTAATTCGTATGAAAAGGTAAAAATTTGTATATTTTTTGGTATGTAATTTTACATTTTGTCACAGAACTTTTTAGGCCGACATTTTATGAAAAAATGTTTCCTACAAAGATTGTAGCCCTTTCTATGAGCTGTAAAATTATATATTTTAATGTGTACTTTATGGCTAAAAAACGCCAGATATCAACCGTGAATGCTTGGTTCACCATCTCTGCATCGCTCTGCGGCAGCCGATTCATTAACGCACTACTCATGTATGATGTTTAACTCATTAATTGTATTTTTTGTCAATTGTTTTAAATTTTGGTTTTACTGAAGAAGTGAGATTATGCTTACTGGTATCAGTTCAAGTTGCCATAGTATTTCAGTTTAAAATCTATAACTTTATTTATTGAATAGAAGTATAAACTAGCTCCATTATGAATAACCCCCACTAACACGAGTATTTCACGTTCACGATTTCCACATAGCTTTAGTGCACTAAAACAAACGAAATAATGACAAGACTAGAAGAAGTGTGTGAAGATTTGGTTAAAACTAGTAGAAATTCAAAACTGTGGCTACAAGAGTTTAAATTGGTGAATTTGGTTCTAGACTTTATTCTGGCGGAGAGAATCGGCGATTGGAATTTGCACATTAATACAGTCAAGCAAATGATACCTTTTTTGCATGCTGCTGGTCATTTGCTCTACGCCAAATCCGCACAAATACACTTAAAACAAATGTTGAGCGTACAAACAAAGATGTCAAATGTAGACTTCGAAAGGTTCGTCAATAATTTCCGATATTTAAAAAAGGAGACAAAAATGAGGTGAACAATTACAGACCGATCTGCCTTTTATCAACTATTGTAGGAGCTTAAACTTTTGTAGGAAATATTTTTTCATAAAATGTCGGCGTAAAAAGTTCTGTGACAAAAAGTAAAATTACGTGCCAAAAAAATTTATCTTTTCATACGAATTACAAACGGTAAAAGTTACGACGGAAGTTAACTGGACATTAATTGTAGACAATGTTACAGCAAAGAGAATATAAAAAATTGCAATCCAATATGTTGTTTAGTAATCGAGATGGACGTGATTTACGAAACCCTTACACTCTTCATGTTTGTGGGGGCACAGGGGGGGATGCAAGGAGGGGTAGGGGCGGGGATTTTTGGCTAAGCACTTGTCTAAATGGTAGTAGTCGATGGAGAAAAAATTAGCTTTAGACTATTTTTTCAATCTAATTATTACATTATTAAAAAAAATGATAATAACCTTGTTCACATTCGTTTCGAACACTACTGTACCATGCGACCATCTTTGTTGGCGACCATGTTTGTTTGTGTACCCGAGGATGATACGAATGCAAGTCCAAAATTTGAAGAAATGAGTTTTTGATGCAGACTTGAAGTAAATTATCATGTTTATCAGTGGCAGAAAGAGTCCTATCATGAAGAAAAATAGGATTTTCAAAATTGCATATGGATGCAATTACCATGATGCAACAACTATCTTAGAAGCAGAAGGATGTACCATGGACTTTATTCCTTTTATAATACACCACATGTCATAACAAAATAGTCCACTTCAATTAGAGGCAGTAGGACTCAAGTCCATGTTTTTGTTTGACTCAAGTCAGCGTTTTTTTTTTTAAACAACTAATTTTAAAGGCTTTACTATAAAATATTTCGATTCATTTGCTCGTTTTTAAAACAAAACTAATTGATTTAATAATTACTTTTTTTGTTATCTATCAGCACGGATATCCGAAGAAGTTTTTTTTTTTTTTTTTTACATTAACTCCACACAGGAGGCCCTGAGGAAAATAATTTCCCTCAGGGCCAAATGTCAACTGTGTACAAATGTTGGGCACGCGTTTGGCGTGTTTCCCGACTATGCACCGGGGCCGAAGGGATCAATGATGCTAGTTCCTCGGAGCATCTTCCATTGTAATACCGGTAGAACAAGGATAGCATTCCCACCCGACGCCTGTGCTCTAAAGATTGCAATCCGTCTGTTAAGATGGGAGAATCTATCAAACGGACCGCCCGTTTCTGCACAGAGTCGAGGGTATTTTTCAGGTATTTTGGAGCTCCAGACCAGAGGTGGCTGCCAAATTCAACCGTGGGGCGCTCTTGCGATTTGTACAGGGTTAGCAGTTATGAGACCATAGTTACAGAAAAAATACTTTTTTGGCTCTCCTGAACATTTACCTTTTTGGACTTGCATCCGTATGCTTCTCGGGTAAAGAATTTGGTTCGTGAGCTCACAGTTCAAGGTCAAGTCATTTTTTGAAAAATGTAGCTTACCTCTTCTAATTGTGTTCATCGAACCGAGCGCAGAAAGGGACAGCAAATTTCGCATTGCACTCTGACGAGCGCTAAAATAATATTAGGCCAGCTGTTTTTAACCGTGAAATGACCGAAAAACACGGAATAAAATTATGGATAATTTCAAAATAATGCTTTAAATCCGGATTTCTTTGTTTGTTTTCTTTTAAATAGTTTTTTTTTTAGTTAGGTACTATGATCGTCAGTAATAATTTATAAGAATTTGACCAAAAAAAAAATCAACTTCTGACTCGATTTACTCGAAAACGAAAGCTCAAATCAAAAAAAATTATACTACAAAATCGACTCCAAATGTGATGAGGATTCACCAGTTTTTCGCTTGTACTACGAGTTTTCGGACACCTTGTATATGTATAGTAAATAAAGCAAATTATTTTTTTAAACAATTATCATTATCACACAAATAATTGCAAAACTTGGCTCGAAAATCATGAAAAATTGATTTCTATAATAACCTATATTTTATAATTCAAAACACAAATAACTAAAGTAGCACATATCCGTAATAGATATTTTCTATACAATTTGATTAAAAAAATAATTATTCAGTTTTGTTAAGTATTTTGGCTTCAAATCCAAAATTAAGTTTTGTATGAAAAGGGACCCGCAGCCTTTCCTCTTAAGAAGTTTTCAAGTTTAAGGCCCATATCGTACACAGATATACTCACAAGGTAATGACTGCGATGCAACTGCAAGTTGCCTACTGGTTGCTGTGCATAAAGCTAAATTTGATAATTTAAAATACAGAATTTGATAATTTTTTCCAGTGACTCCAGAGAAGAAGACAATATTGTTCGTCATTATCTTTATTACAGGCATAAAAACAATTTAAAATAAGATTTTGGATTCATCCATACAACGAAAGAAATATTAACCATAGGGCATTCGTAGCCGCCAACTTTTTTATTTTTATTGTTTAAGTTCCACAAAGGAGGCCCTGAGGGAAATAATTCCCCTCAGGTTCTATGTCATCTTTGGGTATGCTGTTTGGAGGGTCTTTTTAGTTGGAAGTTCTGGAAAGGAAAAGTGTATTAGGGGTGCGTGTGTTCAGGAGTGACGGACATACGAATCCATCCCTCCCACTGTGGTGCAAAGCGATGTTCCGAGAGAGTACGGCTGGAGAAGTCAAAGGGAATCCCTCAACCATTCTCTCCCGATCCGGTCTGCCATGCAGCTGGTGGGCAGACGCATCCGCCGCCAAGACCCGGACTAACCTAACCCCATATACCCTGGCACCCCTGCTAAGTCATGGCAGAGGTGTTGGTTATCCAATAAATGGTTCCCGGGACGGTGGTACCTAGACCCGCCTCACAAATTGGAAAGATGATAATGATGTCAAATTCACTATATTTTTCCAATATTTCTATGCCTTCTCTGCTAAATCCATTCTTACGTATTCTGGTAAATTATAGTTAGGTATACACGGTGTCCGGAAACTCGTAGTACAAGCGGGAAACTACTACTAGGTAAATCTACATCACATTCGGAGTCGATTTGTGATATAACTTTTTTGATTTGAGCTTTCGTTTTCGAGTAAATCGGGTCCGAAGTTGGAATTTTTTTTGGTTAAATTTGAAAAAAATTTTCACTAGGGGGTTGATTTCAGCTGTGTAATGTCTTATAAAATGCATCGAAGGGTAAACCGGGCTCAAATTTTTTTTTAACCCTTTAGTTGCCGAAAAATGGAAAAATAGAAAAAAATAACATTAAAATCGAAATGCTCAGATCGAAAAAAATAAGTTTTTTGGTTCTCTACGTGATGTAGATTCACCAGTTTCCCGCTTGTACTACGACTTTCCGGACACGTTGTATAAACATGGATATTTTCCCACATCCATAAAATAATATTTAAATCATGCTCGAGCACCATTTCTGTCAAACGAGTAGTAGATATGTATGCAACTAGCATAGCGTGATACCAGCACTGTTAGTAGTGTGCAACTGACGTCAAACCCATAGTCATATGGCAGATACTTAGCAGAGCGACTCATCTGCTAAGCATAAAAAACTCGAGTCACTTGTAAGTATTTTTGTGTAAGAAAGACCTTGAAGACAAATAAAAAAAATGGCACAAATTACGCATGTGCATAAATCTAAGGTTTTGGACAACTTAAAAGAGGGTTTCACTGTATGTGCTTGGTAAAGAGGTTTCACTGTAAATTTGCAAAGTTATTTACAACAGGGTTCTAACAATTCCATTGTATATAAAAGCACAGACGGACACCCAAAATGGCCGTCAATCTTGTTCAAACATAATATTGCTGGCTTGCTAGCCGAAGTCACTCAATTTTGACAAAATTCAGATTTTAACCGCTTCTGTGCCAAAAGCGAGATTTCTCGCATTCTTGGCCGTGTCCAGCAGGCCGGCCATAGAAAAATAGCGAGTTATCTCGCTATTCTTTGAGCAAGATTTAATTTTTTTATTTAATTTTAATTTTAATTTTAATTTTTTTTTTTTTTTTTTTTTCAAGATTTTTGCTAAGTCATTTAAATATCCTTTTAAGGTGTAATATGTTTTTAATTTATAAAAATACGATTTAAAAATGATTTATTTTGATTAAAAATTCATGGCCTGCTGTTCACAGCTACACTCCTACATACTGGCATTTAAAAGGTTAATGGCATTATACATATATAGAAAAAATAAAGCTATAACTGGCAAAAGTTACTTTCTACCCTTATTTAGATTTTTTTTTTATATCAGATATTTTCTATATTTGGAGTCAGTGACTTCTTCGTGCACGCCCATGATAAATACACATATATATATATATATATATTTTTTTTTTTTAAAGAAATACAAACATTCCCGGGTTACCAATAACCTGACAATATTTGAAAATCTACTACCACCACAGTAAGCGGAAAATGTTGCTTGTGTTGTGATGGAGGAAGCCAGCCGAGGAATCAAACACGCGAAATCAGTTGGCATCGCTTTTGGGTGGGACCCAAAAGCAATGCCAACTCAGCCACTAACCGGTCATCAGTCATATTATCTACTAATAGATGAATATGTATTTCAAAATGCGATTTTAGTCAGAATTCTGTCTAAGTAACTTTGCAAATTTTCATAAAAATATACCTACATAAAATTGAAAACGGCTGTCAAATTACAAAAATATGATGTCTTTTTTTTTTAAACTATCTACACTATTAATATTATTGTTCTGATATTATTAAAAACATGATTATGTTCAAACTGTTTGTGTTATTTCACCAAAACATCTAGAGGTTTGTATCTCAGTTGTCAATTTAAGTACCTAAATAAGAATAGATTAAATTTGTTTATGGTGAAATTGAATTCTGTCCGAGGAGAGGCAGGGCCTCCTACAGGTGGAGGCGGCCGTAGTAGTGCAGGTCAGGGATTCTCGGAGGTTTTATAAACTATTTGAATTATACAATTTCTGAGATTTCTCTACGTGAGGGGAGTATGGCTACTACCCGTGGCTCTATCCTACCGACTTTATTTTGGGTATGCTTGGAATGAACCATCTACATGTCAGAAGGGATGTACACATTGCTACACATTTCTTCAGACTGATTCGAAGATGGTTTGAAAACTCGGCTATCATGGAGAGCATTCATTTCTATGTTCCCGATGTTTATCTCGGTCACCGACAGCCTAGACTGTTCCATTTCCCAGCCTGCAGGACTAACTTGCCAATAGTCATGCCAGAGCAAACTTGCTGTGGAAGAGAATCAATTCAGATACCGACATATTTAGCGTCAGTGAAGCTGCCGTTAAAAGGCCAGCTCTATTAATGCTAGTATAGTTGGTATACTTAATGCTTATGTTTTATGTAATACTCTTTTACAAATCTATTTAACCCGGCGTCGATGACGCTGGGTCACAATGACCCAAGGCGATTTAAAATGGCCATTTTTTTTTTCCTGTCAACCGTTCCGACTTGAGCACTTCAGTAGCTGGAGATACAACCCCCTTCTACCCGCACCGCCAGCGTGCTCAATGCGACGCCGCTTGCGGAAGGTGATACAGAAGATATAGGAGGAAAACGGGTAAATATGACCTATAGTTGAGATGAAATTCTACAGTAATGTTTTCGTAGTTGATTTTGCATGTGTTTCTTACTAGAGATAATAAAAAGTTGATTTTTAAATATGCTGGTATTATTATTATTTTTTTTTTATGAGCAAAGAACCCATAAATAATAAACAATTTTCAAAATCAATATAACCCTTTCAGGTTTGGTACAATCCATCGATTAAATTTGGGCCACGGTTACCCGGCGTCATTGACCGTGTAATTATTTTCACGTCATTGACGCCTGGTTAAAAATGCATTAAAATTTCAGAATGTTTTAGGAACAACAAATATTGAATTGAATTGAAATTTAATTAAATTGAGGCACTGCATCGAGACAATGGGTCTCCGGCCAGAATAGGACAAAGGGAAGAAGATGGGATCAGATGGCAGTCACACTGAAAGATAGCCTTTTGTTCTGCTTATGGCTTATTTACAGTTTTAATAATATTGAAATTTTATTTTCCAAAGTCTCAAAAACGAGTTGTAACATGCTTTATGAAAGCAAAGCATCTGTCATTCATGGCAATATTCGCTGCGATACCTAAATCTAGATGTTTTGGTGCACTATGTTTAAATTTTCAATCATTGAAATTCTGTGCATCATTTGGATTCCGTTTGACTATTTCATTTAACAACAACAAATTTTAAGATATGTATATATTTAATTGAACTAATTAACTGATTAGATTTATGTCAAAACAAAGATGTTAATTTGTAAAAAGTATTAGTGATTAGTAAATAAATATTTTTTGGCTAAACATAAAATGAAAATACACAGTAACACAAGATTCTGGACATGGTCAATTTTTATATATTTATTTAAAATTACTGTATTAAATTTTAATGTACTGAATGAGGCAAATTCATTTTATTTTTAGCACAAGCACATTAGACAAAAATAACATTTTCATTTAAAATTTATCTATGTTTTGATAGGTGTCTCGTATATATGTAAATCACTTGAATCTACAAAGGAATTTGGCATTCTAGTATCATTAGCAGAAACAGAATAGGTTGCGCAATTAGAGTTGACCCGAACAACACAAACTCAGTTTATTGTGTGTATTGGTGAAAATATACATATTCATTGCCAAGTCACTGAGAAATAGTATTTTGTCTTCTTTACGACTGCTTATTGTTTTCAGCGAGAAAGAGAGTGTACATGTTCGAACATATCATTTTCAAAAAGCTTTTATGTTTTTTATTTGAGTAATATTAACCCTTCCAGTTCGGAGGGGTGTAGCACACTTCCCCCAAACGAGAGCTTTGTGCGATATTCTACAATTAAGGTAATACTAGAAAAAATATTGGGTAATCGATCCGAATTTGAAAAAACCACAAGTGTGCAGTTCACACGCGATAGAAGTGAAGCCTTCAGAAAACTAAAATAGACCGCACCGAACCACACAAAAACAAGACCCATTATTCTATCTCATTCTCTCGCAGGCTTTTTCGTTTCATCGAGTTTCGAATCACAATACTGCTAAAGAAATTTTGACTTCAAAAAAATTATCCCTTTACTATTTAAGATAAAAATATCTAAATTCCAACAAAACTAATCCCCCCCCCCACACACAATCCCCATTACTTGGAAAGGGCTACAATAATATGTATTTGAGTTATGCATGATTTTGTGCCATCTCTTTTAGTGTTTTGCATTGACCGCTGGGTGAAAATGGGCGATATCAAGTTACAATGGTAGTTGGTAACTAATATCTGGAAAGGTCAAAAGGAATATCAAGAGACACGATGGCTCCGCAATATATGGGGGACCCTTCAGGATTTTTACCTTCGGGTACAAAAAGGTTAACTTTCCCAGTATTTTTTAAAATTAATACCTCCAAAGTGAATATTTTATATTCAAAATGAAAAAAATGAATATTTTACAGAAGAGTGAAAAAATTAAGTTTGATGCAGGAAAACGAAGGTGAGTCTTCAAACAATACTTATTTACTAGCAGTTAAAAACCCGCTCTGCAGGTTTTTGCTGCAAGGTCCTGCGGGCGGCTTTTGGTTGGCCTTCGCCCAGTTTGAGGGTAGGTAACAATTTTATAAAGCCGATAAGAACTGGTTCCAAAAATAGCCAGTTCCTGGGATCCATTGTGATCCAGTGACTGAGTTAAAGTAACTGTAACAGGCAATATGTAATCTCTCCAAATCTGGAAAAATACTTAAATTCTATATTTTTAAATCCGTAGTACTTATACCTAGGGAAGAAATGTCCACATGCGAGCTGCTGACGTAAGTGGCGACATCTTGTGACGAATTCTTGAATTAAAAACCAAATTACAACTGTAGTTTTGTTTGAAATTCCACGTACACAGATGTTAATTGTGGGGCAAAGCGTACGGCGTGGCGTCAACATGCACTCAAAACTGGGTTCGGAAATTCAACCACGCAGACTCTGGGGTAATAATAAAGTTCGATCTAATCAATATTAATGCATATAATAAACAAAATGCATCTATAAGTGTACTATAATTGGATCAACTCTGGTTGCGATAATTATACCATCCCAAATAGTTATTTACTAATTTTTTTTTAATTGGACAATATAATAAATTAGAGTTTTTTTTGTAATAATCTAAAGTGTTGGTATACATTTATTGCAAAACTATTGGAGTTGTTCGGAATAAATTCAAATGATGTTATTATTAGGAGACAACTATCAAAAATACAGTTTTATCAGTAGTAAAATATATTACCTACATACATGGTGGATGAGTGTGCAAAAAGTTAATAAACGTTTAAATTAAACATAGTTCATCATTGTATGCATCTTCATAAAGTAATGTAAATAAGGTTAGACATGTTAGTACCTATAATAATTATCATTAATATGATTAAAAACACTATAATATTTATGCTCTTCTTAAAAAACTTCAAGGGGAGTATTAATCATAAAACAAACCACGGAAGAAATGTTTGCATACAGTCGAAAGAAAAAAAGATAATTAATTATATTTGGATGATTTGCATAGAGCCATTTTTGTGAAAAATCACCTCAAAGGCGCAAGATTTTACATATAATTTAATTTATTTATGTGAATATCGCACAAGAGTCCCAACTACTCCTGACTGTCCGGAGCCAGTAGTACTAGCTAGCTAACTATCTACCATCATGCAATTTTCCTGTGGGGGGTAGGCAGAGAGGACAGATCGCCAAATAACTCAGTCTTGGCACACACTCTAACGGTACTACAGCAACCCCAATTGTGGTTCTTTTTTTACATTAGCTCCACACAGAAGATCCTGAGGAAAAAATTTCTTTCTTTTCTATGTCATTTTTGGAGATAAAGGTCTTTTCAGTTCAAGTTTTCAAGTTCTGGGAAGGAAAAAGGTACGAGGGGTAGGAATCTGGGAGTGAATCAAGGAGTGACGGACGTATG
Organism: Limnephilus rhombicus; assembly: GCA_929108145.2. NCBI lineage: Eukaryota > Metazoa > Arthropoda > Insecta > Trichoptera > Limnephilidae > Limnephilus > Limnephilus rhombicus. The sequence continues at coordinate 9,650,412 of OV815296.1, forward strand.
AATCCTCCGCTCCCACTGTGGTGCAAGGCGATGGGTCGAGAGAATCCAGCTGGAGAGGTCTAGATTTAGGTCTCCCTCAACAAGTCTCTCCCGTTCCAGCCCTCCAAAATTGGACAAACACATCCGCCGCCAAGACCTAAACAAACCTCACACCATGAACCCGGGCGCTGCTGCTTAGTCGCCAAACGTAGCAAACCACTTGGGGTGACCTACGGCAGGCTTGTTGATTATTCAATAAATAGTTCCCAGGGCGGCGCTACCTATACCCGCCTCTCAAATTAATTAATATGCTGTTGGACTGAATGGACTCAGGAGACCAGAGGAAGATTGGGAAGTGTCTAGCTATTACCTAGCATGGCTATTGACATTGAGAGTATTTACCACCCTACATCAATAGTGTTTTTAATCATACTACATACATGTTATTATTAGAAACACTGAACTGACAATCTCAAGAAGTATGGTCTACATATAACGATTCGAAATTAAACTGAAGTCGCCAGTCTACATAAGTAGACAAACTTGATACGGCCACAATACACTTCTGTAAGTTTGTTTTTTCAGTTCAATTAAAACTAAATTCCACTACAAATTAGCAACAATTTGGCCACTACAACAAGGGCATGTGTCTAGTGTGATGGCCAAAAAATTATCCATTTACTGTAACGTATAAACTTTACTGAATAAAGAACATTAAAAAAATTAAGAAATAATTATTAAATATAAGTAGTGCTGTATCGTTGACGATTATTCGTTACAAAGATCCAAAAGAAAAGAATAAAATATTATTTATTCATATGAAGGAGCTACTTTGTGATGTGACATTATAATTTAAAATAAAACAATAACTTTGTAAACACCACTTTTATTTTTTATACTTTATGCCGACCGGGTTCCTCCTACAGGCCCCAAGAAGGAAGTCCACAGAGGTGGCCTCAGCACTCCTAGGTTTGGAAAAGGCCCCTAGTTTTCGAATGGTCCAATTTTTTGTCCCACGAGTAACCAGGGAAATAGAGGGTCTAAATACTCCGAGATGCGACCTTGTTTCTCGGAGGCACCGTTCGTGACACTGTTCCCCAGGACATTCAGCCTGAGCACGGTAGCTCACACCTTGGCTTGGGATGGCTATTGCAGGTTTGTGTTTCCACTCCCTGAGCGATGGGTTCGCCACACTCCCTACGCTGTCGGGGCAGTATAATACTCTACCGAAATTAAGTTACACGTGTGCTATAGATAATATATGATTTAAAACAAAATGGGCTGGACTCCTCAAGTGAAGAAGGAAGGAGGCATAAGTGTAGATGGAGAATTGGGACGGGAAAGGGAATGTTCTTTGTCAATAGGGAACAACCTTAGTATTGGACTTTTATTTAAATTTATGTGATTATTAATTACCTAACTATTAATGTTTTTGGCTTTCCTTAGTTCTAGTGCCTCTAAATTATCCAACCTGATACCTATTGTGTTTTTATGAATTAGGGTGACGCCAGAGTTTTTATCGAATTTATGGTCTGTTTCTATACCACACATGTAACTTAATTTTAGTAGAGTATTATACTGCCCTGAAAAAGCTATGTTGTAGCGAAACCCGTTCGGCATAAAGTATAAAAAATTAAAGAGGTGTTTACAAAGTTATTGTTTTATTTTAAATAAAATTGTAGATATTGCTTTTAAAAATATTTTTTCTAAAAAAAACTTCACCTTTTTAAATATTTAAATAACATCAAAGTTTATCACAATCACTTGTAAAATCGTCTTCCTGGGGCGTATTTTTTGAGGAATCTGTGAAACTATATATTATATATACCTATGTATGTACATATATCATTCCTCGATTGGGCGATGTTGTGAGGCAGGCGAAAAAAGAGTGTGAAGGAAGTTGTTAATGGGGGTCTCAAAAAGACCCCTAATAAATATGGAAATAGGGAATTATGAATACCAGCAACTATTTCCATATATGTATAAGCAAATTTAAAAAAAAGTTAACTTAGGTTAGGTTAGACATCCAGATGAAGCGATTCACATGTGTGGCAAAAATTGAAGCTGTTCAACAATATTGATTCTGGTTCGAATTACAAAACCGAGGTACGTTTGACTTCACATATGATGCCAAATTTTCATCATTTCGGCATGCTTTGAAAAATTCTATCTTTGAAAATTATTCAAACTATAAAAACAAAAATTTGATCGCTTAGAAATATATAACAGATCCTTCAATTAAATACAGCAAGTAGAACACATCTGAGCCTTTGAAACAATCGAACATTTATTTCGAGTTTATGTACAACCCAAAAAAAAATTTAATATCAGGTCTTTACCTGTTATACCCTACTTACAAACCTCTTTTCGGTAATAGTTTTATTGTATAATGTGGCAAATTAAGTTCTTTAGAAAACGTTTGAAAAACATTTTAAGATTTGTTTTTATCGAATCTTCGAACTTCACAAAATAAAATAAAACACGCTTTTTTAAACAGGAATTTCAATTTTATCGCCATCTATATAATGACCCTTTGGAATAATAAGGTTCCATCTGTCATACGATAATGAACTCTAAAGTAACTGACCATAGATCCCATTAATGCATGACGTTACCGTGAGAGATTGAATCTCGTTATTCCAAAGGGTCGATAAGGAGTCTTATTGTTAGTGACCCGATTCTGAATATTAACACGATGTTTTTTTTTTTTTTTTTTTTTACATGAGCTCCACACAGGAGGCCCTGAGGAAAATAATTTCCCTCAGGGCCTATGTCATCTTTGAGAATGCTGTGTGGAGGGTTTTTTTTAAGGAAAGGAAGGAGAGGAGAGTTCTGGGAAGGAAAAGGGTTTAAGGGGTGGGTAGGAATCTGGGGTTCAGTATGTCCTGGTCATCCGCCTCCAAGACCTAGACAAACCTCACCCGATGAACCCGGGCACCCCTGCTAAATCACCAAACGTAGCGAACCACTTGGGGTGACCTATGGCAGAGGTGTTGGTTATCCAATAAAGATGTGGTGCATTGCCTTAAGTAAGAAGGTGAATATTTATTTTAATATATTTTTTTAAATGACTGGAATTCCATATTGGAAGTGAAACTCATTTTACAACTGCTTTTTGTGCATTCAAATTTTGAAGAAATTGCATTGCAAAGTTTTTCAAGTCTTTAGTAAACAGCATTTGAAAACGAGAAACTGAAAACGCTTCATCTGAACAGGATCTATGATATTATGTATCGTGGTACCAATATTAAAAAAACTGAATACATAATATGTGTTTCTTACTTGGCGGGCAGCTTGAACATGTAGCCCTTCCCCTCGTCGGACCAGATGAGGACTCTATCGGGGGACAGAAAGTCCCCGGACATCCAACGCTCGCCCACAGGAGCGTTGATGGAGCACAGCACGGAAAAATCTCCTTAAAGTTAGAGAAAATTTCAATTAAATTTAACCTTTAGAAGATTATGGTTGTACCCTGTACGTCCGTAAATGAATATAGGTGAAGGAATATGTATAGCGTAGGCGGTGTTTGTAGAAATCCACCTATTAATAATAAATATTATTATTTAATAATTTCCCCCTGTCATCTTAGGGAAGGAAGAAAGTATGAGGGGAGGGTAGGAAACTGGGGGTCAGTGTGTCCAGAAGTGAAAGAAGTATGAATCCATCACTTCAACTGCGGTGCAAGGCGAAATTTCGAGAGTCCTGCTGGAGAGGTCAAAAGACCTCCCTCAACCAGTCTCTCTCGATCCGGCCCGCCATGCAGCAGGTGGGCAGACGCATCCGCCGCCTTACATCATGAACCCGGGCACCAAACATATCATGACAACTTGGGGTGACCTATGTCAGAGGTGTTAGTTATCCAATAAATAGTTCTCAGTGGAGGTATGCATACCTGCCTTCCCAGTTGTAAAGAGGTGAATTTATACATTCATTTTATTTAAATAGGCAAATTTCATAATTACATATGTAAGATTGGCGTCGAGTTCACTCTCGTCAGTTAACTCTCCCGCAGCCAACTGCCGCCGAAGGTAGACCCCAAAAATTACTATCGTTCTTATATCTACTTAAATACATGAAATATATCTTTACAGCCTTACTCATCATCGCAAAATAAGATACAACCTCGGAGCAAGACCGGGTTAGGTGAAATTGTTACTCAACATGGTGGGTTAATCGCGCGCATGCGCGTGTTCTTACCGAGTCGCTGTACGGGAGATGTAGTAGCTGTCAGAATTTAAACCACCCGATCACCAGGGTTAACTCATTACCTACGGCATTGTAACTGACGAAATGGCGAACTTTTATGAGAATCTTGACGTTTTGAACGGAGCTTTGGCAAATATTGACCGTATTCGCGGCATTAGTGCACCACGGCTACGGAAAAGGTACAAAAAAAGGTACGATCCATTTGTGACACTTACGGAAGGAGATTTTAGGTCTAAATATAGATTTACCAAAGTCAACGTTGTGTTGACTGATGTTGACGTATGAATAAACGTGAAGAAATGCTAAATTGGCCGCCTTTTTCAGCTTTGGAGCAGTGTTGCTACCGTAAAAAAATCATAACAGCTGTCGAGAAACATTATGATTAAAGATTTTTACCCTGAGCAGTGTAGGCTTACTCCACTGTGTAGCTACCGCGACGCTACAGAGCCGTGGTACGGTTTCATGATGAGTAAGGCTGTTAGTATCTTAGGTATTCCTGTGCAAAGGATTAATACATAACGTGCCGTTTAAAAATATAAATAATAAAAAAAACATTGATCGCAGGAAAAAATTATTGTCAAATATAGGTATATTTTCCTGCCCAATAAATAGACTAATAACACAAAAATAAAAAGAGATTTTCATGGTTTAAATGCCCATAAGACAGAAAAATGCATGTTACGCATGCACAAGGTTACGGACGTTATGTTTGGCATCTTGGCCTATCTAAAGTTAAGAGAGATGAGATGTTGAACGGAGGTGAGGCAATTGTAGATAATGCTTGATAGAAGAGAGTTTCCGTAAGCAATTTGAAAAAAATTATGAAAGTTTGGGAGTTTTTTATTCATTTTTTTTACATGAAACTACAAAAAAGTGAGTTGAGGATAACGTTTATAATACATTTGTCTAATAAAAAATATGTTTATTTTTATTTTTGTCATCATCAGCAATTTTAATTTAAAAAAAAACGTAATATGAGCCCTTTTAAAAAACTTTTTTAAGTTTGCATTCAAAAATTTTATACTTTAAAAAATTATAAGTTTATTTCAAATCATAAAATTTTAAATTTAATTTTTATTTCATCACCCTTCAAAAAAGAATTTTAGTTTTCGGATACATTCAGAAATATTCTATTAATTTGGATTTTATTGCAAAGCGTAAATATTCTGACAAAATAGGCCCGAGGCCAGGGATGATGTATCTGACAGAAGAGTTTTTTATTTTTTTATTGAAATAATAGATAATACATAATATAATCAACAAACAAGTCCTGATAAGCCAATTGAATCGGCTTGTCAACAGGTGCTTATATTTTAGTTACATATTTATACATTTTTAAAATTTAAAATTTACATCTTATATCTACAGATACAACATTTTTTCATACATATCAAAATCAATATAAATCTTTTTTTTCCGATAGCCAATTTTTCACCATATATTTAACCTTATTCATAGAATTACATTGCTTTATAGTGTCAGGTAATAAATTAAATATCTTCGGTATGATATATTCAAACGTTCTCTGTCCGTACTTATTGTTAAATTTCGGAACTATTAACCCGTCGTTACGCGTGAATCTAGTGCTGTATTTATGTTCTAATTTCTCTTTATGCTGCAGGGTAAATATATGCTGAATTATAATTTTGTGCCAAAGTATTGCCTTAACAGGTCAAATTTTGGCACTCTGAAACAGCAACGGTTTATTTTGTCTCTGTTTGAAAATATTAGGGACGACCAATAATTTTACAATTGCGTTTTGTACAACTTGCACTTGTTTCAGATTGGTTATAGAAGTATTTCCCCATATTGTTAATCCATATCTTATAATAGATTCTGCTAGTGACATATAAATTATTTTAAGTGTTTCAATTGATAGGAAAAAATTTAATGTGTACATTCTGCCAGCAATTGATCTGAGTCTTTTACAGGTTTTTTTTATATGTTTGTCCCATTTAAAAAAACAATCTACAGTAACACCAAGATACACGTATTCCGAAACTAATTCTAAGCTTTCACATTTACAATTAGTTGGAATATTTTTATGAATGCAATTAAAATTATGAGATATAATATTAGGATTAAATTGAAATTTGGCATTAGGTGATCTTATATGCATTACTTTGGTTTTTTTAGCATTTATTAATAGTCCTGCATCATGTGACCATTTACAGAGTTGATTAAAGTCAATTTGCATGAGTTCAATTGCAATTTTTAGATCTTTATGTGATATGACCAATGCCGTATCATCTGCGAATACAAAATGTTTCACAAAAGAGAAAAGCTTTTTCATTATGGTTACATAAATTATATATAGTGTAGGTCCTAATATGGAACCTTGTGGAACTCCTGCAGATACATTTTTTGATTTACTAAAAGTATTATTTATTTTGATACATATTTTTCTATCTCTAAGATAATCTTTAAATAAATTTAACACATTTCCTCTTATTCCAATTTTTTCTAGAGTTTTAAGCAGATTTTTTGAGTTAATTGTGTCAAAAGCTTTAGAGTTATCAATAAATAAAACAATAACATGTAATTTATTATTTAATTGGTTATTTACGTAATTGGAAAAATCTTGCAGTAGTTTTTCAGTTTTTTTTTTCTTTGGAAACCATATTGACTTGGATCAATGATAGAGAATTTTTTAATATAATTATTTAATTTATTTGATAAAAATTTTTCAAGAATTTTTTCTAATGCTGGTAGAATACTAATAGGCCTATAATTTCCCAGTTCAATGTGTTTTCCACCTTTATATATATTCTTGTGGAATTTTTGATTGCTTTATTATCATATTTATTAAATGAGTAATTATTGACCCAAGAGTTTTTATATTTCTTTTTAAATCAAACATTCTTATATTGTCAATACCTGTGCTTTTAGAGTTTTTCATTTTTTTAACAATGTTTTCAATATCGGTTACAGTAGCTCTTGGTATATATAAACTGTGAGGTAGTTCTTCCAGTACTATATTAGTAGCTTTGTGATTGCATTTATGTAACATGTTGCTGATGCTATCCGAGAAGTAATTCACAAAATCATTTGACACAGAATCCTCAGTTCTATCTTTTAACATATATCGTGTTATAGTTTGATCGCAATCGTTTTTGGGTTTACGTCCTAAAATATTATTTATCTCGTCCCAGGTTTTTTTTGTATCATTAAAACAGTTTTTAAATTTATTATTATAGTAGTTCGTTTTATCTTTATTTATGAGTTTATTGACAAGGTTTCGTGTTTTTTTATATTCTGTTTCATATGTTTTGTTTGTTGGTGTACTTTTCCATTTTTTATAAAGTTTATCATTTTAGTTGAACACCAAACAGATAGATAAGTTTTAAGATTTTCACGGCCAAAAGCATTTTCGTTATTTACACATCTACCGGATCTGCCCTGATGATGGACACTGCAACGATGTCCGAAACGTTGGCTAAAGAAGGAGGTAGCGCAACACGGCATAACACCCCAAATACAAATAACGAAAACCAAACAGATAGGTTTGAAAATCTTTAATAAAACAGTGAAAACACATACCCGCATCATAAATCTGGCAGTACTTGGCACAGACGACCAGCACCGTCCTCTGGTTGTGGGCGCAGCACATAAGAGAGAGCGCGTTCAGGCAGCGAATCTGCTTAGACTCGTTCTCGTAGATAGGCTCCGAGTGCTTGTTCTCGTGGCCGAGCAGAGACCACACCTTCACGGTGCCCGTTATGGAGATGGCCAACACCACGTCGTCTTTGCGAGACGATGGACGCAACACCTGCACATTTAAAACAGTTTTATGATGTTTGAAGACAGTATTAACCTTTAAGATGAATATATACTTGAAATCCAATTTAGATACTATTTTGATTAATCTTTACGACGAATCGGCTTACAGTATGAACATTAAAAAATATGCTACGGATAAATCGAAGCTTTTACTAGCTTTTCTATGTATTGGAATTACAATAAAATTATTATTTACGTAACAAAAAATATAAGCGTAAACCACCAAAAAAAATGTTTTTTCATGACTTAACTATGAAGTAATACAAGAAACAATTTTTTTTAAATACCCCTTTATGTCTAAGACTATTTTTGAGGTTTTTCATGTTTTAACTTTTTTTCGTTCTTATAAAATTATGCACAAAATAAATAAAAACCACTTTTTCGCTTACTAGCCTCGTGCAAAAAGACGCTCGATTTTAAAATTTTGCAGGCATGAGATTCGAAATATTTCTAGCGTTTATATTCCTCTTAAAATGCAATCTATTGATGCGACACACGTTTTGTGTGGTGTAAGCAAAAAATTTCAGCATAAAAATATCTCAGACGCTAGTAGTGAAATTTGTTTTTTTAATGACGGGTACTGCTACTCACGTGCAATGCGGATATCCAGTCTGGGTTCATCTTGGAGCTCAGGGAGAATAGGATCTCAAGAGAAAAGGGGTCCATGATGAGAATCTCAGCATAGTAACCGTTGCAGAATAAGCGTAGATCATCACAGTTGCACATATGGTAAGCCTGAGAAAACGAATACATATAATATAGCAAACTCTCAAGTTTCAGGGTTTAGCTCAACTTGGACATTTCTAAGATCCACAAATTTTTATGTGTCAGAATCTGGAAAATGAACGAGTGTGTGCATTCTAGGTTACAAGTTGCCAAAATGATATTTTTAAGAGTGGCAGGAGTCACAAAATAGGATCAAGTGAGAAGCTCAATGATTCGAGATGTGTTTCAATTCAAACCCCTGATACTTTTTAGAGAAAAGTCGCAAATGATCTGCGTTGAGTGAGTTTTAGTTAGACAAAAAAAAGGGGGAGTTGGGAACGCTCGCATAATAAGTGTCTTGAAAGAAGACAACTTAGGAAGTAAAATTTACCTGGATGTTCGTGTGAATCTGTGTCAGTTTCACGTGCTCCCTGCATTTGCCATCCACCAGGTCCCAGGTGCACATCTCTCCGGCCTCTGAGGAACTCACTATGAAGTTGTTATCCTGGAAAAGACAAAATAAATAATATTTTACTGTACAATTATAGCAAATGGAAACTTTTAAGGGTTGGACACTCGGTGACCGTCCAAGAACAACTGTCTAGTGACTGGACGCTCTTTTACTTCAAGAGTGATTTGAGAGCTTTAAAAATTTACAATGAAAAATTGACTGCAACATCGAGAAGTTTTAGGCCAGCCTGCCGAGCGATTCTATATCCTTTGTGGATCTATTTTGTGAGATCTCCTGTCAGATTTGTGTGATTTTCTATTGCTGTCAATTGCTTTTTCTATGGGTATCAGGCCAGTTTCAATTTGTGACAGCTCACAGTTGAAATCTGACATCGGCCCATAGAAAAAGCAAATAACAGCCATAGAAAATCACACAATCTGACAGGAGATCTCACAAAAGATATAGAATCGCTTGGCTGGTCAAGTTCAGTGTCTCCAAAAATCTAACATATCTGTTATCGGTAGAAAGACAGATCCAAGACTGTTTAACTAAATAAAGTAACAAAATATTCAATTTTGGAAACAATTCTGACAATTTTGGATTTGTAGTTAAGGCTCTGCAACCGGGCTCGAAAAGAAGAAGATGGAGAGATACGAAATTAAGAATGTTAGAGGAGAGCGCTAACATTTACAGCGACAAAATCGATGTGAAAATTGCGAAAATGTTTAATAAAACACAACTCGTTTAAAATAGAGCAAAAATCTCGCAAGCATTATTTTAAACAGCATTTAAAGAAACACTGTGAATTTTTTCATACATATAACTTGTAAAATAACTGAAACAAACGTGTTTATAATAATTTTTGGAGCATACTTTGCGATTTTTTTCAATCGAGGGAATTTTATACAATTTGCGTTTCGGCACGGGCAAAGTCTAGATATTATCTTCAAGAATAACATATATTTTTTAAGAGCTTTAAAACTTACCGTGTTTAAGGGAAATATGTAATAAATCGGTACAAATCCGGGTTGCGGGCCCATAAGTTTTTAGGCAACTGTAATTTGTATTTTATTTTCACAGACTGATTAGTGATATTACAATGCGAGTTGCCTGAATACTGTCATATTCATTTACAGACAAATTATATAAAGGGAGACGGTCACGCCCCCTCCCTGCAACTCGGTTTGACCCCCTTTCCCTGATGCACTTGTCTATCAATTTGGATGTCTATGCTTTTACCTGAATGATGGAAGCCCTACTCAGACAGAGCACGGGCGCCGTGTGACCAATGAGCAGGCAGCGCGGGGTCATCTTCAGCGACTCGGGGTCCATCTGCCAGATGCAGATCTGTCCATCATAGCAGCCCGTGACGAGCGTGCGCTGGTCTCGCGACAGGAACACGGAGCTGACGCAGTGCGTGGGCGCGTTCTTGCCCCACAGCACCACCGGCACAACCAGATTTGTGCCTGGCATTATGCTAAACAAAACAGAAAAAATGAAGATTAAATATGGTTCAAGTCAGATCAACATTAGATGGTTTGCAACTCTGGAATACAGTCAAATCTGGTTTTACACGGTCAACAAAGTGTAATAGTAATTTCTGTTCGTATTAGAATCTCACAATTCCAAATCCCATTCATACTCTACCCTGAAAAGTGGGAAGACCCAGACTGAGGTGGGAAGACGAGGTAAGAGGGGATGCAACACAGCTTCTCCAGGTAACAAACTGGAAGTCAACCGCTGAGAACAGAAGGAGTTGGAGGCGAGTGAGATGGGCTGTAGCGCCATCGGAGAGAGGAAGACTCTACCACATAATTAGAGTAGGATTAAAAAAGAATGTGTTTAATATACATATAACATCCTAGAGTGAATTTCATACAATAGAATCAATCACCTATTTTCCTATACATTATGTACTCTGTTTTTTACACTGCCCCCTTGTATTCCCCGTGCAAAACATCATTAAGTGTACAGATGAAAACTGGGCGTACTATGTGTACTACCCAAAGGTATTGAAATATAAGAGATGTGCTATTCGCAGTTTTTACTGGGTGGGACTGTGCTTCCTGGTGTCGCCGATATTGTTAACCAATTAACGAATAAATAACATTTGATCGAATATGTACAGGAGAAAACTTATTATTTTTGTTCATATGAAGCAGATATTTTGTGATGTAACGTTACAATTAAAAAAATAAAACAATAACTTAATAAACAACACTTTTATTTTTTATATACTTAATGTCGACCGGGTTTCACTACAACCATAGTTTTTCGGTACAGTACAATACTCTACCAAAATCTAAAATCCATGAGTTTGTATATATGTTTATCTATGAGTAATAAATATATTAGGCTTTCCCAATGGGTTGCAAATATTTTTACCGAGGCAGTTCAGTTATGTACAATAAATACTGTATATTTCTTACTATTTGTATGTAAAGACCACAAAAAAGGACGTTAATTAATAAATAAATAAATAAAAATATTGGGCTGAGCGCCAGTGAAGGAGGTAAGGGTAGGTGGAAAATTTGGAAAAGAGTGCTCTTTGTCAATAAGAAGTTTCAATTCAATTCAATTTATTCATTTTTAAAACATTACAAAATTAAAATTTCAAAGCGTTTTAAGAGATAAAATATTAAGATTCAAACATATTTAAGCAATTTATACTTCAATGAAGCACAATCATACTAACAACAACAAAGCTTGTCGTCTGAATTGTGCTTCATTGACGTTAAACATATCGATATTCGAAGTGATTCTATTTAACAACAAGACTGCTCTCCCGACTGGCATAACCATTGGCAAGTTAGTTCTGCAAGCCGGGAGATAAAACAGTCTATGCTGTCGGTGACGGAGATAACCATCGGCAACATAGAAATTAATGCTCTCCACGATTGCCGAGTTTTCGAACCTTCCACAAATCAGTCTGAAGAAATGTGTTACAACGAGCACATCCCTTCTGAACCATAGATGGTTCATACCAAGCATGCCCAAGAAAAAGTGGGTAGGGTAGAGCCACGGGTAGTAGCCATAATTCCTCAGGTAAAGAAATCTCAGAAATTTCTTCTGAACCTTCTCCAACATGAGGGAATACTTCACTTGGTGCGGGCTCCAAACCACCGACCCACTCTCAAGTCTACTCCTAACCAACCCGGATATCTCTGAAGTTTCTCGCAGTGTGTAGGACAAAACCCAAAATTCTCAGTGAAGTACTACATGTCATTACGATATGAGCATGAAAATTTAAACTACTATGAAACAAAATTCCAAGATCTTTCATAGTGGAGACACGTTTTAAATTTAGAGCCCTCATAGTATACCGGTAAAACCAGGTATGATACGCTCTAGTGAAAGAAAGAATGAAACATTTAGAGATTTTGTGAAACATTTGTGAACTCTAAATAAACATTTGGAGTTCACAAAGAGCACCCTCTACAAAGTGGTGTTTACTAAGTTATTATTTTGTTTTAAACTTAATTAAGGGAAAATGCCGGTAACTCCATTAATGGAGGACTGAATGCCGTTGGAGCTAATAAAAAACTTTCAAGAAAAGCGAAACTAGCAGTCCACAATGGAGTCCTGGTACCTACCCTGATGTATGGCAGTGAGGCATGGAACTGGCATAGGAAGGATGAAAGTAAACTGAATGCTGTTGAAATGAGATCCCTGAGACGTATGTGTGGTAAAACCATGTATGATCGTGTTAGAAATGTGGATATCCGCAAAGAATGTAAGGCTGATGTAAGTATAATAGCAAAATTAAGAAAGGGACCCTCAGATGGTTTGGGCACGTAGAGCGAATGAACGGAGAAAGTAGTAAAAAAAAAATATATGATGCAAATGTGAATGGTAGAAGTCGGGGACGGCCGAGGAAGACATGGCACGATCAAGTAAATCAGATACTTGAGACGGGCCATGTCAAAAGACAGAATAATAGAAGAGTATGTATGAGATGATGTATGAATGTGAGTGAGGCAAAGAGTGTGTGCCAAGACCGAGTTGTTTGGCGGTCCGTCCTCTCTGCCTGTCCCTGCGGGGAAACGGCGTGATGGTTAGTTAGTAAACTTAATTATATTCACATTTCCATTTTTTCTTCTTTGTTTGCTTTCAGCAGTTTGATTTGAATGCCATCACTTCGTCTAATTGATATTGTTGATACCCATTCCACCTTTAATTTTAAACCCAGGAAATATTAAAAAAACACTGTTTCTTGCTTTAAGTTGACGCACTTTAACAGAACTGTAAGTATTACTATTTTAATTTAGTCTTAAATTTTAGATGTCATTATGTTATTGGTCAATGATTTAAAAATTCCTAACACTATCAAATATGAATGTAAATGGACTCTTCACAATGCTAATATGTAAAATAAATATCTCCCAACATGATTGGGACAGTTTAGTCAACACAAACATATATTATCATTGGTAAACATAATATAAAGTAAGGTCACAATGTGAATTGGCTGCCATTTTGTTAGAAATTTAAAAAATTGGGCAGTTTTCATGGAATGTTTATTTTAAGGTGTAAAATTGGGGTCTGTTTTCATGGAATGTTTATTTGAAGGTGTAAAATTGGGTTCTGTTTTCATGGAATGTTTATTTGAAGGTGTAAAATTGTGCTCTGTTTTCATGGAGTGTTTATTTGAAGGTGTAAAATTGGGCTCTGTTTTAATGGAATGTTTATTTGAAGGTGTAAAATTGGGCTCTGATTTCATGGAATGTTTATTTGAAGGTGTAAAATTGGGCTCTGATTTCATGGAATGTTTATTTGAAGGTGTAAAATTGGGCTCTGTTTTCATTGAATTTTTATTTGAAGTAGTGTTGGGTACCTCATACAAAAGGTAACTCAAATGTCGATAACAAAAAAGTAAAATGTCCCCCCACCTCACAAAATGTATTTGTACCAACTCGTTTTCTTTGTATTACTACAAATGTCATGTCACGTTGTCACTTATGGGACAAATACGAGGTGTGAGGTGGTTGGTGTATTGAACTACATTCATGTCATGTCACATATGGGACAAATATGAGGTGAGGTGTGAGGTGGTTGGTGTATTGGACTACATGTCACGTTGTCACGTATGGCACAAATGTGAGGTGAGGTGTGAGGTGGTTGGTGATTGAACTAAATGTCACGTCACGTATCATATGGGACAAATTTATGAGGTGGTGAGGTGAGGTGATTCTTGTATTACATGACATTTTTGTATTAGATCCGTGAGGTGTGAGATGGCGAGGTGAAATTTTTTTTGTGTTTAAACATTTTTTATCGTCAATTATTGTTGCAACGGTCCCAAGTGTTCCAAAAAAAAATTATATTTTTTTATTGTTATGTGAATACCGCTCAAGAGTCCGAACTACCCAATTTTTTATTGTTAAATATATATTTTGTTTATTGTAAATTGTTGTTGTGTGAATACCGCACAAGAGTCCCAACTGCCACATTTTTTATTTTTTTTTTTATTGTAAATTATTGTTATGTGAATGCCGCACAAGAGACCTAACTGCTCCAATTTTTTTTATTTTTTTTTCTATTTTTTTTTATTGTAAATTATTAGGTTTGTCCAGGTCTTGGTAACAGATGCGTCTGCAGTACATCCACGGCATCCCTAAAGATGACATAGGCTCTAAGGGGAATTATTTTCCTCAAGGCCTCAGGAAAATTCTCTAGGCAACCCCCCCGCCTTCCTCTCATTCTCACCCGTAAGCTAAAATATTGTCACACCTCACCTTAATTGCCGTGGGACACCTCAACACCTCATTTCAGAATTTAAGTACCTCATACAAACTCATCCTGATGTCGTGTCCTACCCAACACTAATTTGAAGGTGTAAAATTGGGCTTTGTTTTCATGGAATGTTTCTTTGAAGGTGTAAAATTGGGCTCTGTTTTCATGGAATGTTTATTTAAAGGTGTAAAATTAAGTTGAAAAAATGATATCGGTTAAATGACCACCTCCTGGGTCGATGTACACTTGAGCTCGTTTTACGGCATTTTGAATTGTTGCTCGCAAAACATCTGGCTTCAAATTGACGATTTCTTCTGCAATGTTGACTTTTAATACTTTAGGTTTGTGGATTTTTGTGGTAAATGCGAGATTTCAAAAAGCCCCAAAGGAAGAAGTCTGGCGCTGTCAAATCTGGCGATCTGGCCGGCCAGTTCAAATCGCCAAAACGGGATATCACACAGCATTAACAATAATTCCGCATTCTTCAGGTGTTTATCGCTCCAATGCTTGTTGTCAACTAATTTTAAAAATTTAAGTAAATTACTAAATTGTTTAGGTAAATTACTAAATTGTTTAGTAATTTACCTAAATTTTTTACTAAAAAACACTAAAGATAGAGATCATAAATTAAGCCACTCAGGCATTTACCAACTATGTTGCAATGATTGTCCTTCGTTCTACATAGGTAAAACAACTAGAAATGTAAACATTAGAATCACCGAACATTTAAGATGCTTAAATAATAATAATTTTTCAGAGTTTGCTAATCACCTAATTTCTACAGATCACACTTTTAATAAGGACACAGGGGTTAAAATTCTTCACCGTAACAATAAAAGCAAAAAATTAGATAATTTAGAAGCACTAGAAATCAGAAAATCCCTAAATAATAATGCTAGTACATATTTTGAATAACCAAATTAATTTATCTTTCAGTCCCATTCTAAATATTTTTCCAATTAACCGCTCTGTTCTTTCCGGAAATCCCGCAATTACCCCCACCCCTTTGCTCACCTCCCACTCAAACACCTAACATTCTGTATCATAGTTTAGTTATAATATTCTCCTGACGAAGGAAGGATGCTTCTGAAACCGGTAGAGTGTTTTAAAATAAAAGTGGTCTTAAACAAATTTATGTGTTTTTTTGTTGTAATTTATATCTGTCTGCAAAATAAATGTCAAAGCACAAAGACATTTGACGCCATTTGCAAAAATTGGTGACCAGACAACTCAGAATAAAACCAACTCAGAAGCAACTCAGAAAGGTCATTAAGAGTGATGATAAAAAAATATAAAAAATTTGTTAAATAGGTTAATAATAATAATAATAATATATGGGACGTGTGGGATTGCACTATCCTCCCCACATCCTGGAATAAACATTATTATTATTATTATTAGGATAGTGCAATCCCACACGTCCCATAAATTTGTGCATATTTACACAACAGATAAAGTAAAAAAAAAAAGTAAATAGAACAAACAAATATAAAAGACATAAGCGATAATAGAAATAAAATAAATAATCAATTATAATGTAGGACGTGGTCTGGAGTGAGCTAGGGCCCAGCGCTCGCTCAGGAGTGGCGCTTGGTGCTGGAAGGCTGCGATCACCACTTTGTTATCGGAAGCCATTAGCCGCATCCTGGCTCCAGTGACCCGGTGTCTCATCAGACCGGCGAATCCGTGTAGTCCTAGCTCCGTAAACATTGAAGATGCGCTGCTGTATCTTCTGTATCCAAATATAATTCTGCAAGCATCATTATATTGGATCCGCAGTCGTTCTATTGAGCTGGTACGGTAGTGACACCATGTTTCACATGTATATAGGTTAGTGCAAAATGCATTGAACAATGTTTTTTTTACATTGTTACTGCATTTGAAGAATCTTCGGGCAATCATATTAGACAGTATACTGATACTTCTCCGCTGTCGTTCAATATCACCGTCATCCGAGAGGTCTTCAGTAATAATGTGTCCCAAGTATTTTACAATCTTAGATGCGTTTATATTTTCCTCATTAAGTTTTACAGGGAGCATTTTCTCGGGATTTTTTCCATGGTGGAATGCGATTAGTTCCGTCTTCTTGGGGTTGTACATCATGTTGTGGTCATTTGCATATTCTTCACAGATTTTTAATAATGTTCTCAACCCCTTGATCGACGGAGCTAGGAGAATCATGTCGTCCGCATAACTTATGTGATTTAGGCATAAATTATTAATACGACAGCCCGCCCTGGTGTCCAGGCGATTTGATAATTCGTCCATGTATACATTGAACAGGATTGGGGACATACACCCTCCTTGCCTTACTCCTGATCGCAAATATATCGGTTGGGAATACGTACTTGCCCACCGTACAACGTTTTCCTGCTGAGAGTGCCATCGGGATAGTGTGTTGATATACATAGTAGGTATATTTCTAGCTTTCAATTTCTCCCATAAGGTTTTATGACAGACCCTGTCGAACGCTTTGCTCAGATCTAAGAAGCATCCGTATACAGTAGTTTTTCGTTTCTTGTAATATTCTATTATTTGCTTAGCGGAGTATATTGCCATATTAGTGGATAATCTGTACTTAAAGCCCATCTGATTGTGTTTAGAATTGAGTTTACCTTCTATTTCAATCAGAATTACCCTTTCAAATAGTCTTGCAATTATAGTTGCCAGGGATATTGGCCGGTAATTGCTGGAGTTGGTCATATCGGGCTTTCCTGATTTCAGGATCGGGGTTATAATGGTTTTCGTCATTGCACTCGGTAGATGGTTGTGTTTGAGGATTGCATTGAACAGTTAAGTTAGGTTAGGGTTACCGGCTATTTTAAAATTATTTTTTCATAGTTTTTAATGACCTTTCTGAAGTGTTTCTGAGTCGGCTTCATTCTGAGTTGACATGGAACCGCAAAAATTATGGCACATTCACATTTTTTATTTATTCATTTCTATGCTCTTGCATACAGTTAATAAATACAACGACATACAGTTAATAAATGCAATGACAATGACATTAGGTGGAAGTAAAACAAAAAAATATTCTTAATATGAAACATAGTAGGTAGTAGAGTTAAATATGATCGGCAACTGTATGTAATTGGTTAAAACGAATGTGGTTATGGATTGTGAACACCTCACTGGGAGAACCTGTGCTGAGGTGTACGCATGTATTATTATGCCATCATAAGTGATAGCACAGTATCCCCCTTGAGACTCTCAAGGAGGACTCCGTAGTACCACCCATGGTGGCAGTATTGTACATATAGTACATGTATGTAACCTGTGTTGAGATAGTCATCATAATATTATGCAGACACAATGTAGTAAGTTGAGGTAAGTTGAGCATCATAATATACTAAAGTCGCAATGGATAATACATTATAGTAAAAAGAAGAAAAATAAAGAATATACATGAAGTGAACTTAGAGAGCAGTTGAGTCGAAAAGAGAATAAAAGAAAAAAACGAAAGTAGATGATATTAGTGCCAATATTTTAAAAATAGTTATGCAATATTAATCTATTTTGTACATAATGACATTACTTTTGCCCAACCTTATAATAACCATTTTAAAAGCTACAATTATTTTTCACATGCACTCATCCCATGCAGCCATTAACCTTTGAAACGCTGAGCTCGTGCAACCTAATACCTCCGTAGTGTGCCGAGGATAAAAATCCTACAAACGAAAAGTATTAACGTCAAATTAATTTATTCTTACCCTCCGTTAGGCGCAACTAATCTGTGAGATGACGAGTGTTCTGTTATTTGTGAGCCAAAGGGTAAATATCGCCGATTTAGGGGCGTGGCTTACTGACTTTTCCTCCTTCCCCACCACTCACAGGGGGCCAGTTTCCATTCATCTCGAAAAAATTAAGGGAATCAATTTTGATTTATTTCTCTGTGATATAATCTCACAGATGAATTGCGCACGATCGTGTTAGGATTTGCATTGTGCCTGATGGAGGGTTAAAATTTAATTTATTTTCAAATTTCTTACACTTAACTCATTAAACTTTTATTACTTACGTGAACATGTATTTCTTGTTCTAAAAATGTCCTTTTTATTACTCTACTCATTCATTCATTAGTTAAGTTTTAAGAACCGTTCAAATCCCAGGCGAAATTACCTAATGATATTCTACAGACTTATGTAATAGGTACTATATACCATGTATTAATTTTATTTAATATTCCTTA
Source organism: Limnephilus rhombicus (assembly GCA_929108145.2). Lineage (NCBI taxonomy): Eukaryota > Metazoa > Arthropoda > Insecta > Trichoptera > Limnephilidae > Limnephilus > Limnephilus rhombicus. The sequence continues at coordinate 9,669,458 of OV815296.1, forward strand.
TAACTTGAATAATAAAGTACTGTGTATGTCTTAATAAACAAATAAACAAATTACCATATAGATACACCGGCACTCAACGAATACAATTTTTTCGTATCCAATAGGTACCTAATTTTGGCGCTAGAGAAGTTAATGAATGTGTAGTGCATTCATAGAAAGGAGAACAGAACATAGCTAGTAGCAATCCGAAGTACATAGAAAATGAGATGTGCTGACTTCAGGGAATACATTGTTAATTAGCGTTTCATTATAAAAATAAACAAGAAAATTTTATCCACTTTTAATTACAAAACAAGTATACACAATAACAATGTAACGCCTGTTTATCTTCTAACTAGCTTAGATAGAGTAAATAAAGATAACATCTTAAAGTTATATACATGGTGTCCGGAAAATAGTGATACAAAAAAATAATGTAAATCTACATCGGTACATCACACAGAAACCCAAAAACTAAATTTTTTTTATCCGAGAATTTTGATTTAAAATTTATTATTTCTTTATAACTCCTTTTTCATCAACTAAAGGGTTAAAAGGGAGTTTTGGAGTCTGAGGCCATGCTTCGAAGTATTTTATAAGACGATAAGCAGCTGATAACAAATAAAAAGTTATACCACAAAATCGACTATGACAAAGTTTTTCACTTGTATTGGTGAGTTTTTGGACACGTGTGAAATCATATACCAAGGTAATATCTTAAAGCAAGTCAGATTAATGAATAGACAATACACTATCAGAATCTAAAGCCGTCAAAACGTATACAATCAACTAACGGGCAGCTTTTAAATTACGTCCAGAATAAGCCAAAATATTATAAGGTGTTGGCGGCTAAAAACTGACAAAATTATATAAGAAGCTGTGTAGACTATAATCCATCCAAACCAACCAACCAGGAACCCTATCCAAATGAAGTGACAAACCATAATGCGCCTTGTATCTAAGATCAACTGCCAGATACAAACAAAATAGAGAGTGTAATTTATGTCAGAACCTTGTAAAATGAATGATTATTGAAAATGCTTGATGTTAGAACTATGTCATACATATATCTACGAAAACACAACACAGATGGTTCTGAAAATTATTTTGGGTATAGAAATGAGCCATAGAAGTGCTTTGGCATTCAAAATTTTTGAAAAAAAAATGCCAGGTAGAACCCTATCCAAATGAGAACAACCACGGTTCAAAATACAGAGCCAAAAGGTAAACTGTTTATATTGTGTATAATAAAACACAGATAAGACTAATGATAACTTATGATTGTGACACATGGAGCCTAACCCAAATAAAACAAAAGATAAATAAGAAATCATATTGAATATGTGCAGTACTCAAAACTAATAGAAATTCACCGGGGGAGACAGTATGAATAGTGACCCAGTCACCTCAGGAGGCACAATGTGGCAACTGTTTGGAGATGAAATAAATCAGTTTGTGAGGAGGGTGAAGGAACTTCTACTCATCAATGGTGATAAAGTCCTGCCTCGATGGGAGTAAGGCTCGGATACCTGAGGTGCCATGTCAAACCAGGAGACATTGCCAGACAATGATACAATATATAATAATATCTTTATTCAATGAAATTGGCAACATCATAACTAAAAAGAGTACATGTTCAATGTAGTTTACAAATAGATTACATCAGTACAAAAAAATTAACAAATAGAAAGTAATGTAAGAACAGTTACACAGAAGTAGCATAATTATACAATATTTTTAGTTGTGCATAGCCTGCCTTACTAGGTGAACCTGTATTGAGGCAGAATTTTTTGTAAATTGTTTCTCGTAATTTTATCTATGGTTTTTTATAAATGTAAAATGTAGGTTTCTATACAGCAAAAACTTTATTTTAGTTTACATTATTGTTTGCATATACACAATACAAAAACGGCAAGGTTTTGTATTGTGTATATGCAAACAACAACCCTGGTGAACTTTGTTAAAGGGACTAGGAATTGTTTGAAAAACGTATGTATTTCACATAGTTTAGCAGCAGGGAGGGAAGCCGCAATGGGGGGGAATCCAGGAGGAGGGGAGGGAAACGATGGAGATAGGTAGGTTGCGGGAGGAAGCAGAAGGGGGAGGGAAACGAGGTAGGGGGAAAGCGGTGAGAGTGGAAGGGGAACGAGGGAGAGGAAGGAAGCGCGGGAGGGGAACGAGGGCGGGAACAGGGACGCATGGGAAACGACAAGCAGGGGAAGTGGGGGACGAGGGAGGGGCAGAAGGAGAGAATTACTGTCCAAAGGAATAAGGGGTAAATATTTCCCTATCGAGTCCACGCTCAAAACACATTTAAAAAAATTAAAACAAATTGTACTAGGTAGATAATGGTTAGTAGTAAGTAATTCAGTAACCGGAATTGAAAAATATCGCGTTTCATTGTTTTTTTTAAATTTGTTAACCGCCATGTTAATTACGACGATGAAATACGCATTTTTAGAAGAAAAAATCACTTTCTGTCAGTTAAGACAATAATAAGTACGAATTGCAATCTTCGGAAATGATAAATAATGCGTATTAATCATTATTTGGTTCGGTTTCAAAAACACGAAAAATCATATGTGACGTTTGCCATTGTAATTAACAACAAGGCGTTCCTTGAGAAATGACATTTCGAGGTTTTTAAAGGTAATCTACCTTGTACAATTTGTTTTAATTTTTTAAAGTGTATTTTGATCGTGGACTCAATGGGGAAATATTTACCGAATAAGAGGTTTATTGGAGAGGGCACAATGGGCGTATTATTTTTTACAGTAACTCCACAAATAAATTTCCTCAGGGTTTATTCATTTTATAGGGTCATCTTTAGAAATGCGGTGTGGAGGGTCGTTTTGTGGAAAGGAAAGGGTTAACCAGGGTCTTGAAGAAACCCATATTGTAGTAGGGAGGAAACTCAGAGGCCTTACTTTATTTACAGGAATTATGTAAACCAACAATTATGTGCCAACAATGAAAATAATAATAGACATGGAAGACCAGTGAATCATGGATTTACCAGTTCGGGAATATTCAAATGTGATGTAAAGGCGGTATCAGCTGTAACCGTGTGCACCTAATTACCATTAGAAAAAGAATATTGCGAAGGTTTGTATGGAAACAATCATTAAGTATACATAATATTTTATTAAATAAATAACTACAACTGACATTGTGTCCGCAGTTTGTTTTACAGTGTCTTTGCAGACTTCAAATCAAAACTAGGCTGTCTTTTTCACGTTATAGTTATACCTGATACTATGTTATATTATGTAAAGGCTGAAAGGCGTTAATATTTTAAATAAATAAATATATTATTTTATGAATTAGAAAAGTCATCTGATTTTTTTTAAATAATCGGAAAAGAACAACAGAGTTAAAACCATGTCTGTCAGTATATTCACCAACTGCATGAGCATAATTATTTCAATGAGATTTTAATTAGTTTGCAAAAATATTTTACAAAGCAGTTGAGAGCCTTGAAGCTAAAATAATCCGAATAATGAATGATGTCACCAGTTAATGTTTTAATCACCTAACAAATGAAAACGTCTGGTAAAATACGCCTTGAAGATGTCTACAATTGATTTCAATGTTTAAGTGGAGCTCTATGCAAATTAAAAAGGTCACATGAGACACGGTAAACAAAACAAAAAATGAATTGCTCTAGTTTTGATAAGGAAATGATAAAAAGGATGCATATCTTGGGTAATTGTTTAGTAAACAAACACGAAATTAGTTCACCGCGAACGAATTACGACATTATGTGACAATGAGTGGCTTTTTACACATTTTTATTTCAATTCAAAAGACCTTTGCTAGATGATTACATCCTGTCACAAAAATTGTGTGCCCTTGTAGATAATACGTCAAGGGGCGTAAAGGAGTAAGCGAGTGATAAAAAGCTTTAAAACAGATGTAAAATCATTTTCGTACCTTTAATTCGGGTGAATTTTAGCTGTTGACAATTTATTATGAATTTACAACATATTTTTCACATCGGCGGAAAACGTCAATGATCACTTGACAGATAGATCGACCGAATTCTTGTGACTAACTTCACAACAGTTCCAAACCTCAAACACGAAGACTTCACGAAAGTTCCAAACCTCAGCTATTTTATTATTGTTGTGTTGGTACCGTCTGACCGCCGCCATTTGTCATTTTTTGTCATGCGCAGTTTGAGTACGGTCGCTAACTTCTCGAAGCGCGGAAATGTGTTTAGTGTGAGTGCCAAAAGCCGTGTTTATTGAAAAATAAGTGAAATTAATGTTTGATCAATTATATTCAATAGTGTACTGAAAACAGTGAACCGTGAAAATGAATAAAACATGCGCCAGATGTGAAAAAATAGTTTACCCGATAGAGGAGTTAAAATGTTTGGACAAGGTAAGATAGAGATGACAATCGCCTTTTTAGAATCTTATTCTGACAGCTTTTCTAGTATTTATGTTTATTTGTATAACTTTTGCATGTTTTCAGGTAAACTGATGAGTTTTAAACTTGTTTCGTTCACTTTTGCAACAAGTTGGCTACATAAAATCGTGTAAATGCACGCTTTCAAAGTAGTTGTAAAACTTTTTTTGTGTTGCCCATCCCTTTTGAAACTTTTAGAGCACTTTTTAAGGGTAACGCATTGTTGAAAGGTCCTAAAAGACAGCGGTTGCGGGAGTTTCCAACAATTCAGCGGGAATTTTGCGGTCTCCTGGGATAATTTAACCAGGAAATACGTTTTTAGTCAGCGAAATTGGCGAATTATTAAAAATGTGTCAGTGCGGAGTGATGTCATTACGAAATTATTGTCTTTTATACGGAACAATAGTAGCCGAGTCTGTTGTAATCATATTATACGGACGTAAAACGTTTCTTGAATATAAATAATAGTCGTAATTGATTATACAACTCGTATAACATTATGGCTGGGTTAATTGGATTCCGAGTACATATTTCACTTTTGCTCTCGACGGAAGGCCATGTCTGTCGTGTTCGTTAGAAATTGTGAACATTCGAATTTCGAACTTTCGTTCGCAGACCATAATAATATTATTAATTGAAAATTTATTCTTCGAACATAATATATAAACCTAGCTGACATAATACCTAATACTTCGTCTATTTTTATTATTTAGGTGTTTATTTTATAGAAAACGACGGAAAATAACATTTTTATATGTTTTTTTCCCTGAACGTTCGAAATACCTTGATCGCACGTACAATATACAATAGAGGCTGATATACCTATGTGAGAAAACGTATATTTTTCACCTTCGAGTTTGGAGATAAGATAAAATAATATACGTTTGCAATGCAATAAATATTTTTAATTATGTAGGACGTACAGCAATCACAGTGTTGCATATGAGTAAGCGGAGATGCTGGCCACATCCTATTACTGAGAATGGATTTTATGAAACTTTCGACCCAATCATTTAAAAAAAGTACTTTTTTCAATTAGAATCTATTTTCAGATATTTTAAATTTTTACGAGGAACATGAAATTTGCAATAAGCAACTTAACTGTTAAAAAAATCAATAATTTACATTTCTGATAACATTGTTATCAATAATATTTATTGCCCGTTGAAAACCTATTATTATTCTTGGTGAACCGATTAGGTATATTTGTTGAGTTAAAAGTTTTATTTGCTTGTATTCAGAGAATTTAACATCTCAGTGTAGCGACTGGATGACAGATGATAGACAATAGATCTGTGTACAAGTGATAGTATACCTACCTACCTAGGTAGTTGTGAGTCGTGAGATAATTGAAACCTTGCTTGAAATTGTTCTAGTCGTGTTTGGTGACCATATCCGAATAGTTTCATTTTCTTCCACATCCCCTTCCATTCGCCCTTTTCAGCCTCAAAACATATTTACCCAAATTTAGTCAACATTTCACTATTTCCCCAGTATACCTATAACGTCTTTGTATTTCCCTTTGGTGTTTCCCTAGATATTTTTGCTTTCGGGCTCTTTTACATTATAGGTACACCCAGGGCTGGGCAAAATACATGCTTTACTGTAATTAAAATACAAATTACAAAATACTTTTTCGCATGTATTTAAAATAAGTCGTGTGTTTGAATTGCAAAATAAAGTATTTTAACCATTTTTTAAATTTCAAATACAAAATAGGTACATTTAGTTTTGGTAGAACCTTTGGTTGCAATAAATTGTCGTAAGTGCCCTTATCTAAGGATGCGGCACTTACGTCAATTACCGTATAACTTATTTATCGGATGACCATAGTTCACCCAAGTGATTTGCTTCGTTTAGTGACTTGGAAGGGGTGCCCGGGTTCATGGAGCGAGGTTTGTATAGGTCCTGGCGGCGGATGCTTTTAACCATTTACTACTGCGTAGCGGTTCGGATCGGGAGAGACCGGTTGAGGGAGACGTTTTGACCTGTCCAGCCGGACTCTCTCGACCCATCTCCGTGCACCACAGTGGGAGGGATGGATTCACACATTTGCCACTTTTGAACACATTCACCTCTAGTTTCCTACTCAACCATCATAACCTTTTCCTTCTCAGAACTTACTTTAGTTTTTTGGAATTTTCACTTCTTTGTATGCTTAAAAAGACCCTCCACACAGCATCCCCAAAGATGACATATGCCCTGAAGGATTTTTTCCTCAGGTCCTCCTGTGTGGAGATCAGTGTTGCCAGGTGTTCGGTATTGTACCGAACCGTTCGGTATTTTAGCACCGTGCTCGATATGACAAAAATACCGAAGTATGTGATGAACGGTTCGGTATTTTTTCTGATTAATTTTTCTCCCTAATTAACGATTCAACTGTCAGATTTGATAAATCGATATTGCGTAGCATCCCTACTTAGTTTGTGCGATGTCGCCGTTTCGTGCACGCGCTCACTGCATTGTTTCAAAAGTCCGACAACCGCCCCCCCCCCGCACCCCGTCTGACGTCATTGCCTGTCGCGGTTGCTTTGTTCCAATCGGATTTATAAATTGGTCACCGACACTGAAACTGGGCTAAGCTGAACCAAAACTCGCACGCGGGGCCTAGCAGCCAAAACCTGCGGAGCGGGTTTTTAACTGCTAGTAAATAAATAATAGAGTGTGTGATGCATTAGATTAGATCGATGGCAGACTCGCCGGCTGCAACTGCCACGCGACAAACTCAAACGACTGGTACATTATAATAGTTACATAGTGATTGCATTCGGGTTCGGGTGTGCATTAGACATTAGACGATAGTCGTACCCAGATATCGAACCCCTGACCTCATTACACTACCGATTCGCTTTCACACGCCGAACGACCGCTGACCTTACGCCGATTTGAACAGCTGCGAAATGTCATACTGTCATGATTTAAAGTGCTCTCTGTTTCATTTTATACTAGCGTAGGCCCGTGAAAAATCACGGGATATTATTAAATTGTAGGAATGATAACATTTGCACGTTATCTAAAAAGCGCAGACAATTGAAAAATCACGAATTCTGTCTTGTCAAGTTTAAGCCTTACGCATTTCAATTATAAAAAGAAAATAATTTTGTAAAAAAATATATTTTAGGTCACATCATTTCCAATTATGAAAATTACAGTTAAAATAATTTTCTGTTCATATATTGCATAATAGGTACATACTTACCTATACCTAGGTACTTTTCATTTGTTTGAATTCTTGACAAAATTCATTTAAAAAAATAACAAATTCAAAGCAAATCCGAGTTCATTGAACCAGAGTTACATCACATACACACACCCACAACCGAGATCAGTTTTTTTTTTTTCTTTTTTTTTTAGAAATTTAATTAAAATTAAATTTGATAATGTTATTATCGAGTTCTGCAAGTTTTTTGGTTAGTGTTTTAGTTACAGCTGTTTCGACTTGTAAGGTCATTTTCAAACTGTGGTGAAGCCACGTACGGACGACTTATTTATAAGATTGCGTGCAAAATACAGAAACCAAATGGAGTGATGTAAAACAACAGTTACTCAATACAAACTGGATAAGCCTACTGGAAAACCTTGATGCAAATAATGCCTGGAGTAAATTCACTGAATATATAACATACACCATCGTGTCAAATACCAAATCAATAGAAAAAAGATTTCGCATAAAAACCAACATCTTAAGCCATGGATAACTCAAAGCGTTATAAATTGCATTAGAAAAAGAGATAATTACATAGGAAATCTAAATTAAATCCTTGTGATATTTTTATACAACGATACTACAAAAGATACAGAAATATTTGCAAAAATGTTATACGAACTGTCAAAGAAAATTATTATAAGAAGAAAATAGACGAATGTAACAATGACCCGCGCAAATTATGGAAGATCATTAATGAAATTACAAATGCAAAATCATCGCATTACAAGAACATGGAGGAATTAACAATTGAAAATACCCAAATCTCTTTCGCAAAGTATCCGGACAAAATTCTCGAATACGTAAACGAATTTTTTACTAATATAGGGTCACAATTAGCAAAGAAAATCAGACAACCAATAACTAGCATTTTACCAGAAGAAAGGGAAAATATGAACCAGGTAGATAAATTAAAGTTAACTGATGTAACCAATACTGAAATCAGAACGCAATTTTTTCCCTTAATATTAATAAATCATCGGGAATTGACATAATCTCAAATAAAACAACTACAAAATGAACTGACCTTCCCATTGACATACTTGGTCAATCTGTCTATATCTACAAATGTATTCCCTTCATGCCTTAAAAAAGCTACAGTTATACCCATATATAAAAGTGGTTACAAAAAGGATATATATAATTACCGACCCATAAGTCTCTTAAGCTCTTTTTCAAAAATCTTGGAAACTGTAATGAAGAAGCAAATTGTTCAATTTCTTGAACAAAACAAATTATTATCACCATCCCAATATGGTTTTAGAGAAAATCTAAGCACCAATGATGCCATAGAAAATCTAACAAGCATGTCCATAAAAAACATAGATGATGGGAAAAAATGTTTAGCTTTATTCATAGATCTTCAAAAAGCTTTTGACACAATAGACCATAAAATATTACTAACTAAATTTAAAAAAAAAAATAGGAATGGCCGAATCAACAATGAACTTATTGGAGTCATATATAACAGGGCGGGAACAACAAGTACAAATTGGCAAACAAAAGAGCAAACTTCTATCTCTAAACTATGGCGTTCCTCAAGGAAGTGTACTGGGACCGATTCTGTTCATTATCTACATCAACGATTTAACTAACCTTACCATTAAAGGAAACATAATCAGTTTTGCTGATGATACTGTTTTATTATTTCAAGAAGAAAATTGGACTGATACATTTAATGAGGCTGAGAAGGGGCTTAGTGCACTTCAAAATTGGCTTAAAATCAACTCGCTTACCCTTAATATAAGCAAAACAAAATATATAACATTTTCAATGAACTCAAGGGGCCTACCAATAAAATCACTAGAACTAAAACTACACGAATGCCATGGAAATAATATACAATGTTATTGCCCCGTCATGGAAAAAACACAAAACATAAAATATCTCGGAGTAATAATTGACGAAAATCTTAGATGGGACCTACACATCAAAGGTATTACGGGAAAACTCACAAGCTTTATATATTTCTTTAAAAATCTAAGAAACATGTTAAATAAAAAGGATATGAAAAAGGTCTACTACGCGTTATGTCATTCTCGAATTGAATATGGAATCATAGGATGGGGATCTGCTGCACATACGTACCTACACAGCCTGAATACGATTAAAAAAGGAATTATAAATACCATATTGAAAGTACCAATTAGAACGCCTTCAATTGAAATTTTCAATAACTTTGACGTACCAAATGTACAACAAATATATGCCAAAAATATATTATTGAAGCTCTTCAAAAATAATGAATCCTCTACTAGACCGTGTATGCATAACACTAGATCGAATAAAAATGATATAAAAAATATTCCAAGTTATAAAACCACATTTGGACAAAGAAACTATACATACTTTGCAATAAAACTCTATAACATCCTTCCCCAAGACATAAAACTAATAAAAAATCCAATTGAATACAAATCAAGAATAAAAATATGGTTTAAAGAGGTCAATGAGAAAACCCTAGCGAAGACGCTAAAAACGACATAGAAGACAAATGAACTAAATTTAAATAACTTAAGTCCGCCTCGGCACAGGACCAAGAAAACAGTGAGGAGGACTAAGAAACACAATATTTTATACTTAATTTCACATTACATTTTGTATGTAAAATTTATTTTATATAGTCGCTATAATAATAGCTGAATAGCCAGGTACTTCCCAACCTTCCTCTTCCCCACCTCCTTCCCCTCCCCACTACCTTAAGCCTCACAACATACCCCAATTGGGGATGCCAAAGTCTCACTGGCTCCAGACGGGAGTAGTTGAGATTCTTGTGCGGTGCGGTATTCACTGTAAAAAAAAATATATAATAAAAATTTTATAAAAATTTAATAAACAATTGTCAGACTAACAATTTCAATATTACACAATAGGCCACTTGCATCACATTTTTTTTTTTAATTCCGGTTTAGGCAAATGTTCTAAGACATTCTGTATTTTTTTTTTAATCGTATTTTTGAAACCCTGGGGATTTTTTGGAAATTTCAATTCGAAAAATCAGACCATCTTTTATAAACCGGAAGGACGGGACATTATTTTATAGGTGTGAAAAAACGATAATTACATATCCGAAAATCATTAAAAAAAAAAAACGTTTTCCACACGAATGGCACAGGAGAATAACGAGGCATACCAAAAGTATTACATCAAATATTTTTTTCCTTGATCCATCATCTTATTGATCATAAATCATTATAATGTACAACGTCTATATTACTAAATCCAATGTAATATGCTTGTACTTGTAAATTATAATAATAATAAGAATATTATAAAATATTATTTTGTTTAAATCAGCACCATAAATTATTATACCTCTAAAACACGTACCGACATCTAAAATGTTCTTCACAACATCTGTCAAAAAGTCAAACCAAATGATAAGTTCGCGGAGAACAAACAATAAATCTAGTGAATGAATTCAAAAATTCACCTGAAATCAAAATGATGCCATATAAAAAAAAATCAGTGTGGAATTTTACAAAATTAATACGAACATTTTCGGAGACGGGACATGTAGTGACGTCACGAGCCCAAATAATGGATTTATTTATTTAAAAATAAAAATGAACTGTACATTTCTAAAAAATTTACTAATATTTTCTTAATCTTAGTAAAAAGATCTATCCACATGATTTTTTCCAAGTCGTTATGAAATCCATGCAAGTGGCCTATTGTTATCTTATAAAATCACTTGATAAATAAATGATATTTTGAGTTTTTAATTTACTGCGGACACGTTCCTATCTTTTATTACGTGATATCTACAGAAGATAATATGAATAATTAATCATTAGAACATCTAATATTGCAAATCGATAAAAAAATGTACTTATTCTTATTGGATAGCAGAACTCCCATTTAAATTTTTTTTACGATTGGCTTGAAACATGGATTTCACAATGCTTTGCGAATTTGGTCGTTAGTGTGGAAGGTTATTAGGTAATTCACCTCTTTTTTCCATATTTTTATGTGAACACCACGAGAGTCCTAACTATTCGGAGCCAGTGGGACTATGGCATCCCCAAATGGGGTACGATGTAAGGCAGGAAATAGGGAGGGGAAAGATATGTGAAAGAGGAATGATGGGAAGTACCTGGCTCCGTAAGTCTGGTTACAAAACAAACTAAATCCATTTCAAGCTACGTTTTGATACTGAATCGTCGATCTCTCACCAGGACAATAATACATTTAATAGTACATTTCTCTTCTAACTTCTAATTATTGCAAACAAGAATCCGATCAAACCTAAAATCGACTTCAAAAATAACTTTAATAATAAGTTTTGCATATTTGATATCAAACGAATTTATTTACATTTTCGATTTTTTGTACTCATACGCTGGTATACATATACAGTATACAGGGTGTTAAGGAACGTACTTGACTTATTTTAACCAGTGATTCCTGACATTATTTGGAGTAAAAAATGTAAACGAAATTTTGGTCTCCGGTGACTTTTTAAATGACTTTTATTTTTTCAATTTTTTTTCTTCAATATGAAACAAAAAAAACTTCTGCATGTCGTCACTGGTCATTCAGACGAGTAACTGACCAATCTCCCCCCTCCAAATGTCCAACACATATCATTTTTTTATGTTTTTGTAGGAAAAAAATGTCACCAGAGACCAAAATTTTATTTTATTACATTTTTTACTCCAAATATTGTCAGGAATCACTGGTTAAAATAAGTCAAGTACGTCCCTTAACACCCTGTATACGGACAAGTAGATTTATCCTTGATGAATTTAAATGAAAATACGAGTATGTTTTGTACCTTCTTTTGTTATTCGGTGGTATATGCACACCAGTGGCGGTTCGTGAGTTTTCAAGGAGCTAGAGTGCTAAAATTGAAAAATACGAAGTTATTGATGTTTTTGCATCTGGAAAGGTTTTTTTTTTGAAGATTTTCAGTATATCTTCATACAAAAAGTTGAAATTTTGAAAAAAAAAAAAAAAAATCGTTTTCAGCTGGGTAGCTACGACAACATCATTAAAGTCGTATTTTTCGATCTTAGCACTCACTGAAAACTCACGGACCGCCACTAATGCACACCTCTTTGGGGACGCCTGTTATATTTTGTGTAGGTAGGTATACCTTATTTTCCCTAAATTGACTGCGTATTGTATAATTATGCCGAGGGACCAAATGTTGGGGGATCCACTATCATGTCAAGTTCGCTACGTTTGGTTACTTAGCAGGGGTGCCTGGGTTCATAGGGGTAAGATTTACCAAGGTCTTGGCGGCGGATGCGTTTACCCCACTGCGTAGCGGGCTGGACCGGTAGAGACTGATTGAGGGAAACGTTTTCACCTCTCCAGCCGGACTCTCTCGACCCATCATCTTGCAACGCAGTGGGAATAATGGATTCATACATCCGTCACTCCTGGACACACTGTCCCCCAGATTCATGCCCACCTCATTCATTTTTTCTTCCCAGAATTTTCTCTCGTTCCTTTCCCTAAAAAGACCCCCAACACAGCATCCCCAAAGATGACATAGGCCCAGATGGAAATTGCCCAGACGGGGTCTCCTGTGTGGTGTTAATGTAAAAAATATATATTTATCTAAATACTGACCGATCAATGGTTGAGTGGGCATCGCGTTTGGGTCCCACCCAGGCGTTCCCCGTTCGATTCTTCGGCTGGCTAAGTCCTCCATCACGACTCGAGCAACATTTTCGGCTTACTGTGGTGGTAAGGTAGTACTTGAGATTTTCAAATATTGTCAGGTTATTCGTAACCCGGGAATGTTTGTCTTTCTTTAAAAAAAAATCTGTACATTATTATAACTTGCAGGAATTTTCTTTTCACTTGTGAAGACGTAAAGACATAACTTCAAATTGTAGCGTTGAAAATATGCCGTAAATTATTCTGTTTCTTGAGCGTGTGGGAATTATTCATATTAGCGAGTAATTGAGATTAATTATCTCATCCATTAAACCCACTTAATGGAGTGTTGACCACACTCTTCTTAGCGCGAGGAATGGAGGAATGACCACAATGGAGATGAAGTGTTTGCCTTCTGCCTGGTGATTGGTGATACTCCGTACCCACTATCTACTCTATCTAATTAGAGAGAATATTCTATGCAAATGTTGACTTAGAAGAATTTGCGGAATGCTGGGATAAAATTAATACAAATCTTGAAGCAAATTCATCAATTCGATGGAATCTGTAAAGTTACTAGAGTTAATTATTGTATTTTGCATGCTTAGTCGTAAATTATACTGAAAATGACTATTCCTACTAGTTATACGATTTTAACCATTTTTTATTGAGTAAAAGCGCAGACCAGGGAAAAATCGCGTCATACAAAATACTGAACAGTATAAGCATTTTTCTTTAAGGCCCCGCAACCGCGCACAAAAAGAAGAAGATGGAGAGATATGAAATTACGAATGTTAGAGGAGAGCGCTAGTATAAAGTGACAAAATCGATGCTAAAATTGTGAAAATGTTAAATAAAACTCGACTCGTTTAAAATAGAGCAAAAATCTCGCGAGGATTGTCTTAAACAGCATTTAAAGAAACACTGTGAATTTTTTCATACATATAACATGTAAAATAACTGAAACAAACGTGTTTATAATAATTTTTCAAAAGTAACATATACTTTTTTAAGAGCTTAAAAACTTCAAATATTTGAGGGAGGTTTGGGGCCATCCATAAATTACGTCACACGAATTTTATGATTTTTGACCCCCCCGTCCCTGTGACACATAGTCACACACCATTGTGAGACCCCCGTTGTCGTTACATATTTTGCAATTTTGACCCCCCCCCCTTAAGGTGACTTAATTTATGGTCTTAATTGCTACCGCCGCGAATCGAACCCCGATAAATCATTTGAAAGGCTATTCTGAGATTGTAATAGTTGCTTGTGTTGTGTAATTACAAAAAACAGAGGGTGCAATTCACGCGCGGTAGAAGTGAAACCTTCAGCAAACGAAACTTCGAGAGGATGAGACGAATGTAGAGTATCAGAAGTAGGACAATCATAGGGTTTATTTATCATAATATCGTTACCAAGTTTAAAAATTATTTTACAATTTATTCTACCAAGCACCGCACAAACAGGAGATATGCTACTAAGCGCCGCACAAAGAGGACACCGATTAGTCTATCTCATTCTTTCGCAGGCTAAATCCTGTAGATGTATGTGTTTTTCTCTTAGTGTCGCTCGTTTCCGTTTCATCGAGTTTCAAATCACAACGGTACTAAATAGGTTTTCATTTCACTTAGCCTGGGGCCAGTGAGACTATGGCATCCCCAATTGGGATATGTTGTGAGGTTAAATGTGGTGAGGAGGGGAAGAGAAAAATGGGGAACTACCCGGTTATTCAGATCTAGTCACCAAACACAGCTAAAGCTATTTCAAGCAACGTTTCAATTCTTAATGGTGATTTTGCACCAGGGTGATTCTGAGAGTATTTTCCACTCTGGAACGTGTCGCAAATGTGCCTTATATTATTTTTAAATGATTAAATTGTGAAATATGTCAAATCAATTAAATAAAATAAAATTCCGCGCGCCGGGATTTGAACTCGCGACCCCCGAATCGCTAGTCGAGAGCCTTGCCCTTCGAGCACGGAAATTAAAGGTTCAAATAAAAAAAATTACAGTGTGCAGTTCACGCTTTCGAAGTGAAACCTTCGGAAAACTAAAGTAGGTAAGAGTGTGGAAGCTACAAAGCACCTCAAAGAGGAGACTAATTATTCTATCTCATTCTCTCTCAGGCTTAATCCTATAGATGTATGTATTTGTCTCTTTTTAGTGTCACTCGCTTCCGTTTCATTGAATTTTAACTCACCACGGTGCTGAAGAAGTTAACACTTCAAAAACCTCATTTCACCATCCACCCTTTTAAGAAAACAGCTAATCTTAAATTCACATAACGCAAACGGTTGAATTCTTTCAGGAATAATATGGCTGAATTTCAAGTAGCGCATTGTTCAGTTTAATATACATGTAATGTAATTATGAAATATTGAAAAGCATTCTCTCGATATTGGAATTGCTTGGACTGACTGCGATGAATCATAGAATATATTGCGTATACATATTAGTCCTTACTCCTTACCTAGTTAAGAATATCTTCTTATATGTTGTTTTCTTCGTCAATAGCATGTATCATTATTCATAATAAATACATTTATAACCACCGTTTGGATGAACACCTCATCATTACTTACAGTTTACAGTATAACATAAATTATTGTTAAATTGACGCATATCCTTGGTGATCAATCTACCAAGTAATACCGACAAGTTGACTAAGAACCTGCATTAATGATGTGTCCTGGAAAATGGAAAATCCCAGTATTCGGTCTTGATAGAAGAATATGCTTGGTTCCTACTGGAATTTGATTTATCCAAAAAGTACCTACCTTTCCCTAACCATGATAAATAGCTGGAAATCGAAAAATAAGAATCTTTTTTCTTGGCTTGGAACTATTCAAATAATGGAACATCTTTATTGAAGTTTGAATGCTTTTGTTTTTGGAGAATTCGAACGTACTTAATCTCGGATTTTAAAACTCATTCGGTTCGTTTTGGCGCTAATTACCTCGAGGAAACGTGTTGTAATTATTTTGTAATAGACCACTTGCATTACATTTTTGTTTTAATTTTCCGGTTGTTATGAAAATATTTGCGTAGGACGTCAAAATGTTATGAAGTTATTTAACTTTCACATTGGAAGCTAAAATGTTAGGAATATAATAATGGAGAGCATGAGACAAGTTTAATTATTACTGGAGAATTTCTCAGGCGTGGACCTTAAGTAGGCGGCTGTGTAATACTTTGTATGAGGATAGGTTATTTAAATGAAATAGTATTGTGCTTTGACACAGTTAAATTAATTTATTAATTATTACAAATAATAATCAGGGCTAGACTAAATTCTGAATGGGCATATTATGGAGCGTTAGTACCGTTTAATCTTGAGGAGTTGATGAATGGGTGAATGCCATATGTAGGCGATCCATGCTGCTGCTTGCTGCCTTCGGAGATGGGCGGTTAGTTCCCTCCGCTGCTGACATGTGCTGAACGGCAGGCTGGAGCGACGAACAGGCCTCCAGTCCCGCGGTTTCCCAGCGACGTCCCGTCCAAGGGCGGTTGCCAGCCAGCCGACTATGTTGATGGCGGCCAAGGTGGGCGATCTTCGGCCGCATCCCTGCGAGCACCTCTGGCTCCTGGTATAGTCGGAAGGTCTTGTCATGACTGTGTCTGCAGATGCTGGATGTGGTTTTAATCCAGCAGAAATAATGTGCTCCCATGGTACTCCGCTGCTGATCCAGGATTTTAATGATTGTCCTGATGGTCTTCAATAATGGATGCCGCTGGTGGGCGCGGATTTATCAATCTTCACATGTTAAAATAATGGCGAACTATTAATATTTGATTACGTCGACCCGCCACAGGGACGGTGGCCATGGTCACCTGTGGCTGCTCAAAGAATGGCGAGCTCAAGGCCAGTCCTGCATAGTGCACCCCTCTGTGCAGATCCTCAGTGTCACCAACTGAGCAAAGGTAAGCATTTCAATGCTACCAATATAATGATGTTGAATGTTAACAAACTTCACACCAAAAGTACCCATACACAGATAGTTCACTTGTTACATTATTTTTATGTAACATTTCCGCCCTTCCCACACAAAAAAAAAAAATTATCCATAATTTTTTTTTTTTTAAAACACTCCCTAAAAAAACACAAGCCCACTGTAAATCTAAGCTAAACTCAAAGCAAAAATAAGCATATGTAAAAACTATACAATAACAGATGATTATAAACCATAGTAGATGGGTGCCCGCATGTGAAGAAATGGACGATCCAATGCCATCTGGACGAACTCTCGAGGTTTTCGCGAAGCTAGAGGCGAACGTCTTCAATGGAATTGAAGCACCCAACTCTGTCACAGCGACCCCTGAAAAACACCAAAACAATTCTGTAGGTATTTGCAAAAGAAAAATTTAAAAAACAAATTCAAAACAGAATCAAGTAATCCAAAAGGCAAGATTGTATTTTTACATAATCATAAATGTATTCTAAATTTGAGAACACAAAAATAAAAGTATGAATTAATCATAAAATAAACATTCTTTTGTAAAAATATTATTGTACACATACTAAATTTACTTGTAAATACTGTTGTAAAATATATACTATTGTAAAATATACTAAACATACTATAGGAGACATACTTTACTAGACATACTATACTAGACATACTATTGTAAAATCTTATACTAGACATACTATTGTAAAATATTATACTAGACATACTATTGTAAAATATTATACTAGACATACTATTGTAAAATCTTACGGATGAGAAGCAAGTGTAAATTAATGCGAACAAACAAAGTTTTGAATCTAGAATATTATGAAACTTGGTTACGAATGATTAGTTAGACAATAAAAGTTGAGTTTATGACTATTATTGTTTTTTAAATTTTATTTTAAGTATTTGGTAAAAGCATTTTTGCTGAATGTATGGGGCTCAAAAACATTATCTGTCTCTTTCCAAGAGCTCAATATAAGATAATGTAAAAGGATTGATTTTGTATATTGTGACTTGATGTGAGAATTGTGAAGTGATTTATTTATCACTTTTAGTTGTAACGCGGTATGCATACATAACTCGATTTTTCAATAGAGTAATATGATAAGAGCGAGTTGTTAGGATTGACAATACTTTGAATCGAAATAAACCGAACAAACTCGAGACATTACACGCTGTTACTTTGGTATGTCCATTAATGATCAGCGTGACAACGGCCCTTCTACCTTCTGCAGGGAAAACATCCGCAGACAATAGATCCTCCGTCTTCACTCTGATGCTGGAGCATACTTATTCCGAAACGTCGGGCCACGGTCCTACTATGAACAGATTCTGTCATGTCCATAGTTTCTCCGCATCCCGGAATTAAGATGAACGATCGATGAATTCGAAGCGTTACGAATAGGTAGCGGAATACACTATTCTCATCTTCGGAATATGTGGACAAATATGGGAAAGTATCAATCTCCAATTGTACTCCCATAATTTTATAATGATGTGTTAACTGAGTGTAAACATGTTTCTCGCGGTACTTCAAGCACGGCAGGAAAACAAAAACCCTGGTTAAACAACATCGACGTCCATAAAAAAAAAAAATATTATTATTATTATTTTTTTTAATTCTCTAAGTCCACAAAATTACTAAAACATTATGCCCGTAATTGAAAAAATTGAAATAATTATCAAATTTATGAAAATGTCACGATTGACAGAAACCAGATGTTAATTTCATCCAAAACAATTTTCCGAATTGTTGTTATAATCCTCTTAATGTAGAAATAACACAGCTTTGTTATTGTTGATAATTGATGAAGTTGTTAAATGATGTTGAAGAAAATGTATTAATTTGTGCCAAACCTGGATTTAAAATTATTTGAATAATGTTATGACGGTTTAAAAATTCCTGCATTCTTACGTTATTTATAAATGAATGTATCCTCTTTGCGTTGACAATTTAAAATAAATGTTTGTAAATTTGTTGCTGTGATGAGATATAGTAACAATTGTCACATAATATTTCGTAGCTAATGAAATAGAATGTAAGACCGTTTTCTATTTAGCAAATAATAATTATTTAGAATGAAAGTGAAAAGTAAACAAAATAATTCACAAACCATATTATAACAGAACTGTCATTTTGAGATTGTAAACAACATTATCTATGAAATGTCAGATTGAAATTTTAAAATGTCAACAGTGTATTATTTTGACAGGTAACAGCTGTTGCTTTGAAATCAAACCGAAAATATTTAAAAACAAAGAATAATATAGAATCGTAATAATAATACCATAAAAGATATTTGAATATAATATAATAGTTTTTAAAAACTTTTGCACGATATTGAAAAGTTTCACATTTTTATTAACCCAATGAAATAATAGTATTGCAATTTTTTTTTAAATATTTTCACCTTTGTAACTTCACTGCATAATATAAGCAATGTACGTCGCGATAGTAATGACATTAAATCAATTTTAAATACCTGTCTAAAATTAAGACATTTTATAATGCACACAATGACCAATGACTTTGATATCAACTTATTTGAGGTTAAAAATAACATACGCGAATCGACAATTGATAATAAAGCGACGCACACGAAAACAAAAAAAGCATTAACACAACCGTAAAATTTACCAATAGTATGTATGAAATAAAATCGCCATAATCGCAAACAACAATATGATTGTTACATATGAATTGAAAATCCATCTTTACAAAAGAAACCATGCGGGAATCTTTAGGTACAATTGAAATGTGACATAGTGTCGAACAAGAAATTTACCATCAAGTAAAAAAAATATTTATGACTATATTATCCCAATAGAATATATCAAATTAAGTTGAGCGCCATAATGTTATTGAGTACCTACAACGAAAAAAATTATTGTCGAAAATAATTCTTAATATTGACTGCGTAAAATACATGATGCATTATTATTGAAAATATGACAGAATTGATAATTAGCAGAAAAATAAATTGCAAAATAATTAAGAATAGCAGGTAGCAAATATGTAACATTATTATTTGTAAGAAGTTGAATTTGAATATTACTCTATCAGAATTTAAACTTTAAATAGATGGCAAGGTAGGTAGATTGAACAGAAATTAGCATTGTAGATTTGCAAAAAAATGTTACAATAAACTGAGATTAACTGTAAAGATAATATATGATATTTTTACAATGATTAACACATCAATCAAAGTTATTTTTTTCAGAGATTATAAAAAATAACCCTCTCACACAAAGTATTAGCCAATCGAGCCCAACAAACGTTGGAGCGCCAAAATGTTATGAAGTTATTTAACTTTCACATTGGAAGCTAAAATGTTAGGAATATAATAATGGAGAGCATGAGACAAGTTTAATTATTACTGGAGAATTTCTCAGGCGTGGACCTTAAGTAGGCGGCTGTGTAATACTTTGTATGAGGATAGGTTATTTAAATGAAATAGTATTGTGCTTTGACACAGTTAAATTAATTTATTAATTATTACAAATAATAATCAGGGCTAGACTAAATTCTGAATGGGCATATTATGGAGCGTTAGTACCGTTTAATCTTGAGGAGTTGATGAATGGGTGAATGCCATATGTAGGCGATCCATGCTGCTGCTTGCTGCCTTCGGAGATGGGCGGTTAGTTCCCTCCGCTGCTGACATGTGCTGAACGGCAGGCTGGAGCGACGAACAGGCCTCCAGTCCCGCGGTTTCCCAGCGACGTCCCGTCCAAGGGCGGTTGCCAGCCAGCCGACTATGTTGATGGCGGCCAAGGTGGGCGATCTTCGGCCGCATCCCTGCGAGCACCTCTGGCTCCTGGTATAGTCGGAAGGTCTTGTCATGACTGTGTCTGCAGATGCTGGATGTGGTTTTAATCCAGCAGAAATAATGTGCTCCCATGGTACTCCGCTGCTGATCCAGGATTTTAATGATTGTCCTGATGGTCTTCAATAATGGATGCCGCTGGTGGGCGCGGATTTATCAATCTTCACATGTTAAAATAATGGCGAACTATTAATATTTGATTACGTCGACCCGCCACAGGGACGGTGGCCATGGTCACCTGTGGCTGCTCAAAGAATGGCGAGCTCAAGGCCAGTCCTGCATAGTGCACCCCTCTGTGCAGATCCTCAGTGTCACCAACTGAGCAAAGGTAAGCATTTCAATGCTACCAATATAATGATGTTGAATGTTAACAAACTTCACACCAAAAGTACCCATACACAGATAGTTCACTTGTTACATTATTTTTATGTAACACGGTTTAGGCAAATATTCTAAGGCATTCCGTATTTTTGAAACCCTGGCGATTTTTTCAATCCGAAAAATCGGACCATTTTTTTATAAACCGTAAAGACGTGACATAATTTTATGGGTGCAAAAACAAAATTACATCGCCGAAAATCATGTAAAAAAAAGACGTATTCCATATCAATGGCACAGGAGAATAACGAAGCATACCAAAAATATTACATCTCTTAAATATTTGTTTCCTTGATCCTTCTTATCGATCATTAATCATAATCATTATAATGTTCAATGTCTACATTTCTAGCATCATTGATCCCTTCGACACCGGTGCATAGTCGGGAGTCACGCCAAACGCGTGCCCAACATTTGTACACAGTTGACATTTGTCACATGAGAACGGGTCGTTTCTTCGACTCGTTCTTGTGTTCAACAGCTCGGCTGTGGAATGATTTGCCGGCCTCTGTGTTTCCTCCTTCCTACAACATGGGTCTCTTCAAGACCAATGTTCATTCCTTCCTCTCCTCAAAAAGACCCTCCACACAGCATCCCAGATGACATAGGCCCTGAGGGAAATTATTTTATTCAGGGCCTCCTGTGTGGAGTTAATGTAAAAAAAAAAAAAATTTGAGAAAATTCAATGTAATAAACTTGTTCTTGTAAATTATAATAAATTATATTATAGAATTTGGTTTTGTTAAAATTAGCACTACTAACATTATATGCTCCTAAGTCAGCCGCTGCGGAAAGCATCTGTACGTTGTTCACTTGATACCATCTGTCAAAACGTCGAACCAACATTAGTTCACAAGGGTAACATACAATAAATCTAGTGAATTTTCAGTGTCAAATTTAAAAAAAATCGCCGGAAATCAAAGTGTTGCCATATTAAAAAAATAATAGTGTGGAATTTTACAAAATTAATTGAATATTTTGGAGATGGAACATTTTCAAGTAGTGAGCCCAAAAAACTAATTTATTTATAAAAAAAACTATAAATTTCTAAAAAAAAATTAGTAACATTTTCGTACTCTTAGTAGAAAAATCTATCCACACGATTTTTTCCACTTATGAAATCCATGCAAGTGGCCTATTATGGTGACATTGTGTGCTTCATTTTTTGTATTTCTTGGGCATTAACTATGTAACAATTTCTAGACATTTTGTTTTGAAAAGTTTTTATTTTCTATGTACATTTGTTACTTTAATTTTTTCTACCGGTTTCGATACGTCCGTCTCATTCATTCACCAGCAAACAAAAAAATCTAAAATTAATTTAGTTAATAAAATAATAGCCCCCTGCAAATCGCCCTTATTAACAATGTTTCCATGTAATGTCGACTCCTCCCACCTTTCTTCCCCTCCCCCAAAATCACCCCTCCCACTGCCCCCACCTAATTACATCTAATGGTTTTGTACTTGCATAGAATTTTTAAGTAGTTTTAAGTTTACTGGTGAATGGCACTGATGTGTCGAAACCGGTAGCAAAAAAATAAGTAACAAATGTACTTACGTAGAAAATAAAACTTTTCAAAACAAGATTTCTATGAGACCTACATGAGTTGTCCCGAAAAGCGAACAAATTAGCCTGAGTGGTTAAACTGAAATCAAACTCGTACTCCGAAGGTTAAAACATTTTAAAATCATCAACACCAAGATTGTACATCTGAAATATTTTTATATCATCAAGATGATCAAAATCTCCCACAAGATTGTTCAGTTTATCAGATCGTCGAGATAACATTTATGTAGTAGATATTATTATTTGTTAAACAATTGTTCCTAGCAGCGAAGCGGTTACGGAATCCGCGATCGTTTATTGTTGATTATGACGTCATACCGGTGACAAAATTCTCCGGCATTGCGATTTCGCGAGTATTCGATTGTCACTTTGGTGACTCATAAACATAAATTGGTACAAACGAACGGTGCAGTATGTTGGGAAACTCTATTTTTTTATTATTTTATAATTCTTTTCTTTTAAAAAGGAATCATAATAACGATAGACGAATAATTTTCATAAGTGTGACCAACTTATTCGATGGTTCCTTCGGCACCGGTGCGCAATCGGAAAACACGTGCCCAACATTTGCACACGGTTTATATTTTAATTTATTTGTCACACGAGAACGGTTTGATTCTACGAATCGTTCTCATGTTCAAGAACTCGACTGTGGAATGATTTAGGTCACCCCAAATGGTTCGCGCTACGTTTGGTAAATTTGGGGGTGACCGAGATAATGGGGTCTATGGGGTCATTGTTTAAGTCTTGGCGGCAGATGTGCCTTCCCCTTACTGCGTGGCGGGCCAGATCGAGAGACTGGTTGAAGGAGACCTTTTGATTTTTTGCTGGTCTCGACCCATCGCCTTGCACTGCAGTTGGAGGGATGAATTCATACGTCCGGCACTCCTGGACACGCTGACCCCCAGATTCCTGCCAACCCCTCATACCTTTTTCTCTCCCGGAACTTTATCTCCTTCCTATCCTTAAAAAGACCTTCCACACAGCACACCCTAAGATGACACAGGCTCTGAGGGAAATTATTTACTCTAGGGCCTTCTGTGAGGAGCTAATTAAAAAAAAATCAGAGTGTGGAATTCGCACGCGGTAGAAGTGAAACCTTCAGAAAACTAAGTTTAAGTTGACAAGAGTGGGGAAGACCATCAAGCACCGCACAAAAGGGAGACCGATTATATTATCTCGTTCTCTCGCAGCTCGCAGGCTACCTAAATCCTATAGATGTATTTGTTGGTGTCCTTTAGTGTCACTATTTTTCGTTTCTTCAAGATTCGAATCGCAACGCTTCTCACTTAAAAAAAAAAGTTTCCTCTGTGTTAATTCCTTTCTTTCCTAAAGAGTTCCTCAACACAGCATCACTAAGATTACACAGGCTGTGCCACACGTAAATGTGTGGAGTTAATGTTAAAAATAACATCCTCCTCTAAGTAAGAAATTAAATTCAGATCCAGTCTCTTCTCAAACGCCCTCACAATCCAAAATCATATTTTAATATAGGAGAAAAACGTTTTGTTTATTATCAACTAATCGCCTTTTTGTGATACTCATGGGACATTTTGTATAACGATTCACTATTGTGGGTGGATCTCTGTCTGTGACCGAATACCATGCCCTAATCTGACACATTTTATGTGTTTGGAATGTGCCATTCGGTGACCATTTTATGCCCACGTTTACCGAAATAAACAAGTATCTTCATTCGTCGTATATTATTATAGACTACAATAGACCAGAGATGGGCAAATGGTAGACCACCGGATTTTTTTTTTACATGAGCTCCACACAGGAGGCCCTGAGGAAAATAATTTCCCTCAGGGCCTACGTCATCTTTGGGGATGCTGTGTGGAGGGTTTTTTTAAAGGAAGGAATGGAAAGGAGAGTTCTGGGAAGGAAAAGGGTTTAAGGGGTGGCTAGGAATCTGGGGTTCAGTGTGTCCTGGTCATCCGCCTCTAAGACCTCGACAAACCTCACCCCATGAACCCGGGCACCCCTGCTAAGTCACCAAACGTAGCGAACCACTTGGGGAGACCTATGGCAGACGTGTTGGTTATCCAATAAAGGTTCCCGGGGCGACGGTAACCATTCCCGCCTCCCAAATTGTAGAAACATGTGTATTCCTCGACTAATTCCAGTAGTCGAGGAATACAAATGTTCAAAGGTTATCAGTAAACTGGGAATGGTCGTTTCCATTCCCGCAAGTGTACCCCAAATCTCACTATAGAGTTTGACAGCCATCTATCTGATGTGCGGAACCCGTTAAAATATTAGAATTACTCATAACGGGCCTTCCGTTGGAGTTATTTTTTTTTACATTACACGGGGCGAGGTTTGTCTAGGTTTTGTAGGCGGATGACCAGGACACACTGAACCTCGGATTCCTACCCACTCCTTAAAACCTCTTCCTTCCTAGAACTCTCCTCTCCTTCCTTTCCGTAATAAACCCTCCACACACACACCATCCCTAAAGATGATTTTTTTTTACATAAGTTCCACACAGGAGGCCCTGAGTAAAATAATTTCCCTCAAGGCCTATGTCATCTTTGAAGACGCTGTGTGGAGTTTTTTTTTAGGGAATGGAAGGAGATGAGAGTTCTGGGAAGGAAAGGGATTTAAGAGGTGGGTAGGAATGAGGCAAACCTCACCCCATGAACCCAGGCACCCCTGTTAAATCACCAAACGTAGCGAACCACTTCGGGTGACCTATGGCAGAGGTGTTAGTTATCCAAGAAAGGTTCCCGGGGCGGCGGTACCCATTCCCGCCTCCCAAATCGACATAGGCCCTGAGGGAAATTATTTCTCTCAGGGCCTTCTGTATGGAGCTCAAGTAAAAAAAAAGCTCCACACAAGAGGCCTTGAGGATAATAATTTCCCTCAGGGCCTGTGTCATATTAGGGGATGCTGTGTGGAGGGTTTTTTTTAATGAGAGGAATTCTGGAAAGGAAATAAGTATGAGGGGTGGGTAGGAATCTGGGTGTCAGTGTGTCCAAGCGTAACGGACGTATGAATCCATGCAACCGCGGTACAAGGCAATGGGTCGAGAGATTCCGGTGGGAGAGGATAAAAGACCTCCCTCAACAAGTCTCTCGATCCAGCCAGCCACGCGGCAGGCAGGCAGACGCATCGGCCGCCAAGACTCAGACAAACCTCACCTTATGAACCCCCATACCTATGTCACCAAACGTCGCCAACCAATTGGGGTGACCAATGGCAAAGGTGTTGGTTGAACAATAAATGGTTCCCGGGACGGCTTGGTATACATACCCGCCTCCCAAATTGCAAAGTGCTGTCTTTAAAACTCAGACAATGCAATGATTTCACTAGTATTTCAATTGAAGATGCTCCGTAGAACAATCGGCTTTGATAGAAATAAGGCAATAAATTAAATTTCCCCTTTTGTACAATATTTTATGTTTTATTTATTTAACGCCCAGAGGGCTTTTACATGATTGGTAGTACAATTTTAACATGACAGATAATTTTGAAACTTGAAAATAAAATATGAATCTCTTTCAAGATGGGGGTTTACTTCCTTTCATCATAAAAATCCCTTGGGCTCTGAGAGAAACCTTATGATATTTACGTATAAATGAAATGATAGAACGCTTCACAACTCTGCTGTCCTGGCACATTTTGTTTCTTACATTATTTTCATTGTGTGCTTTCGTAACCCTCGCTGGTTCATATCACTTTCAATATGGCAGTGTAGGTCCGGTATTATATCATGATATTTCGACAATCCCAAAGAACAATGTCAGAAGTGCGATTTTGCAGTAGAGCTGTTTTAAAGTTTCGTTTCTGTATTTTTACCGTTTTTGAGATCAATAAATATGGTGTTGTTTTGATATTTTGTATTTCATTTGATTTCATTATTTCATTGAAAATACAGACTTAAATCAACAAAATAAGCCAGCAAAACGATTTTCAATTTTCAACTAATCCGACATTGTTTTCCGGGACTGTCGATATAGACAAAACGTTACACAACTCTGTCCTAACACCCTCATTATTCTCAGCCTATGGCTTATCTCGTTGTTTCCGCATTCACACTTCCTCTTTTCTGTCTGAACTTCCATAATCTTCGCTGGCTCATTTAACTTTTAGTATTGGGCTAGTAGTCCGTGGGCTGTATTATGACTACTGTCGACGGCTTTTACTCTGCCGGGACAGATAGAAATGGATGTAACAATCACACAGATCTGTCCCGCGACTAGGGTTGCCATACGTCCGGAATTTTCCGGACAAGTCCGGAAATATAGGTATATCTCCGGAATGCGGGGGGAATCTTAAACAGTCCGGCATTTCTACAATTAAGTGGAGATTGACATAAAAAAATTTAAAAACCAAATTATTTTTATTACAAATCAAAGTAAAAACATCACTTCTGATATTTAATGCTCCCCATATTGTTCAACACTTCCAATTTTTAATAATAGTTTTGTAGAACAGTTTGCAAGTCATATTTATAAAATATAATATAATATATATTATATATTATATTTTATATTATATTTTAGGGCAGGGGTGCCCGGGTTCATGGGGTAATAAGGTTTGTCTAGGTATTGGAGGCGGATGACCAGGACACACTGAACCCCAGATTCCTACCCACCCCTTAAACCCTTTTTATTTTCCTTCTCAGAACTCTCCTCTCCTTCCTTTCCCCCAAAACCCCTCCACACAGCATCCGCAAAGATGACATAGGCCCTGAAGGAAATTATTTTCCTCAGGGCCTCCTGTTTGGAGCTCATGTAAAAAATATATATATATATATATAAATATATTTACAATATATATATTTATATTGTAAAATTATAGGAAGCATAGAGTCATTAATACTAAAAATTATAGGAAGCATATAATCAAAGATATAAATCAAATTGATGATTTATGTAGGAAATGTTTGGCTTTTCCGGAAACTATAGAACATATTATATCGGGATGTTCTATATTAGCGCCGTCCGAGTATACATTTAGGCACAATCAGGTTTTAAAAATAATCCACCAAAGTTTGGTAATTAAACATAACTTGATTGACTGCCGTAATATAGTACCATATTATGAATATGAACCAAATTCATTTTTAGAAAATGAATTTTATAATATATATTATGATAAAACTATACTAACAGACAGAACAATTAGTCATAATAGACCTGATATAGTTTTACATGATAAAATTTAAAAAAATAACTTATATCATTGATGTAGCTATTCCAAATTCCTGTAATATTAAAAAAAACTGTTTCTGAAAAAATTAGAAAATACACAGATTTAGGAAATGAGATTAAAAGAATTTGGCATTCTCGGACTATAAAAATATTACCATTTGTTATTTCGGCTACTGGCATTATACCTAGGTCTCTGATTCAAAATTTAGGCGTATTAGATTTGTCAAAGAATTTATATATAAAAATGCAAAAATCGGTAATTTTAAACACATAGGATTACAAAAGATTTTTTAAATATTTATATTGAGGGATCAGTAGGATTTATAGGTTCAATTAGGAATTCCACAGAGCCGAACCCTCTGATATGAAAATATCTGGAGTCGGTGAATTATTTTCCCATCTGGTCTCTGGTAGGTTGACATGTTGTTCTTGTATTGTTTTGTAATTATAATACTTATATAGTGCAATTGCATAACGTGGATTGACCAGATGATCATTTGGGAAGTGTGTGAAAGGGTTTAGTTTTTCCTGTGGGGAAAATTAAACCCGGACATTTAAATCTGGTGCGTAATAATTATTAAGAAAATCGACTTGACAGACTCTACAGAAAGGCTGTTCCTTTCTTTTGACCGTTGGGTTCCCATTAAGGAAAAGACCCTTTCAACATTGTTGAAAAATTGCTTTATTTGTTTGTTTGTTAAAAAATATTTGAATGGGGACATGGCTGCAATATTGGGAGGTTAGTCTTTACGGAGGATTTGTTTACGTTTTTTTATATGTGTTACGTACGTTTGTTTTTGTTTTCGTTGTACCGGGCGAGGCAGTTAGTTTATGGACGCGTTTTCTTGGGTGGGAATTCTCGCATTAAATGTTTCCGCGAGACTTAAGATGTGTTTTTTTTTTAAATAAGGAGATTTCAAAATCTTTGTGGAATACCCTTATCCATTTGGGGGCGCCCAGGGCTATGCGTATGGCTTTGTTCTGGAATTTTTAATTTTTTTCAAATTAGACTTTGAAGCGTGATCCCATATTGGATGTTTTATATGGGGATAAATTAGTTTTGGCCTTATCGTTGATTAGGAGTTTATTATTTTTAGTTGATAGTTTTTTTTATTTCTTTAGCGTAACATGGGCACCCATCATGTCCCATCCACATACACATGCACCCTCATAGTTGTGGACTTCCATAATCCTCGCCGGTTCATTTCACTTTCAGTACAGCCGCCCCAAGTCAGGTATAATGCCAGTGTTGACGACATTCCTCAGTTGACCTGATTCCTCGCTCCTCACTCGGTCATACAAAATACATAAAACATTCCGAGCCTCCGCCGTCTCCTCCATACATAATTATTACATGACTACATTACTATACTATTCATAAGCGCCCAACCCACGAAGGAAGAACCACGGAGGATGCGTTGTGATTTATGACGAGTAATTTTCTGTTGACGAGGAATCGTACACCCCTTTGATCACGGCTTGATACAGATCGTGCGATTAGGTTTTCTGAAGAAGTACCCCATGCACTTTAATTTTTTTCATGATCCCACCTAAAATCAAATGTAGCCCCATCTTGTATGTTTCTCTTATATTAAAAAAAAGAGTATTTTAGGGCATATAGGGCTGTAGGCAGTAGTTATACCGCTGATTGAACATCTTAACATCCCCTCTGTCTCATAAATGAAGCACGCAACAGAAAAACATGGTTACGACCAGTGGTGGTCCTTCCCGTAGGTCAATTGGTCAAAAATCTTCCAAAATTATAAGATGACAGTAAACCATAAATATGTATTATGAAATATTATGCAAATCGAAACAACTGGTATTATTCCAATGTATTTTCAATGCATCGCAGCAGGCTGCGGCAATCAGTGACATCTAACGTCTTAGGAAGTTTTCTTTCCCTCGCACTATGATGATGGGTCAATTTATCAAATGTCCCGATATCACCGTACAAAAAACGAGATGGCACTGTTTCGCCTAGTAAAAATATGTTCGGATTCTGAAGACAGTTTGGGTCATTGCCGTGCGGGAGAGTGCATGATGAATATTACGCATCTGAAAGAGATGGTTTAATAAACGTACATTGATTTTGCATATAGTAAGCTTGTAGCATGAAATAATTTACTTTTTTTTGTTTTATTTCATAAATTTTTTATTAGTTACAGATATTTGTTTTTTTTTGGCTACCACACTGGGCTCATGCCCGTGTTATGGTAGTCGTATATTTAATATTTATTTAAATTAATACAACTACTATTTTATTAAAACAGATGATTAAATATACTAAATAAAAATTATGAAATATTTAAAAGTAAGTTTAATTAACTATATTATTTATTTAATATACTATATTATTTTGTTTAACTATATTAAATGTAATTTGAATTTCAAACTCGTGAGGTTACCTATAAATGAATAATATCGTATTTAATTTGATATTGTATCATAATATCATTTTTTAAAATGACCTTCCACTTTTGGACCCCTAGAGCCGCCTCTGGTTACGACTTGGCTCTCTTCGACATGAAAATACAATACCTAATAATTTAATGATAATTGCATATTTTACGTGAATGTAATTCATTTCGTGGGTGGGTTTTTTAAAGCTAAGTTCACGGAGATGCCTGTGTGTAGTTTTTTCGATGCCGATTTGAATTATTAGGATTTTAATTAAATTAATACAATATAAGCGAAACTCTATCGAAAATCTGAAAACAGGAAAATCAGCAAAAGATATTGGCACCTCTGGGACTCGAACCCAGGACCTCTCGCTTACCGGGCAAACATGTTTTCAGATTTTCGATTGAGTTTCGCTTATATTGTCTTAATTTAATTAAATATTACAATTTGAGGTTTTACTCATAAGGTTAAAATAAAAATAAAATATTAGAATTTTGCTCGTTGAAACCAGCCGTTGGGTTTGTGAATACCTTAGTTTAGTCCATCTTTCTATGTTTGTATTTGACTAGAAACCCTTTGATTTTATTGTAAACTTTTTAAGCTGGGGTATCATAAGCAAGCAACCAAAATTAAATGCACAATAATATAATAAAAAAATATTTGTTGATTTTACTCAATTTTTATTTTTGTGTTAAAGATGGTATGCATTTGCACCTCTTTCCATCCCATCTCCTGAGTATCACTCTGACGACAGATTACCATTCTGATTCTAAACGTGGCATAAAATGTATTTAGCTATGTTTTGTGCACTGTTGTCATAGATTTACAGACGTGGGGTGGTAGTTTATAACATAACATCGTTTATGAGATATGAGTTAGTGAAGTTTTACTTCAGTCGTGTGGTCTAAAGCACACTCGTTAAGTCAAGTGTCGTTTTTATTTTATCTCGCTGATCTTTTTCGATTTCCACAATCATAATGACATTTGTTATTATTGTTCCAGTCTGGTTTTACAAGTCTCGTTCACAATTTCATCATAACTCTGCACCCTCCCCGCTATTATAATGCTAGCCCCCAGCCACTTTGCATAAAACATAATTTTTCACTTTCACTGGAGCCTCGGAGCTTTGCAGAACGACACCATCACTTCTGCATACAAAATGGAAAGAAATTATATCATTACGTCATATCGTATAGTTCATTGTTGCGAAACGTATGTCACGTGACGTATGGCCGCCTATTATATATGATATTATTATTATAACTGCCGATATAGAGGATTTTAAGGGATATATTTTAACCAGTGATTCCTGACATTATTTATAGTAAATGAAATTTTGTCTCTAGTGACATTTTTTTTTCATAATTTTTTTTTCTTAAAACATTTTAAAAAATCAGTAGGTATTTGACGGTTAGTGGTCGGTATGATAGGTTTTGCGGTCACTCGGCTATGTGACTAGTGATGACATTCGGAAGAATTTTTCTTTATTTGTTTTTGAAAAAAAAATCAATCATTTACATTTTTTACTCCAGTAAATCGGGAATTACTGGTTAAAGTAACTCAAATATGATGACGGCCTCCGTGGTCAAGGGGTAAGGCTCTCGGCCACTGATCCGGAGGTCGCGGGTTAAAATCCCAGC
This sequence comes from Limnephilus rhombicus, assembly GCA_929108145.2. Taxonomy (NCBI): domain Eukaryota; kingdom Metazoa; phylum Arthropoda; class Insecta; order Trichoptera; family Limnephilidae; genus Limnephilus; species Limnephilus rhombicus. The sequence goes on from OV815296.1 coordinate 9,701,597, forward strand.
GTGCGCCAGTTAATTTTATTTGATTATTTGTGTTATTCCACAATTTATTAATTTAAAAATAATATATAGTGTAATTGTGGCATGTTCCAGAGTTCCAAAGATACTCTTAGTATCGCCCTGGTGTAAGACCACCATTCGGAATTGAAACTTTGCTTGAAATCGCTTTAAAAGCCATGTTTGGTGACCAGATTTGAATAGCCAGCTACTTCCCAATCTTCCTCCTCTACATCTCCTTCCCCTTTCCACTACCTTCAGCCTCACAACCTACCCCAATTGAGGAAGCCATAGTCTCACTGGCTCTAGACGATTGGGAGAAGCTCGAATTCTTGTGCGGTATTCACATAATTAAAATAGTATTCATTATTAATATTTAAAGAGTTCACAGTAGGGTATTTTCGATGTATTTTATAATTGACGAAAAAATACGGTATTTGTGGCAATTTTCTTTCATTTTTATGTTGACGTAGGTATACATTTTATATATCGATTTGAAATGCGCCATTTTCAACTTACCGCCAAAACGACTTGTTCGTTTTTGTCCGTGAATATGGCGTTGTTGACGTCACGCCGGCCAATATTGGTGACTGCCGTCTTACCAACCAGTAGCCGTTTCCTACGTAATAACCATTTAGCCAGCTTGAACCGTTTAAGCATCGATGACACAGGGCGAGTTTACAGGCTACTATCTGGGAAATTCACTATCTGTTAGTAAACTCGCTCAGTGTCATCGTGTTACTTGCTAACTAGCAGATTGTTGACAATCTACGAAAAAAAGTTGAAAGGTCGTCAACTTTACTCGCCAACACGCTTGCTCCGGTTGCTCGGGATTGGTTTATTTATGTTTCCAACATGGCTTCCGATAAACAGCTGATTTCGACTGTCACACATCTGAAGAATTAGTTCACGCAGGCGTCGTTATTCTTGTTACTGGCGCTAGCATCGTCCTCAGTTTCCTAAGCTTCTGAGCGAGTGGAGAGTGGACAGTTTTGTGTGTCATCATCTCACTCGCCGATTTACCCGCTTTTAAACTTAGTAGATAGTAGCTTGTAAACGCGCCCTGTGTCATCGACGCTTTAGGAATGTGCGGTTTTAGATCGCGTTTAAAAACAATGATTATGAATGAAAATAATAAAATTACGCATTTTTAGAACAATGATCGAAATTACAAAAAATAGTTTTAAGTCTTCCGTACATTTTAACGTTATCTACAGTTTGTGAAAATACCTAGATATATGTAGTTGAAGCGACCAATGCATACTACTAAAAAACAATCATTGTGGGGTAGGTAAATGGTTGTTTTTCAGTTGTCTAAAATTTGAAACACGTTTATTAGTAAGGGGGTAAGGATTGTAGGTATCTATTGGTACATTTGTGCATACTTCCGACAGCGATGTCCTTGTGAAACGTCACTGAGAATTCTTTGTGTTACTTACCTATGTCAACGCATTGTTTTTAGCGACAAAGGGACAACAAGTTTAGTGTATACTCAGTCTCACATATATGATACATTAACAATCAATGATTGTGATTAGTGATTACATTAACAATAGATGACTCGTGGTTAATTTTTGAGTTATTATGCCGTGTCGAGCTTCCTCATTGTTTTTCAGTGTGCATTGTCATGTCATGACGAGTTCAACGAATAAAAACCTCATGGAGTTTTGCGCCCGTGTGATATAAAATATATCTATTGGTGTTGTAATTAATGTTTCAAGGAAAAATATTATTATTTTAACATTACGTTGTGTATTTTGGTCCGAACATTAAAATATTTATATTGTGAGCCTAGAAGAATGGTGTCCTAACCTCGAAACTAGATTCGAAATGTATTCACTCCGTACAAGGCATCGCGCACTATCACCTACTGTGATTCACGTTTCGGTCACGACATTGCTCAATATTTGAGCCTTATGTTATTATCTATAGGTAGGTACGAAGATTATAGAAACAAGGGAGACGGGCCGCGAACCGAAATGCTACTTGATCGTACGAGAGGGTTCAAAATAAGTTTTAGAGATTTCTCCAGATGAAGTGCGGCCATTATCCGTGGTTGAATCCGACGAACACACGGCGTATCCCTACTATAGAGACATTTCGGGAATTTAATGTACCATCTATCACAGAATTGTATAAGAGAAACGCCTTATATCAAATTTATAAAGAATATTTTATTAAAAAAATTCACTCCTCAGATAGCATAAGCAATATATTTAAAATTAATGGCTTAATAGCTATCCCTATGCTTAGAAACACCACGGCTCAGCGCCACTTTTTGTATTTATGTGTAAGATGGTACAATATATTATTGTCCAAAAACAAAATTAGTATAACAGAAACACTGAAATATGAATTATTCAAAAAACAAATTAAGTCCCTGAAATTGGATAATGATATATTGTACCCTTAATGTAATTTACCTTACCTGTAATATTTTACTAAAAAAAATATGTATTGTTATTGTCCTTCTATTACTATTTTTTTCTAAATTGTGTACCTATTTAAAATAATGTTGATATTTATTTCATAAGTTCTTTGATAATTGTTTACACATTTCATTAGAACATTATTATTATTTCTTTTGCATAATAATAACAATAATAATTGGCTAATTTATATAGCGCCGTTTTCGTGGAAAATCACCTCAAGGGCGCTGTACAAATAATATATAAAGAATTAACATTACTGGCTTAAAACTAAGATTTACAATTACAACTAGTGACTTACATCTAAGACTTATGAGCTCCTAGAGCTCAACTTATTGAGTAGTAGAATAAAATATGAATTATTTTATAACCTTGCATATGTAATCATTTGTAATGTAAAAACAAAATTCTTCAAATAAATAAATAAAAAATGCCGTGTGTTCCTGAGGTCCTGAGGGAAATTATTTTCCTCAGGGCCCCCTGTGTGGAGTTAACGTAAAAAAAGAACTTCAACATCTCATTTGAAAACTCATAAAAAAAGGTGATGAAAAAGGGCTAGGTTAGGGGCAATTTTTTAAATTTTCCCTTTCATCATTTTAGATAACTTTTCAAAGGGGTGTTGAAGTTGCATGATTCTGATTGTCGTGGAACCCTTTTTATATACCCGTTGGGAATATATGGCGAGCGGTATGCGAAAATAGGCCAAGCCCAAAAACGCTTGCTACGTTACAGCATAGTACAATTATTAACCTCTTCACCGCGTAAATAAATATAATTAATAAGATATAGTGTGTCTTGAACCGTCCAGCGTTATCTTATCACAATTTGGTTTTGGTTTTGTTACATTAGGTAGATCAGAATCTATCCGCATGAATGTGTTTAGGTAATGCAACATTTGGAAACCGGAAAACCAAAAATTGTGCTTTCCTGCATCGCGCCAACAAAACTATCAGCACAATGACACGACTGTTATTTTTAGTAGCATTTCGCAGGATGTTGCAAGTTAACTCTGACCATACATCTGGACACTAGCTGGCTTCTAGAGGAAACGGTGAATTTGCACAATTCGTAGGTCGGCGAACCGCGGCAGAGACTCCCACAAGTCCCACCACAGATCTGGTAAGTTTTCTTCAATGTAGAATCATTGTGGATGGAGGAAGTCTGTGTCAGCCACGTGATTATAACTGTACTAACTAATTTACCATCACGCCATCTCTATGCAAGGGTAGCCAGATACGTTTTTGTCACACGAATTTATATGGGCGCTCGGATTTTAGACGAAACGGTGAATTTGCACAATTTTCGGTCGTCGAACCGCGTTGACTCCCACCTCCCACTACATAACAGAATGGCTCCATTTTTAGTAAAATTTCCGTGTTCCGCTTACTTCTAAATACCGCCAAATTATTAAAATGACACTTTGTTGCAATTTAATTAGTACATGAAACAACACATTTCACACATCTATTGTCTTGTCTTATTTCGACACGACCCGATTCAAATATTTGATTGATATCATTCTACTTTTTTTTGGCGGCCCCGACTTCTACCTTTATCTGTCCATCCTCTCTCCAGAGCAGTATCTCCAGAACAGAGCATCTTCCAATCTGAGAAGAAGAATCTAAGAAAGACAACACGAACAGGCGATTGAACCAGATCATTTCAGGAGAAGGTTTTTCCAGAGGAGATTTCAGGTCAGAATAAAGGACGATTATCAAGGACAAATGGTTTTGACCTTGTATGTATGCCTGAGGAGAATGCAGTGGCAATGGGAAGTTCGGGTAGTTAGAATCGCGGTCAAGGCGGTTTTACTGCAATTTCTACCCCTGAGAAGAAACACCAATGGTGATTTCAGTTAGTTAGAATCCTAATAATGGTGGTTTTACTGCAAATTCTACCGTTGAGGAGAAACACCAATGGCGAGTTGAGTTACTTAGAATCGTGATTAGGCGGTTTTACTGCAATTTCTACCCCTGAGAAAAGACACCATTGGTGCGTTCAGTTGATTAGAATCGTAATCAAGATAGTTTTACTGCAATTTCTACCCCTGAGGATAAACACCAATCGCGAGTTCAGTTAGTTAGAATCGTAATCAATGTGGTTTTACTGCAATTTCTACCCCCGAGAAGACACCATTGGTGCGTTCAGTTGATTAGAATCGTAATCAAGATAGTTTTACTGCAATTTCTACCCCCGAGAAGACACCATTGGTGCGTTCAGTTGATTAGAATCGTAATCAAGATAGTTTTACTGCAATTTCTACCCCCCGAGAAGACACCATTGGTGCGTTCAGTTGATTAGAATCGTAATCAAGATAGTTTTACTGCAATTTCTACCCCCGAGAAGACACCATTGGTGCGTTCAGTTGATTAGAATCGTAATCAAGATAGTTTTACTGCAATTTCTACCCCTGAGGATAAACACCAATCGCGAGTTCAGTTAGTTAGAATCGTAATCAATGTGGTTTTACTGCAATTTCTACCCCCGAGAAGACACCATTGGTGCGTTCAGTTGATTAGAATCGTAATCAAGATAGTTTTACTGCAATTTCTACCCCCGAGAAGACACCATTGGTGCGTTCAGTTGATTAGAATCGTAATCAAGATAGTTTTACTGCAATTTCTACCCCCCGAGAAGACACCATTGGTGCGTTCAGTTGATTAGAATCGTAATCAAGATAGTTTTACTGCAATTTCTACCCCCGAGAAGACACCATTGGTGCGTTCAGTTGATTAGAATCGTAATCAAGATAGTTTTACTGCAATTTCTACCCCTGAGGATAAACACCAATCGCGAGTTCAGTTAGTTAGAATCGTAATCAATGTGGTTTTACTGCAATTTCTACCCCCGAGAAGACACCATTGGTGCGTTCAGTTGATTAGAATCGTAATCAAGATAGTTTTACTGCAATTTCTACCCCCGAGAAGACACCATTGGTGCGTTCAGTTGATTAGAATCGTAATCAAGATAGTTTTACTGCAATTTCTACCCCTGAGGATAAACACCAATCGCGAGTTCAGTTAGTTAGAATCGTAATCAATGTGGTTTTACTGCAATTTCTACCCCCGAGAAGACACCATTGGTGCGTTCAGTTGATTAGAATCGTAATCAAGATAGTTTTACTGCAATTTCTACCCCCGAGAAGACACCATTGGTGCGTTCAGTTGATTAGAATCGTAATCAAGATAGTTTTACTGCAATTTCTGCCCCCGAGAAGACACCATTGGTGCGTTCAGTTGATTAGAATCGTAATCAAGATAGTTTTACTGCAATTTCTACCCCCGAGGAGAAACACCAATCGCGAGTTCAGTTAGAGAATCGTAATCAAGGTGGTTTTACTGCAATTTTGTGTTTGCCTACATTATTTCAGTCATTTTATTTTATTTTTATACACGCGTATTTTTCACGAGAGTTCACCGGAGTATGTCAGTGGTTCTATGATTCATTTATGTGACTTACATAGAACCAGATGACCTCACCCAGCGCTCACCACAGATGAACCTAGGTCACTTAAATAAATCTGACGCCATATTGGGAAACACAACAGTGGAATAGAAGAAAATCGGTTTGGTCGAGTTATTGGAATAACCTGTGTAATGACTCAATGATAAACTGTACTTTTTTTTATTTTTTTTATGATTTATTTATCATGATAAAACAATTATAATTGATGATCAATTACTAACTCACTGGGAAATTTCTATGACGGACCGAATGAATGAATGAATGAATTCAGTGGAATCTTGAAAATGGATACTAACCACGGACATATGAATATACATGGACCTGCCCTAAGTGATAAAAACGTATTATTTCCCCCTCCACATGGTGCCGGCTGAAGCACCTCCTTGGAACCGGCTCGCTCCATGGGGAGGGGATAGAGCCTCGCTTGAATCTAAAATGTGTGACGTCATCATTCTTGCCGTGAACAGCTAGAAGGTAACATCCATACATTTAATGAAATACAACGCCAAAACAGTAGCGTATTCTATACAATATATCTACATATCAATGTGCACATAGCGAATGTGGGCGGTTCTCCAGTGTGCTCATCGGTGGTTACAGGGGTAAGTAAATTATGAAACATTTGTAATAGTGTTTTAACTAAACACGGCAACAAAATATTGCTATGTGTATTGGGGCGAGTCTTTTTGAGGCGAGCATTTGACCTTAGCAAATATGTTATTATCGTGGCAAGCAATTCGCGCTCCCATGTAAAAAGGTCTATTCATTCAAAGCAGATTTTGCTTTTAAGAACTAAATGGTGATATTGTAATGCGAGATGCCTATTTACTGTCAGATTGATTGTATAACGAATCACAGTCACCTTTCCCCTCTTCCCCCTCCATGGTTTGGTTTGACCCCTCACCCGTAACGGCCGTAACTGCTTGTCTAGTCATTTATACTAACCCATTTCCGACGTCCGATCGAGCGATACAAGAATGAAAGAATAAGTAAGTCGACCTTATCACCTCGGGATTTGGCCCGGTTGGTAGCGCGGTTCACCCTGATCACTGGGTAGGTAGGTTCAATCTTTAGTCATACCATTTTTAAAAAGATGATGTATTATAGAAAGAAAATTTTGTGAACACGGGTTGATTTTTTCAATGTGAACTCCACACAGGAGGCCCTGACGGAAAAATGTTCAATTAGGACCTGGCATCTTAGGGGATTTAAAGGGAGTTTTGGGGGCATACATTTTATTTTCCAATTTAGACCCTCTCCCCCCCCCCCCTTGGTGAGATATGGTGCCCCCCCCCCCTCCCCTCACGTGAGATCAGTGGTGTATCTGGGGTCTCAGCCTATCCCTTCCCGCCCCATATGCTATTCCATTACGCCCCCTTCCGTTGTGGCCAATATGATCGCGACAATACGCTGAAAAACTTGGGGAGTAAGCTGGCGAATGCGTGACGAGAGCGTTACGAAAAGCGAGGCGAACGCTTCGTATATTACTGTAGGGGCAAGAGAGAGAGGTGCGAGCACACATTTTCTTTCTCTCTTTCTCTCACAGCCAGTTACGTTACACAGTGCAGGCCTATTGTCTGTATCACACATACTGTAGGAGCAGGAGAGAGCAGTGCGCGCGCACATTTTCTTTCTCTCTTTCTATCATATAGATGGAGCAGAAGTTTTGCTTCAGTTGTGTGGTCTAAAGCACACTCGTGTTTTTATTCGTATCCTTTCGAAATTAAGTTCTTCACAGTGGTACTATTACACTATTCAGCCGCAATCAGAGTGACGCAAAAAGAAACCAATAAATACATAACTAATGACATCGCATTTCAATAATAGTGGCGATGATAATTTGCACTATTCGCAGCACAATAGGCCACATAGACTTGACCGCGTTTTTATGCAGCCTTTATTTTCTATTGGTACATTGAGTCACGCGTTACACGCCAGGTGCAGAACTAACAAACCATTATGCCGATAGGGCACAGGTGCTTCAAGCTTCCCTCATATCCATACACATGCTCATACACACGATAATATTGAATACCTTACTTAAATCTTCACTAATCTGCATTCACTTTTAGAAGATCATCGGAAAAAAAATGATCAAATTTGTTTCATCAAAATAATCAATTGTATTGTTTTCGTTATTTGTTTTTGGGGTGTTATGCCGTGCTGCGCTACCTCCTTCTTTAGCCAACGTTTCGGACATCGTTGCAATGTCCATCATCAGGGCAGATCCGGTAGATGTGTCACATCTAGCGGATCTGCCGGATCTGTAGATGTGTCACATCTACCGGATCTGCCCTGATGATGGACACTGCAACGATGTCCGAAACGTTGGCTAAAGAAGGAGGTAGCGCAACACGGCATAACACCCCAAAAACAAATAACGAAAATGCTTTTGGCCGTGAAAATCTTAAAACTTAATTGTATTGTTGACTCACCTACATTGCTGCAACTCATCCCTCTCAATATACCTTCCCATAGACTCGGAAATAATGAACTGCCCTTCCTCAATCAACATTTGACTAATTATGGATATTATTCACCTCTTGTCCAGAAAGTGTAGACTAGTCAACATAATTCGAAACCTTTACTGTTTTTGGTATACGTAAGTCTAAATAATTTTAAACGGTCGCTTAACAATTGGCGATATTTTATAACATAACTATATATTTTGATTTCTAGCTACGACTTGACTTGACTTGTAACTTCTATTTTCTTTGTTTATCTCTGATTTTGTGATTAATTTCATTTATGACCAGATCTGAATAGCCAGGTACTTTCCCACCTTCCTCTTCCTCATCTCCTTCATCTTCCCGCTACCTTCAGCCTCACAAAATACCCCAATTGGGGATGTCATAATCTGACTGGCTCCAAACGGGAGCAGCTGGGACTATTGTGAGGTATTTACATTAACCAAGGACCTAACTCATGTAAAAAGGTATCACAAAATCTGAAATCCAATTAAAGATCTTAACATTATAATCACAAAAAATCGCTATTACCCGACAAAAACATTTTTTCCATCGATTTTTAGGAATGTCATTATTTGTACAGCACCCTTGTGGCGATTTTTCACGAAAACGGCGCTATATAAATTAGTCAAATATTATTATTATTTTTAATTTTGTAGGGATTGTTATTTGGATCTCTAACGTAACTGAGAAAAGTAATCCCTTCTTACATGGGAACAATTTGCATAGACAACGTTTTTATCACGGACATATGAATATACATGGACCTGCCCTAAGTGATAAAAACGTATTATTTCCCCCTCCACATGGCGCCGGCTGGAGCTCCTCCTTGGAACCGGCTCGCTCCATGGGGAGGGGATAGAGCCTCGCTTGAATCTAAAATGTGTGACGTCATCATTCTTGCCGTGAACAGCTAGAAGGTAACATCCATACATTTAACGAAATACAACGCCAAAACGGTAGCGTATTCTATACAATATATCTACATATCAATGTGCACATAGCGAATGTGGGCGGTTCTCCAGTGTGCTCGTCGCTGGTTACAGGGGTAAGTAAATTATGAAACATTTGTAATAGTGTTTTAACTAAACACGGCAACAAAATATTGCTATGTGTATTGGGGCGAGCATTTGGCCTTAGCAAATATGTTATTATCGTGGCAAGCAATTCGCGCTCCCATGTAAAAAGGTCTATTCATTCAAAGCAGATTTTGCTTTTAAGAACTAAATGGTGATATTGTAATGCGAGATGCCTTTTTACTGTCAGATTGATTGTATAACGAATCACAGTCATCTTTCCCCTCTTCGCCCTCAAAAGTTTGGTTTGACCCCTCACCTGTAACTGCTTGTCTATTCACTTGGATGTCTATGGTTTTTTTATCTTCTATTAGTGAATTTTAAAGAACATAACTCGCTAACATCTTATCTTTTCGATTAACAATAGTAAAATGTACGGCATAGTTGCACGTTTGTATTCAAATATTTGATATGAGACGTCTACTTTTATTACAACATAAATTATTATCTCGCACGAACGCGATTAAATCTTTTCATTGTAGTTTTTTTTAACATCTCTTTATAATTAATTAGATCATACAAACATGTTCATTGTCAGAGTAAGACGAATGTATGACTTGAAAATAATTATAGACTCAATATCGACCTGGCGAATGACCATTCTGGCAGCAATATATTATAGGTATACAAACTTCACCCCTGCTAAGTCACCAAACGTAGCGAACCACTTGGGGTAGCAGGGGTGTTGGTAATCCAATATATGTGTGGGGATATGCTTATTTGAAGTCGTCGGTATACTTACTCACTCCAGGGAAGGATATTGCGTGTATTTACAATAATAAAAGCATTCTCCACGTTTTTATAATTTATTACGTCTTAGTCAGACACATTTACAATTCTATACTTCGCGGGTAGAAATGGAAATGAGATTAATTAATATTTAAGCGCGTGTTCGCGAGCCAGGTCCCGTAACTGGAATGTCGCTTCCTTTCCAGCGGCAGTTTTTTTTTTTTTTTTTTTATTTATTTATCTATAATAAAATATTGGAGGAACTACATTGGTCACGTGATCAATGTTGCCACGACATGATTTGACTAAAGGTTTTTAGGGATAATTAATCGGGTACTTAATCGCATTTCCATATATGGTTACCAGGGCGGCAGTAACCATACCAGCCTCCTAAGTTGTGATGATTGATATCATCCATAACGTTAAATACTTCTGTGTTATTTTTGTAATTATTTTAAAAATCCACCCAAAAGGCACTGATGGAAATCTTTTTTTTACATTAACTTCACATAGACGACCTCCGTAGTCCAGTGGGTAAGACTCTTGACTCACAATCCGGACGTAGCGGGTTCGAACCCGGCATGCGCAAATAAATTTTATTTGATTAATTTGTGTTATTTCACAATTAATTCATTTAAAATAATATAAAGTATATTTGCGGCATGTTCCAGAGTGGAAGATACTATCAGTATCGCCCTGGTGTAAGACCACCTTTCAGAATTGAAACGTTGCTTGAAAATGGCTTTAGCCGTGTTTGGTGACCAGATCTGAATAGCCAGGTAGGTACTTCCCAACCTTCCTCTTCCCCACCTCCTTCCCCTCCCCACTACCTTCAGCCTCACAACATACCCCAATTGGGGATGCCATAGTCTCACTGGCTCCAGACGGGAGCAGTTGAGATTCTTGTGCGGTATTCACTGTAAAAAAAAAAAAAACATAGGAGGCTCTGAGAAATCCCGCAAGGCCTATGTCTTATCATAGAGGTGTTGTTTTATGGAATGGAAGGAGAGGAATTTCTGGAAAGGAAAAAGGTATTAGGGGTGGGTAGGAATCTGGGGGTCAATGTATGGAGGAGTGACAGATGTATGAATTCGTGCCTCCCAGTGCGGTGCGAGGGTCGAGAGAGTTCGGCTAGAGAGGTCAAAAGGTCTCCCTCAACCAGTCTCTCCCGATCTGGTTCGCTACACAGTAGATGGGTAAACGCATTCGCCACCAAGACCTAAACAAACCTCACCCTTGAACCCGGGCACCCCTGTTAAGTCACCAAACGTAGCGAACCACTTGTGGCGACCTATGGCAGGGGTGTTGGTTATCAAATAAATGGTTTTCAGGGCGGCGGTACCCATACCCGCCACCCAAATTTAATAGCAATACCCGCTTCCTATTTTGTGCTTAAGTAATATATTTATGTAGGTAACTGGACAACTCAGAACCTCCTTTGAAAAGCCATTAAAAGTGATGAAAAATATATTAAATAGGTTACGTTGGGTTAGGGTTATGGGCTATTTTAAAATTATTTTTTTATAGCTTTTATTGACTGTTCAAAGAAGTGTTGAGTTGACTTGATTCTGAGTTGGCATGGAACCATTTAATGTCCTCGTGTCATCTTCGGGAATGTGGAGGGTTTTCAGCCTTACGTTTTGGACAATGTTTCAATTATTCGAAAAAAAAAAGTTGAGCAGGGCAACGCCGGGTTCACGAAAGCGTATTGCATTCTGGCGAATGGGGAAAGCAAACATATTCGTCATGGTGTTTTGAGAATAGGAAGTGTCATCTTTCCACTTAAATTCTTGTCCCAATTTAACTGCTAGCGCTCATCCAATAACCCCACGAGCCGGGAATTCGGAATTAAACCACCAACAGGGATGTCATAAACAAGAATGTTTCAAAATGTTTTGATAAACGTTTTTCCCCAAGTTCACTCTGAAAGATCATAACTTCGACATTTTTGGAAATATCGATAAACTAATTTTACTCTCGTTATTGACTCTTTAAAAATAATACATTTTCATCAGAAAAGATAACCTCATTCAGAATAACTTTTTGAAGTGTAAACTTTTTAGCACCGTTGTGATTTTAAACTCGATGAAACGGAAACGAGTGACGCTAAAAAGAGACAAACACATACGTCAGTAGGATATAGCCTGCGAGAGAATGAGATAGCAATAAAGTATTTATTTAATTCACGGATACTCGTTTCCTAAATAATACGATAAATCCGCAGTCCTACGCAAATCTCCTTTGGTGTAGTGGCATAAAGCGCCTGACGAACCTTTTATATTTTTGTAAAGTCAGTAGCCAATCTTCAAACCACTCAAAATAAACAGGCAAAAGAAAACCATATCTAGCGACTCTGAAGAAGAAACCACAAATGCTAATAAGATGACCAAATGTATAGGAAAAGGTGTACTGGAATTCGACGACAAAAATATGGAAAAATTACCTTTCACATCGATGAAAAAAAAGTGCTTCGTAGTCTCCCCCCCACTCTTGTCTACTTTAGTTTTCTGAAGTTTTCACTTCTACCGCGTATGAATGGACACTCTTATTTTTTATGTTTCTTTATTCATTGCTTTGATGGGTACATAATGTGTGAATTTTTCGACCACCATGCTAGGCACATGCCCGTGATGGTCGATACTTTGGGGATTTACATTATTAGGTCGGGGGAATATTCCCGGATGCACATCACTAATCTTGTCATCTCCCATCTTTCCCCTAACCATCTCGCATTGCCCGCATATAATCGCGTTGCATGTTAGAGTATTATACGAATTATTAACGGAACGTGGAGTACAACTAAATAATATTTATCATCGTTTGGTTTTGTGAGTTCATATTTGATAAAGGTCTAAGGAAATGGACCGATGAATTTGTGTGTTGTCTGTTCTATTTTGGTTTGCACATGAAAGGGAGGAGGGAGAGGAAGGAGATGAGAAAGAGGAACATTGAGAAGTAGGTACCTGGCTAATCAGAACTGATCAACAAGCACATCTAAAGTATATATAAGTAACGTTTTGATTCTGATTGGTGATCTTTCTGTATGGGGCCATTCATTTATTACGTAAGACGAATTTTGCTAATTTTCGACCCCCCCCCCCCTATTATAAGAGATAATAAAAATAGGCCGATCCCCTCCCCTAAAGGAAAAAAATGAATATACGTTTGGTTTGTTTTAATGATTAGTTTTCAAAGTAACAAATTTTAGATATATTATGTTTATTTGTACTTACAAAGGTAGTAATAATTTTAACTTTGCGCATTTTTGTGATCTTACGTACCTCGAGACTCCCTCCCACCCTCTTGTAAGAAAAAATAACACATGGTTGACCCCCCCCCCCCCCTAAATCGTCTTACGTAATAAATGAATGGCCCCTATGGCATATCGTGAACTGATTTTGTTTTTTTTTTCCATGTTTTTTACTAGTTGTTTCAAAAAATTTGGACAATTCATCAAATTTTGAAGTTCATTTTCAAGCTCTAAGTAAGTTCTGTGCAAGTTCTGTTATTATATCATTGTAGGACAGTTGCTTAATAAAACTGAAATAATCACATAACTTGAATAGAACTTTTGCAGAGCTTGAAAATTAACTTCAAAATTTGATGAATTATTCAAAAAAATTTAAACAACCCGTCCTAACATTAGATGAAAAAACTCTGTACGTTTTACGATTTTTGAAGAATCCTAACTTATATTAGAAGGAAATTCAAAAAAGCAAAACGTGCCGACACGCTAGTAGTCGTTATCTATATTATATTAAAAATATATTTGCAGTAATATCAAAATTCAGAGAGGAAACGGGGGAATACGCTTGTATGGACAAAACCCCGCTCGGATCCGTTTTTTTTTGTTGGAGACTAAAATATTGTCTTCAACGAATAAATAAAATAAAGTCTGACTAGCGATCTCCTCGGTATCGTTGCTCCCCATTGCATGACGTCACTCTCTTGCAGTCTGCTAATTCGATTTACGATTTTAGACGGCCAATGGGCAGTTACGGGCACCGCACAATCAATGGAGACCGTTGTTCTGCTCCCGGTCCGCTCCCCGCTGTCCGCTGTCTGGCGCGCGACATGAAGCCGAGTTTCTCTCGGATGCTGGGGCCTGGGAACTGGGAACTGCAACACACCCACCCACCCTTATACCAACCACCCCTATATTGTAACCAGTTATCTTATCGTTTTCCAACTGGATTTATACCGATCTTCCGTTAGAAGCCTTTGATTGTGGATGGAAGAAGAGTGTACATTTTAAAAGGGATAACAGAAATAATATATTGTGGTACAATTTTATGAAATAATTTTCATTTCTACGAGTACGTTTTTCGTGTCTCCGAAGGGGTGTGGAGAGAGGATGTACCGTCGGATGACAAAAGTATAAAACATATTTTCATTGAAATAAATTTTCATTCAACACTGTAAATAAATTTGTTTGATATCCATATTATGAAAGGTATTTTTTAAGTCAATTTTAAGTTTGAAATTGGTAAATATTTAATGCACAAAAATTATGATATTATAACAATTTCGGGGGGCCAACTGGGATCAACTCTCTGGTCACCGAGTTCCACTGCTGTCTGTTGGTGTAGAATGTAGAAATGTGGCCGTCGAAAGTATTGCATTTTTCTTCGCATTCCTCGTGTCGTGGAATCGAACGGGTGTCCGTTGTCGGTAGGTCTGTACTTTGCGGTCGTACGCCATTAATTTATTACACCAACATCAGGCATTTTCAATGCTGGGTTCGCGAGCCAAACAAATAAAATAATTTTTTTTTTTAGAATTACGGATCGAGTGGTCAATTTATACAGTCTGTATAAAGAGTTTAGCTTATTATTCCTGAGCTTTTTTGGTCTACGATGACGTTTTTTTTTCAATGGAAACAAAATGCCATATTTTTCTATCACATATTACTGGCCAAAATCTGGCCTCTTACACTGATGTGTAATGTGTGATGCCAGATTTTGGCCAGTCCACTAAACATCTATCACTTACTGTCCAATGAGAGAAGTTATTTAGAGGAAACCGGGCGCCGAGAAATTTGAATTTTAGATATTTTATCAAACTGTTGCTGTCACTCTCGCTTTTACACCCCCGAAAACTGGCCGAAAGGAACAACTGCACCTCAGGCTGATAATACTTCAATAAATTCGTCAAAATCAGGGTTTTTTATTCCCCATTTTTTTACTCCAAAAATAAGATTTTTTTTACCAACTGTATTAGATGAAAATATTCTATGTTTGTACGTTTTGCTTTTTTTTAAATATGTTGTCTAGTTTGCACAGTGAACGTCGGTTGATGGCATTCAAACCAGGCCCTACTGAAGTAACTTATTCAAAAAAGCAGAGTGTGCAATTCACACGCGATTGAAGTGAACCTTCAGAAAACTAAAATAGACAAGAGTGGGGAGGTTATGAAGCACCGCACAAAGAGGAGACCGATTTTTAAATGCTTTTATCATTTCATACTATCTCATTCTCTCGCAAGCTAAATTCTGTAGATGTATGCGTTTGTCTCTTTTTAGTGTAGCTATTTTTCATTTCATCGAGTTTCAAATCACAACCGTGTAAAGTTTTCACTTCAAAGCATACGGACACGCTAGTTGTCGAAATCTACATTATATTTGTACTAGACGTTTGTACATAAACTAAATATAATAGGGAGCTGGCCACAATGACACGCCAATGGAGTTTGGTACGCCAGTGGATTTTGGAACGCCACTGGTCTTTTAAATGAATTTACTACTTTGACAAAAAATGCTTCTAGGTATAATAATGGCAAAACTGATTTGAGTACTGGATTAAAATAAATATTTTTCCCTTTGGAGACTGTGGGAGACTGGGCTTTTTAGGATTTTAGGTTACTGAGATACTGGGAGAGGTAAACTGAATCTAAGACTGATTAAAACACTTGAAAAGAGGTTTGAACTTGGAGACTTTTGGTATCTTGAGTATTGTTTCTTCTTGGCTGATAGTTTTGAACTGACTTCCTACCGGTTTGACTTCTATTTTTATAGGGCAAACCCAGGTCGGACTTTGGGGGACAGAACCTCCTTAATTTTTCTAAGGTGCTTGTTTTAGGTGATTTCCCTGGTCGCTACGATTGAAAGTCAGCTGTGTTAAAATTATGTGTGATAGTTCTTGCCAAGACTTTACCAACTTTACCAACTCTTTACCAACTCAGGATACCAAAGCCTCACATCATTTTTATTGTGTTTACAAGAAAAGGTACAAGTTTACATATGTGATATAAGGTACAATTTTAAACAGTAAATATTTTTCTTAAAGTGCAACAATCACTGATAGACGTCAGTTTTTGGGTTGTTTTTGTAACATATACTCATTTTTAGGTGATGATGTTTATTTCTTGATCCAAATTATTACCAATTTCTAGAAATTGAGCTCCAAATTTTTCGAAAGATGAATTCGCTGTCGTAAATATTTACGATTCAGATTTTTCCTTTGTTCAGAATTGACCAATAGTGGCTCGGCTGGTCGCATGGTGGGGGTGATGTAAATAGTCAGCCATTTCCTTGACGTTGATCGAGTCCCTTGTGGAAGCACTGGGTGGTTATTCAGATGTGTTTTCCAGTCCAATGAGGCTGCTGCATGTATTCATTATCAATTTCATTTATGTTTTCAATTGATTAGTTAGTTAAAGGACATAATAGCGTTGTAGACATCATTTGGAAGGTGCACCAAATGCACATTATTCCGCTAGCCAATAGCAGCCCTCAGATTGTCTAGAGCGGTACGAGCTGGCGGCATGGTACTCTGTGGGAGCGTAAATTCCATTATTGAATTTCCAGAGTTGTCATACGCTTCCGCGCACTCGTTCGATGCACACGGATTTCTATGACACGTTCGATACAATATTAAAAAAAAACATTTGCACTAATTTCAAAATCCAGAGAGATAACCTTCGTAGGGAAAAAACGCCGCCCGGTTTTCTCTTCAGCTATCCGCGGTTTGCATGTTTTATACAAAGATGTAATTATCGGTATTTTTAGGGTATTATGCCGTGATGCGCTACCTCATTCTTTAGCCAACGGTGTCCGAAATGTATCTTTATTAAATAATTATTTTTAAGATATTATGACGTGTTGCGTTACCTTCCTTTTAGCCAACGGTGTCCGAAATGTTAAAAATGTTAATATCTTAAAAATAATTATTTAATAAAGATAATTGGTACTAAAATCTCAAATCATGTTCAAAGATGTGGTTATACGTTGTTACCATTTTCAAGGTACACCGACTTTTATAAGCATTTTTGTGGCTGCAGTCTTAAGTCCACCTATTTTAATATGGTTATGTAATTATAATCGTGTGATAATTCTGATTGCAATTTTGCCATTGAAAGATAAATTATTATCGGTTATTAAAATTATGACAACACTTGTTCCAATCATATCGTTATTTTTATGAAAAAGACTGCGAAAATTAACAACTGTGAAATTATTTGTGTAATAAAATTGATAAAAAATTTCATGTACGGTAATTATCATATAATTATCTGCAAAAAATATATCGACATATTCATAATATTTAATTAAATGAAGACTGTTAGCGAAACTCGATCGAAAATCTGGAGATAGAAAAAGATGTTGGCCTCTCTGGGACTCGATCCCAGGACCTTCTGCTTACATGGCAACAGCTCTATCAACTGAGCTAAGGTGTCTATATCCAATTCGGTCACTTTTAACTGTCTCATATTTCGACTAGAACCTCTAACATTATCTTCATTTTCTTGAAGCACATATTATTGGCTGCTGTTTTTGTATATGATTGCAAGATTCAAACCCGAACTAAATGCTATCTAGATAGTGTCTGGATAATTATTTTTTTTCCATTTTATTTTTAATATGCGACAATCATACATATATATCGCAGCAATATGTGCGCTAAGAAAATGAAGATAATGTTGGTAGTTCTTAGTCGAAGTATTGGATATAGACACCTTAGCTCAGTTGGTAGAACTCTTGCCATATAAGCAGAAGGTCATGGGTTCGAGTCCCAGAGGTGCCAATATCTTTTTCTGATTTTTCTGTCTCCAGATTTCCGATTGAGTTTCGCTAATATTGTATTCATTTAATTAAATATTACTTGTGGTTTTAATCATAAAGCTCAAAATAAAAATAAATATTCAAAAGGGGCTCTAGAAAATAAGTTTTTTGTTCTTAAAACCCGATTAACTTTAATTCTTAAGGCGATCCAATAGTCCAGGAAAAAATCGAAATCGGAATTCACGCCCCTTTATGGGAGGAGTTTGAAAATACTTAAGAAAAAGCTTTTGGAAAGGTTGGAAAAGGTATTTGAGAAAAAAATTTACAGGTTGATTTCGTAAAAACATTAACTCCCTTTTTACGCATTGTTTATTGTAATAAAACGGAAATTTAAAATTGATTTCACGAAATCAAGCGACGCGGAGTCGCGCGTCTATCTCCCGCTCCGTTCGGGGCGTGACTGATACGAAGTAGGTGTGGCATGGACAGTAGTTCTTCGGTGGACGCCATAGGGTTCACTTTGAAAAACCGAAGTCGTCGACTAGCGGCCGTATTGTAAAATAACAATGCGAAAATGCATATTTTATTTTATTTTGGGAAGATCGGGTGTAAATATAAACTTTTTTTGCGATTATTATAAAATAAACTGAATTTGCCACATTATACAATAAAACCATATCCGAAAAGGGGTTTATAAATAGGGGTCGTCCATTAATCACGTGAGGCTCGAAAGGGGGGGGGGTTCGGAAATATCACGACCGGGGGGGGGGGGGGGGGGTATAATGAGATATCACGTGTATTTATTTTTCGTGATAATATTCTGAAAATTTCAAAATACTTTGTACTAAAAAAAATACACGTGATTTTGGGGGAGGGGGAGGGGGGTAGTCTAAAACCTCACCACATATCACCGGGGGGGGGGGGGGGGGGGGGGGGTTAAAAAGTTGCTAAAAAACATCACGTGATTAATGGACGATCCCATAAAGAGAGTTTGGACTTGAAAGTGTGTTTTTTAGACCTTATACGTTATTTTTTTATAGGATTATTAAAAGAATTATAATATAAAAAATTACCGATATTTTTAAGGGCCAAGATATGTTCTACACGCAGTATTTATTTGAAGCATCTATAATACTTCTAAGCGATCAAATTTTCAAAACAAAAACATATTTGGGAGGCGGGAATGGGTACCGCCGCCCCGGGAACCTTTATTGGATAACCAACACCTCTGCCATAGGTCACCCCAAGTGGTTCGCTATGTTTGGTGATTTAGCAGGGGTGCCTGGGTTCACGGGGTGAGGTTTGTCTAGGTCTTGGAGGCGGGTGACCAGGACATACTGAACCCCAGATTCCTACCCACCTCTCAAACCCTTTCCTTCCCAGAACTATCCTCTTCTTCCTTTCCTTAAAAAAACCCTCCGCACAGCATCCTCAAAGATGACATAGGCCCCGAGGGAAATTGTTTTCCTCAGGGCCTCCTGTGTGGAGCTCATGTAAAAAAAAAAAATATGATTTTGTATGATTTTGCATTATTTACTATGGCTTCATCTTAACCCGATATGGTATATCGCCGGCTCAAGAATCTCTGATTTGTCTGTCGGGTTTTATTTTTATGTGAATACCGCACAAGAGTCCCAAGTGCTCCTAAAACGCCGGAAGCCAGGGGATTATTGCATCCGCAATTGCGGTTTGTTGTAAGGCTAAATGTAGGTGAAAGGGGAAGGTGAGGAAGTACCTGGCTATTCAGATCTGATCACCAAACCCATCTAAAGTCATTTGAAGCAATGTTTCGATTCTAAATTGATGTCTTTCACCGGGGGCGATACTAGTTATAATTGGATTTTCTTATTTATAACAACATTAGATTGACATTGACCCGGCCACGCGTTGCTGTGCGACACCCCACCTTTACAACCAAGTTTTTTTTTGATAAATTAACTGACACCGCCATCTGTTAATTTGCATACGAATTAAATCCACGCCTCCCGCTTGCCAGCCCGCTCTTCCACCAATTTACACAAAACCTTGACAAATTATATACCCAAACCTTCCGCATGAATCACTCTATCCCTTGAAAAATCCGTTCAGTAGTTTTTGAGTTTATCGCGAACAGACAGACAGACGCGGCGGAGGCCTTTAATATATAATAAGTAGAGATTAAATGGCCGAATGTTGAATACCCCTGCTACAATGATATCTGGCACGCTACATTTACGGATTGCGTTTATTTTGTTTATGGGCAGACGCTCGGGCCGCTGCTCCCAGCTTCCATGTGGTCTCTCTCTTTCTCTTTCTCTCTGACTCTCTCACTCTAGCCTAGGCGTCGGCATGGCAACCACTCCACGTAGTTTCACGTAGATTCCTCATAATACATAATACGCGTGAGATTTCTTTTATAACAGCGATTTATCATTTTACCTATGATTTTTCGTAACTACGGCAGAGTGGTAAGCTCCTTGGCTTTGGGTCGCGGATTCGAAACATAAAATATAAAATGTGTTACGTTATTTCGTAGTTTTTGCTAACTGTCCAATGCCTACTGAATTTTTATGTTTAAGTACATTTTTTACTTCAAATAATTAATTTTTTTACAGGAACTCCACACAGGTGGCCCTGAGGGAAATTATTTTCCTCAGGGCCTATGTCATCTTTGGGGATGCTGTGTGTAGGGTTTTTTAAGGAAATGAAGGAGAGGAGAGTTCTGGGAAGGAAAGGGGTTTAAGGGGTGGGTAGGAATCTGGGGTTCAGTATGTCCTGGTCATTCGCCTCCAAGACCTAGGACAAAACGTAGCGAACCACTTGGGGTGACCTATGGCAGAGGTGTTGGTTAGCCAATAATGGTTCCCGGGGCGGCGGTACCCATTCCCGCCTCCCAAATTGTAAATAATGCCAGAAATCACTGGTTGAAATAAGTCTTGTAGGTATGTCCCTTAGCATCCTATATTGGGTATTCGAAGTATTCAAACTTCCTACTTTTAACCCTTTCTCATCCAAATTAATTCCTACATACATAAAAAATAAATAACATATGTTTATGTGTACTTGAAATATTAGTTTTTTTTATAGTTTTTTTTTTTAACTAATAGTTTAGGAAATTCAATGTCATTTTAAAACGACAGTGGTTCTGAGAGGTAAATGATGTATTACTATAAAAATGGACCATGTACTACAAATAATTGATGTGTTCTTCTCATCATAACACGTATAATACATAATAGATATACATATGTATATATGTTTTCAGTCACACAAAATAGTCAAATAGTATAACCTCAAACGACACGATATTTTAGGATGCTACAAACAAATATTATATCAATGTTTTTGTTGTATTTTCATTATAATATGAAAGAATGTACGTTTTACTGTACCTAAATAAAAACGGATAAATATATGAAAAAAAAAAAACATAAATACCTTGTCCTTTTTAATACTGAAATTCCCTCGGATCGTAGCTTTTGAAAAGGTGTGATCAACGATTCATGTTTACGATATGAATTGTGTATGCAATGATGTAGCCAACGCAATGAAAAAAAATCAGTGTTGCTAGGAAGGATTCACTAAATTATTTGTAAAAAACCGCAAATAAATGGGTTGAGTAGTTACTTAGTAAAAAAAAATCAAATTTCACGTCTTTTTAAAATGACTGGTTGAGAAAGGCTTAAAAACTTTTTTGGGAAAAATTCCATTACACATTCCATTACAAAGAAATCAGAACAGTTAATGATAAAAACAATTATTGAACTCTATCTAATAATTTTTTTTATATAATATGTATAATCTTCATAGATTTTCTCTTATTATGTTGCCATGTATACCGGTCGATTAAACTCCAACCTACTTCCCATCCTCGGAGCACGTGTTCCAAGTCCTAACAAATCAGTGCCCCCTTCTGTACCGCTCTTACCGGGAGAGGTGTGCTCCTGACTGGGGTGGTACATTCGTACCGTATAATCTTCGTAGTTTTTCCAGAACATCAAGCAAAATTGTAAAAACAAATCGAAGGCGATACCTGTTTGAAGCCATGCTGATAAACTCGTGTGTCGATTGTGTCATTTCAATTTATTTCAAAATTCACGATAACAACCGGTAGATAAAATATATTTTTTAATTTTCTCATCAGCTGACATACCTATCGAAGCCAATATTTCATATCAACCGCAATCCGTATCATTTCTTCAGGGCAAAAAATAAAAATCACAATAAATACTTTAAACAAAATTTAAACAGTTTTAGGTTTTTATAACCTACGTTGGAATGGTGACCCTACAGTTGATCCCCCGACAGTTCCCCCCCCCCCCCCCCCCCTTAATTATTATATTATACTTAATTGTAGATAACTATGAAGAACTAATAAATATTTTAAATAACGAGCTAAAAAATGTATCAAGAGGCTAAAAAATCAATAAGCTTAAATTAAATACAAAAAAAAAAAAAAAAATGTATGGTGATTGGATACAAGAAGACATCCAGTGAAAGCAAAATTAAAATTGATGATTAAATTATTGAAAATGTTACCGAAATGAAATACTTAGGAGTTATATTAGATTCCAAACTAACATTCAACAAGCATGCTGAATATACACAAAAGAAAATTGAGATTTTTTTTTTTTTTTACAGTGAATACCGCACAAGAATCTCAACTGCTCCCGTCTGGAGCCAGTGAGACTATGGCATCCCCAATTGGGGTATGTTGTGAGGCTGAAGGTAGTAGGGAGGGGAAGGAGGTGGGGAAGAGGAAGGTTGGGAAGTACCTGGCTATTCAGATCTGGTCACGGCTACAGCCATTTTCAAGCAACGTTTCAATTCTGAATGGTGGTGTTACACCAGGGCGATACTGATAGTATCTTCCACTCTGGAACATGCCGCAAATATACTATGTATTATTTTAAATGAATTAATTGTGAAATAACACAAATTATAATAATAAAATTTATTTGCGCATGCCGGGTTCGAACCCGCGACCTCCGGATTGTGAGTCAAGAGTCTTACCCACTGGACTACGGAGGTCGTCGATATCTTTTTTGGGAAGAATTCGGCAAAAACTATTTAGTAAAACTGCAATCACTATCTGCAAATTTATTATTGCTCCACATTTTATTTTAACTATTGCTCAACTATCCTTTTTCTATGTAACGAACGAGAACAAAATAAGTTTCAAATTCTCCAAAACAGGGCAATGAGAATAATACTACGGCGAAATAGATTTTCAAAAATAAACAAAATGTTAAAGGAACTGAATTGGCTAACCGTGAAACAGATGCCGACCTTGAATACGATGATATTTATACATAAAATAATTAACAAAATTTTACCAAAATACTTTTCAAATAAAATTATATTCTACAAGGACATTCACAGACACAAGGACGTGCAAAGAAATCAGGCTTCAAAAAAAGGACAAGGCGAATACGCAGAACAGTTTACTGTACAAAGGGATGAAGTTATAAAACAAGCTATCAGAAACTTTAAAGTCCACACCAATTGGAAAGTTCAAGACGTATTGTAGGAGCTACATAAAACTACATAAAATTTAGTTTGCAATATGAAATATTATAATTAATTAGAAATTTGTAAACTTAAATGTACAAATTACTAAAATAAAATTAATAAATAAATAAATGCGAAAGTTAAGAATTATTATAATATATTTTTTTTTGCATTATTTTAATGTTTTCGCATTATTTTAAAATGCCTTTAATAATAAGTTGGTATGGATATCAAGTGAATTTATTTACAGTGTCGATTATTTGTACTCTCTTCTTGGCAAAGTATCCTATAGTATACATAGTTTTTGTATTTTTTCACTCCTAAACTGGTACACGGGTAAAACAAATTTTAATTAAAACTGCTTTACCGTATTCTTGACTTGATAATTAGTACCACTAGAGCCATCTACTGTTGAATTAAGAAGAACAGTGACAGTTCAAATTCACACCGCTGCAATACTTCTGCCAACAGAAGACGCGAAATTAATTTGTCTGTAAATAATCTGTATTTAATACCTGCATTATTGGATATGTAGTTATTTTAGGAATAAAAGCGTGTTTATAAGGGTTAAGTGAATAATAAAAAAATAACATTGAGTCAAATATGTGACAAATCTTGTTTATATTGCATTCCAAAATGGTGTGTATCCTATGATATACACCGCCAAGTATGCAGTGTATTAGATTTGATTGAATGTGTATCCCCTGAGATATAATGCCAAGTTATTAATAGTTTATTAATGTCAAGTTATTTATAGTTTATTGTATTATGTAGAAAATCCGTTTAAAATCTATATATTATGATTTTTTCATTTTTCCATAGACATAGAAATCGAAGAAATACTGACTATAATACCAAAATTTGGACCAGATTCTGATATTGAAAGTGACGAAGATGATGAATTACAAGTTGATTCTTCTGCAATGCGCTCTTCAATCTTTGGAATCGTTTATGATGCATTGGGAGCAGATAATGAACCATTGACTCATGTAATTCTGGACAGGCGTCTGTATTTTGCATAAAATATGGCATAAGGCTTTTTTTACTGATTAGAGCAATTGATTCCTATCATATCACACAAAATAATAGTTTTAATTAGCTTTTGAGACATAATTTTCAATAATAAAATATTTGAATGTTGATTTGTAACAACCTGGCAATGTATACTATAGGATACAACTCCAAATAACCTATATAAAAAATAATAAAAATATTTTTCATTTGTTTTTGTGATTCTGAAGCCTAACAAACTTCAAATACCTTTTTTAGGTTGCTAAATTCTATCGGTGCCAAGAAGAGGGGTAAATGCTGGTAAATTATAGTATATAGACAGTTAGTTTTATCTTTAGCTTTACAGGGAGGTTGGGAAATACGGTGACACAACTCGGTATATAAAGTGTATTAAACTGTTATATTTTGCATATGTTAGAAGTCAACTTGAATACAATTCTCCTGTCTGGAACCCATATTACAATATACATGTACAAGCTGTTGAAAGAATACAAAACAAATTCTTACGTTTTCTTAATTTTAAAATGGGTATTCCAGCAATTATGTTGAACTACAATACTATTTTGAATGATATGAATATGCTCAAATTGTCAGACAGAAGAACTTTCACTGACTTGGTATTTCTGTATAAAATTCTAAATGATTTAGTTGACAGTCTGGTATTGCTCGAATTGATAAGCTTCCGGATTCCACTACGTAATACTAGAAGTCAGGATTTATTTCAGTGCAGTAATTCTGGAACTAACTACCATATATATTCCTCTTTAGCCAGAATACTAATGGAGGGAAACAATTATACCAAGTCAGTGGACATCTTCAATTTGTCGTTAAACAAATATAAAATATTGTTGTTGAGGCAGTTCAGTTATGTTATGTATATTTCTTACTATTCATATGTAAAAGCCCCGAAAAAGGGCGTTAATAAATAAATAAATGAATTCAACTCACCACCTCCTTTGAAAAGTCATTAGAAGTGATGAAAAAAATGGTTAAATAGGTTATGGGCTATTAAACAAAAATCATAACTTTTAATAACCTTTCAGTGAGGTGTTCAGTTGATTCTTAGTTGGCGTGGAACCGGGAAATACCTAACTCCTAGCCGTTCATATCTGGTGACTAAACACGGCCTTTGGCATTAACGCACAACGTTTCGATTCCTTTCCGTTGAACATTTTGTTGCGAAGTTTTGAACGTTTATTCCAAAAATATAATATGTTTTTAATCACTCATAGTTTCATCAGTTTCACATCATTCGACTACAGCGTAGTTAACAAACATGATAATATAAACATTATTAAAAATAGAAATTGCGTAAAGCATACGGCCCTGTTTTCCGCATGGGGCCTGCGTGGTGTGATGGGTATTTATATAAATATGTATTTTTAAAAAACTAAGTTTACTTTGCGGAACTAAATGTAATGCATGGCGTGACATAATTTGCATTATTATTATAGCTGTGTCGCGCATTTGGCTGTGTAAACAATGTACTGCTTTTCATTAACTATTTTATGGCAGTTGATTGATTATATTTATTTTTTTCTAAGTACACGGTTGTTTAATAAATTATTCACGACATTTATTAGTAAGGATGTAAGATGTAAGTGTCTATTGTTGTTTTAGTGGCACTTAACATGATATTGTGGTTAAAACGTCCCTGAGGTGATTTTTCACAAAAACGGCGCTATGCAAGTCACCAAATATTATTATTATTATTTCAGATCTGACACTTATTTTGGTTAATAAGTGTCTATTATTGTTTTAGATCTGGCGCTTATCGTGATATTGTGACTGAGTTTCTACTATTGTTTCAGATGTGACACTTTTCGTAATTTTGTGGTTAATAAGTGTCTATTATTGTTTTAGATCTGGCACTTATCATGATATTGTGACCAGCTAATTGTCTATTATATTGTTTCAGATCTGACATTTTCGTGATATTGCGGTCAATAAGTGTTTATTATTGTTTTAGATCTTGCACCTATCGTGATATTGTGACTAATTAAGTGTATGTTGTTTCAAATCTGACACTTATCGTGTGATATTGTTATTAACTAAATGTCTATAATTGTTTCAGATATGGCACAAAGGGTGTTTCAAGTGTCAAGAATGCAGTATGACACTAAACATGAGGACCTACAAGGGCTACGGAAAGCTGCCTTACTGCGAGGCGTGAGTACCTTCTTACATTCTTATTGGTGTGAACTATCATTGACCTTCGAAAAATCTGACACAGTGGATACTTAACAGCATCGCCCCTGTGAAAGACCACCGTTCAGAATTATTGAAAGTTTGCTTGAAATGGCTTTGGGCGTGTTTGGCGATCCAATCTTAATAACCAGGTCTTTCCTCTTCCCTATCTTCTTCTCTTTCACACTCCCTTCACATTATAACATACCCCAATTGGCGATATATCAGTCCCACTTAACTCGGGATAGTCGGGAATACTTGTGCGGTATTCACGTAAAAATAATAAATTCGGATTCTTTTTGTTACCCTCCACACTCCCGACCAAATTATTTGTAAAAAATGTTGTGCAATCTTTGAATTAATTCGAATGTCTGAGCTGTACAGGGTGAAAGGGTCGTACTTGACGTGCTTTAACTAGTGATTCCTGACATTATTTGGAGTAAAAAAATGGAATTGTGGTCTCCGGCGACATTTTTGATTTTTTTAAACCAAAAATAAAATCAATAGATAATGTACATTTAGGGGCGGGGTCATTGGCGGCTGGGTGACCAATGACATGTGGAAGAAAATTTGTTTTTGTTTCATTTTAAAGAAAAAAAAGACATCAAAAAGTCACCGGAGACATTAATTTCATTTAAATTTTTACACCAAATAATGTCAGGAATCGCTGGTTTAATATCGCAAAGTAATCAACCACGCCCAGCTGTCCTGCTTACCAACCTAGTCGTTATCTGTCGATTTGTATGTTTTAATATAATTTTTTTTTAAATACGTACTAATTTTACCGTTGTGTGTCTGTAACTCCGATGAACTCTAGTACTTAGATTTGCTTTAAATGTTTTTAAAAATTAGTAATTAGTAACTCTAGAACTTAGATTTGCTTTAAATGTTTTTAAAAATTAGTAATTAGTAAGTCTAGAACTTAGATTTGCTTTAAATGTTTTTAAAAATTAGTAATTAGTAACTCTAAAACTTAGATTTGCTTTAAATGTTTTTAAAAATAATGGGAACAATTCGCTCGAGCAATAAAATAGATACCACTTTTTTAAAATGAATTAATTAATAATTATATATTGTAATGTGTATCTCTTTTGTTTAAATCGTCAATAGATGTCGTAATTTTTCAAGTTTACTAACGCGCTCAGATAATTTAATAGTACACAACTGCTAACCCTGCACAAATCGCAAGTGCGCCTCACGGATGAATTTGACAGCCACCTCTGGTCTGGAGCCCCAAAACACCAGCAAAAAATACTCGATTTTGTGCAAAACGGGCGGTCCGTCGGATAGATT
This sequence comes from Limnephilus rhombicus, assembly GCA_929108145.2. NCBI lineage: Eukaryota > Metazoa > Arthropoda > Insecta > Trichoptera > Limnephilidae > Limnephilus > Limnephilus rhombicus. The sequence goes on from OV815296.1 coordinate 9,729,738, forward strand.
CTTCTAATTTAACAAACGGATTGCAATCTTTAGAGCAAAGGCGCCGGGTGGGAATGCTATCCTTGTTCTACCGGTATTTCAATGGAAGATGCTATGAGGAACTAGCGTCATTGATTCCTTCGGCACTGGTGCACAGTCGGGAAACACGCAAAACATAGCTCAATACTTCAACAGTTCAACAGCTCAGCTCGGCTGTGGAACGATTTGCCGGCCTCTGTCTTTCCTCCCTCATGCAACAGGCTTACTCCTTCCTTTCCACAAAAAGACCCTCCACACAGCATCCCTAAAGATGACATATGGAAATTATTTTCCTCAGTGTAGAGTTATTGTAAAAAAAACATGACTTTAGCCATTTGTAACACCTTTTCGATTATGGATGGTGGTCTTGCACCAGGTCGATTCTGAGAGTATCTACCAGAGTTGCTGGCAATAAAAAACAAAGGCAAACATTAATAAAAAATTGTATATCTTTTATTTTATATAAGAAAAAGTATGTTGATGAGTTTTGTTGTCAATGTTATCATGAACACGGGATGTTTATGCTCCACACCTTTCAAAAAATAATACGCGGGAGTGAAGTGTTTGACCTGTCGAAATTTCAGCCATCTTGATAACATGATAAAACAGATGCTTTTCTCAACCTTCTTCTGTGTGTATGTGTATATAATACCGTTTATCCGACTGCGATAAAACTTTAGTGATTTGTTGTGCGCACGCCTGCTAATGTTTCTATGTATATAGTAGTGAGCTCTGGCGTTATGAAATTATTTCCAATACCATTAAACCGATTACGATGAAACTTTGGTGATTTGTTGTGTTTTTTTACATTAACCCCCCACAGAAGGCCCTGATGAAAATAATTTTCCTCAAGACCTATGTCATCTTTGAAAATGCTGTGTGGAGGATATTTTGAGGAAAGGAAGGAGAGGAATTTCTGGGAAGGAAAAGGGTATGAGGGGTGGATAGGAATCTGGAGGTCAGTGTTTCCAGGAGTGATGTATGAATCCATCCCTCCCACTGTGGTGCGAGGCGATGTTCCGAGAGAGTACGGCTGGAAAAGTCGAAGGGATTCCCTCAACCATTCTCTCCCGATCCAGCCTGCCATGCAGCTGGTGGGCAGACGCATCCGCCGCCAAGACCCGGACAAACCTCACCCCATGAACCCGGGCACCCCTGCTAAGTCACCAAACGTAACGAACCACAAAGCAGAGATGTAGGTTATCCAATAAATGGTTCCCTGGGCGGCGGTACCTATAGCCTCCTCCCATGTTGGATTGATAGATTAATGGATTGATGGGTTGGTGGATTGGTGGATAGATGCATTAGTGGATTGATGGATAGATAGATTGATGCATAAGTGGATTAATGGATTGGTGGATTGATGCATTGATGCATAAGTGGATTAATGGATTGGTAGGTAGATTAATGCATTAGTGGATTGATGGATTGGTAGGTAGATTGATGCATTAGTGGATTGATGGATTAGTAGATTGATGCATTAGTGGATTGATGGATTGGTAGATTGATGCGTTAGTGGATTGATGCATTGATGCGTTAGTGGATTGATGGATTGGTAGGTAGATTGATGCATTAGTGGATTGATGGGTTAGTAGATTGATGCATTAATTTATTGGGGGGCTAGAATTCCAATAATCCATGCGCTTGATAGCTGCAAGACGAGTTGTTATCTAGCCTCCTAAGTTAAGTAAATTCTAATGTAAAATCCATGCTAATTTGTACAGCGCTCTTGAGGCAATTTTTCGCAAAAACAGCGCTATAAAAGTTGTCCAAATTTATTATTATTATTATTAGTGGATTGATGCGTTAGTGGATTGATGGATTGGTGGGTAGATTGATGCATTAGTGGATTGATGGATTAGTATGGATTGGTAGATTGATGCATTAGTGGATTGATGCATTGATGCGTTAGTGGATTGAAGGATTGGTAGGTAGATTGATGCATTAGTGGATTGATGTATTAGTAGGTTGATGCATTAATGGATTGATAGATTGATGCATAATTGACCTTTTACTCATTCTTGTTCGTCATTCACTTTTGCATATTTACGAGTAGCTTATTATTACTGATATTATCTTTGTTATAATTTTTGTAATTTAAATCATCCATGTATATAAATTTTTGGGCATAATGCCTGTTTTATAATAAAATAAAATTAGTGGATTGATGCGTTAGTGGATAGATGGATTGGTAGGTAGATTGATGCATTAGTGGATTACTATTGGAGATAACTATTTTTGTTACCGGCATTGGATTCTTCCATCGTTTCATTGCATCCTCTACATTTTTATAATGTTTAGTTTTTCCTCAAACAAACATTTTTTTGATGAATCCAGGTTGGAAGAAAATAATAAACACCTTGCCAAATTAGTAACACCTGTAACATAAACATTACACCTTACACCCCATTCGATGTGTTCCAGTATTTGCCAACAACTTAAATATATTGTTATATACCAAATTTTATTGTCATAATAGTATATTCATGTGGGTGAGTAATTTTACACATGTTATGTACTGCTATCTGCTTTACTTGAATTTTTCTTGCGAAATGTCAATTTATTCAAATTATTTTTGTGTGTTCAGTACAAAAATAATATTATTTTGTTTTTTTCCAGAATGTATTTTTTATATATTTTTTTTCCAAACTCAAAACTAATGTTATGTAACTGGGATAGCCCGTTTTAAGGCCAAATTATACATGGTGTTGTGTATGACTTAGAAACTAGGAGAAGTTTTTTTTTTGTAATTAATTTTTTTAAGTAACATTTTGTATGTATCTCTTTTGTCATAATGTTAATATTGTATTGCCACATTAAAAGCACAGACTTTTTCGACACTAACACAAATTTGAATGAGCATCGCGCACAACATGTGTATCTACATTTTTTGTGTTGAATGATGATAACTTTTTTTAAAATATAATGTCTTGTTCTTTGCATACTTAGGCCGGTTACAGTGCTCGACCGACGGTCGGTGCGTACGTCGGTAGCGCTTGTCATTTGTATGAAAATTCATAAATCGTTCAGTGCAGGACCGACCGTACGCATGCGTATATCGCTACGCAGTGCGTACGAGAATCGTCAGTCGAGCGCGTGCACATGCGGACCGTCGGTCGACCGACGAGTGAATTCCCCTTCAAATGCTCTTTGGGCGACAATCGGATGTACGTGATATCTACATCTTCTGTTCCTAATACGTCTACGAAGATAATAAGCAGCAATTAAACTATCGACGGTCGGTCGGTGGTATGCGATCGTCAGGACCGACCGTATGCACCGACCGTCGGTCGTGCACTGTAACCGGCCTTAAGTCTCTACCTTTGATACCTTATGCCTTATAGTAAAAGTGATACCCTTTGAAAGTATTGATTATTTTATCTATTTTTTTATAAATTTTAATATTATTTATATGTTCATGCTAGAAAGAGAGGGAAGCAGTGCTTATGTGCCCTTTATTGACTGCACGCCCATGCTGATACTATGTACCAGATTTTATCCCGTGTAATAAGATTGGTGCGTACGTCGGTAGCGCTTGTCATTTGTATGAAAATTCATAAATCGTTCAGTGCAGGACCGACCGTACGCATGCGTATATCGCTACGCAGTGCGTACGAGAATCGTCAGTCGAGCGCGTGCACATGCGGACCGTCGGTCGACCGACGAGTGAATTCCCCTTCAAATGCTCTTTGGGCGACAATCGGATGTACGTGATATCTACATCTTCTGTTCCTAATACGTCTACGAAGATAATAAGCAGCAATTAAACTATCGACGGTCGGTCGGTGGTATGCGATCGTCAGGACCGACCGTATGCACCGACCGTCGGTCGTGCACTGTAACCGGCCTTAAGTCTCTACCTTTGATACCTTATGCCTTATAGTAAAAGTGATACCCTTTGAAAGTATTGATTATTTTATCTATTTTTTTATAAATTTTAATATTATTTATATGTTCATGCTAGAAAGAGAGGGAAGCAGTGCTTATGTGCCCTTTATTGACTGCACGCCCATGCTGATACTATGTACCAGATTTTATCCCGTGTAATAAGATTAAAAACATTGGAGGTGTAATAATATGTACTAATACTACTTTTATAGATATATTTTATTTACAATGTTATTTTTGAAACAACCTTGATAAAATGTTCTCTCATTTGTATTGCATTTTATTTACAATGTTCTATTTTTGAAAGAACCTTGATAAACTGTTCTCTCATTTTCATTGTATTTTATTTAAAATGTTCTATTTTTGAAAGAACCTTCATAAAATGTTCTCTCATTTTCATTGCATTTTATTTACAATGATCTATTTTTGAAAGAACTTTGATAAAATGTTCTCTCATTTTCACTGTATTTTTTTGTGTTTGTATTTGAGTTTTAAAATATCTGGATGATTGACTAAATCTATATTAATTTTATCTAGTCCCACTGACTTCGGGCACTTGCTGTATTCAAATATATATTTTTTCAATCCGCTTGCGATCCTCTTTCATTACACACTTTCTTATGAATGTTTATTTAAATCACAGAACCACCTTCAAAATTTTGGTATACTTTAACCTCTCATGCCTAGGGCTATTTTGTCAGAAAGTCAAAATATTTCCGCTTAGCAATAAAATCCAGATAAATGGAATGTTTCTGAACACATCCGAAAAATAAAAACTGTTTTTGAAAGGTTATAAAACACGCTTTAAAATTTTATAATTCGAAATAAACATATAACTTTTAAAATTGACTCACCTCGCGTTTTTTCTAACTCAAATTATTGAAAACGAAAAAAAAAAAAATTCGCACATATTTTATTAACGTATTACAAACGTTATGGTCAATTCACTTTTTTGTTGTTTCATTTAAAAATTATTTTAAAAAATTCCTAATTATTTTTCAAATTGCGGTCTGAAGTTTTTTTTTTCTGGTTTCATAAAGTTTTTGTTTTAAATTATTTTGCGGTTAACTTTTAGATGTGAATATAAAGCGTGGTGTTTTCTCTTTCTAACGCTGTTTAGATCATACTTCTAACCATGATAGTAAGGGAGACACAGCTATTTCTATGATACCCATATGAGTTGTTCAGAAAACTGAACAAATTGGCCTGAGGGGCTTAAGTAATGTAGGTTAAGCAAATACCATCCATATGAAAATTAGGTAAGACCTTCACTAAATATCAAGCCCTGTTGAGCCCCAATGCCTGTTTTCATAAGTATTTTATCTTTATTTTTATCTTTTTTGCTACCTTTTTGGAGTCACAGGCCAACGGTAAGTTAGTAGCTTCCTTAATCTTTGTTTAATTGTTTATTCTATAAATTTTGTTTGTTTTTTGCATAAATATTTACGTAATTTGTGTATGCCAGCCAAGCTTTCTGGTAGCCTTTACTTTTAGAAGTCACATGTTCAGAAACAGGTGAAGAGAAAATCAAATTGAATAGATGGATATGTTTTTGCACATCATTTTAGAGAGGAAGATACTCTTAGTATCGCGATGGTGAGAGACCACTATTCACAAGGAAAAGATTGCTTGAAGCACCCAGTCTTCTTCTACCTCCCTTTTTATGTGAATACCGCATATTTATGTGCATGTTCATATATTTTTTACTTGAAAAAATATATTGACGGTCCCAAAGAACAATGTCAGATGTGATTTTGAGGCTAATAAATTGTAGTTTTTCCGTAGAGTTGTTTAAAGTTTTGTTTCTGCATTTTTACTATAGATCTAGAAATATGGTGTTGTTTTGATATTTTGTATTTCATTAAACACTCCGAAAATACAGACTTTTAAATCAATAAAACAAGCTAACAAAACGATTTTCAATTTTTAGCATATCGTACATTTGTTCTTTGGAACTGTCGATATAATCGGACAGCACATAGTAGTGATGTAACGAATATTCGCACATTTTTGCATATTCGCATTCGCAAAGTTCGAGCGAATGTTTTGCGAATATGAACATCAGAAAAAAGAGCCGAGACTTTAAATTATAGGATGGACAATGCTTCATAAGATTTTTTTTTTTTTTTTTTTTTTTTTTTTTTTTTAATTATAGCGACTATATAAAAAATTTTTACATACAAAATGCAATGTGAAATTAAGTACAAAATATTGTATTTCTTAGTCCTCCTCACTAGGGGGTCCTGTGCCGAGGCGGACTAAAGTTATTTAAATATAGTTCATTTGTCTTCTATGTCGTTTTTAGCGTCTTCGCTAGGGTTTTCTCATTGACCTCTTTAAGCCATATTTTTATTCTTGATTTGTATTCAATTGGATTTTTTTTATTAGTTTTATGTCTTGGGGAAGGATGTTATGGAGTTTTGTTGCAAAGTATGTATAGTTTCTTTGTCCAAATGTGGTTTTATAACTTGGAATATTTTTTATATAATTTTTATTCGATCTAGTGTTATGCATACACGGTCTAGTAGAGGATTCATTATTTTTGAAGAGCTTCAATAATATATTTTTGGAATATATTTGTTGTACATTTGGTACGTCAAAGTTATTGAAAATTTCAATTGAAGGCGTTCTAATTGGTACTTTCAATATGGTCTTTATGATTCCTTTTTGAATCGTATTCAGGCTGTATTTGCAGCAGATCCCCATCCTATGATTCCATATTCAATTCGAGAATGACATAACGCATAGTAGACCTTTTTCATATCCTTTTTATTTAGCACGTTTCTTAGATTTTTGAAGAAATATATAAGGCTTGTGAGTTTTTCCGTAATACCTTTGATGTGTAGGTCCCATCTAAGATTTTCGTCAATTATTACTCCGAGATATTTTATGTTTTTTCGATGATGGGGCAGTAACATTGTATATTATTTCCATGGCATTCATGTAATTTTAGTTCTAGTGATTTTATTGGTTGGCCCCTTGAGTTCATTGAAAATGTTATATATTTTGTTTTGCTTATATTAAGGGTAAGCGAGTTGATTTTAAGCCAATTTTGAAGTGCACTAAGCCCTTTTTCAGCCTCATTAAATGTATCAGTCCAATTTTCTTCTTGAAATAATAAAACAGTATCATCAGCAAAACTGATTATGTTTCCTTTAATGGTAAGGTTAGTTAAATCGTTGATGTAGATAATGAACAGAATCGGTCCCAGTACACTTCCTTGAGGAACGCCATAGTTTAAAGATAGAAGTTTGCTCTTTTGCCAATTTGTACTTGTTGTTCTCGCCCTGTTATATATGACTCCAATAAGTTAATTGTTGATTCGGCCATTCCTATTTTTTTTAGTTTAGTTAGTAATATTTTATGGTCTATTGTGTCAAAAGCTTTTTGAAGATCTATGAATAAAGCTAAACATTTTTTCCCATCATCTATGATAAGTCTTATGTGTTTTTTCGATGACGGGGCAGTAACATTGTATAAGATAAGTCTTACGAATCCAACACTTTCCACGAAACTAAATGGCAAGTCTTCAAGGCAACCATTTCACTTATTGAATTATCAATGGTCAATGACTTCATAGATTTATTATCCCACTGTTTCGTTTTATCGACACATTCTTGAAGCGATATCTGTTTCATATAGGATTTGGTACTTTGATGGGAAGATGATGCCGCTTCAAGTGTTTTAGATGCATCCTGTTTTCGTTTTTCACACTTTTCTAATTGGGAAAACTTTGTTTTATGCATTGCCTTCAAATGATTTCTCACAGCCGTTGTAGTTTTTCCTTTTCTAGAATATTCCTTGTTACACAGCTTGCATTTAGCTCGTTCAGCGTCGCAAAGTGTAAAATAAATCCAAATTTCACTAGAATTTGATTTACTCATGTTAATCACTAATCAATTACACTCTTAACCTTAAAATTCACTTGTTTTTGTTTACGAGCAGACGACCAATAAAATAAAAAATCCGATCGGCGTTTTTCGGATCAACTCGTAAATTCTCGGAACGAGATGCAAACTTGAGCCGCTAAGCTATACATAATTGGCGCCAAATAAAAAAAAAAAATTCAATATTCGCATTAGCATTTGCGAATGTCGGTAGCAGATATTCGCATTCGCGAATGCTCAAAAAATGACATTCGTTACATCACTAGCACATAGTGACATCTATATTTTTTACTCCAAGTATGCTTAGGAAACGCTAGTTAAAAGACTGCAGGTACCTGCTGTTACACTCTGTACACAAAAAGCATTAAAGCATCTTCTCAGTATCAGTAGATACTTATTATTAAACGCATAAGAGTCCCAACCGTTTGGAGCCAGTGAGACTATAGCATCCCCAATTGGGCATGTTGTGAGGCTGAAGGTGGTGGTGGAAAAGATGGGGAAGTATCTGGCTGTTCAGATTTTGTCACCAAACGCGGCTAAAGCCATTACGAACAACATTTCAATTCGGAATGGTAGTCTTTCACCATGGCGGTATTGAGAGCATCTTATGGGCTTATTCCGTGAATTTATATTGATTCTACAGCTGTTATTTTTGATTCAATCGTTCCAAATATTTCCTTTGTGAAAATGGTTTTCCTTTGAATTTATCAAATTTTGTTTGTTAACACACTTCAATACTGAGAAATAATATTGACCAACTGTGTCTAATTTTAAATTACCAAGAAATATTTGCAAGCACTATGCAGCTATTTATTTCTCCACTGAATTAAGTTTTCGTGCGCAGATGCAGAAACTATTAACCGAATACTTTATTTTTGTTTATTTATTTATGCTAATGGACTATATTGTCCAATTATAAAAAACACAAAATGAGATAAACATGAGTTACAGAATAATAAAAGTAGGATTTATATAAAAATATCTCTCTCTCTCTCCGATGGCACTTCAGCCCATATCGAGCCTTGGCCTCCCACAACATTCGCCTCCACCTCCTGTCCTCAGCGGCTGACTTCCAGTTTGTTACCTGGAGAAAATGTGCTGCATTCCCTCTTACCTCGTCTTCCCACTTCAGTCTGGGTCTTCCCACTTTCCTCTTTCCACCTGGGTGTCCAGTCGTAATTCTTTTTGGGACGCGTGTGTCCGGCATTCTCTGTACATTCCCAGCCCATCTCAACCTGAGAAATCTCATATGGGCTGAGATGTTAGGGGCCTGATATAAATCATACGTTCTTTGTTGTGCCGAATGCGCCACTGATCCCCCTCTTTCACGGGTCCAGCATCCAGCAAAATTATCCAGCATTTCAGCCATCTTTACGGTCAGTGTCAGCGCCTCACATCCATATACCAATACAGTTCTAACAACGGTCTTATATATGGTTATTTTGGTTTTTCTGTGGACGCTACGTGATTTTAAACACTGGTAGCAAAAAGAAGTATGTTTTGTTGGCTGCTGTGATTCTCCTTCTGATTTCTGCTGGATCTTCATTGTTCTCTGTCAGACAGGAGTCCTATAAAAATATAAAATATGAAAATACAAAAATGGAAAACACATTAGAAAGAAAATTCATGTCAAAGCCTGAACATTACTGAACAAGTTTATTTTTTTTACATTTGCTCCACACGGGAGGTCCTGAGGAAAATAATTCTTCTCAGAGCTTATGTCATCATTGGGGATGCTGTGTCCAGGAGTGACGGACGTATGAATCTCTCCTTCCCACTGCTATGCAAGGCGATGTTCTGAGAGAGTTCTACTGGAGAGGTCAAAAGGTCTCCAGACGCATCTGTCACATAAGTTCGGACAAACCTCACTCCAAATAAATCAAATATTTTTTTAATGTATCAGAAAACAAAATTTTTTTTTCGAAAGGTGATTAAGTACACATCAAAAATTTTATTATTAGAAATAACCATGTAATTTAAAAAAAAATTTTTTTTTAAAGTAAACTTTAAAAAGTTTTAGAAATGGCTTACCTTATGTTTTTTCTAAATAAAATTACTGATAACAGAAAAAATAAAAACACATGTTGTATTAGACAAGAATTTTAAACGTTATGTCACCTCACTCTTAAGTCGTTTCATGTAAAAAAAATTCACAAAGTTTCATAATTTTTTTTCAAATTGCGATCGGAAACTTTCGTTTCATAAAGGTGTACAATTTAATTATTTTGTGGTTATCTTTTAGATTTGAATATAAAGCTTATTGTTTTCTCTGTCCAATACCGTTTATATCTTATTTATGATATCACTATGATAATAAAGGAGACACAATGATTTCTATGACCTGGGACAAATATTGTACCCTGTGATTAAACGGGTTAAAGCAAGTCAAGTATGTCCATTAACACCCTGTATATGTATAAACAGCATATGATGACGTGTTTATGTTCAAACTTTGCTAAAAATTGTTAAAAAATGGTTGTTATTTTAAAATGAATGATAAAACTTTTTAATTTTGCAGACACATACCCAAGGTGAAGCCCACCACAATGGCAGACACCCCCGAACTGAAGAGGATAGCGGAGAATAGCAAGCTGCAGTCCAATGTTAAATACCACGCAGATTTTGAAAAGTCAAAAGGGAAATTCACACAGGTTCGTACGCGCTACAATTCAATCTTTTAGGGCTTCTTGCTAAAACAACATATGGCTTGTTCGCACTTGGCAAGTAGTGCAGCGAATAACTCGCCACTAAACTTGACTGGCCGAAAAGCGTTTGCATTATGGTCGAGTAGAGTACATTAGTGAGTGGCACATTGCAAGATGACGGGCTGCAACACTACAAAGTTAATATACTAATTAAGGTGATTGTAATGCTTAGTTTAGAAGAGGTTCAAGAATAAATTAGTAAGATAAAAATAAATAAACTATGGACACGAAAAGGAGGAGGCAAAATTTTAGAGTAGCATCTTCGCTCCAATGGGACGACATATCCGCATCTACTAAAACGACGGGTTCGCGCATGTCAGTGCGCAAGGACACGTGGTGTGGGCCGCTACTCGCCCAAAAAAATTAAACGAAATGGATTGACTACTAAAGAGCTGACTGAACTACTCTACTAAAATTGTGGTGTTCAGACTTGTTTAGTTACTAATAAATTCGCTTCTCCACTAAACTACTTGCCTTTCATTATGATCTCTTCGTCTTTCTCATGAAACAAACAGAAAGAGAGGTGCTCTCGGTGGTAGTGTAATATTAAGCCACTCACGAAGATAGAAGTTCTTCTGCATCATTAAGCCCTCAGGCCTCGAACATATTTTTTCAGAAGGTCAAAATATTTATATACATATATTATAATCCAAAGAAATGGAATATTTCAGAACATATCTGAAAACTAAAAACTATTTTGGAGAGGTGATAAAATATAATTCGAAATAAACATAATTTTTTAAATATAATACTTTTGTTAATGAAATAATTAAAAAACACTTTGTTCTTACCACGATAATCTTTATTTAAAAATCAACATGTTTCGAGAACGATGTTCTCTTCATCAGGACATTATATGTATGTACTAAAACTAAATAGTCAAGCATAGAAAGACAGGCGTGGGTAGAAATGGAAGTAATGGGGAAGGAGAGAGGTGGAAAGGGGAGATGCTTAGAAGATCAACAGGGGTGAGGGGGGGAGAGGTGGAAAGGGGGGTGCTTAGAAGAACAAAGACAAAAAATTACAATGGAAATATGTTTAAGATAGGGTTATTCACAAAATTAATTTGATTATTAATAATATTTAAATTTCTATTGACATTTCTAATATTTCTAAAAGATCTAAGTGAAAAAACCACTAACGTTAGTGTGCAAAATTTTAAAACCAGTATTTATATCAAATGATCTCAATCAATATCATCTCAAATGTTCCTTAATCCGCGTTTCAAAATTTCTGCAAGTTTTACCCATGTAAAAATGGTTGCAGTCATTACAATTCAATTGGTAAACTCCGGATTTTTTTAATTTTTTGGTCTTTTTCCTTGTATTTAAAATATAATTTTTCAATTTATTATTTGTATAAAAAGCTGACTGTATTGTTTTAGGAATTTTTTTCATGATTAACACCTTGTTTTCCGCTCGTGCACCGGTGTATCATGAGATTTTACACGCGATTTTGACCCTTATGTATAAAGAAAGTGTATGAAGAACACGGTCAGAATCGCTTGCTCTATTATCGCCCTTTACCATAGCGAAACCTACAATGCGCCTAGTCACTCCAAATAATTTATATTAATAATTTACCGGAGCGCGGGAGTGTGCGCAGTTCTTGCGCATGCGCGGGAAAAATGTGTTTATCTACGATTTTGACCCTTTGACCCTACGAATTTGTGAAGGACAGTGTCAGAATCGCTGGACACGAAGTGTCATTTCTGTGCCGGATGCCGCGTCGTAATTGGTGGAGCTTTTTGCTGGCCTACCCCGGCAAACAAGAGGTTAAATTGGAGGTTTGATGATATACAAACAATATTTTTCTCCATTGTTTTTTAATATTATTGCTAAGCAATGGGTAAATGTAGGACAAATGAATTTTTTTTTTTTAAAAAGGTCAAAGTTATGAAAATGTTAGCTCGAGGGAAACGTAGCGCAGCGTGGCAAAATACCTCAAAAATACTTTTGGCCTTGGGAATCTTCAATCATAATCATCAACAATAACCATTTCAGGTGGCAGATGACCCCGAGACGCTTCGAATTAAGGCCAACTCGAAGATCATCAGCAACGTGGCGTACCACGGCACGCTGGAGACCAAGGCGGCGATGGAGCGCCAGCGGACCATCAACGACAATGGCGAAGTGATCGGTATGTCACCTTTCTTGGACACCCATGAGTGGTTGAAGGGTTAAAATGCTAATTAATGGCGGAGTTATAATGACAGGAATAATCATTTTGGAAAAATTTTATGTATATATATATATATTTTTTTTTTTATATTTTGAGGCGTTAGGTATAGTAGACGCACTTGGCATTGAGTTGGAACGTTAATGGTACGATTCCAGTTGTGAATCTAATATTTGTGATCACCTAATTGTAGTGTCTCTTGAAGACAATAACAGCAATGTGAAGATACAGACTTTACAAAAATCTTATTTTGTATTTTATCATTCAAACTGTTTAACTTTACAAGGTTGTATAAAGTCATTTGTAAAGTTACAATATCTCATGTTTTTCCTGTGATTTTTTGTATCGTGGGTCCATGAGTTATTGAATTTATTCATTTTAAAAACATTACAAAATTACAATTTCAAAGCGTTTTTAAAAGAGAAAAATATTTTAGATGAGATAAACAGATTTCGACTAACGTCAACAAAGCTTGCCATTTGAATTGTGCTTCATTGATGTTAAACTTATCGATATTTAAAATGATTCTATTTAACAACAAGACAGCTCTCCCGACTGGCATAACCATTGGCAAGTTATTCTGCAAGCCGGAAGATAAAACAAACTATGCTTTCGGTGACAGAGATAACCGTGAGGAACATAGAAACTAATGCTCTCCATGATAGCCGAGTTTTCGGATCATCCACGAATCAGTGTGACAATGAGCACATCCCTTCTGACCCATTGAAGGTTCACACCGAGCACGCCCAATATATAGATTTTGACTACCTATTGTTGTTGAAACTTCAGAATTAAAATTTCCATTAATAATTCTGTTACACTAACAAAATCAATTCATATGTTCAATATCAATTTAGAGTAAAATTAATTTTATTATGATTAGAATCCTGTCTTTATAACTTCATAAAATGTTACTTTTTTATGTTTTTTTTTCAGAACTTAGTCAATTCTCAATTCTTCAAAAATATGTATCGAATGATGTTTGAAGCTTTTGTGATGTGATTTTTTTTAATTAATATTTTTGTGGATTTGATGATTATTTTATATTTATCGCTGTTAATTATTTCGGTTTTAAGTTCAATGAATTTTTGCCAGTGGCTTTTGGTATTGTTACAATAACGATTTGGATAAAATATGATTTCAACGAGAGAATCTGTAGTTTATTTAATTTAATTTTTTTGTATATTAACTTCACAGAGAAGGCCTCGAGGAAGATAATTTCCATCAGGGCCTTTCTCATCTTTGGGGATGCTGTTTGGAGGGTCTTTTTGGTGAGAGGAAGTAATAAACATAGGTCTTGAATAAACCCATGGTGTTTGGTGTGTTTCTTCACTATGCACCGGTGCCAGAGGGATCAATGGCGCTAGTTCACAGTAATCTTCCCCCAAATACAAAATTTCCAATTATTTATCTTGGACTAGCTACTCTAATCAATTGATAGCAAAGTTATCAATGTTTGCTTTGATCATTTGATTAGATTTGCTTATCTTCCCTCAGTAATGCTCATTCATTACAATTTTCCAGTCACGCTACAATCAATGTTTCTTTAAATAACTATTTAGCACTCAGTCTACCTTTTTAAGGATTACAAGCATAATTATTTTGCATTCAGTCTGCCTTATTTTTAGATTTATTATAACTTTTGAAGGATTTGAAGCATAACTATTTAGCACTCGGTCTACATTCTTCTATGATTACAAGCGTAACCATTTAGAGTTCAGTCTATCTTTTTAAGGATTACAAGCATAACTATTTAGAGTTCAGTCTACCTTTTTAAGGATTACAAGCATAACTATTTAGAGTTTAGTCTACCTTTTTAAGGATTACAAGCATAACTATTTAGCATTCAGTCTTTCTTTTAAAGGTTTACAAGCATAACTATTTAGCATTCAATCTAATTATATTTTAAAGGGTTCAAGCATAACTATTTAGCATTCAATCTAAATATTAAAGAATTACAAGCATAACTATTTAGCACTTAGTCTACCTTAAAAGATTACAAGCATAATTATTTATCTCTCAACCTACTTTCTTTTAACCGGTCAAAGGCCATGACATTTAGCGGAAATTTGCGGAACTTCGCAAAAAAACACTAAAAAACCACCACTTTGAATTTTGAATTGAATGTTTTGTTGATAAATTTTGAGCTATTGTATATTTTATTAACTGAAACACGTTCACATCACAATAAACTATCTACGAAAACCACATTACTTGCATTTATTACGCAAATTAATAGGTTTTATGATCGTTTTATTCGCGATACACCCATTAATTGCGACCGTTAAATTCGCGGCAAATTCTGACAGGCGATTGTCATAGAAGAAATCGTTTTAAAAATATTCCAGGGTGACAAGGTGAATGAAACTTGTAGCGTCTCCGAGAGTAATGACAGCGCAAGCGATTCTGACACTGTTCTCCATACAAATTGTGTACATAGAAGGGCCAAAATCGTCGACCAAAAGTTTTTTGTCGGAAGTATTATTCAAATATTTGAATTATTTTCTCGCGCATGCGCATATCGCACGCGCGCCGGCGCGTCTCCGGCCTCCCAGCGGTTAAGGGGTCATCCATTAATCACGTGAGGCTCGAAAGGGAGGGGGGGGGTGTCTAAAACCTCACCACATATCACCAGGGGGGCAGGGGGTTAAAAATTTGCTAAAAAAACATCACGTAATTAATGGACGACCCCTAAGATTAAAAATGTAGCTGTTTGGCACTCAACCTTCCTTATTTTAAGAGTGCAAGCAAAACTCAGAATTTGCTTGCATTTTTTTCTTAATCAATCCATGTTTTACAACATTTGCTGAATATTTGCATTAATATTGATTGAAAACAGCGCAATCAGAATTATTATGGTTTTCGATCGATAACAAAACGGTTTAATGACCAATAATATTGAAAATATTATCCAAATAAAAAGAGGGTCATGTATAAATATCTTGACATTGTTATTATTTAATTAATTTTATTTATATCAAAACCATTATCAAAAGATACCGCATACTTAAATAAACAGCATAAATTTTATGACAGACCTTTGACAAATTGATAATAAGTCAATAATGTTATGTATTATCAACAGTCTGCTGAAATAACTTTATATTTCTTAACCCATTGCGCGCTAACACCTTCCTGTTGGGTGTACGGCAGCGGGAGTCAATTTAAGAGGCGGGAATGGGTACCGCCGCCCCGGGAACCTTTATTGGATAACCAACACCTCTGCCATACGTCACCCCAAGTGGTTCGCTACGTTTGGTGATTTAGCAGGGGTGCCCGGGTTCATGGGGTGAGGTTTGTCTAGGTCTTGGAGGCGGATGACCAAGACACACTGAACCCCAGATTCCTACCCACCCCTTAAACCCTTATCCTTCCCAGAACCCTCCTCTCCTTCCTTTCCTTAACAAAAACTTCGATAAACCTGTCAATTCATCAAATAAACACAAGTAATGTTGTTTTTCTCGATAGTTTATTGTTCAAAGAATGTGTTTCGATAAATAAAATAAACAATAGCTTAAAATAAATCGACAAAATATCACTTCAAAGTATGCTTTCTGAGATTTCGTAAGAAATGCTTCCTGGCTAGCAAGAGGTTAAAAAAAAACCTCCACACAGCATCCCCAAAGATGACATAGGCCCTGAGAGAAATTATTTTCCTCAGGGCCTCCTGTGTGAAGCTCTGTGAAGAATTGATAGTCTCGCTGTAAAATTAGTTCAGTATTTGCGGACTTTATTATTCCAGAACAAATTCACCACCCAAAGGGTTAAATTTTGCTTATCTAAATAATTATGTTAATGAAAAGCATAACTAAATATAAGTGGTGACACCACTACACCACTGTTTCACTTAATCCGAGAATTTGGAACTCTTACGCTGTATAAAAAAAAATAGCCATCCTTAACCTCTCAATTGCCGCTCAACAAAAATCTTTGCTTTTGTTTTGGAATGCGATTTTAACCCTTATGTATAAAGAAACTGTATGAAGGACAAGGTTAGAAGCGCTTGCGCCAACATCATTCTTGACGTAACAGTTGATTTGATTAATCTAGCTTCTCGGAATGATTTTAAATGAATTTTTTATGACTCTGCGGGTCACTTTCTAGCAGCGTCAGTGGTAAAAATAACAGTATTTTATGTTTTCAAAAGAGTATCAATGCCATTATTTATTTAAAAACTCCTTTGAATTGTTTTTTTTTTCATGTAGGGTGTATATTCAGGTTTGTGTAGAAATAATGAAATCAGTCTATATTCGTATGAATATATTTTTTTGATATTTGTTTGCCGAATGGGAAAATATTTTTCTTTTTAGTTAAAGTTAGCTATTTTGGGAAAACTTCTTACGTTATTATTATCTAATATACATGAATAATAAAATACATTATCTGGTAAACAGAAAACAATAATTGCTCTGTTTTTACATCAATATTTGACCAGAACTCAATTAACTAATTTTCGCGCAGTTTTTCGAAACACTATCCAACGTTCAACAGTTTAACCTCTTACGGGCCTTGCCGTATTTCGTATGAAATCTCGGAAAGCATCACTTTGAAGTAATATTTTGTGGATTTATTTTGAGCTATCATATATTGTATTTACCGAAACACATTCCTTGAACAATGAACTATGTATCAAAACAACATTACTTGGGTTTATTTGATAAATTGATAGGTTTTTCGATGTTTTTGTTACCTACCACGCTCAGAGTTTGACAGTTCAAATCGTGATAAAAAATGACGCCGAGATCCCACAGATAATTTATTACAAATTATTCCGAGTGGCTAGAAGTATTTCGAGTACCTGTTACGTCAAGAACGAGAATGGCCCAAGCGATTCTGACCTTGTCCTTCATACAGTTTCTTTATACATAAGGGTTAAAATCGCATTTAAAAAATAAATAAAAATTGAAATTTTTTACGCAACAACGGTTAAGCTTCAACATAAAGTTAATCATCAAATCCACATGTTTTAATGTCCCTGGTTTTTGTTAGGTAATCCCATTTCGTCGACTGGATATGGTGAACCATGGTTGGGTTTAAATGTTTTAAAACCACTTACAGGTCAGGTTTTTCGTTCCTCACAACTCAAATGGTTCTACGTTGGTTTTAACTATTTTCAAAATGTTAATTCACAAATCTAACTGGTTGCATGTTGCTCTGATCAATCTGTCATTAATAAAAATTGCAAAGAGAATTTTGCTGGCAGAAAAAAACATCCAGTTAAATTCATAACAAAGTTTGATATGTTTTTTAGATTTTCATGGCCAATAGTATTATCGTGATTTAATTTTGCCGTGTTGCGCTACATCCTTCTTTAGCCAATGTTTTGGTTAGAGTTGCAGTGTCCGTCATCAGACACATCTGCCCTAATAATGGACACTGCAAAGCTGTCCAAAACATTGGCCAAGGAAGGAAATAGTGCAACACGGCAAAAATCACATTCACAACAAAATTATTATTACAAAAAATTCTCACATTTTGTTTAATTCCTTAAAAATAATAAGAAATGTTTTTGTTACTTTTTATGACAAAAATAAGTAATATTTTTTTCAAAACATCTGGTCCTCTGCATTAAAAAAATGCGATTTTATTTGTTGAATATGTACAAGTTTTAAGATGTTTTAAACATACTAAAGCTTGCTCTACTGAAAACTAAAATTCCATGAAATGGTCAACACAATTGGTTTTGTGTTTAGTGGTTGTGGGTTCAATTCCCAGCAAAAATATTTATCTACCAAGTGTTTTCTGAGCATTTTTTTTTAAATATGAATACCGCACAAGAGTCCCAACTGCTCCCGTCTGGAGCCAGTGAGACTTTGGCATCCCCTATTGGGGTATGTTTTGAGGTTGAAGGTAGTGGGGAGGGGAAGGAGATAGGGAAGAGGAAGGTGGGGAAGTACCTGGCTATAATATGAGTTTCGATGTTATGATATTGATTATCAATTACTTTACACATCAATTATGTAAAAAAAAATTATCGTTCATTGTTTAATTTGGCAGCTATAATGGCATGTGCAAGTTTTCACTGTACAATTTTTACAAATGTTAATGTTATGTTTTGTGTTTTCCTTCGCTTTTTTTGGCAAATATCATTTCATTTTCATATCAAATACATTCATGATTATTTTGACATATTGTATGATATCTCATCCATTTTGATAACATAATCCCTCTTTTGGCCGAAAGATAAATTATTCAGATTTACAGAATTTTCCCTCATGAAAATATCAAATACAATCTAAACCAAATGAGAAGTCAGTTTGTTACACTGTGGGTTGCCATAATTACATTAAATGAAACAAAAATACATAGTTGTTTCAAACTGCTCAATTTATTTCCACTGTCAACTTGGGAGGCGAGTACGGATACTGCTGCCTGGAGAACCATTTATTAAATAACCAACACCCCTGCTCTAGGTCGTCTCAAGTGCTTCGCCACGTTTGGTGACTTAGAAGGGGTGACCGGGTTCATGGGGTGAGGTATGTCTAGGTCTTGGCGGCGAAAGCATTTGCCCACCTACTGCGTGACGGGCCAGATCGGGAAAAATTGGTTGAGGGAGACCTAACCTAGACCTCTCCAGCCGGACTCACCTTGCACTGCAGTGGGAGGGATGGTTTATACGTCCGATACTTCTGGACACATTGACCCATTCTTACCCACCCCTCATACCATTTTCCTTCCCTGAACTTCCTCTCCTTCAATTTTCCTTAACCTCTTATTGGCCGGAGACGCGAATCCACGCGCGGTTTGTGCGCATGCGCGAGGAAAAAATTTCGAAAAAAATGTTTGTCTGCGATTTTGACGCTTCTCAGAACATATTTGTATGAAGGACAAGGTCAGAATCGCTTGCGCTAACATTTACCCATGACGTTGGCAAAAATTTCATTCACCTGGCAACCCCAGAATATTTTTAAATGATTTTATCTGTGGCATCAAAATGTCAAATTTGCCGCGATTCTTTCTGTCAAAGTCCGATGCGTGTTACTTGTCGAAAACATCCTAAAACCTATCAATTTACGTAATTAACACAAGTAATGTTGTTTTGGTACATAGTTTATTGTTCTAGGAATGTGTTTCGGTCAATAAAATTTACGATAGCTCAAAATTAATCCACAAAACATTCAATTCAAAGTGGTGCTTTATTAGGAAATTTCCGTGTTTTTCCTGGCCTTTGACGGGTTAACCTCTAATAGGCCGGAGACGCGCGGGCGCGCGCGTATTGTGCGCATGCGCGAGTAAATAATGCGAAATAATATCGAACAAAAAATGTTTGTCTGCGATTTTGGTCCTTCTATGTTCAGAATTTGTGTGATGAACAGTGTCAGAATCGCTTGCGCCAACATTACACCATAAGATGGGTCAAAATTTCATTCACCTTGCAACCCCAGAATATTTTTTAACGATTTTATCTGTGACATAGAAATGTCATTTTTGCCGCGAATTTTAGCTGTCAAAATTAATGCGTGTTCCTCGACTACAACATCGTAAAACCTATTAATTTACGTAAATAATGCAAGTAATGTTGTTTTGGTACATAGTTTATTGTTCTAGGAACGTGTTTCAGTCAATAAAATATAAAATAGCTGAAAATTAATCCACAAAACATTCAATTCAAAATTCAAAGTGGTGCTTTTTTAGTGAATTTTCGTGAAGTGGCCTGGCCTCTCAGAGGTTAAAAGACCATCCACACACACACACACACAGCATCCCCAAAGATGACATTAGCCATGAGAGATTTTTTTCCCTCAGGGCCTCCCGTGTGGAGCCAATGTAAAAAAAAGGTTAAGAAGAACCTTTCTTTTGTTCCTTTGTCCCCCTTCACCTCTTCCTTCTTTTTGTGCTATTTCCTACTCCAATGCTTTTGCCCTACCAACTGAAGAAACCCGTTGACAGTGGAAATAAATCACAGTACAACCAACGTCCGTAATAAGACATACTCGCAAAATCACCGAATATAACCGTTCTGAGTTGGAACACTCCTCGTACACACTTGACACTGCCATAGTGGGTCCATTAACAGTAAGTGTGTCTAACTAATATAATTCTGACCATTTTATCACTTCTAAAGCAGAATCAACAGACAACTATCATATCCAACTGGAGAATTACGCTGCCGAGATGTTACCACCCACTGTGGCCCCTCCCGCTGTGCCGGCCGCTGTCCAATCACAGACCAGCGTCTACCCCACTCCCGCCCAACCGGCCAATCAGAAGTCTGCCCAGCAGGAGTACCAACAAAACTCCAATCAATCGCAGCCGCAGTATAGGCAGCAGCAACAAACAACTCAACAGATGCTGCAATCCCAACAACGCCAAGCTGAATACGCAAACAATTATAACGCCAATGTTACACCTGCGTATCAGAACCCACCGTCGCATTACAATCAAACTTCTCTACCAAACGTCCAGATTTCGAGCTACGCGTCAAACTCGCAGCCTGGTTCTATTTACGATGATTACAAGCCGGAGCCCGATTATAACAATCAGCGAAACTCCGCACAGATGGCAGCCATCCAATCGTACGGCGCCGACTCATATTATGACCGCGGAGGAAGCGTTCAACAGACTCAGCAGCAACAGAGGATAGGCAGAATTGCAGATTACGATCCCATAAGCGACGGTCCCAGGAACTCCCCGCTGATGCCCAAACACAGCGCGACCATCGTCTATAGCAGCGGACCCCCGCACCAGACTGTACAATCCCACCAAAACATGCAGCACCACCATAACTTGACCCAAAATCAACCAAACCAAAGTCCGCAGCATCAGAATGCGTCCCACGGACATCAAAACGCGTCGCACGGACATCCGAACGCGCCGCACGGGCATCAAAACGCATCACACGGACATCAGAATGCGTCTCACGGACATCCGAATGCTCAGCAGTCTCACCAGAACATGCAGCAGACGCATCAGAGCATGCAGCAACAAACGCAACAGTTGATTCAACAGCAGAAAATGATGCAACAACAGCAACAAATGCTCCACCAGGCTAACAACGGCAGGATAGGTGAGGAGTGAACCAATTCCTTGCATGATGGCCCCAACATCAGCATGATGTTATTAACAGAACTAATTCCTAACCTAACATTATATATTATATTTATTTATTCCCAAACGGTCCACGTTACTCCTGAAAGCACTCACACTGTATTCCTTTGACAGACAAGTTCACCAGGGTTTTCAATGGGTCTGTGGCGATGTCACCTGGTTCCACAACGTGGCTTCTTACAGGGGTATGCAGCCTATAGACACATAGAAAAGAAGTGATTTTGCACAGTTTTATGTCCTCCGTGAACTGCAGTCATCTGAGTCTTTCCCCATCAAAGCCGGACGATATCACCATACACGAATCAGTTTTTCTTCATTGTCTTCACATTTCCATAGTATATATAACGCTTTCTTTATGTATGTATAAGTACGCTGGTTTAACATTACTAATTTTTACCCTTTATCGTTTGTATATGTGTGCTAACATTGTTGTTTGTTTGAGCTAATATATTAATATATTTTAATATTTACATTATGAAGTTGCATGACGTGATTTTGTTATGCCTGTGTTTAAACTGGAGTGGTATAATGTAAAAATATTTATTTCAGCATTCCGGTATACAAATAACACTATGTATTTATTAATATCATATTGTGACCAATAATATCAATAAATCTAACAGCATGACACCGTAGAATAAATGGTTTTAATTATTTATTATTATAAGTAGTGAAGACATTAGGTTATTTAGTTTAATAAACGCCGAATGAAGGTCTATTTTAGATTTCCATCAAATTGTGGTCAGCTTACAAGTTAAATAACTTGCTGATAAAAGATTGTTCAAAAGCTTAAATGGGCCTAGTTTCAGCGTTTTAAGTTGATTGTTTATTTGATAAAAAGTTATATTTATATTTCTGTGAAACACTAGAATCTGCTCCGTCACACAAGGCGATTTTATTGCTGCTACTTTGCCGTGGTGAGTGATCTCCACTCCTAGAGTCACTAGAGAACAGTCACACGGAGCTAGGGTAATGCTGTGCAGCGGTGACAAGCTCTTGCGATCGCAAAATTTGCTCGTTTCTGGTGACTAGAATTGAGCATGTTCTAATGGAGTCGCAAATACTATTTTTTATCTATTTTAGCGATTTCGTCGCTACTAAGTAGCAGCGACGAAATCGTTCCATACGTTGCTACTACGTAGCAGGGATGAAATCGCTCCATATGTCACTACTAAGTAGCAGTGATGACATTGTTTCGTTTGTCGCTACTTGATGAACTAGCTCTGTATGTCGCTACTAGGTAGCAGTGACAAAACCACTCCGTTTTTCGCTACTAAGTAGCGGTGATGAAATCGCACCGAATGTTGCAACATTAATCGCCCATTACTACATAGCAGCGACGAAATCGCTTCATGTGACCGAACCTTAAGAATGAAAGGGAAAAACTCGCTTTTACTTACTTTATTTTATTCTATGTAGATGTTGGCAAAATAAGAGGAATTTGAATAAATCTTTTGTTCTGGCAGGCGGCCACCAATCCCAGCAATCTCCGCAGTCCCGGCGGATCGGCTCCGTGGCGGACATGGATCCTCTGAATGATCCGTACGTCAGCTCTGGTGGCGGGCCGCCCTTGGCTCCGGCAACCGGACAGCACGCCCAGCAGCAGGCGCAGCAGCTCATGCAGCAGCAGCTAGCGCAGCGGGCGCAGCGCGAGGCACAGCAGGTGGCTCAGAGAGATGCGCAGAGGGAGGTGCAAAGAGATGCGCAGAGGGAAGCGCAGAGAGAAGCGCAGAGGGAAGCTCAGAGGGAGTCCAAGAACAACATCAGCGTGTCTGGGGTGAGTTAATTTCGGTCTTGTATTTTGATACAGTTGGGTCAAGTAGGATTTCAGATTTGAAAAGCTGCGTCCTTCAAACCTTACAGTAGTTAACCTTTAGACGTCCAGTGGTCCTGTACGGGACCGCAGATTTGCTTCGTTCAATGGCCAATGGTCCCGTACGGGGTCGGTGATTACGGTGCGAATATTTCACAAAAAATGCTTGAGCAGTGGGATACCTTTATTGCACGCGGCGCACAAGGTTTAACCGCTGGGAGGCCGGAGACGCGCCGGCGCGCGCGTCATATGCGCATGCGCGAGAAAATAATTCAAATATTTGAATAATACTTCCGACAAAAAACTTTTGGTCAACGATTTTGGCCCTTCTATGTACACAATTTGTATGGAGAACAGTGTCAGAATCGCTTGCGCTGTCATTACTCTCGGAGACGCTACAAGTTTCATTCACCTAGTCACCCTGGAATATTTTTAAAACGATATCTTCTATGACAATCGGCTGTCAGAATTTGCCGCGAATTTAACGGTCGCAATCAATGGGTGTATCGCGAATAAAACGATCATAAAACCTATTAATTTACGAAATAAATGCAAGTAATGTGGTTTTCGTAGATAGTTTATTGTGATGTGAACGTGTTTCAGTTAATAAAATATACAATAGCTCAAAATTTATCAACAAAACATTCAATTCAAAATTCAAAGTGGTGGTTTTTTAGTGTTTTTTTGCGAAGTTCCGCGAATTTCCGCTAAATGTCATGGCATCTGACTGGTTAACCTGTTATTTGCCAGAGACGCGAATCCACACGCGATTTGTATGCATGCACGCGGAAAAAATTTCGAAAAAAATATGTTTGCCACCATTGAATTAATTTTGTAGATTTAAAAACAAAATCGATATATGTCTAAATAAGGATTCAAATGTAACTTTTTTGTAAGTTTTTTTTTCATATTTTTATTCATAAAGATACAAAAAACATAATTTTCGTTAATCGAACATTAGTAATTTTTTTTTTACATAAATTTACATATTATAAATTAAAGTCCTCCGCTGCGTCCGTCTGTCTGTTCGCGATAAACTCAAAAACTACTGAACAGATTTTCATGCTGTGTTAACCAAAAGATAGAGTGATTCATGAGAAAGGTTTAATAATTTGTCAAGGTTTTGTGTAAATAGGTTGAAAAATATAATATATATATTAAGGAGGAATGACTGTATGTGATGGACGAGCGGGCTGGCAAGCAAGCGGTGTGGATTTGATTTGTATGCAAAGGAAGGTCATTGTCTACATTTGATTTCGAAAACTCTGTGTAAAGCCTTCAGCTGGTATATACTAATAACTAATAAAATAATTTGGTATAATAGCCCTCGAAGCAATTAGGGACATAAAGGGTCACTGCCACAAGCCTAGAACCACTCACCATTTTGAAGAAATTAAATGACGGCTGGCTGCTTCAAACATAAATATCAAGGAAAAAACTAAAATAACATTTTTGCCAATAATACAAACTGAATGCTTCATTACCTACAGAGCTTTGGGCTTTTAAAATTTTATTCAAAGATGTCAATGTTATGCTCGTTTTTTTTTTTGGCCGACTTACTCTAGCCCGTCAGTGAGCCGGAGTTTGTGCTTAAGTACCTACCTGAATTGCACACCTGGCTGAGAGAGGGGTTTGTGGCCAATGGGTTAAGAGGCAGCACTCTTTGTAAATTCTAATATACAGGATGTTTGGGGGTAAAGTGCATTAACTTACTATACTCAATCTCCAGACACCTTTTATATCCCTAAGAGCAAGACAAATTATCTTGAAAATGTATTTGTAAGAAGAAGCTGTAGCACATTTAACAGATTATGCCCAAAAATCGATGTGTTTAATACAAACCTTGATAAATTCACAACATGCATAAAAAAAAAATAACACTATTGAATGCCACATGTTTAACCCCTCCGCAACGTAAGCAGATATATGCGTTAAAAATACGACAGCAGTCAAGTACAATAAGCGTGTTTACACGTCAGCGCGTGTGTCTCCATAGAAACCGTTATAACTCCGTTATTGTTTTAGTTACATCCGTAAAATAAAAAGTGAAAGGTCGATAGTGAATCATGCTGCACATCTCTATTCAAGTTGTCCATAGAAATACATAAAAAGAACATTCTGTCAGACGCGCAGTCTGACACATAATTAATCCCGCCAAATTTCCTACGGGCGCCCGACATTGTTAATTTCTATTAAATATTTTTATATGAAATGATAAAAAAGTGAGGTGACAAAAGTGTTTATTACACATTTATACAATAGAATAAGTATTGTTGTTTACATAATCTGTGATTTTAGTACCGTTTTCACATAAAAACATCATGTGAGTCATTTTCACATCTTTGTAATGTTTGCTTTCTAAATTTTAATATTTACAAATGTTAATATTTATTTGTAATATAATAATTCGAAAGCTTATTTTGTAACCTGTCTAAAACAGTTTTTACTATTCGGCTACGTTCAGAAATGTTTCATTTATAGAGCTTTAATAGAGAACTCCAGTCCAATTTTTTTATTTTTTTTAATGAATAAAGACATTCAAACTTAAATAACTGCATTTTTATTTTTATAGTTAGTTTTAATAGTTAAAATAATTGTCAAAGTTTTAATTTTGAAAGACTCCCAGAAACGCACCGTATCTATGGTGGTCTTCACCCACCGTTAGTTTTTTACTTTTTAAGTTGTCATTTTGAATCAGTGATGTCATGTCGAGGGAAATTTCCCTAGATCTAGGGGAGAAAAATATTTTTTAGGGATAAGGGAAATCAGGACAAAATCTAGGGAAATTTCTCTGGCAAAAATTTTATTACATATGACAATATTACTGGTAATATTTATATATATATATATATACGTATATATATTTTTTGGAATTCCTATGAATCTTAATTATTGTTCATGTACTTACATGCAATGTTATTTTTAACACTGACAACTCAAAATGATATTATGGAACGTACCCATACTACGTGACACGTTCGGGGGGGGGGGGGGGTCTTCAAAATACCACGCTTGGTACAAATGAGCGGCGGGTTGCTTATGATTTTTATTTTGCAAAGTGTTTTTTTTTTTTAATTTGGAATTCAGTTTCTAATTCAGTGGTGAGTGTATTCGTACTTTTAAATTATTACTTCACGTAGCAAAAAGTATTTTATTTGGAAAATCACGGTATTATTAGTATATTTACCAAGTTCCGATATCTTTCCAATTAATTATCATATTAATTAACATATAACAGGATTAGTGTTACACAATCGGGTGGCTACGTAGGTAATTGCGTAAATGTGAAATTCTAGGGAAATTTCACTTCGAAATCTAGGGAAATAATTTTTTTGGGCAGAACATCCCTGTTTGAATGAAGAATCATGGCCAGCATTGCCAGAAGGTTACTTTTGTAACCTTTTAGGTGATTTTTTACTCTGAAAGGTTTCTTTCAGGTTACACTACTCAAAAGGTTACTTTTAGGTGATTTTTCAGAACCAACGTCAAACGGAATGCTCTTTTGTTTTTTTTTCGTGTTGGCTAACGGCTTGCTAAATCATGGACTTTACACTTATTGCAAAACTTTACTTCTTTCTCTTTCACACTATTGTGAAAGAGGAACACGTTTCGCTCAGTATTAGAATTCGGATCAGTCATATGGAATCCCCAATACAAAGTAAATATTGAAAGGTTAGAAAGAATTCAAAAAAAGACATTGAAACACCTAGACTTTAAATCTTTTCGAACATCAGAAAACCTAAAAGACTCATTAACATTCCATAATTTATCAACTTTAGAAGATAGAAGAAATATATCCGACCAAAAATTTTTATTCAAAATCATTAACAACGTTGTTGACAACAACTGTCTTCTAGAAAACATTAATTTCCACTGTCCAATAAGAAACATAAGATCAAACCAACTATTCATTTCTCTGAAGGACGTGCACAAAATTCAATGATATCTTTTACGACTCTGATATTTTTCATTTGTCCTCAGGCCAATTTATTAAATCAGTAATAGAAAAAATTTAAACAAATTGTTAATTACGAACTCTTCACCCCTGCTGCATGTTATTATTTTTTTTTTTTCATTCTCATTATGTTTGTTTTCCTTCTTTTTATTATAATAATAATATTTGGATTATTTATACACGGTGTCCGGAAACTCGTAGTACAAGCGGAAAACTGGTGAACCTACATCACATAGAGAACCCAAATAAACATAAAGATTTTCAATTTAAGCATTTTTAAATTTAAAATTAAGAAAAAAAAAAATATTTAAAAAAATTTCGGCTATTTTAGGGTTGAAATTTTCGAAACGCGGAAATGTCATGATGACAGATGGAAGATGTTATTCTAAAATTATTTATAAGTTGCTGAATCTCTTTTCGTGTCCATAGTTTATTTATTTTCATCTTAATAATTTATTCTCTAGGCATGTATGAATGTGAGTGAGGCAAAGAGTGTGTGCCAAGACCGAGTTGTTTGGTGGTCCGTCCTCTCTGCCTACCCCTGCGGGGAAACGGCGTGATGGTTAGTTAGTTATTTTAGGCATTACAATATGGTTAATTAACGTACCTATTTATTTTGTTGTGTGGCAGCTCCGTATCTTGTTGCAATGTTTTCAAATCCAAAAACACATCACAAACATTTGTCACCAATTGTTCAAATTTATCAAAATTATCATCAACGGCATTGGAGGTTGTCCACCACTTTCCCGCCCTGGTATAAATAACAGATGGTTACTCCTTCAAGGCTCTCGCAAGGACTCTAATTTTTTTGAAAGAACGAATCTACATTTAAGTTTGAACGAATCTAGACCTCCAGTGTCCCTGATTATTAGCACAGATATTTCACACATTTAATATTAGCACAGGTAGTTCACACACTTGCACAGTCATATTATTTACACAGGTACGTTGAACGAATCTAGACCTCTAGTGTCCCTGATTATTAGCACAGATATTTCACACGCACAGATAGTCCGCACAATTCACACCAAGCACAGTCATATTATTTACACAGGTACAGGTACACGTACCTACTTACAGAAACACATCACAAAAACTGTTCAAAATTATCACCATTAAATTCCAAGCACAGTTGGGCCCGTCGAATGATCGATTGTTGAACTCTTCGAATCATACCTGGGTTAATTTTTAGCTGATCAAATGCGTCGATGATACGTATTCTCAACGTATCGATATCAGGACATTCTGTCCTGTAGACTTTCCCTTTAACATAACTCCACAAAAAAAAGTCCATTGGTGTCAGATCCGGTGACCTTGCTGGCCATGCGATAGGTCCAGCACGTCCTATCCACCGACCTTCGAACTCTTCATCGAGATATCTTCGAACTTGAAGCCCAAAATGAGGTGGAGCTCCATCTTGCTGGTACCACAAATTCCTTATGGTTATCAGAGGAATATCTTCGAGAAGCTCCTGCAGCTCGTTCTGTAAGAAATGCAAATAAAGTTCTGAACTCAACCTTGCTGGAAGAAAACATGGCCCCAGCACTCTATCACCAATTAAACCCCCCCACACATTTAATGACCACCGGTGTTGAAAATGTCTTGGCCGCTTTGCATGAGGATTGACATGTGCCCACTGGTGTTCATTTCGAGAGTTGAACATGCCGTCTCGACTGAAGGTTGACTCATCTGTCCACAGAATATGTTCGATAAATGCCCCATTTTGTCGCTCCATCTGAATAATCCATTCACAAAATTCTCTCCTATGGATATTATCCATGGGCAACAGCGCTTGGACACACCGGTAATGGTACGGGTGTTGTCCATCATTCTTAAGGGTATCCCAGACCACCTGGTGTCGAATATTTAATTCTCTCCCAACAGATCGAAGGCTTCGTTCTGGCTCTTGATAAAAACATGCTAATATGTTTTCTTCCAGACGAGGATTGCGAAAACCTGGTCGACCAGTATCGCCCATATTTGAACGCACATTTCCAGTTTGATGAAGACGTCTTGCTACTCCATTAATGACTCTTCGATCTGGTTGTCTCCGATGTGGAAATCTCTCCATATATTCGTTTGCTGCCATTGTTGCATTGCCATTTGAACGTCCTAGACACATTAGCATGTCATAATATTCTGCATTGGTATATTCCATCGTAATCCACTAATTAATCGCACAATAATTATTCACTTAATTTCATTCACAATTAATCACACAAGAAAATACGATCACAAAAACAGTCACAAAACACCTTGTTTTAAAGTTTGTTAAACGCTATAATTAATAACGCACTATTGTTTACGTTTGAAATAAAAATTAATAAAACACAAGAAACACACATTTGATTTTGAAACAAATCAGTTTAATTTAATTAGTATTATTATAAGTTAGGCAGATTGCGTAAGCGCGACGGCGTTTACGCTGTTCGAATAAAATCAATTACACGAACAACTCACGTCGAAACACGAAAACAAACTGAATTAGTTTCTAACTGGGCCACCTACGGGCACCTAACTGTATGCGAACTAGAGTGAACTAGCTCTGTTTCGTTTTTTAAAACGCCGTTAGAATGAGATGCATGCCTGAACTCGGCGGCACATTCCTTGCGTTGTTGAATGAATCTCGACGCGAAATATTAAAACATCCGGTCAGTAAAATAAAATTATCGCTGAACACGAATATTATTTAATAAAAATTGGCTAATTTTCGTCGCCGTTTTCGTGGAAAATCACCTCAAGGGCGCTGAAATTAATTTCTAATTAAATAATATTAATGAGTTAAATTAGTTCATTATTGCGGACATCAAACAAAAAGAGATATATGAGTACCTACCAATTTTCGATCGTATCATATCATTACGATATCATAATATGTAATTTTAAATTCTCAGGACCAAACGTATTTTCATGGTTGACTTTTGAAGTTGTTGCGCTTTCTTCTTCTTTAACCAACGTTTCAGACAGCGTTGTAGCGTGAAAATATTTAATAAAACACGACTCGTTTAAAATAGAGCAAAAATCTCATGGAAGGCGTCTTATTTAAAGAAACATTGTGAATTTTTTCACAACTATGACTTGTAAAATAACTGACAAAAACGTATTTATAATAATTTTCGGAGCATACCTTGCGATTTTTTTCTATCGAGGGAATTTTATAATAAGCGTTTCAGCATGGAACGCGTCTAGATATTATCTTCAAAAAAACTTCAAATGTTTAAGGGAGATATGTAAGAAATCAGCAGAAATACGGGTAGCGGCGGCTTAATGTAGTATTAAATGTGTTCAAAATCATTTTATTTTATTTTTATATGAACTCCACACCGGAGGCCCTGAGGAAAATAATTCCCCTCAGGGCCTTTGTCATCTTTGGGGCCGCTGTGTGGGGGGGTATTTTAAGAAAAGGAAGAAGAGGAAGTTCTGAGAAGGAAAAGGGTATGAGGGTGGGAAGGAATCTGGTGTATCCAGGAGTGACGGACGTATGAATTCATTCCTCCCATCGCGGTGGAATATGATTAATGTATTTATAAGAAGAAGCTGTAGCACATTTAACGGATTATGCCCAAATATCGATGTGTTTAACACAAACTGATAAATTCACAGCATGCATAAAAAATAACACTCCATTGAATGCCACATGTTTAACCAATTACTTAATAACACTCCATTGAATGCCACATGTTTAACCAATTACTTAATAACACTCCATTGAATGCCACATGTTTAACCAATTACTTAATACTTCATTGATTTCTGAATTTCTCTTTTTTTATTTTTAGTTCACAACATTTTCTCTCCTACCTTTAGTAGTTCCAATTCAAATAAAATCACTTCCTGAAAGATATTATTGATATTATACATCGTATAATTTGTCGTTATTTTATTGGTCAATGACGTAAATAATGAATTTATACAGACGCTAACAAATAAAGGCAATGTTCCGAGAGAGTACGGCTGGAGAGTACGACTGGGACTCCCTCAACCACTCTCTCACGATCTCCAGCCATGCATCTGGTAGGCAGACAAATAAACGCCGCCAAGACTCGGACAAACCTCACCTCATGAACTCGGGGACAGCTGCTAAGTCACCAAACGTAGCGAACTACTTGGGGTGATCTACGACGGAGGCGTCTACTAATATCTACAGGAATTCCAAAAAAACTGAAAAAATCAAACTAATATCTATGAGAACCAAAGTGCGTACGAATATCTACAGCTCAAACTGCTGACTAATATCTATGAGAACCAAAGTGCGTACGAATATCTACAGCTCAATTGCTGACTAATATCTATGAGAACCAAAGTTGACGAATATCTACGGCACTGGCATAGGTTGGATTTGCAATTATGTATACCATATTGGAAAACGTAATAATGCAGTTTAAAAAAAACTTTATTTATGTATGTATGTAAAAACCCCTAATATCGACCTATTGGACACATTTAGCTGATTATTAAGGATTTGGGTTTTTGTTTTAACAGCTTTCTTTATTTCGAGTGCTTCTAAATTATGTAGTCTGTTACCATAACTATTTCTATGTGAGTTAGGTTAGTTTAGGTTGAGGTGCCGTGTATTTCGAAATAAATAAATAAATAAATATCTTTGTATTATGACCAATAAATTATGTTCAATAAATTATTGTCCTCGTAAACAGCAAAATACGTAATATTATGCAAAAACTTCATGTACTTTAAACAATTAAGCCTTTACGTAATTAGTAATTACGTAATTGAAGTAATTTAAGCTTCTCCGTACAACCTCTTGCTCAGCTGCCCTCTGTAGATATTAGTCCAACCTACGCTCTGTAGATATTAGTCAACACTAGGACCGTCATAGATATTCGTCCGATCTTAGCTCTGTAGATATTAGTCAACACTCTGAAGTTCGTAAATATTAGTCCAACATATGAGCTGTAGATATTCGTCCGACATACAGGCTGTAGATATTAGTACCTGGAGTCACCTACGGCAGAGGTGTTGGTTATCCAATAAATGGTTCCCGCGGTGGCGGTACCCATACCCGCCTTCTAAATTGATAAATTTTATTACATTATAAAAAAATAATAAAAAAACCTTGTTCAAATTGGTTCGAACACGACTGTAGTCAAATGGCGGCCATGTTTGTTGCGTTGGGTGCCACTAAGCAACCATTTTAATTTCCGTTCCCGAGGATAAAACGGTCCAAGTCCGAAATTTGAAGAAATGAGTTTTTGATGTAAACTTGAAGTAAATTATCATGTTTATCAGTGGCAGAAAGATGCAAGTCCCATTATGAAGAAAAAATACGATTTTCAAAATTGCATGTGGATGCAAGTACCATGATGCAACAACTATCATAGAAGCAGAAGGGTGTACCATGGACTTTATTCCTTTTATAATACACCACATGTCATAACAAAATAGTCCACTTCATTTAGAGGCAGTAGGACTCAAGTCCATGTTTTTGTTTTTTTTTACATGAGCTCCACACAGGAGGCCCTGAGGAAAATAATTTCCCTCGGGGCCTATTTCATCTTTCGGGATGCTGTGTGGAGGGGCTTTTTAAAGGAAGGGAAGGAGAGGAGAGTTCTGGGAAGGAAAAGGGTTTAAGGGGTGGGTAGGAATCTAGGGTTCAGCATGTCCTGGTCATCCGCCTGCAAGACCTAGACAAACCTCACCCCATGAACCCGGCACCCCTGCTAAATCACCAAACGTAGCGAACCACTTGGGGTGACCTATGGCAGAGGTGTTGGTTATCCAATAAAGGTTCCCGGGGCGGCGGTACCCATTCCCGCCTCCCAAATTGAAAAGTTGACTCAAGTCAGCGTTTTTTTTTAAACAATTATTTTTAAAGGCTAGTTTAATTTGCTTCTTTTTAAAACAAAACTAAATGATTTAATAATTAGTTTTTTTCTTATCTATCATACAACATCTCCTGAACATTTACCTTTTTGGATTTGCTTCCGTATGTTTCGGGTACAGAATTTGGTTCGCAAGTTCACAGTTCAAGGCCAAGCCATTAGGATTAGTAGCTTACCCCTTCTATTGTGTTGATAGAACCGAGCGCAGAAAGGGACAGCAAATTTCGCATTGCACTTTGACTTGAAAGCGCGAAAATAATGAACAGCTGTTTTTAACCGTGAAACGACCGTACTACACGGAATAAAATTATGGATAATTTCAAAATAATGCTTTAAATCCGGATTTCTTTGTTTGTTTTCTTTTAATTAGTTTTTATTAGTTAGGTACTATGAACGTCAGTAATAATTTATAAGAATTTGACCAAAAAAAAAATCAACTTCTGACTCGATTTACTCGAAAACGAAAGCTCAAATCAAAAAAAATTATACCACAAAATCGACTCCAAATGTGATGAGGATTCCCCAGTTTCCCGCTTGTACTACGAGTTTTCGGACACCTTGTATATCCTATAATATGCTTTATAATTTTTATGTTTTTTTTTTCATTTCTGTTGTATATATATATTTTTTTTTTTTTTCTATCACTTTATGTTTTCTTTAATGTTTTAATCTATGTTTTTATATATATATATATTATAAATTTTACCGGAAACTTCGCTGGTTAATGCAACCATGTAATATGTTACTTTATTATTAAAATATGTATTACTGTTTGTTACCTCAATAAACTAAAAAAAAAAAAAAAATGTGTAAATTACAAATTAACCATAGCTTCTTGCTCACTCGACAAATCTGATTGATCGCTCAATCTGACTTTTTGCATTTTGAGTACCCGCTATTTACGCCGGCAAGGTTATGCAGGTAGAAAAAATATCAGATTTTTCATACCGGTATATGTATACAAAACAAAAAACTCGCTCTACTCAAAAATAATCCAAATGGCTTATGTCCCACTTTAATACTGAGCTCCTCATGATGATTGGTTTATTTATATCCTCATGTATTCTATCAACTTTTTACCATTCCACTGGAAAAAATACGAAAGGTTATTTTTCACACAAAAAGGTTACTTTTTTTATATATTTTAGGCGACTTTTTACAAGACACGGCTGGCAACACTGATCATGGCGGTCATGGCAGAATGCTTTGTAATGAGTAATGACTTTTAGGTGTGAGGTGTGTTTTTTATTCAAGATTAACTGCTTTTAATATAGAAAAACATTGGTAAAATGTCCACATTTCACCGCTACTGTTATTGTATTTAATCAAAGTGCAATATAAAAACAATAAATCATCTCTTTCATTG
Organism: Limnephilus rhombicus; assembly: GCA_929108145.2. Classification (NCBI taxonomy): domain Eukaryota; kingdom Metazoa; phylum Arthropoda; class Insecta; order Trichoptera; family Limnephilidae; genus Limnephilus; species Limnephilus rhombicus. The sequence continues at coordinate 9,764,436 of OV815296.1, forward strand.
CAAATACATGTGACATCGTGTTTTGTGTCAGGCGTTACTTTGTAGATACATTGTTTTATGTATAATACATACAGAAACACTGGTATTTATAATACACTGATCATGACGAGTGTGTAACAACTTGTATAAAAAGCCCTATACTAAAAACAATTTGAAAATACATAACAAAATGTCAAAATAGGACGACTTTAACCTCAAATAGACAAAATTTATTGCAGATTGTCCGCAAATATAGCCCTTTTCGTAAATTGTTGAGGGCCTAAATTATGTTTCAATAAACACAATAACTATTATTTATCTAAATCTTTATAAACAGTATGAAAATAAACCAAACACACGAAATGTTGAATTGCATAGGTACGTGTGCACTTCAAGTCATTTCAAATGTCAACACACTATCACCAGGTGACAGGTTAAGTGTGACGTCACAGTTAACCATTTCAGTAATGCCAACTTAACGCTGTGTTTTGAAAGAGGTTTAAAAATGCACTTTTTAATATTTTTTTAAAAACTCTGCGTTTAATATTATGAAATAAAACTTATATATTCAGAATCAGCGTTTCTTGGTCTATATGAACATATTTTTTTAAAGCCATAATATTTTTCACTGGAGTTCCTTATTGTGAAGTGGTAATAATACAAAGTTTTCATAAAATGTCATTTCGTTGAAGACATTAAAAGTGCATATTGGCGATTTTCTGAGGGGTTAACTAATAACTTAATATTTCATTGATTTCTGTATTTCTCTGTTTTATTTTTAGTATCACCACATTTTCTCTCCTACTTTTAGCAGTTCGAATTCAAATAAAATCACTTCCTGAAATATATTATTGATATCCATCAAAATTCAAATGTAAACCCTTGAAAAATTTCAGTTAATTACTTTTTGTAGATTTAAGTAAGAGGATACACTTAATTCAGAATTGTTTATATCAGGTATAGGTATTGTGGCTTTTTTTAATATGGTTTTAAATTTCAATTTGTCGTTATTTTATTGGTCTATGACATACATATTATTATCACTGTCATTTATGAATTTTGTGCAGACTGTTTATAACACTAATAAATAAAATAAAATAAAAATAAAACTTCGGGAGGTGATTCTACATGATAGTACAAGTAAAAAAGATAAATAACTTTTTTGGAAATTCCAACTTTTAGGGGTAGTTTTGAGGTAAAAAGATAAAATTAGTCCGGCGTGTGCGGCCAGATTTATTATTTTCCGCTATTATGATACGGGCCAATCACAATCGAGTCTGGCGCCCGGCAGGCTCTCAGCAAGTAAGATCGTACCTCACACTGAGGATTTTTAGTAAGTACGTCTTTTTGTATGGGAAAAAAAATGTTGGAATTTTGGAAAAAGTTGTTAATCTTTTTTACTCCTACCATCATGTAGAATTACCTCCCGAAATTAATGCACTTTACCCCCGGACACCCTGTATTTTGTTTTGAAGAGTTTTATTTCACCTGTACATTTGTTACTTAATTTTCATTTATCTGCTACAGGTTTCGACACATCCGTGTCACTCACTAGCAATCTTAACTCGTCAAAGGCCAGCAAATTCCAGGAAAAATACAGAAATTTCATAACAAAACACGATTTTGAATTTTGTATTGAATGTTTTGTTGATTAATTTTGAGCTATTGTATATTTTATTGACTGAAACACGTTCACAACACAATAAACTATCTACCAAAACAACATTACTTGCATTTATTACGTAAATTAATAGGTTTTACAATGTTTTAGTCGCGGAAGACGCATTAGTTGCGAATGTTAAATTCGCGGCAAATTCCGACAGGTCAATGTCATAGACGAAATCGTTTTAAAAATATTCTGGTGTTGCAAGGTGAATGAAACTTTTAGGCGTCTCATAGAGTAATGTTGGCGCAAGCGATTCTGACACTGTTCTTCATACAAATTCTGTACATAGAAGGGCCAAAATCGCAGACCAAAAGTTTTTTGTCGAAAATATTATTCAATTATTTGAATTATTTTCTCGCGCATGTGCATACGACGCGCGCGCCGGCACGTCTCCGGCCTGTCACCGGTTAAAAGATGCAATGATAATCTATAAATAATAAATGTACATGTGAAAAAAAACTCTTCAAAACAAAATATCTTGAAATTGTTTCGTAGTTAAATTCTGAACAGAAGGTTAGGAAAATGTCTATAGTTTCCAATGAATAAATTTCTTGAACTGTATTTTTTTAAATTCTATGAATTTCCCAATACTTGGGAAAAAATATATAAAGTGTCTAATTGGTGGAGTTTGAAAACCAATGGACGTTTTTATATTTACTGTGATGGTTCACGGTAATGATATCTTGAAGGCAATAAACGCAGGTTAAATCTCTTAAAAAGACAATAAACATACGTTCCTTATCGCTATAATGCTGCAGTGCTGCTCTTTTAAAAGATGAGATACAAAATGTATGTATGTCTGTTCCCTTCAAAGGAAAAAGTCATCATTTTCTTGCATCTCTCACACATACCACACCGTGACATCTCCGTAGATCAATACTACTTGCCGTGACGATAATTATGAATCACCGATACGATATTGTATTTGTACGCCTTTCTTGGAAGAATTGAGTTTGTATATGCATAAAACTATTTATTCATATGTACAGACGCAAAAAATAAGTCATCTTAATATTTTAGCATAACTTGCTAAAAGTATTTTTCCCTAAAATAATTAAATTATCGCCGCCTATAAAAGAGCAGGGCCATTAACCAGCCAGCGGCCGAGAATCCAAATTTCGTCGAAAGATGTTCTTACGATCATACAGGGTCTCTATTCTCCAAGCGTCGTCGCTCGTAATCGCCGTCGAAAGTACGTCCGTTGGTCGACTTGGTTATTCTTGAGCTTGGTCGAAGGAACATTCTTAGACGCAAAACGTCAAAAGTCATTCCACACAACAACGAGTGGGGTATACCAGTCGAAACGGGCAGCGAGTGGTAGGTTGTTAGCGTATCTACGCAATTAGCTGTCAAAATCTGGCATTATTGTTTTCCCGCGCGAACTTTCGCACCCGCAGAGACATCGTCTATTTTTGTAAAGTCATTTTGCAATTTTAGAATGGCTGATTTACCGGCGATGTTGGCTTGATTAAACATGTCGACTATCAAGAAACAACTGTTTCGAGACTGACAAGAATGTTTCGTCAGATCAATTCGATTATTTATCAATGCATGTTTGGTGCTTCACAAAATGTGTGTAAAAGATAAATTTGATCTTCCAGAATACCTGACCGATCATAATCTAGATTTAGGGCTGATTGCTGGAGGAATGGCTCCACTTGAGCCCGAGGCTGTTTAGAAACCCAGATTTAGTGGCTGGTAGAAGATTTAGTGGCTGGTAGAGCTGTTCGAAATAGGATAGTTCAAAATTATTTCTGTGTTTATACTAAGTACCTAGTCTTTTTATCCTTTTGTTGTTCTGTTCACTGTACATCATTTGTAAAGTGTCTAGATCATATTATTAAATGATATTAGCCACACACAAATAATGAGTGGTGAGGTGAGGGGTGAGGCTACATGAAGCTGCGTTATAACAAACACTTCAAATACAAATCGTTACAACAAATACTTCAATACCCATGATTTTTTTTTTACATTAACTCCACACAGGAGGCCCTGAGGAAAATAATTTCCCTCAGGGCCTATGTCATCTGGGATGCTGTGTGGAGGGTTTTTTGAGGAGAGGAAGGAATGAACATTGGTCTTGAAGAGACCCATGTTGTATGAAGGATGAAAAACAGAGGCGGGCAAATCGTTCCACAGCCGAGCTGTTAAACACAAGAACGAGTCGAAGAAGCGACCCGTTCTCATGTGACAAGTGTCAACCGTGTTACATTTTGTTGGGCACGCGTTTGGCATGTTTCCCGACTATGCACCGGTGCCGAAGGGATCATCATCCTCGGAGCATCTTCCATTGTAATACCGGTAGAACAAGGATAGCATTCCCACCCGACGCCTGTACTCTAAAGGTTGCAATCCATCTGTTAAGATGGGAGAACCTATTAAGCGGACCGCCCGTTTTTGCACAGAGTCGAGGGTATTTTGGAGCTCCAGACCAGAGGTGGCTGCCAAATTCAACCGTGGGGCGCACTTGTGATTTGTGCAGGGTTAGCAGTTGTGTACTATTAAAGTATCTGCGGGCTCTGTACAGTACGCCCAGTTTTTTTTATAATTATAAGTAATTTTGAAAGCATCACCTTATTTTGGTTGCAAGCCAACTGATTTATTTAAGGCCAACAAAATACCATCTAAGTTGTTGCTGTACAAAATAATAAGCCCCATCACCAACGGTAGACGCCAGACTCTTAAGGGTGGGTCTCGCCCCATGTGCAGTATATTTGTGTAATTTGAAAAGTGAATTTCAACAAGGTTTTATATATTTTGTGATAATATAGTGATGTAAAATGTAAGAAAACAATGGTGTGATCTTAAAAAATGTATTTAATATTAAGTATATTATAATTATTATCAAGTAATATAGAAACAAGACAGTTTTCAATGTACAATGTCAATATATTTTGTAAAACAAGCTAAAAATAAAGAATTAGTACACTGATGAAATAATCAAGTATGATATTTTATAGTAAATTAAAAAACAACTCTGGTGTTAAGTAGTAAAACATTATATTTATCCATGATAGAAATAAAACACTCTCATTCATTACGCTGATACGATGATAATGAAAACATTATATTTATCCACGATAAAATTAAAATGCTACTAATAAATAGCATCACAATTTTTATCACATGGCGCAGAAAACATTACAGTTTCAGTTGTTCAATTACAATTATTATTTCAACATATTTTGTGTTATAAGCTAAAGAATGATAAACAAGTCTGATATTGTCTATTAAATATCTTCATTGTTAAATTTAAATTAAAACATTATATTTATCCACGATAAAACTAAAAATCTTCTAAATATTTTAGTTATTAGTTTTGGGGTGTTATGCCGTGTTGCGCTACCTCCTTCTTTAGCCAACGTTTCGGACAGCGTTGCATTATCAGGGCAGATATGTCTAATCTGCCGGCTCTGCCCTGATGATGGACACTGCAACGCTGTCCGAAACGTTGGCTAAAGGAGGTAGCGCAAAGCGTAACACCCCAAAAACTAATAATGAAAATACTTTTGCCCGTGAAAATCTAAAAACGTATCTGCTTCTAGATAGTATCCCAATTTTTATCGTATAACACAGAAAACATTACAGTTTCAGTTGTTTAATTACAATTGTAATTATTTCAACATATTTTCTATTATAAGCTAAAGAATAAGAAACAAGTCTGATATTGCCTATTAAATATTATCTTCAATGTTAAATTTAAAGAAAAATATTATATTTATCCACGATAAAACTAAAACTAACAACTGTAATTACAATTGAAATTATTTCAACATATTTTGTATTATAAGCTAAAGAATAAGAAACAAGTCTGATATTGCCTATTAAATATTATCTTCAATGTTAAATTTAAAGAAAAATATTATATTTATCCACGATAAAACTAACAACTGTAATTACAATTGAAATTATTTCAACATATTTTGTATTATAAGCTAAAGAATAAGAAACAAGTCTGATATTGCCTATTAAATATTATCTTCAATGTTAAATTTAAAGAAAAATATTATATTTATCCACGATAAAACTAAAACTAACAACTGTAATTACAATTGAAATTATTTCAACATATTTTGTATTATAAGCTGAAGAAGAATACATGTACTGACAATAGAGTATGATTTTGGTTTTAATTAAATTTAAAATGAGGGTATTGAAGAGATTCAGTACACCTCGGAGTCTGTACGGGTGGAGGATCAATGGTAGGGGGTTCCACAAGGGGAGGTGTGGCCTTCAAGAGCACCTCCAGGGCTCCTTGGCAGACTGTCAGCTGCTGCAGCCAGCAACAGGCTGGGGTCTTCCGAGAAAGGAAAAGTCCAAGTTGATCTCCGTACAGCCCACACTGTAATCACACTGGGTTGACTGCTTGTAGTATCAGCCCATCACATCTGCTGCTGGCACCGCGTGCCGGTGGCGGTGGTCCGCCTCTAGTCTCGGCCACAAGCCGCCTCAAGGAGGCATTCTTTATTTCGGCCTTTGAGCGTAAATCTTGCCATGCCTGAAAATATTTTTGAATCATATTAATTATTTACACTAAATATTAGTGAAAAGAGACTTTCTTATATCGTAGAGTATTCAAAAAGAAGGACAACGTCAAGATCACACAATTTTACTTGAATTTTGAAACGATTGGCTTTGAAGTAACGTAGCCCCATTATAATTGTTTTCAATATTGTGATATTTAACATACAAATTAAGACTTAAAACGAACATCATGTGAGCGATGAAGTCATAAGTGATGATACAAAAATATAAAAAGTAGGTTATGGGCTATTTCAAAATAATTTGTTTCATAGCTTTTAATGACTTCTTAAAGAGATGTAGTTGACTTCATTCTGAGTGAGCATCTTGTTCGTTTTGTTGAATAGAAATTTGTCATAGGCGGAGCTTCATCTGAACGAAGCGTTAGGATAACAAGTAGACATTTTAAATGTACTTTACACAAATTAATGGACATGAATAAATACTGACCTTTCTCCAGTGTTTGAATTCCGTCGAGATTCGCCGAAGGTGAGTGAAGACAAAAACTTTCCTCTCATTAAATCCATATCCGAACTTACTAATTCGATTATTAGCAGTTGCTTTTGACAGTTTGTAATTCATTAATAAACCAATCATTTGTATCCTGCAAACCTGTAACATACAAATTAAGACTTAGAATGAACACCATGTGAGCGATGAAGTCATAAGTGATGATACAAAAATATAGGTTAAGGGCTATTTCAAAATGATTTGTTTCATAGCTTTTAATGACTTCAAAGAGATGTAGTTGACTTCATTCTGAGTGAGCATCTTGTTCGTGTTGTTGAATAGAAATTCGTCAAAGGCGGAGCTTCTTCCGAACGAAGCTTTAGGATAACAAGTAGACATTTTAAATGTACTTTACACACAAATTAATGGACATGAATAAATACTAACCTTTCTCCAGTGTTTGAATTCCGTCGAGATACGCCGAAGGTGAGTGACGACAAAAACTTTCCGAACTTACTAATTCGATTATTAGAAATTGCTTTTGGCTGTTTGTAATGCATAAATAAACCAATCATTTGTATCCTGCAGCCATTTCAAATATTATCAGCATATTAATTCATGAATATGCTAAACCCGACTAATATCAACTGTTTGACGTTTGACATTCACACCATAGAAATCTCAAAAACATCAAGAACATAGACAATATTCACAGGGCTGCCAATATAATCATCTCTTCGATCGTTCGACGTTCAAGAATACGTAAAATTGAAGGATTCGACAAAGTTGGTCGCGACGACGAGTAATTTTTGGTCGCTGCGAGGCGCATAACGAGTAACGTTTGATCGTTTGCTCGGGAATAGAGACCCAGGGCGGTTCCAATAAGAAAGATTAATTATTCTCCATACCAGCTTTTTAAAATAATAACTCAATATCGATTTTATTTCATTCCAAATTTGCTTTAATTTATACCTACATTCAAAAATGCTGAAATGTGTGATGATAAAACTATTAAAATTATGTACTTTTTGTAATTATTTTTTGATCATAAGTAATTATAATTTTTCAATAATGTCTAAGCAAAATAAGAATGTAAAAAATCTTAAATTTAGTTTGAAAGACTGTAAATAAATAGACAAACTGAAGTATTTTTGTCACAAAACACGTGTGTGGATCTTTTTTTAAGTGATTTTATTTAAACTAAAGTAAAAATTCTGAAATATAGCTTTCCCAGATAATTTATTGATTTATTTTAGCATGATTATATGATTTGAAATGTGTGTTGTATAATACAAAACGACCTACGGTAAAACCTTATTGTACTAAATATAAAAATATTTTCTCAAAATTTAAAACATAACTTTATTAGATAAAAGAACAATCTTTCCAAATCAATTTATCATTTTTTATGTAAAAGAGACAATATGTCTAAAATTTGATTTAAAAATGACATATTTCTGGTTTTGTCTGGTTATTCCCTCTCAAATGTTGAGAATGGTATATTTGTCTACGTCACCTAATTTTGATTTTAGAATGTATTTCTTTTGTTTCAGAGAGTCTACATAGCCATGTACGATTATGAAGCAACTGATACAGATGAGGTTAGTTCAATTGCTTCATATTTTCATCATTTTATAAACACATCCATCTTTTGTACTAGCACGGGACTACGGTAAACAGACTCCGTTTTATTAAAAACTAGCTTTTTCCCGCGGCTTCGCTCGCATGGTATAAGGGGGGTTCCCACTCCGCCTCCTCCACCTCCCCCCCTCCCTCCCCTATCACCCAGCCCTCTCCCCACCGCCCCTTCCCTCATCTCTCCCTCCCTCCTGCTTTCCATACATTCAGTTTTCAAACCTCGCTTGCCACCAATAGCATTTTTTTTATACAAATTTCATAATGCCAGAGCTCACCGGAAGTTTTATAAAAACCTTGTCCTGACAATAACGAACACACAAAAAAAAGAATTATCCAATTTGGTGCAGTCGTTCGAAAGTTATGCGCTTAGCAACACATTCAGCGATTCATTTTTATATATAAGATATATTATTATAAATAGTATGCAACGAAACCAATGGATCGGATTCCTTGATGCAATTTACAAATTTCAATTTTTTGTTTCTTTTATTTTATTTACGTTGGCCCTGAGAAAATTAATTCTCCTCAGGGCCTATGTCATCTTTGAGGATACTGTGTGGAGGGTCTTTTTTAGGAAAGAAAGGAGAGGAAGTTCTGGGAAGGAAAAGAGTATTAGGAGTGGGTAGGAATCTGGGAGTCAGGGTGTCCAGGAGTGACAGACTATGAATCCATCCCTCCCACTGGTGGTGCAAGATGATGTTCCGAGAGAGTACGGCTGGAGAAGTCAAAGGGACTCCCTCAACCATTCTCTCCCGATCCGGCCTGCCGTGAAGCTGGTGGGCAGACGCATCCGCCGCCAAGACTTGGACAAACCTAACCCCATGAACCCGGGCAACCCTGATAAGTCACCAAACGTAGCGAACCACTTGGGGTGACCTATGGCAGAGGTGTTAGTTATCCAATGAATGGTTCTCGAGGCGGAGGTACCCATACCCGCCTCCCAAATCCATGTTTAATTTTTTAAAGACTATGTCGTTAAAGAATTTGCGATACCAATGGACTGGTATTTCAAATTCTCATACATATGCATCATGTATAGTTGACGCTCGTCTTTTAGGCACGCAATCAGTTGACATGTATACACGACGCTTAACTCATGACGTTTTCGTAAACTTTGGTTATGTTTGACGCTAGTTCTATCAATCAATTTTAAAAATTCATTTTGAAATTAAATCACAATAATCTTTATCCACATCATTTAACTTAGGGCCAGTTGTTTCACAGAATTTGAACAATTTATCAAATTTCCAAATCAAAGTTCTGTGGAAATTCTATTCAAATTCTTTTATTACATCAGTATGGACCAGTTGCTTTAGAGAACTGAAGAAAATAAAAGAACTTGAATAGAGCTTTCACCAAACTTAAAAATTAACTGAAGAAAAAGAAAGAGATTGAATAAAATATGTGATTTACACACCAAAAAAGTGCCCTTTATTCAACAATCGGTATTTGTAAAAATCGGTCAACGATGGGCAAAAACAAGTATTGTTACAGCTTGGCAAATTAAATGCACTAGGTCCTCCCTGTACTGCACAGCTTTGCAAAAGATACTTGAAATATATCGAGAATCCAGAATGTGATTGATGATTTATTCCGTTTCCCCCTGACGTGAGGATCCAGAATGTGATTGGTGATTTATCCAGTTGCATCCTGACAAAATATATTTCTACGCATCAATCATCAAACGCATTCTCTTTTTTGCCAAACTGTACATCCATATTTTTTTTCACGAGTACCATTTTGAAAATTGCATGTCTAATATTTGTTGTGATCATCATTCCAGGTGTCTTTCTGCGAGGGCGACCTGATCACCAACGTGTCCTCCATCGACGAGGGTTGGATGACGGGACGCGTGGAGCGCACCGGTCACACGGGCATGCTGCCCGCCAACTACGTGGAGGTGGCGCAGATTTAGTCGCGGCTGGAAAACGTGACAAGATGGCGGCGTTTTCATAGCTGTTTAAAATTTAATGCGCCTTATCAAATGCAATATACATTGTCAAAGGCGATGTACATTCAGATCACCTGTCATTAAACTTCATACATACACATACCGTAGGTTGCTGCTAAAAATTGGTGTAATACTTCTGTATGAATTAGGGTAGAACTTTTATGTTGATAGACTTTTGCAGTTAATTTGTATTGTTCTTCCTTCTTTACTCAACTAATATGCTAAATGTCAGCAGAAAACCACATTAAGGAGTTGTATATACTCTCAGTATCGTCTCGTTGAAAGTCCATTGGGTTTTTTATCTACGCTGCACAAGAGTCCCAACTGCTCCCAACTATCTGGAGCCAGTAAGACTTCGGCATCCCCAATTGAGTTTTTTTTACAATAGCTTCACACAGGAAACCCAACGAAAAATAATTTCCGTGTCATTTTGATGTCATCTTTGGGGATGCTGTGTGGATGGTCTTTTAAAGGAAAGGAAGGAGAGGAAGTTCTGAGAAGGAAAAGGGTATGATAGTTTGGTAGGAATCTGGGGGTCAGTGATTCCAAGAGTGACGGACGTATGAATCCATCCCTCTCACTGCGGTGCGAGGCTACAATGGGTACGTTGTGAGGTTGAAAGTAGAGGGGAGGAGGAGGAGATGTGGAAGTACCTGGCTATTCAGATCTGGTCACTAAACACGGTTAAAGCTATTTCAAGCAACATTTCAATTTGAGTAGTGGTCTTAGACCAGGGCGACACTGAGACTGTCTTCCACTCTGGAATGTGCCGCAAATATGCTACATATTATTTTAAATGAATGAATTGTGAATGATACAACATCAAATTAAATTTACTTGCGCACTGCGGTAATTGAGATTTGAACCCGCGACCTCCAGATCGCTAGTCGAGAGGCTTATCCCTCGATCACGGAGGCCTGGTCAGTTGAGACTGTTGTGCGGTATTCACATTTTTAAAAACCTGATTCAACACTGTAGCACAAATAAACCCATTTTTCTCTACACTTTATACATCTGCCCTGATAATGAACACTGCAAGGCTGTATGAAACGTTGTCTCAAGTATATAGAAGGAATTACAATATGGCTTATTACCAAAAATCTATCAAGTGTTTTGAAGTGAAAACTTCTTTAGCACCGTTGTGATTTGAAACTCGATGAAACGTAAAAGCGACACTAAAAAGAGACAAACACATACGTATATAGGATTTAGCCTGCGAGAGTATGAGATACAATAATCGGTCTCATCTTTTTTCGGTGCTTCAGAGCCTCCCCACTCCTGTCTATTTTAGTTTTCTGAAGGTTTCACTTCTACCGTGTGTGAACTGCGCCCTTGTATTTTTATTTATTTACAATTATTATTGAAAAAGTCCAAATTTAGGCACTAAGTAACCCCATGATAAATTAACCTGTAATCGGCCGGAAACACTCATTTGCGCGCAGCTTTTGCGCATGCGCGAAAAAAATATTTCGAAATAAAAGTGTTTGTCTGCGATTTTGACCCTTCTATGTACAGAATTTGTATGAAAACAAGGTCAGAATCGCTTGCGCCAACATCATTGATGATATCGCCACTAGTTTCATTCACCTGACAACACCAGATTATTTTTAAATGATTTTTATCTGTGGAATCGAAATGTCATTTTTGGCGCAAATTGAAGCTGTCAATATTGACGCGTGTTCCTCGACTAAAACATCGTAAAACCTATTAATTTACGTAATTAACGCAAGTAATGTTGTTTTGGTGCATAGTTTTCTTGTTTTAGGAACATGTTTCAGTCAATGAAATATACGATAGCTCAAAATTAATCAACAAAACATTCAATTCAAAATTCAAAATCGTGTTTTGTTACGAAATTTCCGTATTTTTCCTGGAATTTGCGGGTTAAAAAAAACAACCTTATTCAGTAATTCTATACAGTTCAAGACTGAACATATAAGAGAGGACCTGACATAGCAATTAACCTGTAATCGGCCGGACACGCTCATTTGCGCGCAGCTTTTGCGCATGCGCGAAAAAAATATTTCGAAATAAAAAAGTTTGTCTGCGATTATGACCCTTCTATGTACAGAATTTGTACGAAAACAAGGTCAGAATCGCTTGCGCCAACATCATTGATGATATAGCCACTAGTTTCATTCATCTAACAACACCAGATTATTTTTATCTGTGGAATCGAAATGTCATTTTTGGCGCAAATTGAAGCTGTCAATATTGACGCGTGTTCCTCGACTAAAACATCATAAAACCTAATAATTTACGTAATTAACGCAAGTAATGTTGTTTTGGTGCATAGTTTATTGTTCTAGGAACGTGTTTCAGTCAATGAAATATACGATAGCTCAAAATTAATCAACAAAACATTTCTTTCAAAATTCAAAATCGTGTTTTGTTACGAAATTTCCGTATTTTTCCTGGAATTTGCGGGCCTTTGACAGGTTAAACATTCTGTCCAAACAGTTGTACAAAAATGGCTGTCAATATAGAACCAATATTACTTATCACATAAACTGAATAATAATAATCATGGAAACCGTCACCATTTTTATATAACCTTTTGGACAGTGTGTTCAGTATATATTTGAATTAGTATGCCAAATCCTTCTCTTAAATATTTTGTTTAGTCATTGTTCCAATCATAATAATTTTGTACATTTATTGTTTATTTTTCAATTTTGATCAATTCTCTCGTGATTTTGAGCAAGTTTATTGTACTTTGATTTTTTTTATAATATAAACCACGGGGTTACTGCTAAAAGAATTTAAAATATGGACGAGTTTTTGGCATCACCGATCCACGTAATAAATTTTCTCTACAACATTACATCTAATATTAAAATAAGAATTACATACTCCAAAGCATACCTACCAATTCCAATTCAATTAGAAGCAACCTGTCGATACAATAAATGTAATTAATATTGAAACATTAAGTTCATCACAGTTTAAAAAACTAGCACAGTGCATTAAAATTGTTTACGGTTAAACCGAACATACTTTATAATCTAATATTGGATTGAATCACAAATACTTTATTGTATTTGTAGTCCTTTCTTGAAAGAAGTAAACTTATTTTTACAGAAAAACTGTTTATTCATATTCATAAACCGTATGTCAACCGTCCATTTGATTGGTCAGATATCTCTGAAAAATCTAAATTTGAGTTGAGTGTGTTGTATGTAAAAGTGTATCCTATCTGGTACAATACTAGGGTTACTCATAAACACCATCAAATCAAGTATAATGCAAAAAAACTTGTAGTGAATTCAACAAAATGTTAATGGTCTGTGTCGCTAGTAGGATATTTCAAAATGTCTTACTAATGTACCAGACCGTTATGCCTCCCAGTGTCATTTTATAGCATATTTTATATATATTTGATTTATGATGAGCATTCTAATATTGCTTTCCTCATTAATTAAAAACTTAGTATTTGGAGATGTCTGATTAATCAACTGGACGATCGATGTACAAGCGCAAACAAACAATCGATTGTAATATTTTATAGCATAACTTGAAAAAAGTGTTTTTTTTTTCCTATGATAATTAAATTGGCGCCATCTATGAACATGTGGATTTTTATGTATGTTCCGTTTAACCTCGCAACCAACAATTTTTCAATGTAGTTTATAAAAAAAAAAAATGTATTAATTTATTGACATCACGGTTTGACACCAAAAGTCTTTGATAAAAAAGATTTAATTTTGTATTTTTTGACGTATGTGCCTGTTCTTACCAACTTGCCTTCAGAAAAAGAAGACTTTAGATTGGTGTTTTAGGAAATGACTTGCGTCCTTTTATTCTAATAACGCTATGGCAATAAATTTGGCATATTAATCTGACACTTGGTGTGTATTGTGCAACTTTTAATGGGGTAGTCATCTTGTACAAACTTTGTATCTTGATCTCTGTTTATGTGCTTTTTTTAACCTAATCTATGTGACTGCCACTATTTGACCACTGTGGCATATCATATTTCGACCCTTTGAAATAACAAGGTTCCGTCTATAACGGGTTCTATAGTAAGCTTCTTTAGAGTTATCGCTCATTATCGCATGACATTACCGTGATAGATGGAACCTTGTTATTCCAAAGGATTAATTTGGTGATGCTTTGTGAAGGGTATTTTTAAGTAAAATAAAGCGAAAACCTGAATCTTGAACAGACAGACCCACATTAAAGAAGGGAGGAAAGACGAAAGTCAGAAAATCTTTTCTCAGCTATTGAATGTAAGAATGAGTTGTAAAAACAACCTATTCTCATGCTACAAATTTAACCAAACCCTTGTATCAGTGCTATTTTTCGGTGCACCTTCCATTAATTTAACAATAGAACAAACACAGTTACCACCTGGCGTCTAAAGATTTCATTGCATCTGCTAAAATTAGGAATCTGCATACTTTTACATTGGTTATATCGACACTGGAAAGGAAATATAGCTAACCGTGCCGTACTGCTATGACGTTAAAGATGAACCTACGCAATAAGCTTTGTTTGTTTCCCCACATGTTCTGGGTAGATCTAGAAATCTTTATTTTGATGAACACAAGCACAAACAAATAATATAACTTATTTTGTAGGTTCATATTTAATGTTACAGCTGTACGGCGCTAGCCATTTTTTCTTTCCAGCGTCGCTATAGGTGTGAACAGAGAATTAATTACAAGTAAGAAGAATTTCTAAACGCACTACTAACTCCATTAATTGTTCGTTTTTCAGTCATTATAAAATTTTTAAATTGTTAAGAAAAATTTATAAATAATATAAAGGATAAGAGATAGCATTCTATTTTTGTATTGTATAATAATGTAAGGGCGTAATATTATTGTTGCATTATTATTTTCACGATGAAACAGCAATTTACGCTCTGCCGCCTTTGCAGGAATATTTATTTTTTTAAATGTTTATATTTTACAATGCTTTCCCTGTCACACGTGCACAATCATAATCACGTGTAATGATTATTTTTAAGATATGCTTTAATTTACGTTAATGTCGCCCACTTTATTTTCGGGACCAAATTTTTATTATTTCAAATGATAATACAATAATAGTTTATTGTGATTCTGTTGATTTCTGTTAAATGTAGTCATGATGTTGTCTAGCCTCCGATAGGGGAGAATTAAGAAGCATTAGTTCCACCAGAAGACATTAATAAAAATCATCTCTAATGGCAGTTTTACACGAGGACAATATTTAGGACGGTGTTAACTAAATGACTATCATAAAAAATGTGGTCACTTATTACTAACAAAACGAGTGACTTAAATTGATGCTAATAGTTATTACTTACTACATAATACTGTCCTCATGTATACAGGCCATAATATCAAATGAATAGAGTTTCTTCCATTTGTCTTATTTTTGGTTTATAATGTAAGCAATTTGTTAACAAATTCATGATTATTGTAAAAATGTAGCTATGATGTTGTATAACCTCCGATATGAGAGAAACAAGAAGATTTAGTTCAAGAGTTATCAGATAATATAAACATCAAATGAAAAAAAAGCTTATTCCAATGTAATTTTTCCTTAGTTTTGTTTTATAATGCAAGCAAACAATAATTATTGTTATAAAATCACTCCACAGGCAACGAGGATAGAATGCCACACTTCTTACCATAGATAATAGAAACAATAGAGATGAGCCATAGCCAATCTTAAGGGATGAGCCATGAACCACTAATTAGTAAGAGACCACTCACATAAAAGTGTCTCCAACATCTTTCACCCATACGATCGTGTCTACACATAGCGGCGCCCACCTTTGTTTCTACCTGCACACCAAATGCTTAACTCCGCCATTTTGATTCTCCGTGCAGTGAAGTCGTAGCTTGGTGACAGTCATTCATTCTCAGACAGTCAGTCATCCATTCAGTCAGCATTCTTCCATGCCATATCACCCTCAGTTTCTATTATCTATGCTTCTTACCTTGTGGAAATTTGCTTGTTTTAGTGAGGCTCCGATTTAATTTTATTCCATTTGTTTGCTTCCAAAACACTAATCGTTCTGCATTGTGTATTCATATTTTTTCTTTCATTCCTAAATTTCTGTACATTCTACAAAAGAGCATTTATTTTTCTCCGCTATTGTTAAAATACATATTATTCATCCAAGGTTAAAACTTAATGAGTCTACGTCTTGTTTTCTACGTCAATATTTGGGTGATCAGTTCAAATAATGACTCCTTAAAATGTCTTTAGCTATGCAGTGACTAGATCTGTATACCCAGTTAATCCTGACCTTCCTCTGTCCCTTTCTCTGACCCCTTTTCCTTATGCCGCACAGTATCCCATTCAAAGCTGTGAGAGCAATTATTTAAGTAACAAGACGTATTTTGTAACTTTATCACTTATGTCAAAACTGATCACCAAATTATCTACACTGTTCTGGAGAAAATGACATTGGAAGCTTGGTCCAGATAGACAATTGCAAACATCAAACAGTAGTTGAATGTAAAGGTAGAGTTCCCAGCATAGTAGTATCAAATGTCGCCACGTCACTTACATCCACGTGCTAGTCACTTCCGAGGACCATGACAATAATTACTTCAATCCCTGCACGTGCGCAAACGCAGCTCTATCGCTACCGCTGCCCGTCAGTGACCCCGTGTTACTGATGTTCCCATATCACAATTAGGGAAGCGGATATGGGTACCACCGCCCCGGAACCATTTGTTGGATAACCAACACCTCTGCCATAGGTCGTCACCCCAAGTGGTTCGCTACGTTTGATGACTTAGCGAGGGGTGTCCGGATTCATGGTGTGAGGTTTGTCCAGGTCTTGGCGGCGGATGCGTCTGCCCAACAGCTGCATGGCAAGCCGGATCGGGAGAGAGTGGTTGAGGGAGTCCCTTTGACTTCTCCAGCCGTATTCTCACTGATTCGCACTGTAATGTCATATGTCCGTCCTCCTGAACACACTGACCCCCAGATTCTTACCCACCCCTAATACCCCTTTCTTTCCCAGAACTTCCTCTCCTTCCTTTCCTAAAAGACTCCACACAGCATCCCCAAAGATGATATAGTAGGCCCTGAGGGGAATTATTTTCCCCAGAGTCTCCTGTGTGGAACAAATTTAAAAAAAAAATAAAATTCGCATAATACTGTTGCTCTGTTATGGCGACACTATCCCAGCGCCACTGACGCCATCGCTGTGCTCGGAACTCTACCTTCAATGTAAAGGCCTGAATATAATTAAAATATAATATAAAGCGAGAACTCCTTCCTTTCAGAGTGCCCCATTAAATAGAGCAATTCAACTGCACGATTCTGCATTGAGCATTGACATCTTCAATGTTACCCTATAGAGAGTCCAGTAACTATCTTTTGACATACGTCTCAACATAGTGAAACTGCCCCCTTGGCCTTTTTTTTCTCTTATATTTTGTAATCTTCTCCGTAATAATTTGGTGTATAACTGTTTTATGGAGAACCTGAAAAAATAAATAAATATATTATCATTACTGTCACAATTGATTTAATATGCACTTTATTTATTTGGTAATTGCAAACTGGACTTAGCTTTTGAAGTGTTTCTTTGAGTGAGATAAATACTACTAATGTCATTTTCGCAGCAACTTAACTACATGTGTATTGACTATAAATAATATATTTTATTATGTATTATGAACTTGCACCCTTTGATTCTACACAGCAATTAGTTTACGAACATAAAACTAATGTTGCATTAGTAAATATTTATGTAAGGCATGTTAAAAAATATTTTTGTTGATATTGACTGGTTCAACTAATGAGTATCCAAACTATTATTGAGATTTGATATGTAAATAAAACGATTTTAACATTATCAAGTCTTTTATTTTAGGCCATCATCATATTCTCCTGAATACACCTTCCCTCCTGATGTCTCTCGGTTCAAACACTCCTTCCCCTCCTGGTGTCTCTCAGTTCGAACACTGGCGTTCCTTCCTTCAGGACAATTGGTCAAAAACCTCCCAAAATTATAAGATGACGGCAGGGCCGGATCTACGAAATCTGGCGCCCTGTACAGTAGGTACCGATGGCGCCCCCCCCCTACATTTTTATTTTGATTAAAAATTCGTTCACCCCAATTTTTTTATTTAATTTTTTTTTTTTACACTAATTTATCAAATAAAATCAAGACATATAAAGGGTGTAACTTTTCTAAGTGACCTGGCGGTAGCTCTCACACTCGTTTTTTTAAAAGAGAGTATTGCCAGGAGCTCTATACTCTCTGAATCTATTGGGTAAACATAAAATTATGGTGCTATTTTAATTATTTTAGGAAAAACTCTTTTTGAAAGTTATGCTTTAAAATAATACAACGAATTGTTTATTTGTGCCCGTACCATGATTTAAAATATAGGTTACGGGACAATGCGGGTGGTTTCGCTGAACTAGGTCCATTAGACATTCTTGAGATTTACTGCGTTTATGTATATACCCAACGCGAATATTAATAGAAAGAGCAAATACAAATACGTTCTCATGGCAACGTACAACACAAGAATAGCATCTACAGCTTCTGACTAATAAGAATATAACCTCAAATTTGTACCTTGCATTTCCCCTGTGTTGAGCGAACAAACACTAAACACTGACGTATGGTATTAACGGCTTACGAAAGATGCTGACAGTGACACCATAAAATAACAAATCCAACAAATCTAATAAATATTAATTATACATTTAACGAACTTTAAATAATATGTCAAATCAATGATGAAACATGAAACTGTCAACACGTAACACGTTGCAACCTGCAAATCCTACAAACCGTACAATGTTTTTGTTAATGGAATTTACTGAAGATTTCATAAGAAAATGGTCTTTAACTACCTTCTCCTAGAGACTTAAATCGTACAAAATAAAACAATAGCGAGCGTATGCTAACTAAAATTATCTGTTCGGTTTGTTTGATTCTCTAGAACAAAAGTACGGCGCTGTGATTGGTTATTGAATTTGGATCGCACCCATTCGTCGTAAAAGACGGTAAAAGATATATGGAAAAATAGATCTTACGTTTAAACTAAATATATGGAATTTGTAAAAAAATTCTGTAACTGACTATAAATTCGTAAGCCGTTGATACCAACCTGATGCGTGCGCATTCTGTTTCTTTGGAAAGTGTTGCTAGAGCGTAATAACTATTTCGTACTATGGGTAATTTTTAAACAATTCAGGGAATATTATAACAAAATTTTAATACAATATTTATTTTCTCACAGCGCCCCTTCGGAGTTGGCGCCAGGTTTTTTGCACGTTTTTGAACGTATGGCAGATCCGGCGCTGGATGATGGTAAAACATTGTGAAATATTATGCTAATCAAAACAACTGATATTATTCAAATGTATTTGAAATGCACCGCAAGAGCAGGCAGCGGCAAGCAGTGACATCTAACGTCTTAAATGGAAGCTTCCTTTCCCATGCATTATGATTGGCTCGGGCAATTTTTCAAATGTCCCAATATCATGTCTTCTGTCTCTTTACTCGCCATACAATAAACGAGATGGCACTATACCGCCCAGAAGAAATGTTTTCGGATTCTGAAGACAGTTTGTTTGGGTCATGGCCGTGGGCGAGAGAAAGCATGATGAATATTACGCGTCTGAAAGAGATGGTTTAATAAACTTAGGTTGATTTTGCATATTGTAGACTTGTCGCATTAAATAATTTACTATATTAAATGTAATTTGACTCTAAACTCGTGAGGTAATTACAAATGAATATTATCGTATTTAATTTGATATTGCATCACAATATCATTTTTTTTTACATTAACTCCACCCAGGAGTCCCCGAGGAAAATAATTTCCCTCAGGGCCTGTATCATCTGAGATGCTGTGTGGAGTCTTTTGAGGAGAGCAAGGAATGAACATTGGTCTTGAAGAGACCCATGTTGTAGGAAGGAGGAAACATAGAGGCCGGCAAATCGTTCCACAGCCGAGCTGTTGAACACAAGAACGAGTCGAAGAAGCGACCCGTTCTCACGTGACAAATGTCAACCGTGTACATATATTGGGCACACGATTGGCGTTTTTTCCGGCTATGCACCAGTGCTGAAGGGATCAATGGTGCTAGTTCCTCAGAGCATCTTCCATTGAAATACCGGTAGAACAAGGATAGCATTCCCACCCGAAGCCTGTGTCAGGTCACGGCATACAGTTTGATCGCTTTTATAACTTCTACGGTTATGGCAACAGGAATGGCTGCTTTTCTCGCGACATCTCATTTCTTTAATACGAGTGTGGGAGATTTAAGAAAATGATTCCTTTTTTTCTTTGGAGGAATCAGACATGCTTACATAATTTGTCTCACTATTAATTAGTGTCTAAAAAAGAGCTGCAGCATTATATGTGAACATATGTTTTGGTTGAAGTGGCGTCTGAATACGGACGTCACCTAACAAACGACAGAGTCACCCATATTATTTCTTGTATTGAGATGCAATAAAGATAAATTGTGAGAAGATATTGGCAACATCCAAAGCCAAATTGGTATATTGTTCCATTGTCGTTTCCTGCGCAATCGAGGCTGATCATGGAGCTGGGACGATACATTGTATTCTCTGTCCTATGTAATTGTATTGTCCTTGTGTAAACTAGGCATTATTATTTTATTACCTTTCTAAACCATCAAAAATATAGAGTTAATATCCACCAATGTTTTTTTTATGCTTGAGTGAAAGTTTTCAATTTTTTTTTTTCGAATTCTATAATTTACTAGCTAACCCGACAAATGTTGTTCTGCCTCCAGACAGGAACTAATCTGGTTCACAGATGGGTCCAAAATGGAGAGGAGGGAACGGGGGCTGGGGTATGTCTACAGGGATCCAAGAGGGAACTAAGTATACCTCTAGGAATACACTGCACTGTGTTTCAAGCTGAGATGAAAGCCATCTTGGCCTGCGCACAGGAGAATATACGTATCGGGTACAGGAATAAGAACATAACTATTTGTTCTGATAGCCAGGCAGCCCTTATGGCACTGGAAAGTAACCGATGCGACTCCAGACTGGTGATGGAATGCAGAACCGTTTTATTTTTATTTTTTTTATTGGTTTTCAAGGTACAATCCCGTTAAACCGCAATAAAGCAGTTTGTCAACAGGATGTTAATGTTCAGTTACAATTTAAACATTACATAATATTATTACTATAACCATACAGATTATAACAATTAACACATATGAATTAATATAAACTATCTCTATTTAGCAGCCATTGTTCTTACAGAACTCGCTACGATTAATAAAATAACCCTGATATGGGTATCACGACATAAGGGTATTGAGGGCAACGAGCGGGCTGACGAACTAGCAAGGAAAGGGGCGAAAGCACCACTTGCGGGATCTGAGCCGACCGTAGGAATAGCAGCTTGCCACACCAAATTACATATCGAGAGGTGGGTCAAATCCCAGCACTGGAAGGAATGGGAGAGGGCACCCGGAATGAGACAATCCTCATAAACGGACCCGACCCCAGACGGACTAGGAAACTACTCGATATGGAAAGAAACTCGCTGAGGGAACTGGTAGGCCTACTAATGGGACACTGCCATCTCAGGAGACACATTGGGAGCTATTGGGAGTGGAAAGCACCAGTAGATGTAGAAAATGTGAAGAGGATGAAGAGACTCCAATTCACTTATGGTGCCAATGTCCTGCCCTGGTGGGAACTAGGCTCAGATACCTGGGGAGACATGTTATTGAACCAGAAGACCTAGCCACATATCCAATGACAACTCTGGTGAAATTTATAGGGACCGGGTTATTGTTAAAGGATTGAGGTAAAATGGGAGAAGGTACAATGGGCCCATGGCTTAAGTACTCACGGGGAACTAATGGTAAACCGTCTCCGCTTTTAAAAAAAAAAGTTATTATCATCTCTTAAGCTTAATAATATAGTTTTATTATTATGAAAATCATGTTGACATAAAAGTGTAGCTGGAGAATATGTTATATTATAATAGACTGAGTTGTTTGGCGGTTCGTTCTCTCTGCCTACCCCTGCGGAGAAATGACTTGATGGTTAGATAGTTAGTAAGTATCAACGGTTCCTGCTTTTAGTTGCAAATTGTTTAGAACTTCATTGTTGATATAATTCATCGACACGCAATATAAAAATACTATGTGACCCGGTCACACCTTGCTGTGGCTAACGAAACACATTGTTTCCCTGCTGCCGCCCCGAAGTCATTGTCGGTCTCTCTTCCAGCCGACTAATCACCATCTCCAGCTGCCCGCTTGTCGCACGGCTCCTACTAGACATCTGTTGAAGAAATAGGAGCTTAATTTAAAAAATTGTTTCGTTAAATTAACTACATATCTCGATGGCAAATCTACATCTGTAGAACAATTTAATATTTGGGGACGAAAAAACCGCTAACCGCCGCACTTTTAGGCAAAGATTATTGGAAATTACACTTCATTTCAAAAATTAGTACAAGGAACTACTATTTACGTACAAAAAAAAAAGATTTTTAGGTTAATTTTGACAAACTACCTAATTCATGCGAATTTGAATTGAAACGAAATTTTGCAAACGTCAAATGCTTGGTATACAACTTAAAACATACATAAGTGGATAAATAATCATGCATTTTTACAGTATTTCGTGTTTTAAACTACTTAAAACCGGCAATGCATTGCATTGAAAATGCAATTGACATTTTGACAACCATAGAAAATTACACAAAATTGCACAAATCTGACAGCACATCTCGTATGATATCGTTCTCGTATCACAATAATTACGGAATCGCTCGGCTCTGTTCATTTTTGTAAGTCGTTGGGCAGGAACTTGCCTAATATTTGTTTACCCACTTGTTTATTTTGACGTACCGCTTCAAATGGCAACACCGCTTGCCAAGTTGTCAAAAGAGAATGTAAATCCGTGTGGGCTTGTGTTGTTTGCCCGTTTTGCCAATATCAATGGAAAGCGCGTTGTTTTCGGCTCAAATTTATTTACACATTTCCCGCTTTCGCCTCAAATTGAACTAATATATAGTGGCCGTCAAATGTTATGAGGTGAAATCATTGTTAATTTAAATTATCGAAGTTATACGGTTAATAACAAAGCCTAAACATGGATGAGACTCTCGTTTTGATCTTACTGGTGGTGGTTATGCTGGTAGGGTCCTATCTCGCCGGCAGCATTCCTTTGAATGTGAACATGTCAGAGGTTAGTACAAAACATGTCAAATTATCCATTTACAATATAACATAACTGCATTTGCATGGAGATGTTATTAGCATTTTTATTTTGTTATTATGATGTGAATTGGGGTCGGCTCAAAAGAATAACGCAAAATAACATGTTATTGTTTTAGAAACTGTGAAAGTGTATACATTTCAATGAGTTGAAGATGTAGACTGTTCCTCCTTCTCTGGGCTTTCTGACAATATTTTGTGAAGTTATCTGTCCCTGCTCGATGCAAACCCCAAGTTGATCTTTTTCTGAAATTCCGGAATTCCTTTTCAATCTTAACTTTACGCACAAATTATTGAAATAACACTTTGTTTCAACTCAATTGGTATGTGCAAAAATTAGAACTATAATGCACCATTTTTAATCTCCCACAATGTAAATACTCGCTTCTTGTACTAATTAAGTTGAAACAAAATGTTATTTCAATAAGTGCAATCGCCCTGGTGTAAGACCACCATTCAGAATTGAAATGTTGCTTGAAATGGCTTTAGCCATGTTTGGTGACCAGATCTGAATAGCCAGGTACTTCCCCACCTTCTTACCTATCTCCTCTTCCCTCCCCACTACCTTCAGCCTCACAACATACCCCAATTGGGGATGCCATAGTCTCACTGACTTCAGACGGGAGCAGTTGGGACTCTTGGGTGATATTCATGTAAAAAAAAAAATTTTACACACTTCCGGTAAAAAGATTAGTTCTACCTTTTACGCTGGTCCTCTTTGAACGGCGGGAAAGGCATTGCCGTCCAAAAATTTCGTATGTGTCTTGTTAACCAATCTCTTAACTGTATATATATAAAAATGTGATACAAGTCTTCGCCATCTTCTTATTTCTTGACTTTTATTTAGAAGAATAGTTTATTGGGTGAAACCTGTGGAACGGGTAATAAACCTTAAGCGAGCTTTACACTCGTAAGTTTTTACCCGTAAATCACTCACGTAAGCGATTTATGCCCAAATTACCAATGTAAATGACACTAAAAGTCCGTAATGTATAGCAAGTTACAAAAGTTGTTCTTTTGCGAGTCAGTCAGTTTGATAAGCTGAGAGACTTGCCGCAAGAAATGGTACTAAAAAATGCGCCATTGCTAGATGTCAAAAATTAGGATTTTTTTCTATAAAACTAGTATTTATTTACACTTTTTTAAGTTTTCCGAAAATGAGCATCCTTCTATTCAATTATCGGTCCAAACCTTTCTGATCTCAATGTTTCTGTTTTTAACATTACGTATTTGAATTCGAAGTCAGTTGCTGTCAGAGGTTGCTGTCAAGGGCGGATCAAGCTTTGGCGCCAGGGGGGGGGGGGGGGGGGTCACATCGCGCCAGGGGGGTCACATAGTCGTGGTCATGTCGCAAGGAGTTATAATTTAATTTTGATAATAATAGATACAAGTAAAAAGTAGGAAGGTAATTTTCATAATAATAGCTACAAAAAATATATAAAAGCATCATATTTAACAATTTTAATTAGTGGTTCACCTAGGTCCTGGACCCAACCCAGGGGGGGGGTCATCGCCCCCATGACCCTGGATCCGCCCTTGGTTGCTGTCATACGGATAAAATGAAAGAACTTGACGGCATAAAAGCGCGTGGAGAATTGTTTTATTGACAAAATCATATAAGTTTGGCAGTAGCAGATTGTTGTTGATAGGAAGCCATCTTACCGCAAATAAATTTACAAATTTAAACGGTCGCATGAGCATTTACACAGGTTGAACTTCTGAAAAACTTACGTGAGCATTAAATACCACAAGTCGAATGCATATGCATATTATTTAAGTTTAATGAATCGACTAAATTTAATTACGCTGTCTGACAGAAGAATCATTTCAGACCTAATTTTATTGTACAGAGTTATGAACAACCTAATTGACAGCCCTGCCATCGTTGCTACTATTAAACTTCATGTACCGACAAGGAATACTAGACAAAATATAACATTCTTTTGCAACACATACACAACTAACTATCAATCACACTCACTTACCAATAGGATGCATTATTTAGGCAACAAGTTTGGTGGTATTGTAGATGTATTCGCTGATTCCCTTTACATTCTAAAATGCAATTTAAACCAACACTTTGTGGAATCCTACAAATTATTGTAACATGGGTATAATATATTTAACGATTTGATTTGTTATTGTAATGTTTATATTATATTTTGTTCTATGTTATTGTTAAATATTACATTGTTCAAAATATTTCACGGTTTTCCACAAGATTATACAAGTAGTTTTTGAAGAAAAAAAACCACTTGTATAATCTTGTGGAAAACCGTGAAATATTTTGAACAATGTAATATTTAACAATAACATAGAACAAAATATAATATAAACATTACAATAACAAATCAAATCGTTAAATATATTCTTAAAAGTTTTTTCACTTTTATAACTTTTGGTATAAATTCTATGTATGTGTAATCCTCGATATCTTAAATATTATTTTCTAATCTATGTAAAAGCCCCTACGGGCGTATAACAATAATAAATAAATATGTAAATGCTCCTGTGAGTAACTTGTCAAAAACTTATGTTAAGTCGTAAATTTTACTTATGAGTGTAAAGCTAGCCTAACACCAAATGGCACTGGAGATGGGGAAATTGTTTTTTTTTTTTTTGTAACGATTTGTGCCAAAATGAAAACCAATTTTTTTGTAATGTAATGAAATACATAATTATAATTAATACATAATTTTTTAAGTGAAATCTGCTTAAGCAACCGTTGTGATTTGAAACGAAAAAGCGACACTAAAAATATACAAACACATACATTTATAGGATTTAGCCTGCGAGAGAATAAGATAGAATAATCGGTCTCCTCTTTGTACGATGCTTCGTATCCTCCTCACTCTTGCCTACTTTAGTTTTCTGACGGTTTTACTTCTACCGCGTGTGAACTGCACACTTGTATTTTTTTTTTACATAAAACTCTATTAAATGGCCTGTGGTGTGTAGGATTATGGTTGTAATTTCAATATCATTTAACAGATGTCGTTAGTATAGGTAGTTACTTATATGTAGTTTTGAGGTGTCTCAACAAATTTCAGTTAAGTAGTTAGTACCTTAGAAGAGTGGAAATGGTCGCCGCCCGTATCTAATGCACAAACGGTTACGTAAATAGCCGATGATATAGGATCAACAGCTGGTCTCCTTCATGTCGAGTTCATTGACTTTAGAATTACTGAGAGCATGCAATAGAACGGACGTTTGGTCCAGTTAAATATTTATTGTATACCTTACGATAACGTAAATAAAGTAACGTAATCCCGACGAACCTCGAGCTTTATTGGAAACTAGCTGATTCCCGGCATGCGTTGCTATGCCATTTAATAAAGAAATTGTTTCTCCCTGCGTGTCCTTTCCCATTCGTCCCGTTCTCCTTCCGCACCCACTTCCTCTCCCGCGTTCCCACTCCGCCTCCTCCACCTTCCCTCTCCCCACTCCATTCCCTCGCTTCCCCCGTCCAGCGAACCCCCTCCCGAGTTCTCCTCCTCTCTCCCAGGTTACCCTTCTCCTACCGCAAACCCCCTACCCGAGTTATCCCCCCTCCCCCCACCCGCATTCCATACATTCGGTTTTCAAACAGCTCACGTGCCACCTATTGCAATTTTTTTTTATAAATTTCGTAATGCCAGAGCCTAACAGTAGTCTTATACAAACCTTATCCTGACAATAACGAACACAACAAAAAAAGAATTGTCCAATTTGGTGCAATCGTTCGGAAGTTATGCGCGTACATACATTTCGGCGATTCATTTTTATTTATAAAGATTCCCGAACACATGTCAAGTAATCCCAATCACTGGGATTGAAGAACTTTATAATCAATTACAATTACAACTTTGCAATAAATGACCCAACACCGGTTTTAACTCTTTATGTTCAGTTTATGCTGAGGTATGATTAAGTAGGTTTTAATATCAGACAATACTTTCATAGTTGGGGTGTGGCGAGTACTATGTTAAAAAATAATAATATTAATGTTTTCTTCTTTAATTATTGCAAAATTACTTTGTGTAGTCATTTAAAATTAAATTAAATACCCAATTTTGTTAACACTTCTATCTATATATATAAAAATCTCATGTCACGGTGTTTGTAGTCGCACACCTCTGAAACGGCTTGACCGATTTTTATGAAATTTTTAATGTATATTTGGTAGGTGTGAAAATAGGTCGTAAAGTATATTATAGTATGTGATTAGGGTATCCGTATCCAGAAAACAATTTGATTTTTTTTTTTGGCATCAAAATTACCTATAACGCCAAATTTTCACCCTCCTACCCCCACCCTCCCATTTTTTCTACGTCCGCCTCATCGAACATTCATCCACACATGCGCAAGTCATTCACGAGAAGCGTCGTCGCGTCATTTTAACATTTCATTCGGCATTATTTGTTATGTATCACAATGCAACGCGTGCACAATTTTGTACGACTTATTTTCATTAGAAATAATTTATATGACAGAACAACGTTTGCCGGGTCAGCTAGTATTTAATAAAAATTATCAACCGGTTTCAAAATCAAAGGTTTATTCATTAGGATACAAAGTAGAATAAAATGGCTTCATGGCAACTCAGGACAATGACAAATCAACACACTTTTGAAAAGTCATTAAAAAAAAACTTTCCTATAACTTTAAAAAAAATTTAATATTTATATTTAAATAATTTGTACCAACAGCTGGAGTATTATAGAGACTATGGCATCCTCAATTGGGGTATGTTGCGAGGCTGAATGTAGTGCGGAGGGGAAGGAGATGGGAAAGAGGAAGGTGTGGAATACCTGGCTATTCAGATCTGGTCACCAAACTTGGCTAAAGCCATTTCAAGCAACATTTCAATTGTGAATGGTGATATTACACCAGTGCGATACTGGGAGTGTCTTCCACTCTTGAATATATCGCAAGTATACTATGTATAATTTTGTTGAATAAAACGTAAAATAAAAAACGTGTAGAATAAAACGTGAAATAACACAAAATGATCAATAAAGTTTAATTGTGCATGCCGCAATCTCCATATTGCCACTTAAGAGCTTTACTGCTCAACCACGGAGGCCGTAACCTAACCTAAACTTTTTTTTTATCTCCACACAGGAGACCCTGAGGAAAACAAAAATCCCTCAGGGTCTATGTCATCTTTGGGGATGATGTATGGAGTGTCTTTTATAGGGAAAGGAAGGAGAAGTT
The DNA here is from genome assembly GCA_929108145.2 of Limnephilus rhombicus. Classification (NCBI taxonomy): domain Eukaryota; kingdom Metazoa; phylum Arthropoda; class Insecta; order Trichoptera; family Limnephilidae; genus Limnephilus; species Limnephilus rhombicus. The sequence continues at coordinate 9,793,034 of OV815296.1, forward strand.
CTGGGAAGAAAAAAGGTATGAAGTTGATGTTGGGGTTTCACATGTACCCGCAAAGCGGAAGGAAGGAAAAATGAGGATGCCGACTTACCCGCAGATTTTCTCTCTTCGCTTCTCTTTTTCAGATCCGCTGGTTCTTTTTTTATATACACTTATGATTTTCACTTTTATAGAAATGTTCGATACAATAGCTCCGTATTCAAAATATGTGTTGACAGGAAGGTGGGTAATTTGCAACTGAACAATGTGATGCTTGATTGTATCTGGTCGGCATGGTGGGTAGGAAAAAATAGGATTTGTTGGGTAGGAATAATTATGATTTGTTGGGTAGGAATTAGAAGGATTGGTAGGTAGAAATTAAAAGTTGGTAAAATAAAGGTAAAGGAGCAATGCTATGCACCAACAGGTAGTAGGAATCTGGGGGTTAATGTGTCTAGGACTGATAGGCGTACAAAGCCATCTCTCCCACTGCGGTGCAAGGCGATGATGGGTCGAGAGTCTGGCTGGAGAGGTATAGCTTAGATCTCCCTCAACCAGACTCTCCCGATCCAGACAACCCTCACCCTACGAACCCGGGCACCCCTGGCACTAGCCACCAAATGTAGAACCATGTATAAGAATTATTTGGGGTGATCTATAGCAGAGGTGTTGGTTATCCAATAAATGGTTGCCAGGGAGGCCGTACCCACATCCATCTCCCAAAATAAATCAAACATCTTCTTGGTATGGTGGAAGAAGGTCTGGTGGTTAAAGTGGGATACAGAGGTTATTCAGTCACTCGACAGCATCGGAAGTCTTTTAGTTCAGCAATTGGCAATTTAAAACTAATGTTGGAATAAACAATCACAATACTTTTTCTAAGTGCCTGCAAGCAAATTTGCGGCCTAACTCTAAGCTGCTGTATCAACAGAATTGGCATTCTATATCAACAGCATTGCTCTATATTTAACTGTTTAACTAGGCTCACATTATTGTGAAACGCCTCATGGACACAGCAGTCACATGTTGGCTGCAAATTGTTTTATTTTATTTATTTGTTAACACTTCACTTTTGTAGATACATTTCATTTTATAGAGGACTAGCAGTCCGCAGGTTTTTGCTGCTAGGTCCTGCGGGCGACTTTTAGTTCCCCTCCCCGCTCCCAAGTTCCCCTCCTCCCCCCCCCCTCTGCACCCATCCGAGTTCCCCTTTTCCCCTTCCCCCACCCCCCTCACCATCTCCCAACCCCCTCTACTTATAATATTGTAATATTTTTTTATAGTTTTCTTCCAAATTCATTAAATAAAAGGACTGAATTTTTTAATTTTGAATTTTCCGAAATTTTTTGACAATTTTTGACAATTCTAATAGAATATGTTTACGGTAACCTTTTTTTCAACCTTTTTTCATGTTTGAAGCTTAAAATACTGTAATGGTTGTTTATCAGTTGCGTAAAATTCAGTTTGGGAGGCGGGTATGGGTTCCGCCACTCCGGGAACTATTTATTGAATAACCAATACCTCAGCCATAGGTAAGCCCAAGTGGTTAGCTACATTTGGTACGCCCAGTTTCAAGGGGTGAGGTTTATTCGGGTCTTGGCGGCGGATGCATCTGCCCACCTGCTGCTTGGCTGGCCAGATCGAAAGAGACTGGTTTTTTTTTTTTTTTACATGAAAACCGCACAAGAGTCCCAATTGCTCCCGTCTGGAGCCAGTGGGACTATGGCATCCCCAATTGGGGTATGTTGTGAGGCTGAAGGTAATGGGGAGGGGAAGGAGATAGGGAAGAGGAAGATGGGGAAGTACCTGGCTATTCAGATCTGGTCACCAAACACAGCAGAAGCCATTTCAAGCAACGTTTCAATTCTGAATGGTGGTCTTACACCAGGGCGATACTGAGAGTATCTTTGTGAAATACACAAATTAATCAAATAAAATTTATTTGCCACGCCGGGATTCGATCCCACGACCTTCGGAATGCTAGTCAAGCGCCTTACCGCTGCACTACGCCGGCCGGTTGAGGGAGGCTTTTGACCTATCTAACCAGGTTCTCTCAACCCATCGCCTTGTACCTCAGTTGGAGGGACGGGCTCATTCGTCCTTTACACTGACACACTAACTCCCGGATTCCTATTCACACCTTTGTCCTTCCCAGAACTTCCTCTCATTCCTTTCCTTAAAAATACTCTTCTCACAAGGTCCCCTAAGATTTCTCAGGGCCATCTCTTGTGTGAACATAATGTAAAAAACTCATTTTAATACATGTAAAAAACACAAATTCTGAGAAAATGTACAAGAGACCTGAGGGGATAAAGTTTAAAAATTCCCTCCATATGGCAACATGAATAAATGAATTGAATGTTTGTGCCCCCAGGAGAAGCTGAAGAAGGTGACGGTGCTGGGAGCAGGACTCCTGGTGGGCACAGCCCTGGCCGTCATCATCCCCGAGGGCGTGAGCGCCTTGCTACCCACTCCGGGGGCCCACACGCCCGGGGCCACCGAGGGGGCGGAGCTCCAGCACTCCAACCTGCACGCTGTCATCGGGATATCACTGGTCTTGGGTGAGCATCCTTTTCAATTCGTCACCACTTTCTCCAAATACTGTAGAATAATTCGTAATAATAATGCCGGTAATGTTATATTATCGTGAAAACAAGCATATGGGTCCGAGTGGTTAAGATAGTTAGTAGATCCAACTTCTGACATTTCCCATATATTCTGATGGCATCTTTTTTTTTTTAACATTAAGTTCCCACAGAAGGCCCTGAGGAAAATAATACCCCTCAGGGCCTATGTCATCTTTGGGGATGCTATGTGGAGGGTCTTTTTAGGTAAAGGAAGGAGAGGAAGTTCTGGAAAGAAAAGAGGTATGAGGGGCTGGTAGGAATCTGGGGGTCAATGTGTGTAGGAGTGACAAACGTATGAATTCATCCCTCCCTGATGGGTTGAGAAATATCTCCCAATCCGGCCCGCCACACAGTAGGTGGGCAAATGCATTGGCCACCAAGACCTAAACAAACCTCACCCCATGAACCCGGGTGCCCCTGCTTAGTCACCAAACGTAACGAACCACTTTAAGTGACCTATGGCAGGTGTGTTGGTTATCCAATAAACGATTCCCGGGGCGGCGACCTTTTAGCTATCCATTCTTTATTTTGTGTCTGAATTTAGTCATTGTTTTTGTTAATTTTAAGGTTTCTTGCTATATATTTAGCCCCTCAGGCTAATTTGTTCGCAATTCGAAACAACTAGTATAGCTATCATAGAAATTGTTGACTCCCTCACTACCATGGCTAGAAATATGATCTAAATGATGTTACAAAGAGAAAGCACCATGCTTTATATTCAAATTTAAAAGGTCACTGCAAAATACTTAAAATGTACAACAATATGAATCAAAAGCTTCTGACTGCAATTAGAAAAAAAATTATAAAATTTTGGTAATTTTTTATTAATTATTTTTACATGAAACGACAAAAAAATGAGTTGCCGATAAAGTTTATTATACATTTGCCTAACAATATTTGTGTGTGTGTGTTTTTTTTTTTTTTCATCATCAGTAATTTTATATAGAAAAACCGTAAAGCCGGGTACAAATTGCTGTAACGTAACATGCAATGTAACATGAAAGGAACATTTCATAAGTGTGGATGCAGCGCGCGCACGAACCGAGCATGTACCTACTCGCATCTGTTTCCGGCATGCGCGCGGTGAACGTAGCTCAGTCTGCCGAGAACAAGTCCTCCATTGTTCGCGCGCGTTTTGCAGTATAGGCACAAACAACCCGTGCACACTGACGCTCCGCGCACACTGCGCACCCCTTGTATTCGGCGAAAAAACCGACGCTTTGTGGATTGCGGCGCGCACGAGTTGAAATGCTCTGTTCGTGCGCGCAAGGTGTCCACACTATGGGAATTCTGTTACATTGCGACAATGTGTACGGCAAATTCTTTCGTTGCGTGTTACACGTACCCAGCTTTATTTAGGGGATCCATTTTTAAACTTTTTTGTTTGCATTTGATAAAATTATTTAAAAAAAATTATGTGTTAATTTCGAATTATAAAATTTGAAAGCGTATTTCATCAACTTTCAAAAACTGTTTTTAACTTTCGAATGCGCTCAGGCAATATTGGAAAAAGAAATATTTTGACCCTTCGACAAAGTAGGCCCGTGGCCTGAGAAGTTAAAATGTCTTTGTCCAAAGATGGTTTCAGCAAAAGTAGTTTGGAGAAGTGCTTTATTTTCGACTCGGGCATTGTGTTGATTTGTATAGTTCATAGTTATTTGTTGTGGTGCAATTTAAATAAAATGTTATTTTGTTCATTGGTTTCTCATATGCACTACAAAGCTTAAAGACTATTGCAGTTCTTTGATCTGTTGGCAAAGATTCCAGTTAGCAACGTAGAATATATTATCTTTATCATTGTTGAATGGTAACTTTACTTCTCTTGGAGAGAAGTAGGGACTTCTAAATGTAAATGATTGCTACGCTTTGTTGGCTGCAAGAACACATTTGCATAGTGGGCTCATTGGACTGATGAATAAGGTCACTAACAGTGCTACCATCAATAAAAGAAAATTATTATATTTTTCTTTTGAAATATGTGAACAATTTTTTTTCCAAAAAATGTACGGTCGCGACGATCCCGTCTGAAAAGTTAAATGTGTCGATCTGCACTTTTTCAGAAATAAATTAATATGTGCTACTTACGGATTCATTTACAATTATTTCTAAAAATAATGTGTAGCTAGAAGGAGCTGTAATCGTCAAATTCATTAGTTTTCAAATAAGTGTTGCTAGAAAAGTTGTATTCGTCAAATTCATAAGTTTTCAAATATGTGTTGCTTGAAAAGTTGTAATCGTCAAATTCATTAGTTTTCAAATGTATGTTGCTAGAAAAGTTGTAATCGTCAATTTCATTAGTTTTCAAATGTGTGTTACAAGAAAAGTTGTAATCGTCAAATTCATTATTTTTCAAATGGATGTGGGGAAGTACCTGGCTATTCAGATCTAGCCACCAAACACGACTAAACCCATTTCAAGCGACGTTTCAATTCTGAATGGTGGTCTTAAACCAGGGCGTTACTGAGAGTATCTTCCACTCTGAAACATGCCACAAATATACCTTATATTATTTTTAAGTAATTACATTTTGAAATAACACAAAGCGATCAAATAAAATTTACTTGCACGCCGGGGATTTGAACTCCCGACCTCCGAATCGCTAGTCTAGAGCCTTACGTCAATTGAAATTTCAGTGAAACCCCCTTAAGAAGTTTTACAAGGGACCGGAAAAAACTTCTTAAGCAGGAAAACCTTATATATGGGATAAATTGGGCCAATTTTGGGACGAGGGACTGAAAAAACCAAAATTCTTAAGCCATGAAACTTCTCAAGAGAGTTTCACTGTATTTAATGAGTTTGTATGTATTTGCAGGGTTTGTGTTCATGTTGTTGGTGGACCACGTCTCCTCCAGCATGAACGACTCGGCCATACCTGCCGAAAGGAACGTCACGGCCACCATTGGACTGGTAGTTCACGCAGCAGGTAAACCTTTAATTCTTTATTTGTCGTGCTTTCCGGAGCCTACGGCATCCCTAATTTGGAGAATTCCTATCCCCTACATTCCTTTACCACTCCCCACTTCCTTCAGCCTCGCAACATTGAATTGAGGATTCCATAGTCCAGCTTTGAGTCTACACCTACCTCAAATGTCTCTAGTTTAGCCCATTCTTTGTTTTCCATAAAATTAATTTGTGAAAATAACACAAATTAATCAAATAAAATTTTAAATAAAAACATATAAACTTGTTACAGACCATTTTCATTATTTGTTTTTGGGGTGTTATGCCGTGTTGCGCTACCTCCTTCTTTAGCCAACGTTTCGGACATCTTTGCAGTGTCCATCATCAAGGCAGATCCAGCAGATCCGGTAGATCCGGTCACATCTACCGGATCTGCCGGATCTGCCCTGATGATGGACACTGCAACGATTTCCGAAACGTTGGCTAAAGAAGGAGGTAGCGCAACACGGCATAACACCTTAAAAACAAATAACGAAAATGGTTTTGGCCGTGAAAATCTTAAAACGTATCTTGTTATAGACCACTTTAATTTCATTTTATTCACACTCTAACGGTTTCGGAAGAACCCTTCCTTCGTCAGGAGAATATTAGAACTAACCTACGATACAGAATATTGACAGACATACATCAATGGCGGTCCGTGAGTTTTATGGGTTTTGTTGTTGTAGCTGAATATAAATTTTTTTTTCTTAATTTTAACTTTTTTTATGAAGATCTTCAGGATTCTTTCATTCAAGGGAGGCGCCGCATCCACATACAGAAAGATCTTCATAGAAAAAGTTGAAATTTTGAAAAAAAAATCATTTTCATCTACAACATCAGTAATGTCGTATTTTTCATTAGCACTCTAATTCACTGAAAACTCACGGACTACCACTGATATACATATATTTTAGGTGTTTCAGTGGGAGGTGAACAAAGGGGAATGGGTAATTACGGGATTTCCGGGAAGAACAGAGCGGTTAATTGGAAATATGAACCGGTCAGTGGTTGAGTGGGCATAGCGCTTGGGTCCCACCCGGGCGTCGCGTGTTCGATTCCTCGGCTGGCTAGGTCGTCCATCACAACACAAGCAACATTTTCGGCTTTCTGTGGTGGTAGTAGGAGATTTTCAAACATTGTTGGGTTATTCGTAACCCGGGAATGATTGTCATTCTTTATAATAAAAAAAAAATCAAAAATGTCTAGAATAGGACAAATAAAATTTACTCGTGCATGCCGGAACTTGGACCTGCGACTGCCGGATTGCTAGTCAAGAGCCTCACCCTCCGTCCACGGAGGCTATCGAGTTTACCTGAATTAAACAGAAATTTGTTTTTGACGTATCAAATATTGTCTCTGAATATTGAGGGTACATCCCTCACAAAGATAGATTTCTAATTAAAAATGCTCACTAAATATTACAATAATAAATTGTTTTTATTGCTAAAACATACTAATTCGCAACTAACTAAAACCTTCAACATCATGTCTGATTACGTCTACACAATCATGTCTGATTACATCTAAAAGGGTTCGAAATGAAAATCTAGTCTCCTTCAACGGAAGCAATTTTCCGAACAGGTCTTCCATTGATATGCTTGATGTAACTCTAAGTGACCAGCTCAGATATGGGGGCTCCATCGAAGCCAGAGTTAGTAAGAGATACTTAAAAACTGGGCTTACTGTACATACTTTACCGCGGATACTTTAATAGTACACAACTGCTAACTCTTTACAAATCACAAGTGCGCCCCACTAATGAATTTGCCAGCCACCTCTGGTCTGGAGCTCCAAAATACCTGAAAAATACCCTCAACTCAGTGCAGAAACGGGCGGTCCGTTTGATAGATTCTCCCATCTTAACAGACGGATTACAATCTGCAGAGTACAGGCGTCGGATGGGAATGCTATCCTTGTTCTACCGGTATTTCAATGGAAGTTGCTCTGAGGAACTAGCGTCATTGATCCCTTCGGCACCGGTGCATAGTTGGAAAACACGCCAAACTCGTGCCCAACATATTTACACGGTTGACATTTGTCACATGAGAACGGGTCGCTATTTCGACTCGTTCTTGTGTTCAACAGCTCAGCTGTGGAACGATTTGCTGACCTCTGTGTTTCCTTCTTCCTACAACATGGATCTCTTCAAGACCAATGTTCATTCCTTCCTCTCCTCAAAAGGACCCTCCACACAGCATCTCAGATGACATAGGCCCTGAGGAAAATTTTTATTTTATTTTATTTATTTATTTTCCTCAGGGCCTCCTCCTGTGCGTAGTTATTGAAAAAAAAAAATCCCCTTGTAGTTTGAAATGGTTTTCGTATAAGACATCTTGATAAAAAGTCGCTCTTATTTTCAATATGTTATATGACGAGAAAGGAACGAAAATAACACGACCATCCGAAGCCGGTAGTTTTTTTCAAGTCATTTATTTATTTATTTATTTATTTACGCCCTTTTACGGGGCTTTTACATAAGTATGAAATTTACAAATTACATTATGATTAAATAATATACAAGGTGTCCGAAAACTCGTAGTACAAGCGGGAAACTGGGGAATCCTCATCACATTTGGAGTAAATTTTGTGGTATAATTTTTTTTGATTTGAGCTTTCGTTTTCGAGTAAATCGAGTCAGAAGTTGATTTTTTTTTTGGTCAAATTCTTATAAATTATTACTGGCGTTCATAGTACCTAACTAATAAAAACTAATTAAAAGAAAACAAACAAAGAAATCCGGATTTAAAGCATTATTTTGAAATTATCCATAATTTTATTCCGTGTAGTACGGTCGTTTCACGGTTAAAAACAGCTGTTCATTATTTTCGCGCTTTCAAGTCAAAGTGCAATGCGAAATTTGCTGTCCCTTTCTGCGCTCGGTTCGATCAACACAATAGAAGGGGTTAGCTACTAATCCGAATGGCTTGGCCTTGAACTGTGAACTTGCGAACCAAATTCTGTACCCGAAACATACGGAAGCAAGTCCAAAAAGGTAAATGTTCAGGAGATGTTGTATGATAGATAAGAAAAAAACTAATTATTAAATCAATTAGTTTTGTTTTAAAAAGGAGCAAATTAAACTAAATTTTTATAGTAAAGCCTTTAAAAATAATTGTTTAAAAAAAAACGCTGACTTGAGTCAACTTTTCAATTTGGGAGGCGGGAATGGGTACCGCCGCCCCGGGAACCTTTATTGGATAACCAACACCTCTGCCATAGGTCACCCCAAGTGGTTCGCTACGTTTGGTGATTTAGCAGGGGTGCCGGGTTCATGGGGGAGGTTTGTCTAGGTCTTGCAGGCGGATGACCAGGACATGCTGAACCCTAGATTCCTACCCACCCCTTAAACCCTTTTACTTCCCAGAACTCTCCTCTCCTTCCCTTCCTTAAAAAAACCCTCCACACAGCATCCCCAAAGATGAAATAGGCCCCGAGGGAAATTATTTTCCTCAGGGCCTCCTGTGTGGAGCTCATGTAAAAAAAAAACAAAAACATGGACTTGAGTCCTACTGCCTCTAAATGAAGTGGACTATTTTGTTATGACATGTGGTGTATTATAAAAGGAATAAAGTCCATGGTACACCCTTCTGCTGCTATGATAGTTGTTGCATCATGGTACTTGCATCCACATGCAATTTTGAAAATCGTATTTTTTCTTCATAATGGGACTTCCATCTTTCTGCCACTGATAAATATGATAATTTATTTCAAGTCTACATCAAAAACTCATTTCTTCAAATTTCGGACTTGGACCGTTTTATCCTCGGGAACGGAAATAAAAATGGTTGCTGATGTGGCACACAACACAACAAACATGGCCGCCATTGGCTACAGTTGGGTTCAAACCAATTTGAACAAGGTTTTTATATTATTTTTTTTATAATGTAATAAAATTTATCAATTTAGAAGGCGGGTATGGGTATCGCCACCGCGGGAACCATTTATTGGATAACCAACACCTCTGCCGTAGGTGACTCCAGGTACTAATATCTACAGCCTGTATGTCGGACGAATATCTACAGCTCATATGTTGGACTAATATCTACGAACTTCAGAGTGTTGACTAATATCTACAGAGCTAAGATCGGACGAATATCTATGACGGTCCTAGTGTTGACTAATATCTACAGAGGGCAGCTGAGCAAGAGGTTGTACGGAGAAGCTTAAATTACTTCAATTACGTAATTACTAATTACGTAAAGGCTTAATTGTTTAAAGTACATGAAGTTTTTGCATAATATTATGTATTTTGCTGTTTACGAGGACAATAATTTATTGAACATAATTTATTGGTCATAATACAAAGATATTTATTTTTTTATTTATTTCGAAATACACGGCACCTCAACCTAAACTAACCTAACCTAACTCACATAGAAATAGTTATGGTAACAGACTACATAATTTAGAAGCACTCGAAATAAAGAAAGCTGTTAACCCCTCCGAATTTTCGAGAATATTAGCTTTTGGTGTCTTAAACGAAATGACATTTTACGAAAACTTTGTATTATTACCGCTTCACAGTTAAAGCTCTATAAATGAAACATTTCTGAACGTAGCCGAATAGTAAAAACTGTTTTAGACAGGTTACAAAATAAGCTTTCGAATTATTATATTACAAATAAATATTAACATTTGTAAATATTAAAATTTAGAATGCAAACATTAAAAAAATGTGAAAATGACTCACGTGATGTTTTTATGTGAAAACGGTACTAAAATCACAGATTATGTGAACAACAATACTTATTCTATTGTATAAATGTGTAATAAACACTTTTGTCACCTCACTTTTTTATCATTTCATATAAAAATATTTAATAGAAATTAACAATGTCGTGCGCCCGTAGGAAATTTGGCGGGATAAATTATGTGTCAGAGTGCGCGTCTGACAGAATGTTCTTTTTATGTATTTCTATGGACAACTTGAATAGAGATGTGCAGCATGATTCACTATCGACCTTTCACTTTTTATTTTACGGATGTAACTAAAACAATAACGTAATTATAACGGTTTCTATGGAGACACATGCGCTGACGTGTAAACACGCTTATTTTACTTGACTGCTATCGTATTTTTAACGCATATATCTGCTTACGTTGCGGAGGGGTTAAAACAAAAACCCAAATCCTTAATAATCAGCTAAATGTGTCCAATAGGTCGATATTAGGGGTTTTTACATACATACATAAATAAAGTTTTTTTTAAACTGCATTATTACGTTTTCCAATATGGTATACACAATTGCAAATCCAACCTATGCCAGTGCCGTAGATATTCGTCAACTTTGGTTCTCATAGATATTAGTCAGCAATTGAGCTGTAGATATTCGTACGCACTTTGGTTCTCATAGATATTAGTTAGATTTTTTCAGTTTTTGGAATTCCTGTAGATATTAGTGGACGCCTTCGTCGTAGATCACCCCAAGTAGTTCGCTACGTTTGGTGACTTAGCAGGGGTCCCCGAGTTCATGAGGTGAGGTTTGTCCGAGTCCTGGCGGCTTTTATTTGTCTGCCTACCAGCTGCATGGCAGGAGATCGTGAGAGTGGTTGAGGCCGTACTCTCTCGAAACTCGAGCTAGTTTATACTTCCATTCAATAAATAAAGTTATAGATTTTAAACTGAAATACTCTGGCATTTTTAGTTGCTGAAACTTGAACTGATACCAGTAAGCATAATTTCACTTCTTCAGTATAACCAAAATTTAAAACAATTGACAAAAAATACAATTAATGAGTATAAACATCATACATGAATAGTGCGGTAATGAATCCGCTGCCGCGGAGCGACGCAGAGATGGTGCACCAAGCATTCACGGTTGATATCTGATGTTTTCTAGCCATAAAGTACACATTAAAATATATAACTTTACAGCTCATAGAAAAGGCTACAATCTTTGTAGGAAACATTTTTTCATAAAATGTCGGCCTGAAAAGTTCTGTGACAAAATGTAAAATTACATGCCAAAAAATATACAAATTTTTACCTTTTCATACGAATTACAAACGGTAAAAGTTACGACGAAAGTTAACTGAATATTAATTGTAGACAATGTTACAGCAAAGAGAATAAAAAAAAATTCAACCCGATATGTTGTTTAGTAATCGAGATAGACGTGATTTACAAAACCCTTACACTTTTCATGTTTGGGCGGGCACAGGCGGGGAAGCAAGGGGCGTAGGAGCGGGGACTTTTGGCTAAACACTTGTCTAAATGGTAGTAGTCGATGGTGTTTCAATTGGTGTTCTACGACTTAGGCTGACTGGACTATTAAAATCATATTCCACAGCCATGGGAGGAATGAATTCATGCGTCCGTCACTCCTGGATACACAGATTCCTACCCATCCCTCATACCCTTGATAGGTATACCTATTTTTGTTTGATGTCCGCAATAATTAACTCTGCAAAAATCATACCTATGCTGCTAAAATAAATTAAATAATATTCCCAGTGTTCAGCGATAATTTAATAGGACTGACCGGATATTTGTTTTCGCCACAAATTTATTTCTTTATTTTTCGTCAGTTTGTTTTGTCTCTTGTTGATTGCGGTCGTTGACGTATGATGAAGATTGCGGTCGATTGATATCTTTTCTTATTGAACGGCGTACAAACCCTCCATTTAACAAGGTTTAAAATAAACTGTGTGTTATTTTCATATTTAAATGTGATTAATTAAATACCCAAGATACGATTTTAGATTTTCACGGCCAAAAGTATTTTTGTTATTAGTTTTTGGGATATTATGCCGTGTTGCGCTACCCCCTTCTTTAGCCAATGTTTCGGACACTGTAACGCTGTCCGAAACGTTGGCTAAAGAAGGAGGTAACGCAACACGGCATAATATCCCAAAAAGTAATAACAATAATTAAATACCCTTTCATTTAACAAACATTAAAACAAAGTTTGTGTTACTTGTGTGTTATTTTCATATCTAAACGTGATTAATAATACTTGTGCGAGATCAATCAAACACCATTTCATCATAACAAACTCTAAAACAAAGTGTGTGTTATTTTCATATTTAAACATGATTAATTATTGTGCATTACGATGGAATAATACAATGAATAATACCAATGCTGTGTCTTGGACGCTCACATGCTCCGCTCGGGGCTACTATCTACATAACAAAATAAACAGATACGCTAATTAACCATATTGTTTAGAAGAGAAGAGGTGGGAGAATAAATATTATTTTTTATGCATTAAACAGCTTACTCGTTAATACGGAATACTTTTTATCCAAACAGTTAGATTAAGCTTTATTATTACGAAAAGTGAGTATTTATGTCGGGGGAGAACAAAAAACATGCCAAAAATATGGATTTAACATTTTAATTTTGTTAAAATTAATCCACTCGCGCGGAAACGCCATGTTTCATCGTTTTTATTTTAACATTTCATCAATGCTGCCAATCATAGAAAAAATATTTTTGCGTATAACAAAGTGAATGCATTATTGACAAGTTTGTACCTGTATTTATAACAGTAGAACATGGAAAGAAATTTATTAGAATAATTACACAAACCCGCTAGACAAATCCTGCTTTGCCAACAAACCATTCAAAAACCTGGGATGTTTTTTAAAATGATGATGAAATGCGAGTTTATTTTAGATAATTTATTTTATAAGATTGGTAGGTACTTCCGACAAACGTCATATTTGATTGTCTATTAGTTAAAAAAGGAACATTCCGTATTATCCGTGCATCAAACTTCGACAACGTTGAACGTTCCGTATTATCCGTGAGGTGGAACATCTTCCATCTGTCATCATGACATTTCCGCCTTTTTAAAATTTTAACCCTAAATAAGCCAAATTTTTTTAAAAATATATATTTTTTTTAATTTTTAATTTGAAAATGCTTAAATTGAAAATCTTTATGTTTATTTGGGTTGTCTATGTGATGTAGGTTCACCAGTTTTCCGCTTGTACTACGAGTTTCCGGACACCGTGTATAAATACTATATATTTCTTTAACAAAGAAATATAATAGGTATTTCGCAACGAAATATATAGTATTTATTGTACATAACTGAACTGCCTCAGTAACAGTATTTTGTATTTGTTTAAAGATAAATTGAAGATGTCCACTGACTTGGTATAATCATTTCCCTCTATTAGTATTCTGGGCAAAGAGGAATACATATGGTAGTTAGTTCCAGAATTTCTGCACTGAAATAAATCCTGACTTCTGGTATTACGTAGTGGAATCCGGAAGCTTATCAATTCGAGCAATACCGGACTATCAACTAAATTATTTAGAATTTTATACAGAAATACCAAATCAGTGAAAGTTCTTCTGTCTGACAATTTGAGCATATTCGTATCATTCAAAATAGTATTGTAGTTCAACATAATTGCTGGAATACCCATTTTAAAATTAAGAAAATGTAAGAATTTGTTTTGTATTCTTTCAACAGCTTGTACATGCATATTATAATATGGGTTCCAGACGGGAGAATTGTACTCAAGTTGACTTCTAACTTATGCAAAATATAACAGTTTACTAAAATTTATATTGTTAAAATTTCTAGTTAGCCTCTAGAGAGTTATGAATCCCAACATTTTTAAGCCCTTGTTAGAGATTTCTGTTTCTGTTTTCATTTCTGTTTTCATCACCCTATCTTATCTGTGGGTTGTCTCAGCTTCATTTTCCGAACACAGAATGCCGTGCGATGGCATCCTATGCTGTCTGTTATGCCTTCTGTATGTCTCCAGTGATTTTATTTTCCTCAGAACTCTTTTCACGTTGTAAAACAACGTTAACTACGATATTGAGTTTCTCAAAGTGATAACATGTCGGTTACCCATGTACAATATGTTTATGAGTTCCACAAAATTCACGTAAAATAAAGTTTACCTTTTTGTTTCACGGTTTTAAATTTTTTATTGCACTGTGCCTGCAATTTGAAAGTTAAAACACCATTAAATTCAATATTCGTGTTAATGTTTGCCGTTAATTCTTATCATCAAAATATGCTATCGGCAGATTAATGCTACCATGTATTGTTCAATTGGTTCTGTAATGTCAAATGATGATGGTTTTAAAAATATTTTACTTGATTATATCACAAGAGTCCCAACTGCCCTAAGCAAGTGGGATTATGATAATCCTAATTCGGGGTATGTTGTGAGGCTGATGGAAGAGGGCTAAAAACATTAGAAGTAGTGTTTCGATTTGTCTTTCACTAGGATGATGCTAAGAATGTCTATCTACTTGTACTTTATCAAAATATAAATAGTATTTTTTGAATAACTGAGTAAAACCACAAATTGTAATGTATTATATATATTTTAATGTGAATACCGCACAAAAACCCAACTGCTCCCAACCACCTGAACCCAGTGAGACTATGGCATCCCCAGAATCTAGCAATCGTACATAAATAAAAATTGATAACATTATAAACTGTTATAAGTGATAACAGTATGTTACTGCCTAATTTCTAAGGCTGGGGTTAGACTCGTAATTAAAATTTACGGATTATATAAGATTTTGACAGGTCACTCACCGGAGCGTTTACATATGCATCCGACTTGTGGTAATTAATGATCACGGAAGTTGTTCGGAAGTTCGACCTGTGTAAATGCTCATGTGACCATTTACACCTGTAAATTTATTTGCGGTAAGATGGCTTCCTGTCAACAACGACCTGCTACTGTCAAATTTACGCGATTTTGTCAATAAAGACGAAAAGGCCCCAATAAAGTGTTGAAATAGATTTTGGTTATAATTAAACAATTCTCCACGCCCTTTTATGCCGTCAAAGGTGGTCAAAGGCGGCAATTAATTTTATTTTATCCGAATGACAGCTACCTGACATATGCTGACAGCAACCGACTTCGAATTCAAAATTTCAAATACGTAAATGTTAAAAACAAAAACATTAAGATTGGAAAGGATTGGACCGATAATTGAATAGAAGGATGCTCATTTTCCAGAAAACTTAAATAAGTGGAAATAAATACTAGTTTTGTAGGAAAAAATCCTATGAAAACAATTGTCTTTTAATTTTTGACATTTCGCGCTAGCGGTGCGCGGCGCATTTCGGAATTTTTTTAAAGGTTTTTCTTGCGGTAAGCCTCTTAGCTTATCAAACTGATTTTATAAGCTGTAAGAAGGTTGGAAATAAGCGCGGGCGCGATTAGACCTGTCAAAAAACTTCCGAAAGAATAAGTTCTGTAACTTGCTATAAATTACGCTAAGTGACTTTTCGTGTCGTTTACATTGGTAATTTGGCCATAAATCGCTTACAAGAGCGATTTACAGGAAAAAATTTACCTGAATTGAGTCTAATCCCAGCCTAATGATCTTTGGTTACATAACCAATCTTATACATCCCCTGTGTAGTGCCTATTGTCAAACGATTCTGCCAGTGTTTTTTTAAATTTTATTATTATTAAGTTAAAATAAAAATGATATTTCGCTTTCTTAACTTAAGTACAGAGTATATATAGTATAGTAGTAGGTATATATATAAAGTAGTGTATAGTAGTAATATTTTAAATTTTGTTCGAACAACGTAAGTTTAAATAATTTTTTTAAAGGTATTTATATTCTTCTCCATTTTTCTCGTGGCCAATGCTTCTCTTGTCACTTTCGGTCTTGACAATATTTGTGTACAATTTATTTTGTTGTCTAGAATAATGTTTGTGTACTTGTGATGTTTTTATAAATGTTGTGTTTGTGTATATAAGTCCATTTTGTATTTTGTAGATTAAAAGGCATATGTTATATTCGTGAAATGTTCTTATTTTCAGAAGGTTCCTTTCTTTGTATAGTTTTTTTGTTGGAGTGTCTGGGTTATAATTGAAGAGTTTTTCAATAACTTTGTTCTGTATTATTTGTAAGTCGTTTAAGTACGTAATGTATGTGTTTCCCCATATTTCTATTAAATAATTTAGGTGGGACTCGATTGAGCTAAAGTATAAATTAATATAACAGTCCCAACATCCCAACAATTGGAACTCTCTATGTTAGTGATGCGTCAATGTCGGCAATATTTTCATTGATTATATTCAACAGTAAACAATGAACATACCAACAGTAGTGATGTTGGCATTTTTTTTAGATTTTTTTTTTTACAATAGCTCCACACAGGAGGCCCTGAGGAAAACAATTTCCCCCAGGGCCCATGTCATCTTTAGGGATGCTGTGTGGAGGGTCTTTTTAGAAAAGGAAAGAGAGGAAGTTCTCGGAAGGAAAAAGGTATGACGGGTGGGTAGGAATTTCGAATCCATCCCTCCAACTGCGGCGCAAGGTGATGGGTTGAGAGAGTCCGACTGGATAGGTTGAAAGGTCTCCCTCAACCAGTATGTCCCGATCCGGCCTGCCACGCAGTGGGTGGGCAAACGCATCCACCGCCAACACATGGACAAATCTCACCCCATGAATTCGTCACCTGCTAAGTCACCAAATGTAGCGAACCACTTGGGGCGACCAATGGCAGGGGTGTTGGTTATCCAATAAATGGTTCCCAGGTCTTTCCCAAATCATTGTCTGTCGAGTATTTTCTATCTACCACTATGGAACTAGGTGCAAATCTATAGCACCTCCCACACCCACACTTCGGAGCGACTGAGTCCCGCACCACTTCAGGCCGCCGGGCAGAAAAGTAAAGACCGATGGGTTTACAGCGCAGTTCACTGTGAGACTTTTCAGCGCGGCGGCCTAAAGTGGCACGGGACTCGGTCGCTCCGAAGTGTGCATGTGGGAGGTGCTTATGCGTAATCCCTAATATTGTTATGATTTTCACTTTTTTTTTTTTACACATGAATACCGCACAAGAGTCCCAACTGTTCCCGTCTGGAGCCAGTGGGACTATGGCATCCCCAATTGGGGTATGTTGTGAGGCTGAAGGCAGTGGGAAGGGGAAGGAGATAGGGAAGAGGAAGGTGGGGAAGTTAATGCACTGTCAGTGTTATTGATTTGCTTTGTTATTGTGTTTTCAGCTGACGGCATTGCGCTGGGAGCCGCCGCCACCACCTCTCACGCTGACGTGGAGATTATAGTATTTGTGGCCATCATGCTGCACAAGGCGCCGGCCGCCTTTGGGCTGGTCACTTTTCTTCTGCACGAGGGCATTGAGAGGTATACCCGCCCTATATACTGTTCGTCTTACTTATTAGAACCTTGCACGCCGGTTGAGCATTGGTATAGTAAAGTCATAAGCCTGATATAACAACTGCGCCGTAGTATCAGTCAGTGAAACCCTCTTAAGAAGTTTTCCAAGGGACCGGAAGAAACTTCTTAACCCCTCCGAATTTTCGAGAATATTAGCTTTTGGTGTCTTAAACGAAATGACATTTTACGAAAACTTTTAGTTATAACCGCTTCACAATTAAAGCTCTATAAATGAAACATTTCTGAACGTAGCCGAATAGTAAAAACTGTTTTAGGAAGGTTACAAAATAGGCTTTCAAATTATTAAACTACAAATAAATATTAGCATTTGTAAATATTAAAATTTAGAACGCAAACATTAAAAATGGGTAAAAATGACTCACGTGGATGTTTTTATGTGAAAACGGTACTAAAATCACAGATTATGCAAACAACAATACTTATTCTATTGTATATATGTGTAATAAACACTTTTGTCACCTCACTTTTTTATCTTTTTATATAAAAATATTTAATAAAAATTTTAAATGTGGAGCGCGGTGGAGCTGCCGGTAGCAAATTTGCGCGGGTAAATATTTTTGTCAACTACACGATTGACAGCTGATTCCTGTTATGTATTTCCATAGACAACTTGATAGAAATGTGCAGCTTGATCTACTATTGACCTTTGACTTTTTGTTTTAGGGATGTAACTAAAACAATAACGGAGTTATAATGATTTCTATGGAAACACACGCGCTGACGTATAAACACGCTTATTGTACTTAACTGCTGTCCTATTTTTAACGCTTATATCTGCTTACGTTGCGGAGGGGTTAAGGTTAAACGTAAGGTACGTTATAATCTACGCATTAATTAAAATATTTTAGGTTTTTAATACTTTTCGCACATTATACTTTGAAATATTAAGGTTAAACGTCACTTACGTTATAATCTACGCATTCACAGATGGCGCCAATCAAATTATTTTAGGTTTTTAATACTTTTTGCACGTTAGGCTTTAAAATATTAAGGTAAATTAATTGTTTGCGCCTGCACATATTTAATATGAATTTAAATAAATTATTTTGTCCATGAACAAACCCAAATCTTTCAAGAAAGGCTGAAAAATACAATATTGGATTGAGTCACCGATACAAAATTGAATTTTTCAGCCTTTCTTGAAAGATTTAGGTTTGTTAATGGACAAAACTATTTATTTAAATTCATATTAAATATTTACTGGCGCCAACAATTAATTTACTTTAATATTTTAAAGCCTAACATGCAAAAAGTATTAAAAACCTAAAATAATTTGATTGGCGCCATCTGTGAATGTGTAGATTATAACGTACGAGACGTTTAACCTTAAAGTGAAATATTTGTTTGCGCCCGTACATATTTAATATGAATATAAGTAAATAGTTTTGTCCATAAACAAACCTTAATCTTTCAAGAAAGTCTGACAAATCCAATTTTGTATCGGTGACTCAATCCAATATTGTATTTGTCAGCCTTTCTTGAAAAAATTGGGTTTGTTTATGGACAAAACTTTTTATTTATATTCATATTAAAAATGCATATTGAATCAAGCTTCACATTTCTATTCAAAGTTGTCCAAAGAAGTACATAAAAAGACTTATTTTGTAGAAACAGTTTTCACCTGCCAAAATGCCTACACGCCGTTAGACATTGTTAATTTTTTATTAAATATTTTTTTATGAATTTTTAAAAAAGTGAGGTGACAAAATTGTTTATTATACATTTGTACAATAGAATAAGTGTTTTTTTTTTTTTACATAATCCGTGATTTTAGTACCGTTTTCACATAAAAACATCACGTGAGACATTTTTACAATTTTTTTATGTTTGCATTCTAAATTTTAATATTTACAAATGTTAATATTCATTTGTAATATAACAATTTAAAATCTTATTTCATAACCTTTTGAAAACAATTTTTAGTATTCGGCTACGTTCAGAAATGTTTCTTTTATAGAGCTTTAATTGCGAAGCGGAAATAACACAAAGTTTTTATAAATCTGACAGTTCGTTTAAGACAAAAAACTTGCGTAATCGCAAAATACCTGGGTGGTTAAATTGTGAAGTAGCAATAAATAAATAAAATCATTTTAAACAAAGACCTTTTTATTCAGTAGTAGTAATAAAATGATAATAAAGTGTTTAATATATACAAGTATAACTACAAACGGGGGAAAGGCAGCACGACGCTTTGTCTCCGACTGCATTCGGAGGATGAAAATCTTCTAGATACTCTTTAAGCTCATCTCGCTAATAGTATCAGGTAATAAACCTAAGACTTGATCTGGATCTCTGCTCGTTAAAGGCCATGCAACTGCTGATATTGGGCTGGTTGTGGTACATGCTTCGGTAGGTAAAGGGGAGCCGGCCACTGATTATCTGATTTATGAATTGCGTAATCAATATAACATCTAAGCTGGCCTCCGTTTGTAGACAAGGATGGCGTATTAGGTTGGAGCGAGAAAGTATTCAAACTCACTAGATTTGTTCTCGTTACAATGATTCATTACAGACAACAAATGTATGCTCTAAGATAGTGTTTGCTTGTGATTTCAGGAACAGGATAAGGAAGCACTTGCTCATCTTCTCTTGCTCCGCCCCGCTGCTGACGCTGGCCACCTACTTCGGCATCGGTCAGGAGGGAAAGGAAACACTGAGCTCCGTCAATGCTACCGGTAAACAAACATAACCTAAATTTTGTAGTTTCAATTCTTGCTCTTTAATATCTTATTTGCTGTAGACGTGAGGACACGCGCGGTAACAAACCTAACTGCATTTTTATTTTTATTTTTATAGTTAGTTTTAATAGTTAAAATAATTGTCAAAGTTTTAATTTTTCAAGACTCCCAGAAACGCACCGTATCTATGGTGAATTGTGTGACGTCTTCACCCACCGATAGTTTTTTACTTTTTAAGTTGTCATTTTGAATCAGTGATGTTATGTCGAGGGAAATTTCCCTAGATCTAGGGGAGAAAAATATTTTTTAGGGATAAGGGAAATCAGGACAAAATCTAGGGAAATTTCGAACTCTGGCAAAAATTTTATTACATATGACAATATTACTGGTATTATTTATATATATATATATATTTTTTTTTTTTTGAATGTGATGTACTTACATGCAATGTTATTTTTAACGCTGACAACTCAAAATGATATTAGGGAACGTACCCATACTACGTGACACGTTTGGGGGAGGGGGGTCTTCAAAATATCACACTTGGTACAAATGAGTGGCGGGTTGCTTAGGTTTTTGGTCACGGTGGGGGGGGGGGGGGGGGGGGGTTAAAAAGTGCAAAAAGTTTGTCACGTAGTATGGGTATGTTCCCTATGTATCTAAAAAGATAAATGAGACCTCTGAAAAAAAAAAAAATTATGTTTTAAGTTCCGTTTTTTCGGTGATTGCGGTTGATTTTTATTTTGCAAAGTGTTTTTTTTTTAACCGGTCAAATGCCGGGACATTTCGCGGAAATTCGCGGAACTTCACAAAAAACACTAAAAAAACCACCACTTTGAATTTTGAATTGAATGTTTTGTTGATAAATTTTGAGCTATTGTATATTTTATTGACTGAAACACGTTCACAACACAATAAACAATCTACTAAAACCACATTACTTGCATTTATTACGTAAATTAATAGGTTTTAAGACGTTTTATTCGCGATACACGCATTTATTGCGACCGTTAAATCCGCGGCAAATTATGACAGCGCATTGTCACGGATAAAATCGTTTTAAAAATATTCCAGGGTGACAAGGTGAATGAAACTTTTAACACCACCTAGAGTAATGATAGCGCAAGCGATTTTGACACTGTTCTTCATACAAATTCTGTACATATAAGGGTCAAAATTGCAGACAAAAAGTTTTTCGTCGAGAATATTATTCAAATATTTGAATTATTTTCTCACGCATGCGCAAATGACGCCCTCAATTCCGCGTTCCCGGCCTGTCACAGGTTAATTTGGAATTCAGTTTCTAATTCAGTGGTGAGTGTATTCGTACTTTTAAATTATTACTTCACGTAGCAAAAAGTGTTTTATTTGGAAAAGCACAGTATTATTAGTATATTTACCAAGTTCCAATATCTTTCCAATTAATTAATTAACATGTAACAGGATTAGTGTTACACAATCAGGTGGCTACGTAGGTAATTGCGTTAATGTGAAATTCTAGGGAAATTTCACTTCGAAATCTAGGGAAATAATTTTTTTGGGCAGAATATCCCTGTTTGAATAAAGAATCCAGAAAAATCAATGGCGGAATGCTTTGGGATGACTTTTAGGTATGGGGTGTGTTTTTTATTCAAGATTAACTGCTTTTAATATAGAAAAACATTGGTAAAATGTCCACATTTCACCGGTACTGTTATTGTATTCTAACAAAGTGCAATATAAAAACAATAAATCATCTTTTTCATTGCAAATACAAGTTAGTGACATTGTAAGCCTCGAATTTTGTTTTATGTATAACACATACAGAAACACTGGTATTTATAATATACTGATCATGACGATTGTGTAATAACTTGTATAAAAAGCCCTTTTAGTAAAAAACGATTCGAAAATACGACCGATGTATCGTAAACCAAATGTCAAATATGACATATGACCTATTTATGACTATGCTTAACCTCAAATATAGCCCTTTTACGTCATAATTTTAATTTAATTTTTAACTTTATGAGTAAAACCTCAAATTGTAATATTTAAATAAATGAAGACAATATAAGCGAATCTCAATCGAAAATCTGGAAACAGAAAAATCAGAAAAACATATTGACACCTCTGGGACTCGAACCCAGGACCTCTTGCTTTCCGGGCAAACGCGCTAACCACTGCGCCACGGTGTCGATATGAAATTCGGTCATGTTTAACTGTACCATACTTCGACTAAGAACCACCTACATTATCTTCATTTTCTTTAACGCATATGTTATTGGCAACTATCTTTATGTATGATTGCAAGATTCAAACCCGAACTAAATGCTCTCTAGATAGTGTCTGGATAAATCTTTATCCATTTTATTTAATATGCGACATCTATCGACTTTTCTGCAAGTCTAGGATGAATATTTAATTTTTAATTTTTAACTTTATGAGTAAAACCTCAAATTGTAATATTTAAATAAATGAAGACAATATAAGCGAATCTCAATCGAAAATCTGGAAACAGAAAAATCAGAAAAACATATTGACACCTCTGGGACTCGAACCCAGTCCCAGAGGTGTCAATATGTTTTTCTGATTTTTCTGTTTCCAGATTTTCGAACCCAGTCCCAGAGGTGTCAATATGTTTTTCTGATTTTTCTGTTTCCAGATTTTCGATTGAGATTCGCTTATATTGTCTTCATTTATTTAAATAATTTTAATTGTTGAGAGCCTAAATGTTGTTTCCAATAAACACAATAACTATTATTTATCTAAATCTCTTTAACAGTATGAAAATAACCAAAAAACACGAAATGTTGAATGGCGTGCGTGTCTTTCGTGACGTAAGAACTTAAGATATAATAAAGCATTTAAAAAATGTACACTACTCTTCCAGACACAAGCTAATGCTTCCATGGAAGAGTGGTATTAATTAAGATATTTGAACATGAATGTACACAAATTATTACATAATGTACATTTAACATTATATTTTATATGCTAAAATAATAATAATAATAAGGCGTAAGATTTCAAATGTCAATACATCTTGATACACTTCGGTGAATTGGTTAGCAGGTTAACAGTGACGTCACCGTTAACCATTTCAGTAATGCCAACTTGACACTGTGTTTCGAGGAGAGGTTTAAAAATGCACTGTTTAATAATTTTTTTAAAACTCTGCGTTTAATATTATGAAATAAAACTTATATATTCAGAATCAGCGTTTATTGGTCTATATGAACATATTTTTTTAAAGCCATAATATTTTTCACTGGAGTTCCTTATTAACGCAAGTAATGTTATTTTGGTACATAGTTTATTGTTCTAGGAATGTGTTTCGGCCAATAAAATATACGATAGCTCAAAATTAATCCACAAAACATTCAATTTAAAATTCAAAGTGGTGCTTTGTTAGGGAATTTCTGTATTAAGGACTTGCCTTTGACAGGTTAAGCCTCATTGCCAAGGTTCATGACTCTTGGTGAATAAGGTTCCTCCACTCTTTGTGGTCCTCCGCTGCATATTATAACAGTTCAATGTCAATAACTGTTATTACTTCAATATAATGATACAGGAAGAAGACGCCTTGATCCGAAGCTGTTGATTGTTGAGAGTTTTAAATTTTAAGAGAGAAAATTTGATATAGTTATCAAAAATCAGGAAATGTTTCCAAATGGTAAAACAGCGAGTTACTACTCAATGCTTTATTGATGAGTCAAAGTGACAATAAAGACATCTATTGACAATCTGTTGCATTATTAGTTAGCAGAATCATAGCTTCAAATCATTTTACCATAATCATCATTTGTACAGAACTTTTAAAATTAAATACCCACTACGCAATTTTCCCATGTTTGTCTTATTCCCTTGATGGTAGCCCAGTCCCTTTAAATGTCATTTGTCAAATATTCATCATCCATAGATTTTTACCTAAATCCATTCAACCAATGTTTCACTTCTGAATAGTGGTCTTCAACCAGGGCAATACTGGAAGTAACTTCCACTCCGGAATATACCGAAAATATACTATATTTTAATTTTAATTAATTAATTGTGAAACGAGACATTAATTAAATTAAATTTACCTGCGCATGCCGGGATTTTAACCCACAACCTCCGAATTGCTAGTCGAGAGCCTAACCTCATGGAGAGTTATTTTAACTATCATACACCCTTCACACAAATAAATACATTAACGTGTCACGGTAACTGCACATCATCTATAAGTTCTTTTAAAATAAAGCAACTTTTGTATTTCTCCAGGCATAGCCATGCTGTTCTCGGCCGGCACATTCCTCTACGTGGCCACAGTCCACGTTCTGCCGGAGCTGATGAACAGCCAGACTCAGTCACCGCAGTGGAGACCACTGCCCACCACGGTCAGTGGTGCTGACCTCGCCAGCCCGCCCGGCCACTCCTCGTCACACGGCCGCCTCACGCACGGCCAGATCCTGGCGCTAGTGGCCGGCGCCTGTCTGCCGCTGCTACTGGCTGTTGGACACCATCATTAGTCTGGTCTGACATCATTGTTAGTCTGGTCGGACATCATTGTTAGTCTGGTCGGACATCATTGTTAGTCTGGTCGGACACCATTTTAGTCTGGTCATCGCCTAGAAGCGACAAAATCATAATTGAAAATTATTTTATTTTTTTATTATTAACACACTGACAGACACTTGCCAGCAAATAGCAGTTTGTAATACGACACATGCTGTATTTTGTACAAGATTAAGAAAATTTTGTGTTCAGTTAGTAAAAAAATTTAACCGCCTGTCTTTGGGTGTGTTAGTGTCAAGTGTAGAAGCATTCGCATTGTGATGAAAATAGACAGGCTACATCCTGCTCCAATACAAAATGTGAACTTTCTGTCTGCTGTGTCGTATCGCATCCCTGACTAAAACACGTATAATATATTTACAGAGTGTCATATTAAATCCTCCGTAAATCTACGTCAATGGACGTTGTGTCTGAATGTGTTAAGCGCCCGGAGATGTTCAATATAAATTAACAATATCGCAATGTATAAACATTCCCAATTAGCAACAATCCAAAATAATCCAGCCGTCAGAATGGCACAATAAGGTCTATGAAATTATCTGTGACTATAATATTATATTCAGACATTTTCATTAATGTTGGATTAGTCAGACATCTCTAAATACTAAGTTTTTAAATAATGAAGAAAGCAATATTTAAATGCTCACCAAAAATCTAATATTATTTAGACGTGTCGGTGTTTTACATATTAACCTCTTATTTGCCGGAGATGCGCCGGCGCGCACGTATTGTGCGCATGCGCGAGAAAATAATTCGAAAAAAATACGAACAAAAAATGTTTGACTGCGATTTTGGCCCTTCTGTGTACAGAATTTGTATGAAGAACAAGGTCAGAATCGCTTGCGCCAACATTACCCATATGATGGGTAAAAATTTCATTCACCTTGCAACCCCAAAATATTTTTAAACGATTTTATCTGTGGCATTGAAATGTCAGATTTGCCGTGAATTTTAACGGTCAAACTTGATTCGTGTTCCTCGACTAAAACATCGTAAAACCTATTAATTTACGTAATCAACGCAAGTATTGGTACATAGTTTATTGTTCTAGGAATGTGTTTCGGTCAATAAAATATTCGATAGCTCAAAATTAATCCACAAAACATTCAATTCAAAATTCAAAATCGTGTTTTGTTACTAAATTTCCGTATTTTTCCTGGAATTTGCTGGCCTTTGACGGGTTAAATATGCTATAAAATATCACTGGGAGGCGTAACGGTCCCGTACATTCGTATGATGACATTTTGAAATTTGCTGCTAGTGTCCCAGAAAATATAAACATTTTGTTTAATTCACTACAAGTTTTTCTGCATTGTAATTGATTTGGTGGTGTTTAAGAGTAATCTAAGTATTGTACCAGATAGAGGGTACACTTTTACATATAACTGTATACTCAACTCAAATTTCGATTTTTCAGAGATGTCTGACTAATCAACTGGACGGTCGACTTGTCTAGCTAATGTGTCTCGCCTGGACAAAGTTATTAACAATTTATATTGACTGTCTCACGGGCACTTTAGTCTGAAATGAGATTGGGTGGTTCGTCATATTATGAAGGTACTTTTTGAAGAAATTTGAGTTACTATTGTTGAAAATAATATTATTGCTACAATTATCAGGGTATTCATTCTATTGACCCTGAAAAACTGTTTTTTTTTTCTTATTTATGTGATTACCGCACAAGTGGAATCCTAATCTCCAACTGTCCGAAGGCAGGGGGTATTACGGCATCCCCAATTTGGGTATATTGTGAGAATGAAGAGAGGGAGAAGAGAAAGGTTGGCAAATATCTGGCTATTCACATCTGGTCACTTTGAATGGTGCCCCAAAAAAAGATGTTTAAAAATTAATTCCTAATTTGTGAAACAATGCATTGATTTTTTTTATAATGTTATTTTATTTCAAGTGTTTATCGAATTTTTATTTTGGGTCATGTACAATTTTGTAGTCTCTTTGGATGAACACCTCTGATAATTAGATATCAATGCAATACCATCTTCACCTTTCAAGTCATATTTGACCACTGTTTTTACCCTAAAGTTGACAGAAAACCTCTAAACAGATTTTCCTGCGAATGGAGCAATATGTATCATAGAAGTCTTTCTAAAAGAAGTTTGGCCAGTTATTTCACAGAAATTCTAATCTAACATTGTCATCAAATGACCATTCAGCAACTTTTTGTTTGTTTTACAGTTGAAATGTTCCTGTTACATTTAGTGCCTCCGTTCACGGAGATACTTACAAGATACTCGATCCTCGTGCGCGTATCATACGCGCCGATCGTAAGTACCCCCCGTACGATTTTGCTGGTGCCCGTTCACGGCGCTACGCGGTGGCTGTCGATTTCCAATCAGTATAATGATACCGACAGTGCTGATCGCACGCGATGCTCGCATCGTTTGTGTCTGATACTTATTCGTTTGACAGAAATGGCGTCGGAACATGAAAGTAATGTTAGATTTGTTCTGGAAGTGGAAAAAATGCATGTTTACATAACTATACTTTACCAGAATACGTAAGAAACGATTTAGTGGAGAAGGCATGGATTGATGTTGAAAAAAAAGTCATATGACATTGCATGACAGCGTGTTCACTCCACGGCTGCACGTGAAAAATGATCAAGTTCAGTACATTTCGGATAGCGCCGTGTACGGAGACTAGCATTAAAAAGTGGTATATCAGCAGGGAACTTGAGGTTTCGTCACAATTACGTAGATTGTAAGTATCTCCATGAACGGAGGGCCTTAAATTTCTACAAAAGAGTTAGGTCTTAGAAAAATTATTTAAAAGTCTGTCTTTTTTCAAGTAGCATTTCAGAATGCTAATATTATTATATGTCTCGATGGTTTTGCAGCTACAATACTTTGCATGAACAGAATAAGCACCAATAATAATAAACATTATTGAGTTGTTGCACGAGTGGTTGAGGGTGTCCCAACTCCACAAGGACTCATAAGTCCCATTATTAAAAAACCACATCATAAGTCTCACAAAAACCTTTTATGCGGGAATCCCCACCCATGATAACCCATCTATCAACTACCTCACCTGGTACTACCTAAATGAAATCACAAAACATAAAAAACCTAAACAAATCCTCCGTAAAGATCCTCCCATATTGTAGCCATGTCTCCCCCTTGCAAATAATTAATAAAAAACAGCAATAAATTATTTTTTTCTACAAACATAATATAATTATAAACTCATGATGAAAGAGAAAGGGGCCTTTTTTGGCCCGGAGCTTTGTATGCCTGTATATCAAAAGTCAAAAGTCACCTGCCGTGTGATTCGGTATCTTTTGTGTATTATTACCTAAATAACAGAGTATGTGTTGTAAAGAATAACCTAGATATCACATAAAACACTCGTTTGATGGATGTCCATTACCCCCTTAGGCGTGGGAGGGTTAAAATAAAAAATAAAATATTGTACATATCTACTTACCTTCATCCCTCTATATAATTTTATTATTTCTCTAAATGATTATTATTATTTAGACATTTAACTTGTTTTTTATTGGTGTTTAAACTTTTCATGCATAAAGTTTTCGTTTTTCCTTGACATGAGAATTTCTTCCAAAATGTCAAATTAGTTTGTAAAAATTTTTCTTCAGCATTTATTTATCTTTGCGTTATTCTTAGAATATGAAATTTCTTATCTATTGGAATTTCGGTGCTTGACGTATCCTATTTGTATTTTTAGTAAAATGTTTATTTATATCTTTAATATACTTATTGTCTTTTTGTAGGTTTACAGAATCAACATCCATTATATTGCAAATTCAGTGAAACTCTCTTATAAGGTTCAAATGCAAGGGTTGTTCAAGAATTAAAAACCATTCTAATTTAAAAAATCAGGAAAAATTTATATTTACCAAAAAATCATACATTGTGACATTTTAGGTACATATCCCCATTTTTTTTCAGTCCCTGTTATGATCGATGCACTTAATGAGCCACGGAACTAGGTCCTTTTTTTTACATGAGCTCCACACAGGAGGCCCTGAGGAAAATAATTTCCCTCAGGGCCTATACCATCTTTAGGGATGCTGTGTGGAGGGTTTTTTTAAGGAAATGAAGGAGAGGAGAGTTCTGGAAAGGAAGAAGGTTTAACCTCTTATTTGCCGGAGACGCGGGGATGCATGCGGTTTGTGCGCATGCGCGTGGAAAAAATTTTGAAAAAAAAATGTTTGTCTGCGATTTTGACACTTCTATGTACAGAATTTGTATGAAGGACAAGGTCAGAATCGCTTGCGCCAACATTTACCCATAAGATAGGCAAAAATTTCATTCACCTAGCAACCCCAGAATATTTTTAAATGATTTTATCTGTGGCATCAAAATGTCAAATTTGCCGCGATTCTTTCTGTCAAAGTCCGATGCGTGCTACTTGACGAAAACATCGTAAAACCTATCAATTTACGTAATTAACGCAAGTAATGTTATTTTGGTACATAGTTTATTGTTCTAGGAATGTGTTTCGGTCAATAAAATATATCATAAATATATCATTTCGGTCAATATAATATACGATAGCTCAAAATTAATCCACAAAACATTCAATTCAAAATTCAAAGTGGTGCTTTGTTAGGAATTTTCCGTATTTTTCCTGGCCTATAACAGGTTAAGAGGTGGGTAGGAATCTGGGATTCAGTGTGTCCTGGTCATCCACCTCCAAGACCTAGAAACAAACAAACAAACCTCACCCTGTGACCCGGGCGCCCTGCTAAATCACCAAACGTAGCGAACCACTTGGGGTGACCCATGGCAGAGGTGTTGGTTATCCAATAAAGGTTCCCGGGGCAGCGGTACCCATTCCCGCCTCCCAAATTGACTGCCTTATGGCAGAACTCCGCCGCCAAATATCCTATCACCTCTCCTTTTGCATCCTAGTCGATCTCCAAAGGTTTTCCGGCCAAATGTGACTTCGGGTGAAGAAAAAGATGGAATTCATGTCATTGATTGCATTTTTGATTCCAAGGTTAGGTGCTGAACCCGTGTTTCAACCTAAAAAACTTCACCTTGGTTAGAAAAACCGGGAAAAAAATGATCCAAGTGCTTTCCATACGATTTTGCTCTTCAGCATTTTGGGAACCCAACAAGCACGTCATTTTTCCCTCAAAATCATTTGTGTGTTCAACAGGGAGGACTCCCTCTTAGTTGAGAAAGCGAATAATTGAGCACACCTCGCAGTCGGCGGGATTTGACAACGGAGCGTCGATCGCAAATGCACGCAAAGATTGCACAGAAGCAGCTACCAAGCCGGATCACCGCTCTTTTTAGGGGAAAGTCTGAGCTACACGCCAGTGCCGACATATTTTGAGAAATAATGTCCACATCGCCGAAAATGAGGAACGGTCATTAATTCTTGGATAACCGGTATATTTATTACGGGTCATTTGGTACATATATGGTTCCAAGTTTTGTGCAAGTGTTAGATAATAATAAACGGGTTGTTAAATGATTTCACTTGGTTTGCAATTGGATAAAATTTAAAATGATGTATAATAATAATTTACCAAGGGACTGGTAAATGAAACTTCTTATGTGAGAACCTTATAAGTGGGCATCACTGTACGTATTTGTAATAGATTTATATTGTCGTAACTTAGCTAAACTTTTCTACAATCATCCGACTGCTTCTGCTGTGTGATGGTCTTAACCCCTCTCGCTTTTGGGAAAACCTCGTAAAGATCTGTTTTTCTTCACTTATTTTGGCGGTGAGAAATATGATCTAAACGGTGTTGGAATGACAAAACACCAAGCTTTACATTGAAATCTAAAAGTTAATCACAGAAAAATTTAAACATACTATATTTTTGAATGTAGCTATTACTTTGTGGTTATCCATTATAATAAAATGAAACAATGCAACTTTGTATAAACCACTTATAAAATGTGCAAATCCGACTTAAGGTGTCTTAATAATAATAATTTTTCTGAGTTCGCTAACCATATCATTGAAAATAACCATAGTTTTGAAAAAAACACAGGGATAAATATTCTTCACATTAATCATAAAGGAAAACGTTTAGATAACTTAGAAGCTTTGGAAATTAAAAAATCCCTTAAAAATAATGAATCTATTATCAACAAACAAAAAATATTGTCATATAGCCCAATCATGGATTTGTTCCCCTACCCACCCACTCTACACTAATACCTACCCACTCTACACTAATACCTACCCACCCAATCTACATTATTAACTAACAACGGCTCCACCCCTACCATAATAAAACATTGTTCTAAACTGTCAAATTAGTATAAGCTTTCCCTGACGAAGGAACGTTTGTTCCGAAACCGGTCGGATTTGCACATTTTATAAGTGGTTTATACAAAGTTGCATTGTTTCATTTTATTTAAACATACTACTTTATGAAACCAAAGTTTTCAACCTCAAATTCAAAAAAGTGATGAAATTTGGAATTTTTTTTAGAATTATTTTTACATGAAACGACAAAAACATGAAGTGATATTAACGTTTATAATACATTTGTCTAATAGAATATGTGTGTTTTTATTTTTTTTTTCAAAATTTGAAAAGTATATTTTATCACCTTTCAAAAACAGTTTTTAGTTTTCGGGTATGTTGATGATATACATAAAAATATTCCATGTATCTTTGGATTATATTGCAAAGTGGAAATATTTTGACAAAATTTGCCCATTGCCTGAGGGGTTAATAATTGTTAATATGTTTCTACAGGTAGGTACTTAAGTTATTGACTAGAATATGAGTGTATTGGTTGAATTGTTTGATGATCCGTGCTAGATACCACTGATCAGATCTGTACCCTAAAGGATAAACCACATATAGCTATAAACTTGGCTATTGACTTACATGCGTTTTACTTTAGGGTACAGAGATAATCTCTAAAGTGTCACAAATCACAAATTCACATAAAACCTTTTGACTCTCAGGCCCTAGGCAGGCCAATGAAATAAATTGTTTATCTGCTCAAGAAATAATTTCGATTTTTGAAAATACGAGGGTTGTCCAAGAATTAAAAACCTTTCTAATTTAAAAAATTCTGAAAAATTTATATTTACAAAAAAATCATAAGGCAAGGTACATATCCCCATTATTTTTCGACATAGTCCCCATTATGATCAATGCACTTGGTGAGCCTTGGCACTAGGTCCTTGATTCCCTTATATTAGAACTCCGCCGCCCACAATGATTTCACCACTCTGTCCACGTCCTAGTCGGTCTCCAAAGGTTTTCCAGCCAAATGTTGCTTCAGGTGAAGAAAATGATGTACATAATTCTGGGCAGACTCCCGCTTAGTTGAGAAAGCGAATAATTGAACAAGGGGCGGGATTCGACAGCGGAGTGTCCATCTCAAACGGACACAAAGATCACACTGAAGCAGCTACCAAGCCGGATCACCGCTCATTTTTAGGAAAAAGTCTGAGCTACACGTCAGCGCCGCCATATTTTGAGAAATAATGTCCGCGTCGCCGAAAATAAGAAAAGTTATTTAATTCTTGGACAACCCTCGTATTTGATTGATTTTACCAGAAGTAGGGCATAATTGAACTTACTTGGGGAGTACGGACATGCCCAACACACTTCTGTCGACTTATCTCCTCGGTGGATCCACACAGCCCTGCAACAGGCTCTGTTACTTGAACTGACACCATACAGTAAATATTATCGTAATATAAGATTATATATTAGTGTTGTGACTCTAATGACAAAATTGAAAAAAAGTATTTTTAATTAATTTAAAAAATATTAATATTAAAAGGGGTGTTCAATATCTGTATAATTCAAATATCTGTATAATATAGTAGACAATACAGTTATTTAAAGACTTTGCTGTATTGAACATACAGCAACTGTACATCAAAATTATATCTATACATTACAAAAAGACAAACTAAACCATCATACGGCACAACACAATTACGACACAAGACATAAACATCAACACATGCTTCCGAAGACAAATACTACATATGGACAAAGACATTATCATAATCTGGCTCCAAAAATTTTTAATTTTATTGAAAAAGATGTTAAAGATATCCACATGACAAAAAATGCAAATCTAACACGCAAAATTCATAAGTGGATAATCAACAAAGGTATTGCATACTGCGGGCAGATAACTTGAACAATACAAAAACACACTCAACGCCTGTATTTTTTCTGTTATCCTCACAATTATTTTTGTGTTTCTAATTTGTTTCTTTCATATTTTTTTTCTATTTTTCCATTTCTCTAATCTTTTTCATTTCTTTTATTGTTCTTTTATTCTATTTATCTATTTAAATTGAAATATTTTTTATTTTTATCTTAATTTTCTTCCAAGATTAAGATATCAAAATTAGTTTAACCCCTCCGAATTTTCGAGAATATTAGCTTTTGGTGTCTTAAACGAAATGACATTTTACGAAAACTTTTAGTTATAACCGCTTCACAATTAAAGCTCTATAAATGAAACATTTCTGAACTTAGCCGAATAGTAAAAACTGTTTTAGAAAGGTTACAAAATAGGCTTTCAAATTATTAAATTACAAATAAATATTAGCATTTGTAAATATTAAAATTTAGAACGCAAACATTAAAAATGGGTAAAAATGACTCACGTGATGTTTTTATGTGAAAACGGTACTAAAATCGCAGATTATGCAAACAACAATACTTATTCTATTGTATATATTATGTGTAATAAACACTTTTGTCACCTCACTTTTTTATCTTTTTATATAAAAATATTTAATAAAAATTTAAAATGTGGAGCGCGGTGGAGCTGCCGGTAGCAAATTTGCGCGGGTAAATATTTTTGTCAACTACACGATTGACAGCTGATTCCTGTTATGTATTTCCATAGACAACTTGATAGAAATGTGCAGCTTGATCTACTATCGACCTTTGACTTTTTGTTTTAGGGATGTAACTAAAACAATAACGGAGTTATAACGATTTCTATGGAAACACACGCGCTGACGTATAAACACGCTTATTGTACTTGACTGCTGTCCTATTTTTAACGCTTATATCTGCTTACGTTGCGGAGGGGTTAAATTCCTGCCACCTCGGAACAGGCTCAGCCTAGTGAGGCGGTATATTCCAAAAAAAAGGTATATTGTTTTTTTTTGTTATATTATTTAATATATTATAGGTATTGTAATATCTTGGTTAATAAATAATAAAAAAAAATATATCATTATAATTTTTTTTTCTGGTCATGGAACAGCCGCAATACATGGGAATATGACACTCTCAATATTGGTGACTGCCCACTGGTCATCCAGACTGTTTTCTCATAGAGAATGAACCTCTTAAGTGTGCAATGGTCAAAAGGATCAATGATGCTAGCGGAGCACCTTCCATTGAAATACCGGTAAAATCTTCCCCGTTGTTGTCTGTAATATGGCAATAATTGCAATGCGCCTGTTAAAATAGGAATATTTTTCAGGTGGATTGCACGCCAATATTGTTACACATTATTATTGTTTTTAATTTGGGTGCCGTCAGCCCGCAAACCAATTATTAGATAACCAACACTCCTGCCATAGGTCACCCCAAGTGGTTCACTACGTTTGGTGACTTAGCAGGGGTGCCCAGTTTCATGGGGTGAAGTTTGTCTAGGTCTTGGCGGCGAATGCGTTTGTTCGCCTACTGCATGGTGGGCCGCATCGATAGAGACTGGTTGAGGGAGACCTAACCTAGACCTTTCCAGCCAGTCTCTCGACCCATCATATTGCACCGCAATGAGAGAGACGGATTCATACGTCAGTCACTCTTGGACACACTGACTTCCGAATTACTACCCACCCCTCATACCTTTTCCTTCCCAGAAGTTCCTCAGCATCACGGCATCCCAGAAAGGTGACATGGCACCTGAGGGATTTTTTTTCCTCAGGACCTCATGTGTGGAGAAAATGTTAAAAAAAAAAAACAAAAAAGTATTTGTAAAGGGGAAGAGGAAGATAAAGATAAAAGATTTTTTTTTTTTTTTTTTTACATTAATACCGCACAAGAGTCCCAACTGCTCCCATCTGGAGCCAGTGGGACTATGGCATCCCCAATCGGGGTATGTTGTGAGGTTGAAGGTAGTGGGGAGGGGAAGGAGATAGGGAAGAGGAAGGTGGGGAAGTACCTGGCTATTCAGATCTGGTCACCAAACACGGCTAAAGCCATTTCAAGCAAAGTTTCAATTCTGAATGGTGGTCTTACACCAGGGCGATACTGAGAGTATCTTTCACCTGATTGGACTAAAGAGGAAGTTTTGTTGATCCTGTATAATGTTTGGGTGTCCTCTCCTATCGGAGGTTAACTGTCATCAGGGAAATGTTCACCCTGTAGACTGCAGTCCCGAACAACTCAGCGGAACAGCATTCGTACCAGTCTTAAGGGCCCGCTACCCAAATTACTACCAATTTCTTACATATCTCCCCGTTAAGTTTTAAAGCTCTTAAAAAAATATATGTTATTCTTGAAGATAATATCTAGACATTGCCCGCGCCGAAACGCAAATTATATAAAATTCCCTCGATAGAAAAAAATCGCAAAGTATGCTCCAAAAATTATTATAAACAAGTTTGTTTCAGTTATTTTACAAGTTATATGCATGAAAAAATCGCAGTGTTTCTTTAAATGCTGTTTAAGACAATGCCTGCGAGATTTTTGCCCTATTTTAAACGAGTTGTGTTTTATTAAACATTTTCGCATCGATTTTGTCGCTGTAAATGTTAGCGCTCTCCTCTAACATTCGTAATTTCATATCTCTCCATCTTCTTCTTTTCGGGCCCGGTTGCGGAGCCTTAATGTTTGTAATGCATCAGGTGCTGTCTCTTCCTCAACTATGCGTTCCATCAATCTCCCCCTGGATTACGTTTCTTACAGTCTTATGTTTGTCGCCCCTAAAGCGTGCAGCCAAGATATTGAAGTTTCTGCTCTTTCTTTGAAACCATAAACATGGCTAAAGCCACTCAACACCACTTAAAGACGTCATAATACAGATTTAAAAAATATATTTTATCAGATTTTTGGGCGCCCTATATAATTTTTACTGTAAATCATGTGAAATTGTCTCTAAAATTAAATTAATGTAAATAAATAAATAATTATTATTTGTTATGAAAGCTGTGCATTTTATACTAATAAAATAGGTGATAATTTTAAATGTATAATTATTATTGTAAAATTATATTGTCGAGATTTGTTGCTTATAAATTTTATGTTTGATAAGACTTACATATTGTCAAATGCAATGGTTAATAAATTGAAATTTTTTCAAGTGATAGTTTTATTTTATCCTGATTCTGTTATTTGTAGCTGTCCGTGGACAGGCAAATAAAATGGAGCATCGCTCATCACAGTCCTGCATTATAATTTTTAGTTTATTTGATTATCGTTCAAGAGTCAAAACATTTAAATAAAAATAGAATTTTTGTTCATATGAAGCGGATATTTTGTGATGTGACATTATTAATTTAAAAGAAAACAATAACTTTGTAAACACCACTTTTATTTTTATACTTTATGCCGACCGGGTTTCGCTACAACCGTAGCTTCATCAGGGCAGTATAATACTCTACTCTAATACTCTAGTAGAGTATTATACTGCCCTGATGTATAATTCTCTACTCTAATACTCTAGTAGAGTATTATACTGCCCTGATGTATAATACTCTACTCTAATACTCTAGTAGAGTATTATACTGCCCTGATGAAGCTACGGTTGTAGCGAAACCCGGTCGGCATAAAGTATAAAAATAAAAGTGGTGTTTACAAAGTTATTGTTTTCTTTTAAATTAAAAATAGAATTTATTAGAAAACCTACTCATATCCATGAAACGGATACTAAACAGGATTTTAGTTCATCTTCTGTACTGAGATCAACTCTGAGATTAACCAGATTTATAATTACCACACCATAACAATAAATTTTCAAATAAGTTTTTAGATTTTCACGGCCAAAAGTATTTTCGTTGTTTGTTTTTGGAGTGTTATGCCTAAAGAAGGTATCTAAAGGTAGGTGGCTAAAGAAGGAGGTATCGTTGTGTCGATATGCAAATGCTTTGATTTCCATACAGTTTAATTCTACTCACCGTCTTCCCGGGAACCAT
This sequence comes from Limnephilus rhombicus, assembly GCA_929108145.2. Taxonomy (NCBI): domain Eukaryota; kingdom Metazoa; phylum Arthropoda; class Insecta; order Trichoptera; family Limnephilidae; genus Limnephilus; species Limnephilus rhombicus. Next base: position 9,830,034 of record OV815296.1, read on the forward strand.
TTATTGGGTAACCAAAACTTCTGCCGTATGTCACCACAATAGGTTCGCTATGTTTGGTGACTTAGCAGGGGTGTCTGGGTTCATCGATTGTGTTGTGTTTAGGTCTTGGTGGCTGATTTCCCTGCTCACCATCTGCATGGTGGGCCGGTTTGGAGACCTCCTTCTTCCTTGGGTCCTTCTCGACCCATCGTCTTGCACCACAGTGGGAGGGATGGATTCATACGTCCATCGCTCCTGGACACACACTGACACAACCCTTTTCCCTTCCCAGAACTTTCTCTCTTTCCTTTTCTTTTTTAAAAGAAAGACAAACATTCCCGGGTTACGAATAACCCAACAATATTTGAAAATCTCCTACTACCACCACAGTCAGCCAAAAATGTTGCTTGAGTCGTGGTGGAGGACTTCGCCAGCCGAGGAATCGAACACGGAACGCCCGGATGGGACCCAAACACGATGCCCACCCAACCACTGACCGGTCCTTTTCTTAAAAAGATCCTCCACACAGCATCAAAGATGATGTAACCCCTGATAGAAATTATTTTCCTCATCAGCCTCCTGTGTGGGGTTAAGGAAAAAAAAACTGAATTTGCAATTGACACGCGTTAGAAGTGAAAACTTCAGAAAATTAAAGTAGACAAGAGTGGGGAGACCACGAAGCTCTGCTCAAAGAGATAGATAGGCTACGATGCAACGCACAAAGAGGAGACATATTATATTATCTCATTCTCTTGCAGGTTAAATACTATAGATGTAAGTGTTTGCCTCTTTTTAGTGTAGCTGTTTTTTGTTTCATCGAGTTTCGAATCACAACGGTGCTAAAGATTTTTACTTCAAAAAGTAAATATCGTTAATCTGTTGGTTACACTTGCTTCAAACAAATCATTTTCTGAGAAAGTTTCCAAATTAATTGAGTAATTCAAAATACTGGACTTAACTTTTTTCAGTTTTTTGAAGGTTTTAACAACAATGAGTTCAGCACATTGCTTTAGGTTTGATGCTAACAGACTGTTCATAAGATCCACGACTATATAAGCCTTGAGTGATAGAGGAATGAATAACCTTGAGTGACGGAGGAATGGCCATGTCTAACTTCCTGGACTGGTGGCAGGTACACCAATGAGGATCAAGGCTGGCAGAATCACAAAATAAAGGTCAACAAGTCCGGTTCTCATGAACATGAAGAACCTCTATCTTTCAAGTATAATTGTTTTACTGTCGTTTCGTGTAAGTTTTCGTCTGTTAATTGATCCTCGTTTAATAAAGCGATAAATGTTTCATGTAGATCAAATGGCATTGTAATGATCTTCATGTTTTATATGGTGATGGGATATGCTTGTTTCAACATTTTAGAGAAGAGGAAGTACGTAGAATGGAAGACGTTCTTCCAGACGGCCTTGCTGAAAGGCAATATTTCCCACACCCTGATGCCGTGGTCACTCATTAGCATGACCACAATTTTGTTTTAAACCCTCAGAAGCCAAAGATTCTAACAGATTCTCGTAGCTGTCATTGCAGAACATGGGGAAGTTTAAGAAATCATGCATCATGGATGTCTGCCTGAAGAAGCCAAAGTGAGGACTGTCGAGCGTGGTTGTAGCAAACTTTTTCACATAAGATTGTACTTCCGTGGTAAGTAAATACCCAGTTATTCTCCAGAATCAAGGGTTAAAGTTTTGCAGTTTTGTTTAACATTTTGGCATATTTATAATACTGTACTGATTTTTTGTCAAAACACTTCTTCTATATTATATTTAGCAAAGTTTTTAAAATATAATATCTGTTGAAAATATGCGAGTTTCCATTTTTACTTACCAATGGTGAATGTTTTTGAAGTTGAAAAGTTCCTTGTAAGTATAATGTGAACACGGCACAAGAGGCTCAAGTACTCTGAGCAGTGGCGTAGCTAGCATGGGTGGCGGCACCCGGGGCGGAAAGGGCGGATAACGTGGTGTCCCCCCCGTGGTGTCCGTGGTGGGGGGTGGCTAGAGAATTGTGCCCTGGGGGGGTGATACTCGGTTGGGTGGCGCCGCCCCCTCGCTACGCCACTGACTTTGAGCCTCTGTTGGCAAACAACTCTTTATTATTTTTAAAATTACAGGCGAATGAAAACCTGTGTAAATCAGATTGTTTTCATAGAAACCTTCTACTGAGAAATTCGTGATTTAAGTTAATAAAATATAAGCGGGAAATGGTGAATCAACACCGCATGGAAAAATCCGACCACCGTGTGCATACATACTTATATACAGGGTGTTTGTTAGCTTGTGTCGCTCTCCATAGAGAGAAAAAAAATGGCCTTGTTTTTAAACGCCCGGGGTCTCAAAAGTTTTGTATGGTCTGTAGCTATTCAAAAACGTAAAAATAAATTAAATTATTGTTCATTATTAGCCCGCTAAAATGGCCGGAAGTTTTGAAAAAAAATAGATTTCGTGATTTGGAAAAAAAATAAAACAGAGGGTCCATATATTATATTTTGAACCAAACTTAATTTTCATTCTATAACTGCAGTACAAAGAACGCAATAAAAATAATTTTGGTAAATATGCAGTTAGTCCACCTCACGGATAATACGGAACATTCGTGTTGTCGAAGTTTGATGCACGGATAATACGGAATGTTCCTTTTTTAACTAATAGACAATCAAATATGACATTTGTCGGAAGTACCAATCTTATAAAATAAATTCTCTAAAATAAACTCGCTTTTCATCATACTTTTAAAAAACATCCCAGGTTTTTAATGGTTTGTTTGGCTACGCAGGGTTTGTCTGGCGGGTTTGTGTAATTATTTTAATACATTTCTTTCCATGTTCTACTGTTACAAATACTTGTCAATGATGCATTCACTTTGTTTTACGCAAAAATATTTTTCTATGATTGGCAGCATTGATGAAATCTTAAAATAAAAACGATGAATGAACATGGCGTTACCGTGCGAGTGAATTAATTTTAACAAAATTAAAATGTTTAATGCATATTTTTTGCATGTTTTTGGTCTCCCCCGACATAAATGCTCACTTTTCGTAATAATAAAGCTAAATATAACTGTTTGGATAAAAAGTTTTCCGTATTAAGGAGTAAGCGGTTTAATGCATAAATAATATAATTTTTTTAAACAATTGTGATGTGTTGGTTAAAAATATAAAAGGGGAAAATAACACTTTTTCTGGATAAAATCAGAATCCTTGTTGACTTATTTGTATTCATAAACATCAATTTTTTTTCATTTTAGTCAGCTGTGCGCATTTTTTAATAACCAACAAACGTTAAAAAGTTAAATGATTGAAATTTTTTTTTATTGAAATAAGTTTTAGGTTTGTTTTCTAATTTTCAATGCATTTTAGCGGGCTAGTAACCATTTAAAAAAAAAAAAATTAATGCAGTTCTCATTTTCTTTGTAAGACGCAACTTTTGAGACCCCAGGCGTTTCTGAATTCAAAAGTTGAAATAATTGACACACCCTAGTATGTGTGTGGAGTAAAACATAGCAAATATTACACTATTTCGACAACTACACTATAGTTTATCAAAAGAGTAGAAAATATAAAAGGGAACTACAAAATATGTAGGTTGGCTACACCAATTTAACTGTCAAATATTCTTTTAAAGTGCAATGACACTGAATACGTAGAACACCGTAAATCACATTTAAAAAAACATTTTTTGTTCTTAACTGTGTTTTATATTTTACTAGCTGACCCGACGAACTTCAACCGCCTCAGAATCAATAACTGTTGTGTTAACTTATTAGCTGAATTAAATTTAGTTTTTTTATTAAGTAAATTTAAAATTACACAATGAAGTAATTTTCGATGCGCAACTGTCCGTGCTTTATTTTTTCAGTATCAGAGGTGGCGCTGTGTACGGATTTATATTTTTTGTGATTTTCTTACTTTTCAACTTACTTACCTATGGGAATTGCGTTTCATTTTCTTTATACGTGTGAGGGAAATTTATTATAATTATTGTATTTTTCCTTTGGAAGGGTGCAGACATACGTTCATCGTTATCGTTTGTCTCATTTTAAACTGTTGACATTTAGTGTGTAAGAAAGAGGGGCAGGGGCTATGTTTAAGAACAAAAGCAAAACAATCAGCGCATTGACATTTGACATTTTGAATTTTTGGAATTCACTCACTATTCAATAATATACTTATCACAATATTGCTGCAGCTCTTTCAAAAGATGAGAATTTCAAAATTCGAAAAATTTCAAAATCCAAAAATTTTTAAAATCCAACAAATTTCAAAATCCAAAAATTTCAAAATTCAAGACATTGACAAATTTCAGAATTTCAAATTAAAAAAAAATAAATTATTAAATAAAATATCAGAATTCAAAAAAATTTCCGTTCAAAAAAATGTTAAATTTGAAAAACAAAATTTTAAATTTTTCAAATAAATTTAAATTATTATTTTAAGAAAAGACTGATCCTGATGATGTGAACATCGTTCACGAAACATTAAATTATTAACTATTATAATAGATTAACACTAGAAAGACCGGGTACTGCTCCATACCTATAAAGACCACGACCGTCACTTTAACGGCGGATATGGGTACCGCTGCCCCTGGAACCATTTATTGCATAACCAATACCTCTGCCAAAGGACACTCTAAGTGGATCGCTACGTTTAGTGACTTAGCAGGGGTGTCCGGGTTCATTGGGTGAGGTTTGTCTGGGTTTAGGTGGCGAATACGTTTGCCCACCTAGCGGACCGGGTCGGGAGACACTTGTTGAGGGAGACACTTATCTCATCCTCTCCAACAGGACCTATCCGTCCCGTCGCCTTGCACCGCAGTGGGAGGGATTGATTCATTCGTCCGTCACTCCTGGCTACATTTACGAATTTTTCCTATTCATCTCTCACACTTTTTTCCTTCCGAGAACTTCCTCTCATTCCTTTTCCTAAAAGCACCAATGCACACATAAATGCACACAGCATCCCCAAAGATAACAAAGACCCTGAGAGTTTTTTCCTCGGGGCTTACTGGAAAAAAATGCTGTAATTTTAGTGCAAGCATATGTTACGTTTGTACAATTTCAAATTGTTACGTTTTTTATAAAATCAAATAATTCACTCTCCACAAACAGATTTCTTACAATTATCACACGTGTCATTTATTTGGTTATTATTATTTTATTTTATTAATTTGGCACTGTCGTCTTTCAGGAGTTTTATTTTCCGGTTTATTTTCTTTTTCGTTTACATTAGCTCCACAAAAAAGCCCTAAGGAAAATAATTCCCCTCAGGGCATTTGTCATCTTTTGGGATGCTGTGTAGAGGGTACCTATAGGGAAAGGATGAAGAATATGTTCTGGTAAGGAAATGAGGTGAGGGGTGGGTGTAGGGTTGCCATCCGTCCGGGTTTCCCCGGATTTGTCCTAGTTTAGAGGGCGTCCGGGGAGCGTCCGGGCGGGGTTTCATTTGATGTCCGGGTTTAAAAAAAAATTTAAAGTCAAACGTATACTTTTGCCCCGAGGAAGGAACGCTCGTTCTGAAACCGGTCGGCTTTAAACAAATATAAAAGTGGTTCAAACAAAGTATCATTGTTTTATTTATCTTTAATTAAAATTAAATTCAATTTCCAAGAATACAGCTGCATTGATTTTTACAAATTCCTTTTAAAAAGGGAAGATATTCTATTAGCTATCGAAAGCGTGATAAATACAAAAAAACTGAAAAGTAAAAAAGGCGAGAGGCTGAGGAAGAAGCTTTAATAGCTAGATAATTAAATAATGTACACGTGAGTGCAATAATTTCTTTTCAATTTTGTAGTTAAAATTATGATTGTTTTTATTACGTAAAAAAATTCTAACTAATTATTAAAACAATTTGTAACAAACTGTAATAAGATTCTGTTTTGTTAGGTACATTTGTAATGATGATAAAAGATGACTAAATTTAATTTGAAAATAAATAAAAAGGTGATTTATGACATTTTCACTGACTATGTTTAAAAAAACATGTCCGGGTTCTGGGCTCTAAAATCCGGGGTTTTTACGCGTCTTGTCGTGGTTGCCAAATTTAAGATATGGCAACCCTAGGTGGGTGGGAAACTGGGTTTCAGAGTGTTCAAGAGTGGCGGACGTATGAATCTGTCCCCAACCACTGCGGTGCAGGGCAATGTTCTGAGAGTCCTGCTGGCGAGGTCAAAATATCACCCTCAACCGTTCTCTGCTGAACTTGCCTGCCACGCAGTTGTTTCATCCATCCATCCGCTGCCAAGATCCGGACAAACCTAACCCCATGAACCCAGGCACCCCTGCTAAGTCACAAAACATAGCAAACCTCTTGGGGTGACCTATGGCAGACGTGTTGGTTATCCAATAAATGATTCTGTCAGTTCTTTAGAAGCAAACGCAGCTGGATCAACTCTGGTATTTGTATACTCTGTCCTTCTCCAACAAGCCATAAAATAAATTTGGGCGAGAGATATCTTTTTGGGTATTTTTGTAAATTATGTGATAGTGACCAATCAACATACAGATCGAGTTCGAATGATACGCGATACCGAAAAAAAGAGACAGACATAATAGTACTATCATAAACGAGGGGGAATGGGTATGTTGTTAACTTGGGTAAAGAAGGTTGTAAAAAAACTCAGTATTATGGCCCAAACCGTCACATTGACGGCGGCGGTCTTTGTAGGTATAAGTCAATATATCTCAAAAAGTAATTAAGACAGGTAACTGTTTTTTTCACCAAAGTTGAAAAACCATAAATCAAGAAATGTAAAAAAAAAATCACACCAATAAAATCATTACTAAGCATTATATCCGATTCGAATTTTGACAGTTGAAAAACACTGTTGCATTTTTTTCGTTTTAATACGAAAAATCGAATTTTTGGCATTTAGTCAGTTTTATTTTTAGTTTTTTGTCCTCTTTTGAGTTCGTTTATTGCTGACCAAGTCCAGTAAGTGTTATTTTATTTTTGTTTTATATCCTTTTGCCCCAATGGCCTTTGCCATGGGGAAGAAACCCCCTGATCCCGCTCCCCCTGATCCTTCAAATTTTGACATTGGTAGTGAGGTAGAAATAACAGACCTTCAAGTTCCATCCTCTACTCCAAAAAAGAGGAAAGTTTGCGACTTTCCAAAAACTGATTCTTCACAGGTCTCAGTTCCTGTAGCTTCTCCTCTTCCTTTGTATCCGACTTCAGCAAAAGCTCCCTTCATAGTTTATGTTCAAAACAACTCTCCTGGCCACTCTTTACATCCCCTTGAATTTGGTAAATTTATTGGAAAAAAACCACTTGGCATTTCCCCAGGTGGTATCCGATCAGAGGGCAGATTTCGCATTTGTGTTGAGTTCACATCCGCGTTGAATGCCAATAAATTCATAAATTCCATCGACTCCCTCTCTGCAAAAAAATTTAAAGCATATATCCCTTCTTTCAATATCTCTCGCTTGGGTCTCGTTAGAGGTATTCCTGTAGACCTATCTGAAGAAGAGCTTATATCGGAACTCATTATTCCAGCATCTTCGGGAAAAGTTATTAAGACTAGGCGTCTTAATTTCAAAGATCGATCATCTGAGTCTGTAGTTTGGAAACCCTCTCAAACTGTAGTTCTGGCATTTGAAGGACAGTCCCTTCCCTCTCACGTTTATTTATTTCACAACTCTCTCCCGGTGGAAATTTATTCGTACCCGACAATCCAATGTTTTAATTGTTGTCGGTTTGGCCATTGCCGCTCCTCTCCCCGCTGCTTTAAATGGGCAGAAAATCATTTAGCAGACCAATGCTCCTCCCCTTCCAATTCCCCCACTTGCGTCAATTGTCAGGCTCGCACACAGCCACTCATCCATCCTGCCCCGAACTTTCTCGCCAAAAAAACATAAAAAGTTATATGGCCTCCAATAGCGTTTCATACTTCTATGCCTCCAAATTAATTGCTCCTTCTAAAAAATCTTTTGCTGAAGTTGCCTCTCAACCCCAAATTAGTGTTCCTTCAAACTTGTCTTACAAGAAAACTGTAATGACAAAACAAGCTTCTCGTCCAATTAAAACCCCTGGATATGATCAATTTGGCCATAACTCCCAGCTCTTGTTCCCAAATGGTAACATCAGCTCTCTATTTCCTCAAAACTCCGTCTTTTCTAACTCCAATTCAACTAACAGCAATGCTTTCAATCCTGATCTAAATGCAAATTCCATAAACAACAATACTTCTAATGACAATTCTTCTTTTATTCAAACTCTTCTCATGCTACTTATCTCTGTTATTAACAATAATAATTCTCTACCGTCCAACGCTGCCTCGTTACTCTCCTCTTTGTATTCTCTTCTTCCCAATGGCTGCCCCAACAGCAGCAATTCTGCAGTGGAATTGTAGAAGCGCCACCTCCAATAAGGATGACCTCATCCGCCTTCTACATTTACACTCCATATCGATTGCTGCCGTCTCTGAGACTTGGTTCAAGCCATCTCAACTCTTCAAGGTGAGTGGCTATCAATGTCTGCGGGACGACCGCATTGATGGGAAGGGTGGTGCAGCCCTTTTCATCAAAAACTCTCTCCCCTTCTCCCCTATTTCCATTAAACCCCCAAATTCATCCTTCCAATTAGTGGCAGCCACTGTCTCCAATATTACATTTGTATCTCTCTATATTCCTCCTTCTACCCCATTTGACCTTCCACTGTGGGTTCACATGCTTAGCAAAATTTCTTCTCCCTTGGTCATTTTGGGTGATTTCAATGCCCACTCCCCACTCTGGGGTTCTTCTTCCTCGGATCCCTCAGGTATCAAATTAATTGACCTTTTGGACTCCTTGAACATATGTCTCCTAAATGACGGATCCTCAACAAGGTTTAGTCACCCTGGACAGAATCCTAGTGCGGTGGACATATCCCTCTGTTCCCCGAGTATCTATCCTCTAATCTCCTGGCGAATTTCTTCAGATCCCTGCGGCAGTGACCACTATCCCATTATTTTGAATTTGGCTCAACGGTTGGATACCAATCACTTTAAAAGTAAGCCCAAATTTATTACAAAAAAGCGGATTGGTCCTGTTTCAGAGACTCTATCCAGGATCTTTCTCTCTCCCTGCCTTCCCCTTCTTCTGATAATTGCACCTCCTTTTATAAATCTTGGACTGATTCCATTCTAAAATCGGCTGACAAGTCTATCCCCAAATCATTTCCTGTAGGCTCGAAGGCTCGCCCTCCCCCTTGGTGGGATGAGGAATGCCTTAGAGTGCTGAAGGAGAGGAAAGCGGCCAATAAGACATACTGCCAATAGATGACTATGAATAATTACATCTCAGCCAAGAATGCCCAAGCTGTTGCTAAACGCACATTCCGTTTCAAAAAAAAAAAAAAACAGCTGGCGTAATTTCTGTACCAATATATCCCCTGCTACTCCAGCAGGGGAGGTTTGGTCCATGATTCGCAGGTTTAGATCTTCCTTTTCCCTGCCAAAGTCATCTCGTAATTCTGCTATTTGGATTGATGACTTTGTTAATAAAATAGCTCCCCCTTATGTCCCTAATTTTGATGAACTTCCTTCTTTGCCTTTCACTTTAAAATCTTCTTCATGGTTAGATGCTCCATTTTCCTTTGATGAGTTAAAAAGAGCCATTGAAATCCTCAATGACTCAGCTCCGGGCAAGGATGAAATCCTGAATATATTCATCCGTCATTCTGATGACAATTCTCTTACCTACTTTCTCTCTCTCATCAATGTCTTTCTGGATTCTGGCATTATTCTCCAAGACTGGAAAATTCAAAATATCATTCCCATTTGCAAAAGTGGCAAAGATCCAAGCATAGGTTCGAGCTACAGACCTATCGCCCTCTCTTCTACTCTTTGCAAAGTATCTGAAAGAATGATTAAGAATAGATTGGACTGGTTCGTAGAAAAAAATCAAATTCTTTCCCCTTCCCAGTTTGGATTTAGAAAGGGTAAAAGTACCCTTGACAACCTTTCCTCTCTTGTTACAGATATCAAATTAGCTTATCTAAAAATTAATATTGCATTGCAGTGTTTTTAGATATCTGTGGAGCATATGAAAATGTTCATATTCCCATCCTGAAAGAAAAGTTACTGGCAATAGGTATTCCGCCTAAATTGGCAAAATTCATTGTCAATTTGCTCTCCCAGAGAACTATTTTTGTAAATGGGTCTGAATCCCCTCCCCACATTAGACACATTTTCAAAGGTCTCCCGCAAGGGTCAGTCTTAAGCCCGATCCTGTACAATATGCTGATGACTTGACTTTCTACCAAATATCCCGTAATATTTTTATCGCAGCATCAGCAATCAACAATGCTCTTAGAAAACTCTTGGCGTGGTTAAATATTAATGGCCTTGAACTTTCCCCCTCCAAAAGCAAAGTTGTCATCTTCACTCGTTGTCGAAAACTCCCAGAAATTCAGGTGAGATTTTTCGATGAAATCATCCCTATCTCTAAAGAAGTTAAGTTCCTGGGAATGTTTTTAGACTCAAAGCTTACTTGGAATACTCACATAAATCATGTCATCATGAAATGCGAAAGCAACATCAATCCCCTTAGATTTCTGTCCGGAGTGTGGTGGGGATCACACCCATCATCTTTAAAACTTCTATACAATGCTCTCATCCGAAGCCATCTTGATTACGGATCTTGTCTGTTTGATCCAATGTCCACTTCAGCTATTTCAAGAAACTGAAATACTAGAACTAAGGCGGATCTACTGTATCCAATGTCTCAAATATATTTTTACACGTCCAAACAATTTCAATAAAAACACATATCGTTCTAGCCAGAGATATAACACGTGCGTGTACACAGTGCCTCACTGCAAAACCAGACTGGCCCAAAGACACATTACCTACATTGCCCCAAAACTATTCAATTCCATACCCCACTCCATCAGCAAGGATCAAAATCTGAACGTACTTAAAAAAAATGTTAAAATCTGGGTAAAAAATAATTTGGAACTGAATAAGTTTTTTCTGTAATTCAATCAGCTTCTAAAATGTGGAGTCTTTCTGAATATTTAGAATAAAAACAGGAAATATATATATGTATATATATATATATATATATATATATATATATATATATATATGTACATGTGTATTTAAGTATGGGTGTAAATGTGTGATTATCTTAGATATATTTTTAAATTTTTATACTCGTATGAAGTCAATCATGTTGATCACTGTAGACACTATGCATATATATTTTAATTTGTGTGTTTATCTTACATATATTTTTAAATTTTTAAACTCCTACGAAGTCATTCATGTTGATCACTGTAGACTCTATGCTTATATATATTTTTTTTATTTTTTTATAATTTTATTTTAACTACCACTGTTATCCACATAATATAATACCCACACACAGGCTTTGCCTTTGTGGGATTTTTTTTTGTTACTTACATTTTTTGTTATTATGTATTTACCCATATGTAAATGTACCAAAAAAACTTTGCTAATAAAAAAAAAAAAAAAAAAAAAAAAAAAAAAAAAAAAAAAAAAAATTCGCTTAAATTAGATAAAATTCAGTCTAAATCTCTTCGCCTTATCTTAGGAGCCATGAAATCTTCCCCAATCAACGCAATGCAAGTTGAATGCTGCGAACCCACCTTAAATATAAGAAGGCGATGCCTAGCAGAAAAATATATTTTCAAAACATGCTCAATAACTTCTCATCCCTTGATTCCCAAACTTCAATTGTTCAAGTATGAGGTTAATTTGAATCCATTTTGGAAAAAACATTCCCCTCCCTTTCTCTATAATTGCTTCAACACTTTCCTGGATGTTTCCACAAACTCCTATCGCAATGAATCTCTCCCCTTATACTCTTATCCCTACGAAAGTCTTACTTTCTATCCAAAGGTGCACCAATTTAAAGGAATATGTAAAAAAAATATTAAAAGCTCAGTTCAATCCAATAATGCAGAATTCAACAAAATTATTGAAAATAACTGGCCAAATTATATAAAAATTTTCACAGATGGTTCCAAACTCAGTTCGGACTCCCATTGTGGGTAGGGTTGCCATCTGTCCGGCTTCAGCCGGACATGTTTGGCTTTTTTAGGTCGTGCTAAATATTTATATGTCCGGCCTGTACGGCTTTTGTTAGGCTTTTTGTTATTGGAACGCGGTGCACGCAGCGCCTGCAGAACGAACGCAACGCAAGCTACGCAAGGCGCAACGTGTTACGGTCGAAGCGGGGGTGGGTGTCAGTGGATACTCTTGGTTCGAGAGGGTTTTGTCTTTAGTCGGCTTATTAATGGCTCTTTAATGTCAATATATCAAAGTCGAATCAAATGTACGGAAACTTCAGATATTTCAGTCAACGCAGTAAATAACCAGTGTCCACAAATAATGGACAATATAAAAAATGATAGACTGGAACAAATTTTCTGTCCAATCAATTTAACCGCAATTTTACGACATTTATCGAGGGCTCACCCAGATCGCGTGGAAGAATTCAAGGAAAACATGAATAATATGTACAAAATTTCTAAAGACTACTTAAATTCTTGGACAAGTGAACTCAGTGCCGAATTGAAACACTTTAAATCAGGGTTTCCCAACCAGTGGTCCGCAAGAGGCTAGAAGATGGTCCGAGATGGTCCGCCGGTCAATAAGCGAGCCAGCGCGCGGGAGGACCCTGATCGAGAAGTCTGAATTTAAAAAATCGGGACAATATTCAGTTTATCATTATTGTACCTTGTGGTCAGTGGCCATTGTGGTATTCCGTTTCGCCCCACCCCATCTTACCCCGTTCTACCCCCTCCGTTGTGGTAAATATTCTGCTAGAACCCGTCCCACCCTATCCCATTACGCCCGTCCCGTTATGCTATCCGTGCCGGGTGCCACCCATGCTAGCCTACGCCACTGATTACAAGTAGTGGCTTAGGCTAGCATGGGCGGAAAACGTGGTGTCACCCCCCCCCCCCTCACTTCATAAAAAATTGGTCCGTCCTGGGGGGTGAAAGTCGGTCGGGTGGCACCTACCCATCTACCTTGGTAGGTAGGTGCCACCTGACCGGCCATAACGCCGATGTTGAAAGAGTTTTCTCTTTAATAGTGGGCCAAGGAACGCAATAAATTGCAAACAGAAACAATTGCTATGATGATGTACACATTGTGTAATTTTAAAATGACAGGCAAAAATTTTATGAATGATTTCCAAAGAAAACGACGTTTTGAATAAAGTCGGTGAAAAGGCCAAATATACAAAATAGGCCACTTGCATCACATTTAAAAAAAAAATTCCGGTTTATGCAAATATTCTAAGACATTCTGTTTTTTTTTTTAATCGTATTTTTGAAACCCTGGCGATTTTTTGAAAATTTAAATCCGAAAAATCAGACCATTTTTTATAAACCGGAAAGAGGGGACATAATTTTATAGGTGCGAAAAACGATAATTACATAGCCGAAAATCATTAAAAAAAACGTTTTCCACACAAATAACACAGGAGAATAACGAGGCATTCCAAAAATATAAAATCGCATAACTATTTTTTTCCTTGATCCATCTTATTGATCATAAATCATTATAATGTTCAACGTCTATATTACTAAATCAAATGTAATATACTTGTACTTGTAAATTATAATAATAATAAGAAAATTATAAAATTTGATTTTGTTAAAATCCGCACCATTATGATTATACCTCTAAAACACGTACGGACAACGTACATTGTATGGGGTTCTCGTCATAACATCTGTCAAAAAATCAAACCAAATGATACGTTCGCAAAGAACAAACAATAAATCTAGTGAACGTTAAATGTCAAATTCAAAAATTCACCTAAAATCAAGGTGATGCCATATAAAAAAAATAAATCAGTGTGGAATTTTATAAAAATGATAGGAACATTTTCGGCCACGGGACATTTTCATGTTGTGACGTCACAAGCCCAAATAATGGATTTATTTATTAAAAAAAAAAAAAAAAACTGAGCATTTCTAAAAATTTTTACTAACATTTTCGTAATCTTAGTAAAAAAATCTATCGACACGATTTTTTCCAAGTCTTTATGAGGTCCATGCAAGTGGCCTATTGTAGATTTTTGAATAATTTGGAGAAGTCGAGATTTTAATTTATTTTTTTCGTTTTTGTCCACAAAGATAGATTTGTTTCATTATATATTTGTTTAATATTTTTTTAAAGTTATTTGCTTAACCAGAAAAAGAGTTACGTTTTATTTGTTTGTTTTATAAGTTTGTTACGTTATGTCCACAGACGGAAGACTCAATATTATTTATTTTGTTATTGACATATTCTATATAAATGCCAAATTAATAATAAGACTAATTAATGATTGTTGTTATTAAACTGGTTAATGATTGCTAATTATTGTTGTTATTAAACAACTGTACTTGTAACTTTTATTATTATGTATAAAAGTTATGTCCAAAATTACGTACGTATGTCCGGCTTTTAGGGCAAAATGTCCGGCCTAATACAGCGCAGAGTCAGGCTTTTTTATTTTAGTAGATGGCAACCCTAATTGTGGGGCCAGTGTCTATGCACCTCACAGTAAATTGTGTAAGGGCATGTAAAGGGTTAAATAAGGGTGTAACAGCACATATGACGGCCGGCGTAGTCCAGTGGAAAGGCTCTTGACTAGCACTCCGAAGGTCGCGGGATCGAATCCCGGCGTGGCAAATAAATTTTATTTGATTAATTTGTGTTATTTCACAATTTATTCATTTAAAATAATATATAGTATATTTGCGGCACGTTCCAGAGTGGAAGATACTCTCATTATCGCCCTGATAGGCTTGTTGAAAAAGTATCGATATATCAATACATCGATATTTTTAGCCGATATATTTTGATCCGATATATCGATACACAATATCCAATATCGAAAATTTGTATCAAATACGTTATTTTTTACATATTTATGTAACTAAAGTCACTAGAATCCAAAACCGTATAGGAACGAACGGAAAAAAGTAACTGTATTGGTTCATGACATCTGGCGGTTGAAATTTTGACAATTAATAGCTTACTAATCTATTGTCTTTGCAATAGAATTTGTGATCACTAATACTATCTCATATGTGTAGGTACATACATAGAAATGTACGCTATTTTTCACCATTTTTTTCTAAGCTACTCCTATGTGTTGGTTCCCAATTGTCTATGATTATTGACTATGCCTTGTTCCAAACACGAAGTCCTTTTTGACAATTATTTTTCAATGTTGAGGAGTGTTTCAGGCTGATAATTATTGCTTATAATAATTGTTACCCTTTGTGCTATGCATAAAAATCTTGTCTAAACGTTAGTTTACAAATTAAAAATAATAATTAATATTTGACAAGTTTAAGTATTTCCCCAATAAATGTAGTCATAATTTGTCTCGACGCCACCTAGCGAGGGATTTAACACTTACAATGTCTCTCTCGCAAAAATAAAGTTGGTTGTTTTCAGGTGGAAAAAATGTAATAAGCAGTAATTGTTGAATGAAACACTAGTATATATTGAATTATTTGGCGGGTATTTGATAAGCCCCCATAGCTCAGTGGTCAAGAGCAGCTGACCGGCAATCAGAAGGACACGGGTTCAAGTCCCGTTGGCGGCAAGTATCTTTTCTCGGAAGATTTTTCAATGTTGATGAGTGTTTCAGGCTGATAATTATTGCTTATAATAATTGTTACCCTTTGTGCTATGCATAAAAATCTTGTCTAAACGTTAGTTTACAAATTAAAAATAATAATTCCCTTTTGACATATACTAATTTAAAAAAATGTTACTGAAACGCATACAAACTTTGTATGGATCTCAGTTTACATATTAGTTAGAAGACAGGTTTTTAGTTTTTGATATTTTTGTAATTATTACCTAATAAAAATGAATACTGATAAAAATACCTTCATTTTTATTGAGATTTTTGTACATTAAAATAATGCACATTGTGTATAAAAATTACTATTGGTAATATTGAGCTGAATTCACTATTATTTTAAAAACACAAAATCTTTTGAAAATTTGACCGATATACCGATACATCGATATTTTTTACTCGATATATCGACGTCGATATTGATATTTTAATAAATATCGATACATCGATATACCGATTTTTTTTCACTTTCGACATCCATAGTGTAAGACCACCATTCAGATTTGAAACGTTGCTTGAAATGGCGTCAGCCGTGTTTGGTGACAAGATCTTAATAGCCAGGTACTTTCCCACCTCCCTTTTCCCCATCTCCTTCCCTTCCCCATTACCTCCAGCCTCAGAACATAACCCAATTGGGGATACCACAGTCCCACTGGCTCCAGACGGGAGCATTTGGGACTCTTGTGCGGTATTCATGTAAAAAAAAATTGAGCTTCTTTGGAGTAAAAATAATAGGTGTCATTTGTAGCTGTCTGGTGATATTTTTTTCCATTGAAATCAAAAAAATATTTTTAAATTACACGTCGCCACTGATCACACTCCTATACGTCGCAACGGGATGTTACGCGTGTTACAAGTGCTTATCACGTGACTCGCTAGGCTGTAGGCCCAGTTGCGACGTGTGATGGAAAAATATTTTTATTTGAAAAAAAAAAAATCATCGGATAGCAAAATGACATCTACATTTCTACTCCAAGCATGCTCAGGAATAGCTGGTTAAAATACTTCGGATTCGTGATGTTACACCCTGTACGAGGGGGGGTGGGGTGGGGGGGGGTTAAGGTGTGGTTCAACCCCTCATCGGACTCAGTATTGCGTAGTGAAAAAGGCAGTAACTAAGTTAAGGACGAATTAGGACAGGAAATGGAGGGAGGAGGGATCGAGATGGAGTGATTAAATGTGGTCTAACGCTGCGTATGCACCAGGGAATGCAATCTCGACTCGAGGTCGCAAATTGGAGATCTCGGAATTTTCGGGATCTCGTTAATTAAAAGAAAATATTATTTGAAAGAAAACAAAAACCTTTATTCTTTAATATTAGTTACTAAATAATTAACAGTTTTTTTTTAAAATTAAAATAATCAAAAGAAAAAATATGGCTTAAGGAGATTAGAAAGTAATTACGGGTGATTTTGAAAGTAACTTCTTAAAAAACAAAGTGTATTAAGGGTGGTATCTGCTAAACGGCATCTAATGACATTTTAAGGTATTAACAACGTAATAATCCAAAAATTGTGTTTATTTAACTCACATAAACAATAAAAAGTGCATAATTTAAGAAAAAGTAATGACCATAACTGCACAACTAAAACAAACAAATGGCTGCCTGCACGCACGCAAGTATCTCTTTCTCACTCACTCGACACAGTTTTATATCATCTGTCCCGCTCGTCATCCGTTGCTTATATTCGTAAAAAGTCGGCATAGCTTTCTTTCTTCGATCGACACTCCCGCCCGACCGTCAGTCAGTCAGCGCACCACTCGCGCCCCGAGTGGACGTGTATAGCGTCGCTGACTGTCGCCGCCCAATCACGTCGATCTCGAACGGGATCTCGTCATATTATGCTTCGGGATTGTACCGAAAAATGTCACGAAATCTCGCGAGATCGAGATCCCGCGAGTTCGGGATTGCATTCCCTAGTATACACGTGAGAAAAAAAAGCGTGAGCCGAATGACGAATTATGGGAAAGGAACGAAATAAACTCAAATGGTGGGAAAGGCTGATCGCGCTTTTTTCTCACGTGTATACGTATACGCAGCATAATATATTACAAAGTGGTAATAAATAAAACAAGAGATTTCGAGAACGAAAAGGATTGCCAACTTGGAAGATTTAAATTCCTTAGTTATTTTTATCTAAATAAAGAAAAACATGTTACGTAACGCGTTGTTCGAACCCCCCCCCCCCCTCCCCCCTGGTAACGCACAGTAACCTTTCACAAGACCCCCCCCCCCACTCCCCAAGTGCGTTACGTAATACTTGAACGGCCCCCAAGTCAATTACGACCCTTAAAACCTTGAACATTACCATACGCACACAAAAACGCGCCTTGTTCGCCGCAAACACACACGCACACGCGCCTTGTTCGCCGCAATCCACACATCCTGCATGCTATCCGGCTGAATCCGAACTCCTAGAAGACTCCTTGTTCGCCGCAATCCACACATCCTGCATGCTATCCGGCTACACCCTGACTCCTTGTTCGCCGCAATCCACACATCCTGCATGCTATCCTGTTGCACCCCTTGTCCGCACGCACTACCCTGATCTGCACGCCCACGAGACCCTGCATGGAATCCTGAATGATATCCTGCACCACCCCTCGCCTGTGAATCCATCCTTTCCCCAACATCCACCTGCATGCACCTGGTACACCCCTGACCACCCTCAGGCATACCTGCACCCTACAACCCGCCCCTGTCGACGCCCTGAACACACGAACACCGACAAACGCCCTGCTCCACAAACCGTTACAGAAATCCGCTCCTCCCGACCATCACCATGAATTTTATCGAAGAGCTGACGAGACTGGACCCTCCAATAGAAGTGCTAAAACAATACATGACCACCATTACCGCCAGACGAGGCAAAGTAACGTTCTTCCCTGATGGCCTCGGAAGCACCCCATCGGCCACTATGTATATTCACACGCCATCCACAAAATCAACCACGACCACCCTGCCGCCCTCCTCCGACCGACCTAACGCTATACAACCACCCACTTCCACCACCCTGTCGACACCTAAAATACCTATTGACATCCATCTGGCCAAGGAAACTCCTCTCCCTCAAGACTTCCCGCCCTTACCGTCCACTTCCACCAGCTCCTGGAAAACCACACCTGCCGGGAAACACCTAAGGCCCTCCCTCGCAAAACCGAAATCACCCGTCCAGACCACCAATCGATTCACCGCCCTCTCTCCTCCCACTATAACAAACTCAGACACCACCGACGATGACGGAGAAGACGAAGACGACGAAATCGATGAAATTGACATCCCAGCCACCAAAACCGTCTCCCGACCGACGAAAATCCCACCAATCATCACAAAATCTGCCAACAATTGGAACACCATGAGGAAGAAGCTGGAGGACGCAGGAGTCCAAATCACTCATGCTAAGGCCATTCCGACAGGGGTGGTGATCAACACAGCCAACTCGTACAGCTTCCGACTAGCCACCAGAATCTTACAAGAACAACACACAGACTTCCACACATTCGAGCTCCAGGAGGACAAAACCACAAAAGCGGTCCTCCGAGGAATCCCCACCACCATCTCGGAAGAGGAAATCCTCCTGGAGCTCCAAGACCTAGACCTTCCGGCGATCTCAGTAACCCGAATGCGTTCTGGACCCGACCGCACAAACGTCCCGATGGTCCTGGTCCAACTGACACACGGTGAAGAAGGGAAAAAGATATTCGCACTGCAGAGCATATTCCACCTGCGCATCAAGGTGGAATATCTCAACCATAAAGAAGCCCCGACTCAATGCCACCGATGCCAATACTTCGGGCACTCCGCCAAGGGCTGCCACCTGCCGCCGAGATGCGTGAAATGCGCCGGAGACCACTTCACAGCAGCATGCAGCAAGCAGAGAGAGGACGGCCCAGCTACCTGCGCGAACTGCGGCGGCCCCCACCCGGCAAACTTCAGGGAGTGCGCCAAACGACCTGCAGGGAGCTCGATCCCCTCTTCTCGACGAACTGAGGTACCTCCCATAACCACTTTCTCCTCCCGCAAAACCAACCCTTCCACATCATATGCTCAGGCACTCCACACAAACACCCAAACATCCATACCTACCCCCGACCCCCCCACAACCACCCCCCCACCCCCCCTCTCAGAACCCACCACCCCCCAGCCCTCAGCAACCCCCTTTAGCTTTTTTGACTTATTCAAAAATGATTTCTTTTCCAAAGTCGGCAACCTCATTGCCGACCTCCTCCCAAAATTCTTATCCGCCGTCTCTCCGACGGAATACCTAACGATTTTACTATCAGCAGCCCCCCAGATCATCTCTCTTTTCTCTAACTAATGGCTAATTCTACCACCCTGCCCTCCGCGCTACGTTTGGCATTTTGGAACGCAAACGGTCTTGACAAAAACTTACAAGAATTACGCATTTTTACCAATACACACAACCTTGACATTTTACTCATCAACGAAACCCATCTAAACCCATCTCATTCACCAAAAATTGCAAATTACACACTATACAGAAACGACAGACTACATTCACGTGGTGGCGGTACCGCTATCTACGTGAAGACAAAAATCGCCCACCAACACAACATCACCCCTACACTTTCTTCATTAGAAAGTACATCCATCACCATTTTCACCAAACACTCAGGGCCTCTGAGAATTAATTCGATTTATCACCCACCAAACAAGACTTTACAAAAGTCCGATATCGAATTACTTCTCAGAGGTGACACCCCTACCATTCTGGCGGGTGATTTCAATGCGAAACACCCGGATTGGAATTCTAGGCTGACTAACCAAAACGGACGCATACTTCATAAATACTATTCATCTCATCCCGACTTAAACATCGCTGGACCCGTGGAACCGACTTTCTTTTCATCCATGGGCCACAGACCGGATATTTTAGATATTGCACTACTATACAAAACTCCCTGGACGTACTGTATCGAAACCATCAACGATCTCGCATCCGATCACAACCCTGTGTTGCTAACCCTGAACGAATTCTCAAATCTCCCCCCCACTAAAATCAACAAAAAAACTGATTGGACGTACTTTTCGCACAGAGTCGGGGAAAAATTAAAAATAAATTCATCCATCCGAAATCCCACAGAACTTGACATTGCGGTCGACAATTTCGCAGACACTATTATGTCCGCAATAGAGGATTCCTCCAAACCCCTCCCCGAACGACCCCAAATAAATCTCAGGGAAAACCTCCCAAACTCAATTAAACATCTCATAAAAACAAAAAATATCCTTCGCCGCCACTGGCAAAAATATCAAAATCCAAGATTGAAAACCACGATCAATCGCACTCAAGCCCTCATTAGGAAAAAATTACAAGAACATTCAAACACTACGTGGAACATGAAACTTCAAGAGATAAACCCACAGGACGGATCCCTGTGGAAATTATCCAAAACTCTCCAAGCCACTCCTTTTCCAAACCACCCGATTCACGCCGAAAACGGCCTAGTTTTTGACGCCCTGGACAAGGCGGAGGCGTTCGCCGACAGTCTAGAAATTCAATTCAGTCCCAGCTTCAAACACGCAGATCTAAATCACATAGCCAATGTAAACCGCAAAATAAATAGCATATTAAATCACCTCCCCCCCACAAACACCCACTTCACGACTCCGACCGAAGTTATTCGTGCCATAAACAGCCGAAAAAATAAGAAAGCTCCCGGTCCGGATGGCGTCACTAATTTCGCTCTTAAAGCACTGCCCAAGAAAGGAATACTAGCAATAGTAAACCTGATTAACACAGCCCTCAGACTACGCTATTTCCCCAAAAGCTGGAAACACGCGCACGTCATTGTTCTCCCGAAACCGGGAAAAGATCCACTCTTCTGCGAAAACCATCGACCAATCAGTCTACTTTCAAATATAGGTAAAATCTACGAAAAAATCCTACTCACTCGGCTCCTCAAGCATATTAACGAGGTATCAACCCTACCTGAAGAGCAACACGGCTTTAGAGAAAAACACTCCACCCTCCATCAACTTTTGCGAGTCTCGGAAATAATCATTGAGGGATTTAATTCAAATCGCTCAACTGGTGCCGGTGCCATTTTCCTAGACATCGCGAAAGCTTTCGACAAGGTCTGGACAAACGGCCTCCTTCTCAAACTCCACGACACAGGCATCGACCCTCAACTCCCAACTCCTCGGTGTCCTAAAATCTTTTCTTCGCCAAAGGACTTTCCAAGTGCGCCCAATACAAGGGCGCCCTCTCGATTCATGTCAGCAGGGGTGCCACAAGGCTCACTGCTATCACCAATCCTCTTCAATGTCTATACACACGACATCCCCCTCTCAGTTGACAAACATTCACTTATCGCTCTCTATGCAGACGATACTACCTCCATGGTGAGATACAGTTCTTCCAGGATGATAACCCACCGACTTCAGATCAACATAAATAAACTCCAAGACTGGTATGACCTGTCGCGTATAGACGTGAATCCCTCAAAAAGTGTAGCTGTATTTTTCTCCCGCAAAAAGGGAGACAGCATACCCAGAGAGGTGATAAAAATGTACGACCAGGTCATACCGTGGCAAAACACCGCCAAATATCTTGGAGTCACACTTGACAAACGACTAAATTGGAAAACACACATCAAAAACACACTGACCAAAGCAAAGAAAATATCCGGTTCTTTACACCCCTTACTAAATTCAAACGCAAAGACTTCAATACAAAACAAACTACTCGTATACAAAACCCAAATCCGACCGACCATCGAGTACGCATCGCCCATATGGGCTACAGGTAACACCAAACGACTCGAATCGTACCAAAATGTCACACTTAGAAAATTTACAAAAAGTCCCTGGTTTGTCCGAAACTCTATCATAAACTCCGATACAAATGTCCCACCCCTGAAACAACATATGGTAGAATTGGCCAAAACTTTTTATGCAAAACTTCCTATACACCCAAATCCCAGTATAGCTTGTCTCGGGCGTCTAAGACCCGACGAAAATCCGACCTTCCCCTATCCCGTCTCTATCACTTTCCCCCCTTGAAGTGTGGACTCAAATGAAAAAATAAAAAAAACGCAACCAAAAATACAAAAAATATAGTATTACAAAACAAAAACTAAAAATCAACACTAATCAAACCTATACAAAATCAAAAATACCTACAGACCAAAAAAAAAAAAAACAATACAAAAAATATAGTATTAAAGCCCTACAAGTTGCTATAGACAGCCCACACTTCGGGTAGAAAAAAAACCATCCCCCAGGTACATTTACACCCTCAGTTCTCGAGAAATAGAGATTGAGTTCTCTGCACCTCGGAAATACCCAATATGATACTACTACTTCATAAATATTGTAAATGGTTGGTGTTCCAAATAACATAAAATAAAATAATAACCTTAAAAATAATCAACATTAATACTTTTGGCCGTGATAATCTCTAATTATATCTAATCTGATATCTGCGCGTTAATAATAATTTCACCAATGTGTAGGCGAAAAGTTCGATGCGTTATCTCTTGATTCCATATCTCACAAATTAATATAATATAATATATAAATATCTACTACACCTGACATATATAACGCTGTAACGAGTGTTAAAATGCAATAAGTCAATTTAGATAACTTTACAGAAGAGCGGATGTATTTAAAAAAAATGATGTTATTGCAACTAAAACTGCTTCAGATGTACATACTTGGAAATGGACAAACAATGAAATGAAACGAAATGGTGTTTGCTGAAATTGGATGACAATAAAATAAAATGATAATAAAAAAACCAAATTCACAACGTACAGCATAATTAACGCGGGACAGCCAAAAAACAATACAAACACCATAAAAATACACGAATGCATAAACACCAATATCTGCGATTGCCCTCGTCTAGAAAAAAACAGAACAAATCAATAATAAATAGGAATCGTAATTGACCATAATCTTAGATGGACACATCATATCAAACAAATCACAAATAAACTCCTCAGAACAATATACAGTTTTCTAAACATAAGAAACACATATAAAATAAAACAAATGAAAACAATATATTTAAATAAATGAAGACAATATAAGCGAAACTCAATCGAAAATCTGGAAACAGAAAAATCAGAAAAACATATTGACACCTCTGGGACTCGAACCCAGGACCTCTTACTTTCCGGGCAAACGCGCTAACCACTGCGCCACGGTGTCGATATGAAATTCGGTCATGTTTAACTGTACCATACTTCGGCTAAGAACCACCTACATTATCTTCATTTTTCTTTAACGCATATATTATTGGCAACTATCTTTATGTATGATTGCAAGATTTGTTTTACTATTCACGATTTATAATTTATAATTTACAACTGAAAAATGTCCTCTACAATACAGGTGAACTCCTAGTGTGGAGGACAATATATTATACCTTTGTAATGTAAATGTACTAAGAATAAAAAAAAAATATGTGTAGGAAAAACTAGGGATGCAAGGAAGAAAGATAACCAATCACTTACCACTGTACTTCTGCGAAGTAGCACACTACACAATCACAATATAGTTTATATAGTTCCACCGCTATCCCATTGAATAGAACATCCACACAACGTGAAAATTATCTTCAAATATTTGATGAATTCATCATTTTTTTTAAACAACCCGTCCTTAAGGCTCTGCAACCGGGCTCGAAAAGAAGAAGATGGGGAGATACGAAATAACGAATGTTAGAGGAGAGCGCTAACATTTACAGCGACAAAATCGATGCGAAAATTGCGAAAATGTTTAATAAAACACGAATCGTTTAAAATAGAGCAAAAATCTTGCGGGCATTGTCTTAAATAGCATTTAAAAGAAACACTGTGAAATTTTCAAACATATAATTTGTAAAATAACTGAAACAAACGTGTTTATAATAATTTTTGGAGCATACTTTGAGATTTTTTTCTATCGATGGAATTTTATATAATTTGCGTTTCGGCGCGGGCATTGTCTAGATATTATCTTCAAGAATAACATATATTTTTTCAAGAGCTTTAACTTAACGTGTTTAAGGGAGATATGTAAGAAATCATAATTAATGTATTACATAAACAGAATACACCGTCTTTCACGCTGATGGCGCAAAACTTTGGGGATGATGCATGATAATTTAAGAAAAAAAAATCTAAAATAGTTTTTTAAACAAAGCAGTTTTAAAAAAAAAATTGTAGAAAAAAATTGTTCAGTGCAATCGTAACTTTACTTTTGCTAGTCGTAATGCAGTATTCAGATAACAACTAATGCTACGTATACATTTTTGAATCGAGACACGAGCTGAACCACGAATTATGGCAAATTAACGAAGAGGTTTTACTCGCGTGTGTACACGCAGTATTAGAGATATTAGGTACATGCCTAGTAACAGCGGTTGTTCATTTGGAAATATGTTCCAAGGGATTGGATGGGGCAAGATGGGATGGGGCAAGATTGTATGGGTTTCTCTGGGTGTCTTACCGCCCCCCCCCCCCCCCCCCCCCCCCCCCCCCAATGTCTGAAACGCCCCCAATTTTCTCTAGGTTTTCTACCGCCCCCTGAAGGTCTGAAACGCCCCCAAGGGGGCATTATCGTCAACGTTGTGAACCTATGGTTTAAAGTTAAAGGATATACAAATAAAATAGTTAAATTAAAACAAATCACTTTTAAAATACCACTTTTTTAAGCGAAGGTTTCTTGGTCAGAATAAGATTAACATTGTAAAATTATATATTTTTTCAGCTTTTCCTGACGATGAAACTTTTGGTTTTGAAACATGTAGATAATTTTCATTAAATAAGTGGTTTTTTACAAAGTGATTTTCATTTAATTAAAAAGTGATTTTGCAAAGATTGAAGAAATAGAATAGTGTTCATTCAAAATCAATGTAATTTATAGATCATCTGACCTAGTGTGGAGAAGCAATACAGATGTATTTATGTAAACGTTTTGTATTTATTATATTTATACAGATGTGTTTGTCAGCCCCAGATTCGGGAGAATTGGCGCCTGCCCCGGACGGCAGTTTTAGGGGGCGCCAAAATCGTAATTTATGTTTGATTGAAAAAAAAATTGATACACAATGCGCCTGGCATAGCCCAGTTGGTTTTTTAACACATCCTAAACTGATTTATGAACGTATCTTAAGTCGATTTTGAACGCGGGCATAGTGTACGTGATGTCTCTGCTAGGGGAATCCCAGTAGCATCTAAAACTACGGAAAAAAAACACCTCGCGTTTCAAGAAAGAACATCTCGCGAGAGGGGGCGCCAGTATCGAGTTTTTGCCCGGTTTGAAAAAGTCGTAGATCCGGGGCTGGTCTATGTAAACGTTTTGTAGACACACAAAAAGAAGAAATTTACTGTAACTTTTTTTATTTTTTCACGAGCGGTATTGGCGTTGAACACGGTGTATATTCCTAAAATGGCATTAATCGACTTAGTGCGTTATGTCTCCGAGGTACCGAAATACATCGCCTTATATTTTATTCCTAATCATTCACAACAAAATACTTCGAAACAATAGATAAGCACAGTTACGGCTTAATAAAATCACATTTACTCAAAGTCCGGTGCAAGTTGAACAGTTACTTACTAAACCTGTCTCCTTGTAACTGAATTTTATTATAATATATATTATTTTACTATTGGAAATTTAATTTGGAATTTATAACTACATAATTCTATTTGAAAAGCCTTTTTTTGGTTTTGTTGAAATCTACTGCATTGTGAGATCCAGTTTTATAAGGGTTGAAAAATATAAAACCGATTCTGCAAAGAACAACAATTCACGGAGATTTCTCATCGTGCATTACTTCTATGAAAATGTCATTTATATTATGAGTACAGTTGAATTGAAGAGATGACCTACATTTTTCGTAATTTGGATTATTTTTAAGGACGCTCCAGAACTGTGAATATTCAGGTGAGCCATTTATGTTAATCGTAATATTATTGGATTTTTTTTTAGCCTCCCAGGCTAATTTTTTCGCTTTTGGGATCAATTTATGTGGAACTAATATGTGGAAATAATTTTGTCTCCCTTACTATTACGATGAGAAATTTGATTTAAGCGGCGTTAGAAAAAGAAAACCCCACGCTTTATATTCAAATCTAACAATATTACTAATATTATATGTATAGGCAAAAGTTTGTATGGATGTTTGTTTGTTACTCTTTAACGCAAAACTACTGAATGGATTTTAATGAAACTTTTCAATAATACAGCTCATACATCAGAATAACATACACGAGCTCTGGCATTATGAAATTTGTATAAAAAATTGCAATAGGAAGAACGCGAGCTCTTTGAAAATTGAATGTACTGGGAATGAATGTATGGAATTAGGGAGGGGGGAGGGGAACTCGGTAGGGGGATTCGCGGGAGGGGGGAGGCGAATACGGGAGGGGGGAATGGAAAGTGGGAGGGGGAGGTGAACTCGGGAGGGAGGTTCGCGGGACGGGATGAAGGGGGGAGTGGAGTGGGGAGAGGGAAGGTGGAGGAATTGGAGTGGGGAAGGGGACGCGGGAGAGGAAGGGGACGAATGGGAAAGGACACGCAGCGAGAAACAATTTCTATTTTCTAGAACCAGCTAGTTAACTATAAACTAAGTGAAATGTACGAAATATTACGAAACCAAAGAATCCAACCGCAATTTGAAAAAAAAAAATGAAACTGTGGGATTCTTTTATTAGAGACGATTATATTTGTAATATACGAGTATTTGTCTAATTATATATGTGTTTGTTATTATTTTATTCGTTATCATCAATTTTAGTTAGAAAAAACATAAGGTGTGCCACTTTTAAAACAGTTGATCACTCTGCCAATTGATCCCTTGGACAGTTGATCCCTAAAAGATTATTGCAAAGAGGATATACGGCCGTACAACAAAAGTCCATATTCTTACACATGCATTGTTTTGAGTGAAAATCCTCTATACCTACAAATATTTTTTACTAAATATAATTCCGACAGTATCGCCCAAGATTGCCGGAAGACGGGGCCCTGGAAGAAGGAGAACCTAATGGCTAAAACACCTGAGACAGTGGTTTGGTCAGTCTACTGTAGAGCTGTTCCGGGCCGCAGAAAACAAAGTCCGCATAGCCAACATGATAGTCAACGTCCGTTGAACGGACAGGGCACAAAAAAAAAGAAGAAGACCGCCATGGTGCAGTGGTTTTTAACCTGGGTTCGATCAAACCCCAGGGATTCGGTGAGTCAGTCTCGCGGGTTCGGCAGAGGTCAAGACACACCCCCGACTCATACGATTCGGTTCCATTTCCAATTAAGAAGGGTTCGGTGAATGCGTATATGAAACTGGTGGGGTTTAGTACCACCAACAAGGTTAAAAACCAGTGCTCTAGTGTAACACCATCAACCATCATTCAGAATTGAAACGTTATTTTAGCCATGTTTGGTGACTAGATCTGAATAGTCAGATACATTTTTCACATCTTCCTCCCTCCCCACAACCTTCAGCCTCACAACATACCAAAATTGGGATGGCATAGTCTCACTGGCTCCAGATTACGATTTGGGAGGCGGGTATGGGTACCGCCGCCCGGGAACCATTTATTGGATAACCAACACCTCTGCAGTAGGTCACCCCAAGTGGTTCGCTACGTTTAACGACTAGCAGGGGTGCCCGGGTTCTTGTGTGAGGTTTGTCCGGTTCTTGGCGGCAGATGCGTCTGCCCACCAGTTTTGCATGGCAGGCAAGATGGGGAGTGAATGGCTGAGGGAGTCCCTTTGACTTCTCCAGCCGTGCTCTCTCGGAAAATCTCCTTGCACCGCAGTGGGAGGGATGGATTCATACGTCCATCACTCCTGGATACACTGACACCGAGGTTCCTATCCACCCCTAATACCCCTTTCCTCCCCTCCACACAGTATCCCCAAAGATGACAAAGGCCCTGAAGGGAATTATTTTCCTCATTGTGCCACTTATTGTGACCAAGCGTGGTATTTTGATGACCCCCCCCCCCCTGAACAGGTCACATAGTATGGGTACGTTCCCTAAGGTAAAAAAATACTGTTGGGAGCACTTGGAACTAAAGATCTAATTTACTAATTTTGTGTGATAATTATATTATATGCAAGCAGGAGCCTTTAGCGGTTTTCTGCTAAATCCACTGCACGTGTTAGTATGTTATTTATTGTTATTACAGCATGTTTCTTTGGGGAGTCGGAATTATTATTAGGAAAAATATTTATATAACGGATTCTCAAGTATATCAACTTTGGTTGTACGGCCGTATATCCTCTTTGTATATTTACTCGAAGAAAAAATCTTTTAGGGGACCAACTGTCCTCCGCATAAACTGTCAACAGGAGATAACTGTCGGCGGGCCCACTGTCGCCAGATCAATTGTCATGGAACAGAAAACGTAAACAAGACAAAGGCTCAATTCGCCAAAAGTTCACTAATACATTTAATGCTAAGCTTTTTTATTGCAGCCAACTTTCGTTGCGTTACCTACCGTATTTTTAAATTCCTCTGATCGCTATTTCCGCCCTTCACCGCCCCCTTGTAGCCTTTCGCCGCTTTTCATTTGGCTTCGAGGCCACCATCCTCCCTTGGATCTTACCAATGCCCTCTTGGGGATGTTACCGCCCCCTTTGGGAATCACTGCTCTTAACACTTTGGTCATCACTGGTCGTCACCCCCATCCCAAATGTAACCCAACTAAGTAAGGCTGTTAGTGAGGCCTCTCTTGTATTAATTCATTAGCTTTATTTATTGGTATCATGTTTAATATGTAAAATTCGGTTTTAATTTTTATTTCTTTTATATCTCTACATATTATAAATTAAAGTCTTCCGCGTGGTCTGTCTGTCTGTTCGCGATAAACTCAAAAATACTGAACGGGTATTCATGCGGTTTTCACCAATAGATAGTGTTTCGTGAGGAAGGTTTAGGTATGTAATTTGTCGAAGGATTTGGGTAAATTGGTTGAAACATAACGATAATTGTTAGAAGTGTCGGAAAAAGTCAAGCCGCCTGGTAGCTTTCATCGAAAACGCTGCCTAATCCTTTTGGGATATAACAGAACAATGCATGGTGGGATTTTCCCCTTTTATAGATCTACAAAAAAGTCCGCGAATATTTTATGGATAGCTTACTATACCCATTCTATCTTCTAAAAAAATGGTCACGTACATTGCGGTAATTGAAAAGTTATTTAGACGGATACAGTATTAATCCTTATTAACTTAAATACGTTAGTTACCCCAAGCATTTCATGCACATTATTGTAATCTTTCACACCATCTCTACGTATCTCATCTTCGCGAAAAACGATACGCACAAAAAACAAAACTAAGTCGAGCAATTTACCTGGTTTTATAAACTTATACACATTTTTACGACTAGATATCTCGATGTTTATTAGAGATAGAAGAATTTTTTTTACATAAAAATTGTAGGTAATTTTATGTTCTAGTAAACTTGTTCAGCCATTTTATTCGAAACGAGATATTTGAGAAAAACTAGATATTGGCGCAATTTCGGTTGGTTTTTTCAAAATGGCCCCGAGAGCTCAAGTGACCCTCGGTCGAAAACTCAGATTTTACATCACTAGGTGAGTATATAAAACATATATAAAAATTGGGACTACCGGAATAATTCCGATCGCGGATCGCTAATTGCACTGGCCTATTATGAAAGTTAGTATGTGAGGCATACTGATTGCACTGGTTACCAGGTAATCAATCATGTTTAAGTGTACGATAAGGTAATATAGTTTCCCGTTGTAAAATATTGCCATTTCTGCGACTTATTTTGTCCAATAATAAAGAATCCCAAATAATAACGGACAAAATGTTAATTATTGAATTGTGAAATAATTTTTTATTTAATTTTTTATAAGAAAAACTCTCTTTTAATTACTTTTCAAGGTTATTTCCATCGATGTAATATATCATTGAAGAAGAAGATAACAATAATAATCTAAACGAAAATATGAAAGAGAACAAGACAGAAAAAGATAATGGTCGCAACTGGGACTCGAACTCAGAACCTCTAGTCTATCCTCGTCGTGCGTTTACCAATTTCGCTATTGCTACCTACTGTCAAACCGTCATATTAGTCAATCTCATATTTGAAATTTTAGAATTAACAATATTATCTTCAACTAATTTAAGTTAAACGGTAGTTGATAAACGCATGTCCCGGATAAACGAGAGGTTCTGGGTTCGAGTCCCATTTGCAACCATTATCTTTTTCTGCTTTTCTGTGTCTTGTTCTCTTTCATATTTTCGTTTAGATTATTATTATTATCTTCTTCTTCAATGATATAAAACGTTAATTGTTCAGGCGAGCGAAAAGAAAGCTTTCATTTTTCAACAAATTATAGCTCCTGTTTTTGCAGACCTACTTTTGGGAATTTTTATTATAAAATAAATATCATAGGTCTTTCAGAATACTCAGCATTTTTTATTTATTTATTTATTTACGGACTTACGTCCAATTTAAAACAAAGTATCACGAAGTATAGAAATGAACAATGTAAGGATTCGGATGGTACATGAAAGCAAAGACAAACAGTGAAAATAGAAGAAAAAATAAGTGTCAAGTCACGTCAAGACCTTGCAAAAATTAGGGTGAATATGACATATCTTCATTTGTTTAAAGAGCGACAGAAATCATTTAAGCTAATACCAAAAAAATCAAGGTCTTGACGTGAGTTGACCAGTCTACACATTCTGGACACTGGTGAGTTATAACCATAGTTAGTCGAGTGCTGATTGAGGAAAAGCAGGTCTTTATTTCTGAGTCTACGAGAAGGTATATTAAATGTGATGAGTTGTAGTAATGTAGGCGAGTCGATTAAACAGTTAATAATTTTGAAGAAACAAATGAGATCAGATTTTATCCGACGGTCTTCTAAAGGAGAAAGGTTTAGAGTTTGTTCAATTTCAGCATACGAGTAATTGCCTCGCTCTAATCCTAGCCTCCATAAATTTCTTTAATAACAGTATTTAATTAAACAATCGTGCGCTTTTATAATTACCGTGACGTTTCACGGTTACGGTACCGTGACGGCAAAGAAGGCACTAAACATACGTTCCTTAACACAATAATGCAGCAGCTCTACCAAAAGATGAGATGCACAATGTACGTATGTCTGTTTCCTCCAAAGGAAAAAAAATCATCATATTCTTTCATCTCTCTCACACACCACACCGTGACGTCTCCGTAGACAATAATTTTGTAAGTATGGAATATAGTTACAAGGATAATATTGAATTGCGAGTGAATTCCGAAAAATCAAAAACGTCAAATGTCAATGCGCTGATGGTTTGGCTTTTGTTCTTAAACATGTAATGCTGCAGCTCCTTCTTACACACTAAATATTAACAGTAGAAAATCAACTGTCCACCGAAAATTAACTGCCGAATATCAAAAGTCAACTGTAAAGGACAATAAATGGACAGTGCAGGTTATCCGCCACTTACCCGCCCTGGTATAAGTAACAGATGGCTACTCCTTCAAGGCTCTCGCAAGATTCAATTTTTTTTGTTAATCGAAGCTCCATTTATTTATTTTAAACGAATCTAGACCTTCAGTGTCCATGCATACGTTGTTAGAAAGCAGTATGCAAGTGCTTAAAAGGAAAATAAAACATAATACAACAAATCAGGTTAGTAATACAATGGACAGACTCATATTCGAATACGTAGATACGAGTGATAATTACTTTAATTACGCCGTTTCCCCACAGGAGTCGGCAGAGAGGTTTGAGAGACCGCCACACAATTCCGGCTTGGAACAAACTCCGTGCTTCTTTCAAAATTCATACACAATTACCTTACTTAGTTTTCTAATATTTTGTAATTTATGTATATACATATATATAAATTACATTATGTGGTAAACATAATATTTTTTTAAATATTTAAAATGTAAATATATAATCAATCATAAACAAAAACAAAACAACAATATTTGAGGTACACAATGTACACATACTGACATACTTCCTGTTTAAATTAATCATATTTTTAATCTCAGTAAGTTCATTCGGGATTACATTAAGATGATTGGTGAATTTTGATTGAGTTTCACAATACTGTCTCCATTTAATTAAATATTTTAATTTCAGGTTTTTACTCGTTAAGTTAAAAATAATAATATACAAGTTCATATGTTCATAATATTTTTTTTATAGTATTTTTTTACCCACAAACGTATTTTTTAAATAACTTTATAATCTTTGTGAATAATTTAAACTGCAAGAAGCATTTTTTTTACAACGTCAATATCATAAACAAAACTAATCTAAAGATAACACTGAAACTGATATGTTTATTCCGAAAACGACGAATAACCCCAATACTAACGAATTGATAAGAGAGTTTTTAATGAAAACTGACGTCATATATTAATTTTTGATTGTCACCGCCAAAGTATTATTTGTTTATTTATTTATACGCTATAAAATGGCTTTACATTAAAATGATACATGAGATTATAAGATACAGTGGTACGCAGGAGGGTATCGGTATTATATCAAGAACAAAATAACGAATGAGCACATAAAAATAACATCGCTGAAGTGATAAAAGTTGTTATTAGAAGTACAAAGTGATGACTAAAGACCGGATTATATGCAACAAAAACAGCCCAAAATATGCAAAGAAAATAGCAATATGCACGAAAATCCATACAAAGGGCCGAAATATGCAACATGAAGTCGTATCTTTAAATATTTTAATTTATTTTAGTAAGCTAGTATTAGTTCTTAACGATAACAATCGTATTTTAAAATATCAACTACAAAATGTATTTAACAATGAAATTTATAATTTACCTTTAAAAACGTATATGACTATTATTAGCTGACCCGACAAACGTTGTTCAGCCATAGAAATTATATCTAGATTTTGGTTGTTAAATAAAGCATAACGAATGTAGTAGTATGTGGGGTTGGGATCGGAGCGTTGTAGACGATGACCGCCGATAAAAAAAAAAAAAAACACCAACTAAAGTAGGAAAAAGAAATAAAGAAAATCAAAACGAATTTCGAAGACCAATTGAGTGTACGATATTTTTTGTCAGTCCGTCTTTAGCCAACACAAATAAGCTCGATGGTTTGCCCATGCGAGAACACGATGCCGAATGAAATATCAAAATGACGCGACGCTTCTCGTGAATGTGTGGATGAAAGTTCAATGAGGGGGACGTAACGCCATCTGTCATTCAACATCATAAATAATTTCGTTCTGTTTGAAATACGAAAGACGGTTAAATTTATTCATACGAAAATACTAATATCGCGATAAAAAATGGGAAGGTGAGGGTAGATGGGTTAAAATTTGGGGTTACAGGTATTTTTTGATGCCAAATAAAAAAAAAGTTTTGTAAAAAAAAATTTTTTTTTCTGGATAGGGACACCCTAATCACCTAGCGGTATGAAATATACTTTAAAACCTATTCTCATACCTACCAATTTCATAAAAATCGGTTATGCCGTTTCGGAGGAGTGCGATCAGAAACCCCGTGGCACGAGATTTTTATATATAAGAAGTACTGTTCTAAATGTTCTGTAGACAAATTGTGTCTACGATCGCTTAATATATTTTTGTAAGCGAAAAAGGAGCGTTCTACGTCTACTGACGTGACTGAACAGAATTTAAATTTGGGTACGATTTTTGAACTTATTGTGTTGGGCAAAATTTCAGCTGCCCCGTTGATGAAGCTATCAATTTGGCACAAGGGTTCAAACCCTGGGTTATTATTCAGTAAGTTTTCAAACTTTTCTTTTAAGTTTACTAGGGAATAGCTTTAGCAACGAGGAATTCATAAGGCGAATTTTCTCCATAACCTGAATAGATTCATTCAACGCCAATCCTCGAGTTTCAACCGTTTTTGTACTTGCAGGTATGTAGGCGAAATGAGTGCTAATCATAGCTAGGTTTTTTTTCATACTGGCATCGTCAAACCCTTCTTTGCACTGGAAAACTGCCAAAACCTCTGCACTATCGAAGTCATTGATAATAAATACCCTCGGTGGCCCCAAAATGTTCATGGTAAAACATCGCAGCTTCGATCCATGTACCCCAACGTGTTACTGGCTCGAGAGGTAAAGGGACGTTTGGCAGTTTTTCTTTCCGTGTACATATGCAAGTAAATATGCAAGATCTCTTTTTTTGTTATTAGTTTTTGGGGTATTATGCCGTGTTACGCTACCTCCTTCTTTAGCCAACGTTTCGTGTGAAGGATGCAGATCAACGGCAGATGTGTGAAGATGGACACTGCAACGCTGTCCAAAATGTTGGCTAAAGAAGGAGGTAGCGTAACACGGCATAATACCCCAAAAACTAATAACAAAAATATTTTTGGCCGTGAAAATCTAAAATCGTATCATGCAAGATCTCATTTAATCCGGTCTTTAGTGATGACATTTCATTGAAGAAGAAGATAATAATAATAATCTAAACGAAAATATGAAAGAGAACAAGTCAGAGAAAAACAGAAAAAGATAATGGTCGCAACTGGGGCTCGAACCCAGAACCTCTCGTCTATCCGGGACGTGCGTTTACCAATTCCGCCATTGCGCCCTACTGTCAAACCGTCATAATAGCCCATCTCATATTTCAAATTTTAGAATTAACAATATTATCTTCAACTAATTTATTTTCTAACTACCCTTTTTATTGGAAACAATCATTCTAAGAATTGGTTTGTAACGACCATTATAACGATAATTATAACGATCATTATCATTATTAACCAGTTGCGACAATTATCTTTTTCTGTTTTTCTGTGTCTTATTCTCTTTCATATTTTCGTTAAGATTATTATTATTATCTTCTTCTTCAATGATATATTATTACATCGTTATGAATTACCTCCAAAAGTTATAAAAAGAGAGTTTTTCATATAAAAATTGAATATTCATTTAGACTTTTATAAAAAGTCAATAGTTCCATATAAAAAAAAAATCGAATATATTTATCGGTGATGCTATCCAGGTTACAAACCAATTCTTAGAAGGATTGTTTCCAATAAAAAGGGTAGTTGCCTAAGATACGGAAAATTTTTTTTTTTTATTTTTTATTGAAATAATAGATAATACATAATATAATCAACAAACAAGTCCTGCTAAGCCAATTGAATCGGCTTGTCAACAGGTGCTTATATTTTAGTTACATATTTATACATTTTTAAAATTTAAAATTTACATCTTATATCTACAGATTCAACATTTTTTCATACATATCAAAATCAATATAAATCTTTTTTTTCCGATAGCCAATTTTTCACCATATATTTAACCTTATTCATAGAATTACATTGCTTTATAGTGTCAGGTAATAAATTAAATATCTTCGGTATGATATATTCAAACGTTCTCTGTCCGTACTTATTGTTAAATTTCGGAACTATTGACCCGTCGTTACGCGTGAATCTAGTGCTGTATTTATGTTCTAATTTCTCTTTATGCTGCGGGGTAAATATATGCTGAATTATAATTTTGTGCCAAAGTATTGCCTTAACAGGTCAAATTTTGGCACTCTGAAACAGCAACGGTTTATTTTGTCTCTGTTTGAAAATATTAGGGACGACCAATAATTTTACAATTGCGTTTTGTACAACTTGCACTTGTTTCAGATTGGTTATAGTAGTATTTCCCCATATTGTTAATCCATATCTTATAATAGATTCTGCTAGTGACATATAAATTATTTTAAGTGTTTCAATTGATAGGAAAAAAATTAATGTGTACATTCTGCCAGCAATCGATCTGAGTCTTTTACAGGTTTTTTTTTTTATATGTTTGTCCCATTTAAAAAAACAATCTACAGTAACACCAAGATACACGTATTCCGAAACTAATTCTAAGCTTTCACATTTACAATTAGTTGGAATATTTTTATGAATGCAATTAAAATTATGAGATATAATATTAGGATTAAATTGAAATTTGGCATTAGGTGATCTTATATGCATTAATTTGGTTTTTTTAGCATTCATTAATAGTCCTGCATCATTTACAGAGTTGATTAAAGTCAATTTGCATGAGTTCAATTGCAATTTTTAGATCTTTATGTGATATGACCAATGCCGTATCATCTGCGATAACAAAATGTTTCACAAAAGAGAAAAGTTTTTTCATTATGGTTACATAAATTATATATAGTGTAGGTCCTAATATGGAACCTTGTGGAACTCCTGCAGATACATTTTTTGTTTTACTAAAAGTATTATTTATTTTGGTACATATTTTTCTATCTCTAAGATAATCTTTAAATAATAAATTTAACACATTTCCTCTTTTTCCATTTTTTTCTAGAGTTTTAAGCAGTTTTTTTTTAGTTAATTGTGTCAAAAGCTTTAGAGTTATCAATAAATAAAACAATTACATGTAATTTATTATTTAATTGATTATTTACGTAATTGGAAAAATCTTGCAGGAGTTAATCAGTATTTTTTTTTTCTTTGGAAACCATATTGACTTGGATCTATGATAGAGAATTTTTCAATATAATTATTTAATTTATTTGATAAAAATTTTTCAAGAATTTTTTCTATTGCTGGTAGAATACTAATAGGCCTATAATTTCCCAGTTCAATGTGTTTTCCACCTTTAAATATTGGTCTAGTAATGCTACATTTAAATTCTTGTGGAATTTTTGATTGCTTTATTGTCATATTTATTAAATGAGTAATTATTGGCCCAAGAGTTTTTACATTTCTTTTTAAATCAAACATTCTTATATTGTCAATACCTGTGCTTTTAGAGTTTTTCATTTTTTTAACAATGTTTTCAATATCGGTTATAGTAGCTCTTGGTATGTATAAACTGTGAGGTAGTTCTTCCTGTACTATATTAGTAGCTTTGTGATTGCATTTATGTAACATGTTGCTGATGCTATCCGAGAAGTAATTCACAAAATCATTTGACACAGAATCCTCAGTTCTATCTTTTAACATATATCGTGTTATAGTTTGATCACAATCGTTTTTGGGTTTACGTCCTAAAATATTATTTATCTCGTCCCAGGTTTTTTTTGTATCATTAAAACAGTTTTTAAATTTATTATTATAGTAGTTCGTTTTATCTTTATTTATGAGTTTATTGACAAGGTTTCGTGTTTTTTTTATATTCTGTTTCATATGTTTTGTTTGTTGGTGTACTTTTCCATTTTTTATAAAGTTTATCCCTTTTATTTATATGACATAATAATTCACTGCTTACCCATTCATTTATTGCATAAGATCGTGTTTTCGGTTTTTGCACTATCGTTTTAGAACTACTCTTGTAAAAATTGTTAAATAAAGATTTTATTTTTTCATATAATGAAATACAGTCCCTCTCCTCTATAAGTTTACTCCAGTTATAATCTTTGATATACCGATCAATAACCTTTTGTGAGATGATTTGAATATACTTATTTGAAAAGTCTACCTGACGTTTATGAGATTTTATATTAATAGCAGTGATATAATGATCGGCAATATTATTTTCACAGACACAAGCTGTTATTTTTTTGCCTCTAAATTTGGCAAATATATGGTCAATACACGTGCGACTAATTTGTCCATTTAATACAGCTTCTCTGGTTACTACATTAATGCATTTAGTTAAATAATGATTAGTAAGTAAGTTTTCATATGAAGTTATGGTATAATCTTGGTCATTAAGCAAATTTAAATTTATGTCTCCAAGTAATATCATATTTTCCTTACTATTAATTGTATCAAGATACGATGATAATTCCGTTAAAAATGAAGATTTACTCAAATTAGGAGGTCTATAGATAGCTACTATATTAACTTTAGTTTTGTCCTGGAGTATGAGCTTTCCGTTATATTTTCAAAATGTAGTGATTAGAACGATGTTGGTCTAAATTCAAATTTATTTCTTATATATAATATAATCCCTCCTTCTGACTTATCAGTCCTGCAGTAGTTATATGCATTATATCCGGGAATATTGTACAAACACGTACTTTCAGTTTGATTAGATGTTTCACATAGCATTATAATGTCAATATGCTTCAAACAATTAAGTAAATATATATGCAATATATTCCAATATTTTTGTATAGATCTTATATTTAATTGAATACAAACAAGATTGTCAGACGCATTTATGTTTTGTTTTTTTATCCAATCTTCTAAATTATTTACTGAACTACATTCTATTTCGTTATCATTATCTATACAATACGAGAAATTATTCTGAGCCATTTAATTCATTTTTAAATTTGATGCAACACAATAAGATTGTGATACGAAGTTTGGTTGATTTTATATATTGAAATATTTCTATAAGAAATAACTCTATATTATAATTAAGTATAAGCTTCAATTTAATAGTTGATATAAATACATACATTTTTTTTCTGATATCCGTGTTTATACTTAGCGTAATACAGCAATGATTAATATAAAATATGATAAAGCATTTATTTTTATCAAAGATACCACAATTCTTTTTCTTAAAGTAAAAGCCCTTAGTATAATATAATGATACAAAATGGTTTTCCATGCTTTTAACCTTAAATAATATTACAAATATTTTATTTTTAGATAAAACAATAAAATTAAAAAAAATTTTAGGTTGGTTAAGTCCCATACATAAATAAAGAATTTAACACATATTTTTATTATCTGTCCGGTAAACATGAAAAAAGAGCGAAATAGAATAACTTCATTTATGAAACCAATACAATAATTAAAATCTTTTGTAGGTTTCAACCAGTAAGAAAAAAAATTATTTTGTTTTGTTTAACAAGAGAAGTATTTTGAGTTTAGATTGAGGAATTTAATGTTAAATATTTAACAATATAAAAGTGATTGTATCTAGAGCTAACTGGTACAAGTACTTTTTGATAAAGACTTAATAAATATAAAATAAGTATGTTCACATCTAGTGTTATTTTAGAATATTTATGATCTTTTAAGATTTTTATAAAATCTGTTATATTTATGAATGTGAAATATAGTACACAGTGAATGAATGATTAAGTAAAGAAAAAAAAGTTATTGAACGTATTGTTATGATATTACTGTTCAAAAAATAATGTAAAATAATAATGTTATTTTTGTTAGTTATTTCGTGATCTTTTATAATTTTTATAACAATATTTATGTAATAAAATGAATTTTTAATAACAGAATATAACGACGTTTGGAAATCTAGTGTTTTTATACAATGTATTTTTTCTTCAATATAATATAGAAATAAAAATGTATAGCAATAATAACGTAAGAATGTATAGCAATAATAACGTATAGAAATAAAAATGTTTAGCAATAATAACGTAAATTGTATTTATTGAAATGTAGCAAATTCTACGAGAAAATTTCATATGTATTATAATAGCACTATATCTACTTTGAGACAGGTTTAATGTTATTTCTAGTCAATATTCTATTTTTTCTTTTGCTAAAATGCTCATTTTTTTATACACATTGCATTTCGTATTATCGTTTGCAGAATGCCTGATGTCAATATTCCAGTTCATTTTTTTATTTTTGCTATCACAGTTTTTACATTTAGGTTCTTTATCTGTGTTAGCACAATCTTTGTAGGAATGATCACCAGCGCAGTGTGTACACGACGGTTTGTCCTTTTCTTTATGAAGACACCTGACAGAAGTATGTCCAAAGCCCAAGCAGTGAAAGCACTGAACCACAGGACGGGCATCCTCTACTTGTATTCTCTGGTACCCCAAATAGATTTTACCGGTAGAAACTAACCATCTTCTTATTTTAGTACTAACTTCTATTATGTAATTAGAAGTGTTATTATATTTGTTTTTCAAGATCTTTTTTAACGTCATCTCAATTTCTGGTTTATATATCATCACAGCCTTGATATCTTCATTCTGTTCGATAATATCTTGAAAAATATCATCCTTATTATAGTCATTAGCAACGCCCTTAAGTTGAAGGTAATATTGTTAATTCTAAAATTTGAAATATGAGATTGGCTATTATGATAGTTTGACAGTAGGGCGCAATGGCGGAGTTGGTAAACGCACGTCCCGAATAGACGAAAGTTCTGGGTTCGAGTCCCAGTTGCGACCATTATCTTTTTCTGTTTTTCTGCGTCTTGTTGTCTTTCATATTTTCGTTTAGATGATATTTATTTTATTTTTTAATTTCACGCACGGCTGGGCTTTTACATGTTTTTTTTTTTTAAATTTTTATTTATTACGAAGAACTTCTAAAATAGCACAGCACAATCAAAAAACTATATCAAAAATAAAATCAAAAAACAACATCTAAAACACAAAAAAGTCAAAAACCTAATAAAGAAAAATGGTATACTAGGAAAAGTACAATACATAAGTAAGATCTGTAGAAGCTGAGCTACGTAGTTTGTTTAGTTAAATTAAATTTAATGTTCTTCTTTCCGGTATAAATTGAGTAATGACTTGTTTATTTTTGGTGAATGATGT
The DNA here is from genome assembly GCA_929108145.2 of Limnephilus rhombicus. Classification (NCBI taxonomy): domain Eukaryota; kingdom Metazoa; phylum Arthropoda; class Insecta; order Trichoptera; family Limnephilidae; genus Limnephilus; species Limnephilus rhombicus. The sequence goes on from OV815296.1 coordinate 9,871,030, forward strand.
AATGAATAAGTCAAAAACATATTTATAGTCATTTACCGAATTTTGTATACAATTCCGATTCTTTGTCAAAATAGAACGGGAGATATTGCCTCGATGTTGGTCTGCGAGGTATATGGAAAGAAATCAAGTACGAATATAAAAGCTCAGGGCTATCAATGATTGAATTTATGATTTTATATATACATGCAAGGTCATTAATTATTCTACAATCGATTTTTTCTATAAATTGAGTTGATATAGTAGATAATCATAGTTAACACATTCTCTGGTAATACCCATTCTGAATTTATTTTGAATTCTTTCTGTCGTGCGTGAATCACTACCATATCTAAGTTCCCACGCTGTCGAGTTGTACTTAATTGAAAAAAAAAATACAATTCAAATACAAAGTAATTGTTAAATAATATACTAGGTTTGTATAAGACCTGACACAAAACAAAGTATGTTGTGTGTGTATGATAAAAGCTAGTATTTAGGTATAATAATTATTTAATACATTGTGTTACAACATTATAACCAAAAAAATAACAGAGAAAATTTTATCATAATTAATTTTTGGGCTTTTATGCCTGCTACGAGCTATTTTATGCGCTACCTCCTTCTTTAGCAAAAGTTTCGAATAACATCAGGGCTGACACACAATAAATTGTAATAGGTGGCATGCGAGCAGTTTGAAAACTGAATGTACCGGGAATGAATGTATGGAATGCGGGAGGGGGGAGGGGAACCTGGGAGTGTGGAGGGGAACTCAGAAGGGGGGTTCGTCGGTGGGGGAAGGGGTGCAGTGTAGTGTGGAGAGGGAAGGTGGAGGAGGCGGAGTGGGAACGCGAGAGGGGAAGGAGACGCGGGAGAGGAAGGGGAGGCGGAAGGGGAACGGGATGAATGAGAAAGGACACGCAGGGAGAAACAATTCCTTTATTAAATGGCATAGCAACGCATGCCGGGAACCAGCTAGTATACTATTATTTCAAATTTCCACCATTATGATAAAAAATATTAACTCACAAACGAAAATTTGAAACAGCAGGAAAAGATACGAATATCCAGGAATTACCTCTGCTCTAAATTCTGAATTAGTTCTGTGATTAGAGCAGACCCCGACAAGGATAAAATCCTGGGTTCAATTCCAATATGCGACCGTACCATTTTTTAACTTTTCTATTTAAAATTTTTGTTTGATAATAATCGCTAATATTGTCTTCAAAGATTAAAAAAAATTACCAAAAAGGCCTTGCCTTTCTTTTATAATTCTGAAATTGGAGATTATAGTAAATATACACGGTGTCCGGAAACTCGCAGTACAAGCGGGAAACTGGTAAATCTACATCACATTCTGAGTCGATTTGTGATATAACTCTTTTGATTTGAGCTTTCGTTTTCGAGTAAATCGGGTCCAAAGTTGGAATTTTTTTGGTTAAATTTGAAAAACATTTTCACTAGGGGGTTGATTTCAGCTGAGTAATGTCTTATAAAATGCATTGAAGGGTAAACCGGGCTCAACATTTTTTTTACCCCTTAAAAATAGAAAAAAAAATATTAAAATCGAAATGCTCAGATCGAAAAAAATAAATTTTTTGGGTTCTCTACGTGATGTAGATTCACCAGTTTCCGCTTGTACTACGAGTTTCCGGACACGTTGTATAATGAATAACAGATCACTTTGTATAAACTACTATATTATGCCACAAAGTAATTTTGCGAAGTTTGAAGAAGAAATTATAGTAAATATTTGCTTCTACATAGCTTACTGTTTGGAAGAATTATTTGCTTTAATTTTTCTGTTTATGGATCAAGTTGTAAATGAATAAATTTGATCATGTTTTTAAGCTGATAAACATCGCCGGATTTATGACCTTATATTACATTAAAGGATTAAAGAAACAACTAAGGTGATGAATGAAACAATAATCTAAAGTAAATCATACTGTATAAGCCACTATTTAAACAAAATAATCAAGCTGACGAATAAACCGCTGATTTAGAAACGTGTCGCTTATTTTCATAGGGTGGTGTGTAGGAGTGATCTATTTTTATTATTTTATATTACCGATAATGTTAATTATTTATATTTCATCAAATTCATTAATGCTCGCTTCATCGAAGCCAGAGTCAAGTTAGCCTCTCAGATGCTGGGCACACTGACAAATCGTAAGTGCGCCGCACTGTTGAATTTGGCAGCCACCTCTGGTCTTTAGCCCGAAAAATACCTGAAAAAAACCTTCATCATTCTAGGGTGTCTAATCCTGGACACATTGATCCCCAGATTCCTACCCATTCCTCCTATCTTTTTCCTTCCCAGAACTTCCTTTCCTTCCTTTCTTTAAAATACCCTACACACACCATCCCCAAAGTTGACAGATTCCCGTGGGGAAATTTATTTCCTCAGGACCTGTAAAAAAATAGGGAAAATATACATTGGCGGTGATAGATTCTCCTATCTTAACAAGCGGATTGAAATCGTTAGAGAACAGACGCCAGGGGTCCTAGCATGGTCGATCGATATAGGTTTTATCGAAAATGTCGGTAACTTGCCATCGCTCCCGAGCACGACTGCAGGCCGCTAAAGAACAAACAATAGTTCACAATGACTAGGGGTTCCTAATATATTTGACGTAAACTGTTGTTTATTCGTTAGCGGCCTGCAGTCGTGCTCGGGAGCGATGGAAAGTTACCGACATTTTCAATAAAACCTATATCGATCGACCATGCTAGGGGGCCAGGTAGGAATGCTGGCCTTGTTCTATCGGTATTACAATGGAAGATGCTCCAAATAACTAGCGTCATTAATCCCTTCGGCACCGGTGTACTGTGGGGAAACATGCCAAACGCGCGCTTAACAAATGTACATGGTTGATATTTGTCACATTATTGTACAACCAACACCTCTGCCATAGGTCACCCCAAGTGGTTCTCTACGTTTGGTGATTTAGCAGGGGTGCCCGGGTTCATGGGGTGAGGTTTGCCTAGGTCTGATGACCAGGACACGCTGAACCCCAGATTCCTACCCACCCCTTAAACCCTCTTCCTTCCCAGAACTCTCCTCTCCTACCTTTCCCTAAAAAAAAACCCTCCACACAGCATCCCCAAAAATGCCGTCAGGGAAATTATTTTCCTCAGGGCCTCCTGTGTGGAGCTCACGTAAAAAAAAAGTGAGAAAGGGTCGCTTCCACGACGCGTTTTTGAGTTTAGCTTCTCGGCTGTGGAACGATTTGCCAGCCTTTGTGTTTCCTCCCTCCTACGACATGGGCAGTAAACCATATTCACTCCTCCCTCTCCTCCAAAGACCCCCCACACAACATCTTCAAAGAATGATGAAAAAAAATTATCCTGTTTTAATTTTATTTTTTATTTAATACTGATACTTGCACTATGAAATAATATTTGAGTGATGTAAGAATGGTAGAAAAATCAAAGTCAGTCGAGTCAAGAGAGAGATCATGTTGGGGTGTGAAGTAAAATTGACATTCAGAAAATGATTAAAGTTTCGTATTGTTGTTGCAGGATGCCGGTCGAATACATGCTATTAAATCAAGAAAAGAAACCACTCAACTATTTCTACAGAATCAAATACTACTTCCTCCTAATACCTGCCATAATAGCCACCCTGCTGCTCATTATCATTAACGTAGATTTTGACATTACTTTTCAAACTAATTCAGAAAAGGACAAAGCCTTAGATTTCTCGTGGACTTCAGAAATTCACGACCTTTCGTATTTTGATAAAATTGTTAAGGGGTATTTCATAAAGACAAAAGGATGCACTATTCCAGCTTTTGATCCATTTGATCCATCTGTTGTTAAGTTCTACGAAAAGAAAGACCCTATTATTTGTTACAATGAAACCAATCCTCCCTTGGTGGAGTCCGATCATAACAGCATCTGGATAGTTGAAGAAAACATCTCTAACTATAACATAACCAACAGAGATGAACTGCAGTGTAGATACACGCCATTTTATAGACAATCCTCCAAAGAAGATTCCAGTGATGATCGTTATGAGTATTTCAAAGAAAGCTTCGAATTCAACGAAAGAACAGATATTAAACACGAGTTTATTCGAGTAGAATGTAAAGACACAACACAAGTCATCTATAAAGACTTCCATTCTTTTGTTATCAAAGATAATCCAAAGAAATCAACCGAAAAGTCCTCCAAAATTAATAAATACAACGTTCTCGTACTTGGAATTGACGCGGTGTCCAGACTGAACTTTCACAGGACGATGCCAAAAACTTTGAAATTCTTGCTCGATTCTGACGCTATAGAATTTAAAGGATACAATAAAGTCGGGGACAATACTTATCCAAACCTGATACCTGTGTTGGCTGGTGTTAGCGAAGACGAATTAGCAGCCACGTGCTATAAGGGAAAGAGCCCCCGTTTTGATAAATGCCACTTTATTTGGAATGACTACAGCGATGCCGGCTTCTATACGGCGTTCGCTGAAGATGCAGCTCCCATCAGCTTGTTCAACTACATGAAACGCGGATTCATTGAAAAACCTACTGATTATTACTGGAGAACTTTCGCTGTACTAGCTGGCAAGGAGATAGGACATGACAAGCGATTGAACGCAAACCTATGTATCGGTCCAAGGAAATACGTAGATGTTTTTCTGTCATATGTGAAGAAGTTTGCTGCAACAATGCTCGACAGTCCGTACTTTGGTTTCTTCTGGCAAACCTCTACAACCCATGATTTCTTAAACTACCCCATGCTCTGCGATGACAGCTACGAGAGTCTGTTACAATCTTTGAATTTTGATGGTTTTCTGGACAACACGATCGTGGTGGTAATGAGTGATCATGGAATCAGATGGGGTGCAATTAGATCAACCCAGCAAGGCCGAATGGAAGAACGTCTTCCATTCCTATATTTCCTCTTTCCTGAAAGTTTCAAAGAATCGCACCAACTTGCCGTTTACAACATGAAGACAAACACAAGAAAACTTACAACACCATTTGATCTACATGAAACATTGGTCGCTTTACTCAACACAGATCTAATAACAGACGAAAAATTACACCAAAAGACAGTTAAAAAAAGAGTATTTGAAACGTAGGGGTATAAGTCTATTTCTTCCTATTCACGAAGACCGGACTTGTGATTCTGCCAGCATTGATCCTCATTGGTGCACCTGCCACCAGTCCAGGAAGTTAGAAGTTGCCAGTTCCTTGGCCTCCGACGTGTCCGGTATAGTTGTGGATCATATGAACAGTTTACTATCACACCTCGAGCAATGTGCTGAACTCAAGATCAATAAAATACTGGATTTCAGTGTCGAAGAAACATCTGCAGAAGTATTGAGTGAAGTGAAACCCAGTGTTTTGGATTATTCGATTGTCTTGGAAACTTTGCCAGGAAACGGTGTGTTTGAAGCAACTGTGACTAACAGTACAATTTATGGTCTAAAAGTGACCGGTGCTGTGAGCAGAATTAATCTGTATGGAAATCAGAGCCTGTGCATAGATGAGTTCCATTTGAAACTGTATTGTTACTGTAGTGAAAATGTACCACCTAGTTAATAAAGTTATTTCGTAAAAGTGTATATTAATTTTTTCACAGATTTTAAAAGAATAATGGAATTTTTTTCAACGTCAAGAGGAATAAGGAGCAATATTCATATAATGACTACACATCTGATAATCCGGAAGAAGGGTTCAAGGCCAGGGAGTGGAAGATATTATCAGTATCGCCTTGGTGAAAGACCACAATTCAGAAATGAAACGTGTTTTATCTAGCCAGGCAGGTACTTCACTACGTTCCTCTTTCTCCCCCCACCCACCTCCTTCCCCTTTCCACTACCTTCTGCCTCACAACATACCCCAGTTGGTATGGTCATGGGATGTGGTTTTTTCGGGTCTTGGCGGTGGATGCGTCTGCCCACCATCTGCATAGCAGGCCGGGTCGGGAGAGAATGGTTGAGGGATTCCCTTTGACTTCTCCAGCTATAGTCTCTCGGATCATCGTCTTGCACAGCAGTGGGAGGGATGGACTTTAAATTCTAAAAAACCTATTATTTACCATTTTCCATTAAAAAACAAGAAATACATAAAGAATTAAACATAATAACCCACTCTGTGACAAATACAGAAAACCACAAATGCAATATATTATGTACAAACATAAAAAGCAAGACCGATTTAAGTATCTGGGCTTAATAATAGACCAGCGTTTAAAATGGTCCCCACACATAAATATTCTGAACAACAGAATAAGGAAACTAACATATATATTTAGATGTTTAAGAGATATTTTAAACAAAAAATTACTTAGAACAACATACTTCGCTTTCTGTCAATCAATTATACAATACGGCATTATAGGATGGGGCGGTACACATACAAATCAAACACAAACAATTTACATATCACAAAAATAATTATAAAAACAATTTTAAAAAAACCTTACTCATATTCATCAGAATTGTTATTGAAACAATTTAAGGTCAGAAAATTAAGTCCATTATATTTTTATCTCGCAACATTACAAATTTAGAAAGATAATATTCAAAATAAAGTTGCACCCTTTAAAAATAACAGAAATCTTAGACAAACATCAATACTTCCTTTTCGTTATTTGTTTTTGGGGTGTTACGCCGTGTTGCGCTACCTCCTTCTTTAGCCAACGTTTCGGACATCGTTTCAGTGTCCATCATCAGGGCAGATCCGGCAGGCAACAAATAACGAAAATGCTTTTGGCCGTGAAAATCTTAAAACTTATCTGATCAATACTTCCTATTCCAAAATGTAAAAAAACAATAGAGCAGTTAAATCATAAATATCTCGGAGTTAAATTTTTTAATTCACTACCTGAAAAAATCAGAAACATGAACAGTAACATAAAAATTTTTAAAACTCAGCTTAAAAATTATACTGAAGATTTGAACTGAATAAAAAATAATAAATTGAACCAATGTAATAACACCCCCCATACAAACAAGCCCTGCTTATTTATGGGGGTACATCAAATACATGTATTATGTAATTAATTATTGTATAAAATTTATTATAATTTATGTATCTTTTTGTAAATAAAAAAAATAAAAATAATAAAAATTAAGTCTTTCCAAAATAGTGTTCCAAAATACGATCACAAATACAGTTTTAAGTTTTTCCATCAAAAACAAAGGCTACCGTCTAACTGTGCCAGTGTCATTTCATTCCTCTTTACAAAATTAATCATTTTATATAGATAATAGTTTTAAAATAGTATTGTAAATTAGTGTAATATAGTTTTTACTTGTATATTTGTTTTCACTGTAAGTATTTGTGTTATATAATTGGTTCTTCGGAGCAGTTAAGGTAAGATTTTTTTTTTGATTTGTGTGCTGTAGATTTATTCGAAAATGGATAAAGAAAAACCACCTGATCCCCCAGATGATGGTTTGCTATCTGAATCCTCGGGTGTTACAAAAAAAATAATCGCGGTTAATATTCCGGAGGCTTCGGACTTCGTAACGATTACGTCAAAAAAAAGAAAAATTGCTAAACCAGCAGATAATAGAAATGCAACAGATTTTGAACAAATACATCGAAAAACACCCTCCACGCAAAACGACTCCCTTCCAAATAATTCTGTTTTACAGGATGTAATTCCGTCCACTTCTTCCTCGATTTCAAGTCTAAGTCCAGCAAGCCCTTCAACCACACCCACCCCACTGGTAAACAATACTCCTTCACAAATGTCACGTCTGTATAATAATCTTGATAGACCACCTTACATTACACACGTGACTAAAATTTCAAAGGATGAAAAACAATCAAATTTATACGATGTGGACTTTGGACATTTTATGTTTAAAAATAAAATCCACCCTGTCTGGAATGGAGTAAAATCGGTTGGGCGTAACCGTCTTTCTGTTGAATTCAAGACAGCGGCTGAGGCCAATAGCTTTGTAAAATCTGATGTTGCCAAAAAAAACTCGTACAACGTTTTCATACCTACATATCAGGTTACAAAGTTAGGTGTCACAAAAGGGATCCCACCGCACTGGTCGATAGAGGACATCCTGGAAAACATTACTGTTCCTCAAGGTTTCGGAAAAGTTTTAAAAGCGCGTCGTCTAAATTACAGGTTTAATACGGGAAACTCTGTAGAATGGAGACCCTCCCAATCCGTTGTCCTAACATTCGACAGCAAAGACCTTCCACAAAATGTTACTATGTTTAACGTCTCTCTACCAGTAGAGCTCTATGTGTTCCCAACTGTGCAATGCTACAAGTGCTGCAGATTTGGACACACGAAGAACCTCTGCAGATCAGAACCCCGTTGCTTCAAGTGCAGTTCGTCCCATAGTGGCGATTCCTGTGATAAAACAGAGGAAAATTATAAATGTTTAAACTGCTCCGGTACCCACATGTCCATCAGTAAAACTTGCCCTGAACTGTCAAGGCAGCGCAATATTAAACACACAATGGCCGAGAAGAGCATCTCTTATGCGGAAGCATTAAGAATGTTTAACAAATCCATTCCATCTTATTCTGAAGTAACTTCCAAAAATTCTAAAAAATCCACCTCTTCTCAACCTTCTTCTTCTTCTTCATTTAGAAAAACTGTTGAAAGGGTCGTGAAACCTAGAGTTCTAACAAAAAAAAATAATGCTAATCACGAATCCCTTCTGTGGTTCCCTAATGGACAAATTCCTTCCAGTTCAAATTTCAATTCTTACCTAAAGTCATCTACTAAAGAACAAAATTATAATATAGACCTTAACTCTACACTAATCACCTCATTTTTACATATTTTACAAACTTTAAATAAAAACAACATTCAAATACCGTCCCACGTTGCTAAACAAATTACTAATATTATCAACTCAACTAGAAATGGCTCCTCTGATGAGGATTCTTCAGTGGAATTGTCATAGTCTTAGAAATAAGACTGAAGAATTTTTAAACACATTACACTCAAACTCAATTGCAGTGGCTGCCATCTCGGAGACGTGGCTGGAACCGGATTCTGATTTCAGAGTCAGGGGATACCACTGTCTTCGAGACGACCGTCAAGATGGAAAGGGCGGCTCCGCTCTTTTCATTAAAAAATCATTACCCTTCTCCCCTGTAGATGTAAAACCAATTGGTTGTCCTTTTCAAGTGACGGCCGCAAAGGTTTTTGACACTACAATAATTTCTTTGTATATATCACCATCTAATAAACCTTCTAAATCAATCCTAAAAGCTATGTTTTCCAAGGTCACTACCCCTTCTCTTGTTCTGGGAGATTTCAATGCACATCACGGATTATGGGGAGCTCACAATTGTGACAGAATGGGCAGAGATATTGTTGATCTACTAGATGAACTAGACTTTTGTATTATCAATGATGGTTCTCCTACTCGTCTTCAGGTGCCTGGTCAGCGACCCAGCATGGTTGATCTTACTATTTGCAATTCCAATATAGCCGCATCCCTGTTATGGAAGGTTTTGGATGACCCTCATGGGAGTGATCATTACCCCATCCTCATTGAATCCTCAAATATTTATCATTCCAACAAAAATGTCAAGTGCAGTAGTCGAAAACCAAGGTTCTTAACTGCCAGAGCCAACTGGAATGACTATTCAAATCATACAAAGTTCTCTGTGCAAAATCTGCCCTCTCCAACTACAGAAAATGTTGCGGAATGTTACGATTTATTTGTGTCTGCAGTCATTACGGCCGCAGAAAAATTTATCCCCATTAAAACGACACGTAACAAAGGGAAACCTCCCCCAGCTCCTTGGTGGGATATTGAATGCTCAGACGCAGTAGATATGAGGAAAAAATATGCGAAAATTTATTCAACAAATATGAATATGGAGAACTTCCTTCAGTATAAACAAATTGAAGCTAAGACCAAACGTCTTCTAAAAAACAAAAAACGTCAAGGCTGGAAAAAATTTTGCACATCATTATCTCCCGAAGTTCCTCTTTCAGTTGTTTGGAATTCAATTCGCAGGTTTAAGGGTTCTCACGTCCCAACGGTGACTCGACCACTCACTTCAGAGTAGACGTGGGCAAAATTGAATGACCGAATTAAATGAATAAATTCAATCTTGTGACACACTTGATCTGATTCTCAATTTCAAAAGGAATTGATTCTTCATTCCTTACCTTTGGCCTTGTATCGCACGATTTTTAACGGCAACATAAATGTTTAATTTCCATTTATTTTACTGTTAAATTATTTCAATGAATAATGTGTTCCGTAAACGATTTAAATATTATAATGTTTCATAGGTATTTAAATATTATTCAATGGGCGGCGCGCCGCGAAGTTGTCGATGGTATTGTGAACGACTCGTATCCCGCTACCGCCGGCGCCGGCCGCCGTTCTAAAAACCCGTAGTGTAGATCAAAACGCGGCCGCGATTCAGCCGAATTGTCCGAGCGTCCCTTTCACGCAAGGAATTAATCATTTGTCGTAGTCAATAGTCCTGAGATTGTCCTAAGGTCCCCGCGCGTCCCGTCCCGTCCGCGTCCCAGGTACCTACTCGTAGCTAGTCTGTCGCTATCGGAAATTATCCGAAGCGCTTTATTCAGGAATTAAAACTTAAGTCTTTTTCACTTGTGACGTTGTTGTCTCTAGTTAATCTCAGACCTAGAAATGACGTCAGATGTCATCGTCTTACATCGCCATCGTTTCATGTCAATCTCGGCTCGGGTGTATCCGAAACGCAGCTCGCGAGTTGATCAAGTCTCTGCGGGGTAAGACACTAATCAAAAGTTACTAATTCATTGCTCAATGCCGGCCCTTAATCCGTCCGAGCGCAGCGGTTCACCAATTCCTCGGCGGGCCAAGCCTTCAATTTCATTACATAGTTAGCCGAAAACTTGCGACATTAAATCCGAACATCGAGGCATCGGCTAGAAAAGTGAGAAGCAAAAATAGTGCACTTGTAATCGTTTTTTTGGCACGTATGAAAGATATTGGAATACAAGTACCTACCTACTTTTAGACGTGGATCTTGGGTAGATGTAATATGTAAATTTGCATATATTATAAGGCCAATCAGCTGTTTTCAGCTGTCATAAAATACTTTTAAGTTTAATAAATAAAATAAGTAAACTTTAGGGGTGAAACAAAAAACTGTTGTATTTAAAGATTTAATTGCTAGCTATAAATACATTTTACATACGAAAAATAACGATACTAAAAAAAGACAAACACATACATCTATAGGATTTAGCCTGCGAGATAATGAGATAGAATAATCGGTCCTCTCCGTAGCCTGCCCACTTATTGTGATTTGAAATGAAACGAAAAAGCGACACTAAAAAGAGACAAACACATTAATCTATAGGTTTTAGCCTGCGAGTTAGTGAGATAGAATAATCGGTTTCCTCTTTGTGCGGTGCTTGGTAGCCTATCAGTCTCCTCTTTGTGCGGTGCTGCGGTGTTTCGTAGTCTCCCCATTCAGTTAGTTAGTTAGTTAGTTTTTTTTTTTGAATTAATTGAATTAAAGGAATGAATAGAAGGAATCAATTCAAAAGGCCGAGGGAATCAGACTGGATCTATTCACTCCTGGGAATCATTTTGCCCACGTCTACTTCAGAGTGGGTGAAGGAATTTGCCGATAAACTAGCTCCTCAAACTGCAAGTAATTTTAATGAAACAGAATTCACATACTCATTTAAAACACGGGGTTGGATGGACACCCACTTCAATTTAACGGAACTTAGGGAGGTCTTAAACGATCTCACAGACTCATCCGCTGGTGTAGATGGAATTCCTTATAGCTTTATTAAAAACTGCGACGTTACCACACTAAACTATTTTCTTTCAATTATAAATCTGATCTTTGACTCCGGCAAAATTCCATCATCCTGGAAAACTCAAATAATTGTTCCCATTCTGAAACCCCAGAAAGACCCTAACTCTGGACTTTCTTACAGACCTATAGCTCTGTCATCTTCCTTAGTTAAAATAGCTGAACATATGATTAAAAGACGTCTAGACTGGTATGCAGAAAATGAGAAAATTCTTCCCAGCTCTCAGTTTGGCTTTCGAAAAAGAAAAAGTACGATCGAAAGTGTGTCCATCCTGACTTCTGATATCCAGTTAGCCCTGGCCGATAATGAATTCCTTGTCGGTGTTTGCCTTGATGTGTGCGGAGCTTTTGACAATGTTTTATTGGATGTTTTATTTAATAAATTATTAAAAATTGGCATCCCTCGTAAGCTTTCCAGTTTTATAATTAACCTCCTTCTTACCAGGAAAATTCAAATCCAGGTGCTGGATTCTCCTCCACTGGAAAGAATAGTAAACAAGGGTTTGCCTCAGGGCTCCGTCCTTAGTCCTATTCTTTTTAATATTTATACCTTTGACCTGCATCGGAGTATGCATCCATCTTGTAAAATACTCCAGTATGCGGATGATCTTTTTATATATATTTCAGGACGAATTATTTCTATTCTGGAGGATGTGATTAACATTTGCATGAAAAACCTTGACACCTGGTTAAAAAATCACGGCTTAGAAATTTCTCCGTCCAAAAGCAATGTTATCGTCTTTTCCAGAAAACGTGTTACTCCGCGTGTAACAGTCCAAATAAATAATTCAATTCTCCCTATGCAGGTACAAATAAGATTCCTTGGGGTAATTTTAGACTCTAAGTTAACATGGAACCCGTATGTTAATTTAATCATTAACAAATGTCAAGCTGGCCTCAACACTTTACGTGCCGTTTCACGGGTCTGGTGGGGAAGTCATCCATTCACTCAAAAACTTTTTTATAACGCATATATTAGGAGTCATTTGGATTACGCGTCATTCCTCATTGAACCCACTTCTAAAAAGAACCTCGCAAGGTTGGACCGTATTCAATTTCAATGTTTAAGATTGATTATCGGAGCAATGCGTTCTTCCCCAATTAACGCTTTACAAGTGGAGGCTGTGGAGGCTCCTCTTCATTTCAGAAGACAGTTCTTGGCTGACAAGTTTTTATTTAAATGCTTAAGACTCTCTAATCACCCACTGAAAGACAATATTACTGCACTCACTGCTCAAGTGAAATCACTTCCATATTGGAGGAACAAATCAATCCCTCTTCTTGTTAAAAGCCTCCATACGTACTGTTCGTATAAACCCCTCTTAAATCCATCAGACAGACTTCCTTTATATGCCAACTCCTTTCGTATTCATTTGTGTAAACCAAATATTCTTTTTTCTCTCGGCATAATTAACAATCACGAAGCTCCAACAAAACTTATTCAAATTTTAAATTCGAAATATTCCAACTGGAAAATTATTTACACAGATGGTTCCAAGTCTCCCTTATCAAACCATGTGGGAGCGGCATTCCACTGCCCATCAGATCAAGTCGATAGAAAAATTAAACTTCCAAAAGAGGCTTCCGTTTTCACTGCTGAATGTATAGCCATTTTTGAATCCCTCAAATACATTGACGATGTTAACATTGGAAAATTCTTAATTCTCTCCGATTCCCTGAGTGCACTTCAAAAATTAAACTCTTCCCCTTTCCATTACCCAGAAGACGATTTCTGTGTTGGAATTCGCACTTTAATTCATAAATTAACCGACTCTGGCAAAGAAATCATCTTGGCTTGGATACCTAGTCACTGCGGTATCCCTGGAAATGAAAAGGCCGATTCATTGGCGAAAGATGCCATTATTTCGGGGGATATTTTATATAAATTTTTAAACACCGATGACATTTTCATAAAATTGAAGGAAAACATGATTTCCACATGGCAGAATCATTGGGAAGAATCTAGTCAATCAAAAGGATATAGCTTTTTCACAATTCAGCCAACGATTCCTTCAAAACCGTGGTTTTCAAGACTTTCTTTTAACAAATTCTCGACATCATCCATTTGCCGCATGCGGATAGGGCATTGCTGCCACAATGTTCACCTGACAAAAATTCATATTAAGAATTCTGCGATGTGTGAATGTCGTCTTGGTGAAGAGGATCTCAATCATATTTTTTTCAGTTGTCCTTTAAATAACTCATACAAAAATTTCTTCCCTCACCTAATCAGTTCGGGTATATTGCCTCCCTACAACATTGCATGCCTGTTATCTTCTGTGAACAAACGCGTGTATAAAGTCTTGGCTAATTTCCTGAATATTAACAGCATCAATTTGTAACTGTAAGTTAAGTTTCATGTATTTATTTATTTATTTTATTTTTTACGCACAATAAATTGTGTCAGCATATCTTTTAATTTCCTTGTTATGTTTAATTAAAATCATCTCTTATTTTTTGCGTATTGTTATTATTATTATTTGTATAGTATTATTATATAATGTAGATAGGTTCTTGTTATTAAAACTAAATTAGTTAATATTAACCAAAAATTACACTCACAAAATTACACTCACAAAATCATTCACTTGACACTGGCCAGAACACTCTTTTGGGGTGAAGAGCCATTAAAAAAAAAAAAAAAAAAAAGTTTTTCCAATTTGAGGCGGAATTCCTTTTGCTTCAATTCGTGGAATAGCTTTCTTTATAGCGTCATTACCAATCATTTTTATTTATTTAAACGCCCACAGGGCTTTAACGTAGAATGAAGTACCTACATATATATTTTTTTAATTACAGTGAAAAGAATGAGTTTACAAAATACAAGTAACAAAATATATGTTAAAAACAAAATATAGGTTACATTAAATATAAGCATAAAAAAAAATTTAGGTTACATAAAATATAAGCGTTAACAAAATACAGGTAACATAAAATATAAGATACAAAATATCTTTAATATCTTAATATATAAAACAAAGTCGGGTTAGTTACACAATTTATAACTCGAGAACGGCTGGGCTGATTTTGATGATCTTTGATTTGTTGGATTTGTCTCCGCCCCGGTTAGGATAATAACTATTAAAACATCACAAAAATTAACGAAATAAATAGTTATAAAGAAAATTATTTTCCCCATACTTTTTGTATGGAACGAATTCTCCTATTTTGAAAGAGCTGTAACAATGTTGTGTTAGTTGAAGTTTGCGTGAATTCCAAAAATTCAAAAACGTCAAATGTCAATGCGCTGATTGTTTCGCTTTTGTTCTTTAACATATAATGCTTAGTCTCTTTCTTACACACTAAATGTCAACTGTCGAAAATGAGACAAACGGTTAACGTGTGTCTTCACCCTACTTAAATTGAACTACTGTTTTGATTTTTTTTTGGGGGGGGGGGAGGTAAAAATATCACGAAATTCGTGTGACGTAATTTATGGATGGCCCCTAAGTAAGTGGAAAAGTAAGAAAATCACAAAAACTAGCTAGCCACGTAAGTTTCCCTGAAAAAATGGGGGTACAGGGACCCCGGAGAAATTTATTTAATTTGTCATAATACATTGAATAAATTAGTAGGGGAAAGGTCATGGGGGTCAGACAGAAGAGAAGGATAAGGGGAAGAGCTGAGACAATAGCAAACTCTGCTGTGTGGAACACAGCAGAGGTTACGACCCGCCAAAACTCGGACTGCCGGAAAAATGCGCAAAAATCTGAGTCCTCCCGCGCCGGCGGCAAGGGTGGGGGGTCATGCTATAAATAGAGGGGTACCGCTGGTAACAGCACGCATAGCCTTTGTAGATAGCCTTGAAAGTCAATTCTCTCCAAACACCGATCACGACGATCCTGCGTTCGTAGCAAAAGTGGATTCAAAAGTAGAAGCAATCTTAAATCTAGACCCTGAAAACCCCCCAATCAGGTGCACAACTCCTAAAGAAATATTGAATATAATTAGAAAATTAAAGAAGAAGAAGGCCGCCGGGCCCGATGGCATTTCAAATAAGATTTTAAAACATCTATCAACTAAAGGCATCTGCGCCATCACAGCCATCTGCAACGCGTCACTTCGGCTGCGTTGCTTTCCTAAGGATTTTAAAGAAGCTGACGTAATTTTAATTCCCAAACCAGGCAAGGATCCATTATTAACGGAGAATCATCGGCCAATTAGCCTCCTTCCATGCCTAGGTAAAATCCTGGAAAAAGTAATACTAGCACGACTGAATGCATTCACAAATAAAAGTAAATTCTTGCCAGACTTTCAACACGGTTTTAGAGCAGGTCATTCCACCTCTCACCAACTCCTACGTGTGGTGGAACACATCACGGAGGCATTCAATATCAAGAAAAAAACAGTAATTCTCTCACTCGATGGCAGTAAGGCTTTCGACAAAGTCTGGCATAACGGCCTCTTATATAAAATGTACTCTCTTGGTTATCCATTAAGACTTATTCAACTACCTAATAGCCAGCTACCTAAGAGATAGATCCTTCAAAGTCAAAGTAGAAAATGTATTCTCCACATCCCGCCCCATATCAGCTGGGGTTCCACAAGGCAGCCAACTCTCACCATCCCTATACAACATCTATTGTAGCGATATTCCTAAACCCGTGGATCATAATGTTAAAATCACTCAATTTGCGGATGACACTAACATCATTTCTAGCTCAACTGACGAGGCCACTGCTACACGCCGCGTACAGATACAAACCACTCTAACTGAAAAGTGGTGTAAAAAATGGAGAATATCTATTAACCCGACTAAAAGCGCCGCGAACGTTTTCTCAAAGACACGGCCAAGACGGCCCCCATTCATTAGACTGTTTGGGGATAATGTTCCATGGGAAAAGTCAATTAAATACCTTGGTGTAACGCTAGACTCTAATCTCACCTGGAAGAAACACATAACTGGAAAAATTAAAGCAGCTAACAAATGTCTATCTTCACTCTTTCCAATGATGGGAAAAAAAAGTCGTTTATCAACGGGCAACAAATTACTTTTATATAAAACAACCATAAGGCCTGGCTTCACCTATGCTTGCCCCGTTTGGGGGCACGCGGCCCCCTAGTCTCTTAGAGAAGATTCAAATATTTCAAAACAAAGCCATTAGACTTGAAATGCGCCTAAATGGAGTAGAATTTCTTGTCTCCATAAAGACTCCAACATTCCGTTGATAAAGGACTTCATTTTCTCACAAGCAACTAAATTCTACGCCGGCCTACCCGGCCACTCAAACCCCACGATTAATACGCTCGCGAAATATAGCGAAAATGATAATTTTAAATATAAAAAACCCAAGATAGTCCTCCGGAAGGAATAAAAAAAAACCTGCATACAGTCGCAGTATAGTTTTAATCTCACTTTCAAACCAACCATAATAATAAAATACCAGTAAAGTATCTATAGATAATCCATTATATAATTATGTTAGAGTCAGTAAACTCATGTTTCGGAACTCTGAAAAATAAATCAATCAAAAGTCAAAGTCAAAAGTAACAGCACGCATTATTACAATTTGATTTGGTACCGTCTCAGCAATTCTTCGCCTCTTCTGCCTGGCCCTTGGACCTTTCTCCAGACCTGACCTGAAACTTGGATTTTACTTCTGCCCCCCCTTGGACCCTGCCTCTTCCTCTTGAAGGCCTCCACCCCGGCGATTTGTCAAGCATCCTGGCTACTAACCAGGACTATCTAGCACCTATATTACAGTCTATGTGAGTGGCGGAAACGTCGCTTACATGGAGATAAGAAAATGTAAATGCAGTAGGCACATGATTGTATAATTAATGTTGCTAGCAAGCAGTACCCTGCATATTTTATCATATTTGAATATTATATAATTTAGTAGAATATTATATAATATGAAAAGAGAATGTCTAAAATGTACTCCTGTTAGTTCTTTAATATATTTTGAATGTCTGTTCTTTCCTTTTCAGTCAACCATATTACAAAACTTTTGAACAGTCAGTTCAGATTATTTGGGGTGACGAAAGTTTTTATTTTTGTAGAAATAACTATTTATTTATACCTTTATAAGTGGCTGTATATTATATCGGTTATAAATAATCTATCAAGAGGAAGGTGAAGGTACAGTGTAGGTATGTAGGTTTAGTCTTATTACTTGAAATGGCTTTAACCGTATTTGGTGACTAGATCTGAATAGTCAGGTACATTTTCCACATCTCCTTCCCCTACCCACTATTTTCATAGCATCACACCATACCAAAATTGGAAATACCATAGTGTCACTGACTCGAGACGGTTAAGAGCAGTTGGGACTCTTGTATTATATTCAGATAAAAAAGTTATATTATATGCAAGTAGGAATTATTAGCGGTCTCTTGCTAAATCGACTGCACGTGTAAGTATGTCGTATTTTGTTATTGCCGCATGCTTCATCGGAGAGTCGAAAATATTGTTAGTAAAAATATTTTTATTGTTAAATTTTCACTAAAATATTGTTAGATTTTCACTCAAGATACCTTCAAATATAAGTACATCAACTTTGGTTGTACGGCCGTATATCCTCTTTCAAAAAAATCTTCTAAAGGATTAACTGTCAGCCGGGCCAACTGTCGGAAGGATCAACTGTCAGCCGGACCAACTGTCGGCGGACCAACTGTCACAGGATCAATTGTTGCCGGACCAATTGTCGGGTCACCGGATAATCTATCAAGAGGGAGGTGAAATAATCCCTAAGTAAGGTAGGTATAATTGGTTTTGAAACGTCTAAATAAAATTAAACTTTTTTTTATAATGATGGTACCTACCTATTAGGAGTTAAAATATTGTGATATAATCCATAGCATGGGTGTGTTTGTCTTTATTTAAAAAAAGGGTAGTTTTTTTCTACTATACTTTATAAACATTCTTCGTTTCTTATGGACGATATGACGAAATCAAGGGAAAATAAAATAAATAGTAAAAAGACTCAACGAGCGGGTGTAGACGAAACCTGATTGTTCACGCCTTTATTGTTACATGTGGTTCTTTGGAAATACCTCTTGAGTGCCCTCCGCCTCAACAGTTCAGTTGAATTCACCTCGCCGCACAGGACACAAGTCCTAAAAACCGCACCGCTTTTACAGTTTTTAGTAATCAAACCGCAAACAGAACTCTTAAACTGCAGCTTTCGCAAGTACCATCACCACGCGTCATCCATTCTCGCTTATTATTTCGCGATCAAACGTTCATTCCCAATCGCCATTCCCTTCCAAAATCTCTCCCAAACACACATACCTACCTTTCCAGTGAACACTGAACGAAGAGGGAAGCAGTCTGGGTAAGTGCGATTAAAATATAATAAAATAGGTAAATAAGAACCGCATACAGTATACAGTCCACAACATCCACGCAGCATTTGATCCCTCGATCTTGAGAGGGATAATTTGCTACCCGCCGCAACACTGATTTAATTAGACGAGTTTTTTGGTAATATTAGGTTAGTGTTATTAATCTTAACAAATAACTCAAAAACATGTGTTTGCATCCGAAACTGCTTACGAATTACAGCTTCAGGTGGGATGCAAGGAAAAAGGATAACCAATCACTTACCACTTTGCGAAGAAGCAATAACACACCCTATACTTATATAGTTCCACCGCGATTCCTCGAGGTAGATCACAACAGCAAAACGAATAAGTACAAAACGATATTCTTTGTTCTCGAGGTGGTTAAATACCTTATTTTTAATTTAAAAAAACGAGATTGTGTACACGAAAAACACCAACAACTTGCTTCCAAGGGAGTACCATTTCTTCTTCGGTTTTTCAAAAAAAAAATTAAATACTTTTCCAGCAAGGTGATGGATAGCTTTATGCTCGGTATCATAGTGACGTTTGACGTTGTATTATTTTTGTATAGTACCTAAGGGTTTTTTGACATACGAGTAGCATAGCGGTTTGCCATTGTAATTAATAAAAAAGTAAAAATCGGTATAAGTTAAATACCCTATTTTCTTCCATTAACTTCCTTTTTTTGAAGCCATCAGTAACTGTAACAATAAAAGAATTGTCTTGTAGTAAACATGTCACTTTGTAATGCGGCGTCCTACGTGAGCGATCTTACTGCGAATCGCTTACTTGCGTAGATCGTAACCTTATAGTAGTTAGTGTAAAATAAATAGGAATCTCACACTTACCGAAATTAAAACAAAAAATGGTATTCGTACGGCACAGATGAAATAACTTGTTTCACTAACCACGTAGCGAAGCGATTGACGGAGCGCGGGAAGCAACTGTCATCGCTGACGTTCGTTTCAATCTGAGGGAGTGAGGAAGTCGTTCCACCTGCGCCCTCCCGCGCGTCGCTCATGTGTTCGTTCGCGGGCAGGGTGAAGCGCGTTCACTCTGCCCGCGGATTGCAATCCGTCTGTTAAGATGGGAGAATCTATCAAACGGACCGCCCGTTTCTGCACAGAGTCGAGGTATTTTGGAGCTCCAGACCAGAGGTGGCTGCCAAATTCAACCGTGGGGCGCACTTGTGATTTGTACAGGGTTTGCAGTGTACTATTAAAGTATCTGCGGGCCCTGTACAGTACGCCCAGTTTTTGAGAGGCTAACTTTACCCTGGATTCGATGGAGACCCCAGCCCCCATATCTGAGTTGGTCATTTAGGGTTACACCAAGCATATCAACGGAGGGCCTGTTCGGAAGATTGCTTCCGTTGAAGAATACTAGATTTTCATTTCGAGCCCTTTTAGACGTAATCAGACAAGATTGGGTCTTTGAAATATTAAATTCAACGAGATTATTTTTACCCCAAGAGAAAACACCCTCGAGGTAACCGTCCATTCTTTGCTTCAAAGCCCTCCGAGCCGTTGAAGTTTGTGAGCCTTTTGGGGGCTTGTCAAACAAAAAGCTATCGTGAACTGTACTGTCATCAGAGATACGAAATTACGAATGTTAGAGGAGGGCGCTAACATTTACAGCGACAAAATCGATGCGAAAACACGACTCGTTTAGAATAGAGTAAAAATCTCACGGGCATTATCTTAAACAGCATTTAAAGAAACACTGTGAATTTTTTCATACATATAACTTGTAAAATAACTGAAATAAACGTGTTAATAATAATTTTTTGAGCATACTTTGCGATTTTTTTCTATCGAGGGAATTTTATATAATTTGCGTTTCGGCGCGGGGAGAGTCTAGATTTTGTCTTCAAAAATAACATATATTTTTTAAAGAGCATTAAAACTTAGCGTATTTAAGGGAAATGTGTAATAAATCGGTACAAATCCGGGTTGCGGGCCCTTAACCCATTGGCCACAAACCCCGGCAGCCTGCCGGGTGTGCAACTCAGGTACTTAACCACAAACCCCGGCACGCTGACGAGCTAGATTAGGTCCGCCAAATAACGGAAAACGAGCTCAACAATGACATTTTTGAATAAAATTTTAATTGCCCAACAATCTGTAGGTAATTAATGAATCAATTCATAGAATTGGCAATAAAATGTTTCTTATGTTTTTTCCCTGATATTTGTGTTCCAAATTTTGTATGCTGCCAGCCGCCATTAAATTTCTTCAAAATTGTGAGTGGTTCTAGGCTTTTGGTAGTGACCTTGAACGTCCCTGATTGCTTTGAGGACTATCATACCAAATTATTTTATTAGTTTTTAGTATGCATGTATGTAAAAATCAAAAATTATTATTGTCCGATTTATGAATATTATGTTTTTTTGTAACTTTTTGAATAAAAATGTGGAAAAAAACTAACGAAAAAAGAGAAGGTTATATTTGTATCCTTATTTACACATATTTTCATATTTTTAAAATTTTTATTTTAAAGTTTTTCTTTACCTTAATCGAATAGGTAAATAATTTTTTAAAAATTAATTCATTTCAATATATGGTTTAAAAGTTATAATAGATTTAGTACACCAATGCAAATTTCAATTTTTGGTACAAAATTAATTCAGTGGTGAAGGCCAATTTTTTTGTTCATTAATTCTGTGGCCAATGGGTTAAGGGTGGAAGGCATGTAAGAAGAACGTCAGATGACAGGACAAGGATTGGAGCAGAATGGGAACGACAGATGACTGAAGCTTCTGAAGGAGAAAGGTAAGCGGAGATATCTTGTGGAGGAGGCCCAGTCTTACCTCGGGATGTACATTGTATGTAGTAATGATGATGATAAAGTTAGATAGATCTGGCAGCCTCTCGGTGTCTCCCTCCTCTTCCCCTTCTGTCTCTGTCTTGGTGCTTTGTCTTGGCACATATGCACGCGCAATGGGCAGAGGTAATTTATTGTATAATGTATTTGTAAATGTAGAAATTGCGTTGGATATCTGTTCCGGTGGCTGGCGGCGGGAGGTATGTGGCCGCACTACAAAAACCGCTGAATGCAATCAATGCTCGGACAGGGTTACCGCAAGGTCGCCACACGGGTCCACAATTATAAACATTTATGTACAATGAACTCCAACCAACTTTTTATTATTTATTTATATATTTGTGATACAAAATAAGCGTGAGTCTATGGCATGGGGCTGAAATAGTAAGGAAAGGAAAGAGATCGGGATTTGGAAGGGAGTTATTGAGCAAGACCCCTTTCTCTCCAGCAGAATTCTCTCAATTCTACCACCCAGTGCGTGGATTCGTCCGTTACTCCTGGACACGCTGACCTTTAGATTCCTACCCAACCTCATTTCCTTCCCGGAACTTCCTCTACAGCCTTTTCTAAAAAGACCCTCCAAACAGCATCCCAAAGATTAAGGACTTTAACAGACATAACCCAAGGACGTGCAAGGAAACCAGGCTACAAAAAAGGACAAAGCGAATACGCAGAATAGCTGCACAAAGGGATGAAATTTTATAACACTCTACCAGAAACTTTAAAGTCCTCACCAATTGGAAGGTGCAAGATATATTGTAGGAGCTACATCAAACTGGAAAAAGTATGGCATGCAATATGTAATTTTAATTAGCAGTTTGTAAACTTTAATGTAATATTAACTTTAAACAATATTAATTAATTAGCAATTTGTAATTTTTTACGTACAAATTACCGAAATAAAATAAATAAATTTAGATATTAGCTTTTTCATTTAATTAAAATTTTATTTTCTTAATAACAGTTTCAAACACGCTAAATGCAAGCAATTCATCTGTGATAAGGCGATCCAATAGTCCAGAAAAAAAAACTTAATCGGAATTCACGCCCTTTATGGGAGGAGTTTAAAAATACTTGAGAAAAAGCTTTTGGAAAGGTTGGAAAAGGTATTTGAGAATTTTTTTTACAGGTTGATTTCGTAAAGGTCTGTAAAAAATATTATTTCCTTTGTTACGCATTGTTTATTGTAATAAAACTGAAATTTAAATTTGATTTCACGAAACTAAACGACGCGGAGTCACACGTCTATTTCCCGCTCCGGCCGGGGCGTGACTGATACGAAATAGGTGTGCCCAGTGCATGGTTCTTGTGCGCATGCCATAAGGGTCACTTCAAGAATCCAAATTCGTAGAGTGCGGGCCGTATTGATTGATGTCAAAAATAACAATGAGAAAATGCATAGGTATTTTATTTTATTTTGAGAAGTTCGGGTGTAAATATCATTTTTTTTTGCGATTATATATAAAATCATATCTGAAAAGGGGTTTATAAGTAGGAGAGTTTGCACTTGAAAGTGTTTTCCAGAGGCCTAATACTTTATTTTTTTCTAGGCTTATTAAAAGACACGTTAAAAAAATGACCAATGTTTTTAAGGGCCAAGATATGTTCTACATGCAGTATTTAATTGAAGCATCTATAATACTTCTAAGCGATCAAATTTTCAAAACAAAAACATGTGATTTTGTATGATTTTGCATTATTTAATGTGGCTTCATCTTAATGTCTAATCTGGTTGCATTATTTAGTATGGCTTCATCTTAATGTTAATTCTGACACCCATAAACACAACAATCTGCTAACTTTTCTGCTGCTTTCGCCAGCCCTGCATAGAATAATGACGTTCTCAACGGGCGAAAACTCAGTTGAAAAAAAACGAATGAATCAGAATGAATTAAGCCGTATATCGGTCAGGCAGCAAGCAGTCAGTTGTCCGGCGGTCGCGAAACAGTAATCAGTGCCTCTGCAGTGCATATCCACCTGTTCAGATCTAGACAAACGTTACAAAGTATAATATAAAATAGTGTATTATAAATGTAAAGTGCTGAGAACGCCGAGCAAATTTGTTTCTGAAAGAAATTTAGTAACTCTCAAAAACAATAACACATTCGATTTAAATCGTTTTAAAAAAGCAGTGGTGTTCAGTTTTTCAAGAAAATTCATTACAGAAAAACATTTAGTGACTGTCTAGCTAAAAAGTCTTAATATTATTTATTTTTAAAAGGCCTAACAGCGGTTATACGCAAGTGAAAAAAATATTTAAAAAAACAGTGGGTTTTTGTGTAATTTATTTATATGTTTATGTAATTTATTTAGAAGTTTATGTAATTTATATTAATAATCACATAGTGTCTGCGAGGGTAGGCAGATAGGATAAAACTCCACGCGTAACGGATGTATCGCATGAATGAATCATTGTACAATAGCGGAAATTGTTTTAATTTTAAACTATCGGAAAAAATGAGTTTTTCTTTGCTGTTTTTTTTTCTGTACAATACTCTGGGTGACGTTGTGAATTGCTTCATTCAATTAAACTGAATTTTTAGTTCTAAAAATTACGACTTCAGATGATTTGTAGAAGAAAATACAAAACGACCAAATCACAGACGAGCTTTTCTCATGTGGGAATCGTGCTTTAAAATCACGCATTTAGCGTGTTCCCATTCTGTGCATTGGTGACGAGGGGATCAATGACTACTCGTAGCACCAAATTCTGGTAGAACATACACAGCATATCTGTCGCCCATGTTTTAAATTTTGCGATCTATCTGTGAAAATTGGGATGTGTGTAAAAGCGTGGCCGGTAATAATATTTCTGATAATAAAGTTCAAAATATTCCCAGTTAAAATGTAACGAGTTAAAGTGTTCCCTACTAAAATGTCCCCGGTCAAACGTTCTGTGCCAAAATGTTACTAGTCAATAGTTGCGCAGTGGAAAGAACTTATGTACGAGTAGAATATACAATAACAAAAAATTAATTATATTAAATGAAAAATACACTTTGCAATATACCAGTTATTTATTATTAGTCGGCTATTAAATTAAATTCTATTAATAATAAAAAGTGGTGTATTACAAAGTTTTTTTTTCATTAAATATACGATTTAACAGCCCGCTTCCTTCTAAAAATATTTATATTTATTAAAATGTTAGGTTGGGTTAGCAGCATTTGGAAAGGAATATTATTACTGAGAACATTTTGATCGGGAAAATTTTTACTTGGATCATTGTTACCAGCAAAGTAGAATCGTATAAAATAATATGTTAATGCAGCATAAAAAGATTTGGTCAACGGTTCGAGTTCGTGCTGAGTTGTACTGAAACAAAAAAAAACGTTTAAAGTATCTACAATATCTGGGTTCGGTACACAGTTTGCCTCTTTGGAGATATAAATAGAGAATCGTGGTTCATCGACTACCTTACCGTATCACCGTAGTAGCATGCAGAGAGGAAACACGATAACACTTCATACCAATATAAGTAATTTCTATCTTATTATTATTCTTGGGTTTGTAAAGATGTCGGCAAGGTGTCCCTAGGCGTCCTTTTCTTGTTCTCGTCTCAGCGGCACCTAAAGCTCAGTCTATAGAAGGTCCCGATTCTCCTTGCACAGCCTCTGGAGCAGTGGTTCCCAAACTCTTTTGGCCCACGGACCCCGGGTTGGAGAGAACAACGGAAGGGGCGAAATGGGATATGGGGTGGAACGGGGTAGGATCGGGTTGGCCGAATCATCCCATTCCATTAAGCCCCTCCCTCGACGAAACTTCCATATGAATATACAACATACAGTCCGCCTCGGAACAGGAATACCTAGTGAGGAGTGAGGAGGACTATAAACAAACCACTTTACTTTATATTTTTATTTATTTTGTAATTTTGCTTTATCTTATATTGCCTTTAAATTAAAAAAATAAAATAAAAAATGTGTCAAAGCCTTGTGGAGGACCCCCAGACGTCAACCAGGGACCCCTAAATCAATTTTAATTTTCCACGGACCCCCTGAATGATCCTGGGGGTCCATACGGACCACTTTGGGAACCACTGCTCTGGAGTAACGTTTCCCAAGTTGCAAGGGGCAGCCCAATGTACGTCTTCCCTCCTTCTGACATTTTTACATCCATTATATCACTTACGAATTTGAAGAAATGTTACATATTACCTTTCACACAATTTTAAGAATGCGTAAAGTACCTATGAATTAAATTGAAACAACAGAATAAAATATTAAGATAATAACACAGAACATATTTATTATCAATTCAATTCTGAGTATTCTCTCACTATCCTGAAAATGACCGAAAGAATTGCAAGAGAATCGAAAAATTATTTATGAATGAATATATATTGAAGTAAATGATAAAAGTAATATCAATGAAACTTTAAAATATCTGTAAAAGTAGTCGTTTCGCGAGGAAAGAATTTAATTGAAATCTGAAAGTTACAAGTTAGTTTTCTGTGTATTTAGATAATCATAAATAATTATTTTATTTAATTATAATGTTTGTATTTTTCACAAAATTTCACCAATGTGCGTTTAGGCCGTAAGCCGGGGAGTTACGTGATAGTTTATTCTATTGATTATAAAGTTTTCTCAAGCCTCGTCAAATATTTTATAATCACTTCCATAAAGAGGCGGGCCCTTCCGATTTCGAATTTTTCAGGGACCGGTGGATCACCTTACATGTTAACTGTAAATGACAAAATGAACTTATTGAATATTAAAGAGAGACTTTCTGAAATAATTTTTCATTCTAATATTTATTTATTCTTTTATATACCCGTGGGGCTTTTAAATTGGGTACACAATGTTCACAGTTTTGTACACAAGAATCCTTGTGTAAAAAATTAATCAGTAATAAACATTCAGCTTCAGCTTCAGTGCCGGCAACCCGGGCGTTTATTTATTTTTCATTTATTTACAAAGTTTTATTTTACCCACCTCACTAGACATAGTCTGTTCCGAGGAACATAATTGCTGCATTACAGTTATTTACCATTGGATTAAAATGAAAATGCTGATAATGAACTACAGTTATCGGAAATAATTAAAAAAAAAAAGATTTTATTAGTATGTTTTAAACATCGAATTTGTTGCAATAAAAATGTCGATATCATGGGTATACTCGTTTGCTTAACTGGTGCGGAATAAGGAACTCCAGTGAAAAATATTCTGGCTTTAAAAAAATATCTTCATACAGACCAATAAACGCTGATTCTGAATATATAAGTTTTATTTAATAACATTAAACGCAGAGTTTTTAAAAAATTAGTAAAAAGTCCATTTTTAATCGGGTCGTAAAAACACGCCGTCAAGGTGACGTCACTGTTCGACGTATCGTGACGTCACCGTAAAGTCATTGTATGGGAATGTATGATATGACACAAGCCATCGTATTAATTTATTCGTTTATTTACATACTGTTTATACAGATTTAGTTGTTGTGTTTATTGAAACATTATTTAGGCCTAAATAATGTTTCAATAATAAAGGTATCTTTTATTAGTTTCTATCAATGAATATATTAAAAAACTACTGCACAAAAAAATAGTAATGCTATTTCTAGGAAGAATACTTCTAACAACGGAATTCAAAAAGGCGGCAGTAGATCAGCTGATTGCCCGATTCTATACTCATTTTTCAGGAGTGATGACGTCACACGATTCACCATACATACGGTGGTTTTCGGGGGGTCTTGAAAAATTAAAACATTGACAGTTATTTTAACTATTAAAACTAACTCTAAAAATAAAAATAAAAATGGGGTTATTTAAGTTAGAAGGTCGATTCATTAAAAAAAATAAAAAATTGGACTGGAGTTCTCTATTGGCGAGTTTGCTACATCTCTCTCTCTGGTTTCAATCGTGGGATTGGTTTGCAGCAATTTCATCTATACGTTTCTTCCACTCTTCCCTGTCTTGTGCGGCTCTTTTGAAGTCTGCATGTGATGAGCAGCGCACGTCCACCAGCAGGTCCTCCAGGTACTCTCGGCGTGGGCGTCCCCTATCGTTTGTCCCCTCGGTCATACCCTCCATTATGGCATGCAAGAGGCCTTCTTGTCTTATTACATGGCCGATCCATCTTGCGCGCCTTTCGGACAAGGTCCTGAGCAGGTGCCTTCCTCCTTCGATTCTTTGGAGAACCTCCTCATTTGTGATGTGGTCTCTCCAGGAAATTCCTAATAGTCTTCTATAGGACCACATCTCAAAAGCCTCTAGTCTCCGTTTATCTCTTTCGGATAGGCACGATATTTCGCAACCGTACATCAAGATACTCCATACATAGGTCTTGATGAGGAGTATTCTCAGTTTTAGGTCTATATTATTCGATTCTATTATTTTCGACCTTTTATTGAATGTAAGCCTACATAATGACACTGAAATAGACCCCCCGTGAGTAGGTACTATTAAATTGACTGCATTCAGTAAAGCTCCGAATTTACAATTAAAAAAAGAAGCATAATAATCTGGAAAATATAGACAAAATATAGATAAAATCTTTCAAAAAATCGATAATGATTGGAAAAATATGAATGAAACTCCGACAATGAAGAATGATTTTTTTTTTAAATTGAAAGAACAGCCTTTTTGTAACGACGAAGTTGTGATTTGGAAATCACTAAAATAATTTAATATCAATCTGAAAAAAAAATGATTGGCATTTTTGGAAAATAAGAAAAATATTTTTTTGAATCTGTGATTGACTTAAAAAAAATCTTTCGGGTCATGTCAGGAGTCAGAATAATTAAATAGTGGGTAGCTGTCTATCAAACGATATATGAACGTGCGTAATTTCGTTCAGACCCTTCGAACAACGCACGTGAGCCATTTCCAACTAAAAAATAAGTTAATAAATTCTTTAACATTAATGGGGAGGCCCGAATACATTATTATGGTCATAATTGTTTTCATATCCTTTATTTTGCCCTTTGAATGCTTAATTATTATTCTATTTCATAATAAGATTAATTACGAACGGAAAATTTATAAGAACATTGCGTACTAATCCGGAAAATACAGAAGTAAGAATTACAAATCAAGGTTAATAGAATCTAATATTTTCAAGCATTTATAGCAGTTACTACCAGTGGCGGGTTGCGGGGTTGAAAACTGGAGAGGCACCAACATTTTTAAAGTAAGCATTATGTCGAGTCGTTCAATTTCTATATCCGCTATATCAACTTTTACAGTTTTGGAGAAAACCGCAAAAAACTGTCACATCTCTAGCATCTAGTAAAAAATTGCATTTTATTTTTATACTAGCTGACCCGGCCACGCGTTGCTGTGGCGAATAAAAGACAACGTCATCTACTAGATGTTTATCCAACCTTTATAACCACCGCCGTCTTTCAGTTATCGCGAAGAGACAGACATATGCCGCATATGACTTTTATTTATAATACGTAGAGATGGTGTGAAAGATTATAATGATGTGCATGAAATGCTTGGGGTAACTAACGTACTTAAATTAACAAGGATTAATACTGTATCCGTCTAAATAACTTTTCAATTACCGCAATGTACGTGACCATTTTTTTAGAAGATAGAATGGGTACAGTAAGCTATCCGTGAAAGATAGATATATGCCTTGGTGGACTTTTTTGTAGATCAATAAAAGAGGAATATCTCACCATGCATTGTTTTGTTATATCCTAAAAGGATTAGGCAGCGTTTTCGATGAAAGCTACCCGGCGGCTTGACTTTTTTCGACACTTCTAACAATTATCGTTATGTTACAACCAATTTACACAAATCCTTGACAAATCACATACCTAAACCTTCTTCACGAAACACTCTATCTATTGGTGAAAACTGCATGAAAATCCATTCTGTAGTTTTCGAGTTTATCGCGAACCGACAGACAGACAGACAGACGACGCGGGGGACTTTAATTTATAATATGTAGAGAAGAGATAGAGAAGATATAATGAATTGGAGTAATATACATTCGAAAAGTGTTATTTTTGCAATGTATGTCTAGAAATATTTTAGTAATTTAGGTAAATAAAATGGATATAGTGAAATTTGATACTCACTTCGTGATTTATATGGAATATAGAGGCTTTTGAAACTCAACTGACCTGCTGGACGTGTTTCTACACCCGCCATCTTGGCAAAATAATTGCTCGTGATTGGTTGAATTCCGATACAGCGGTTTTGATAGTAACTTTTTGAATGATATAGCGGATTTTGTTTCTCACTCGCTGCTTTAACATGGTTTTGGTCGTGATAAAGGAGGTTTTGAAACTCAATTTTAGATTAGTCTTGTTCCTAGCAAAAATGTGAACAAGATGTCATACTCAGATCATTTTGTCAAAAAATCGGATATAGCGGGTATTGAAATTATAGGACTCAATGTATCCTACACCTCTCTATACCTAGAAAATAACGGTACTATTACGTAGTCTACGTCAAACTATAATGTGCAAACACAAGGTAGTTGGTCAACTGCAAATTCGCCCTACTAAATAGCTGTACTCCGTAGGTAAAAACTACCGCGTACTACCACAAATAATCACAAAACTTGGTCTCTAGAGCTAATCGTAAATAATCGGATCTACTTCGGAACTGTTCGTTTTTGAGGCGCGCCTCAAACTAAACAACGCGCGACCGCGCAAGAGCTAACGTTCGTTTCGATTCCATGTGACTTCCCCACTCCCCTTCGCCAGCTTGAAATCAGCGGCTCTCGGAGGCGAGCCGTATCTCTGCCTCACTAGCGTATTATTGCAATGCGTTGCGTAGTAGCTACATAATATAAAAAACAAACAGTCCTGGCAAAATACGAAAATATTAATGGGTAATATTTAAATTAAAGTAACTTTAAGACTTATATAATTTATACATTGGTTATTATAAATTTTAACTAATTTTTGAAGTGAAAACTTGATGAAACGGAAACGACCGACACTAAGAAGAAGCAAACACATTCATCTATACGACTTAGCCTGCGAGAGAATGAAACCTTACCTACGTACAGTACCTACGAAGCGTCGCCCTATGTTAAGCTATCTTTTATACAGATAAAACAACGTTTTATTAAATCCGCCGGAAGACAAAACATAATCGTCGTAAAAAGCAACGAAAGTTTTACGTGTGGTAATGTTCTCCGGTGACTTTTTTGCATTGTTTTTTTAATTAATTTCACTGTTTCCCTAACCAAGGTGTTGTGTATAACGGTTCAAGTGCGCGATTTGGCCGCTTTGATTATGAGCTCACTTTTCAAGGTTCCTATTGATTAAGATTGTGTTGTGAATTTGTTATAACTCTTTTTACATATTGAAACTAATTTTGAAGTGAAAACTTCTTTACACCGTTGTAATTTGAAACTCGATGTAACGAAAAATAGCGACACTAAAAAGAGATAAACACATACAGAAAATGAGATATAAATCGGTCTCCTCTTTGTGCGGTGCTAAGTAGCCTCCCCACTCTTTATACTCTATTGTAGTTTTCTGAAGGTTTTACTTCTACTGTGTGTGAATTGCACACTCTGATTTTATTACTATTTATTTTGTGTGGATACTTGGATATGGATATCTTGTATTTTTTCCACTTTTATGTCTCAATTTTTTGGGGAGGCTAGCCTCCTCTGCCCTCTCTGCCTCGACGCACGAACCGCCACTGGTTACAACTTATTAATTACAAAACTCAAGGCAGGTGCATTAGTTACACCGCCATTATTTGTACTTGGTTAGTTAATATTTATACTTTCATAAGGCGCCCTTGAGTTAACATTTCACAAAAACTGCACCGAATAAATTGTCCATTTATAATTTTTAAATTCAATGTAAAATCATTTTACCGAGTCATGGCAATATTCAAAATGGCGGCAATCACTCGACATAAAAATCTTGAATTCGCTGCGCTGTGGTGTAAATATGAATATTATCTTTGGCGAAGTTGCTTAACTTCAATTAGAGCTAATCCAGCGTTGCTGCAATAGACTATACTTCATGATAACTGCAGTTTGTAGATGTAAAACAGGCGAATATTATTATATCTGCATAAGTATTACTTTAAGCCTGTATTCTATGTTCTAGGCGAACTCTCTCTTTTCAGATTTTTTGTTCTCATTGTTGCCAAAACGTTCATATTAGATTGTACAAAGTTAATTTGAAAGAAATGTGGAGAATATGTCACAGTAACAACGATTTTAACGACATTTTACCGCGGTATCACTGGTAGTTTTGTGAACAGTATTTATTTATATTATTCTCGATTCAAGTAGTATATTATTCGTATATTAGTATATTAGTCTCGATTCAAGTAGTATATTTATCTATAAAAAGTTAATTTACATTGGGTTTATTTGATGCCTATCTCACTAGGATATACCTGTGTCGAGACAGACATGGAAGTATATAAATGAATATCGTATTTACAAGAATATTTAAGGTGAAATACATATTAATTTGAATAGAATTAAAAGAGAAAAGTGATTGGAAGGGTGGGTAAATCTTACAGAGTTATAATATTATAATTGTTGGAGGAGATGAAGTAAAGTAATAAATTCTGTCTAATCTATTCGTGGAGTTAAATTTGATAGGATTCTATTATTTTCATTTATTATACATGGGTTAGATCGTATGTGAATAGTTATTTCTGTCATGTGTGAGTGAATTCCAAAAATTCAAAAACGTCAAATGTCAATGCGCAGATGGTTTTGCTTTTGTTCGTAAAGTGCCGCATCCGCGCCCAAAAAGAAGAAGATGGAGATTTACGTAATTACGAATGTTAGAGGAGCGCGCTAATATTTAAAGCGATAAAATCGAAAAATACACTTTGTAAAGCACCACTTTTTATCAGAATTGATATTAAACAGCCAACCAGGTTTCGCTCATCTCGAGCTTCATCAGGGCTTATTATAACAACTAAAGATAATTATCTACAGACATACATATATAAAAGAAATTAAGAAAATGAGTGAAAGAGATAGAAACAGAATAGG
This sequence comes from Limnephilus rhombicus, assembly GCA_929108145.2. Lineage (NCBI taxonomy): Eukaryota > Metazoa > Arthropoda > Insecta > Trichoptera > Limnephilidae > Limnephilus > Limnephilus rhombicus. The sequence continues at coordinate 9,903,833 of OV815296.1, forward strand.
CAACACCCTATTGGTGCCAGAGAGCGATACAAATAGAAAAGAGGGAGACAAAATAATTACAGGATGGGTGAGTAAGGGGGGGATGGAGAGGGAGGGAATTGTTTAAGAAGATGTTAACGGAATAAATTAAAAATGGGACTATCAGATAAAGAAGCTCGAGATGAGCGAAACCTGGTTGGCTGTTTAATATCAATTCTGATAAAAAGTGGTGCTTTACAAAGTGTATTTTTTAATTTATTATATAATGTCACACCACAAAGTATTTGCTTCCTTCGATAATACGATAAAATCGATGCGAAAATTGCGAAAATGTTAGATAAAACACGACTCGTTTAAAATTGAGCAAAAATCTCGTGAAAGGTATCTTTAGTATCACTTAAAGAAACATTGTGAATTTTTTCACAATTATAACTTGTAAAATAACTGAAACAAACGTGTTTATAATAACTTTCGGAACACATGTTTTTTTAAGAGCTTAAAAACTTTTACAACCTTACTAATAACAAAACTCCTTAACGATGGTTAACCTGCATATTTGTTACTTGCGCGGTGCACTGCGTTTTTACATGGTTACTAATAAGATTATCACATTACAATTGTTTTTCGCGACTTTTTTACTTTCGTGGCGTGTAAAATATCATGCGCAGTTATTTAACGTTTTTAATCATGATTTCTGTTTATGATAGATTCACTGTTATATTATTATCATAAATTAATACAATTTCTATTATTTGCGACATTTTTGTCAGTTTCTGTGCTTTTATAATGTCTCTGTTGTTACTTTAATTTGGTTAAAATAAACATATAGGTTATTTCGAATAAATTATTTTTTATCCACTTAAGTTTAGTAAAACTTCCATAAAAGTAATAATATTTAATGAAATAAAAGGCTTGTGCGTGTGTTAATAAATACCAAATTCAAGTTGTCAACGTTTATATTGCTTGGAAGTGAATTCAAAGTGTCAGAATTTTTCTATTACTCTCTCGGAACAATTGTTATATTTTTTTATAATGTTTAATTGTATGAACGATATAAAAAGTGAAGTGACAGTTTTCTTTCAAATTCATTATATAAAAGGACTGTATTTTTTAAATTTAGTTTTTTTATAAATTTCACTTTCATAAAAAATATTTTGGTTAGAAATTTTAACATATAATGCTTCCGCTCTTTCTTACACACTTAATAACAACAGTCGAAAATGAGACGAACGATTAATGTACTCGTATGTCTGCACCCCTCCAAAGGAAATATGTAATCATTATCATACATCTCCCTCACACGTATAGAGAAAAGGAAACGCAATACCCGTCGCAAAAGTAGTACTTTGGAGGAAACAGTCCACGTATTTTGTGTGTCTTACCATTATTTACTGTGTAAAAACGAGCTGCAGCATTATAACGATAATGAACGTATGTTTACTGCCTTTTTTGCCGTCACGGTACCGTAACCGTGAATGGTCACGGTAATTATAAAATCGCATATAAGTGCCTTCAGTTTTCTTTCAAATCAGTAAAGATCACGTCTGTTCAATAATCACAGCATCCAAAGTGAACAATATACTCCACAGGCGTGTTCTCGCCGGTTGAGGCAATTTCACCAGTCGGCGAGTAATGCCTTTCACGCGCTCTGCAAAAAGTCACTTATAAAATAGACTTACTTCACAAATAATGCACTAAAAACTATTTTACAATTTTTTGCAACTCTCCGTGATAAGTAAAATATAATTCAATATTATTTCATAGGCACATAAGTGCGAGTACTTATCTCTATTGTGTGTGTAATTTATTAATGACAGTTGCCCCCCCCCCCCGGCATACTTATACGCATTTTGAATTTCTACCGTTTTATAAGATACTTGCTGGTTCACGGCATGCGTTGCAATGCCATATTCAAAGAAATAATTTTTTTCTCCCTGCATGTCCTTTCCCGTGCGTCCCCGTTCCCCTCCCGCATCCCCTTCCCCTCCCGCGTTCCCCTTCTACCTTCCCCGCCTACCCTGCCCCCTCCCGCGTTCCATATATTCAGTCCCATTACATTCAGTTTTCAAACAGTTCGCGTGCCACGTATTACAATTTTTATTAAAATTTTAATTTTTCATACAATTACAAATATTCATTTTCGTATATTATAAGAACAATCAATCTAATTTCGTACCTAACATATCTACCCATTTAAAATATCTATAATTTAAAAAATCCATAGACAATTCTTTTGTTACAAAAAAAAACAGTTGCCTGCTAAATTCACATTCATCAAACGCGCGGACTATTTATTATTTATTTATTTATTTAGTTGATGCAATATTATTTACATTTTTTACATAATTCAATGATGTTGGCCTCACTGGGTGGTTTACCCGTGCTGAGGCCTCTATTTCATATACAAAATTATACACAATACATATAAATATATATACATATAAATATATATACAGGGTATAAATATATATCAAGCATAGTCGTTAAGTTTTCTGAAATTATCAATTTTTTTTTTATGCAAACATTAAAATGTTTTAAAGATAGCTCACCTTACGTTTTTCTAACTAAAATTACTGATGAGGAAAAAAAACACATATTTTATTAAGAAAATTAATTGTCTACCATACCGTCAAGTCACTTTTTTGTGGTTTCATGTAAAAATAATTAATATAAAATTCACATTTCATAACTTTTCCCAATAGAAAACTCCAGTCCATATTTTTATTTTTTTTAATGAATAATGACCTTCTAACTTAAATAACTGCATTTTTATTTTTATTTTTAGAGTTAGTTTTCATAGTTAAAATAATTGTCAAAGTTTTAATTTTTCAAGATCCCCCGAAAACCACCGTATGTATGGTGAATCGTGTGACGTCATCACTCCTGAAAAGTTACTATAGGATCGGCCAATCAGCTGATTAACTGCCGCCATTTTTAATTTCGTTGTTAGAAGTATTCTCCCTAGAAGAAGCATTACTCCTTTTTTCAGTGCAGTAGTTTTTTAATATTTTAAATAACAGAGATAAACTAATAAGAGGTACCTTTATTTTTGAAACATTATTTAGGCCTAAATAATGTTTCAATAAACACAACAACTAAATCTCTATAAACAGTATATAAATAAACGAATAAATTAAATACGATGGCTTGTGTCATACCTATATTCCCATACAATGACTTTACGGTGACGTCACGACACGACGAACAGTGACGTCACCACTAAACATTTCAATAATGCCAACTTGACGATGTGTTTTTACGACCCGATGAAAAATGGATTTTTTAATATATTTTTTAATAACTCCGCATTTAATATTATTAAATAAAACTTATATATTCAGAATCAGCGTTTATTGGTCTATATGAACATATTTTTTAAAGCCATAATATTTTTCACTGGAGTTCCTTATTGCGGTCGTAAACTTAGGTTTCATAAAGGTGTACATTTTAATTATTTTGTGGTTGTAAGTAAGTTTGAATATAAAGCGTAGTTTCTCTCTTTCTAACACGTTTTATATCATGTTTCTAATCATGATAGTAAGGGAAATACAACGATTTCTATGATACCTATAGGAGTTTTTTTTCCGAAAAGCGAACAAATTTCAATTTGGGAGGCGGGAATGGGTACCGCCGCCCCGGGAAACTTTATTGGATAACCAACACCTCTGCCATAGATCACCCCAAGTGGTTTGCTACGTTTGGTGATTTAGCAGGGGTGCCCGGGTTCATGGGGTGAGGTTTGTCTAAGTCTTGGAGGCGGATGACCAGGACATACTGAACCCCAGATTCCTACCCACCCTTTAAACCCTTTTCCTTCCCAGAACTCTCCTCTCCTTTCTTTCCTTTAAAAAACCCTCCACACAGCATCCTCAAAGATGACATAGGCTCTGAGGGAAATAATTTCCCTCAGGGCCTCCTGTGTGGAGCTCATTTAAAAAAAAAAAAAAAAAATAGGTTGAGGGGTTAAAATGATTCTTATTGTACGAGTACTTAACTACATTCACCACACGAAAGATTTCTAAGTGCTAAGTGTTCCAAAAAATTCACTTTTTAGAAGATTAAAATGCTCTTAATTTTCTAGTGGGAGAGCTTAAAAAACTTGCTAATTTTTTTGCTATGCCAAGTTAGACAAGTTAATGAGCATGGAAAGTAAACCAGTGATATATGTAGGAACCTGGCTAATTACCGTCACCTTTGTTATCGATTTTGTAATATAACATTATTTGATTTGAATTTTCGTTTTCTAGAGTCTGAAGTTGGAATATTTTTGAAAGGAAAGATAGGAAGTTCTGGGAAGGAAAAGGGTATGAGGGATGAGCAGGAATCTTAGGGTCAGTGCGTTCAAGAGTGACGGACGTATGAACCCATCCCTCTCATTGCGGTGCAAGGCGATGAGTTGAGAGAGTCTGGTTTCAGAGGTCAAAAGAGTCTTAAACTCGAGAGATTCGATAGAAGGTCGAGAGAGTCCGGCCGGAGAGAAGAAAAGAGTCTCAACCAGTCCCTTCGGATACTAACACTTATTGTATCTTGATTTCCCGCTAAGCACTTGCATACTGCTTGCTAACAACGTATGCAGGGACAAGGGCGGATCCAGGATTTTTTTCTGGGGGGGCACAAGGGACGGACGGGCAAAAAAATCTTCAATTACTGTTAAGATTTTTTTCTGGGGGGAGGGAGCACAAGGGGCGGACGGGCAAAAAAATCAACACTACTGTTAGAAATAAACTTGAAGTACATACTTCAAGTTTATTTCTACAAGTTCAAGTATGTTTAGGAAAGTTTATGATAGTGTCAAAACAATAGAAAAATTAAATGTTTAAAATAAAGACAGTTTTTGCTACTAAGTATGTACTGTGATGGAATCTCCACAGTACACAAAAATACCGTCTGGGGGGGAGCACGTGCCCCCGTGCCCCCTCCCCCCCTAAATCCGCCCTTGTGCAGGGACACTGAAGATCTAGATTCGTTCAAAATTAAATGTAGATTCGTTCATTCAAAAAAATTAGATTCCTTGCGAGAGCCTTGAAGGAGTAACCATCTGTTACTAATACCAGTGCGGGTAAGTGGTGGATAACCTCCAATAGTCCCTTCGGATCCGATCCACCACGCAGTAGATGAATAATGGCATCCGCCGCCAAAACAGACAAACCTCACCCCATGAACCCGGGTACCCCTTCTAAGTCACCAAACGTAGCGAACCCCTTGGGATGACCTACGGAAGGGGTGTTTTTATCCAATAAATGGTTCCCGGGGTGACGGTGCCCATACCCGCCTTCTAAATTGTATTTCTTTTATAAATTCCGCCTATACTCAACACAGCCTAGCACACCAATTGTAATAGAATTAATAAGATAATTAAAGATAAAAATAATTATAAACAGGCCGATTTTGAATTATTTAAATTTTATCAGGTTAATCATAACCAGGAAAAGTTCGTACCTGTTTTTAAGTTACAAAATGTGTAGTGATATTATTTATATATTAAGAGTTTTCAAAAGTTAACTATGTCAAGCAACCGAATTGCAGTCACTTGGTGTATGTTAGGAAAGTTAAATGCTGTAGGTTAGGTTTCCGAGTTTTCGACTCGTGTTGAATGTAGAAAGGTGCTCTGAGCGTGTGTTTCGTAAGGACCGCGGAAATTAATGTTCTCAGGTGGTTTAGTTATAGATCTAATGCTACTTTAATAGTTGTTGAGGATTTTGCAAACGAATTCCTTGTTGGAAAATGCCCTGATTTCTATTAGAGATGGTGTTTTATATTTTGTGAGGTCTTTGCAAAGTTTGTTTGCAAAGACAGTCACAAAATAAATTCAAAAATTCAAAAAATAATTTCATTATTTGATAATAAAAAAAAGAAACGAAAAATTACTGTAGCAGAAATAATCTTTTTGGGGATTAAGTGTCCGAGGGATCGTCTGTCAGATTGTTTAATTGTCCGGGGGAACAACTGTCGGGGGGTAAACTGTCGGGTGATCAAGCGTCAAGCGTATTTGCTAGCTGAAAATATTTGCGTTTTTGTGTAAAATCCAGACAGAAGAGATTATGTAAATTTCATGAAAAGAGTTTTTGTTTCTCCAGCGAGGGCAAATTTGTATTACGCCGACTTGAATAATACTAAATATTTTTGTTTCGTGTATGATTTGAGATTCTCACTGCCAAAAGTATTATGGTGATTTATTTTTGGGAAATTATGCCGTGTGAGGCTACCACCTTTTTAGCCAACGTTTCAGACATTACATAATCAGAGCAGAGCAGATTAAAATACACATTATCGCACATTTTACAAAACGCATTATTACACATATTACAATACAAATTATTACACATATCACAGTACGCATTATTACACATATTATAATACAAATTATACATATTACAAAGCACATTATTACACATAAAACACATGCAATATGTGTAATAACACATTATTACAAATATTACAAAGCACATAATTACACATATTACAATACACTTTATTATACATATTACAAAGCACACTATTACACATAAAACACATGCAATATGTGTAATAACACATTATTATATCTATATATTAAGAAACAAATTATTACACATCAAAACACATTATTACACATATTACAATACACATTATTACATATATTACAACACACATTATTACACACATTAAAATACACGTTATTACTTTTATTATTATTTTTACACTTCACATTACCACACATATTACAAAACACATTATTACACATATCACAATACATATTATTATACATATAACAAACCATATTATTACACATATTACAACACACATAAAACACATGTAATATGCGTAATAACACATTTTACATTAGAATACACATTATTACACATATTACAATACGCATTATTACAAAACACATTATTACACATGTTGCACTACACATTACCTCACATATTACAATACACATTACCACTCATATTACAATATACATTATTACATGTAGGTATATAACGCACATCTGCCCTGATGATAGACTAAAACACTGACTGCAACGTTTGCTAAAGAAGGAGGTAGCGCAACACGACATACTACCCGAAAATAAATCAAGATATATTTTATTTCGGTTTTACATGTTTTTTATCGATTTTTCGCCGTGAATATAAGATATAAGTATGTATGTATGTATGAATAATAAGTGAGATGGAATGGTTAAAGTTTTATATATCACTAGCTGACCCGGCAAACGTTTTTCTGCCATATAAATTATTTCTAGTGAATATTTTGGTTGTTAAATAAAAAATAACGAATGTATATAGTGTGCGGGGATGGGATCTATGTCAGAAAGAGGAATGGTACACTCGCGCTGTAGAGGATGACCACCGATAAAAGCAAAAAACACCAACTAAAGTAGGACAATGAAATAAATCAAATCAATATGAATTTCGAAGAGCAATTGAGTGTACGATAATTAAGCTCGATGGTTTGCCCACGCGAGAACATGACGCCGAAAGAAATATCAAAATGTCTTGCGTATGTGTAGATGAAAGTTCAATAAGGCGGACATAGCGCCATCTGTAATTCATCAAAACAAATAATTTCGTTCTGTTTGAAATACGAAAGACGGTTAAATTTGTTAAAAATGGGAGGATGGGGATAGGAGGGTTAGGAGGGTTGTTATGGGTATTTTTTGAAATCAAATAAAAATAAAAAAAATTGTCAAAAAAATAGGTATGAAATATACTTTAAAACCTATTTTCATACCTACCAAATATACATTAAAAAAAATTAATTAGAATCGGTCAAGCCGTTTCAGAGGAGTGCGACCACAAACACCGTGACACGAGATTTTTATATATAAGATTGTTCACGGTAATAAAAATGTAATAAATATTTATACTAATAATTAACTTTATTCATAAAATGCTTACTTTACGTAATAATGGTACAATAGATACCTACCCGTTTATTGCGAAACACGTCATTTCTTCCACACGCGTGCACCGTCTGATACCAAACGGTTAACAATTGTTTACGTATAATTATCAATTATCTATAAATAATGACTTGAATCACGCAATTTCTATTAAATGAGTTCACCTTTCTTACGACATCAGCCTTGATTACATTTTTGCAAAATAAATAACAAACTTGCATAATTGTGGTTATACATTTATTTATAATAACATACTATTGTAAACTTCTGTGAAATATAATACATGTTGATATGAATATTAATGTCCATATTTGTACAACCTAACCTAAATAATATGATCTTCTCAATTAAAATAAAAAAAACTAAAATTCAAAACTATGTTTCACATGAAAACGGCCGCGCAGCCATTCATCGGGAGTAGTTTTATAACTACAATCTGCGAAATTCTAGATATATATGATACAATCCTTTTACTAGATTTACTTTGGCCTAAAATTCAAAACTATGTTTCACATGAAAACGACCGCGCAGCCGTTCATCGGGAGCAGTTTTATATCTACAATCTGCGAAATTCTAGATATACATATATGATACAATCCTTTTACTAGATTTACTTTGGCCTAAAATTCAAAACTATGTTTCACATGAAAACGGCCGCGCAGCCGTTTATCGGGAGCAGTTTTATAACTTCAATCTGCGAAATCCTAGATGTATATGATACAATCCTTTTACTAGATTTTGATCACTGTGATGAAGTATCATTAAAGTTATTACATACAACGTATCGATTAAAAAAATGTGGAATATTCATAATCGATTTGGCTAGTTCCTAATCGCGCGTCGCGGTCGGTCGCGTCATGTCGTAGCCACTCCATTCTCACAGTCGATTAATATCGCATGCGAGTTGTGGCTTTTCACGTGCTAGGGTCGAAATAATTCATTACACATGTAAGTCAAGATAATTTTGTCGAGTATATAAATTAGTTCATGTGCCACGACAAGTTTATGGTGAGAGTGATCTCCTGCGACTGACCTTTTCATGGTTGATTTTTTTCGCACAGCAAGTCGAAAGTTAGTCGTTTCGTACACGGAGATACTTACAAGCGACTCGAGTTTGATGCGCGTAGCACACGCAGCGCTCGTGAGTACCAGCCATACCATTTTGCTGGTGTTCGTACATGATGCTACGCGCCGCCACCGGTTAGATGTCATTTACTCGCTACCAACAGTGAAGGTTAGGCCCTCCGTTCATGGAAATGCTTACAAACTACGTAATTGTGACGCAACCACAAGTACCCTGCTGATATACTACTTTTTAATGCTGTTCCGTACACGGCGCTACCCAAAATATACTGTACTTGATCATTTTTCACGTGCAGCCGTGGAATTAACACGGTGTCAAACGATGTCATATGACTTTTTTTCCAACATCAATCCATGCCTTCTCCACTAAATCCTTTCTTACGTATTCTGGTATAGTTATATAAACATGCATTTTTTCCACTTCCAGAAAAAATGTAACATTGCTTTCCTGTTCCGACGCCGAATAAGTATCAGATACAAATGATGCGACTCGTCGCGTGCGATCAGCACTGTCGGTATCGTGATACTGATTGGAAACCGACAGACGTCGCGTAGCGCCGTGTACAGGCACCAGCAAAATCGTACGGGGGGTACTTACGATCGGCGCATATGATACGCTCACGAAGATCGAGTAGCTTGTAAGTAGCGTCATGTACGGAGGCACTAACGCGCTACGCTAGTTGCATTCATATCTGCTACTATCCGTTTGACGTTTGACAGAAATGGCGATTGATCTGGAATGAAATGTTAAATTTGTTCTGGGAATGGCAAAGAATGCGTGTTTTTATAACTACACTTTACCAGAATACGTAAGAAAGGATTTAGTGGAGAAGGCATGAAAAAAGAGAAGGCACTTGTCAAAAAGTGTATTTTTGTATGTAAGTAAGTAGAATGAATTAAATTTGATGTCATCATCTCATGCCGTTCCCTAGCGCCAATATTTCTTTCGATATATGGGGAAGGCAAAATCTTCTATTAGAGCGTATTTAATTCTTCGAATAAAGATAAACAAGAACATTGTCTTATTCCAGTGGCGTAGCGTGCCTTGGAGGGGCCCTGTATCAAAATTAGTTGGGGGCCCAAATGAAGGGTAAAGGTTCCTCACAAAAGAAAAAAAAATGCTCTATTCTCCCAGCATTTTGTGAAAAATGGCTTTGAGAGTAGTAATCAACTACTAATGAAGAATATAAAAACAAAATTCATATTATTGCTCGGTACAATACGTGATCAGATATTTTCATGTATTGAAGGTTGCCATTGTTCTTTCAAAAAACTAAATTCACCTTTCGCTACTGGTAGATATGTAAGAAGCTGATTGCTGAAAAAATGAAGGAATTTTGGGCATTTTTTTAAATATTTCTTTTCATAGCTCCACTGGGATAGTCTCTTTTCCTTTCACTCATTCTTTTCACAAATCAAAATAAATAACCAATAAATAACCAGAAGAACAAGATTGTATTGTATTACAATGTAATAAATAACGTTAGAACCGGAATGAAATAAAACGGGTAAATATTGCTCTCCGTGGTTTGTCAGTGTACATCGGTTATTGCCGAATGTTGCCAACTTTTGGGCACACGCTTAACCCGGGAAAAAGGAGATTTCTTTTTTTAAACTTTTGTCATTTCTGAAGTGAAAACTCTATAGGCACGTATGACAGTTTTTTTTTAAAAACTGTCATACTTGCCTGTACGGTTGAATTTGGCAGCCACCTCTGGTCTGGAGCTCCAAAATACCAAAAAAAACCCTTGACTCTGTGCAGAAACGGGCGGTCCGTTTGATAGATTCTCCCATCTTAACAGATGGACTGCAATTTTAGAGCACAGGCGTCAGGTGGGAATGCTGTCCTTGTTCTACCGGTATTACAATGGAAGATGCTCCGAGGAACTAGCGTCATTGATCCCCTCGGCACCGGTGCATAGTCGGGAAACACGCCAAATACGCGCCCAACATTTGTACACGGATGACATTAGTCACATGAGAACGGGTCGTTTCTATGACTCGTTCTTGAGTTCAACGGCTCGGCTGTGGAACGATTTGCCGGCCTCTGTGTTTCCTCCCTCCTACAACATGGGTCTCTTCAAGACCCATGTTCACTCCTTCCTTTCCTCAAAAAGACCCTCCACACAGCATCTTCAAAGATGACATAGGCCCTGAGTGAAGTTATTTTCCTCAGGGCCTCCTGTGTGGAGTTAATGTATAAAAAATATATATATATATTTTTTCCGGGATAGCTCGAGATTAAGTGACATTGAGGATATAATTTTACTAATTTTTGCTTACACACGTTAAGGGCTTCTGTAGCCCGGGGGCCCGTATCATTGATACGGCTTATACGGCGGTAGCTACGCCCCTGTCTTCATCGCTAGCGTCACTTGACATCGTATTAACTCCACGTAAAAAATGGTCAAGTTCAGTGAATTTCGGGTAGGGCCGTGTACAGAAACCTGCATTAAAGAGTTGTGGTTACTTGTAGTTTCGTCACAATCACGTAGTTTGTAAGTAGCAGGTCGTCTACTCGGGAACTTGCGTTTTCAGTCACCAGCTTGTAATATTCTTCTTTTCTTCTTTATACTTATTTAACTCTCCTGGTCATCGGCAAGACAGTTGTGATGTTCTGTCTTTTCTCTTGGCTCTGATCGATATTTAAATTCTTAAGGCTTTGCATATGTGTGGTAGGGATGGAAAATTCCTCCCCTACGTCACACAAGCCTTTATAAATTTGGACCCTTATTTCCTCTGATAACTACAGAAAGCTACTTAAAGCTCCCTTGTACTACATACCTTTAGCGATATATGTACTTAACTAATAAATACGTTATTTACGACTTTGAACGTAAATATTTTCGTATTTAGGTTGTAATTAAACTCCATCAAACGTTGTGTAATTTTTTGATTTATGATATAGGACTTTAATTACTTTAAATTTTGTGGTAACCCTCTTGATTCTAAACAGAGTGTTGAATTTCAAACTGTATTGGTCTCTCTCTTGCAAATTTAACCTTAAGTAATTTCTCTAAATGAACTAACTTCCCTTTGACGTTTATTATGATTCCCTACATCCTAATGAATTCATGAATAAGCAATACTAATCGAAACTACACATGACTAATTGAACAGATAATTAAATATAACTCAAATGGTTAAATGTTAGTAAATTTGATTATGATTGTATCTCGTATCTGCTGAGCGCCCCTCCGTTTAGATTCAGCTGCTATAAGGTACATATAAAGATGGATTTAGTAGGTTAATGTAATTAGTTAATTGCATATTTGACGAACTCAGAATAACCCTTTTTCTGGCAAAATTTGGCTCCTGCCTCCATCAAGTAAGCAGGGTGATCAGGAGTCAACCCAAAATTCGCACAGTCTTTTGGCACGGTTCAATTGATTGATACCTAAGTTATCGCGTCCCAAATGAACCTTCCTTCGCCATCATGCGCTGCCTCCAGGTCTTCCCCCGAGCCCAGATACCTCCAAATTCCTACTCCTCCAAAGTTTACTATTTACTTAGGGCGAACCGGTTTCGTCCTATATGCAATCATATACTCACGGGTTTGTGTGGAGTTACGGGTCGTGAATCCTCCCTCCACGTTCAAGAAATGAGACGAGAGTGACCCGACAGGCCTAAAGCACTAATTGTAAGTGAGTTCGTTTCATTCAATGAACAGTACATAAAAAGATATATATGTAAACATACGTTTTGGGAAGGTTTATAACTCGCAATACGAAACTACTTGCATCGCATCCCGAGCTCGGATCTCGCCCATCAAATTCTGCGAAATTTTCAGATTGATACCGAATATATACGTAAGAATAGTGTGAAATATAAATACATACTAGTACATTAAGATCTTATCTGGCGATGTGTTCTGGAGATTCGCCATAACTCCAAGCTTTTGTTTGGTTTTGTTGACGGTTTTGTTTGAGAGATCCGCCATCTCTATGGTTTGATTAATGGTCCTTGTTATAGAAGCGACCACTGCCTTCTGTTGGTTGAACTGTATTTTTTTTTTCTTTCCCTCCCCTCCAATGTTCAACTTTTGATAAATTCTTGCTATCCCGTGATTCTCAATTGAATCATGTAAATCCTCATTACCCCTTATTAAGCTATCCCGTGATTTTTCAACTGTTTCATGTAAGTCTTCAATACACCTTTTTGAACTATCCCGTGATTTTTCAACTGTTTCATGTAAATCTTCAATACACCTTTTTGAACTATCCCGTGATTTATCAAATGTTTCATGTAAATCTTCAACACACCTTTTTGAACTATCCCGTGATTTATCAACTGTTTCATGTAAATCTTCAATACACCCTTTTGAACTGCTATAATAAATCTGTTAATTTTCAATTGCTTAGGTCTGTAGATACCTCTTTACGTTCAAATTAAAGATAGTGTTTAATTCCCTTTTTTTTTTTCTCTAATAAGTGCGCAATATAATAATTTTATCCCGTTCCTAGAAGTTAATACCTAAGTACGATATCCACTAGTCAAGGTCATTTTTTTTTTCTTTTTACTGTATTCGAACTAGTGTCCCAGTGACCGACTTATTTTGTAAACAATTTGAGCTTTGTAAACATTCTCGACGGCCTCGTGACCTAGATTCAAGCGTATGAGGTATGTTTACTTTAGACATTCCGGAGACGTGTGAGATGACTCTAAAAATTTTTCTTTGTTTGATAATGATGTACTTAGCGCAATTGTCTAGTCTGATACCCGATTACGTATACCTATTTATTCATTTATATATACTTTGTCTCAATAAATAATTTATAATATTGATATGTATAATTATATTATGATTGAAAATAATTTCTAATATCATAACTTATTTCAAATGCTCTGGATTTTCTGAAATTATATTAATACATACATAAAATTAAATATAAAATATTGATTTGTAAATTTATCACACATAACTACCTTTAATAGTTATTGATGAATTCAGAGGTAGGAATCGATACCCTTTTTTCCTCTTTTTATATAAGTGTTTTCCTTTTTGATTAAAATTTTTCTTGGGAACAATAAATTACATATATATATGTTTATATACATACATATATAAATATATAAAATATACCCATTATATTTATAATATTTTAATATAGTTACATATCACATATTAAGCGAGTAATATCTTGGTCAAATAATTAATCCAAATACCAATGTTTGCTGCATTCCGCTTTCTCCTTGGAATCTGTAAAATTTTATAACGGAAAAAGACTTACCCCTACCAAGGTTTTTCCGACCGGGAAATACACGGTAACCTTGCTGCAATTTTCCTAAATTAATTTTTATTTTCCTAAATTTAATTAAATCTTTTTGACTTCAATTTTTTTTTTTCCATTTAATCTAATTAATTAAAATGATGCATGAACTCTATCGTTCTAAACTGTATTTTATCTCAAAACTCGTTGGTTAGATAACACTTTAAATGATAGTTACTTCACGATTAATTTAGAGATGGTAAATTGTTGTTAAATTAAATTTTTATCCCTCCGAACTTTTATGTATTAATAAACTATTATTTTGTTTTATTATTATTATTTAAGATAATTAGTTTAAATATTTATTATTTGTTAGAACACTTTCACTTAGATTGAACACACGTATTTAATTATAACTTCTTCACGCTAAATTATCACATCACTTCAGTTATTTATTGCACTAATATTAAACGCGAAATTTCTAAGTTTAAAAATACGATATTAAGTGATTATAAAATCCGAATTTTCCACTAAAACAAATTGTATTTATCACGAGCACTTTTATTTTTCACAAGTAATTAATGCGTTGGCTTTATTTTTATTTTTCACTGACTCTAACTGCAAAGTATTTTTTTTTTTTTTTTGTAGATCACTGACTAGAATGTGAAATTTTTCTAAGTATCAAAAATAATTATCACTTAGAATTTTTCAACTTTAAATCACCCACCGTTTCGTCACGTTCCGCGAACTTACAACTTTTTCGACCACGACCGTAGACTGTCCTCAACTGGCATTTGTCTAGACTTTTATACCCCTCTCAGGTCCAAAAGATCGTATCTGAATCTCCTGTAATAAACCAATCTAATTACTATCAACTCGTAATTTCTTGAAACCTCTCCATTATTGTCGAATGCGGTCCCTTAGTACCTTTCGCGTTTGATACTTTAAATTCTGTCTCGTACTTCCATACTTACAAGATCCGGATTTAGTAAGATCCATGTTTAATGGCCCAACTTCCTTTGTCCTGGTGTTCATACAAAATTAGCTTGAATTTAATAATTTTAAAGTTCTATTTTCATCTATTTCGTAACATGTCCGTGCGTACGGCATCTACCATATGTTCCAAATCTGTCCCCAAATTCGCCTATCAGAGATATCTTCACGTCGAAGTCTTTCTCGCAAATTGTTCATTTTTATTTTATTATTTTTCCTCGAGTTTTTCTGTATTCTATATGAACCTTTCCATTTAAAACCGAATTTTCTCTATTTACGTCGTATATTTGAATTTTCCATTTTTTCTCGAATTTTCTTTTATTCACGACACTCTTTCCATGAATTTCCTTATTTATTCTTACGTTATTGTTCATATCTCTATAGATTTTTATATTTCAAGCCGTATTTATTTTATTCACTGTTAATCTAAGATTTCCTTTGTTTTTCTCTGTCGTATCTTCTCTCCCCTCGCTTCCCTGTACTTCCCTGATATAACCATATCGTTTTTTGATGTTTGCTGCCTCTTGGAAAATTTCATTTTCTATTTGTTATTAATAAATATATAATTTTTAACATCTTTATAGGAGATACCCCCACTTCGGCCCTTAAATTCCTGTCATTTTTATTGCTTCATAGAGATCGCCCCCCAAATTTTGTCTCATTCTTACGCAAAATCCCATAAACCATATGCCTTGACAGTTGTATACATTAATTCCTGTACCCACCTGGCAATAAATCCTTTTTTATTTCAGTGTCGTTAACTTTTATGAGAATTCTTTAATGTAAATATTTCATAAGACCCATGATAATTTTTATTACCTTTTTAACGACTAATCGTCCTTATCTAAACAATTTTCATGTTCGAATATTCCTTGTTTATCACAACAAAATACATCTGAAATCGACAACCATTGTAATGCCTCATTTTTATCTGCAATCGCGTACTATGTTACTCTATAAACTCCATTTTAATTACGTAAAATGACTCCTTTTCCTGAGTTTTTCTATCGCAATGTTTTCAGCATTTTCCACTCCCCTCCGTACTGCACTCTATTTTCTTCTCTAACACTTGTTACTGCTCTAGACCTCTGAAATGTACCCTCGCCTATCCTTTAAAACTCTCATTTTTTTTTGACGTTTCCTCCCTAAATCTTTCATCGTAATATTCTAGCTCCGTCTAGAATTGATAACAATAATTTTCCATTGTTTTTTCAACATTTCCATTTCCTTTAGCACGTTTTCCCTCGAATCGATCATCTCCGGTCGTCACAAACAATCGTATTATAGATGGAAATCTCCTTAACACCTTACAACACGTTTTCGTCACTTGCTATGCAATTTTTCACTTAAACTTTTCCATCGTTGTTTACGTGTATCCTTTTTTCCGCACCTGATATGCTTTAATGCGTTCGAGAACTAGGGTTTCTGATCCCTGGAATGTACCGGTTAATCATAACATTTCTTGGGGTCACCGTACTTTTGTCCCTGAACAGATTATTTCTTCCCATGGAGTTTATTCACCTCTCGGTTTGGTGGGAACGTCAAACTCATTAATTACATTCCTAATTGCCAAGTCCAAAGGTCGTTCCTTTGTTCTAAAAATGGGCTCGGCCCTCTTCCCGTGGATAGGCTGAATTGGTTTTTAATCGCTTTTGCTGCAATTCAATTGGCTGTCAATATATCACGGCCTAAAGTATATTGGGGAGTCCCTGTCTCTGATTATTTGTTGATACCATCTGTGATTTTTTTATCAATACTCGTCTCACTTTGTCTAATTATAGATCCCTACCGTAAATATGAATTCACTTTACTCTAATCCGATAGATGTCGTAGACGTGTCCGTTTTATAAGTAATTGATATTTTCTTTTTAAATTAAAGTGGGAAGCTACGATATTTCCTAATTTTCACTGTTGATCAATGCAATTCATCACAAGCTGCAGCGACCTGTCGAATCAGTAATTTGCATGGCGAGGCCATACGGCAAAAATTGACCAGTGTAACTAACTACCTGACTAACCATCACGCCGTTTCATCGCAGGGCCAGACAGAGAGGATGGACAATTATTATAAGCAATAATTGTCAGCCTGAAACACTCATTTACATTGAAAAATCTTCCGAGAAAAGATACTTGCCGCCAACGGGACTTGAACCCGTGTCCTTCTGATTGCCGGTCGGATGCTCTAACCACTGAGCTATGACGGCTTATCAAATACCCGCCAAATAATTCAATATATACTAGTGTTTCATTCAACAATTACTGCTTATTATATTTTTTCCACCTGAAAACAACTTTTTGGACCGCCAAACAGCTCGGTCTTGGCACACACTCTTTACCTCATTCACATTCATACACGTCTAATGCATAGGTTCTCAACCTTATTTTGCCCACCCCCAATTTGAGATTTTTTTGTCTAGGGCCCCCCAATTTTTCTACTTACCTTCTGTCGCGAATCTGAAACAGCTATTACCACGATTTTTCATAGGGGGGGGGGAGATATTACGGAATCAATAAGTTGATTAAAATATATTAAATTATTGTTATGCAAGTTAAAACGATAATTCTTTTGTTTTTTTTAGTACCGGGTTGCTACCTCCTTCCTTTTTGTATTCATGATAAAGTGTCAATTCTTAATAATAATAATACACATTAGATTATTAGCACGTGGTAAGCGTGTTTTTTTGTATTTTTTAAACCATATTTTTTTTCCCGCCCACGCCCTCACTGTGCCATCTCAACGCCCCCACATCTCAACACCCCCTAATTTTATCTGGGTCTTCTACCGCCCCCCTGAGAGTCTCAAACGCCCACAGTTATCGTATAGCGTTATCGCCCACGTTGAGAACCTATGGTCTGATACTCTTCTATTATTCTGGCTCTTGACATGGCCCTAATCAATTATCTGATTCACTTGATCGTGTCACGCCTTCCTCGGGCGTCCCCGACTTCTTCTATCATTCACATTTGCGTCATATATTCTCCTACTCCCATTTCTTCATTCATTCGCTCTACATTCCCAAACCATCTGATGGTCCCTTTCTCTGCCTTGCATTCTTTGCGGATCTCCACATTTCTCACACGATCATACATTGGTTTTACCACACATCAGGAATCTGATTTCTACAGCACGACCAGTGTGAAAGAGCTCTGTCTTTTTGCACACACCACTTATTTCATCCACATATATACATACTTTACTTACTGCTTTATTTTACCAACTCTTGACAATCACGTACCCATTTTCTTCCACGATCTAGCTATCATTTCTCTTTCATTTACGTATGTATAGTTACAGTCTGATAGGTTTGTTTCGTGACATTGACAGACTTTATTCTGATAATTTAACTGTGCCGAAATAATACGAGTATGACAGCCATTATTAAAATCAAATTAAGCCTTTGGTTTATATTTAGACTAGGAATTCTTTTATTTTTTATTGTAATCTTTATATTTTTATGTTACATAGGTAATTGTGCTGTGCCTGTCTCAATAGGAGTTCCTGTGTTGAGAGCAGGCGCATTTTAACATAAATAGTTTAAAAATAGTGTATAAAGGATAACAACAACAATGTTATTTACATTTAGAGTAAAAGTACAAGGACAATCAGCATCGTATCAATGGGTTAGCATGCATTAGGAGCTTATAAAAATATTTTTGATATAAGATCTGTCTTTGGTAGTGATCCAAAACTTGGTATCTGTTTTGTATTTTACGTGATTAGTGTGCTGTCTAATGGTCAGTGGAAGTGTATTATAAATTGAATAGGTACTTAAGAGTACTTGTTTTGCGTGAAAGCACTAAGAAATAAAACATGATTACTTACACACTTACGACCCGGGGACGCCCGAGGAAGACACGGCACGATAAAATGATGAATCAAATGCTTCGAGAAATGAGTCGAGCGATGTCAAGAGTTAGAATACCAAAATAATACGTACGAGACCAATGAGAAACGAATTATTGAAAATAGACGACGCGACGTTTACAAGCTTTTTCGCACTTTTACATAACGATTTGGGTAAATGCTCGTACTTAGACTAGGTTTGATGATATTTAGGTAAGATTATAATAATAACTAGCTGACCCGACGAACTTCGTACCGCCTCAGAATCAATAGCTGTTGAATTAAATTCAGTTTTTTTATTAAGATAAAAATTACGCAATGAAGCAATTATCAATGCGCAACTGTCCGTGTTTTGTTTTTGTCATTATCAGAGATGGCGTTGTGTACGGATTTATATTTTTGTGATTTTCTTACTTTTACAATTACTTACGGGAATTCGGGAGGCGGATACGGGTGCCGTCGCCCCGGGAACCATTTATTGAATAACCAACACCTCTGCCATAGATCACCCCAAGTGGTTCGCTAGGTTTGGTGATTTAGCAGGGGTGCCCGGGTTCATGTGGTGACTTATGTCCGGGTCTTGGCAGTTAATGCGCCTGCCCACCTGCTGCGGGGCGGGCCGGATCGAGATAAACTGGTTGAGGGAGGCCTTTTGACCTTTCCAGCCGGACTTTCTCGACCCATTGCCTTGCACCACAGTTGGAGGGATGGATTCATACGTCCGTCACTCCCGGACACACTGACCCCCAGATTCCTACCCACCCCTCATACCTTTTTCCTTCCCAGAACTTTCTATCCTCCCCATTCCTTAAAAAGATCCTCCACACAGCATCCCCTAAGATGACATAGGTCCTGAGAGAAATTATTTTCCTCAGGGCCTCCTGTGTGGAGCTTATGTAAAAAAATGCGTTTCATTTCACAGATTTATTATAATTATTGTATTTTTCCTTTGGAGGTGTGCAGACATACGTTCACCATTTGTCTCATTTTCGACTATTGACATTGAGTGTGTAAGAAAGAAGGGCAGCATTATATGATTAAAAACAAATGCACAACAATCAACGCATTGACATTTGACGTTTTTCAATGTTTGGAATTCATGCACAGTTCAATATTATACCCCTCACAATATTGCTGCAGTTCTTTCAAAATAGGATAATTCGTTCCATACAAAATGTTTTGGGAAAATAATTTTCTTTATAACTATTTATTTCGTTAACTTTTGTGATGTTTTAATAGTTATTATCCTATCCGGGGCGGGGACAAATCCAACAAATCAAAGATCATCAAAATCAGCCCAGTCGTTCTCGAGTTATAAATAGTGTAACTAACCCGACTTTTTATTTTATTTATTTATTTATTTATTTATTTACTATAGATACATACAAAAGTACAAAACACATATTAGGAAGCTTTGCCTGTCCAACTAGGAAAGTTTCCCGTACCAGGACAGACAAATTTACAGGTTTAGTTCATATTATACATACATAATTACATAACAAAAAAAATAGAAAAAGAACCTGGTAGCATAAAGTATATTCGGATTTGCGGAATTAACCTGATAACATATAATATATTCAGATTTGCAGTGTATGAGATAAGTAGGTAATAAAGTTAGTAGCATTGAAAAGTCAAAAAGTGTAAACCAAGTATTTGATAACAAGTTGGAGGAATTACAACAAGATTCACAATATAGAGAGATGAAGTTATGTGTTTAAAAGTGTGAACTTATAATACATAGTTCACTTATAAGAGAAATACATAAAAATTTACAATATTAGATATAATTTATGTATGTAAAAATATATATTAAGTTGTTTTTTTATTATTTATTTATGCGCTGTAACTAATATGTAAACAATTATGTGCAAACATGACATTATCTTTACTGATTTAAATTTATATAAATTTATATTACTTCTATCTTCTAATATACTTTTATATATTAGAAGATAGAAGATAATGATAATGATTTATTGTCTTCCTTTCTTAGTAACATGTAGAGATAATGATATCCTCACTGGGATCTGCCGTGCTGAGGATTTCATTTACACGTTATTTTTTATTTTTTTTTATTTTGCAGAAACAAACCGTACATTATTACATAATGGAAAATAGTTACAAAGTTATAGAATTAATACAATAATTGGTACCAATGACATGTCGCTGTTATCTACTTATATTTTTGTGAGATAAATAATACAATATACCTAAATTAAGTTAGTAACTTATTAAAGGAGAGGGGTGTGTGAGAGTGTTTGTATGTGTGTAAATGCGCGTGTGAGGGTGTGGATGTGTGTGTTTTGTGTGCAAATTCAGTGTGCTTAAAATGTTTTTCTTAAATAGAGTGAGGGAATCAAAAAATATATCGGTATTTGTGGGTTTTTGAATTGAGTTGAAACTTTGAAGGATGCGGGAAATGGGGGAGTTGGCTGCAGCGTTCGTATTATTACTGGTTGTGTAAAAAAGGTTGGTGTGGCGAGTTCTTAATAAGTTCTTTTATAATTAGACCAAAGGTTCTCAACGTGGGCGATAACGCCCCCTTGTGGGCATTTGAGACTTTCAGGGGGGTAGAAGACCCAGAGAAAACTAGGGGGTGTTGAGGAAAACTATGGGGCGTTGAGATGGCATAGTGAGGGCGTGGGCAGGTAAAAAAAATATGGTATAAAAAAGACAAAAAAGCACGCTTTTTTGGATTTGGTTGGTTTCGAACCTCCGTTCGCTGGATATCTCTCTGGGCGCTGAGAGTCAGGCGCTTAATACCGTGTCGCTATTGGAGGCCCCGTGCGTAGTCGTGACCGTATTACATTAGAACCGAGGACCGTCAAATAATACATTTTTGTGACGCATTTCCGTTTCATTCGAATTTAAAATCGCTAACGGGGCTAAAGAAGTTTCACTTCAAAAATATTCTCAAAGTGGACGGTCGGCAAAATAAGGTTGAGAACCTATGGGTTAGACAGACTACAGGCACGGGAGGTTTAGCATGGTCGATCAATAAAACCCTATGTTAATACGATTTTTACCAAATCCGTCATCTTTTAAAAAAAAAATTTTTATTATTTTTTATTCCAGTAAAAAGAAAATTACATTTTCACTTATTTAAGTAGAAATAATTAAACACATTAAACTAAACTAAATATATACAGCGCTATTCTATTTCATTAGGTACTTTGTTTATCAAGAATAAACATTAATAATTTTTTTAAATGTACCCAGCTTATTTTCGTTTTCAATGTCGTTTGGGATGCAATTATATAATTTGCCCCCCTCGTAACCAATGGATTGTTAACCATAGTTAGTATGGATGGTGTTTAAATGTTGTTATTGTGTATAGTGTTTGTGTACTTGGTTCTGTGTTTGTGTGTACGAGTTTATTGTTTATTTTGTAAATAAGGAGGCACGTATTGTATTTATATAGTTTTCTTAATGTTAAGAGTTTTGTTTCCATATAATAATGTTTTTGTGGATGTTCTGGGCTTGTAGTGAAACAGTTTTTTGATTTCCTTGTTTTGTATTATCTGTAATTCATTTACGTATGTTTCACATGCATTTCCCCAGATTTCAATCAAATAATTTAATTATGATTATAGGAGACTATATATATATAAACCCTTTTTAAATTTATTTGGCAACAGATAATATGATAGCCGGCTAAATACGCTAATTAAGGGGATGATTTTGTCTTTAATACTTATATAATGTATATGTTGTTTAAATGTCAAATGCAGATCAACCAGGTATTTTTCCTGGATCAGGATTTGCAGGTCATTATTTTCAATTTTTAAGGGTACATGAGAAGTAATTATTGTATCTATCAAGACTTGCGAGCACAGACATCGATTGATTACAAATATTCCGACGGACGATTGATAAATTTTAGCGCGGCCTCGATAGTATTAGATAAGTTTCGGTTAACTGTCAATGTAAACATATTTTTTTAATAATCTCGTTCATTATGCAAAATTACTGGCTTATTAATGAACGGATTGAACTAACGAAGCTCTTAGAATTGAAATAAGTGGTATACG
Organism: Limnephilus rhombicus; assembly: GCA_929108145.2. Classification (NCBI taxonomy): domain Eukaryota; kingdom Metazoa; phylum Arthropoda; class Insecta; order Trichoptera; family Limnephilidae; genus Limnephilus; species Limnephilus rhombicus. The sequence goes on from OV815296.1 coordinate 9,926,861, forward strand.
CGATCCACAAGACTTAATTAATACAACTAAAATGTGATCAATTTATTCCGTTTGGTCTTTGTGAAACAAAACTGGTTAATATATGACTTAAGACCTCGTTAACTAATTATCTCTCGTTTAGTGTCATAAAAGTAAATGCAGACTGCCAATTCAAATTTTAGTTAGTATTTCGATTCAACGTTGCTAATTTATTAGTTTATTTACGTAATTGCTTGGCGGTTGACATTTCGTAGTGTCAATTCATAGAAAATACCTCCAGTATTGCCAGCATGTATCAATTTCTTATTTATTCCCTATCAATATTGGTTCGGCTGTCGACGGAAAAATTGTGCTCGGAATATCGATATAAAATCGTCGAAAATTATGCCTGTCGATCCAATATTGTAAAGTTATCGATTTCTCTGTATTTGACACCCACATGGATTAATCGCTTATTTGGGACTTGGTGTTGTTATAGATAAAACAACTTAAGTTGGAAGCAATAAAAATGCTTAGTATTGATGTATTGGTGTATCTGTGTGAACGCCAAGCGACGCCGACTAACCCGATAAGACTCTCTGTCTTGCTTACGACCACTTATTGTAACTAGTTAGAAGAGAGGCAAGTTTTTACGACACCCTTGTGAGGCTGCATTTACGGGGTGTCCTATTCATTCGGTTCGTAATTTGATTTAAACATACGTGCACCTACATATCGCAAGTTAAATAATAACAAAATTTTAAATTTCAAATAATAAATAATTTTCATTATTTTTAATTCGAATATTTATTAGTAGATTTACAGAGTGTTTGTAAAGTGTGCAAGTTTAATATTTGTTACGACATCATGGAGTCCTGTTACGAAACGGGACGTGGCAAATCACTGAATGGACAAACTCGTGAAATTTTATTCCGCATGTTTAATTATTTTATTCGTAATGTATAAAACGGTGTTCGACTTAATAATGGCATAAATGTCTAAGGCAACTGGAGTATCACAGACTAGTCATCATCATCATCATCATCATCACTATTGGCTCTACAACCCCTAGTGAGTATTGGCCTCCTCAAGAATCTTCCTCCACTCATCTCGGTTTTGTGCCAGCTCTCTCCAGTTTAGAAGCTCCAAGATAGATATGTCTTTGAGGACGTTGTCGCTCCATCTTAGTCTTGGTCTTCCCAGGCTCCTTCGCCCTATTGGTCTTGAGTTCAGGGACTTTGGTGCTTGATGCTCGGTTATTCTCTCCACATGACCCAGCAACCGAAGTTTTCGCAGTTTTATAAATTTCGCCACGTTTAGCTCCTTAAACAAAGTATAGAGCTCATTGCTATAACGTCTGCGCCTAAATCCATTTTCTAGAACCGGTCCGAAGATGCGTCTCGAAATTTTTCTTTCAAAAACGTCCAGTGCTCGCTCATTCCTCTTAGTTAGTACCCAAGTCTCAGCTGCGTACGTAAGTACTGGTGTGATAAGTGTTTTGTACACTAATATCTTCGTGTTATCTTTACAGACTAGTATTCAACAGTTAATCGTTTGTACCTTTGTGTTAATAATTTGTTATATTTTAGACCTATCCGTTATCAGACTTTTTCCGCTACACACAAAATGTATAAAAACCGATCAGTCAATTCGTCGCGTTCCACCCCAGCAAAAAAGTACTGGGTTATTGCCTACACAAATTGACAATTTGTTCCGTATTGTCGGCACCTTTGACAATAGTTTGTCCTGCATGAGTTTTTGTAGTCTGCAGTCATTTGACACAATATTAAGACAATATTTCTGTAGATTATTATTGTTACAATTTGCCACACTGGCTTGCGAATTGCGACAATAACAATCAACATTATTATTACATTTTATGATTGTTTATTATTTCATGGAAACAGTAAGAGATCAATCCATTTCAACATTTTTGACACAATCCATAATAGTAGTTTTTTAGAAAAGTAATGAAACAAATGCCAACGTTTTTAGCCAACTCAACAATTCTTATTCTTAACATGCCTATAAATACTACAAGAAGGTCTGGCACGGGCGATCGATAAAACTCTATATTCTGAATCGCTGAATGTGTTGCTAAGCGCATAACTTTCGAACGACTGCACCAAATTAGATAATTCTTTTTTTGTGTATTCGTTATTGTCAGGACAAGGTTTTTATAAAACTTCCGGTGAGCTTTGGCATTATGAAATTTTTATAAATAAATTGCTATTGGTGGCACGCAAGGTTTGAAAGCGGGAGGGAGGGAGAGATGGGGGAGGGTAACCAAGGAGGGGGAGGGGAACCTGGGAGGGGGGAGGGGAACTCGGGAGGGGGGTTCGCGGAACGGGGGAAGGGGGGGGGGGGAGGGGAGTGGGAGAGAGGGAAGGTGATGGAGGCGGAGAGGGAACGCAGGAGGGGAAGGGGTCACGGCAGATGAAGGGGAGGCGGAAGGCGAACGGGGCGAATGGGAAAGGACACGCAAGGAGATTCAATTTATTCATTAAATGGCATTGCAACGCATGCCGGGAACCAGCTAGTCAATATATACTTTTAAATGTAGCTATAACTTTGTGATTATCCATTATAGATAAATCAAACAATTGTTACTTTGTTTAAAGCCGACCGGTTTCGGAACGACCGTTCCTTCCTCAGGGCAAACGTATACTGATTTGACAATTACAAAATAGTGGGTGGGAACAATGTATTATTACTAAGGATTGTGGCAGGGAGGGGGCCCTTGCTAGGGATTAATGAAGAGTGGGTGGGTAGGGGAACATATCCATGATTGGGCTGTGAGATAATACTTTTTGTTTGTTGATAATAGATTCATTATTTTTAAGGGATTTTTTTTTTAATTTCCAAGGTTTCTGAGTTATCTAAGCGTTTTCCTTCATGGTTAATATGAAGAATATTTATCCCCTTTTTTTTCAAAACTATTGTTATTTTCAATGATGTGGTTAGCGAACTCAAAAAAAAAAAAATTATTAAGACACCTTAAATGTTCTTTGATTCTGATTTCAAAATTACGAGTTGTTTTTCCAACATAAAATGAGAAACAATCATTACATTTGAGTTTATATATTCCAAAGTAACATTGTTTCATTTCCCTATATCAATATGTTATTGACTACATCCATCATCCATGGACAGTGTTATCAATATTCGCGATGTGGATATACGAGTAGATGTGGTAAACTAACAAAATAAAAAAAGAATTCCAATCGGGTGACTTGACAGCGCCACAGGTTGACCGGACCTTAAACTTTTTCAACAAGGCTATGTTGAAAAATCGCAGTTAGGAAACTGGATTGAACAACTTTAATACACACACCGTAATATGTACAATATGGCCTTTGGAGGAGATACGGAAAAATAGTCGAATTTAGAGTTTGTGTTAGGTTAGGTGACAAATTTTATTTCTTTTCATTATTCATCTATTTTAATTTTAATTTTATTTCTTTTCATTTTATTTCATTTATTAATTCAATTTAATTGATGTGCTGAGCCTGTATCACTAGGAACTCCTGTGTTGAGAGCAGGCGCAGTTTATTACTGAAAGCCAAATAATAACACAATACTACATATCTACAAATTATAAATTAAAGTCCTCTGCCGCTTCTGCCTGTCTCTTCGCGATAAACTCAAAAACTACTTACTGAACGGACTTTCATGCGGTTTTCACTAATAGATAGAGCGATTCATGAGGAAGGTTTAGGTTATGGAGTTTATCCACCACTTACCCGCCTTGTAAGCTGTAAGTAACAGATGGTTATTCCTTCAACGCTCTCGCAAGGTCTGTAATTTTTTTGAATTAACGAATCTACGTTTAATTTTGAACGAATCTAGACCTCCAGTGTCCCTGCATACGTTGTTAGCAAGCAGTATGCAAGTGTTTAGCGAGAAATCATGATACATTACGTGTTAGTATGACCATAGACAAGACAATGGGACAGGTTGGTGATAGTCCACGAGGAGGCAAGCGCTGGGTGATTGTATCCGGCGTATCCTGCAAGCACCTGTAGGGAAGAAGACATAAATAATAAGGGTATAGCGCTGGAAAACGGGTGGGATTCCTCTCCAATCGATTGGCAGTACCAGCAAGAATGCGAATGACAATCGATCTAGCCGTAAACCACACTCCGCTTCCGCGCCCCTTATTAGATTGGGGGGGAATGCCCGACGACCCTAAGGAATTCAGCGTATAGATATATAATTTGTCAAGGTTTTGTGTAAATTTGTGGATTTGATTTATATTCAAATCAACAGATATCGGTGTGAGTTAATAACACTTGGTTATAAAGTTTGGGTAACCATTCAGTAGATGGCGTTGTGTTTAGTTAGCCACAGCATTGCGTGGCCGTGTCAGCTAATTAAAAATTATTTAAAATCAACATCACGCCATTGTAAACGCGTGCTTATAAGTGGAGGCGCAGTTTATAACAAAATCAGTTTATAATAAAAATACGTACAATTAAACAACGTCACTTTTAAAATAAAAGATAATCAGCATCGCACCACATTGGAAATGCATACTTATAAATTGGTTTAGATAAAATCTTTGATGTTAGATCTGTCTTGGCTGATGATCCAAGACTTGATGTCTAATTTATAATTAAAATAAGTTGTGTTCTGTCTAATGATAATTTAGAGGTTGGGTTAGGTTAGGAAAACAAAATGACTATTTCAATATGACCAATGTAAAAGCACTTAACTTTATCAACGTCACGTCACAAAGTCCAATGTTTACATAATGCAATACTATCCGAAAATAATGTTTATGAATACTGTAATCTATGGAAAATACATAATACGAATGTTACGTCATCTCCATCGAGGTCTTGCTATCGATTTTTTGCAGTAATAATATATATTATTATTTATAAGTTCATGTTCAAAGTGCGGTTGTTGCACAAAGACAAAAATCATACTTATTGACAATTTAATCACAGATTTGCTGAGTAGGTACCTAATAAACTACAGGTTTGACTGTTTGAAAATTTTTCGTATTGAAAAAATAAAAAACAGAAATGCTTAAAATATAATAATAATAATAAATTTGGACAACTTATATAGCGCTATTTTTGCGAAAAATCGCCTCAAGAGCGCTGTAATTAATTTTTCTATCCATGTTCACGGAAAAAAGAAGCCACGGATCAAATATAATTATTTTTGAAACTTTCATGATTATATTACTATTTTATAAAATCTCAGGAACTCTAGCACAGTGACATCGACAATTTTACAATATCGGATCGATAGGCATACTTTCCGTAATGTAATATTCCGAGCACGGTTTTACCGTTGATAGCCGAACCGATATTGACAAGTAATAAATAAGATAAAAATACTTCTAACAAGTTTTACAACTTTTGCTGAATCAAGTAGTGAAGACTTGTGAGAATTTAGGGCTGGAACTGAATATAAATAAAACAAGATACATGCTCATAAGTAAAAATAACGCTTTGGATGAAAATCTTTATAATACTGGAACAAAACTAGAGAAGGTACAGAGTTTTTTTTATTTTTTTTTTACAGTGAATACCGCACAAGAATCTCAACTGGCCCGTCTGGAGCCAGTGAGACTATGGCATCCCCAATTGGGGTATATTGTGAGGCTGAAGGTAGTGGGGAGGGGAAAGAGGTGGGGAAGAGGAAGGTTGGGAAGTACCTGGCTATTCAGATCTGGTCCCTAAACACGGCTAAAGCCATTTTCAAGCAACGTTTCAATTCGAATGGTGGTCTTACACCAGGGCGATACTTATAGTATCTTCCACTCTGGAACATGCCGCAAATATACTATATATTATTTTAAATGAATTAATTGTGAAATAACACAAATTAACCGAATAAAATTTATTTGCGCATGCCGGGTTCGAACCCGCGACCTCCGGATTGTGAGTCAAGAGTCTTACCCACTGGACTACGGAGGTCGTCAAAGAGTATTGTATACTTGGGCTGCAATGTAAATAATAGATGGGATCCTTCAGTTGAAATCAAATGCCGCATTGAGCAAGCTCGTGCAACCTTTATCCGCATGGAAAAAATGTTCTGCAGTCATGATCTCAACCTTGGATTACGAATGCGAATGGTCAGATGCTACGTGTTTTCGATATTATTTTATGGAATGGAAGCATGGACGCTTACTGAAGAACTAATTAGGCGACTTGAGGCATTCAACATGTGGATCTACAGAAGAATACTTAAAATAAGCTGGGTGGACAGGGTTACAAATGAAGATGTTATGGTTCGGATGAATAAAGAAAAGGAAGTTATTAAAACTATAAAAATCCGAAAACTTCAATATCTTTGACATGTGATGAGACATCCAGAGAAGTATGAGATCCTGCATCTCATAATGCAGGGAAAGATTGCCGGAAGACGGGGCCCTGGAAGAAGGAGAACCTCATGGCTGAAAAACCTGAGACAGTGGTTTGGCCAGTCTACCGTGGAGTTGTTCCGGGCATGATCGCCAACGTCCGTTGAACGGACAGGACACAAGAAGAAGAAGAATAATAAATAAGAAATTTATATACGCTGACAACACTGAAGGTATTTTCTATAAACTGAAATTCCGAAATCTTAAACACCAAACGATTTCGTGAAGATATTAAGAAAATGGCAATGTTGAATTGAAATACTAACCTAAATATGCATTGGAAGACCGCGTTTAAGTTTGACACTAAACGGGGATTAATTACTTAATGTCCCGGTAAGGATTCGATTTCCAATTATTATTTTTTTAATTTATAAACTAACGTTTAGACAAGGTTTTTATGCATAGCACAAAGGGTAACAATTATTACAAGCAATAATTGTCAGCCTGAAACACTCATTTACATTGAAAAATCTTCCGAGAAAAGATACTTGCCGCCAACGGGACTTGAACCCGTGTCCTTCCGATTGCCGGTCGAATGCTCTGACCACTGAGCTATGGCGGCTTATCAAATACCCGCCAAATAATTCAATATATACTAGTGTTTCATTCAACAATTACTGCTTGTTATATTGAATTATTGAAAATAAAGTTGGTTGTTTTCAGGTGGAAAAAATATAACAAGCAGTAATTGTTGAATGAAACACTAGTATATATTGAATTATTTGGCGGGTATTTGATAAGCCGCCATAGCTCAGTGGTCAGAGCATTCGACCGGCAATCGGAAGGACACGGGTTCAAGTCCCGTTGGCGGCAAGTATCTTTTCTCGGAAGATTTTTCAATGTAAATGAGTGTTTCAGGCTGACAATTATTGCTTGTAATAATTGTTACGATTCGATTTCCAGTTGCGACAGTTACATTTTTTATTTTTCTGTGGCTTATTCTGTTTCATGTTTCGATTAGATTTATTAGTATATATTAACTTCTTCTTCAATGGCATAACAATAAATATATTAAAAATGACAATTACGTATTTTAGACGATGACTAAATAAAATACCTTCGAGGGGACTTGACACTTGCCATACCTAAAACGGATCATTCTGTCCAAATGGTTATACATACAAAAATTGCGGCCAAGATAGAACCAATTTTTATTACTTATCAAGTAAACCGTGGAAACCGCCGCCATCTTTGTATAACCGTTTGGACAGAATGTATTATTTCAGGTATGTACTCGTATTTGGATCGGTAAGCCAACTCCTTATCTTAGATTTATTTATTTATTTATTTACGCCTATTTAGGCTTTTACATACATATATATATATAACAATATTAACGAAATTATGCTAGTAAATAGTGCAGGAAACTACTGTTTAAAACACATGCACAAAAATAAATACAAAGTAAAAATATTAGGTATTGAATTTGAACCACACAGTATGTAGGTACAAAATACAAAAAATCCGAAATAGTTTTTTTTTCTTTCAGCCAACAAAATACTGTCAATGTGTTAGTCAATTTTGATAGCTTTATCAAAATATTCCCCTATTTGATGAAAAAAACTTCAATAAGGTATGCTTATATAATAAAATTGATGTACTAAATATATCAACAACATCGGAGTATTTGTTTCCAAGCTGTTGAATCCGTCGCATAGGAGTATAATAGTATAATATTTGATAATGTCATGGATTTTAGAGAATTTTGGGAGGTAGGTATGTTTGTGGTCAGGACAAATACGTGTAGAGCTCTTAGTTATCTGCCTAACCTGTCGGACACTATGTGTATGTATTCGTTTTTTTAATGTATTCAAACCATAATAATATGATGAAAATATTGTGTTAATATTTTATTTTTCAGCGCATAGTTATAATAATATGAGAAATGAATTAACACAAAAATAATATAATTTAGCCAGTGATAATTTACTTTTTTGTGAGTGTTTGGGGATTTGTGTTTCATCCTTCTTTGAGTCCGGGATCGTCAGCTTCATAATGGCAAGAGTCCACGCATGTCGTAAGTACCTTAATTTTGTATTATTGAATGTAGCTATTACTTTGTGGTTATCCATTATAGAAAAATGAAACAATACAACTTTGTATAAACCACTTATATGATGTGCAAATCCGACCGGTTTCGGAACAAACGTTCCTTCGTCAGGGAAAGCTTATACTAATTTGACAGTTAAGCTTATACTAATTTGTTAAACAAAAAATATTGTCATATAGCCCAATCATGGATTTGTTCCCCTACCCACCTACTCTACACTAATACCTACCCACCCAATCTACATTATTAACTAACAACGGCTCCACCCCTACCACAATAAAACATTGTTCTAAACTGTCAAATTAGTATAAGCTTTCCCTGACGAAGGAACGTTTGTTCCGAAACCGGTCGGATTTGCACATCATATAAGTGGTTTATACAAAGTTGTATTGTTTCATTTTTTTTTACCTTAATTTTGTTTTATTTATTTAATTTGAAATGTTAATTTATGGTAGGTAATATTTAATTTTGTATTACGTAGTGTTGATATTATTAATTTGAGGACAAGTTTAAGGTATTTATCAGTATTTTCTGACCTTTTGAATACAGAATAAAACTTTTCATTTTATAAAAATGGATTACAATTTTTTTTTACAGGGTAAACATATGATTTAAAATTCACTAAAATTTACAATTTTGGAAACAAGTAAACTAATAACTGCTTGAAAAATGCTTGAAATGCTTTTTTGTAAGTTTTTTTACATTAGCTCATCGCAGGAGGCCCTGAGGAAAATAATTCCACTATGTTTTAATATAGGGCCTATTTCATCTTTGGGAATTCTGCGTGGAGGGAATTTTTAGAGAAGTAAGTAGAGGTGAAAAGGAAAAGGGTATTTTTTTTTTTACATGAGCTCAACACAGGAGGCCCTGAGAAAAATAATTTCCCTCAGGGCCTATGTCATTTTTGGGGATGCTGTGTGGAGGGTTTTTTTTTAAGGAAAGGAAGGAGAGGAGAGATCTGGGAAGGAAAAGGGTTTATGGGGTGGGTAGGAATCTGGGGTTCAGTATGTCCTGGTCATCCGCCTCCAAGACCTAGACAAACCTCACCCCATGAACCCGGGCACGTATGAGGGGTGGAAAGAAATCTGGGGTCAGTGTGTCTAGGAATAACGGGCTTATGAATCTAACCCTACTACTGGGGTATAAAGTGACGTTTTGAGAGTAGTTGGAAAGATCAAAAGGTCTCCCTTAACCGGCACTCCCGATCGGGCCTACCAGGCAATTGTTGAGCAAGAGCATCCACTGCCAAGACCCGGACAAACCTGACCCCATGAACCAGGACACCCCTGCTAAGGTGTTATTGAAATATCTGCATCTACAAAAAATGTTACAGTGAAAGATATTTTAGGTGACTCTATTAGGAACATGAAATGAAAACAATTGCAATAATGCAGGGCTGTCAATAAGAGAATTAATATTTTATTTTATGAGTAAAACTTCAAATTGTAATATTTAATTAAATGAAGACAATATAAGCGAAACTCAATCGAAAATCATAAAAAGGTATTAACACACATATATTTTTCTAATTTTTCTGTTTCCAGATTTTCGATTGAGTTTCGCTTATATTGTTTTCATTTAATTAAAAGAGAATTAATGATTTTAAAAAGAAAAATGACATCAGATATCAATCTTCAGTCGGACAGCTTTATTAATTTTACGTTTTTCATTAGACAGTTATGGTTTATGTTACAATAGGAGTATTAAGTTTATAATTTATGTCTTAGAAATTTGTGCGGTATTTTTTCAATAGAATCTGAGTAAACCTTATAATGCGGTGACCAAATAGATGAGTTATACTCAATTTGCCTCTGACGTGCAATAAAGATTATAACATATGAGCAATAAATAATATGCATGTATATATAAACAGTGTTGTCAATGGGTCAGTATGTGCACACCACATCGTTAATTTAAAAACACTAACATAACGATAAACTATAATAATTTAAAAAAAAAATCACATTAGCTCCGCACAGGAGGTGCTAAAGAAAATAATTTCCCTCCGCACCTACGACATATTAGGGGATGCTGTGTGGAGGGTTTTTTTAAGGAAAAGAAGGAGATGACGCTCTGGTAAGAAAACAGGTATGAGGGGTGGGTAGGAATCTGGGAGTTAGTGTGTTCAGCAGAGACGGACGACAAAAAAGAAACTCGTGGGTCATCATTTGGAGAAAGATAATCATATTTTGTGTTACGTAAAATTGATGCACGAGTTTTAACTAGCTGCAATATTTTATTTTGTTAATTGATTTGAATAAACCAATCGGTATTATGTTATATTTTTACAAACAAATGACATAAGAAATACAACAATTTGTGAATATATATTTATTTGTTATATGAAATCAAACGAAACGTGAAACTTCTTCAATAATCAACAAAACTTAGGAATAATTTTGTTTTATCTCAAATCCCTAATTTCTTCGAATAAAATATCGAAGAAAAAATGTTTGTCTGCGATTTTGGCCCTTCTATGTACAGAATTTGTATGAAGAACAGGGTCAGAATCGCTTGCGCCAACATTACATCATAAGATAGGTCAAAATTTCATTCACCTTGCAATCCCAGAATATTTTTTAACGATTTTATCTGCGAACTAGAAATGTCATTTTTGCCGCGAATTTCGGCTGTCAAAATTAATGCGTGTTCCTCGACTAAAACATCGTAAAACCTATTAATTTACGTAAATAATGCAAGTAATGTTGTTTTGGTACATAGTTTATTGTTCTAGGAACGTGTTTCAGTAAAAAATATACGATAGCTCAAAATTAATCCACAAAACATTCAATTCAAAATTCAAAGTGGTGCTTTTTAGTGAATTTTCGCGAAATGGCTTGGCCTCTCAGAGGTCAATAAGGATATCTTCTTATATATAAAAATGAATCGCTGAATGTGTTTCTAAGCGCATAACTTTCGAACGACTGCACCAAATTGGATAATTCTATTTTTTGTGTGTTCGTTATTGTCAGGAAAAGGTTTTTATAAAACTTCCGGTGAGCTCTGGCATTATGAAATTTGTATAAAAAAATTGGTATTGGTGGCACGCGAGGTTTGAAAACTGAATGTATGGAAAGCGGAAGGGAGGGAGAGATTGGGTAGGGGGGGAGGGGGGAGGGGGGAGGGGGGAGGGGGGAGTGGGGAGGGGGGAGGGGGGAGGGGGGAGGGGGGAGGAGGAGGGAACCCCCCTTACACCATGCGAGCGAAGCCTACCTATCTACCTCTCCAGAAATAATACAGATGTATCGTCTATAAGTGTTTTAACCACGGTTTGATAATGCCTTCAGAAGGCGAAACAGTTGTCACGCGTAATAATAATTACAGTTTCCTAGCATTTGTTTCATTCTTTTTGAAGTGAAAACTTCTTTAGCTGAAACTCGATGATACAAAAAAGCGACAAACACATAGGTTATGGGATTTAGCCTTCGAAAGAATGAGACAGAATAATCGGTGCTCCGCTTTGTGCGGTGCTTGGTAGCGTCCCCACTCTTGTCTACTTTAGTTTTCCGAAGGTTTCCCACCTACCGCATGTGAATGGCACACTCTGATTTGTGAAGCACAAAAAATGGTATAATTAAAAATATTTTAAAACGAACCAGACCGGAAAAGATGTCAGTAAAAGGTACATATGTAATTTATTTTCGTTTCAACCTAGTAATGAAATTATAAAATATACTTTATCAATATTTCCCGTAACCATTAGTTACTTCTGATCGTTATCTCCTGACAACGATATAATCGTACTGATAATATTGCAGTGGATTTGTGTGCTGTTGTGCATGATGATAATAAATTGATAAAATAAGAGTCATAATACGTAGGTGGGTACTTATTCAATTTTTATTTATTTTTTTATTTATCTTTATTTAGGAAACAAACATTCGTGCATCTATACAGGGTGTAACAGAACGTACCGAGGGATTTTAACCATCGATTCCTGACATTATATGGAGTAAAAAATGTAAATGAAATTTTGGTCTCCGGTGATATTTTTGATGTTTTTTATTTATTTATTTTTTCTACAAAAACATAAAAAAATGGTAGGTGTTGGACAGTTGGAGGCGGGTAGAGGGGTTGGTCGGTTACTCAGCTGAGTGACCAATGAAGAAAAAAAATTAAAAAAAAAAAAAATGTCAAAAAAGTCACCGGATACCAAGATTTTATTTCATAACATTTTTTACTCCAACTATGCTCAGGAATCGCTGGTTAAAATCCCTCGGGTACGTCCTGTTACACCCTGTATATATATAAATGAATCTCCGTTTCCCTTGGTCACGCCATAACTTCAGAACGACTTTACATATATCATTTATCTTTTTTTGTTTTAATTTTTCTAATACTTTATTTAAGGTTCTTACGGAAAGAAAAATTGAGAAAATTGGATAATATCAGAAAACTTAACGACTATTTTAACTTCGCAAGTGTGACAGATCGCGCGTTTGATGAATGTGAATTTAGCAGGCAGCTGTTTTTTTTTTGTAACAAAAGAATTGTCCATGGATTTTTTAAATAATAGATATTTTAAATAGGTAGGTTGTTCTTATAATATACAAAAAGGAATATTTGTAATAATTAATTAATTAATCAAGGTGGCACGCGAGCTGTTTGAAAACTGAATATACTGGGACAGAATATATAGAACGCGGGAGGGGGGTTGGCGGGACGGGGGAGCAGGAGAGGGGAGAGGGTAGAACCGGCTAGTTAAGGTATAAAAAATAAATATTCGTATGTTCTAGAATTCTAGATCAATTAAATTCCATTAAGTTAAATATTGTTTTAGTATTTACACGAGTACCTACACAATATACGAGTATTACAAATGACAAAAAGAAAAAATAAATATTGTAAAGATAAACATAATATCATAAGCAAATAAAGAAATACAGTTTTCGCATGATTTTAATAAATATTTATTTTATTTATTTATTTATTTTATTTAAACGCCCATAGGCCTTTTACATAGAATGCAGTACATTTTTTTTAAAAATTACAGTGTAAAGAATGGGCTTACAAAATACAATACACAATACAAGTAACATAATATTAGTTAAAAACAAAATATAGGTTAGAAAAAATATAAGGGTTAAAAAAAAAAAAAAAAGGTTACATAAAATATAAGCGTTAGCAAAATACAGGTAACATAAAATATAAGAAACAAAATATAGTCCATAAAATAATAGTAGTTGACATAAAGTAGGTAATGTTTAAAATTGTTGTTCTCATTAGTTTATGGGATAGGTAGAAATAAATAGTTGGCACATATGGCGTTTGAAGCTTGCTTAGTTCAAATTATTGTTAAATACATCCAGTATTTGTTACCAAGACTATGCAAAAGTTGTATTGGAAAATATAAATCATTATTATTTTTTAATTTATAAACTAACGTTTAGACAAGATTTTTATGCATAGCACAAAGGGTAACAATTATTACAAGCAATAATTGTCAGCCAGAAACACTCATTTACATTGAAAAATCTTCCGAGAAAAGATACTTGCCGCCAACGGGACTTGAACCCGTGTCCTTCCGATTGCCGGTCGAATGCTCTGACCACTGAGCTATGGCGATTTATCAAATACCCGCCAAATAATTCAATATATACTAGTGTTTCATTCAACAATTACTGCTTGTTATATTTTTTCCACCTGAAAACAACCAACTTTATTTTTGCGAGGAAGACATTGTTAGTGTTAAATCCCTCGCTAGGTGGCGTCGAGACAAATTATGTCTGCATTTATAGGGGAAATACTTAAACTTGTTAAATATTAATTATTATTTTTTAATTTATAAACTAACGTTTAGACAAGATTTTTATGCATAGCACAAAAAATATAACAAGCAGTAATTGTTGAATGAAACACTAGTATATATTGAATTATTTGGCGGGTATTTGATAAATCGCCATAGCTCAGTGGTCAGAGCATTCGACCGGCAATCGGAAGGACACGGGTTCAAGTCCCGTTGGCGGCAAGTATCTTTTCTCGGAAGATTTTTCAATGTAAATGAGTGTTTCTGGCTGACAATTATTGCTTGTAATAATAAATATAAATCATAGTTCGAATGAGATGTACGTATATAAAATGTCAATGTTTGTCTAGTTGTTCGTGTAGGTACATGTAGATTTATTAATTGCAGGAGTTCACAACAAATCAAAACATATATTTAAATATATGTTTTGATTAAGATGAAGCTGTACGTGAAATCGTATTTAGATACTATTTAGATTAATCTTTACGACGAATCGGCTTACAGTATGAACATCAAAAAACATGCTACGGATAAATTGAAGCTTTACTACCTTTTCTATGTATTGAAGTTACAATAAAATTATTATTTACGTAAAAAAAATAAAAGCGTAAACTATTAAAAAACATTATTTTCATGACTTAACTATGAAGTAAATAAGAAACAAATTTTAAAAAAATACCCCTTTTTGGCTAAGACTATTTTTCACGTTTTGTATGATCTTTTTTCATTCTTATAAATTAATCACAAAATAAATAAAAACCACTTTGGCGCATTTAATTTGTTTTTTTTTTTTTAATTTTTTTTACAGTGAATACCGCACAAGAATCTCAACTGCTTCCGTCTGGAGCCAGTGAGACTATGGCATCCCCAATTGGGGTATGTTGTGAGGTTGAAGGTAGTGGGGAGGGGAAAGAGGTGGGGAAGAGGAAGGTTGGGAAGTACCTGGCTATTCAGATCTGGTCACCAAACACGGCTAAAGTCATTTTCAAGCAACGTTTTTTATTCTGAATGGTGGTCTTACACCAGGGCGATACTGATAATATCTTCCACTCTGGAACATGCCGCAAATATACTATATATTATTTTAAATGAATTAATTGTGAAATAACACAAATTAATCAAATAAAATTTATTTGCGCATGCCGGGTTCCAACCCGCGACCTCCGGCTTGTGAGTCAAGAGTCTTACCCACTGGACTACGGAGGTCGTCGTTTGTGGACAAAACTATTTATTCATAGTTAGGTCTCCATCTTACAAAATTCACATTAATAACATTGAGCGAATACAAAAAAAAATTCAGCTTTTTATAAATTTTAAATTAAATATCCCACTAGAACACTTAAAATATAATTTATTATTAAATATTCTAAAAATACACACACTAGAAGACAGACGTAAAATAAACGACTTAACATTTTTATTAAAAATACTGAACTCTAAATTTGACTGTTGCGAACTTATTCCAAAACTATTCCTAAACATATCTGTATTTTTGTAAACCTATGAAATCGCTGTATTTTAATGACTTGTGTGCTTTTTAATCTAATTTTATTTTTATTATTTCACTACCAAACATGTAAAAGCCCTTTGGGCGTTAAATAAATAAATAAAATAAAATAAAAATATTGCATGTGCACGGGCGCAAATTATTAATTCATCTTAGGGGTATTTCACCATCCTCCTCATAGCTTATCCACACGATACGATAACAATATCAATAAATAAACATATTTTTTTGAATATTTAAATAAATGAAGACAATATAAGCGAAACTCAATCGAAAATCTGGAAACAGAAAAATCAGAAAAACATATTGACACCTCTGGGACTCGAACCCAGGACCTCTTGCTTTCCGGGCAAACGCGCTAACCACTGCGCCACGGTGTCGATATGAAATTCGGTCATGTTTAACTATACCATACTTCGACTAAGAACCACCTACATTTTCTTTAAAGCATAAAATAAAGTAAAAATAAAAATAAAATATTCATCCTAGACTTGCATAAAAGTCGATAGATGTCGCATATTAAATAAAATGGATAAAGATTTATCCAGACACTATCTTGAGTGCATTTAGTTCGGGTTTGAATCTTGCAATCATACATAAAGTTAGTTGCCAATAATATATGCGTTAAAGAAAATGAAGATAATGTAGGTGGTTCTTAGTCGAAGTATGGTACAGTTAAACATGACCGAATTTCATATCGACACCGTGGCGCAGTGGTTAGCGCGTTTGCCCGGAAAGCAAGAGGTCCTGGGTTCGAGTCCCAGAGGTGTCAATATGTTTTTCTGATTTTTCTGTTTCCAGATTTTCGATTGAGTTTCGCTTATATTGTCTTCATTTATTTAAATATTACAATTTGAGGTTTTACTCATACAGTTAAAATTAAAATAAAATATTTTTTTGAGTTTTTTTTACTCGCAACGGGTAAAAAACACTCGGCTAACTTATCTATACTATTATTATAAATGCGAAAGTGCGTGTGTTTGTTTGTTACGCTTTCACGCCTAAACCACTAAACCGATTTTTAAAATTCTATCACAAATAGAAAGATACATTATATGCGAGTAACATAGGCTGTATATGTTGGTAAACTCTGGCGTTATGAAATTATTAATCTTAATACATTATATTTATTATGCGTTTATTGTCAAATCAATTTCCTTACATTTGCGGGAAATTTTATTTCAGGCGTCTTACTTAATATCTATATATATATAAATAAAAAATAATCTCCGAAATTTGTGTACGCTCATAATTTCCGAACGACTGCATCAAATTGGATTTTTTTTGTGTTAGCAAGGTTTATGTAAAACTACTGGTGCGCTCTGTCATTACGAAATTTGCATAAAAAAATTGCAATAGATGGAACGAGAGCTGTTTGAAAACTGAATGTATGGAACGTGGAAAAACAATTTCTTTATTAAATGGCATAGCAACGCATGCCGGGTATCAGCTAGTCCTATAAATAGCCACTATATATTGGTTCCAGTACCGAATAGTACCCTCAGACTTTTTAAATAAATAAACCGTGTTTAATTAATCGAAAATGTACTATCGTATGGATAATCGATGAAAACGATGGTGAAATAAATACCCCTTTAATATAATATTTTAAAGCATGTCGTAAAAAGCGTTTTCCTTAGAATAATTAAACTCGCACCACCTACGATTATGAATTCTTTTGGGTGACATTAACCTTGACATTTGACTTTGTAACAAAAATGAGACTGATTCCATCATCAAAAAGTGACATTGGAACCTATCTGGTCTTGTACATATTATTCCATACATGTTATTGTGATTTGCATTGGGCACCCATTCATTTCTAGTGCGGAACATAGTAAAGTTTGTTTCGTGCCCAGCCATGGGCATCAATGGGAGTGTTCACAATGAAGTTCACCACATGAGGTCCATTATTCTTTCTGTCAAATTCAGCCAAAACTAGAACAACGCAGTTCAAAGACCCAAATTCACGGGAATCCCGTTCTAGTATCACAATAATCTTTACCCACACGAATACCGCTAGCATCCTTAGCGAAACGAATAAATTCGTGGTCTGGTGGTTTCGGTTTCGATGTTACGAGGGACAATTCTGATAAAAGCAAAATTCATTTGAAAAGAACCATTTTTGAAGTAAAACTTCAATAGCCCTGACATGGAAATGACGCATACAGCACCTGCGGAGCATCAAACTCCTATCAAGGCTCATATTGGTTGAGATATGAAAAGGAAATGACGCTGGTCTGCGCTCATTGGCCGTTATAATTATGACCTTACTTTTCAAGGCTCCTTGATTCTTCATTGGTTGAGATTGTTTTGGTAAAATTTCACTTCTACCACATGTTAACAGCACTCGATTTTAAAAAAAATCTTCATCTCAATTGCAAAGCAACGGGAACCATTTATTGGATAATCAACAGCGCGCACCGCCACAATAGGTCATTCCTAGTGATTCGCTGCGTTTGGTGACTTAGCAGGGGTGCCCAGGTTCAAGGGCTTGTCTAGGTCTTGTTGGCAAATGCGTTTGCCCATCTACTGCGTGGCGGGTCGGATTGGGAGGGACGGATATAGGTTTTATCGAAAATGTCGGTAACTTGTCATCGCTTCCGAGCGCGACTGCAGGCTTCTAACGAACAAGCCATAGTTCACAACGACTAAGGGTTCCTAATTTATTTGACGTGAACTGTTATTTCTTCGTTAGTGGCCTACAGTCGTGCTCGGGAGCGATTTCAATTTATCGACCATGCTATGGGGCCAGGATCACTCCAGCCGGACTCTCTCTACCCATCGCCTTACACTGCAGTGGGAGGGGTGGATTCATACGTCCGTCACTTCATATTTCTATCCACCCTTTTTATTTCCCAGAACTTCCTCTCCTTCCTTTCCCTAAAAGGCCCTCCACACAAAATCCCCAAAGATGAAATAGGCCCTGTGAGAATTTTTTCTTCGAAGTGCCTTCGTCCTGTATGTATTGTATAAAAAGCAGAATTTTTTAGTTCTAGCAAAAAACAGTTAGCAACGGCGTCATGAAATTTGCACTGATTTTAATCTCGTTTGAATGTCTACGTCAATTCGGTCATTTTTAATTATTGAACTTTGAAAATGCTAATCAGGATAGATTTCAATATATACACGTCTATCTGTAAACAAAGCTCAAATGTACATATTTGCTACGGCAGTTTAATTTTCTACAGGCATTTTTTGACCAGCAAGGTGTTGCTATACGTACATACGCTATGGAGCTTGGAAATACCAAATTATCTGTAAAAAATAAACAAAGACACGGCCATATTGTTTGTTACGTATGTTTTTCGTTAGTTCAAAAAAGCGGTATTTTACCATAGAATTCATATCACGGGTAAAACCGGGTAGTAAAACAACATAATCTGTCGGGAAAATAAATAAATCTTTGGTTTACTTTTTCACACTATGTATGAGCATACATTTCGGTGTGTTTTGAACCTTTCGTATGACTCATACATACTCAACACACTATGGGGGTATTTCACCATCCTCCTCATACATAGATTATCCATACGATAACGTACATTTTCGATTAATTCAATGCGATTTATTTATTTAAAATGTGTGAGTTTAACAGGTACTCGAACCTGTGAATAGTGGCTATATAATATATAGGATAAGTTAGTACTTAAATAATTATTAATATTCATTAAATATCCCCTAAGCAAGAATTAAATGTTTTCTTCAATTTAGCGATAAAAATATGTGTAATAATAATCTGACAATACTCGTATATTTATTACGTTGAAAATTTAATTGTGCCATCTGTCGCCTAGATCTATAAGCTCGCGGAGAAACACAAGTTAAAAACGTTCACTAGATGGCATTGCCATAGTAAATTTCCCATAGCCTTTTCTTTTTAATTTTCTACGTCGAATGACGCAGTACTAGTTCGTGAATTATTCAACAGATGGCTGTATTGTCCGTTTTACTTTTTTATGCAATATTGTGTTTTTTTTTCATAAAAAATAATAGATATAATACTTACTAGGATATTATAGAGGTGATTATAATATTATTATGTAATAAGCAGACTAGAACTAAAAATAAGAGGGTTAGATGGTTTGTGAAAGTTAATTTATTATGAAGTTTAACACTAGGTTTCCTTTCCAGAAATTTCTATCGAACAACTGGAAACTGAAAACTCTTGGAAAATAAGTATTGAAGGTATATGTATATATTTATAACATCCGCCGTAGAAGGGTGTAGCTATAGCATTCACAGGAGAATGGGGTTTGACCTTCAGGGGGGTTCAATTCTGGGGCTGAGGGAGACAAAAAAGGAAGGGGGGGGGGGGGAAATTTGTCAGAAAATATTAAATATTTTGGGCCCTCCTTTACCACAACTTATTATTTACATCACTTTGATAAAAGAGATGCTGCAATCATATTTTGTATTTTCCAGGAATTAGCAGATACTATTCTCTTTTGTCCAACGTATTACTGTATTACTGAGGCCAATGGGGTGGAAGCGAGAGGGTTGAAATCCATAACCATCCCCACCCCCCACACCCCTTCCTTCGACCCCTTCATTCCCTCCGCCCTTGCACCGTCTAACTTCTTTTTTTTTTACATTAGCTCCACACAGGAGGCCCCGATGAAAATAATTTCCCTCAGGACCTATGTCATATTAGGAGATGTTGGGAGTAGGGTTTTTTTAAGTAAAGGAAGGAGAGGAAGTTCTGGGAAGGAAATAGGTATGTGGAGTGGGTAGGAATTTGGAGGTCAGTGTGTCCAGGAGTGATGGAAGTATGAATCCATTCTTCCAACTGCGGTGCAAGGTGGTGGGTCGAGAGATTCTGGCTGGAAAGGATTAAAGACCTCCCTCAACCAGTCTCTCTCGACCCTGCCCAACACGCAGGAGGTGGCAGAAGAATCGGCCGACAAGACCTGGCACCCCGTGAACCCGGGCACCCCTGCTAAGTCACCAAACGCAGCGAACCATTTGGGGTGACCTATGGCAGAGGTGTTGGTTATCCAATAAAGAGTTATAACGTTTATTTATATTATTTTGCTGAAATGTTACTATATTTAGATTTAGATCTTGGCATTACTATGTGTTTTTAAAGTTTTAACGAAATTCTTGATTTTATGAAACTATATTTATTTATTTATATTTTATTAACGTCCTAGTGGGCTTTTACAAGAAAAGAAGCAAATATATAATTAACAATATTATTTACATGTATTACATAAACAATAAAACAGAATAAATATGAATGCAATCGACTCGTTAGGTAAAGAATATTACAACATAAAAAAGAAATGAAATGAAATAGTACAAGTTGTACTTATAAAAAACTAAAACAATTCAGCTTTAAATATTTATACATATTATTAACAATAATAAAAAGACCTGACATAGAACAAAGTGTAAATAGAACTGCAAAAATATTATAAAGTAAGTATACATTTTACTGGTGAGGTTTAGATGAGAAAATATTTTATGAGAAAAACAAAAAAAAAATAATAAATGCTAATTATTAGCAGATAGAATCGAGATTAGTTGATTTTTGAAACATTCAAAACTGTCAATACTAAATATATCTATAGATTCGCAGTATTTATTCGCAAGGTTATGGATTCTTGGAATTGGTGAGTATATAGAGTAATTAGTGTTGAGTTTATATATATACATTCCATGAAAAACTTTTAACAATTTCCATTAATTCTATTAAGATTTTTGGTTTTATGACACTATGTACATTCCATGATAACCTTATAACAATTTCCATTAATTATATTAAGATTTTTGGTTTTATGACACTATGTACATTCCATGATAACCTTATAACAATTTCCATTAATTATATTAAGATTTTTGGTTTTATGACACTATGTACATTCCATGATAACCTTATAACAATTTCCATTAAGTCTATTAAGATTTTTGGTTTTATGACACTATGTACATTCCATGATAACCTTATAACAATTTCCATTAATTATATTAAGATTTTTGGTTTTATGACACTATGTACATTCCATGATAACCTTATAACAATTTCCATTAAGTCTATTAAGATTTTTGGTTTTATGACACTATGTACATTCCATGATAACCTTATAACAATTTTCAAAAATTCTTTTTATATTTTTGGTTTTATGACATTACATCCCATGATAACCTTTTAGCAATTACCAATAATTCTTTTCAGAGTTTTGGTTTTATTAACCATCAACAATTTCCAATAATTTTAACTAGACTCTATAAACTTATGTTTTTATGATTATGTGCATGCATGCGTATACATATGTGTATGTGTGTTTGTATGTATGTGTATATGTATGCATTTATATGTACCCGTTTCAGAACAGACATCGTTTAGTGAGGCGGGTTACTTGTTTGTATATGATAATGTTATTTCAATAAACGCCCGCGTTGCCCACAATTAAAAAAAAAGTTGTTTGGCGGTCCGTCCTCTGTGCCTACCCCTGCGGGAAACGGTGTGGTGGTTAGTTATTTAGTTAGTTACACCAATGAAAAACACGGTTATAATAAGAATGTCTTATCTCAAAGCCGGATGGTGTAGCAACAAAATTAATCGACATAATAAAATTTCGATAAGTTGGTTGGGAAGACCAAGTCGTCGTCTGTGCCTCGGGTGGTCAATTAGGTGGTTACTGCGCCGCTGCTGTCACTATCGCTAATGACGATAATATCATATTAATTATTTGATAAATTGTGTCGGCGGTGCATTCATATTCAAAAGATACCATTCTGTTATGAAACTATTGCGTCAAATGTTATTAAATTATAAAACTCGTATACATAAATTCACCTGCAAGGCTGGGGGCATAAAGATGAGCGAACAGTAAACAAAATTTGAAAATTAATAAAAAAGACTAAGCCCTCCATCATGACTCAAGCAACGTTTCCGGCTTACTGATATGGTAGTAGGAGATTTTCAAATATTGTCGGGTTATTCGTAATCCGGGAATGTGTGTCTTTCTTTAAAAAAAATTTAAAAAAAAATAAAAATTAATGTACACTGGTTTTATTAAATAATAGTTTTATTAAATAATCATTTTCTTACACCCTTTTTGAGAAAAGAAAGGAATGAATCTGTGGCTTGTAGGAGGGAGGAAATGCAGAAGCTGAAATCTAATCCACAGCCGAGAACTGAACTCCAGCCGAGTCGTAGAAACAACCCGTTCTCGTGTGATTAAAAATGTCAGCTTTGTACACACGTTGGGGGCGGGCGCACCTGTCTTTGACCTGAAGGGTCAAATATGCTGGTTTCTCGGAGCGTCTTCCAAACACCGCTAGAAGAATGACAGTATTCCCATCTGACGCCTGTGCTCTAAAAATTGCAATCCATTTGAATCCTTCAAACGGATCACCCGTTTCTACAAGAGTCAAAGATTTTTTCAAGTATGTTGGGGCTTCAGACCAGAGACGGCCGCCAAATTCAAGAATGGGGCCCAATTGTGATTTGCACAGGGTCAGCAGCTGTGCATTATTTAAGTATCTTACCCCCATTAACCCTTCTGAGGGGCTAACTTGACTTAGGCTTCGATGAGCCTAACTTTTGC
Source organism: Limnephilus rhombicus (assembly GCA_929108145.2). Lineage (NCBI taxonomy): Eukaryota > Metazoa > Arthropoda > Insecta > Trichoptera > Limnephilidae > Limnephilus > Limnephilus rhombicus. Next base: position 9,950,057 of record OV815296.1, read on the forward strand.
TCTTTTTTTGTACATAAAGCGGTTTTTCTGCTTCGTTGTTATAAAAATCATTTTTCCCACAGACCCCTGACCACTAGTGTACTGTACCAACTTCCTGTCCAAACAGCACGCAGTCACATTTCACAATACAAACAGAATTATTATTGGTAAGCAAAGTGGCGGTGCATACTGAGCATTGTAATTTGGTGAAAGTGGATGGCGAAAATTGTCGGCGTTTACACGGGAAGCAATGCTATTTGGATGAGCTATGACAATGGTTTACGATGGATGAAACATGTTCACGTTCAAAGATGCGATTTCCATAATGTTAATAAGGAAGACAGGTTGACTTTCATTCGCTGAGGTCGAGTTTGAATCCCACAGCAAGTAGGGTAGAGGGGGGATGATTAAAACAGGTCATGATTGAAACATCTCAATTTACTTGAAAACTATAATACCTAAAAGTGTATCACAACACTCGAAACTCCGTCAGGTCTGTTAGGACGTTTCTACAAAAGCGCACTAGCCGGCGAGTGACTCAATCGTGCATAGGGGACATTATTGGATTTCGCACTAAAAAGTAAATATTTAAGACATTTTTGTTTTTCTTTTAACTTATTTTACTCTCGCAGCTTGACGAAATGTTTTATTATATCCTCTTATTTATCTATTTTAGAGTTTTTATAATGCATTTGCGTGGCGTTAATTTCTAAATAAAAGGCTTATTTTTGACTTTGAAGCAGAAAATGCAGCGTGGGGATGGTTGAAACAACTTGTGTGGGGATGATTGCAACGTTTCAATCATAACCATGTTTCAATCGTCCACACTGAGAGAAAAATTAAAAATTATAATGAAAAAAGGTCTGAAATTCAAATCAATAAGTCTTGCCACTAGATGTACTTCTGTGATCTTGAATGTAGATGATGAAGTCGATCTCATACGACCACATTCGACATCATACACCCTCACGTGATTAATTGATTTTTTTACATTTTTAACTTTAAAAAAAACTACGTGAATAGTATAGATTGTTTTATCAATTCTGTAAGTACAAAATTTAACAGCAGAGAAAAAAATATAAACATGAACAGTGGGTAATATATAAATATTAGAGATTTATACACAGATAAGAGAAACAAAGGGATTTATTATGGATATCATTCTCCTTTATCCAGAATGTCGAGACTTGTCAACGCAAATCAAAGCATTGAATTTTTTGGTGTAAGCCTAAATGACTTTCGACAGTCGTTACGCAATGTGGTTTTTTAAATCCATCTTCAAGCTACTTGTAGTTATCTTCTCTATGTACTTTTATATTATATGTATTTTGTCAATGCTCTTCATCTATATGTAATCTCCCTTTTTTCTATTCGTGTTATTGTTATATTGTTGTGGAGGAAGGATTTCCATTAATTATATTAAGAAGTTGGGGTTACACGTAACCCGCCTCACTGGGCTAGCCTGTTTTGAGGCAGTCATTTGGTTAGTTATTTGTAATACCTACGAACATACCTACACTTGTTTTAAAGTATATTCACTCAATAGGTTGGTTGCTTTAATAATGTCTTATGTGGGTGAGTGCACCGGTAAAGGCCCTTACCTTTCTAATTTTTTTTTTATAATTAACCTCATTGAATCATTTGTGATGGGTAGGTACCTACTCTTGCAATTGCTTAAATTCTGTATTTCTGACACGGTTTTGGTTAAATTTTTTTCCAGGTGCCCTGGAATCCGACGACAAAAAAAAATCCTTCACATTAATAAAAAACTGCTTCGTAGTCTCTTGTCTACTTTAGTTTTCTGTATGTTTCACTTATACCGCATGTGAATTGCAGATTCAGATATTTATTTTTCTTTAATAGATACTATTTAATTGTTTAATGGATTTTAAAGTTTAACCGAATATTAAAGTTTTTTTGTTCTAAAATATTGCGATATTTTGTATAAAGATGTCACATCGCAAACCACAAAATCTATTTTTTCGACTTCTTAAAGTTGCTGAATTTTACAAAGAAAAAATGCTCTCAGGTCAGAGGTAAATTCAACATTGTTATGATTGAAACAGTATGATGGTTGAAACAAGCACTTTTGTATGAAAGCGAAAAACTTATTTTTAATACCGTTCTATTCCGCTCCAGAATTATATCGCAGTAAAACAATGTTGCATATGCCAAATACTCATAGTCAGTATAACTAAGAGCACTTTAACACAAATAATAAAAAATATATTTAAAGTTTTTTCATTTCAAAGACATTTAAATTCATAGTTTTTAAAATACTTGCAATATGTTTAATCAGTATTCAATATCTCATTGAGTATTGTTATAATAAAGAAAATGTTTAACATTGATTGAAATTACTCAAATTATTTCAAAATTTAGAGTGTTTCAATTATCCCCACACACTGCTTCAATCGTCCACACTATGGGAATAATTGAAACAAATTTCCCCATCGTCTTTAAGTGGTTATTGTAGCTTACCTGTACGAGTTGTGGCCATCCAATAAATTTAATTTGATAACTAGATAGATCATAAAACATCTAGTATAAACATCTTATCCATAAATACGAAAGAAATATTACTACACATAGTTAAAATAAAAGTGTTTCAACCATCCCCACTCTACCCTACCTGCCGCATGTCATCATGCATTTACCTTTCTCGTAATATACCTACTTCCCCAAAACAAAAACTCATCTACTTACAAGTAAATATAAGAAACACATATAAAATTAAACAAATGAAAACAATATATTTTGCACTTTGTCAATCAATAATAGAATATGGAATAATTGCTTGGGGAGGAGTAACAAACTCAGCGCTATCGAACATATATAAATCGCACAGAAAACCATCGGTAATGCTTAAAACTGACTGTTACACACCAAATATTCAACAGTTTTGATGTACATATACGTTAAAACACTACTAAACTACATTTTTGAAAAGAAAAACAAATTTCAACAAACACAAAATATCACTAATCGACCAGTTAGATTAATTTGGGAGGCGGGTACGGGTAAATAAATGGTTCCCGCCCCGGGAACCATTTATTGGATTACCAACACCTCTGCCATAGGTCACCCAAAGTGGTTCGCTACGTGAATTAGCAGGGGTGCCCGGGTTCATGGGGTGAGGTTTATGCGTCTGCCCACCAACTGCACCGGATCGGGAGAGACTGGTTGAGGTAGACTTCTCGGACTCTCGGAACATCGCTTTACCCGCAGTGGGGGTGATTGATTCATACGCCCGTCACTCCTGAACACACTGAAATGCCTACTCATCCGTCAAACCTTTTTCCTTCCCACGACTTCCTCTCCTTATTTTCCCTAAAAAGACCCTCCACACAGCATCCCCAAAGATGACATAGGCCCTGAGGGGAATTATTTTCCTCACAGCCTCCTGTGTGGAGCTAATATAAACACCACAAAATCAATTATATTTCAGAAAAACTATTAGTGAACTAAAAATAATGTTGATGTTTTCTGGGTCATTAGTAGGATATTTCAAAACGTCATATTAATTTTGTTACTGTTATGCCTTCCGGTGCTATTTTATAGCATATTTTAATGTCACAAACGTGTGTAAATAATATTTGACTTATGGTGAGCATTCGACTATTGGTTTCCTCGTTATCTCAAATCTTAGTATTTGGACTATTTGGAGATGTCTGACTAATTAACTGGACGATCGATATGTGTACCTACTTAGGTAGGACGAGCTTCACAAAAAATTAAAATTAGCCTAACGATGTAGCGAGACAGATTATGTGTAAGACTCCGAAATAATGAATTGCTGTTCCTCAATCAACATTCTACGAGAACTTCAGTCCAACTTTTTTATTTTTTTTTAATGAATAAAGATATTCAAACTTAAATAACTGCATTTTTATTTTTTATTTTATAGTTAGTTTTAATAGTTAAAATAATTGTCAAAGTTTTAATTTTTCAAGACCTCACGAAAACCACGGTATCTATGGTGGATGTGTGACTCATCACCCACCGTTAGTTTTATTTATTTTCAAGTTGTCATTTTGAATATTTCAATGAAGAATCCAGAAGAATCAATGGCGGAATGACGTCAGGATGACTTTTAGGTGAGAGAAGTCGAGGCGTTTTTTATTCAAGATTAACTGTTTTAATATAGAAAAACATTGGTAAAATGTCCACATCTCATCGCTACTGTTATTATATTGTACCAAAGTGCAATATAAAAATAATAAATCATCTTTTTCATTGCAAATACAGATGACATCGTAAACTATTGAATTTTGTGTTCAGGTCAGGCGTGACTTTGTACATTGTACTATGTATAACACATACAGAAACATTGGTTAATACACTGATCTTGACGATTGTGTAATAACTAAAAACAATTTGAAAATAGATCGATGTATCATAAACCAAATGTCAAATATGACACGACTTTAACCTCGAATAGGCAAAATTTATTGCAGATTGTCCGCAAATGTAGCCCTTTTCCGTAATGATTTTAATTGTTGAGGGCCTAAATAATGTTTCAATAAACACAAAAACTATTATTTATCTAAATTTCTATAAACACTATGAAAATAACCAAAAAAACACGAAATGTTGAATTGCGTACGTGAACACTTCAAGTCAATTCAGTCATGATTTCAAATGTCAATACAACATACAACTTCAATCACCAGGTGATAGTTAACCGTGACGTCACCACCAACCATTTCAGTAATGCCAACTTGACGCTGTGTTTTTTCGAGAGGTTTAAAAATGCACTTTTTAATAATTTTTTAAAAACTGCGTTTAATATTATTAAATAAAACTTATATATTTAGAATCAGCGTTTATTGGTCTATATGAACATATTTTTTTAAAGCCATAATATTTTTCACTGGAGTTCCTTATTATGGATACCATTCTCCCTTAACCAGAATGTCGAGACTTGTCAACGCAAATCAAAGCATTGATTTTTTGGTGTAAAACTAAATGACTTTCGGCAGTCGATACTCGATACGCAATATTTAAATGCTTCTTCATAATAATATTTGGATGATTTATATAGCGCCGTTTTTGTGAAAAATCACCTCAAGGGCGCTGTATGGCTTTGACTTGTGGTGTCTTCTATATGTATTTTTTACATTTTATATTGTCATTGCTATTCATTTATATGTGCTCTCCCTTCACTGTCATCTCTGTTTTTTTTTTATTCATGTTATTATTATGTTTTAATGGACTATTGTCTGTGAATAAATAAATAAATAAATGTCTATCAGAAATTCAGTCTATCAGAAAAGGGTACTTGGCCAGTTTGACCCAAGCCTCGCAGGTTCATTCCTCTAGCTAGCAAGTTCCCCATCACTACACAAACAACATTTCCCCAGGCTGGAAGATCTGGGGATCCGCAAAGAATTCAAGGCTGATGAAAGCGTAATGAGTGAGAAAGAAAGGAACGCTCAGATGGTTTGGGCATGTAGAGCGAATGAACGAAGAAAGGAGTGTAAGGAGAATATGTGAAAAAAATGGATGGTAGAAGTCGAGGACGCCCAAGAAAGATATGGCATGATTAGGTGAATTAGATACTTGAACCGGGCCATGTCAAGAATCAGAGGGCCGGCGTAGTCTTGCGGTAAGGCTATTAACTTACACACCGAAGGTCGCGGGATCGAATCCCGGCGTGGCAAATAAATTTTATTTGATAAATTTGTGTTATTTCCCAATTTATTCATTTAAAATAACATATAGTATATTTGCGGTATGTTCCAGAGTAGAAGATACTCTCAGTATCGCTCTGGCGTAAGACCACCGTTCAGAATTGAAACGTTGCTTGAAATGGCATTAGCCTTGTTTGGTGACCAGATCTGAATAGCTAGGTACTTTCCCACCTTCCTCTTCCCTATCTCCTTCCACTCCCCACTACCTTCAGCCTCACAACATACCCCAAATGGGGATGACATAGTCTCGCTGGCTTCAGACGGGAGCATTTGGGACTCTTGTGCGGTATTCATATAAAAAATTAAAAAATCAGAATAATAGAAGAGTACGTATCAGATGTAGGTATGTGAATGAAATAAGGAGTGTGTGCCAAGACTAAATTGTTTGGCGGTCCGTCCTCTCTGCCTACCCCTGCGGAAAACGGTTTAGTTAGTTAAACATTTATTTTTAAAATTCAACAATACGTTTTTGTGTTAAAGCACGCATTCAAGAAGTTATCTCAATAATATTGTACAAGTTTAGTACAAAATAATAATTTTGTGAAAGTTGACGTTTCGGTCGTAAAAAAACCACATTCCCAGCTGATATAGCCGTCAGCCGGCAAGTAACCTCGTCAACCTACCCACTTAGGACGCACGAGTGACAGACTTCGTACGTGTACAGAGAGGATAGACAGCCAAACGAAGGTGTACTAACTGGTTGATTTCTATTTCAGTTTCAAGATACCGAGATCGTATTGTTTAATGTTCACAAGAGTCACAACTGACAAACAAGTGAAATTCTGTTATATGGCATCCTCAATATAACATAATTCAAATTACGTGAATAAAGATTTTTTCATTAGCTCCACAGAGGAGGCCCTGAGAAAAAACAATTTCCTTCAGGACCTAGGTCATCTTTGGGGATGCTGTATAAAGGGTCTTTTTAGGGATATGAAGTTCCGGGAATGAAAAAGGTAAGAGAGGTGGATAGGAAAATGGGGTCAGTGTGTCCAGGAGTGGCAGACGTGTGAATAAATGTCTCCCACTGCGGTGCAAGGTCAAGGGCTGGAGAGATAAAAGGGTATCACTCAAACAGTCTCTCTCGATCCGGCCCGCCACGCAGTGGGTGGGCAAACGCACGCGCCGCCAAGACCTAAACCCAGCCCTGCAAAGTCACCAAACATAGCGAACCACTTGGTCTGAACTTATAGCTGGGTTGTCGATTATCCAATAAATGGTTACCTGTATAGCGGTACCCATATCCGCCTCCCAAATTGAAATTAAAATAAATAATTCAACTAGTGAACGTTAAAAATGACACCGATTTATCAAAAAGAAAGTGAATTATTTCTAGTAGTTGGGCGAGGAAGAAGATGGGCAAGAGAAAGGTGAGGGAAGTACCTGTCTAATCAGATCCAATCCCAAACAAGGCTTAAATCTTTCACCAGAGCGATATTGAGGGAAACTCCCACTCTGGAATAATTTAACCATGAATTTGGAAGTCGCTGTGTAGATATGATAGGATATGCTTTTTTATCAATGTTCCTTCTACCCGGCTTTGGCCGAGTTTACATTCTCTTTATTCGAAAAAATAATATAGGAACTTTTCTAATATTTCCAAAGGTAATTGGACATAAAAAGCTCCGTAGCTCATGAGGAAGTGAAGAAATACCTTAGCTTACCTAGAATTTCTCAATAGATAAAGGCTGTGCAAATTTCATGACATCGGAGTTTCCGTTTGAGGGTTCTACGTTTACGTGTTCTATGTGTTCAAAAAGATGCAGCAGATAGCATACAAAACCGATTTTCGTTTCACTTTATCATACCAGCTTTTTCGATATCTTATTTTCTCTAGCACACTTTAAACGCTTTGTTTTTAACAACTTCAACATTCAGGTCAATATCGTCTATTTTTTAGTGTTTTAGTTGAAAATAATTTACCAAATTGTTTGACTGAAAATAAATTGCCAACCGGTACAAATCTGAGATTATATAAATGAAGAGAATGCTATAACTTCAAAAAAAAAATATTTTTATTTTGTGACACCTCCTCACAACAGCGTCCTGTCTGCACAGAGTAAAGGCAAGGGAACTATGTCGCCACCCGGTTGGGCAGCGTTGTGATGCGGGTTAAGGATTTATTGATGCTGTGATAAAGGATTTATTAATGCGGGTCTTGGAGAGGATTAGGAGTATATAATGGAGGAAAAACAAATGCCGGTAGCTCGTTCCATTTACGAGCCGACTTACGCGAAAAACGAGTCCGAGAAACGACCCGTTCTCAAGGTCCCTGCTTCAAATCCCGACGTAAAATATTTGCGGCACGTTCCAGAGTTGAAGATACTCTCAGTATCAACCTGGTGTAACCACCTCAGTTGCTTGAAATGGTTTTAGCCGTGTTTGGTGACTGAATAGCCAGGTACTTTCCCACCTTCCTTTTCCCCATCTCATTCCCCTATCAACCTTATAAAATAAATTCTTGCCAAAATAAAAACAAAAGTACCTAATTCGAATTATTCCCAGCACTACTGGGTTGTGGTTCAAAGTGCGTGTCATTCATCAATAATATATAGATCCCAGTTTTTGAATGGTTTGTATGGCAAGCAAGGTTTGCATAACGGGTATGTGCAATTATTCTAATACCTTTCTCACCACGTTCTTCTATTATAAATACAGGTTCATTCTTATCAATAATGTATTTACTTCATAACATGATTAAATTATTGTTTTAAATGGCAATAATATTTTTTTCCAAGATTGGCAGCATTGATTGTCTATGAAATGTAATATAAATATGAATATGGCGTAGAGTTCGTATATCGCGTGAGTGAATTAATTTAAACAAAATTAAAATTTAAAATGCATATTTTTTCGTCGCCCCAACATAGATACCTACTTACTTTTCGTAATAATAAAGCTAAATCTAACTGTTGAAACCGAAAAGCGGAGTAAGACATTAGTGATAGATGTTATACACAACCCATAGTTATAAGATCACTAAAACAGATGAAGTGAGAAAGTATTGTTGCAATGAGTTGATAATTAAAGGCAATGACGTGATCTATTCCTCAGCAGTGAACAGACTAGAGCCATTCACCCATCCGATTGTTTTTATTATCACTGAGCTGATAAAACTTTCAACACCTCAATTCGCACTGAGAAGCGGCCAGACATGACGGACCGGACTTAGGAAGGTTAAAATTCACGAAGACAATAATAGCGACTTTCAACCGATAATTTGAAACAGAAAAAAATCTGAGTATGCTCAGAAAACTAAAGTAGATAAGAGTGAGGAGACTAGGAAGAATTTTTTTTTTATCAATATGGAGGATAAATTTTGCCATATTTTTGTCGTCGAATTCCAGTGCACCTTTTCCTATAAATTTGGTAATCTTATTAGTATTTGTGTTTTCTTCTTCGGAGTCGCTAGATGTCGCTTTCTTTTGTGTTTTCTTTGCCTGCTCATTTTGGAGTGGTTTGAAGATTGGATATTGATTTTACAAAAATAAAAGTATCCTTAGTTATATATATAATACTAGCTTTTGCCCCCGGCTTCGCTCGCATAGTATTAGGGGGGTTTCCACTCCGTCTTCACCACCTTCCCTATCCCGTTCCTTATCCCCACTCCCCCCCTCTCGTTACATTCATTTTTCAAACAGCTCGCTGTGCCATCTATTGCAATTTTTTGTATACAAATTTCATAATGCCAGATCTCTAAGCTATAGCCTATATGTTATTCTGATGTATGAGCTATATTATTGTAAAGTTTCATTAAAATCCATTCAGCAATATTTGCGTGAAAGAGTAATAAACATACATACATCCATACAAACATTCGCCTTTATAATATTAAAATAGGATACTATAGGATTTACGTTAATTTTTATTAAGTCTTAAGAGATCTACGAAGTGGGATAAAATAATGCAGTCTTAAAGATACTTTGAAGTGAAAACTTCTTTAGCGCCGTGGTGATGTGAAACTCTATGAAACGGAAGCGAACGACACTAAAAAGATACAAACACATGCGTCTATGGGATTTAACCTGCGAGAGAATGAGATGAAATGAGCAATAATTTTTGTGAGATTCGATCCTTGGTCAGCTGAATGTCTGGCCGCTATGGTTCGTCAGGCGCTTTATACCACTAGACTACAGGATGAGGAAGTCCTTGAGGTAGTCCCATTACTGGTGAGGTCAAAAGATCTCCCTCAACCGGCCTCTCCGATCCCCCCTCCCACGCAGTTGGTTTGTAGACAACAACGCATTTAAAAGTAGGTATTTACAGAGTTTTAATAATTTTGTAATTTTTTTAAAACGCTTATTAGGCTCATGTGGCACATTGAATTTGCCAATTAGTAAAATTAATAAAAAATGCAAGGTTTTTGTTTTCAATAGGTGAACAAGTTATTTTTTTAGATATTTCATTTATTATTTATTAATAGTAGTTATATACGCGATTAAGAGACGATCACAAAGTATACAACTAATATAACTATATAAAGATCTAATAAATTAAACGTTAAAGTTAAAAGAGCAAATGTTAATAAGTACATTTATTTGCGCCGATAAGCTGATGACACCTAATTTGTAAAATATTAATTATTATTTTTTAATTTATAAACTAACGTTTAGACAAGATTTTTATGCATAGCACAAAGGGTAACAATTATTATAAGCAATAATTATCAGCCTGAAACACTCATTAACATTGAAAAATCTTCCGAGAAAAGATACTTGCCGCCAACGGGACTTGAACCCGTGTCCTTCTGATTGCCGGTCAGCTGCTCTTGACTTGCACCCCTGCTTAGTAACCAAACATATTGAGGTTATCCAATAAATTGTTCCCGGGACGGCGGTACCCATAGCCGCCTCTCAAAATACTATTGTCTATATTTAGTATAGATTTTTTTATTTTTCTTTTTCTTGATCCTACTGCCTATTGGATATCGACGCGGGTCCGTTGTACAAGTATTTCATAGATGTGTTGCACAACTAATTGATTGCATGTGAACTGTAGATAGAACTGGACAGCGCGCTCCAAGGCCGGTTCCGTGGACTTTGAAACGTCAAAATTGTAGAAATACTTTGGGATTGTAAAACATAATATAAATAACATACATATTCATGTATCTTCAATGCAGGGCTGCTCAAAAATACTAGAAATGCAGAACTAATTGGGATAGGATGCTATTTTCGTCTTGTTTCAAATTCGTCTATTTTTAAATGCATTTTTATCGCAAAAATGTAGGGGTTCATTTTTTTCTCTTTTACTTTAGCTTCATTTGGGAGGCTCTGAGGAAAAAATGGACCTCAGGGCCTATGTCATCTTTGGGGATGCTGTTTAGGGGATATTTTTTAGGAAGGGAGGAGAGGAAGTTCTGGAAGATAACACTAATAATTTAAAGGAAAATATAAAAGAGAACAACACACAGAAAAATAAAAAAGATATATAAAACCTCCCGTCTTACCGGGACAGACGCCTTACCAATTCGGCCACTGCCACTGCCTTACCAATGAAAAAGGTAGTTGCCAGTGAGATCCCTAAAGATATATCTCTTGAAGAATCACTTAATTTAAGCCATTGTTTTATTGAAAAAGCTGCAATAGAAAAGGGTATAAAAGCATTAGATTCTAATAAATCTGCTGGACCGGATGGTTTTCCTCCAATATATTTAAAATGTTGTATTAAAAGTTTGACTTTTCCATTACTTATACTATTTAACAAGTTTTTGTCATCAGGGTGTTTTCCAGATCATTGGAAAAAAAGCTTTTTGACGCCTATTCACAAAAAGGGTGATAAAAGCGATGTATCAAACTACAGACCAATATGTATATTGTCTTTAATTTTAATTAATTTTATTTTTCATAATTATTTTAATCATTGTATATTGTGTACTACATACCTGCCTAACTGTTATTATCTATCTTTGTAAAAGCCCACTAGGGCGTAAGTAAATAAATATGGAAAAAAATAGTCAGAGATAATATTGTTAATTCTAAAATTCGATGTATGACGTTCAAATAGGTGGCAGTGGCAGAATTGGTAAGGCCGGACAAATCCTGGTAAGACGAGGGGTTCTGGGTTCGAGTGCCAGTTGCGACCGCTATCTCTTTAATATTCTGTGTCTTATTCTCTTTTTTTATATTTTCCTTTAAATTATTAGTGTTATCTTCTTCTTCAATGATACATATTTTCACATCTACATCACCACTGGCTAAAGTTTAGCGTGTCACGTGATATTCTTTCTCGTTCCAGCAACATGGTAACGTACGAGATGGAGCGCGTATAACGTAATCCCATCTTGGCGTGTAGCAGTCTGCTAGAAAAAACATGTTTTTTGTATATAATTTAAAAACAAATAATAGAACCTTTTACACCATGCTGTACACCGACGCCTTCACAATATTCCTCTTTCTCTGGCTGCTTCCCCTCCTAATTTATTTCCTCTATACAACGGTTACTAATCAAGAATGTCTTAATCCCACTATGTCGAAAGCATTAAAAAACAAATCAAATATTAAATATTTAATTTGAAACTAGCGAGTTCCCGGCGTGCGCTGCTATGCCACTAATAAAGAAATTGTTTCTCCCAGCGTGTCTTCCCATTCGTCCCGTTCCCCTTCCGTCTCCCTTTCCCATTCCATGTCCCCTTCCTCTCACGCGTTCCTCCTCCACCTTCTCCGCCTTTCCTCTCCACTCTCCCGCAAACCACCCTGCTGCGATCCCCTCCACTCTACCGCGTTCAATACATTCAGTCCCGCTACATTCAAACAGCTGCGTGCCACCTATTGCAATTCTATTATATATTTTTTAATTTTTACATATTACAAACATTCATTTTTGTATATTATAAGAACAATTTGGGACCTAACAATAGGTACCTATTTAAAATAATATCAATTTCGATTAGATTCAAAGTATTCGATTTTGATTAGTACCATAAGTGAGTACTTCGATTAAATTCATTAATTTAAAAAGTTTATTTAATATTGAATTTGATTGAACAATCGAAGTTTTAAAAATGTCATTTTCAAATTGTGACATTTTTGTAAGAGTTTTTGTAATGATTAAAAAAACTTTTCAGATGTTTTGTCATGTGGTAGTAATAATCCAGAAACGAGGCGCGGGGGTATAAAGAAGGTATTTTGAAAGTTTGAAACATTTCCTCGCATAGCGGACATACATACCCTCCCACTCCCTCTCCCCACTCCTCCCTACAAATCCCCAAATTTTAATCGCAATCGGATGAAAGGTTTAGCAATCCATAATTTCATGATGCCAGAGCTCACTATTGTATACAGAAACCATCACGGGCATGCACAAATCAAATCTCCAAAGTTTCATCGCAATCGGATGAATGGTTTAGCAACGCATAGCGCACATACATACATATATACATACATACAAACATTTCGAAATTTTAATTTTTTATATTTTAGCTTAGCCCTAACCTGCATGAATATTACCATATTTTAATATCGAAGGTGAAGATGGTAAATTAAGACTTCAAATTAATTCCCAAGGCTGAGACTTTGAATTGATTCGTGAAAATTAAACCTGACATTTTGCGGGCGTACCATAAATAACATTCCTGCAACTACAATGTCATAACGTCAAAATATGTCAAAATGGGAATTTGGAAGCCTTTTATACTGAAAATTCAAATTTGTTGCTTGAGGTCTGCCAACCTGTCAAATATGCCCGAGCACGGTCGATCGATGAGGATTGTGTCGTTGTTTATTGGTAAGTTTTCATCGTTCCCTAGCATGACTGCAGATCTCAGTTCACAATTTCTACACAAGTGTTCTTAATATATTCAACATCAACTGTTTTTTGTACGTTAGCGATCTGCAGTTTTCCTAGGGAACGATGAGAAGTTACAGAAAGTTGTCATATAGATACCATCCTTATCGACCGACTGTGCCAGGGGTCCAGCACAGCACTTTATCTTTTGGGAGGCGGATACGGGTACCGCCGCCCCGGAAACCATTTATTAGGTAATCAACACCCCTGCCATAGGTCACCCCAAGTGGTTCGCTACGTGTGGTGACTTAGTAGAGGTGTCCGGAGGTGAGGTTTGTCTAGGTCTTCGCGGCGGGCCGGATTGAGAGAGATTGGTTGAGGGAGACCTAAACTAGACCTCTCCAGCTGTTCTCTCTCGACCCATCGCCTTGCACCGCAGTTGGAGGGATGGATTCATACATTTGTCACTCCTAGACACATTGACCCCCAGATTCCTACCCACCCCCCACCTTTTTCCTTTCCAGAACTTTCTCTCCTTCCTTTCCCTAAAAAGACACTCCACACAGCATCCTAAAAGATGACATAGGCCTTGAGGGAAATTATTTTCCTCAGGGCCTCCTGTGTAGAGCTAATTAATAAATAACAGTTCACAATGTCTAAGTGTTCTTAATATATTCGACATCAACTGTTGTTTGTACGTTAGCGATCTGCAGTATTCCTAAAATCTATGAGAAGTGACCTAAAGTTATCGGTATCATCCTTATCGATCGACCGTGCTAGGGGTCCCCAGGGTATCTAGCACAGCAGTCGATCGATAAAGGATGTACCGATAGTGTCGGTAACTTGCCATGGTTCCCGAGCACGATTTCAGATCATCAACGAAAAAAGTATAATTCACGTCAATTAAATTAAGAACACTTAGTCATTGTGAACTGTTGTTTGTTCGTTGGCTGCCTGCAGTCGTGCCCGGGAGCGATCAAATAGTAATGACATTTTCGATAAAACCTACGTCGATCGTTGCTGAATACGCAGGAGCGATTCCGGTTCTAGGAATTGTTAACTTTTTTCTTTGCTTGATATTTAACAAAAATATACATCCTCCGGAATTGGATGAATCCTCCAAACCATGAGCAATTGTAATGTTCAACTTTTTAAAACCCTTCGCACCACTGACCAAATTCTTCACGAATAGATTTAAATGCATTTTTGTCTCAAATTCCATGTTTTTAAATTTGTATAACAGCCTCTGTTTTACGATTATGGGCTACGAATTCGGAGGTCGCGGGTTCTTTCCCGGCATTCGCAAGTAAATTTTAGTCTAAAAGGGATCGAAATAAAAATCTAGTCTCTTTCAACGGAAGCCATCTTCCGAACAGGCCCTCCATTGATATGCTTGGTGTAACCCTAAGTGACCAGCTCAGGTATGGGGGCTCCATCGAAGCCAGAGTAAAGTTAGCCTCCCAAAAACTGGGCGTACTGTACAGGGCCCGCAGATACTTTAATAGTACACAACTGCTAACGCTGTACAAATCACAAGTGCGCCCCACGGTTCAATTTGGCAGCCACCTCTGGTCTGGAACTCCAAAATACCTGAAAAATACCCTCGACTCTGTGCAGAAACGGGCGGTCCGTTTGATAGATTCTCCCATCTTAACAGACGGATTGCCCAACATTTGTACACAGTTGACATTTGTCACATGAGAACAGGTCGTTTCTTCGTCTCGTTCTTGCGTTCAACAGCTCGGCTGTGGAACGATTTGCCGGCCTCTGTGTTTCCTCCTTCCAACAACATGGGTCTCTTCAAGACCAATGTTCATTCCTTCCTCTCTTCAAAAAGACCCTCCACACAGCATCCCAGATGACATAGGCCCTGAGGGAAATTATTTTCCTCATGGCCTCCTGTGTGGAGTTAATGTAAAAAAAAGTTGATTTTTTAAAATGTAAATACCGAACTGCTCCCAACCTCCAGGAGCATGTGATACTATGGCATCCCCGATTGTGGTATATTGTGGGGTTCATTAGTTTCGTTTTGAAATATCCTACTAGTGACCCAGAAAACGTCAACATTTTGTATAATCCACTACAAGTTTTTCTGCATTATAATTGATTTGGTGTAGTTTTTGAGTTCAATTTGGGAGGCGGGTCTGGGTACCGCTGCCCCGGGAACCATTTATTGGATAACCAACACCTACCCCTTACTTAGCAGGGGTGTCCGGGTTCATGGGGCGAGGTTTGTCCAGGTCTTGGCGGCCGATGCGTCTGTCCAATTGCCGTGTGGTGGGCAGGATCGAGAGAGACTGCTTGAGGGAGGTCTTTTATCCTCTCCAGTCGGAATTGCCTCCATCGCCTTGCACCGCGGTTGGAAGGATGGATTCATACGTCCTTCACTTCTGGACACACTGACCCCCAGATTCCTACCCACTCCTCACACCTATTTCCTTCCCAGAACTTCCTCTCCTTCCTTTCCTTAAAAAAACCCTCCACACAGCATCTCCTAAGAAATTATTTCCCTCAGGGCCTCCTGTATGGAGCTAATGTAAAAAAAAATCTGAGTATTCTACCAGATGAAACATACACTTTTACATATAACTGCATACTCAACTCAAACTTCGATGTTTCGGAGATGTCTGACTAATGAACTGGACGATCGACATTTTAAATATGGTGCTGTTTGGACAAAAAGTTAGAAATGCGGTTCTGTTATATTTAATATTTTCTGTTTGGTTAAAAAGTTAGAAGTATGGTTCTGTTTGAATAAAAAGATAGATAGATATACGGTTCCGTATGGATAAAAAGTTAGAAATACTGTTCTGTTTGGACAAAAAGTTAGAAATACTCTTTGGACAAAAAGTTAGAAATACGGTTCTGTTAGGAACAAAGTTAGAAATATTTTCTGTTTGAATAAAAAGATAGAAATACGGTTCTGTTTGGATAAAAACTTAGAAATACTGTTCTTTTTGGAAAAAAAAGTTTGAAATACTGTCCTGTTTGGATAAAAAAAAGTTAGAAATACGCTAATATTTGGATAAAAAATTAGAACATGGTTCTGTTCGGATAAAAAGAAAAAAATAGATAATGAAATTAATCTTTCTTTGGACCCTCATTTACCTTATTTTACTGCCTCCATTGAAGAATAACATCTTAATATTTATAATCTTATGCATTTATGTGTTTAAATCCGGTTGATTAGATTTAATTGTTTAGGTAGTATATTTCCGAGATAATTATGAGAAGGCTATTAATTGTTGACAATACAACCTGCTTATGAAATAACTTAGGTAAATTATAGCCAATCATTCCACTTAGGAGCATCACTTATTACATTTTATAACCATCGTATCGTGTCACGGAATTTTTATTGCAAAACAGATACATATTTATTACAAATTCTACAATTAATACATCTAATAGAATTTATACTCGTAGGTAAACTAGAAATGCCTTCATGAAGATTAGATTTTTTTTTATACCTCAATGAGGAAAATAATTCCCCTCAGGACCTAGGTCATTTTTGAGGATGCTGTAGGGAAGTTCTTTTTAGGAAAGGAAGTTCTTGGAAGGAAAAGGTATGAGGGCTGGGTAGGAATATGTCGTCATTATGTCCAGAAGTGACGGACTGTGATTATTATTATTATTATTTTAATAGACTATATAAAATAATTCTATAAGTAAACAAAATATAATGGTTATGTTAGGTAAAGATATAGTATTTCTTAACCCTCCTCACTAGGGGTTCCTGTGCCGAGGCGGACTAAAATTGTTTAATTATAGTTTTTTTGTCTTCTATGTCGTTTTAGTGTCTTCATTAGAGTATTTTCGTTAACCTCTTCCAACCATGTTTTTATTCTTGATTTGTACTCATTAAATTTTTGTACTAGTTTGATGTCTTGGGGAAGAATATTATGGAGTTTAGTTGCAAAATAAATGTAGTTTCTTTGTCCGAATGTGGTTTTATAACTTGGAATGTTTTTTTTATGTCATTTTTATTCGATCTAGTGTGATGGATACGCGGTCTAAAAGAGGATTCAGTATTTTTGAATAGCTTCAATAATATATTTTTGGCATATATTCGTTGTACATTTGGTACGTCAAAGCTATTGAAAATTTCAATCGAAGGCGTTTTAATAGGTACTTTCAGTATTCTTCCCACTGCGATGTTCCGAGAGAGTTCTGCTGTAGACGTCAAAAGGTCTCCCTTGAGAGTCTCCCGATCAGACGCCAAGACCTAGACGAACCTCACCCCATGAAACCCTACTAAGTATAATAGGTACATCCCAAGTTACCAAACGTAGCGAACCACTTGGGATGCCTATGGCAGGGGTGTTGGTTATCCAATAAATGATTTCCGGGGTGGGGTACCCGCCCCCAAAATTGATTATTTAATCAATCTATTCTCTACATATTATAAATGAAAGTCCCCCGCGTCGTCTGTCTGTCTGTCTGTTCGCGATAAACTCGAAAACTAATGAACGGATTTTTATGCGGTTTTCACCAATAGATGGAGTGTTTCGTGAGGAAGGTTTAGGTATGCAATTTGTCAAGGATTTGTAAATTGGTTGAAACATACCGATAATTGTTAGAAGTGTCGAAAAAATTCAAGCCGCCTGGCAGCTTTCATCGAAAACGCTGCCTAATCCTTTTGGGATTTAACAAAACAATGCATAGTGAAATATTCCGCTTTTATAGATCTACACAAAAGTCCGCGAAGGCATATATTTATCTTTTACGGATAGCTTACTATACCCATTCTATCTTTTAAAAAAATGGTCACGTACATTGCGGTAATTGAAAAGTTATTTAGACGGATACTGTATTAATCCTTATTAACTTTAATACGTTAGTTACCCCAAGCATTTCATGCACATTATTATAATCTTTCACACAATCTCTACGTATTATAAATAAAAGTCCTCCGCGGCATCTGTCTGTCACTTTGCGATAAACTCAAAGACGGCGGTGGTTATAGAGGTTGGATAACTATCCAGTAGATGACGTTGTGTTTTATTAGCCACAGCAACGCGTGGCCGGGTCAGCTAGTATTAAAGTAAAATAATTTTTGGATCATGGTAGGTAGCTACTTTATTGCTTGTCTGAATTCGCACACACAGTTCC
This sequence comes from Limnephilus rhombicus, assembly GCA_929108145.2. Classification (NCBI taxonomy): domain Eukaryota; kingdom Metazoa; phylum Arthropoda; class Insecta; order Trichoptera; family Limnephilidae; genus Limnephilus; species Limnephilus rhombicus. The sequence continues at coordinate 9,968,566 of OV815296.1, forward strand.
AATATTGAAAATTTCAAAGCATGTTTGAATTTATTGAACCAGGATTTACACAGGACGCACAGGCAACCCAAATTGGTATTTTGATAATAATCTGCTCGCTATTTTCCCGATATTAACGGTATGTCAACATAAAATAATTAAGCATTAAAAAACATCACGGAAACGAAGTATGCATGAGTGTGCAATATTCTTCAAGGATGCGTTGAAATGTTGCTAAATAGCGGAATCAGCTGAAATGTTTTGTTTGTTATTATACGTTGAAAACAAAACAATTAAATAACTGACATTTCCGTGTAAACTCGTCTTGTATGCCAATATAATACAATAAAATTGCCCATTTTAATAAAAATTAACTCCTCTATAAAGGTGATAAAGTCTAATGAATTTCATAAGAACAACTTTATAGCATAAGTGATTATTAAATAGATGCTAGGTCTAGTTTGAACGATCGATAAAACCTTGTATCAATACGATATAGACCAAATCCCCCATGTATGGTGAGTTATCAATATTTGCGAGCACGGTCACGGTCTACGATTGTTAACAGATATTCCGACAGTTCTTTGTTAAGTTTCAGTTAACCAGGTTAACCATTTAGTTCAACCAGGTCGTGTATTTTCAAAACCTATACCGGTTCAGTCGCTTTACGTTTTCAATATCAAAATTTAAATATTTAGAAATAAAATTATTAAATAATCAGAAAGATTATTTTATCTAGATTTTAGTACAATTTTTGTTTTTGCAATGTGATAAAATTAACCGATATAGAGGTATATTTAAAATGTAAATTGTGCTACCGCGACTGAACCGGTATAGGTTTTGGAAATACATGTCCAGGCCTTGGCGGCCATTGCGTCTGCTCACCTGCCGTGTGGTGGGCAGGAGATCGAGAGAGACTGATTGAGGGGGGTCTTTTATCCTCTCCAGCCGGAATCTGTCGACGCATCGCCTTGCACTGCAGTTGGAGAGATGGATTCACACGTCCGTTACGCCTGACACACTGAACCCCAGATTCCTACTGACCCCTCATACCTATTTCCTTCCCAGAACTTCCTCTCCTTCCTTTCCTTAAAAAAACCCTTCACACAGTATCCCCTAAGATGACATAGAGGCCCCGAGGGAAATTATTTTCCTCGGCGTCTCCTGTGTGGAGCTAATGTAATTTTTTTTCCACTCCCAACTCCCCCCCACCCCTTCCGCCCTTCCCCTTCCCCCCCCCACTCACCGCTCTCCCCTCCAAACACCCCCTCCCCTCCAAGACATTCCGCTCGCCGAAACGCAAATTATATAAAATTCCCTCGATAGAAAAAAATCGAAAAGTATGCTCCAAAAATTATTATAAACACGTTTGTTTCAGTTATTTTACAAGTTACAAGCATGCGAGTACGTATGAAAAAAATCACAGTTTTTCTTTAAATGCTGTTTAAGACGACCTCTGTGAGATTTTTGCTATATTTTAAACGAGTCGTGTTTTATTAAACATTTTCTCAATTTTCGCTTCAATTTTATCGTTTTAAATATTAACGCACTCTCTCCCCGTAATTTCATGTATCTTCGTCTTCTTCTTTTAGCGGCGCCTTAAGTAAGCCCTGATTTTAAAGAATAAAAGTGATTAAAACTAATTAAATAAAAACTAAACGGACATATGAATATATCTGGACCTGCCCTAAGTGATAAAAACGTAATATTTCCCCCTCCCCATGGAACCGGCTATAAGCTCCGCCTTGGCGCCAGCTCGCTCCATGGGGAGGGGAGAGAATCTAAAATATGTGACGTCATCATTCTTGTAGTGACCAGCGCGAAAGTAACGTCTATACGTTTTACGAAATATCACGCCAAAAACGGCAGCTTGCGCTATACATTATAGGTACATATTATATAGACATAGCGAATGTGGGCGGTTCTCCAGTATTCTCGTCGCTGGTTACAGGGGTAAGTAAATTATGAAACATTTGTAATAGTGTTTTAACTAAACACGGCAACAAAATATTGCTATGTGTATTGAGGCGAGTCTTTTTGCGGCGAGCATTTGGCCTTAGCAAATATGTTATTATCGTGGCAAGCAATTCGCGCTCCCATGTAAAAAGGTCTATTCATTCAAAGCAGATTTTGCTTTTAAGAACTAAATGGTGATATTGTAATGCGAGATGCCTATTTACTGTCAGATTGATTGTATAACGAATCACAGTCATTTTTCCCCTCTTCCCCCTTCATAGTTTGGTTTTACCCCCTCGTCTGTATCTTCTGGTCTATTGAATTCTGATGTCTATGGTTAAAATCACGGACATATGAATATATCTGGACCTGCCCTAAGTGATAAAAACGTAATATTTCCCCCTCCCCATGGAACCGGCTATAAGCTCCGCCTTGGCGCCAGCTCGCTCCATGGGGAGGGGAGAGAATCTAAAATATGTGACGTCATCATTCTTGTAGTGACCAGCGCGAAAGTAACGTCTATACGTTTTACGAAATATCACGCCAAAAACGGCAGCTTGCGCTATATATTATAGGTACATATTATATAGACATAGCGAATGTGGGCGGTTCTCCAGTGTTTACGTCGCTGGTTACAGGGGTAAGTAAATTATGAAACATTTGTAATAGTGTTTTAACTAAACACGGCAACAAAATATTGCTATGTGTATTGGGGCGAGTCTTTTTGCGGCGAGCCTTTTTGCCTTAGCAAATATGTTATTATCGTGGCAAGCAATTCGCGCTCCCATGTAAAAAGGTCTATTCATTCAAAGCAGATTTTGCTTTTAAGAACTAAATGGTGATATTGTAATGCGAGATGCCTATTTACTGTCAGATTGATTGTATAACGAATCACAGTCATCTTTCCCCTCTTCCCCCTTCATAGTTTGGTTTTACCCCCTCGTCTGTATCTTCTGGTCTATTGAATTCTGATGTCTATGGTTAAAATCCTTCGGGTACGTGCTGTTACACCCCGCACAGTATCCATACTAATATTATAAATGCGAAAGTGCGTGTGTGTGTTTATTACGCTTTCATGCCTAAACCAATAAACCGATTTTAAAAATTCTTTATCAAATAGAAAGCTACATTATATGCGAGTAAAATAGGCTATATATAATGTTAAGCTCTGGCGTTATAAAATTATAAATGTTAATATATTACATTTATTATACGTTTTCTGTCCCTAACAAAATTGCTAACGTCAGAAGAAAAGCAAAACAAATCGTTGTCTTGGTGTTGTCGATATATTTGCGTGATATTTTATTTCAGGCGTTGTACGCGCATAACTTCCGAACGACTGCACCAAATTGGATAATTATTTTTTTTGTGTTCGTTATTCAAGGTTCGTATAACTGGTGAGCTCTAGCATTATAAAAAAATTTCAATAGGTGCCACGCGAGCTGTTTGAGAAACTGAATGTACCGGGACTGGATGTATGGAATGCGGGAGAACTAGAGAGAGTGGTTCGCGGGACGGGGGAAGGGGAGGGGAAAGGGAACGCGGGAGAGGAAAGAGAGGTGGTAGGGGAATTGGACGAATGGGAAAGGACACGCTGGGAGAAACACTTTATTTATTAAATGGCAAGGCAACGCATGCCGGTACCCGCTAGTTATAAATAAATCCAGAAATTTCATCGTTGTTTGGACTGGCAGTTAAAAAATATTTAAAGAAAGGATGCAAATGGTTTTACTCAAGCCATTAGAAGATAAGTCTTGTTATTTTTGAACCTATAGTTGAGTAGTGCCTATTTACTATGCAGTAGAAAGTTGGCTGCGTGAAGAATACAAATTTTCTCATCTTCACGGATCATCTCAGTCACTATTTATGAACAATTTATGCCTTGCCTAGCCTGTCTAACTGTCTATATTCATAGACTGTCTACACATTAGTTCTATTGAAATTCAATGAGAACAAGATAAAGGGAGGGACGCTTAGTTGGTTTGCATATGTTATCCACCACTAACCCGCCCGGGTATAAGTAATAGATGGTTACGCCTTCAATGCTCTCGCAAGGACTCTGGATGTTTGTTTGAATGAACGAATCTACATTTAATTTTGAACGAATCTAGACCTCCAGTGTCCCCATATGTTGTTAGTAAGCAGTATTCAAGTGCTTAGCGGGAAATCAATATGTAGAGCGCAGCACTCCTAACGAGGTTTACATATGAATACTTAAAAGAAGAAAAAACATATATTACGTGTGTAGGTATTAAATTCACTCGGAATAGAACTATAAAGGATTTTTCCTATGTTATTAATAATACTCCTCCCTAAAGTGTCCTCCATAAGAGACCTACGAATTACTCTTGATTCTAAATTCATATTTGATATACACATTAACGACATTAAGTGCAAATCATTTAAAATGATGGGATTTATTCATAGAATATGTAAACCTTTCAAAGATCCTCTCAATTCTAACCCTTTGCCTTAATTACAAGTAAACTTGAATATGGAAGCACTATTTGGAATCCACATTACTGCAAAGTATGAAAACATTGTAGAATCTGTTAAAAAAATGCTAAGACTGTTGTCCTTTAAATGTCAATTACATGAACATCTTAGATCATAAAACATGCGACTTGAATACTTCAAAATTAATACACTTAAAATCAGAAGGCAATTGACTGATCTAATATGTTTACGTAAAATAATTCACGGCCATCTTGATACTTCATTGTGTCTTAGCAACATTGATATAAATGTTCCCAATTCCCATTGCTTAAGACGCCATAATATGCTTCACCTGAATACATTTAAAAACAATATCGCCTATTTTAGCTCTCTGACCCAAATGTGTCGACTGTATAATAAGATAGAGTGTGCTGAAGTAGATATTTTTGTCGATAATTTATATGGATTCAAAAAAACGCTCTGCGATTGCTGAAAAATATGTGCTAAATTATTATGTATCATTTTTATCTCTAATTATGTCTCTTATCTTGCCTCTCTTTAATTTTTATTTGAGTACTCTTTGATTTTTTTTAAAATTCTATATGACTAACTGTTTTTTGTTTTATTTTATCTAATTTTTATTTTAACTGTTCCAAAATTAATCATTGTATTATTTGGCTAATTGATTGTATATAAATTTTTACTTTATCTTAATTGTATAATTAGCTGAGTTTTTATAACTGGGTTGTTCTCACATGTGTGTGAACAACCTGTAAAAACGCAGTATAAATAAATAAATAAATAAAAAATACTGCGCCAGAGTCCCAACTGCTTCCAACCGTCTGGAATTTCAATTTGGGAGTTTGGTATGGGTGCCGACGCCCCGGGAACCATTTATTACCAGATAACCAACACCTCTGCCACGGGTTACCCCAAGAAGTTCGCTACGTTTGGTGACTTAAAAAAATCATCATACGTTAAAATGACTTCAAATTTTTTTAATTATTTATTCAAAGTATGCTCACGAATCGCGAGTTACAATCTCTCGGGTGTGTGCTGTTAAAACCTCTAAATATATTTACATGAAAATCAAAATATGCTTGCTTCTATGTATTTATGTGAGTTGTCTATGCATTGCTAAACCATTCATCCGATTGCGATGAAACTTTGGGGATTTGATGTGCGCATGCCCGCAATGATTTCTATATACAATAGTGAACTCTGGCGGGATGAAATTAAGCGTTGCTAACACGGACATATGAATATATCTGGACCTGCCCTAAGTGATAAAAACGTAATATTTCCCCCTCCCCATGGAACCGGCTATAAGCTCCGCCTTGGCGCCAGCTCGCTCCATGGGGAGGGGAGAGAATCTAAAATATGTGACGTCATCATTCTTGTAGTGACCAGCGCGAAAGTAACGTCTATACGTTTTACGAAATATCACGCCAAAAACGGCAGCTTGCGCTATATATTATAGGTACATATTATATAGACATAGCGAATGTGGGCGGTTCTCCAGTGTTTACGTCGCTGGTTACAGGGGTAAGTAAATTATGAAACATTTGTAATAGTGTTTTAACTAAACACGGCAACAAAATATTGCTATGTGTATTGGGGCGAGTCTTTTTGCGGCGAGCCTTTTTGCCTTAGCAAATATGTTATTATCGTGGCAAGCAATTCGCGCTCCCATGTAAAAAGGTCTATTCATTCAAAGCAGATTTTGCTTTTAAGAACTAAATGGTGATATTGTAATGCGAGATGCCTATTTACTGTCAGATTGATTGTATAACGAATCACAGTCATCTTTCCCCTCTTCCCCCTTCATAGTTTGGTTTTACCCCCTCGTCTGTATCTTCTGGTCTATTGAATTCTGATGTCTATGGTTGCTAACCATTCTTTCGATTGCGATGAAACTTTGGGGATTTGATGGGCGCTTTCCCGCTATGAGAGTGGGAATGGGAACGCAGGAGGAGGATTCGCGGGACGGGGGAAGCGGGAGAGGGAAGAGTGAAGGCGGAGTGGTATCGTGTGAAGGAAAGGGAGAGGAAGAGGAAGGGGAAGCGAAAGGGTAACGGGACGAATGGGAAAGGACACGCAGGGAGAAACAATTTCTTTATTAAGAGGCATGCCTGGAACTCGCTAGTAAATAATAAAATAAAATTAGTTAAAAAATGCAACAAAACAAGATTGTTGAAAATATTTGTTTAATACAGCAAGATTCAAAGGCTAAACTAATTTATCAGAGCATAACAACAAGATGAAAAGTTGAATGCGTTCATTGAAGTGTTTTGTCATGCTTTTTAAAAATAATAATATTTAAACAAACGTTGAATAATAAAATTACATGGTGATAAGGTCGTAAGAGCAAAAACCGACGAAAGCAAAAAATGTCTTCAATTTGTACGAGTTTTTCGGGTACAGAATAAAAATTAATTTATACAATTTTACTACTAGATATAGATGGATTTTTCCTGCTAGTACGACTGTTACTACAGTAAAAAAATATCGAGTGCACTTCACCCGCGGTAAAAGTGAAACTTTACCCACACGATGTCAACCAATAGGAGCCTTAAAAAGTGAGCTCATAATCAAAGCGGTCAATGAGCGCAGCTTGACGCTTCGTAGGTACTGAAATTAGGTAAGATTTCATTCCATCTCATTCTCTCGCAAGCTAAATCCTATAGATGTGCGTGTTTGTTTCTTTTTAGTGTCATTTCTATTTCATTGAGTTTCAAATCACAACGGTGCTAAAGAAGTTTCACTTCCAAAAATTGTGTGCAGTTCACGAGTGGGGAAGCTACGAAGCACCGCACAAAGAGTAGACCGATTGTTGTATCTCATTCTTTCGCAGGCTAAATCCTATAGATGTATGTGTTTGTATATTTTTAGTGTTGCTTTTTCGTTTCAAATCACAACGGTTTAAAAGGCTTTAAAATTAGCGGTGTTTTTTTTTTTACATGAGCTCCACACAGGAGGCCCTGAGGAAAATAATTTCCCTCAGGGCCTATGTCATCTTTGAGGATGCTGTGTGGAGGGTTTTTTTAAGGAAAAGGGAATGAGAGGAGAGTTCTGGGAAGGAAAAGGGTTTAAGGGGTGGGTAGGAATCTGGGGTTCAGTATGTCCCGGTCATCCGCCTCCAAGACCTAGACAAACCTCACCCCATGAACCCGGGCACCCCTGCTAAATCACCAAACGTAGCGAACCACTTGGGGTGACCTATGGCATAGGTGTTGGTTATCCAATAAAGGTTCCCGGAGCGGCGGTATCCATTCCCGCCTCCCAAATTAAATAAAGTTTAACGGTTTAAAACCTTTTAAGAGGGAATAACCAGAGAAAACCGGAAATATATCATTTTTAAATCAAACTTTAGACGCATTGACTCTTTTCCACAAAAAAATTATAAATTGATTTCGAAAGACTGTTTACGACTTTTATCTAGTAAAGGCATGTTTTAAATTTTAAGAAAAATAATATTTTTAGTACAATAAGGTTATACCATAGGTCGTTGGCAGATTTGTTAAATTTTCAAACAAAATTTCGTATTATACAACACACATTTTAAGTTATATTATCATGCAGTCAAATACATCAACAAGTTTTCCGGGAAACGCATGTTTCAGAATTTTTATTTTAGTTTAAATAAAATCATAAAAAAAAATATCCGCGCACGTGTTTTGTGACGAAATTACTTCAGTTTTTTCGTTATTTGTTTTTGGGGTGTTATGCCGTGTTGCGCTACCTCCTTCTTTAGCCGACGTTTCGGACATCGTTGCAGTGTCCATCATCAGGGCAGATCCGGCAGATCCGGTAGATGTACTGCACATACCATACACATCTACGGGATCTGCCCTGATGATGGACACTGCAACGATGTCCGAAACGTTGGCTAAAGAAGGAGGTAGCGCAACACGGCATAACAACCCAAAAACAAATAACGAAAATGCTTTTGGCCGTGAAAATCTTAAAACTTATCTTACTTCAGTTTGTCTATTTATTTACGGCCTTACAAACTAATATATTTAAGACTTTTTTTACATTATTATTTTTCTTACATTATAAATACTTATGATCAAAAAATAATTTTAAAAGTTTTATCATCACGCCTTTCAGCATTTTTGGATGTAGGTATAAATTAAAATTAATTTAGAATGAAATAAAATCGATATTGAGTTATATTTTAAAAAAAAGCTGGTTCGGAGAATAATGGATCTTTCTCATTGGAATCGTCCTGTACGATCGTAAGAACATCTTTGACGAAATATGGATTCTCGGCCGTTGGTTGGTTAAAGGCCCTTAACGGTTTAAAAGTTCCAAATCACTTCAAAAATTATCTCAAATTGGGAATATCGTAGTCTCTCTGGCTCCGGGCAGTTGAGACTATTGTGCGGTAATTACAGTGTGTGAGTGGTTAAGATCCTTGGCTACGAATATAGATGTCGCGAGTTCAAATCCCGGCGTACGCAAGTAAATTTTATTTGATTATCAATTTATTCGTAAAAAATAATATACGGAATGTTGAGAGACATACCTCATTTACTTTAACAAGTGATTGCTGACATTCTTTGGAGTAAAAAATGTAAATAAATTTTTTCTTTGTTTGTTATTTTTCTTCAAAACCCAACAACAAAAACCCGACCTCCACAGTCCAATACCTACTATTTTTTTTGCGTTTAAAGCTGAAAAAAAACCGGAGACCAAAATTTCATGTATATCTTTCCCTTCAAATAATGTCAGGAATCACCCTTTTATATTAATGTGTGAGACTATGGAAAACGGGGTATGTTGTGAGGCTGAAGGTAGTGGGGAGGGGAAGGAGATAGGGAAGAGGAAGGTGGGGAAGTACCTGGCTATTCAGATCTGGTCACCAAACACGGCTAATGCCATTTCAAGCAACGTTTCAATTCTGAATAGTGGTCTTACCGATACTGGGAGTATCTTCCACTCTGGAACGTGCCGCAAATATACTGTATATATTTGTAAATGAATTAAGTGTGACATAACACAAATCAATAAAATAAAATTTACTTGCCAACGCCGGGATTCGATCCCACGACCTTCGGATTGGTACCACACTGTCCGTCAATCAATGGTTAAAGTTAGTCAGGTACTTCCCTTAATAATCTTTCAAAGACAATATTTGTCTTTGAAAGGAAAATATAATAATTATAATATCCTAAGATTTTTCACGTACCTCTTCTATTTTATAATATAGATATATATGTTTAGCGCTTAACTTCATTTCACGAACGTTGATTAATTTGATAACGGGATTATTGCATTATTAGATGAAGCATGTGCAAGGCTGGTCGCCGCGGTCTAAACGCGTTAACTCACAACGAATAACATTAAGAAACGGATTACTCAAGTTCCTTTCACCAGGGGAACACCTTGTCGGCGACTGTGTAATCAGGTAGCTAATAATGCTACCGGCTATCGGGTACCTGATATCGGCAACCTGGCGCTAATGTAACACAGTTACTGATATAAGGTCCCGCTGTACCACCTATAGATAAGTTATATTATGAAAACTATACTCCCGGATAACACTATTATATTGTCTTTTTTTAACTCTCTGTAATAATAAGTGGATAATTCGTAGAGCGCCATTTTTGTGAAAAATCACCTGAAGTGCACCATACAATTTATTATGTATTATTGGCTCTATTTAATTTTATTATTTACAAGTAGATACAGAAAACATACTTACCTAGCAGGTCACTTCCGATAAACACACTTTATTTAGAAAGTTTATGCTTGGAGAAGATACGGCTTTGCACGCAGAGGACATTATATAACACTGGACATTGCCTGATTTTACATTTGCTACCCCCATCTCTGTTAGTATTACATTCTCAATACTTTAAGAAGTGGAAAGACTGGAGAATTTAGGACTCTTTAGGGCTGGAGAATTTTTATAAAATGAATTTAACAAAAGCTTATAAATAAGAATGTGAAGGTGAAAGGTTTTTGACTTTATGGATACGACTGTCTGAAAAGGTGAGTTTTAAGTTTAGCTCTAAATAATAATAATAATAATATCTTTATTGCACCAAAATTTTAAGATTTATAACAAACAAGAAAAAAGTACATCTTACAATATTTTAAAAGTAACATTAGTACAAAAGTTAATAACAAAAAAACAATATACATATAAACAGTAGTTACTTAGAGAGTAGAGATTTATAATTATAAATTTAGGTTTCTCGTAACCTGCCTCACTAGGCTAGCCTGTGTTGAGGCAGTTATTTTACATCAATTTATAATGCTGTGAACATACCTACACTTATATTAGAATGTAATCACACAATAGATTGGTTGCATTAATAATAACAATAACATTGGTACAATAATAACAGCATTGGTGCATTACTAATTTCAAATTTGGGTGAGTGCACCGGTAAATGCTCTATCATTATTTTTTATCCAAATTTTTATGTTTTTTTTTAAACTTTTTTGTGAATCACATTTTTTTATACTAATTGGAAGAATGTTGTAAAGTCTTGTTGCAAGGTATCTAAAGCCTCGTTGACCAAAAGTAGTATGAGTTATGGGAATTTGTAGTAAATCTTTGTTATTGTTTCGAGTATAGCGAGAATTTAGTCTTTTTTCATAGTATTTATGTATGTTTGTGTATAAATGAGTGAGGATTGTTTTTGCATATATCTGACGAACGTCAAACACATTCATAATATTAAAGATAAAGTTCGAGTCCGTAATTAGGGGTAATCTAAGAATTATTTTTATAATCGTTTTTTGTGCCTTTATGATTGGATCTAGTGCTGATGCAGTACCGCCTCCCCATGCTATGATACCGTACTCAATAACAGATTGACAGACTGCAAAATAAATCATTTTCAAGTGTTGCAAGTCGAGAAAGTTTCGTATCGTTCTGAAAAAGTGCATGGTTTTTCTTATTTTGTTTGCAATTATTTGAGTGTGAAAATTCCATTTGAGATATGGATCAATTGTGAGGCCGCTGAGTCTGTGATCATTCTTAAGTCATATGGCAGTTCATTCCCGGATTTAGGTCCTGACACTTCGAACTAAGTACCTGGTGTGCGCTTTGGTTCATTTAATTTTCCGATAGCTGATAAGTATATACTATAGATGTCAGAAACCGGTTAGTGACCGAATTGGCATCGCGTTTGGGTCCCACCCAGACCTCGTGTGTTCAATTCTTCGGCTGGCTAAGTCCTCCATACAACACAAGCAATATTTTCTGCTTACTGTCGTAATTTATTGTATTTGATGGTAGTAGGAGATTTTAAAATTTTGTCGATGACTATGGCATCCCCAATCAAGCTGAAGATGGTGGGAAGGGGAAGTAAAAAGGGCAGAGAAAGGTGGGGGAAGTACCTGACCATATAGATCTAGTCACCAAAGACGGCTAATGCCATTTCAAGCAACCCACAGTGGTTTCAAATGCTCATTTTCGTCTCATAAATCTGTAACTTCTTTGTTTCTTATCATAAAAAATTAAATTTGGTGTGCTATTAAAAACTAAACAATCTCAATTGACTTCAGATTTTATGTCTGTTGCGTAAAAAATCCACAGACTTTTTTAATGAACACATTAAAAAATTGTTTCTTATATACAATGGTGTTTTAATATCTAGAGAAGCACATCCTGCGACAGATTGAAGTTTACCTGAACTTTGCCAAAATCTGGTTTAGATATCATTTGCTATCAAGTGTACCTTCACTCTTCAGGTTGAAACAGGCATGTGCCTAGTATGGTGGTCGAAAAATCCCCAATTCTTGTAACGAACAATTCATAATTATTATTTTTAATTTATAAACTAACGTTTAGACAATATTTTTATGCATAGCACAAAGGGTAACAATTATTATAAGCAATAATTATCAGCCTGAAACACTCATCAACATTGAAAAATCTTCCGAGAAAAGATACTTGCCGCCAACGGGACTTGAACCCGTGTCCTTCTGATTGCCGGTCAGCTGCTCTTGACCACTGAGCTATGGGGGCTTATCAAATACCCGCCAAATAATTCAATATATACTAGTGTTTCATTCAACAATTACTGCTTATTATATTTTTTCCACCTGAAAACAACCAACTTCTTTAATTTATAAACTAACGTTTAGACAAGATTTTTATGCATAGCACAAAGGGTAACAATTATTATAAGCAATAATTATCAGCCTGAAACACTCATCAACATTGAAAAATCTTCCGAGAAAAGATACTTGCTGCCAACGGGACTTGAACCCGTGTCCTTCTGATTGCCGGTCAGCTGCTCTTGACCACTGAGCTATGGGGGCTTATCAAATACCCGCCAAATAATTCAATATATACTAGTGTTTCATTCAACAATTACTGCTTATTATATTTTTTCCACCTGAAAACAACCAACTTCTTTAATTTATAAACTAACGTTTAGACAAGATTTTTATGCATAGCACAAAGGGTAACAATTATTATAAGCAATAATTATCAGCCTGAAACACTCATCAACATTGAAAAATCTTCCGAGAAAAGATACTTGCCGCCAACGGGACTTGAACCCGTGTCCTTCTGATTGCCGGTCAGCTGCTCTTGACCACTGAGCTATGGGGGCTTATCAAATACCCGCCAAATAATTCAATATATACTAGTGTTTCATTCAACAATTACTGCTTATTATATTTTTTCCACCTGAAAACAACCAACTTCTTTAATTTATAAACTAACGTTTAGACAAGATTTTTATGCATAGCACAAAGGGTAACAATTATTATAAGCAATAATTATCAGCCTGAAACACTCATCAACATTGAAAAATCTTCCGAGAAAAGATACTTGCCGCCAACGGGACTTGAACCCGTGTCCTTCTGATTGCCGGTCAGCTGCTCTTGACCACTGAGCTATGGGGGCTTATCAAATACCCGCCAAATAATTCAAGAAGGACACGGGTTCAAGTCCCGTTGGCGGCAAGTATCTTTTCTCGGAAGATTTTTCAATGTTGATGAGTGTTTCAGGCTGATAATTATTGCTTATAATAATTGGAACAATTCATAGAATAAAGAAACTCATTGAACTACGGTAGTATTAGTAACGAAGATATCGAAGTCACAATTATCGACCTTTTCCTCTTTTTGTACTTCCTCAATCCATTTTTTTTTAATTACAAATATTTACATTTAACACAAATTTACAGTTTTATTGCGAGGTCGGTGAAAACTTGCTTACTGTTTAGATTTAGATGATATTTCGAAAAACTACTCTCAACGCCTTTTTAGACGGTATGTATATTTAGATAAAAGTTGGCTTTATTAAATATACTGTGTACTTACTAGTACTGTATTAAAATATAACTAGCCGTTGGAAACAATAGTTATATTATTTCAACGTCCAACGCTGTTGAAAATAATTAGCGCCAACAGTTGAAATATAATACCTACATGCGAATATTATTCAACGCAGTCAATGATTCAACTGCCTAATAAATAAAAAGGGTTAAGAGTTTGTACTTCGTGAACAACATTACTTTATATTTTAAATGGTCTTTTGGTTATGTACGTACCTACTGCACGTTTTTTTTTCCCATCCAATACGGCCGATACTCAGCGCCATGGAACAATCAAATTTATCAACGACAAGCAAAAAAATAACCTATTGATAATTGTCAATGTTTTGTACCTATTGTTTTCAACGGTGTTGGAATGATTAAGTCAAAAGGGTCAAGAGATCACACTTCGTGAACGATATTATACCCAATTACACAAGGTATTTTGGTAATGTACATACCTACTGCACGTTTTTTTTTTTCCCGTCCAATACGGCCGATACGTAGCGCCAAGCAACAAGCGAATTTATCAGTGACAAGCAAAATATATCTTCAACAGGATAATATTTTCAACACCGAAACCAACGTATTCCAACAGTTTCAACTTTCAACGTTATTATAGGATTATTATTTTACGTGTGTGTCGCGTGGGGCATAGAGATAATAATAATTAATAATACATCAATGATTCGGGGAACCACCCGTTAAAAGGGATTCCTTAATACGATTTTGATATGTTTTTTGTTAGTATCGTATCAATCGTCAATCAATCAAGTCGACGTTATTTTCAACAGCTATTTTCAACAGTTGAAAATTGCCAACGATAACGACGTTGGCGTTGGATAGAATTTTCGTCAACGCCCAGTACTAGTACTTACTGTGTATTGTAATTATTTGATTACGTAATTAAGTGATATTTTCATAAGTCAAACTCACCGTATTTTGATTTACTTCATACCTACTTATTGTGTTTTGTAATTATTTAAATAAGTTATTAAGTTATACTTTCATAAGTCAAACATACTGTGTTTCAATTTACTTAATACTTACTGTGTTTTATAATTATTTGATTACGTTATTAAGTCATATTTTCATAAGTGAAACTTACTGCGTTTTGATTTACTGCATACTTGTCTTAATATGTTTGATAATTAAGACAAGTACTTTGATTTACTGCATACTTGTCTTAATATGTTTGATAATTATTTGATTACGTTATTAAGTTATATTTTCATTAGTATAACTTACTGTGTTTTGATTTACTTCATACTTACTGTATTTTGTAATTATTTGATTACATTATTAAGTTATATTTTCACAAGTCGAACTAAATGTGTTTTGATTTACTTCATACTTACTGTGTTTTGTAATTATTTTCATTACGTTGAAGTTATATTTTTATTAGTCAAATAATTACAAAACACAGAAAGTGCCTAGTTTATTTAATAAAGTCAACTTTTATCTAAATGTACCTACTGTCAAAAAGGGGTGGGGAGTTGTTTTTCGAAATATGATTTAAAAAATGACCTAATAAAGTTCTTTAATAAAGCCAAATTTTGTCTTAATGTACCTACAGTCAATGTATTAATAATTTTAACATAAATTATTTTCTAGGTTTGTAAAGCGTCGTTGAGATGATTTCACAAATCAATAAAAATTGAAAAATCTTCCGAGAAAAGATACTTGCCGCCAACGGGACTTGAACCCGTGTCCTTCTGATTGCCGGTCAGCTGCTCTTGACCACTGAGCTATGGGGGCTTATCAAATACCCGCCAAATAATTCAATATATACTAGTGTTTCATTCAACAATTACTGCTTATTATATTTTTTCCACCTGAAAACAACCAACTTCTTTAATTTATAAACTAACGTTTAGACAAGATTTTTATGCATAGCACAAAGGGTAACAATTATTATAAGCAATAATTATCAGCCTGAAACACTCATCAACATTGAAAAATCTTCCGAGAAAAGATACTTGCCGCCAACGGGACTTGAACCCGTGTCCTTCTGATTGCCGGTCAGCTGCTCTTGACCACTGAGCTATGGGGGCTTATCAAATACCCGCCAAATAATTCAAGAAGGACACGGGTTCAAGTCCCGTTGGCGGCAAGTATCTTTTCTCGGAAGATTTTTCAATGTTGATGAGTGTTTCAGGCTGATAATTATTGCTTATAATAATTGGAACAATTCATAGAATAAAGAAACTCATTGAACTACGGTAGTATTAGTAACGAAGATATCGAAGTCACAATTATCGACCTTTTCCTCTTTTTGTACTTCCTCAATCCATTTTTTTTGAATTACAAATATTTACATTTAACACAAATTTACAGTTTTATTGCGAGGTCGGTGAAAACTTGCTTACTGTTTAGATTTAGATGATATTTCGAAAAACTACTCTCAACGCCTTTTTAGACGGTATGTATATTTAGATAAAAGTTGGCTTTATTAAATATACTGTGTACTTACTAGTACTGTATTAAAATATAACTAGCCGTTGGAAACAATAGTTATATTATTTCAACGTCCAACGCTGTTGAAAATAATTAGCGCCAACAGTTGAAATATAATACCTACATGCAAATATTATTCAACGCAGTCAATGATTCAACTGCCTAATAAATAAAAAGGGTTAAGAGTTTGTACTTCGTGAACAACATTACTTTATATTTTAAATGGTCTTTTGGTTATGTACGTACCTACTGCACGTTTTTTTTTCCCATCCAATACGGCCGATACTCAGCGCCATGGAACAATCAAATTTATCAACGACAAGCAAAAAAATAACCTATTGATAATTGTCAATGTTTTGTACCTATTGTTTTCAACGGTGTTGGAATGATTAAGTCAAAAGGGTCAAGAGATCACACTTCGTGAACGATATTATACCCAATTACACAAGGTATTTTGGTAATGTACATACCTACTGCACGTTTTTTTTTTCCCGTCCAATACGGCCGATACGTAGCGCCAAGCAACAAGCGAATTTATCAGTGACAAGCAAAATATATCTTCAACAGGATAATATTTTCAACACCGAAACCAACGTATTCCAACAGTTTCAACTTTCAACGTTATTATAGGATTATTATTTTACGTGTGTGTCGCGTGGGGCATAGAGATAATAATAATTAATAATACATCAATGATTCGGGGAACCACCCGTTAAAAGGGATTCCTTAATACGATTTTGATATGTTTTTTGTTAGTATCGTATCAATCGTCAATCAATCAAGTCGACGTTATTTTCAACAGCTATTTTCAACAGTTGAAAATTGCCAACGATAACGACGTTGGCGTTGGATAGAATTTTCGTCAACGCCCAGTACTAGTACTTACTGTGTATTGTAATTATTTGATTACGTAATTAAGTGATATTTTCATAAGTCAAACTCACCGTATTTTGATTTACTTCATACCTACTTATTGTGTTTTGTAATTATTTAAATAAGTTATTAAGTTATACTTTCATAAGTCAAACATACTGTGTTTCAATTTACTTAATACTTACTGTGTTTTATAATTATTTGATTACGTTATTAAGTCATATTTTCATAAGTGAAACTTACTGCGTTTTGATTTACTGCATACTTGTCTTAATATGTTTGATAATTAAGACAAGTACTTTGATTTACTGCATACTTGTCTTAATATGTTTGATAATTATTTGATTACGTTATTAAGTTATATTTTCATTAGTATAACTTACTGTGTTTTGATTTACTTCATACTTACTGTATTTTGTAATTATTTGATTACATTATTAAGTTATATTTTCACAAGTCGAACTAAATGTGTTTTGATTTACTTCATACTTACTGTGTTTTGTAATTATTTTCATTACGTTGAAGTTATATTTTTATTAGTCAAATAATTACAAAACACAGAAAGTGCCTAGTTTATTTAATAAAGTCAACTTTTATCTAAATGTACCTACTGTCAAAAAGGGGTGGGGAGTTGTTTTTCGAAATATGATTTAAAAAATGACCTAATAAAGTTCTTTAATAAAGCCAAATTTTGTCTTAATGTACCTACAGTCAATGTATTAATAATTTTAACATAAATTATTTTCTAGGTTTGTAAAGCGTCGTTGAGATGATTTCACAAATCAATAAAAATTGGTGAGGTTTGTTACCACATTTGCCCTCTATTAAGTCCTTCAATATTTGATATCAAGCACGAAACACTCGGTGTAATGGTTCCAACCTTTAAAATGCAATCGCCTTGGTGACACCAATCAATATAATATCTATGTACATAATATTATAGACTTGACTTACTTTAACCAGTTATTTCTGACATTATTTGGAGTAAAAAATTGAAATTAAATTTTACACTTACATTTTTAAGTCTTTTTTTTTCAAAATTAAACAAAAACCGCCCACCCTCTCACTCCGTCAATACCTCTCCAATACCTGGTGATTTTTTATGATTTTAGATGATAAAAAATGAAAATAAAAATTCAGTGATATATTACATTGATCGGAATAACCTTCAAAAGTTACAAAAATTGAGTATTTCTTATAAAAATTGAATATTCATTTAGACTATTCAAAAGTCACAATTATTATAAGCAATAATTATCAGCCTGAAACACTCATCCACATTGAAAAAATCTTCCGAGAAAATGAATTTTTTCCATGTGGATGAGTGTTTCAGGCTGATAATTATTGCTTATAATAATTGTTACCTTTGTGCTATGCATAAAAATCTTGTCTTAAACTTTAGTTTAAAAATGAAAAATAATAATTAATATTTGGCAAGTTTAAGTATTTCCCCAATAAATGAAGACATAATTTGTCTCGACGCCACCTAGCGAGAGATTTAACACTAACAGTGTCTCTCTTGCAAAAACTAAAGTTGGTTGTTTTCAGGTGGAAAAAATATAATAAGCAATAATTGTTGAATGAAACACTAGTATACATTGAATCATTTGGCGGGTATAAGATAAGCCGCCATACTCAATTGGGAGAGCAGCTGACCGGCAATCAAAAGGGCACGGGTTCATGTCCCGTTGGCGTCATGTATCTTTTCTCGGAAGATTTTTCAATGTGGATGAGTGTTTCAGGCTGATAATTATTGCTTATAATAATTGTTACCCTTTGTGCTATGCATAAAAATCTTGTCTTAAACGTTAGTTTAAAAATAAAAAATAATAATTATTCAAAAGTCAATGGTTTTATATAAATAAAATCGGATATATTTATCCGTGATGCCATCCAGGTTACAAACCAATTCTTTGAATGATTGTTTCCAATAAAAAAGGGTAGTAGCCTATGATATGGAAAATAAATTAGTTAAGTACAATATTGTTATTTCTAAAATTTGAAATACGAGATTGGCTTTTATGGCGATTTGACTTGGTAAACGCACGTCCCGGATAGACGAGAGGTTCTGGGTTCGAGTCCCAGTTGCGACCATTGTCTTTTTCAGCTTTTCTGTGTCTTGTTCTCTTTCATATTTTCGTTTAGATTATTATTATTATCTTCTTCTTCAGTGATATATTACATCACAAATGTTACTGGACACCAACATTTCATTTACAATTTTAATTCTAAATATTGTCAGGAATCCCTGGTTAAAGTAAGTCAAGTACGGCCTTTAACTTAGGTACTGTATATTATAATTTATGTATGTATGTAAAGAGCGTCCGTGGATTTGTTTTTTAACGCAAACTTACAGTTTTATTCCGAGGTTGGTGAAAATTTGCACACTTGACCTTCAAACCAAGAGGAAGGTCAACGGTTACACAATATTTCGAAGAACCACTCCCCACCGCTTTTCCCACGGATTTATAAAGCTTGTTTTCGAACTCGGTTTGGCAATTATGTTTTTCAGGCATATTTATTTACTAAACCACGGCATATATTGAAAGGCGTTTTTAATAATTTACCTTTGTTGGACATGCTGCTCGCCAATTCAAACCTCGAGAAATTATTATGGTCACTGTCAAACGGAAGGCAGGAGAAGCGACGAAGATGACTGACCAAACATCACAGGCGTCTGGAAACAGGGTATCCGTGGCCCTCCATGCAGCGCAGTACCCCGAGGAGTCTTCTTCTTTCGTATGGTGGGGGTCAGAGGGGGACATCTAGGTCTGCGAGCCAGTCTAGGGCCTTAGGTATTGCCCTGTGGACCTCATCAATCGCTCCGGGAATGAATGGAGCCGGCATTCGTTGACCACATGTTCACATCACCGATTCTTTAAGGCCCCATCTATGCATCATTTGAGCACAACGGCTATGGGAGCACCTTATCCTATTGATGGTAGAGTTTGCGAGGCAATGAGAACCCGGCTGTCTCTCAGTGGGGTCTTGAACGAGCTGGGCATTTTTCACGTTGGCCGATTGCCACTCAAGCTTCCACCTAACTTCTTGGGTGAGAGGTGATTGGAGGAGTCATCCGAGGAGTGAAGGAGTCTTTTCCACCAGGGAAACTGAGGTCATGATCCTCAGGAATGAGGAACTGACCAAAAAAGAAGAATAAATTCCAATGTAACCTTACATAGTTCATTAATTCAACCGATTCAAATCGACAAAGCATACCTACTGTCCTGTCTTGTGCCTACTGTCCTGTCCTGTGCCTGCGTATTATGCAGCCAGCTAATATTTTTAACACGGCCAAAATTTCCTCACTATCATTACGAAATAACTTTGAGCTGACGATTAAAATGTTTATTATATTAGCGAGCGTTTCCACTGAGCACCGATGCGTTGCGCGTTACGGCGGAAAGTGTCGGACGGATGCCATTAACACCATTTCATGGATAACTTTAGGACTCAATTTTATTTTTGATAACGATTATGATGATGATGATCATTAATCATTTTAAAAAAAGCTCATTTTTACTATTCGAGTTCCTCCGAGTTTTTAAATAAATTTTCGTTGTTGGTGTTAAGTTTGGTGTTTTGTGGCAGAAAATCTTCAATAAAGACAATATTTCTTCACTGGCGAATTCCAACTTATTTATTAACTTAGAATCACATGTTACAATAATACTATTTTTCCCGACCCGACAAAACACTAAACTGGTCTTCAGACCATAACTAGTTGATTCTAGCTGTTTTCAAGAGATAAGAAGCACGTTTTTCTAAAAAAACACTTTATTTATAACCAAAAAAGAAACTCACACAAACAAACCAAAGAATGATTGACATACCTCTGTAAGACTGTGATATACAGAAATCTATTTTATCAACTATCACTTCAACAGTGCAACTATGTCGTTGTAAGTAAAAAATCTGCACTAATAAACTAGCTTCGAAATGTTACGCTAAAGGTCAGCAGTCATATTTTTTTACATGTAATAATAATATTTTTTATGGCTAGTTTTATTTTTAATCATTCTTAAGCGTCGATGACGCTGAGCGAGTTTACAAGCTACTATCTGGGAAATTCACTATCTGCTAGTAAACTCGCTAACTAGCAGATTGTTGACTATCTACGAAATAGATACTTGCTAACTAGCAGATTGTTACTATCTACGAAAAAAGTTGATTGGTTCAATTATGTTTCAAAATGGCTGCCAATAAACAGCTGATTTTGACTGTCAAACATCTGACAGAATTAGTTCAGGCAGGCGTCGTTATTTTATTTATTTATTTATTGGCGCTAGCAGCGCAACTGCAAGCTCAGTTTCCCATGCTATCGCCCACGATTTATCCGCTTTTAAACTTAGTAGATAGTAGCTTGTAAACTCGCTCTGTGTCATGGAGCCTTTAGGCGTATGTGTGGCAACACAATATGCCTACGGCCGTAGTACGAATAAGGGAATCTAAATTTAATAAAAATGTCAATGATACTATTATTTTTGCTCGGTTTTGTCTCCTATCGGATCGATTATTTGCGATGATTGCTTTCCCACAATGGACAAACTGGTTTCGGCACAGTGGTGCCTTCATATATAAACAGTGTATTTTAAAGCAGTTTTCACAGTGATAGGTCTTTTAATCAACAACTATATTAGAAGGAAACCAAAAACCAAAAAATGTATGTATTCTTAGTATGCCATTTGTCACCACGAATACGCAATAGGTGTTGATTTATTTTCTTAGGAAGATAAAAAAATAATCATGATAAATTGTCACAAATAATTTTGGCCATAAAACTATGCTTTTAAAATTTTGTCTTATATTTCTAATGAAAAAACACATTTTTTGACGATTATGTTTTTTATTAAGTAATTAACAATTTTATTATAATTCTACTTGAAGAAAATGATAATTAAAGCTTTACTTTATCCAAAACATATTTTTTGTTATTTATAACGTAAACTGATCTTAGTGAAGATTAATCGAAAATAGTGATTTAGCATTAAATTTCGCCTTAGCAGTCCAATAATTTTATAGAAGTTTTGGGGGTTCAACCTTCTATTAGCAAATTTCTCCATCGGTGCACAAGCAACATTTTTCTCTTATAATAATGTGGTAGTAGGATTTCTAGTGCATATATTTTTATTTGTTATTCAATAGATAAAAAATACGAAGATAATCTTTTTTATATCGTTTTACGTTATTTTTAAATTGAAATGTTTGTATAAGAGAGGCAGAGAAACGTAAGATAATAAAATTTTAATAATAAGGTTTAAAGAAATTATCTTATTGAATTTATTGTCAGAAAAATACATCATTTCATAATTTTGTGAATTACTTGTCAAATTTTATTAACGCACATCGTGACCTTACCGTTCACCCGTCGCACAGTGCCGCAAGTCTGCAGAGCTCAATGTGAAAGACCCCTTACACGCACACCGCTGCATACTAAACAGTCGCCATGCAAAACCGGTATAGTAAACGTTCAAAGGCTCCGTACACAACTCAACTCAACTCAACTAAACCACGGCTCGCCTCCGCTCCTCAGTTGAACAGTTGACTCCGAGCGAAGAAGAGGTTCTACGTCATTCATTTGGGTGTGTAATCAAAACTTAAACTTAAACTAAATCTTCAAGAAATCAATAATAAATCAGTGTTTAAAAAGTGTTTTACAGTGTTTAAGTGTGTCTAGAAGTTTATACTATCGGATTTTGTGAAATCGTTGTGAAATTTTTACATTTAAGATAGCTTAGAAATAATAACGACAACGGCTGGATGAAACTGATAAAACTCGTTTTTCGCTTGTCTAAGCTTTACGTTTTGTAATTCTGTGCTTCTCGCGTTGCAAACTTAATCGTAAACATACGTATTGTCTGTTAATAGCTTTAAGCACTAAATCACCTTGATTTATATTCCAAATCGCTCTGAAAAAACTGATAAAAGCGTGTCCTTTTGAAATTCTGTGACTTTTCTTATGTATTGTTAATTGACAACTGTACGCTCGCATTTTCTCTTGTCTGGTTATGATATTTTAGATTCAAAACCAACAATTTATACCTTTGTTACACCTACTCTGATTTACGCATTGCTAACTTATGTGTTAACTTACGTTAGTTCTTCTCTAGTTGGGAAAATTTTGATTATTATATTAATAAGAAGTTTTTCTTTGATACGTAATCAAGCAATTTGTGTGCAATCGAATAGCTAGCTTGTGAATTGTTATTATTATTATATTTCAGTTACTTATAAATCTTAAAATTAGGTAATAAATCTTAGATCAAATTAACAAAACACGTTTTCTAGGTTGAAACTTTTCCTTCTATGATTCCGTGCTTCCAGCATAGTTACTGGCAAACTTGAGATAAAAATATAAAAAAAATATGTTGACGACTTTCACAGTTATTTTTCTGTATTTAATGACTACAAGTAGAATTATTCTATCAAAAGAGTCATTATTCTGAAATTATGATATTTGGAACTTAACTTGTCAATTTTGTTCTATTAACAATTTAACATGTTAATTTGGTTCAATTAACAACTTAACATGTATTAATTAAGTTATTTTGTATAATTCTCTTTCGCTGGGATTTTAACGACAACAAGATGAATGAATTCATGAATATTTTTTAATTTACCGATTATTTTTCCTCCAACCTTTTTTTTTTTTTTACATGAGCTCCACACAGGAGGCCCTGAGGAAAATAATTTCCCTCAGGGCCTATGTCATCTTTAGGGATGCTGTGTGGAGGATTTTTAAGGAAAGGAAGGAGAGGAGAGTTCTGGGAAGGAAAGGGGTTTGAGGGGTGGGTAGGAATCTGGGGTTCAGTGTGTCCTGGTCACCTGCCTCCAAGACCTAGACAAACCTCACCCCGTGAACCCGGGCATCCCTGCTAAATCACCAAACATAGCGAACCACTTGGGGTGACCTATGGCAGAGGTGTTGGTTATCCAATAAAGATTCCCGGGGCGGCGGTACCCATTCCCGCCTCCCAAAAGCGTTGTTCTGAAATAGAAAATAAATTTAAAAAAAAAAAACATTTTTTTAGATTAGGAACGTAGACATCTATGCCTACGTGTTATTTTACGGTACACACTATAATTAAGTTCTATTATAATAACATTTTTAATATCTTTTAAATGTTGTACAAGTAAATGTAATATTTAATCGTCAAATAAAAAGATGATACTAATAAATCTAAACGAAACATGAAACAAAACAACACACAGAAAATAAAAATGTAACAGTCGCATTCGGAAATCGAACCCAGGATCTCCATCTTAAGAGGAATATAAACGTTAGAAATATTTCGAATCTCATGCCTGCAAAATTTTAAAATCGAGCGTCTTTTTGCACGAGGCTAGTAAGCGAAAAAGTGGTTTTTATTTATTTTGTGCATAATTTTATAAGAACGAAAAAAGTTAGAACATGGAAAACCTCAAAAATAGTCTTAGCCATAAAGGGGTATTTTTTAAAAATTGTTTCTTGTATTACTTCATAGTTAAGTCATGAAAAAAAGTTTTTAAAGTGGTTTACGCTTATATTGTTTGTTAAGTAAATAATAAATTTATTGTAATTCTAATACATAGAAAAGCTAGTAAAAGCTTCAATTTATCCGTAGCATATTTTTTGATGTTCATACTGTAAGCCGATTCGTCGTAAAGATTAATGAAAATAGTATCAATATAGGATTTCACGTATATATTCATCTTAACAGGACGACGCTTTTAACTACTAACATATTAAGATCTCAATTAACCACTATTGAAACCTGAATAGCTAAGTGGTCAAAGGCGTTGTCCCAGTTGCTGGGTTCGATCCCCAGTTGCGGTTGCTACCTCTTTATTTTCTGTGTTTTGTTTCATGCTTTCTTTAGATTTGTTACTATTATCTTCTTCTTTCAAGATTACATAACATTTTAATCATTTGGTTTCTAATAAAAGCTTAAAATGGTATTTTGAGACAGTAGACGCTTTTTTTAATGAGATTTCAAAATATAATAACAAATATACAGTCCATTAAACACAAGTCTGAATTTAATATTATAATTCTGAATTACAATTTGAAAAAAAAAACATCTTATGTAGTTTTTCCGTAGCTGTGGTTTAACTGCGCAGAGTCTAAGGTTCGCAAAGGAGTGTTGTTAGCAATCTCAACCAAAGGTCACGGGTTCAAACCCAGTCTGTTGCAAAAATACCTGCATTTTCCTCGTGTTAGGCAACGTTAGATTGAATTTGTAATGCCAATTACTGGTTTAATTAAAATATAATGGAGAAAAGAGCTAATTTTCATGTAAAATTATGACATCGGATTACAAGTTAAATACGTAATAACATTTTTTATGTGATACCGCACAAGTTTTTCAACTGTCGCTAGATTATAGCATCGGTATCTTAAGTGAATGTTATATGACTAGATGCAGGGGGATGAGAAGAAGAAAATGATGAGGAAAAACATCAGGCTATTTAGATATGGTCACTTAAGCCAACTCAAGCAACGTACCTATTATATTCAGATTTAAGACATCAGATCAAAGCCTGCATGTCATGCAAGTGTGACGGATATTTCGTTTGTAAAATTTGAGTAGAACTCCTCTATTAGACACTTAGAAACAACAGAAGTCACGAAACTAAGCTAAAGGCAATACCAAAAAGGTCCATACATTTTAATCTAACCAGTTCAAAAAATTTCTTCAGCATTTTTAATTTTAAACTTGCGAATTTAGGTTTTTCGTCATTTTAAGGTTTAATTTATTTCGGTGTAAATTTATGACAGGCAGCAATATTTTAGGCGGCCCGTTTAATAGATTAACTTAACAAACTTATTGCAATCTTTGAGGCTCGGGTGTCGGGTGGGAATGCGGTCATTATTCTACCGGTATTTCAATGTAAGATGCTCCGAGGAACTAGCGTCATTGATTCGATCGGCGTACAGTCGGGAAACATTTGTCACATGAGAACGGGTCGATTGTACGATTCGTTCTTGATAAGCTCGGTTCTGTGTTTTCTCTCTCCTACAGCATGGGTCTCTTCAAGGCCCAACTTCACTCTTTCCTTTCCTCAAAAAAACCCTCCACACAGCATCCACAGAGATGAGGAGTGTGAGGAGTCAATGTAAAAAAAACAGCATCTTGTGAGTATAACAAACATAATGTTGAACTCGGTTTGTAGTTAACCAGTTACTTACCTCTGACTCATTTAAATTCCTGGCACACCTTGACAACAACAACCTTAGACACTACTCTAAGACCAGAAACATTCCTTCGCCAATAAATACCATATTTATAGCTGAACGTTTGTTCATGATTTCGGACAAGTTGAAAAATTCTGACAATTTCTGATAGCCGAACAGCAGGGAGACTTTTAACTCTGGATAGAAAGGAATCACCGATTTTTAAATTGGCTTTAATAATAATAATAATAATATTTGGATGATTTATATAGCGCCGTTTTTGTGAAAAATCACCTCAAGGGCGCTGTACAAACTTATAATACATTTCTAAAATCTAAAAAACTACAAGCTAGGCAAACAATTATAAACAACTTATGGCTAAAAATTGCATACATCGGTTCATTGATCACCGATACGAAAATATGTGTACAATATTATATGTGTTTAATGAATAGATTGGCTTTATATGTGTTTAATGACTGGTCAGTGGTTGAGTGGGCATAGCGCTTGGGTCCCACCTGGGCGTTGCGTGTTCGATTCCTCGGCTGGCTAAGTCCTCCATCACAACACAAGCAACATTTTCGGCTTTCTGTGGTGGTAGTAGGAGATTTTCAAACATTGTTGGGTTATTCGTAACCCGGGAACGTTTGTCTTTCTTTTTAAAAAAAAAAAGATCTGAATAGCCAGATACTTAGGTACTTACCCACTCTTCCTGACTTCTAAATACATTCACAATGGAGTATTTTCACAAACTACGAATACCGTTAAAAAAGCTTAAAATAAACTGTACTAAAATATGTAATTTTTACGTTTTCATCCATAATTATTGATTTAAAAACTATCTAAAACCGCATATTCCGAAAGGTTACAACTGGCTACAACGTCATTATGACGTCGAGAACGCCACTTGCTGGTAAGATGACTGTCACCAGCATTACCCGGCGTGACGTCAACACCGCCATATTCACTAATAAAAACGAACTTGTCATCTTGGCGACCAATCGAAAATGCCGAATTTTAAAACGCTGAAGAAAGTTTATTCGTCGCCGTAAAAATAAAATAAAAATATCCTAATTATCATTATTTTTTTCTTATTTTTTCTAGAATAATAAAAATAGTTAGAATACCCCTATTTAGGAATGCAATAGCTCTTAAAAAAATGAGTCAATAAACATAAATATGTCAGTCATTTAACTTTCAGACATGCAGTTCTTTTCCATAGATTATTATTTTAACCGCCATAATTGCAGTTTGCAACGCTTTTTAAAAGTAAAATGATTTTTAAGATCTTTGAAATAGCAAGGTTCCACCTGACAATGTAATGTTACGCGACAATGGTCTCTAGAGAGAGTAAAATTAGAGCTTATTATATTGTACAACAGTGCTGTATCAAACAGAACCTTGTCATACCAAACGCTAAGTTATTCAGTTTTATCCGGTTGTGATTTTTTTATTGATAATATTTTTTGGTGTTTTTCAAAACAGTGCTTTTTTAAACAAACAGAATAAAAACAGTTCAAAATGCAAGGAAAGGACAAATTATGTGCCAAATTGACGAGTACCTTTTTAAGAAAGTGGTGTAAGTATATTTAAAAAAAATTTAACAATATTTTAATGTTTACAATAAAACAACTTTGTTTCAATTCCACTTTATTATTTCTTGATTTATTTTTATTATACATTACAATATATTTTTATTCGCCTCTGAGGAAGGTTCAGGATGAAACGAAACCGGTTGGATTAAGAAATAAGTGGAATTGAAACAAATTTATTTTATTGTGTTTATTATAATAGATCAGTTCAATTTTTTTAAATTTTTTTAATGAATAATGACCTTCTAACTTAAATAACTGTATTTTAATTTTAATTTTTAGAGTTACTTTTAATGGTTAAAATAATTCCCCCTAAGACCACCGTATGTACGGTGAATCATGTGACGTCATCACTCCTGAAAAATTACTATAGGATTGTGCAATCAGCTGATCAAGTGCCGCCATTTTGAATAGCGTTATTCGAAGCATTCTCCCTAGAAGTAGCATTACTATTTTTTTGTGCAGTAGTTTTTCAATATTTTAAATAATAGAGATAAACTAATAGAGATACCTCTATTTTTGATACTGAATTATTTAGGCTTAAATATTGTTTCAATAAACACAACAACCAAATCTCTATAAACAGTATGAAATAACGAGTAACATGAAATGTTGACCGATGGCTTATGTCATACATACATAATCAATGATTTCAATACAATGACTGGTGACGCGTGACGTCAGCACTAACCATTCATAATACCAACTTTATAGTGTTTTTTGACGAGAGGTTTAAAAATGCACTTTTTAATATTTTTTTAAGAACTCTACATTTAATATTATGAATTTAAACTTATAAATTCAGAATCAGCGTTTATTGGTCTACATAAACATATTTTTTTAAAGCCATAATATTTTTCACTGAAGTTCCTTATTGTGCATTCCCACAAAGTGTTTGCTACATGTGAAGATTTTAATGTTTGCCTTGTTTTCAGGATTTGTTTTGAATTTTTCTTGGATGTGTGTGATATTGTAGACATTGGATCCAATACTTCACATTTTTATAAGAACCATTTGTGTTGTGATTGAAAAACTTGGCTTTTAAAAACAAAAAATAGGTGTTATACGATTACGAAACATGTAACAGGAAATGCGATAATATACAACAGTTAGAAAAAAAAAACTTTGTTATAGGGGCTTTACATTACGGAAGCTCAAGTTCACATATATTTTGTTGTTTTTAGTTAAATACCAGCTTTTTATAAATAACAATAAATTTAATGAAGTAAGCTTGCTGTTGCAAAAAATTGTACAATCTAAAAAAGGTGAAATACGAGTGCTCTTAATCTACGATGTACCTTTTTGAGTTACCCTATTAATAGATACCTTTTTAGTGGTTTATATAATAACTAGCAGACCCGGCCACACGTTGCTGTGGCTAACGAAACACAACGCCATTACCCAACCTTTATAAAATCCACACCACCCGCTTGCCAGCTGCCTGAATTGAATATTTGACTTTTTTGACTTCTCTCTACTATAATAAGCATGTTTTTATACATATAAACCTTCCTCTTGAATCACTCTATCTATTGGTGAAAACCGCATGAATATCCGTTGCGTAGTTTAAAAAATCTATGCGCACATACATTTTGAGCGACTTCATCAAATAAAATAATTCAAATCAAATACCTACTTACTCCAGGACATCTATTTTCCAATTTCTTAACACACTCTAATGAAGACACTAAAAACGACATAGAAGACAAATAAACTATAATTAAACAACTTTAGTCTGCCTCGGCACAGGAACCCCTAGTGAGGAGGACTAAGAAATACAATATCTTTACCTAACATAACAATTATATTTTGTATACTTATAGAATTATTTTAAAGAAAAAAATTTAAAAAACCTACAGTTAGCAAAATTTATAATTTTATTAAAGTGGAACTATGTTTTGTTCACTGTATTCAGATATTCAAGAATAACCTCACTTTGTATCCAGAAATTGACAATTACACACATGACGAGGAAAACCGACATATCTCTACAATAAAATTGTGATATTTAGAGAGTTCAGAAGATTTCAAAATTTAAATCTAGTGCGATTTACGAATTATTTTTGGCTGTCTGCACATTTCATTATGATGTTACTTTTATGAAATACAATAAATAAATCTAACCTAATATTGACCCACCACAGCAAACAATCCGACAGTTCTTGCTTTTATTTGAACAAATGTTTGAGTTTGGAGGAATTGAACGAACGTATTTTTATAAATATGGATTTCAACAAAGGCTCCACGTTTTGTGTTCAGTTTACTTTTGACGCATGTAGGTGTTTTCATGACACATGTGAACTCATAAGACGGCTTTCAGACTGGAGTGAGTTCGGCGCTTAGATTTTATAGCGTCATCAGTCCTCCACACTACCGACTAAATTCACGTTAAAGTATTACAAAATCCAAGAAACAATCGAAGATTGTTATAAATCACCAAAAATCAAAAATTCTCTACTAATATCTATTTTATACCAGCGGAAGTTTCCAGCGAGACTTTACACAGAGTTATGATGCACTATTAAGAGCGTTTAACCAGCCAGTGGACGAAAATCCACATTTCGTCGAAAGTTGTTCTTCCGATCGTGCAGGACGGTTACAATGAGAAAGATTAATTTTTCTCCGTAGCAGATTTTTTAAATTATAACTCAATATCGAATTTATTTCAATCCAAATTAGCTTTAATTTATACCTTCATCCAAAAATGCTGATAGGCGTGATGATAAAACTATTAAAATTGTGTACTTTTTGTAGTTATTTTTTGATTATAAGTATTTATCATTTTTCAATAATGTCTAAATTTAATAAGAATGTTAAAAAAATCTGAAATATATTAGTTTGTAAGTGCGCAAATAAATACACAAATGGACCAATTTTCGTCAAGAAAGACATGTACGTACATATTTTTTAATGATTTTATTGAGACTAAAATTAAAATTATAATACATAACTTTGCTAGATAATGTATTGATTTATTTTACTGCATGATTACATTATTTGAAATGGGTGTGGTATAATACAAAAACTTTTTTGAAAATTTAACAAATCTGCCAACGACCTATGGAATAACCTTATTATACTAAAAATTAAAAAAAATTCTAAAAATTTATTACACACGAATGCTAGATAAAAGAACAATCTTTCGAAGTCTATTTATAATTTTTTGTGGAAAAGAGTCAATACGTCTAAAAAATTTTTTGAAAACGACGTATTTCAGGCTTTCTCTGGTAATGCCCTCTTAAGTAACGCAAAATCTTGTGATTTTGGTTTGAAAATAAGTTCGCTTAGAAAATTTGTAGATAAATTTATAAATACTGTAAGTAGATCACGTCTTTGCCTTTGAAATGATGGAGTAAATTTTTTTTATTTTTCTTTTTATAAGCCCAGTAAAAAATTAAGGATTAGGCGTACATCAATTAGAAATTTGTAAACTTAAATGTACAAATTACTAAAATAAAATTATTATTATTATTATTATTATTACAACAACTATTTTAAAGTTGAAAATCACCTACTTACGAAACCCATTTCGTTTTTCATTGTATTGTATAATGTGAAAAATTAAATTATTTAGAAAAAAATGTTAATTATGAAAATTAAATACTTGTGCCTAAGCTTTGCAAAATAAAATTAAAAAAAAAAAACATTTTTAGCGATTTTTTTTTTTCTTGACTGATGTTACATGAGAATTTAAACCTTATCGGTATCTACATAGGAAGTATTATTGTGAGCGGCCTGATCCAGAATTTTTTGGTACATTACCTGCGTGCAAAATTTGAAATACCTGTCAAATTTCTCCTTTAAGGGGTGGGATAAGGGTATGAGATATCTCATACCGACAGTCATACCCCATAGCGATCACATCAGTTCTGTCTAAGGTGATGGAACGTGTGATCAACGACAAACTGCTCACATACCTCGAGAAGAACAAAATTATTAACGACCGTCAATACGGATTCCGGCGGAACCGCTCGTGCGGTGATCTTCTCGCGTATGTGACGCATGTTTGGGGGCGATGCCTGGAACGTTTCGGTGAGACCCAAACGGTTGCACTGGACATATCCAAGGCCTTTGACCGGGTTTGGCACCGAGGACTTGTCAACAAACTGCATTCTTACGGACTTCCCGCATCCTTGTGTACGTGGATTGCCGACTTCTTGAGGGAGAGGTCGATTCAGACAGTAGTCGATGGTTTCACCTCTTCCTCTCACTCAATAAATGCTGGCGTCCCGCAGGGATCGGTTCTGTCTCCGACTCTGTTTTTGTTGCACATCAACGACCTTTTGTCATGTGCACCAATTCATTGTTACGCGGATGACAGTACAGTTCATGATAGCTTTTTGTTTGACAAGCCCCCAAAGGGCTCACAAACTCCAACAGCTCGTAAGGCTTTGAAGCAAAGAATGGACGGTTACCTCGAGAGTGTTTTCTCTTGGGGTAAAAATAATCTCGTTGAATTTAATGTTTCAAAGACCCAATCTTGTCTGATTACGTCTAAAAGGGATCGCAATGAAAATCTAGTCTCTTTCAACGGAAGCAATCTTCCGAACAGGCCCTCCATTGATATGCTTGGTGTAACCCTAAGTGACCAGCTCAGGTATGGGGGCTCCATCGAAGCCAGAGTAAAGTTAGCCTCCCAAAAACTGGGCGTACTGTACAAGGCCCGCAGATACTTTAATAGTACACAACTGCTAACCCTGTACAAATCGCAAGTGCGCCCCACGGTTGAATTTGGCAGCCACCTCTGGTCTGGAGCTCCAAAATAGCTGAAAAGTACCCTCGACTCTGTGCATAAACGAGCGGTCCGTTTGATAGATTCTCCCATCTTAACAGACGGATTGCAATCTTTAGAGCACAGGTGTCGGGTGGGAATGCTATCCTTGTTCTACCGGTATTACAATGGAAGATGCTCCGAGGAACTAGCATCATTGATCCCTTCGGCACCGGTGCATAGTCGGGAAACACGCCAAACGCGTGCCCAACATTTGTACACAGTTCACATTTGTCACATGAGAACGGGTCGTTTCTTCGACTCGTTTTTGTGTTCAACAGCTCGGCTGTGGAATGATTTGCCGGCCTCTGTGTTTCCTCCTTCCTACAACATGGGTCTCTTCAAGACCAATGTTCACAGCATCCCAGATGACATAGGCCCTGAGGGAAATTATTTTCCTCAGGGCCTCCTGTGTGGAGTTAATGTAAAAAAAAAAAAAAATCTCTCCTCTTATTTTGAAGTTCTAGTGTGCAAAATTTCATCAAATACAGAATAAAACTGTAGATTTGTATAAAAAAGCCGTCTGTCACCGATAATCTTCTTTATATAAAATAATTATATATACACACAGATTTCATATAAAAAGATATTTTGTTTAATTTATCGGGGGGCTAGAATTCCAATAATCCATGCGCTTGATAGCTGCAAGACGAGTTGTTATCTAGCCTCCTAAGTTAAGTAAATTCTAATGTAAAATCCATGCTAATTTGTACAGCGCTCTTGAGGCGATTTTTCGCAAAAACAGCGCTATATAAGTTGTCCAAATTTATTATTTATTATTTATTATTAGAAGCTTAATACAAAAAAAAAGTTAAAGTTAACTTAACTTAAAGTTTTTTCACAATTAACATTTTTTGCCCTTTGGAATTATATAAATTTACACATTTTTTTAAATATCTTTTAGACTGCATTTCATCCTACTCCGAAGATCTCTTCAAACTTAATAAAAATTAAACTAACTCATGTCGTATATTATACATAACTAAGTATGTTTTTATATTGACAATTATGCGACATCTTGTATAATCATTTTTTAAATATATTTTTTTAAACAAAGACAAATAATATTCTCGGATTATGAATAACCTGACAATGTTTGTAAAACTCCTGTCACCTATTATAATTGTTTTAGACTAATAAACGTTTCACAGCTCATGGTTAAAACGACTGTATGCATTGCTGTCTGAAGCATTATTAATGTAGGTCAAGCAATTATTTTGACTGTTCGTCGTATGAAGCAGGTAGTTTGGTTTCACGAACGCGTATGTTGGGTTGGCGTACGGTATTTCGAGTGTTTTCGTTTTCGTTGGTTCAATTTATCAAGGAGAAACGCTCTTCTGTTCAATGTCTTTCGTTACAAATCATTTCTCATTACACCCATTACTCATTGGTTGAAAATATAAAAAATAGAAATAAAAAATTTGTAGACTGGCAACACCAATTTACCTGTAAAATGTTCTTTTAAAGTGCAAAGTCACAGAAAATACAGAACACTGTATACATATTTAAAAATACATTTTTTTTGTTCTTAAAAACAAAAATTAAATCGAAAAAGCACTGTTGTTAAGTTACCCACTTACTGACATAAATTGTGATTTACGAAGTGATTGGCTTCCATTTAATTTAACATAAATTTGAATTTAACAGTAGGTAGAAAGGAAGAATCATTAATGGTGAGTTTAGTTACACTACTTTTAGATCTGAATGAGTTAAATATATTCAGAACTTAAATTAGAGGCATGATCTAAAGTCTGGACAATGCTAGTAGGTACTTTAAGCTAATATTAAATAAATGTGAGCAATTTCTAAAGTGTGCTTTATATATTATTACAATATCGTTATTCTTCATTATGTTA
Source organism: Limnephilus rhombicus (assembly GCA_929108145.2). Taxonomy (NCBI): domain Eukaryota; kingdom Metazoa; phylum Arthropoda; class Insecta; order Trichoptera; family Limnephilidae; genus Limnephilus; species Limnephilus rhombicus. Next base: position 10,002,930 of record OV815296.1, read on the forward strand.
ACACAAAATTGCGAACGTATAATAATAATATACCTATATGCAATTCTAATTTTGAGATCTATATTGGAATAAAAAAATATTTTTTTTTCTTTTTTATGCCTTTTTAATTTTTATATAAAAATGTAGGTTACACAGCTTTAAATTGCCACCATGATTATATTTTTAGTATTGCCATTTGAACTCAGTGGCGCCCTCCTATGTTTTCTACTCTTATTTGACAAACTGTACATTCATCTATACACCATAGACTCTATTCTTGTAGCTAGTATTTTCACATGTTCCTTCCTACCCATCCCTATATACTTGTCAATTTTGTTACCCACTTCAGTCTTTAATCAAAACTCGTCACATGAACATCTCTAATATACCGCAAACCGAACGCGCATACCGCAAGTAACCGCGACTAATATAGTCATGCCAGTGCAATAAACCCAGCCAAGATAGAAGGGAAGGCCAGCGCAGTAAGTCCTTTTCTCCTTTCCTTTGTGCATTCTTTCTACATTGTAAAAACACATTTCAAGGTCCTTGGACATCCACAGCCGCATAAAACACACATCACTCATTTTTTCAATATATTATTTCATTATTTTAACTACATTGTTAACAATGAGTTTAATTATTTGGAAATAAATTTGGCTCACAAAATGTACTACGTGATCAAATATCAACGCTTACTCGAGATAAGAAGGTCGGATACAAAACCATAATAACAACAATATTTATCGTGAAATTGCGTGAACTGAAGAAGCAAAAACTCTTTATTCGAAACTTCTTTAGCATCGTCGTGATTTTAAACTTAATGAAACGGATGCGAACGATACTAAAAAGAGACAAACACGTACATCTATAGGATTTAGCCTGAATGAATTAAGAATATAATAGCAATAAAATATTTATTTTATTTAAATAAATGAAGACAATATAAGCGAAACTCTATCGAAAATCTGGAAACAGAAAAATCAGAAAAACATATTGACACCTCTGGGACTCGAACCCAGGACCTCTTGCTTTCCGGGCAAACGCGCTAACCACTGCGCCACGGTGTCGATATGAAATTCGGTCATGTTAAACTGTACCATACTTCGACTAAGAACCACCTACACTATCTTCATTTTCTTTAACGCATATATTATTGGCAACTATCTTTATGTATGATTGCAAGATTCAAACCCGAACTAAATACTCTCTAGATAGTGTCTGGATAAATCTTTATCCATTTTATTTAATATGCGGCATCTACCGACTTTTCTGCAAGTCTAGGATGAATATTTTATTTTTAATTTTTAACTTTATGAGTAAAACCTCAAATTGTAATATTTAAATAAATGAAGACAATATAAGCGAAACTCAATAAAAAATCTGGAAACAGAAAAATCAGAAAAACATATTGACACCTCTGGGACTCGAACCCAGGACCTCTTGCTTTCCGGGAAAACGTGCTAACCACTGCGCCACGATGGTATAATATAGTTATTATATATAATATAGTTCATTGAAAGAAATTTTCGAAAACCGAAATACAATACATTTTAAAAATAAATGACCTAAAAACAAAAATTTACACTTTCAACATCATTTTCTAATCACAGTAATTTCTCCATCATCGACTAAACCAAGAGTCATGGAAGAATTCAAAATTTCGGAAACTCCGACAAAATTTCTCTCGGAAATTGACACACATATATAGGTATTTGTATATCGAATGTATTTAAGTTCAATAACTAGTATCTATGAGTATTGAAGTAGTAGTTTTGGCATATTTCACACAAGACACACTCATCGCTCGTATGACGAGAGAATGACGCGTCAATGAAAGCAAGCGTCATTCTTCTCTTCATCTTAAACTGATATGACTTCAATAAAATCAACACTTTTTAGTTCTTCTTCTTCTTCTCGTACCATGTCCTTTCAACGGATGTTGGCTATCATGAATTATTATGACTATGCGGAATTTGTTTACTGCGGCCCGGAACAGCTCTACAGTGGTCTGGTTAAACCACTGTCTTAAGTTTTTCAGCCATGATGTTCTCCTTCTTTCAGGGCCCCGAATTCCGGCAATCTTTCCCTGCATTATGAGATGCAAGATCTTGTACTTCTCTGGATGTCTCATCACACGTCCCAGATATTAAAGTTTTCGGATTTTTATTGTTTTAATAACTGTTTTCTTTATTCATCCAAACCATAACCCATAACATCTTTATATTCTTCATTCTTAACTCTGACCATCTAACCTATTTTGAGTATTCTTCTATAGATCTACATCTCGAATGGCTCAAGTCGCCTTATCAGTTCTTCAGTAAGCGTCCATGCTTTCATTCCATAAAATAATACCGAAAACACGTAGCATCTGACCAATCTAAGGTTGAGATGATTACATAGGCTTTTTACTAGCGACTAAATTATTATTATTCAAAAGTATCTATTCCGAAATTTGAGGTTCTAAGTTAAAATCGCGTTAATTGGTGTAATGAACGTAGAGACCATGGAATAATACATAACTCACTTGACCGTACCGGGACTCGTTTATGAGTTTAGCGGGACGCACACTTTTGTAAACTTTCTTTCATAATATACTAGCTGGTTCCCGGCATGCGTTGTCCTTTGCCATTTGTCCCGTTTCCCTTCCGCCTCCCCTTCCTCTCCGGCGTCCCCTTCCCTTCTCGTGTTCCCACTCTGCCTCCGCCTCCTCCACCTTCCCTCTCCCCACTCCACTCTTACCGTTACCCCGTCCCGCGAACCCCACTCCCGAGTTCCCCCCCCCCTTCCCAGGCTCCCCTCCCCCTCCTGGGTTCCCACCCCCCTCCCGCGAACCCCCTACCCGAGTTCCCCTCCCCCCTCCCCTCCCCCACCTCCCGCCTTCCATTGTCCCATTACATTCAGTTTTCAAACACCACACGTACCACCTATTGCCACATTTTTATAATGCCAAATGTAGTGTATGTGAATATAGGTGTGTTCGCATATCGCGCCGCTCGGAAAGGTTCGGGTTTCCGGAGATTGACGAGTGGGCTCTCAGTACAAAAGAACAGCTGACGTGTTCCGCCGCTCTCAGATCTATTCTAGAAGCCTCAGTAAACAGTCGCTACCGTTGAAATAAATACAATACTACTTGAATCCATTGTAATTCACAATAAACTACAGCTATCGAACTTACGTTGTAATCCTCATTATTGTGGGCTAGTGAGCCACTGAATTAAAGAACATTACACCAAAGCTCATCAGTAGTTTTATACAAACCTTGTCCTGACAATAGCGAACACAAAAAAAAGAATTATCCAATTTGGTGCAGTCGTTCGGAAGTTATGCGCGTACATAAATTTCGGCGATTCATTTTAATTTATATAGATATATAGCTAAATAGAAGATATATATATTTATATATATATTATTATTATTATTAGGAATCCATTGAGCAGAATCAACTCTTTACAAACAACCTTATACAATTTTTAGGTATTCATATAACAAGATTGACGGTAGGTAAGTTATACCTACCTCATTGCTTCGATGGTTAGTGAGTGGGATTGCAATAAACTCTTGTGAGGTATTCATAAAGATGCAAGTTACACAAAGGAAATTCAAAATATTGTCACCTGATTATAATAGCCTATTGTTTCTTGATCCGTGTTAGTAAATAGTGTTATTATTACTGTCAGTATGTATCTTTGATTTTCATCTTAGTTTGCACATTTACATGCGAGATTCTAAATATTTAAAACGATTGTTAAACGACATGTCGGATATATGTTTCCTTTAAATTCAATAAATAATAATACAGACCATTATCTCTCGAAGGCTAAATCCTATAGATGTACATATATTTGTCTCTTTTAAGTGTCGCTTTTTCGTTTCATCGAGTTTCAACCGAACCGAACGCGAAAAAAATATTTCGAAAAAAATATGTTTGTCTGCGATTTTGACCCTTCCATGTACAGAATTTTTAGGAAGAACAAGGTCAGAATCACTTGCGCCAATATTACCCCATAAGATGGGTAAAAATTTCATTCACCTTGCAACCCCAGAATATTTTTAAATCATTTTATCTGTGGCATCAAAATGTCAAATTAGCCGCGAATTTTATTTGTCAAAGTCGATGCGTGTTTGTCGACAAAAACATCGTAAAACCTATCAATTTACGTAATTATCGCAACATAGTTTATTGTTCTAGGAATGTGTTTCGGTCAATAAAATATACGATAACTCAAAATTAATCCACAAAACGTTCAATTCAAAATTCAAAGTCGTGCTTTGTTAGGGGATTTCCGTGTTTTTTACGGCTTGTGACAGGTTAAATCACAACGGTGCTAAAGAAGTTTTCACTTAAAAAATATTCGTTATCAGCGACATAATTAATTCATCGTTTTCCGTATGCAAAACAACTTTCTCACATTCATTAAATACGATTTTTTTTAAAAAATTGTAAGAACGTCTTTGTTTTTATTACTTTTTAGGGTTGTTCCCATCAACGTAATATATCATTGCAGAAGAAGGTAACACCAATAATCAAAACGAAAATATGAAAGAGATCAAGAGACAGAAACATAGAAATAGATAATGGTGGTAACTAAGCACGAACCCAGAATCTCTCGTCTAACCAGGACGTGCGCTTTTACCAATTCAGCCATTGCCACCTTTTAAGAAACTAGAAAGGAGTTAATGTTTTTACAGGCCTTTACGAAATCATACTGTGAGAAACAACTCTCAAATACCTACTCCAACCTTTCCAAAAACGTCTTCTCAAGTATTTTTAAATTCCTCCCTAAAAGAGGCGGGGATTCCGATGCCGATTTTTTCCAAGACCAATGGATCACCTTAGTCGCACACTGGTTCATTTATAACATTTGTAAAGACAAGAAAAAATGAGAGATTTTGTTGTGTTACAAAAATCGGTATCCCACACACATTCTGCTTCTTTATTTGTTATACCGCAGACTGAACACTTAACACACTACCAACAACTACACACTCACCGTACTTTCTTTGAATGACCTCAATGTTGTTTTTCTTGTTTATTGTAGTAGAACGAACTTCGGTACTTTAATATGAATCGATTATTTTCGAATATACTCACAACCGCTACATAACGAAAGTAGAGCCTTGATTTTTTGTGTGTGTAATGAATAATCGGTCTCCTCTTTACGCGGTATTTCGTAGCCTCCCGTTGTCTACTTTAGTTTTCTGAATGTTTAAATTCTACCGCGTGTGAACTGCACACTTGTAATTTATTTCTAATCGTTTCAAGACTTTAACTGCCGTGATAAAGCATACATGACTAAAGCCTCGATGACATTGAGCGAGTTTACAAGCGACTAGCCGGGGAATTCACTATCTGCTAGTAAATTCGCTCAGTGTAATCGTATAGTCAACCAGCAGATTGTGAACATCTACGAAAAAAGTTGAAAGGTGGTCAACTTTTCTCGATACTCGCCAGCGTGTATCACAAGATGGCGGCCCGCCAACAGCTGATTTCGTAACTGTTAGACAGCTAACAGAATTAGTTCACGCGGGATTCGTTATTCTTGCTACTAGCTAGCGGTGGCGCTGGCTGCGAGCTCAGTTTGCTACAAAATTTCGACAGAATTAGTTCCGTTATTTTAGCTCATGTTGTCAAAAATTAGTTAAAAAGGAAAGCAAAAGGGATATGATTTATGTTCCACTTCATTTTTAATGCTAGAACACCCTGAAAAGATAGCAACACGTGTTTTCAACTGGCTAGCTTGTTTGCTACTGAGCGAGTGGACAGTTTTGTGTGTCATCGTGACAATGTCACTCGCTGATTCGCTCGCTTTTAAACTTGCTATAAGCTTGTAAACTCGCTCAACGTAATCGAGGCTTTAGGTAAGGCATATTTTCCAATTGAATGTACACTTACGTACATCATACCTATTTCTATGCTATATTTCTTGGTGTTTATGTTGTGATATAGTTTCGTATCTGAGTGTAATAATAAGTCTTATACCGTTTCATCTAGCATCTCGCAAATGTCCATCGAAGCGTGGAGACTTACTTACATAGCTAGGTACTATTATAAGAAGACTATAGACGCGTGACCACCCTTCGGGGTCTAGAGCATTCGTCTGAAATACAAAACTGTTAGTTTATTATTACCTATAAAATATGCATATTAAAGTATCTACTATATTAAAGTGAAACTTCTTTAGCACCGTTGTAATTTGAAACTCGATGAAACGGAAACGACTCAAACACATACATCTATAGGATTTAGCCTGCGAGAGAATGAGATAGCAATAAAATATTTATTTAATCCACTATAATCCGATAAATCCACAGTTCCACGCAAGTCTCCTTTGGTTTAGAGGTATAAATCGCCGGACGGACCTCTGCAGACATTTAAGATCGAATCCTACGAAATCCAAAAAAAAAATATTTTAGTAAAATCAATATCCAATCTTCAAACCACTCCAAAATGAACAGGCAAAAGAAAACACAAAAGAAAGCGACTCGGAAGAAGAAAACACAAAAAAAATAAGATCACCAAATGTATAAGTGAAGGGGCACTGGAATTCGACGACAAAAATATGGAAAAAATCATCCTTCACATTGATAAAAAAAAGTGTTTCGTTGTCTCCCCACGTCTGTCTACTTTAGTTTTATGAAGGTTTTACTTCTACAGCGTGTGAATTGCACACTCTGATTTTTTTTCGTATGGTGGGGGGTCATAGGGGGATAACTGGGTCTGCGAGTCAGTCTAGGGCCTCAGGTGTCGCCCTATGGGCCTCATCCATCCCTGTTGGATATTAATGAAGCAAGACTGATTACTATATGTTCGGTGACCTGCACCGCAACCGCGAGCACACTTCACCGACTCTTTAACTCCTCGGGCCTCGGCCATATTTTGTCAGAGGGTCAAAATATTTCCGCTTCACAATAAAATCCAAATAATTAGAATACTTCTGAACGTATCCGAAAAGTAAAAACTATGTTTAAAAGGTGATAAAAAACGCTTTCAAATGTTGCAATCTTCTTAATCTTAGTATATAAAACCAAGTCGGGTTAGTTACATCCTTTATAACTCAAGAACGCCTCGACCGATTTTTATGATCTTTGATTTGTTGGATTTGTCTCAGCCCCAAACAGCATAATAGCTATTAAAACATTGGAAAATTCACGAAAAAAATAATTATGAAGAAAATTCCTCATACATTTTGTATGGAACGAATTCTCATATTTTGAAAGAGCTGCAGGAATATTGTGATAAGTATAATATTGAGAAGTGAGTGAATTCCAAAAATTCATAAACGTCAAATGTCAATGCGCTGATTGTTTTGCTTTTGTTCTTAAACATATAATGCTGCCCCTCTTTCTTACACATTCAATGTCAATAGTCGAAAATGAGACAAATGGTGAACGTATGTCAACGTATGTATGTAAATTTCAACAGTCGAAAATGGGACAAATGGTGAACGTATGTCTGCACCCCTCCAAAGGAAAAATACAATAATTATAATAAATCTCCCTCACACGTATAAAGAAAATGAAACGCAATTCCCGCAAGTTAGTGGAAATGTAAGAAAATCACAAAAATATAAATCCGTAGACTACGCCATCTCTGATACTGACAAAAACAAAACACGGACAGTTGCGCATCGATAATTGCTTCATTGTGTAATTTTTAACTTAATAAAAAAACTGAATTTAATTCAGCTAATAAGTTAACACAACATTTATTGTATTCTGAGGCGGTACGAAGTTCGCCGGGTCAGCTAGTTTGAAATAAACATAAAAAATTAGCATGCAAACTTAAAAAACGTATTAAAAATTGTTTTAAAAAGGGTTAAGAGTTAACTCTATATATCATAGTGTTTCCATACAAACGAAGTATTGAAAATCCGTAAGTCTAAGCCTTAACTTTAAAACCCCTTCTATGGCACCATGGAATGTATCATGTGGGCACAGTGTTGTGGTATATGAACTTTTTTCCATTTATTCCTCCGTTGTTGTTTGCAAAGTGCTTCTTGGGAATAAATATTAACGATTTATTTATGGTTCAAATATTGTTACAATGCATTCTCGAAGTACCCATATTGCCACCCATGTAACACTTTTTCTTTCTCCTTGCAATATTTTGTATGTTTGTTAAGTATTAGTGATTAGTTTATGTTGCATCATTCAAATGTTAATTGTTAACCTCAATACAGGCTATTAATCCTAGCGAGGTTGATTTTTATGGGAAAAACTAGCTGGGGTACCCGGATTCGCTCAGGAAGTTGATGTGAGATTGAACTGACGTTCGAACCCACGACAGATTTTTATACACCCCTACCAATGGGTAGCCCCACAATCCACAACATTCGAGTGTTCTGGAATATTCCACAATGATGTTCCCGATTCCCTATTCCCGAACATTCCACAACATTTCAGAATGTTCCAGGATGTTCAGGAATGTTGTGGAATGCTCTCGAATACTTTCAAATGTTCTGAAATTTCTAGAGGGCTTTTTTTTTTTTTTTTGATTCTACGGATTCTTTCGTAATCCTCTAACTAGCTAGGGCTTTGCAATGCCCTTTCATGTTCTAACTGACTAGTTTTAGTGATTATTTACTTGACTGAATTTTACTTTTACATTAGTGTTTTCGTGAGGAAAAAAGTCTTTACTGGATAAAAACCTCACACAAATTTTCAATGAAAATGGGGGAACATAAGTTCTGAACTAGAGGGCGAAACTTCCAGCTCTTATATCTTCAAAATCATGCCCTTCAGGTAAAAACGAGAACCTTCTTTGTGGATGGGGATAGAGGGCTACCACACCATCATTGATCGTATCGGGACTTGTTTCTGAGTTTTGGCGTGACACACACTTATGTACACTTTATTTTATAATATATTTATGGTTTATGTACAGTGAGAAGCAATAAATAAAATAACTTGCAAGGAAAGCTTTAAGATGGCAGCACTTCCGTTTATAACTAGCTTGTGTGACAGAGAGTACGGCAGACGTTAGCTAATTATTGATAACTTTTCTACGACCAAATACTAAAAGTCTAGAAACCTTCAAAATGTCTTGCTTAGAAGATTCACCAAAAGCTCTTGGTTCGTCCGAAATAGCATTATTAATTCAGGCACGAAAATACACATAATAGACCTAGCCAAAACATTTTTCTCCAAAATTGCTTCAAATCCGAACCCAAGCATCTCATGTCTCGGGCAATCAAGTCCCGATGACAATCACCTCCACCGCCTGCCCATATCCATCCTTCATCCACCTTGATGCGCGGGCTATAATAAAAAATTTCTTATATAAAAAAGAAATATATATATTTATTATGGTATACATATTTGTCGTATATGAATACATACAAGCATGGATGTATATAAAAAATGTCTGTATGTGTGTATATATCTATACAAAATGTATACCACTCACAGATATCAAACAAACCATTAAAAAATTATTAATGCCCTTCAACTTGTAGTAAAAAACATCCATCAGGTGACATTACTACAGTTTGCAAGACAAAGGGGTTAATTTCTCCCTGTAACTTGCCAAAAACCAATATATATATATAATATTTTCTACGATCAATAACAATAAAATTTTCACGAACGGATAATGTATTCTTAAAGAATTTAATTGGGTTAACAGCTTCGTAACATTTTTTTATTACAAAACCTTTCGTGTACGACTCACAATCCCGTCCTCTAACCGTTTTGAAATACCTGTTTGATTTGCCCATCAAGCACGTTATCGCGGAAATATCAAAATACCTTTCGTGTCAAAGCCCCATTCTAAACATATTCCATAGTGCACTAGACATTGGTTCAACCACGGATGAGTTACACCATGGCGTTGGGTGATCGGACGCGCCGAGCAGTACGTTTTACCGGTATTTTCACGGTGAGTGCTCAGCAAGTATTCCGCTTTCGTTCGGAAGAAAGCATCCCGAGTAGAAATGAACGTTTTGCACCGGAGAAGAAAGAAGAAAACATGGCGTGTCTAGTTTTTTAACAGAGTAATGATCGAATGTTATATTATTATCATTGGTACATAATATTACACTTAACATAACGGATTTTTCAATACAGTTGTTGCAGTGAGCACGTTATGTTAAAATCCTTTTAAACGAGTTATTGTAGGGGTCTAAATACATCATGGGTTCATAAGGTGAGGTTTTTCCGGTTCTTGGCGGTGGATGCGTCTGCTACGAATTGCGTGGCAGGCGAGATCAGGAGAGACTGATTTAGAAAGACGTTTTGACCTCTTCAGCAGGCCTCTCTCGGAAAATTGCCTTGCAATGCAGTGCGAGGAATTAATTCATAAGTCCGTCACTCCTGGAGAGACTGACCCCCAGATTCCTACCCACCCCTATACCCTTTTCCTTCCTAAAACATCATCTCCTTCTTTAACTAAAAATACCCTCCACACAGTACCCCCAAATATGACATAGGCCCTAAGGCAAGGGCGGATTTAGGGGGGCACGTGCCCCCCCCAGACGGTATTTTTGTGTACTGTGGAGGCAAGGAATGTGTGCCAAGATCGAGTTGTTTGGCGGTCCGTCCTCTCTGCCTACCCCTGCGGGGAAACGGCGTGATGGTTAGTTAGTTAGTTACATACTTAGAAGCAAAAACTGTCTTTATTTAACATTTAATATTTCTATTGTTTTGACACTTTCATAAACCTTCCTATTCATACTTGAACTTGTAGAAATAAACCTGAAGTATGATACTTCAAGTTTATTTCTTCCAGTAATTGTTGATTTTTTACTCGTCCGCCCCTTGTGCCCCTCCCAGAAAAAAATCCTGGATCCGCCCTTGCCCTAAGGGAAATTATTTTCTTCAGGGCCTCCTGTGTGGTGCTGTTTAAAAAAAAACATCGATTTCTTAATTTTAATGTGAATATCACACCAAAGTATCAACTGCCCAGGCTAGTGGTACCATAGCATCCCCAATTGGGAAAAATTGTGATTGTACTTGACTAATCAGGCCTGGTTGGGCCCTCAAACACCGCTAAAGCCACTTCAAGTAACGTTTCGATTAAGACTAAACCCGGTCGCCAAGAAAATTGAATAATAGGTAATTTACATAACTGTTGCTGTTGCGTTTATTTACATCCCCCCCCCCTCACACACAACAACTGCACCACAGGCTGAAAATACCTAAATAAAATCGTCAAAATCGAGGTTCCATATTACCCATTTTCTCGTACAAAATTGGTCCGATTTTTACCAACGGAGTTATTTATTTATTTACGGATTTACGTCCAACTTAAACAAGAATTTTGGAAATGTACATTGTAGGGATAAAGGATGGTATCTACATGAAAGCAAAGACAAACAAAGAAAATAGAAGTGTCAAGTCAAGTCAAGACTTTGCTAAAATTAGAGTAAATATAAAACATCTTCAATTATATTTAAAGAGCGACCAAAATCATTTAAGCTTATACCAAAAAAATCAAGGTTTTGACGTGAGTTGTCCATTCTAGATATTCTGAACAGTGGTGAGTTATAACCATAATTAGTCGAGTGCTGATTGAGGAAGAGCGGGTCTTTATTTCTAAGTTTACGAGAAGGTATATTGAATGGAATGAGTTGTAGTAACGTAGGTGAATCAGTTACCATATCACAAGATTTAAAATGGGAATCGCACATCGCTGGGATTGTGAAAAGGGCAAACTCTCTAACATATTTAATCAGGAAAACATTCCTTGACCTAACACCGGACATGATGTTAAAAATATACAAAATATATGTGCGACCTCTCCTGGAATACGCTTTCCAAATATGGAATCCTTACTTCGCAAAGGATATAAATCTGATAGACGGAGTACAGAGAAGTTTCACTAAAATACAAAGAGCTTTGAAAGATCGGCGATATGAAGATAGACTCAAGGAACTAAGATTACCAACCTTAAAAGAAAGAAGAGAAAGGTGTGACTTGATCGAGACTTTCAAAATTTTATCTGGACAGTCGCTACAGCTGCCCCCCTGCCCCTGCCTGGCATCCAAGGAATCTTCACTACTAATACAAATATAATTCTCTGTGGACACTCAAAAATTTTACCAAAACGCCTTTTGCATCTAATCCCAGAAAACACTTCCTTGTAAATAGAGTGCTTGGAACAAACTCCCACAACTTGTCATCGATGCAACTAATATAAACCAATATAAGGGTGAAATGCAGATCCCGCCAATGTGGGGGATTTTAATAAAAATGCACCTTCTAGATGAGAAAAGTGTGGAAAAGTTGAATAAAAAAGAAATTAAGGTGCGCTTGGCAAAATTGAGGGAGATACAGCCGTTTAAAGAATGAATAAAATGACACTTCGTGAACTTATACTACGCCATTTTGTTACTATTATGTTGATATCTCAGACTTGCTATAACCTGTAATCGGCCGGACACGCTCATTTGCGCGCAGCTTTTGCGCATGCGCGAAAAAAATATTTCGAAATAAAAAAGTTTGTCTGCGATTTTGACCCTTCTATGTACAGAATTTGTATGAAAACAAGGTCAGAATCGCTTGCGCCAACATCATTGATGATATAGCCGACTATAGAACCGGTTGATACGATTGTAGCCGACTTCATGTGATAGATGAGACGCGTAATTACGAAATTTTTCTAGCGGACTTTTTTTAAACTGTTTATCACCTCCCAAATTAAAGTAACCTAACCTAAGACTACGCTAAACATGGTTTGTGTAACATGGTTTGTGCCCCTTTATAACGCCTACTCGCGTCAACGCAAGAAAAACATCCCAGTTTTCAAGTAGTTTCGCGGCTACGCCAGGTTTGTGTAACATGGTTTGTGACCATTATTAATTCTGTTTTTCATAATTACGCGCCTTATTATATATCACACGAAGTTGGCTACAATCGTATCAACCTTCGAATAGCAAGTCTGAGAAACCAACATAATAGTAACAAAATGGCGTAGTATAAGTTCACGAAGTGTCATTTTATTCATTCTTTAAACGGCTGTATCTCCCTCAATTTTGCCAAGCGCACCTTAATTTCTTTTTTATTCAACTTTTCCACACTTTTCTCATCTAGAAAGTGCATTTTTATTAAAATCCCCCACATTGGCGGGATCTGCATTTCACCCGAAAGGACTAACTTCGTTAAAAATTAAAATTTACTGTCAAACTATTGTGAAATTAGATATGAGCGCATCAGCAGAATGCTGCCTGCTCATTACATAATAATAATAAACAGCTAATAATTTTGAAAAAACAAATGAGATCAGCATTAGAAGAAAATATTCTATGTCTGTACAATTTGATTTTTTTTTTAAATACGTTGAATAGTTTGAATACTGATCGTCTGTTTATGGCGTTCAAAACCAATGACGTTATATAAATAGACTTGCCATAGTCTCACAAACTCAAGATATAATGCGGCAATTAATCAAAACTCTTTTGTTTTCAGCGATTTTCAATAATTTCTTAATTCAAAAGTTATTCATGTATGATAAAGATAGACGCTTAAAAAAATATGTGCATATGGACGAAACAAAAGATAAGGCCGACTAAAGTAGGAGGCCTGGGCACCAGTCGAATTTTGAGGTGTCAAATAGCTATAATGAACAACGATAGTTTGCAAATGGCGTTGATTGTTATTGTATTTGTTGTTTCTGCTGATTTGTATGTTGTTTTACCGCAGGCAAGTAAATAAAGAATCATTAGATTATTATTATAAAAAGTAAATTTTACTTAGTGACGGCATGGCATCGACTTTGTAATTTGGCTGTTGCGCATCCAGACCTGTACTTTAGTAGGCCTTGAGTTCTCTAATGACGCATAAAATCTTTGGGCGGAAAGCAATTGTATTATTTTTATAATCGATAATAATAAGTAATTTGCATGTATTTAGAAATGAAATTTTATTCCTTCGCTTTTACTACTGTTTACCGTGTAATGGAAACATTTTCTCATCACACAGGAGGGAATTTTGGCGCTTTTTAATGCAATTTACTTACTAGTAGGACACGACCTTACTCGACGCGTGGCAGTTTAGTACTAAAGTACTAGAAATCGAGTACTCTACAATTGTCTTGTTGTTGGCTACCCATTTTGAGATTTCTACCCCGCGTCTAAAGTATGTAACGTCTTTGTTCAAAACAGGCAATTTTAACAATTTTTGGAGGATCCTAAAGTAACTTATCAAAAATAGTCAAATATCAGTACCGATACCCTAGTGTTCGATATCTATAGTATATTAAAAAATATTTGTACTAGTGTCAAAATCCAGAGAGGAAATTGAGAAATACGTTTATACAAAAAAACGACGCCCGGTTACCTATTTATATTTGATATATGATGTGATGATATTTCACCAGAGCAATTCTGAGAGTATCTACCGCCATGGAACGTGTCGCAAATACTTATACATTATATTAATTTGTATGGTTTATGGGTGAAATAACCCAAGAGAAAATATAAATTATACGACTGCTTTATATCGTTTCCATGATAACGAAGTCTTGGTTGTTTGTTGAATTACTTTGAACAAATTATATATTGTATTTGACTTGGTCATAAATGTTGTACGTGGAACTAAAAGCGATAATAATATGCAAATTAGAGTAATGGATTTGTGAGCTATTGTTAGCGGCAAGATTTTCTATAAAATCGTTTTGATTTTAAAAAACTGCACAATTTGTTCCACATATTAATTTGGAACGACCGGTTTCATCCTGTTTCCGATATCTTTAGATCGAATTCCATTGGATATTTTACCGCCACACATCCCCAAAGCATCCCCAAAGATAACAAAGGATTCCCTCAGCAACCCTCAGGTTCCCCTGCGTTCATATTTCAGATAAATTAATAGAAATATTCAAAATGAAAAAAAATCAGGTAACACAATTCACACGCGGTGGAAGTGGAAGAAACCAGTGGAAGAAACCTTCAGAAAACTAAAGTAGACAAGATTGGGGAGAACAATTATTATAAGTAATAATTATTAGCCTAAAACACTCATCTACATTGAAAAAATCTCCCAAGAAAAGATACATGCCGCCGACGGGACTCGAACCCGCGTCCTTCTGATTTCAAAGTGCAATGGTCAAAGTGCTCTACCATTGAGTTACGTCGGCTTATCTCCTGCCCAATATATTCTAGTGTTTTATTCAACAATTACTGCTTATTATATTTTTCCACCTGCAAACAACCAACTTTATTTTTATATGGGAAAGGCATTGTAAGTGCTAAATCTCCCACTAGGTGGCGTCGAGACAAATTATGTCTACATTTTTTGGTAGAGCATTTTGACCGGAAATCAGAAGGACGCGGATTCAAGTCCCGTCGGCGGCATGTATGTTTTCTCGGGAGATTTTTTCAATGTAGATGAGTGTTTGAGGCTAATAATTATTACTTATAATAATTGTTACCCTTTGCATAAAAATCTTGTCTTAAACATTAGTTTATCAATTAAAAATAAGATTGGGGAGGCTACGAGGCACTGCACAAAGAGGAGACCGATTATACTATCTCATTCTCTCGCAAGCTAAATCCCATAGATGTGTTTGTCTCTTTTTAGTGTCGCTATTTTTCTTTCATCGAGTTTCAAATTAAAAAAAAATCAGTTTGTCTACTGTTGTAGAGTGTAAGGTCTGAAGCCATTGGGTCTATATTACCTAACCCAAATTTTGGGTAGATTGTGAGGCTGAACGAAGTGGAATGTAAAAGGCGATGAGAAAGGGGAAGATACAAAGGTTCTATCGTGTCCATATTTCAACAATTGTGGATTTAAAACTTGTTCATTCATTTCCTCGTCCACATCAGTAGCACCTAAACTCCTTGTTGAACGCTCGATGCCCATTGTTATTGTTGAGAACAATGACCTACGCCTACGCAGTCGCAGTAATAAAGGCTTCTAATACTGAACACAATACATAACCAATAGAAGTTTGACCTATATGAGTTTTGAATGAAATTAAAAACGACTTGTCTAAAATTAATTGCGTTCCCGCAAAATTAAACCCGCTCTGAAAGTTTTTGCTGCTAGGCCCTGCGGGCAGCTTTTGGTTCGGCATTGCCCAATTTAAGTATTGGTGACCATTTTATAAATCCGATAGGAAATGGTTCCAAAAATAGCCGGTTCCTCAGATCCAGTGATAGCTAGTCACCCGGACAAAGTAACCGCGACAGGCAATAACGTCATTTGTAATATTGTATAGATGCGTTGTAGAAATCTCAACGAGGTAAAATGCCAATTACAATAATAATCATACCACCCACTCCATATCCGGAGAGATTCACGAAAATATGAATCCAATAGTATTTACGCCTGCCAGCCGACGTTCTCCATGCTAGCTGTTATCGTAAGTGGCGCCATCTTTAAGCATTGCTTTAATTCGGTTCTATTACGAAAGTAGATTTATAACAAACTATGAACAAAAAGGTTTTGCGTAAGGAGCGGCGTTAGAGTTGTCCTCGTAGTCTGATTCTTAAATTTCAACCGTACAAACGTTAGCGTAATAATAATGTCAGATGTTTGATTAATTCTACGAGAATAGAGAACAAAATATCTCACTTAGGGCTTAGAGAAACGACCAGAACATGCTTCTACCGGTTTATCTCTCCGATGATCAGTACTGGAAAAACTCAAATTGAAATTTTGACGAAAACAAAAATAATTATTTACATTTGTGTTTTTTAACCTTGGAAAAATTATAAACAACATTTCTTCCTATAGCCAATTAGCAATTCTCATAAAATACGCTAATTGTTTACGACAATAAAATGCTTACCTATAGGTAATAAATGAAACAAGAAATACAGCTTTTTTGCTTGCGTTCTAAAGGCTCCAGATAATAATAACTACAGCCTGTATGTCGGACGAATATCTACAGCTCATATGTTGGAATTATGCACATATAAGAGGTTCCTTTATAATATTTTTAACAACATTGCCTTCTCGTTTATTTAATTTTTTTCTTTGGGATTCGACGATCGACTCCTACAATTTTATCGTTATTTAAAACGGAGGCGTCTACATATGGCATATGCTATACATAATTGCAAATCCAACCTCTGCCAGTGCTGTAGATATTCGTCCACACTTTGGTTCTCATAGATATTAGTCAGCAGTTTGAGCTGTAGATATTCGTCCTCACTTTGGTTCTCATAGATATTAGTCCGATTTGTTCAGTTTTTGGAATTACTGTAGATATTAGTAGACGCCTCCGTTTTAAATAACGATAAAATTGTAGGAGTCGATCGTCGAATCCCAAAGAAAAAATTAAATAAACGAGAAGGCAATGTTGTTAAAAATATTATAAAGGAACCTCTTATATGTGCAACACTCTATTTTAAACATACATTTCTTATGAAAAAGCTGCAGACAGGGCAATGATCTATAAGGTCAGAGGTTATGTTTTTTAATTTATTTATTTAATTCTGAGGTTACAAGTTCAATGTCCTTTGTGAGGTGATGCAGTTACCTAGTGCCATTTAACGGGTCGAAAAGGAGCGGAGTGTCCTCTCTGCCTGAATGAATTCATGTGGGTCCCAACGAATTGAGTGCTACTCACACACCAACCTCAAAGTATCTCACAATACGTACTTACGGCTGGTGATCTTGCAATTTTTTTGCATGGGTCCTACATTTGATTTTCGCACTTTGATTTGAACTCAAACAGATAGGATTTTATCGGTTCCATGCCAACTCACAATGAAACCAACTAAGAAACACCTCAGAAAGGTCGTTAAAAGCTACGAAAAAATAATTTTAAAATAGCCGGTAACCCTAACCTAACTTAACCTATTTAACCAATTTTTATCATCACTCTTAATGAACTTTCTGAGCTGCTTCTGAGTTGGTTTCATTAAGAGTTGTCCGGTCACCGATTTTATCACAGGCACTTGTATCATTATTATTTTATTACATAGTATAAAATAAAGTCGATCAAAATGTATGTGCGCATAGATCTTATAAAATACGCAACGGATTTTCATGCGGTTTTCACCAATAGATAGAGTGATTCAAGAAAGATGCTTATATATATAAAACATGCTTATTATAGTAGAGAAAATCCGAGAAATTCAAATATTCAATTCAGGCAGCAGACAGCGGGTAGCGGGCAGCGGGCAGTGGGCAGCTGGCATGCGGGTGGAGTGGATTTTATAAAGGTTGGGTAATGGCGTTGTGTTTCGTTAGCCACAGCAACGTGTGGCCGGGTCTGCTAGTAATTCATAAACAAAGGATCTTCGGATCACGTAATCAGTTCGGAGAAACATACAACCGAATTGTTAAATAAAAATAAAATAATATGTCCCTATATAAAAAATAAAAAATAATACGTAACCACATAAATAAATAAATAAAATATTCAACAACGATTATACAAGATCTGTTCTTCACAAACTAATTAATTTCAATTTCAAGATTCATATTGTAATTCAGGTAAAGCACTGATAAGCTCTTTAAAATATCATAACAAATCCATGATAGAGCGCGAATTGTTTATATGAATGATTTGACTTTTCGAGGAAGTGCGTTTGTTTTACCGGTCGTTTTTCACTGTTCTTGGATTTAAATCTCAATGTGAAAGTAGACTTGAGTTTGTAACACAAGAATAATTACAAAATCATCTCATAGCTTTATCAAAGTTTTTTAACGCAATCTGTACGCAGTTTATGCAAAAGTCTCGTTATGACATGACCACGGAGTTTTGGTACAGAATAGTGTTATGTTTAATACTTATAATTACAGTATCACCTCCAAAGGTGAGCCTATGTTCAGGGTTTCTTAAACTTTTAATATTTTTTGGAAATGAAAAAATCTTATTTATATTAATAAAAAATACTTCATATATCGAGTCCCAGAGGTGACAACATGTTTTTCTGATTTTTCTGTTTCCAGATTTTCGATTGAGTTTCGCTTATATTATCTTCATTTATTTAAATAAAAAATACTTTGTTTATGAAAAAAAAAATACTAAGTTTATGAGAAGGGTGCTGCTGCGGGTGTGCGACTTTTCGTTATTGACACCAGAACCGAAAACCCTGCCTCGCAAAGATAAGTAGCAGCAAATGGTATCAGAACGGACATAGCTCGCTTGACAAGAAGAGGGTAAGCTTGAATCAAAGAACATCAAAACTCGCAAAGATCTTTACCAAGACCTACTGCGGACCCCTGATACACATGCTACGGACCCCGCTTTAAGAAACCCTGCTATATTTGATTCCCCGACGGTTAGCCCCCCGAAATTATAATTATGTTAAAAATCATATTTTTTGTGCATTATTTACCAATCTTAAACCTAAAATCATTTTCAAAAATACCTTTAACAATAAGTTGGTTTGAATATCAAACTAATTTATTTAAAATGTCGATTTTTTTGTACTGATACGCTGATATACGACCTCCGTAGTCCAGTGGGTAAGACTCTTGACTCACAATCCGGAGGTCGCGGGTTCGAACCCGGCATGCGCAAATAAATTTTATTTTATTAATTTGTGTTTTCACAATTAATTCATTTAAAATAATATATAGTATATTTGCGGCATGTTCCAGAGTGGAAGATACTATCAGTATCGCCCTGGTGTAAGACCACCATTCAGAATTGAAACGTTGCTTGAAAATGGCTTTAGCCGTGTTTAGTGACCAGATCTGAATAGCCAGGTACCTACTTCCCAACCTTCCTCTTCCCCACCTCCTTCCCCTCCCCACTACCTTCAGCCTCACAACATACCCCAATTGGGGATGCCATAGTCTAACTGGCTCCAGACGGGAGCAGTTGAGATTCTTGTGCGGTATTCACTGTAAAAAAAAAAATATATATATATCTGATAGTATCTTCCACTCTGGAACGTGCCGCAAATATACTACACATTATTTTAAATGAATAAATTGTGAAATAACACAAATAAATCAAATTTATTTGCCACGCCGGGATTCGATCCGCGACCTTCGGATTGCAAGTCAAGAGTCATGCCGTTGGACTACGCCTACTAGAAAAGTTTGATTATTATTTATTATTTGTGATATATGCAAATATATGTAGGTATTACGTATTTAACATGTTTATCAAAACATAGACGTGAATAAAAATAATAACAAGTGGATGATATGACGTAGATTGCCGTTTTTGTGAAAAATTACCTCGCGTTGTATAAATATATTTTGTCTCAATGCTCAAGTAAACAGAAACTTGTTTTAAACGTCAACAATATTTTCGTAAACTTGTTTTTTTCGCTCTAATTTCGTCATGTTTGCACGGCAGCTCCAACAAGATTTTTTTAAACAACATCCTTTTTGTCACAATTTTAAATTGCTTCTAAAACCATGAAAAAATAGCTATCTCTTGTGGCCTAAATTTTATACATAAAAACTAGAATATTCAGAAAAAAACTCTCGGGGAGCATATTGTATAACACACGGTGTCCGGAAACTAGTGGTACAAGCGGAAAATTGGTTAATCTACAACACGTACAGATCATGGAAACATGTCGTTTCTCACCCGGCATGCCGCTTAAAGTCTCGAAAACCCTTCTGGACGGAAGGAGAAAGACTCCTTCGAACACCTCTCACCCCAGAAGATAGGTGGAAGCTTGAGTGGCAATCAGCCAACGTCAAAAACGCCCATCTCGTGCAAGACCCCACTGAGAGACAGCCTGGGTTCTCATTGCCTCGCAAACTCTGGACTGCCATCAATAGGATAAGGTGCTCCCATAGCCGTTGTGCTCACATGATGCATAGATGGGGCCTTAAAGAGTCGGCGACGTGTGAATGCGGTGCGGTGCAGACCACCGAACATGTGGTCAACGAATGCCCGCTCCATTCATTCCCCGGCGGGATTGATGAGGTCCACAGGGCAACGCCTGAGGCCCTAGACTGGCTCGCAGACCTAGATGTCCCCCTCTGACCCCCCCACCATACGAAAGAAGAAGAATCATGGAAACTATCGGAGTCGAGTATTCGCTTTGACGCATTTTAAAAGACAATAAATAACTGATAATAACACCGTAGCGATAGATTATTTTGACATTGGCTGAAAACCAAAAATCGAACTCGAATTACTTGAACTTAAAACAAAAACGTTATATCGCAAAATCTAATCCAAATGTGGTGTAGGTAGATATATATATCTAGTTTCCGGATACATTTAGATCAGTTAGATAATGATGCACAACGTCGTATAACCGTTTATTAATTATAAAATCTAATTGTATAAAATCTAATTATAGATCTAATTGTTTCATTAATTCCTTATCTTTCTTTTACATTTTCATTTTTCTTCATTTTCATTACATTTTCTTTTTTGATTTCAGCAGTTTGAAAATACATTTTTTGTAGATTTAAGTGAGAAGATGCACTTTTTCAGAACTGTTTATATTACATACATATATTGTTTTGTTTGTTTTTTTTTATTTTTATTATGGTCTCATATTTTTATGTCGTTATTTTATTGGTCAATGATAAGACTATCTCTAACACTGTTATATATGAACTTGTAATGACGCTAATAAATAAAATAAAATAAAATAAAATAACATACGAAATCTAACTTCTAGCAATAACACTCTTTATGTAGATGGCGATAAGGTTGAAATTGTCGTCCTCAGTTTTGATAATGCAAGAAAAAAACATCGCAAAAAGCGCGTTTTATTTTATTTTGCAAAGTTCAGGCACAAATAAATAAATTTTTTACGATCGTATTGAAAAGAACTTAATTTGCCACATTATACAATAAAACCATAACGGAAAATGGGTTCGTAGGTAAGAAATTTTCAACTTTAAAGCAATTTTTATAGGCCTGATTCTTAATTTTTTTCGGGACTTATAAAAAGACTTGTCAAAAAATTCTCGATTTTTTTCTAAGGTCAAGGTGGGTTCTACTCGTAATATTTAATTAAAGCATCTAAAATATTTCTAAGCGATCAAATTTTCAAACCAAAATCAACATGGTTTTGCATTTCATTAAAAATAATAAAAATGTGTCAAATACGTTTCTTATACTAAATGCGTTTCACAAAAATATCTGACAGTTTCTATCTAATAAGACCTGATCATTCCAATCACTACCCGAGATGTTTTGACTCCCATAAAAATAATGTTGATGCGTTATTAAATCTCTTAGAAGAAGAAAAGAAATGGTTCATTCCTAGCTATTTAATAACGTAATTACCTGAAGAACCAGACATGATATTGTGTGCAAGCCGGTTGCAATCAGCTACCTGAACTGCGATGGCTATACTAGTATGTACTTGCTATGGCGAAGAACACTGAACGCTTGAAGAGTAGAAAGTTAGTTCCGCCCACCTCTTTGACAATATTATGTTTAATTAACCGTTAACCAGATTCCTGACTTCGTAGTGTATACACTGTACAGTCTGTCAACAAATAGTGACTTTTTGACTTTTTGAAATATTGGCATTCAGAGCTCCGGGCCAAAAAGGCCCCTTTCTCTTTCATCATGAATTTATGTTAATGGTTGTAGAATAAAATTGATTTATTTAGTTGTTTGTTAAAATTTTTTTTTAAATGTAGGTTAGAATTTACGGAGGATTTGTTTTGGTTTTTTATGTGTGGTACGTACGTTTTCGTCGTACCGGGCGAGGCAGTTTATGGACGCGTTTTCATGGGTGGGAATTCCCGCATAAAAAGTTTCCGCGAGACTTAAGATGTGTTTTTTTCAATAAGGGGATTTCAGAGTCTTTGTAAAGTTGGGCTACCCTCATCCATCTGGGGGCGCCTAGGGCTACACGTATGGCTTTATTCTGGAATGTTTGAAGTTTTTTCAAAAGAGACTCTGAAGCGTGGGCCCAACAAATAGTGGGCGAGAATAAGGCGCTGCGATCGTTTAAATGGTTTTAAATGGCAACACAAAGACGATTGAAAGAAAAAAAAAGTTACTTAAATAACCATTATGGTTCAAGTGAATGTATTCCACGTCATTGTTTATTACGTCTTGTTTTATATTATTTGAAATTTGGAACTTACGAAGATTCATAACTCTTTCAAAATTTAATTTTCTGCAAATTTTAAATAAAATACCTAACAATATATGGGTTCAATTTTAGCAGTTTTGAAGAGTGTTTCATAATGCCATTGGTTCCTGATGACTTTGTTCTGCTCTCCGCCAATGGCAGAGTCAAGATTTAAAACGGTGTTTAGAAGGTTCGAACCGGTGTTCGGTAGGTTAGGTGTAGGTACCTACTTTCTGAAAGAAGATGATTTTACAACAAATTCGGAAATTTAAAGCAAATTTGAGTTTTTTTCGTTATTTGTTTTTGGGGTGTTATGCCGTGTTGCGCTACCTCCTTCTTTAGCCAACGTTTCGGACATCGTTGCAGTGTCCATCATCAGGGCAGATCCGTCAGATCCGGTAGATGTGTTTGCCGGACGGTAGATGTGTCTGCTGGATCTGCCGAATCTGCCCTGATGATGGACACTGCAACGATGTCCGAAACGTTGGCTAAAGAAGGAGGTAGCGCAACACGGCATAACACCCCAAAAACAAATAACGAAAATGCTTTTGGCCGTGAAAATCTTAAAACTTAACCAAATTTGAGTTTATTACACACAATCAAAAATAGTAGGTATGTCTGATGAATTAAATGTTTTTATTTGTATTTTTGAAATGTCTACAATTAAAAGATGCCATTTTTTGGATATTAAATAAAAACTTTAAAAAATATACCTACATATAGAAACGTTAAGAAAAATTGAGTTATGCCACTTTTCCTGTCATGTCAAATTCGGGGTCAAATATAATCGGTATTATTAGCACATTTATAGGTATCCTACCAAGGTTCGTAAAAAGTGTATAAAGTATATTGTGTTATAAAATCCTTGATACTCCATAGCAATGAAAAAAATCAGAGTGTGCAACTCACAGGCGGTAGAAGTGAAATTTTCAGAAAACTAAAGTAGAATAGAGTGGGAAGGCACCACTCAAATAGGAGACCGATAGGCAACGAAGCACCGCTGAAAGAGGCGACCGATCATACTATCTATTTTCTGGGACTAAATCCTATAGATGTATGTGTTTGCTTCTTTTTGGTGTCGCTATTTTTCGTTTCTTTGAGTTTCAAATCACAACGGTGCTAAATAAGTTTTCACTTCAAAATTTTTGTCCCCTTTTAGTAAATTTCTAAATGAATTTGTTGACAGACTGTACACGTACATCGTGCAGTGGATGAGTCGTCAGTCGTGATGCATCCGCTTGCAACGCTTTTAAATTACCTACTGTCTACTAACATTGGCACATTGCCTCATTGACTAACTGCATTGGTTCTTGGTGCGATAGTCATTTCAAAATACTCGAGTGTGAAGGAAGATCGATTGTGTGCAATTCGGGAAGAAAAGCCTCCCTCTGTAATGATCGACATACTTTTCTGTGCAGTCGGGGGCGTTTTATTGCTGTTGATATTGAGGTTACCAATTCAAATATAGTCCATGAACTTAATTCAATTGTTTTATGTGAATGCTACATAAAGAGTCCCAACTCCCAAATGCTCCGGTCTGGAGCCAGTGAGACTATGGCATCCACAATTGGGGTATGTTGTGAGGGTGGAGGTAGTGGTGAGGGAAAGGAGATGGGGAAGAGGAAGGTGGGGCAGTACCTGGCTATTCAGATCTGGCCACCAAACACGGCTAAAGCCATTTAAAGCAACGTTTCTATTCTGAATGGTGGTCTTACACCAGAACGATACTGAGAGTATCTTCCACCCTGCAAATATACTACATGTTATTTTAAATTAATAAATTGTGAAATAACACGAATTAACGACGACCTCCGTAGTCCAGTGGGTAAGACTCTTGACTCACAATCCGGAGGTCGCGGGTTCGAACCCGGCATGCGCAAATAAATTTTATTTGATTAATTTGTGTTATTTCACAATTAATTCATTTAAAATAATATATAGTATATATGCGGCATGTTCCAGAGTGGAAGATACTATCAGTATCGCCCTGGTGTAAGACCACCATTCAGAATTGAAACGTTGCTTAAAAATGGCTTTAGCCGTGTTTGGTGACCAGATCTGAATAGCCAGGTACTTCCCAAACCTTCCCCTTCCCCACCTCCTTCCCCTCCCCACTACCTTCAGCCTCACAACATACCCCAATTGGGGATGCCATAGTCTCACTGACTCCAGACTGGAGCAGTTGAGATTCTTGTGCGGTATTCACTGTAAAAAAAAAAAAAACCAAATAAATTTTCGGGATTCGATCCGGCGACCTTCAGATAGGATCGGACACGCCGGCCGTCAAATGCAACATTTTCATCAAATTCGGATTCCACTCGGGATTTATAAGTCGCAATTTATTTCAGTGTTGAAATTTCGCGACTAAATACCATATGTATTCCTCTTTGTCCAGAAAAGTAATGAAGGGAAATAATAATTAAATAATAATTGAGTGGACATCTTCATTTTGTCACTACACAAACATAAAATGTTGTTATTAAAGTAGTTCAGTCGTTATGTTAGTACAGTAAACCTTAATATTATGTAATTTTTACTGTAGGTACCTACCAAAGATATTGAAATATAAGTAGATGTGCTATCTGCTGTTTTTACTATGTGGGTCTGCGCTTCCGGGTGTCGCCGATATTGTTTACCAATTAACAAATAAACTAAAAGAACAAATAATTAACAAATAAACCAAACGAACGTTAAACTAAATGAACGAATTCTTTCCTTATTCAAAATATATTGTTAACCAATATTAATGCACATTTTCAAAAAAATCAACGAAATGAACAATTTTAATAAAGAAATAAATAAATTATCAGTACCGCAGGATCCATACGTTTCAACAAACATTATAATTTTTGAGTTGTCCGGTCACCATAAATTAGTGACTTTGATGACCGGTCCACAGGCGTCCCGTGTTCGATTCCTTGGCTGGCTAAGTCCTCCATCACAACTCAAGCAACATTTTCGGCTTAATGTGGTGATAGTAAGAGATGTTCAAATATTGTCGGGTTATACGTTATACGTAACCCGGTAATGTTTGTCTTTCTTTAAAAAAAACGGTCATTATTGATAGCCAATTTAGTCGTTAGAATATTATCATCATTATCTGAAATAACGAGTTAATAGATAACTAATAACTTTCCTTTTCCAAGAGACAAAACTCTCTCTCTAAAATGGCATTTTTAACAACTTTTTCACTACTGGTGAAGTGGAATAGTTTGGCAGTTAATCCGACGACATAACATTATTATCCTTCAGAAATCTTCTTGAATGATCCAAATCTCTGAAAAAGAAATTTTAAAATCAGGTCAGATCGTTTTATAATTCTAGGCCTATTATTAAAGCAAATGATTATAAACCCGTTCGCTTTCGCACAGGACTTTTTCTCGGTTTTCGAAACAATTTGTATAAGTCTCCGTTGTGTCTCCCTTCTTATCATGGGTAGAAGTATGATTTAACTGTACAAGAAAGAAAAAATAACACGCTTTGTGTTTAAATCTAAAAGTTAACCGCAAAATAATTCAAATGTACACCTTTATGAATCCAAAGTTTCTGACCTTAATTTGAAAAAAAATTATGAAACTTTGAGAATTTTTTATTAATTATTTTTACAAGGAACGACAAAAAAGTGAGGTGATGATAACGTTTATAAATAAGTAATCAATTAAATTAAATTATTTAATTAGTTATTTATTAGTTGTTTCATTAATTTAAATTAATTAATTATTTTTTTTATTAGTTATTTAATTAATTAATTATGAATTAGTTATTTAATTAATATAAATTAATTAATTGGTTGCTTAATTAATTAAAAATAATTTTAACCGCCATTTACCTAATAAATTGTGTGTGTTTTTAGTTTTCGGATATATTAAAAAAAATTCCATTTATTTCGATTATGTTGCAAAACGGAAATATTTTGACTGTCTGACAAAATACGATCGAGGCTTGAGGGGTTAAACGATTTTCTTTAATATTTGGTTCTCAACCACCTGTCGGCTACATCAATGATAGTATAAAACTAATAGATAATATCATTTTAGGTGTTAACGTGCATATTATTTTTATTTAAAACCTTGACACCTTTTTATTGTGATAATTCCCATACCAAGAATTCAATAGAGTTAAGAAATAAGTATGTGAAAATTTCTTAATAAGCCTTATAAGAATTGCGCAATTACCCGTAGGAAAAATAAAACGCCATTTTGCTACTGGCTGTTAACCATTAGCTATTAATCTTGAGTATGGTTTTTGTAAATTATACTTGAGTTTTAATCAAGTAAAATAATAACAATTAATTTAAACAATGTATTGTTCATTCATTTTGAGAATCGTTGTTGACCAAATACAACAAGTTTTTCTTCTTTTGTGTGGTTATTTAAGGCTTCATTAAAAATAATACGTTAAAAATAAGAATATTACTTGTGATATTGGCTATTTCTTTATACTAAACAACTTTAGTCCTGTGGAGGACTTCTCAAATAATATAAGGTTCTCGATAACAAACCGGTTTGTTTAGAGTTTACGTATATACAATGATAATGCTGCAAGTCAGCCGAACAGACTTCACGAGAGGGAGTAGGGATCTCACTACTCACTTATCGGAGCTTGTGTCGCTGGTACCCGTTTACATGGGTACCCCTGTCGGTCATCGGAAAAAGCACTTCCATTTTGCAGCAAGCAAGTCACTTAAAAGCTTTATCAATAATGACATTACTAAGATGGTTTATAAAGGAGTTGTATGTAAATACGAATGACAGAGTGATAATATTTAAAAGAACAAAAATATTATAATGAGAGGAGAGGCTCTCGACTAGCGATCCGGACGGAAGTCGCATTTTCAAACCCCGGCTTTCGCAAGTGAATTTTATTAGATTGATTTGGGTTATTTCATAATTCAATGATTTTAAATAATGTAATGTATATTTGCGGTACGTTTCAGAGTGGAAGATATTGTTAGTATCACTAGTGGTAAACCACAATTCAGAATTGAAACGTTCCTTCAAATGGCTTTAGCCATGTTTGATGACAAAATATGAATAGCCAGGTATTACTCCACCTCCTTTCCCTCCCCATTACGTTCAGCCTCACAACATACCCCAATCGGGGATACCATAGTCTCACTGGCTCCAAGCGGTTGAACTTGAAAGCAGTTTTCATGGGTCTGAAACTTTATTTTCTCTGGGCTTATAAAAAGACTAACCAAAAAAATAATAAAAAAGTGTGGGTACCGCCGCCACGGGAACCATTTATTGGATAACCAACACCTCTGCCATCGGTCACCACAAGTGGTTTAGTGGCTAATGTGTCTCTGGGTGCTCGGGGGTGCCCGGGCTCATGTGATGAGGTTTGTTCAGGTCTTGGCGGCCGATGCATCTGCCCATCTGCCACGTGGTGGGCAGGATCGAGAGAGACTGGATAAGGAAGGTATTTTATCCTCCCCGGATGGAATCTCTCGACCCATCGCACTGCACGCGATTCACGCGATTGGAGGGATGGATTCATACATCCGTCACTCCTAGTCACACTTATTCTCAGATTTCTACCCACCCCTCATACCTATTTCCTTCCCAGAACTTTTTATCCTTAAAAAAACCACCCACACAGCATCTCCTAAGGAGGCATAC
The DNA here is from genome assembly GCA_929108145.2 of Limnephilus rhombicus. Classification (NCBI taxonomy): domain Eukaryota; kingdom Metazoa; phylum Arthropoda; class Insecta; order Trichoptera; family Limnephilidae; genus Limnephilus; species Limnephilus rhombicus. The sequence goes on from OV815296.1 coordinate 10,031,443, forward strand.
ATTAATTACGTGAGGTCAAAAGGGGGAGGGGGTCTAGATTGGAAGAAAAACAGCTCACATAATTAATGTATGCCCTCAAAGATGATATAGGCCCTGTGGGAAATTATTTTCCTCAGAATCTCCAGTATGGAGCTAAACTAAAAAAATCGTAGACTTATATCACAATTTTTCAAATTATCGAAATGTTTCGATTTTTTCCATCACTACTTGCTCACGATTATGAAACCGAAGCCTGAAATCGACGCTGGTTGTACAACACATAACCAATTCAGTGGATATGCGAATGGCATATCCGGTTTTATGAGCTCGCACATAATCCACGTAATACTGAATTATAGAATATAGATTATACTCTCTTCTGTTACATAAGGACATCTGTGGCAACCTGTTGCCGTTATACGCTTTAATATAATATAATATATGTACAGTTAGCTGACGTGAAATTCTCAATCCGCGAAATGTCTCAATCCGCTGTTGACGTAGTGATCGGCATTTTTTTTTCATGAGCTCCACACAGGAGGCCCTGAGAAAATTACTTTCTCTCAGGGCCTATGTCATCTTTAGGGATGCTGTGTGGATTTTTTTAAATGGAAAAGTAAGAGAGGAGAGTTCTGCGTAGGAAAATGGTTTAAGGGGTGGGTAGGAATCTGGGTTCAGTGTGTCCTGGTCATCCGCCTCCAAGACCTAGACAAACCTCACCCCATGAACCCGGGCACCCCTGCTAAAGCATTAAACGTAGTGAATCACTTGGGGTGACCTATGGCAGAGGTGGTGGTTATCCAATAAAGGTTCCCGGGGCAGCGGTACCCATTCCCGCCTCCCAAATTGTCGAATGTTAACTATTTAATTAATTTTCTTTATTTCTATATAATTTGAGTACCATTTAGGAACCATTTATTGGATAACCAACACCTCTGCCATAGATCACCCCAAGTGGATCGCTACGTTTGGTGACTTGGCAAGGGTGCCCTGGTTCATGGGGTAAGGTTTGTTAAGGTCTTGGCGGCAGATGTGTCTGCTTACCTGCTGTGTGGCGGGCCGTATTGACCTCTCCAGCCAGAATCCCTCGACCCATCGCCTAACACCGCAGATTCCTACCTACCCAGCATCTCCCAAAATGACACAGGCTCTGGGGGAAATTGGGGTTAATGAGGTGAGGTATGGTTTGTGATAGATTGTATCGATCACAGAAATTTGAAATCTCTAAATGACAGAATGTCTTTCAGAGAAGCGAAACGAAAGTTTTTTTTTTTTTTTCAAAAAATCATATCTCTTATATTTATAGACCTATAATTATATTTTTTTATTATAAAATAACATTAAATAGATCTTTCAGATTACACAACATATTTGGAAATGTCTTTAATAAGAGTATTTAATTTATTTTTTGCAAATCGAAAGAAAAAAAAACGGTGAAAAATATTTACCTCTTTTTTTGGAAAATTTGTACTTTACTGCCTTTAAAATTTCCGCTATCGATATGTTGATGACCGGACAACTCAGAATGAAATCCTTTCAACACCTCATTTGAAAGGTCATTTAAAGTAATGAAAATAAAATATAAAAACGTTCGAATAGATTACGGGCTATTTTTCAAATGAATTTTCAAAGAGGTGTTGAGTTGACTTGATTCTGAGATGGCATGGAACCCGATACGTTTCTAACTTCTGCGCACATTAAATTCCAGATTCTACCCACCCCTTTTACCCTTTTTAAGTTTAGCTCCTTAAACGAGCCTCTTATCCGTGTGAATGTGTTGCGCCTATCGATAAGTCCTAACAGACGACATTTCTGAGAAGCATGAACTCATTTTTTTAAATTCGGAGTACCTACCTACAGCAACATAATATATACATCCGGCAGGTTTTTTTGCATTTATTTATTACGCAGGTACCTACTCATTACGATTACGGCACGATGCTATCGGTAATCAGCAATTGAGAGTGTTGTTTGGAGTCGAACCCACACACACAGATGAATGGCACACGAAGGCATAATAATTTCTCACAAAGTGACGCAAGTTCGTCTCACAAAGGAACCAGCTCTACATAACCCGTTTTTTTATCGAAGAAAGTAACTTAACCATTCACGCTGCAATATTATGGTAAACGTATGCTATGCGGTATCAGACACACCGACATTCTTTCGTTCGTTAAGGCAAAGCTTAACGTGAAATCACTACTATTTTAGAATCATCTTTACCATAAATCAGCTTAATTTATAAATACAAAAAATGTTTATTAAATACACTAAAGCATTTCCTACAGTTTCCCTTGAGTAGAATTAAAATAAAATTGCTAATTACTTAAAAAAAAAAGAAATATAAAAACAGTAAAAAAACTGAACATTATTTTTGGATTAACCCATTCCCTCCGAGCCGACATAATTTAGGGCTTTCGAAAGCATGTTTTTGAAGTGACAACTTCTTTAGCACCGTTGTGATTTGACACTCGATGAAATGAACAATAGCGACACTAAAAAGAGACAAACACAAACATCGTTTTAGCTAGCCTGATTTAGCTGGCTATTTAGATTTAGCCTGTGAGAGAATGAGATAGTATAATCGGTCTCCTATTTGTGCGGTGCTTCGTAGCCTCCCCACTCTTGTCTACTTTAGTTTTCTGAAGGTTTTAATTCTACCGTGTATGAATTGCACACTCTGTTTTTTTTTTTTTTACGTAGTTTTAAGTAGTGTGCAATTTACATCTTACGGTTTTTTAGTATAAACCAAAATAAGTTAGCACCAATTAATTTAGTTACTGTGGTCAGTTTCAGTCAAAATGATTTCAGATGGGATGGGTTAACTTAACGAGTATGACCTCAAATTGCAATATTTAAACGTTGAAGACAACTTCAGCGATTCTTAAACAAAACTTGAAAAAGAAAAATCTGAAAAATATTCGGTCGCACAAAGGAATTAAACCCTTGACTAAATCAAAACTAAATGAAATATAAATTTATCCATTTTTATTTTAATGTGCGGCATCTGTTGACTTTCTACAAGTCTCGTCATCATCATCACTCTTGGCTCTACAACCCCTGGTGGGTCTTGACCTCCTCAAGAGTCTTCCTCCACTCATCACGGTTTTGTGCCAATTCTCTCCAGCTTACAATCTCCAAGGTGGATATATCTTTGAGGACGTTGTCATTCCATCTTAAACTTGGTCTTCCGAGGCTCCTTCGCCCTGTCGGTCTTGAGTTCAGCTACAAGTTTCTACAAAACTAGGATGATTTAAAAAAAAATCGATTAACCTCAAATTATAATAAAGGCTAAGGTCCTGAGTTCAATTTATTGTTAGATGCGACCAAATCTTTTTTCTAATTTTTCTGTTTCAAATTTTCGTTAAAGAGATTCGCTAATATTGTCTTCAATGATTAAAAATTTAATAATTATTAATAAATTATTAATAATAATTATTAAATTATTATAATTTGGTGTTTATAGAAATTTAGGACACACAAAACAGTGCAGAAATTATGATGCCAAAGCTTTGGAGAGTTTTTGAATGTGAATTTCAATATTTACTTTCCATTTGTTTCCCATAAAAGACATTATTAAATGTTTAATGACACTATTATTCCATGTGCGTGCAAATTTTATGCAACTCCCAGTCATTTTACCCAATCAAAATAAAATAAAGAGATCCATAAAAGTGTGTAGTTTACACAATACAACCAAAAGATCCAAGAAATTATTACGTAAAATGTTCAAATATTATCATTACAAATATTTTTTATGGATTTAACCTTTGACCTCTCCATTAGAAAGTAGCCACGTTTCCTCTTCACTTTCGTAACAATTTGATAAATATAAGATCTCGAAAATGATGTGAATTTTAGCATCATCGTAATTCCGTCAATCACAACGGTGAACCATTTTACTGTTCGGAAAATCCGTTAGTATTTATTGGTTGTTGACAATGTTTTTTCTGGAACAAAAAATTGAACAACCTTATTCATGCGTTTAATCATTAACAGAGAACTCCAGTCCAATTTAATTTTTTTTTATGAATAAAGACCTTCTAACTTAAATAACTGCATTTTTATTTTTATTTTTAGAATTAGTTTTAATAGTTAAAATAATTGCCAAAGTTTTAATTTTTAAAGACCCCCCGAAAACCACCGTATGTATGGTGAATCGTGTGACGTCAACACTCCTGAAAAATTCATATAGTAGCGGGCAATCAGCTGATCAACTGCCGCCATTTTGAATTCCGTTGTTCGAAGTATTCTCCCTAGATGTAGAGTTACTATTTTTTTGTGCAGTAGTTTGTGAATATTTTCAATAATAGATAACTAATAAGAGATGCCTCTATTTTTTAAACATTATTTGGGCCTAAATAATGTTTCAATAAACACAACAACTAAATCTCTATAAACAGTATGAAAATAAACGAATAAATTAATACGATGGCTTGTGTCATATCATACATTCCCGTACAATGACTTTACGGTGACGTCAAAACACGTCGAACAGTGACGTCACCACTAAAATTTCAACAATGCCAACTTGAAGGCGTGTTTTTACGACCTGATTAAAATTTTTTTTTTACATGAGCTCCACACAGGAGGCCATGAGGAAAATAATTTCCCTCAGGGCCTATGTCATCTTTGGGGATGCTGTGTGGAGGGTTTTTTTTAAGGAAAGGAAGGGAGAGGAGAGTTCTGGGAGGGAAAAGGGTTAAGGGGTGGGTAGGAATATGAGGTTCAGTGTGTCCTATTCAACGCCTCCAAGACCTAGACAAACCTCACCCCATGAACCCGGGCACCCCTGCTAAATCACCAAACGTAGCCAACCACTCGGGGTGACCTATGGCAGAGGTGTTGGTTATTCAATAAAGGTTCCCGGGGCGGCGGTATCCATTCCCGCCTCCCAAATTGTAAGTGTCTGCCTTTTGTACAATTTAATTTATTCATATCTTAATATGCTAGAAGAAACGCAACGTTAATTAATCCAAGTGCACGAAAAGGAAGGAGAGGAGAGTTCTGGGAAGGAAAGGGGTTTAAGGGGTGGGTAGGAATCTGGGGTTCAGTGTGTCCTAGTCATCTGCCTTCAAGACCTAGACAAACGTCATCCCATGAACCCGGGCACTGCTGTTTTTTAATAATTTTTTTAAACTCTGCCTTTAATATTATTAAATAAAACTTATATATTTAGAAGCAGCGTTTATTGGTCTGTATGAACATATTTTTTTAAAGCCATAATATTTTTCAGTGGAGTTCCTTATTGTGAATCTGTCAGTATTTTGGTATTGATCACAACTTTAATTCTAATAAATAATCATTTTGTTTCATCCACAAAATTGATTTAATCTGTCGACCGATTTCGGTTTCATTTGACCCCATTTTGGCTAACCGCATTTAATACAAGTGCTTTTATGTCAGTGAAATGATTTATCACTTTTTTCTATTTGTACATCTTCCATCAATCGTGGTAAATAAATTCACCGCCCGCAATCCGTCGACAACAATTCACTGCGGGAAAGTTCACAGCTTAATTCACCGACAACAATCCACAGGTCGCAGGTTAGGTTATATCTAACCTTGGTTTAATTTTGGTCGCGGTATATTCTTACTTAGTACGGGATATTTATTACACAGAATTTTTTTCTTTTAAATAAGACAAATATTCCCGGGATACGAATAACCCAACAATATTTTAAAATATTTTACTACCACTCAGTAAACCGAAAATGTTGCTTGAGTCGTGATGGAGGACTTAGCCAACCGATTAATCGAACACGGAACGCCTGGGTGGGACCCAAACGCGATGTCCACTCAACCACTGACCGGTAAATTTGAACACTTTAAAAAATTCATCAAATTTCAAGTTCTGTGAAAGTTCTATTCAGAATATGTTATTATTCAAGTACCGTTATTTGACGAATTGTTCCAACAACCCGTCTTGTAAAAGCCGTGAAAGGGTGTCAATAAATAATAAATAAATTCTTTCAGTTAAAAAAAAGCATAGTGTGCAATTCACACGCGGTAGAAGTGAAACCTTTAAAAAACTAAAGTAGACCAAATTTGGAAGGCTACGAAGCATCGCACAAAAAAAGACCGATTATGCTATATCCTTCTCTCGCAGGCTAAATCGTATAGATGTATGTGTTTGTCTCTTTTTAGTGTCGCTATTTTTCGTTTCAAAGAGTCTTAAATTACAATTGGTGCTGAAGAAGTTTTCATTTCAAAAACACCACCAAGTGAAACCAAACAAATAATTTTCTCGTCGTGAATTGTGGGCGCTAAATTGTGGTCGGTGAATTCTTGTCGATGAATTGTGGGTGGAAAACTTTACCCGCGGTGAATTATTGTGATCGATGAATTATGGTCTTTGATTTTGGTCGGGGTATTTTCTTAGAACTGCCAATCTTACGCTGAATTATTGACCTAAATATCAAACAAAGTGAGCTATTTACTATAATGATGAAGGAAAAAATTATAGCTTGAGTGGCACCTTTTGCATAACTTTATAGAAGTCTTCTTCGTGCGTCCTCGAGTGCTGTTTCCTTTCATTTCTGCGTAAGCACTCATACTAAGAAGGCATATTATTTCTTCATAGCTTCGTCTCGGTTGATCGACTGACCTAAGTGATCCGTACGCCCGCTGTTGGCGTTATAAGAATAACATTATATTATGTAAAATAACATGCCTTATGTATTTTACGATGGATTTCAGCAAGTTTTTTTTTCAATTCTAGTATTTTCCATCTTAGTAATGAAGGTAGTTTAAAAAACTCCACATAATTCTGAATAGAGCAATGAGACAAAGGTCAAAGTGTAATAAATTTAAATCAATTCAGAAAATGCTTGGATTTAAAGTATTAAGCAAAGAATTTTCAATGACTTTTAAATATTTATCTACAAATTTTTTTTTTTACAATTTTCTGTTTAGAACGGGAAATACCTAATATGACAAAGGTATTAGAATTTTCTGGACTTTATAAATAGCTAGAACGCTAAGATTGAAAAATATGGCGTTATTGACGTTGTTGTAGCTAAAAACGATTTTTTTTTTAAATTTCAACTTTTTGTATGGAGATCTTCAGGATTCTTTCAGTCAAGGGATGCGCCGCATCCACATACTGAAAGATCTTCATCCAAAATATTGAAATTTTGAAAAAAAAAAGTCATTTTCGGCTATAACAACATCAGCAATGTCGTATTTTTCAATCATAGCACTCCAGCTCACAGAAAACAATTCATGGCAATTCATGGTCATTCGATGAAAAATTTAACAATTGGTTGCACTCCCTGTTTAGGATATTTTGAGGATGGGATTATAACGATAAGATGTCGAGGGGCAAGACCCTAGCAATCCGGAGGTCGCGTGTCGAATTCCGGCGTGCGCAAATAAATTTTAAGTTATTGATTTGTGTTTTCACAATTTAAAAATTTAAAATAATGCAAGGTAAATTTGCCGTTCCAGAGAGGAAGATACTCTCAATATAGCCCTGGTTCAAGACCACCATTCAGAATTGAAACGTTGCTTGAAATAGCTTTAGCCGTGTTTGGTGACCAAATCTGAATAGCCGGGTACTTCTCACCTTCCTCTTCCCCATCTCTTTCTTCTCGACACTTACCTTCAGTCTCACAACATGCCCCAATTGGGGATGCCCAAAGATCAATATCTTTGGGGATACCATAGACTCGCTGGTTGGGACTCTTGTAAGGTATTCACATAAAAATAACTTAATTAAATTGTTTTGTAATAATTGATTGATTTGCAAATACCGATGATCAATGAACAACCTGTCTTCTCGTGTTCAAGTAAAGAAGGAAAAACCTTCCTCCGTTCACCGGTTATCTTTTATATAATGACTTAATGATTCAACCATTAAATGTTTCAACACAATAATAACCTTTGTTAATATTCAATTATACCATTATAATCTCGGTTCAGTGCTAACTTTAGTTCAAATAAATACTGTTCATGGCAAAACAGAAGGTTAAGATGGTGTTGAACTGGATGAGTTTGGCTAGATGACCCTGGAAGATAAAACGTGGATTAATCAATACATTCATGATTTATGTAATACTTAACCTACATTATTTAGTTAATACTAATAACATAATTGTGTGATTCATCCTTTTAACAAAACCTGACCTTACTCGAGTACTGACGGCCTATAAAAACTGCTTTAAAGTTTAAAATCTCCTACTGAAAAACCTATTTTGGTTTATGCTATTATTGTTTAAAGTAGAAAATTTAGTGCTTTAGAAAATGATCATAAAACATTAAAATATTTGTACATGAACTTTCTTAAACATTGGAGGGGACCCACCACTTTCCCAACGGCGTTATAAGGAAACATATGGTTTCCTCCTTCACCGCACACGTCAAGACTCTACTTTTTTATTGAACGAAGCTACATTTATTTGAACGACTCTAGACCCTCCAATGTCCATGCATACGGGGTTAGTAAGCAGTATGCAAGTACTTACATTAACATTATATAAAAGATAAATAGAAGTAGAAGCCCGTGAAATAATTCTTCTGAATTAGTTAACATAAAAAAAGAGATAATAGTGTTAGTAAAAGAAAAAGAAAAATAACGACTATAACCAGTCGAAGAAACCTTCTGAAAATAAAATAAGTAATGAGGAAAAAACAGTTATATGATTATGTTATAATGTAAGTAATTACTATAATAGCAGAAAGAAAATAAAAAATATAAAAGAAAAGAAAAGCCAGAGAAAGTATTCCATAGACCACCGGGCAATCCCAACTGCAGACGACGCTCGAAGTCTGCGCCCTTTATCCGGCTCCCCGATTTTGCCTCGAAGAAATGTACTTGGGAGTAATGGGGAAGTTGTTGAAGACCTTGAGGAAAAGATGAGCGTCGGGTTACCGGAGGGGGGACGGAAGGGCATCGAGACCGTGTGAACTTTCTAAAACAAAATAAAACATGCTTTTTGGAGAGAAAAAAATTGTGATAAATCAATGGTATGGTGGCAGTAATAAAGCGGCAATTTAAACCTTATCGCCATCTACACAAGATGTGTTTTTGTTCACAGAACGATTTCGAATTTTACACGTGGGAAACGAGAACGTTATTTGCGTAATGTCATATCTATTGAAACCTACAAGGTTCATGTTGAAGATATCAAGAGATATGACAATTACTAGCGCCATACCATGCTGTGCTGAGAACCATACCATACCATGATGTTCCAAATAGAGTATAAATGTATAAAGAATAAATCTGTGTTAAAATTGTTAAAATAATTGTTAATTTATTTAAATTAATATCAATAGTTATTTACATATATGTGCGCTACCCGATTCACTAGACAATATCTGTTCTGAGCCGGGTAGCAGTATCTATAATTACATATATCAATAAAGATTATAGCAAAAAAATACAAAAGATAATAAATAAAAATACAAAGTACAAAAGAAAAACATAAATAAAAATATAAAAGATAACCTACATATAATAATCTAAATAATTTTTTTTTTTACAAACGTATATAAAGTAGTTAGACGGAAAAAATAACAATAAAGTGACGTAAAACAAAGTATTTTCTTTTTATTTATTTATATATAAAGTAATTGAACATTTTCAGTATGAAAGTTCTTTTTTTTTAATTTTAATATATGTTTAAATAACAATATACAACGTATAAAAAATTAACACGTTCAGTTTGCAAGTAACTTGTTAATGCAATTCCTTTTTTTGTTCAATAACCACGTATTAAAGTTTTTATATGTACGTTTTCTATTGGTTTGACTTAGGTGTTATATTTCTTTAAAGAAAATGTTGAATATGGAAGGTGCGAGGTAAGATTCATGTTTTTTTAGCAGGAGTGGATTTAATTTTTGGCACTTGTAAATTATTGTTAGATTTAGCTCTAGTGTTCTGGGAGTGAGATATGTGGGAAGGTGACGATTTTATGCAATTTATATGGATAATTTTTTTTATGAATAGCTTCCTGATATCAAGTATTTTTTTTTTGAATTAAAAGATTTTTAGTGGGATGAAGACATGGCTTTTTGTACATAGTTCTAATAAGTGATTTATGAGCTGTATTAAGCAGCTTAATGTATGTGTCTGCGGCTCCACCCCATGCCGATATACCATAAATTAAAATGCTTATTTAATTTAATTAATTGATTTAATTGTTAAAATAAAATTGTGTTAAATCAATGATGAGGTGACAGTAATAAAACGGGAATTTTAACCATATCGCAATCTACACAAGGAGTGTTTTGTCATCGGAACGATTTAATTTTTTTTCGGTTTTTGTTTTTTAAATTTTTGATTTCGGAATTATCCACATCTTCTATAATATAAAAATGAATCGCTGAATGTGTTGCTAAGCGCATAACTTTCGAACGACTGCACCAAATTGGATAATTCTTTTTTTTGTGTGTTCGTTATTGTCAGAACAAGGTTTTTATAAAACTTCCGGTGAGCTCTGGCATTATTAAATTTGTATAAAAAAATTGCTATTGGTGGCATGCGAGGAAGTGGCTATTGCCATGGAAAGCGGGAGGGAGGGAGAGATGGGGGTGGGGAACCAGGGAGGGGGAGGGGGACCTGGGAGGGGGGAGGGAAAGGACACGCAGGGAGAAATAATTTATTTATTAAATGGCATAACAACGCATGCCGGGAACCAGCTAGTAGGGTATAAATATATATAGAATAAATCCAACCCTATAAAGGGTGTGCATAGCAGATCGTGGTGTCACGCCCGCAAGTAGTTATTTAGTACTTTTGATTCTCTCACCGTACAAAACTGTCAATAATTATCATTAATTTACAATGCCTACTCGAGTATTTCCACCTTATCTAAATAAAATAATGTTCGTGTTTATGTGTATTAAAATGTATATTTAAGATAAGTGACCAGATTTTTCTAATTGCTGTATTTATCTACAACACTTTATTCATGGAGATTTGAATCTCAATAATAAACAATTTATTTCTAACATCTATATCAATTACTTCAAACACACATCATGTGTCAATGTACATCAGAAATAACATATAATAAAAATCTCGTCTAGAAGATTTTCCATCAAACAACAGATCATCGGAGATACAAACATTTAATAACAATAATGACAGTGTTTTTCTATCTAATCACATTATTATTTCGAAATCTAGAAGCTGCGTAGATAGACTGCTTCTGTCGCACGCAAACCTTTTTCCTGGGATCAATTGAATTTGACCCCGCGTTGGGTCCAGGGTCAAATTACATCTATTTACGCTATTTTTTTAATTATAATTATTGCACTCGCGCTAAAAAGTGGATAAATCAATAGAATAAATAATGCCGGACTTTAGAGTGTGCAAATCATTTGTCTGAGTGGTACATACTCGTATGTAACATCTGTACCCGAGAAGCATGAGGATGCAAGTTCAAAATTTGAAGAAATGAGCTGTTGATGCAGGCTTAAAGTAAATTATGATGTTTATCAGTGGCAGAAAGATACAGGTCCTATCATGCAGAAAAATTGGATTTTCAAAAATGTATACGAATGCAACTATCTTTGATGCAACCACTATCTTAGAAGCAGAAAGATGTACATGGACTTGCATATTTATGATTTAGTTGCATTTTGAGTATTATGACTCAAATCCATTTGCATCCTTCTGCCTCTAACATTACTACGCTTTCTATGGAAGTAAACAATTTTCAAACACTGATTCTTTCGTAATACACCATTCCATTTAATTTTGAAGCAGAAGTCCGTGTTTTTGTTTGACTCAACTCAGCTATTTTTTAACAATATTTTTAAAGGCTTTACATATAAAATATTACGTTTTTAAAACAAAACTACTTGATTTAATAACTTTTTTTGTTATCTAACAGCATGGATATCCGAAGAAGTTATGAGACCATAGTTACAGAAAAAATAGTTTTTTGGCTCTCCTGAACATTTACCTTTTTGAACTTGCATCCGTATGCTTCTCGGGTACAGATACGACGTACATTGACGTAACTGTTTTTCAGTTGTTGAATTCATATCTCTGGAACGTCATCAGCTGTAGGAAGGTTTATTATTTTTTATACTTAGTATCGCACAACGGTTCCTCAGTTATTCTCCTCAGGGCCTCCTGTGTGGAGCTAATGTAAAAAAAAAACTCTCAAAGAAGTTTCTGAAAAACCTTATTCAAACCATGAAGTTGTACCGTAGAAGTTACTGAAAACTTTTCAGTCCCCCTTAGCACAGAATCTCGTAATGAGGAGGACAGCGCATATGTCATTAACTAGATGTAGTAAATCTATAAAAATGTAAAAATTTAAATATAGGAACTAAATTTAAATAAAGATTTGGAAAGCAAGGTCGGGATATACCTGGAAATTCAGACTCGATCAAAAACAGATACATAATTTCATTGTCAATCTCAAATTGCTACCTTTATTCTCAGAAATTTTATATTTTTAGCTTTCAGACACTGTAAAAACATCCAGGTAGAATCGATCTTTGTATAAAAATACTTTTATGATTTCATCTGTAAATTCCTGTCCCCCAGACGGTCGATGTTTAGCGAATACTGACGCGTTACCTCTCCCGGGTTTAATCCCCGAACCGGTTCCCTCAGCGCGGTACGTGATACACGCGCGCACAATACCTGCGAGACATGTGTATACCCTGTATACATGCCGTGTATACCTGTAATCTCTATAATACCTAACGTGTGTGCAGCGGGGAGCTAGGTGTTTGCACCCACCGCTGCAAAAGATTGGAGGAATTTTCGAAATCGAGAGTTATTGACCCCTGGGAGAGTCAATTTCGGCGTTAGACATTGTTAGTGGAATCTTTTTTAATCGACTGAGCTAGGGAAGTCCTGTTATAACTCAATCATTAGGCGTTTTATCTGCATATATATATTTTTTTTATTTATTTAATATTTTAGCATAACTTGCTAAAAGTATTTTTCCCTAAAATAATTAAATTATCGCCGCCTATAAAAGAGCAGATAATTGGTTGGTGTCTTAAATTTATCTTTAAGGGCCTTTAACCAGCCAGCGGCCAAAAATCCACCTTTCGTCGAAAGACGTTCTTACGATCGTGCAGGGCGGTTCCAAAAAGAAAGATTAATTATTCTCCGTACCAGCTTTTTAAAATTATAACTCAATATCGATTTTATTTCATTCCAAATTTGCTTTAATTTTTACCTACATCTAAAAATACTAAAAAGCGTGATGATAAAACTATTAAAATTATGTACTTTTTGTAATTATTTTTTGACCATAAGTATTTATCATTTTTAATGTCTAAGCAAAATAAGAATGTAAAAAAAATCTTAAATATATTAATTTGTAAGACCGTAAATAGATAGACAAAACAGAGAAATTTTCGTCATAAATAAGTGTTAGGATATATTTTTTAATGATTTTATTTGAAATAAAATTAAAATTTTTAAAAATGCGTTTACTAGATAACGTATTGATTAACAATAATGTATGATTACATGGTAAGAAATATTTCTTGTAAAATAAGATTTTTCTTTCGAAAATTTAACAAATCTGCCAACGACCTATGATATAACCGTATTATACTAAAAATAAACATTTTTTCTCAAAATTTAAAACATGCTTTTACTATTTAAAAGAACAATCTTTCGAAATCAATTTATATTTTTTGTGGAAAAGAGTCAATACATCTAAAATTTGATTTAAAAATGATATATTTCCGATTGTCTATGGTTATACCCTATGACAAATAAAGCAAAGTAAAAATACAATAAAAGGTAATAAAATACAAAGAATTTTTTCTCAGTCTTCCTCACTGGGTATTCCTGTTCCGAGGCGGACTGTAGATTGTTGTATGAGTGTTGATCATGATTTCTTCCTCATCTAATTTGTTTGTTTCCACAAAATACAAAAATAAATAAAGTAAAAAGTAACAATTATTATAAGCAATAATTATCAGCCTGAAACACTCATCCACATTGAAAAAATCTTCCGAGAAAAGATACATGACGCCAACGGGACAAAGTCCCGTCCGTTGTTGTTTTTGTTTGTTTTTGTTTTTTTTTGTCCCGTTGGCGTCATGTATCTTTCTCGGAAGATTTTTTCAATGTGGATGAGTGTTTCAGGCTGATAATTATTGCTTATAATAATTGTTACCCTTTGTGCTATGCATAAAAATCTTGTCTTAAACGTTAGTTTAACAATTAAAAATAATAAAGTAAAAAGTATTTTCGTTTGTTGTAAGTTGCGTTGGGGTTACTTCATATTTTTAATGATTTCCTCATCTTCGTGTTTAGTTAGTCCTAATTTGATGTCTTTTTTAAACTTTTGTATCTCCCTGGTGTTCTTGATTTCAATTGGAAGGGCATTATAGAATTTTGTAGCATGGAAATTAAGGTTTTTCTGGCCACAAGATGTATTTAATTTTGGAATGTTTAGTAGATTTAAGGATTTTGTCGTCCTTGTAGTGTAGGTGTGTTGGTCATCAAGGTACTCATATTTTTCTTTAAACATGAGTAGTGATTTTTTTAATACACTTTTATAATGCTGAACACATATATTTTTTAAATTTATTTTGATGGAGTTTTCATGAGTACTTTCAGGATTATTTTTATTGGTGCTTTGTACGTTCCGTTTTCGATTTCATAAATCTACTGCATCCAATTAATTTAGTATTCAAATAAGCCTTGCTTTGACTAGATGGCTAACTTTGCGTAGGTGGTTAATTTTGAAAGAGCTGCTCAATATTACGGTATCATCTATTTGTCTGAAGAAAGTAAAAAAAAATATTTTTTTCATTGAGATAGTGACGTTTCTTTGGACAAATTGCATATTTACTTGTTTAAAATTTAAAAAAAATAATGTTACACAAAATATTATGTGGTTTATAATTAAGTAGGTAGGTATTTAAGTACCTACATACATACAAGTCTTATGATTTTAAAGAAAGCTTTGGATTTGATTTTCAAGATAAAAGTAGATGCTTTTTTGTACGCCCTGTTCACAGAATTTCTAGTTTGACTTATTACAGCTCAAAAGCCATGCAGTTTCGAAATTTTGGTCGAACCTAATCATCGCCAATACCTAATCTATAAACCGCAACTAATTTCATTTATTCCAAGATTGGCATGCCCTTACCTATTGTAAATTAAATTCTTTGCTTTTCAATTCAATTGTTATATTTTAAAACAATTGAAAAAAAGTTATCGGCAATGCTGTTCAAACAATTGCATTTTGCTTAAATATGTATTTAATAAAATTCCTGGGGGTTGTAGCTAGAAGTGCCTATGCCAGTTTTGGTATATTGATTTAGTTACCAGAAAGTACTCCAATACCTCCCTTATTTGAATGCCATGCATATCTGTGTCGGGTGTTCTAGATTGGTGAAAATGTGGTATATCTAACTAAGAAATCATTTGGTTTAACTTTTTTTGTGCCAAGAAATCGATAAACAATCTTTACCCCTGGACGATTCAGAAATTCGACATACATGGACACTTTTATATTTCTATATTTATATTTGTAATCATTAATATTTTCACTTTTTTTGTAACTCATCCATTTTCCGTAGACTCAATAAATACTCTTCTATGGATAGATACTATTATCCATTGTCCAGAATTCTAGAATGTCGACATTAAACTTGTCAACTCAAAGCTTTGAACCTTTGGTGCCTAGAGTCTAAATTTTGTCTAGTTTTTTTTTTCATAGTTAACTTTGTGTTTTCTATTGATGACTTTGGTCAAATACCCCATCAACACCCTTTTTTTATTTGTTAATCTTTGGGAAATTTATTTGCAACATTAACGCCTTTCGGCTTTTACATAACATAACATAGTATAAGGCATAATCTAGAACGAATTGCGAAAGTAATAAAGACCCGTGAGCGTGTAAAACAGCAAAGGATGGTAAATAGTAGTTAAGAACATGTTTTAATAACAAAGCAAAATGGATTACGACGAGTTAATCGAAAACGAATTCATAGAAAATCAATTCATCGAAATTCAATTCATCGAAAGCAAATTCATCCAAAACGAGTTCATCGAAAACCAATTCATCGAAAATCAATTCATCGAAAACCAATTCATCGAATGATCAATTCATCGAATCGCCAATTCATTGAAAAAATATATTTTGTTGATATTTGAGAGAAATGCCGAGCGGACCGAGAAGTTAAAAAAGCATTGGTCAACCTAAACTAATCTAACCTAACCTAACCTAACTTAACCTAACCTAACCTAAACTAACCTAACTTAACCTATTTAACCAATTTTTAAATATTTTTTTATCATCACTCTTAATGACCTTTCTGAGTTGTTTATGAGTTGGTTTCATTATAAGTTGTCTGGTCACCGTTCCTTAGATATCCTTTTTTTGCAGTATCAGACAATCGGAAATCGAAGAGATAACCTATAAATTTTAAATTGTCACTACGAAACTGACAGTTGCTAAACACATTTAACTCAGTTAAACAGACCTTTTTGGGTATTTAATTTTGACAGCTCTAATATCTACAAAAAAAAATGTTTTTCGATGAATTGGCGATTCGATGAATTGATCATTAGATGAATTGATTTTCGATGAACTCGTTTTCGATGAATTTGCTTTCGATGAATTGATTTTCGATGAACTCGTCGGTTACCAAAGAAATCTATGTACATAAATGAAAATAAAATAAACGCCCGGGTTGCCGGCACTGAAACTGAAGCTGAACTGAATATTGGAATGCCTGAGAAATATAAATACTTAACATTTATTCTACTTTGTAATATTTCTATTTTAGAGACTGACAATTCATGGTGTAATTCCATTATAATATATTATAATAAAAAAATCTAAAAATTTATTCCACTTTATTTTATTCGACCGTAACCGTTTATAGTTTGGGAGGCGGGATTGGGTACCACCGCCCCGGGAACCTTTATTGGATAACCAACACCTCTGCCATAGGTCACCCCAAGTGGTTCGCTACGTTTGGTGATTTAGCAAGGGTGCCCGGGTTCATGGGGTGAGGTTTGTCTAGGTATTGAAGGCGGATGACCAGGACACACTGAACCCCAGATTCCTACCCACCCCTTAAACCCTTTTCCTTCCCAGAACTCTCCTCTCCTTCCTTTCCCCAAAAAACCCTCCACACAGCATCCCCAAAGATGACATAGACCCTGAGGGAAATTATTTTCCTCAGGGCCTCCTGTGTGGAGCTCATGTAAAAAAAAAAATGTAAAAAGAAAAACCGGTTTCAGCTCGTTAGAGCCATCTTCAGACTGGTACAAATAATTTTGTCAAATCGTTATTATATTTATGAAGCATGGGATTTTTTTAACGATTTGACTCATATTACTTGAAAGGTTTTTCCTTAATCAACATTGAAGTTAGCTACAAACCCAAGGTAATTAGCCCACGGGAATAACCAAAATATTTAGAAATTCGACAGTCTTAACGACTTAGGAACAAAAATATAATTAATATAATTGATTAAAATCCTCGTAGACCACCCTTATCCCCCCCCCCCCCCCATATGTTATGTATATAAACCGTAGAGTAAGAATTATTTGTACCAGTCTGAAGATGGCTCTAACGAGCTGAAACCGGTTACGGTCAAATAAAATTGAGTGGAATAAAGTTTTATATTATTTTAATATAATACATTTAGTCTACCTGATTAAAATGTATTTAAATGAAAATGAGGCACACAGTAAATGCATAAGAGTAAAATAAATGCAGTAAATTATAATATAATAAGAAGACAGTACAAACAAATTTAAATCGTAACAGAAACAAGAACAGAAAAGATGCTAATGATAAAAATCGTATTTTTTTCCTACGTCTATTTTTTCTCACTTCGCTTCGTGTTAAATGTTGTTATTAGATTTGTCGTATTAGACAACAGAATAAACATTTCAGGCTTCACTTCACATAATATGTATATGGTTGACCACAAAAAAAAAACACTTGCGGTTATTGAAAAAAATGTGTTCCAGTTATCAACGGAACGTTAGGGCAATATTTGTTTGAGGTATTTGTGGGTGGCAGTCTAATTTTATCTTTAAACTTTAACCTGTGTCTCCCCAAGATCAGAAAATCGCGAGTGTCGGACGAAAATTTCATGAGCCGCTCGAAAATTATTACCTCGGCGAATTTTGCTCAAAAATTGGACTAAAAACCACGATTTTTTTTTCATTTCAACTGTTTTCTATTTACCAGGTAAAATACTATCGTCTTATTTACCCGTTATTGACCCGGCCACACGTTGCTGTGGCTTACCCAACCTTTATAACCAACGCCATTTGTTAATTTGCATACATATCAAATTCACATCGACGCTTAATTGAATCTTTGAATTTCTCGACTTTTCTCTACTATAACATGCATGTATTATACATATAAACCTTTCTCTTGAATCACGCTATCTATTGATGAAAACCGCATGAAAATCCGTAGCGTAGTGTAAAAGATCTAAGCGCACGTACAGTGGGAGCGACTTAATTTTATACTATGTAATAAAAATATTTCATGTTTATATCGTAACACGTTACCCCATAATTGCTCATTTTATCTAAAGAAAATTCAAATCTTCCATTTGGAGACATGTGTCAAAAATCATTTATATATTCCTACGAATATATAAACTGGTTTTAATATTTCTAAATGAGCCTGAATATATACTATAACCGAAAAACATAAAACAAAGGGTGCTTTCAAAGAAATAATGGCAATTTATTTGGTGAGTTGTCACGGAGTTTCATTCAAGAAATAAAAAAGTAGAATCGACGGTGCTGTTTGCGCAAGCGATTCTGATTTTGTCGTCTATACAGTTTTCAAAGCATAAAAGTTAAAATCGCATCGCAAGCGTGGGTGGTAATAGAACGGGTCTCCAGAGCACCATCAGCAAGTTTAGTCATTAAAAAAGGTCCCCAAAGAACGATCAACACACCACTCGTTAGATCGATTAGAACGATCAGCACACCACTCCTATCCATACCAAAGGAAGATTGATGGAAGACTCAGTAGAAAGAGATATCACAGTTTATGTCCTTCAATTTATGAGACTGGTAAGAGTGCAATATCACTGAATTATTTCATTTGTAGTCTGGAGTAAAGGAGGTAGCACGGAGAAGAGAATTAACACAATATATACAGAAATTTCTATTTCACAGAAATTTAAACGTATTGCCATTTTGTTTTTATTGACAGTTAAAAGGTCCCCGTCAAACATCAAAACTTTCTCTGTTTCCGCTTTCTATCAAATTGTGTTCAACTGACAAACATAACAACATGACATTTGTACTTTTTTGCTGATCACAATTTGATAGATAATTGAAGCCGACCTAGTATCAGCGTTTGACGTAAATTTTTCGAACGTAAAAAAAGCAAAAAAATGTCGTTGTTAGGTCATTTAATGATGATACTTGTGAATTTTTATGAAAACACTTAGAGAAAAACTGCATCACATCATATTGTTTTTGTAAAACAGAACAGAATCATTGTTTTTATAAAAACGTTTTACCCAGAAAGCGCGTTGCTCTCCCATAAAGCGATCCATTGTTACTAAATTTCCAAGAAGCGAAAAGCCGCGCATAAGTGGCCCCGCTCTCCTCCCCCGTTCGGGATGTCCGCTAGCATGACTACAAACATTTATGGTCCACCCAGTACAATGGAATTTTAGTGGCGCAACTAATTAGCCATCTCAGTAAACATGAATTTCATGCATTGAAATATTTTTAACATTTTAAAAAGAGATTGAATATTATTAATTATGCAGGTAAGTATAATATTGTTGCGCAAATTCAATGGCCGTAAATTTTTTTCTCATAAGTACAAATCAAATCTTCATTCTCAAATCGACAAAGGCCACCAAGACAAAAAACTATATTTTTTTATCCAAATAATAACCGGTATCTGCTATGACCCTTGGCATACCACAAGGTCGAGAGTTTGGCCCTCAATGAATAAATTGTTTTCCTTTTTTTTACGCAGTACGAAATCTGTCCAAAATTCGACAAAATACTTACATGAATATTTGGGAACCTGATAAATACAGGTTTTTTCAACTTCCAAAGTGGTTTCTTTGAAATTACGAGTTATATCGCGTTAGAAAAACTGAGCAATAAGATATTCCGGTTTTTTGTTTGAGATTTCTGCTTTGAGCTATGGGCCATACACATGCCAGGGTACAAGGTCTATTTGTGTATAGAATCTTGAACACTATTGTTGCCTTATTATCTAATATGAATTCATATAACAAACTTCGACAAATTATTTAAATATATTCGTCATAAAATTCTTAAGAACTTTGTAAAAAAAATATTGATTAAACAAACTGCGCAGTTCATAAGCTTTTATTTTTAGATTAGTTCCACACAGGTGGCCCTGAGGAAAATAATATCCCTCAGAGCCTATGTCATCTTTGGTTGCAGTGTTGAGGGTCTTTTTAGGAAAAGGAAGAAAAGTTCTGGGAAGGGAAAAGGTTTAAGGGGTCAATGTGTCTAGGAGTGACAGACGTAAGAATTCATCCCTCCTATTGCGGTAAAAGGCGATGGATCGAAAGAATCCGAATGGATAGGTTAAAAGGCTTCCCTGCACGTTTTTCTCTCGATCTGGCCCGCCACGCAGTAGGCGGGCAGATGCATCCGCTGCCAAGATCCGGAAAAACCTCATCGCATGAACCCGGGTACACCTGCTCAGTCACCAAACGTAGTTGATGACTGAGCAGGGGTGCCCGGGTGTCGGTTATCAAATAAATAGTTCCCGGGGTAGCGGTATCCATACCCGCCTCTCAAGCATAGTAACTGCGTAATACTTACAAACCACAAAGATTCTGCGTAGTTCTACAAAGATCCCACGCGTTACCTACAAAGTTCCTGCACAGTGTCCACAAAGTTACCGCGCAGTGCCTACAAATATTGTAAGTACTGAAGACTTGTTCAGTACCTACAATAATATCCTGCGCAGTAATACCCATTAATATTAACAAAACCCAGTATCCGTTAATAAAACTGTATTTTTTTAACGTGGATTCCATCTTTGACTGAATTATGGATTAGGTTATTTCGGTATTCCGTTAAAATAATTTTGTCGCTAGAGTGGAGGACCGTAATGTTTGACCAACCTTGCATAGGCTTAACAGCTATCGTGGGAACATTAAAAAATAAAAATTTACTCTGAATCAGAGAAGTGCACTTACTTCCACGACAACCAAATAAAACAATCAGTTGACCCAAAAAAGCGTTCAAATCAATTTGTATGCAAACTTCTTGGCATGGCCCAATACTCTTTTTAGACTTCAACGAGGCAAGGTGCCCATTCCAAGGTCTGTTGCTCCGACCTCGCGGTGGACGCTGCGATCGGAATGTGACTTGTTAAATAAATAAATAATGTATAAACTGATTCGTACCAGATGACGAGGCCAGTTAGACAGAAACAAAAGTGAATTGATTTGAGGGCAGGCAGAGAGGAAACATAAAACAT
The DNA here is from genome assembly GCA_929108145.2 of Limnephilus rhombicus. Classification (NCBI taxonomy): domain Eukaryota; kingdom Metazoa; phylum Arthropoda; class Insecta; order Trichoptera; family Limnephilidae; genus Limnephilus; species Limnephilus rhombicus. Next base: position 10,052,841 of record OV815296.1, read on the forward strand.
TTTCCGACAGATGGCTTTGAAATTACTGTAGTATTTATTGACCGTGTATTTTCTGATAAGTTATTTCTTCTAGTGATCTCAGTTTGTGTTTCCTCGTGTTTTAATTCTTTTTGATTCATTAATTCTATCAGCATAATCAGTCGTATTTCGTCGCCGTAGATGCCAAGGGAGTCAAGCCACAAAACCACAAAGCTGAGAAAACGGCCCTCAAAGATTTTTGGTTGCAAAAAAGTGTCTTTTTTTTGTTATAACTTTTTTGCTTTTAAAGATAGAAGGGTGAAACTTTTGACAGATATTTTGTGATGTTATCTTTATACTATTTAGATTGAACAAATGTAAAAAACAGTATTTAAAAGTTATGTGGGTTAAATCTCTTGACCACTGAATTTTGAAATAAACCGATGGTAAATTTAAGTGGTAGTCAAAAGAGTTAGGCCTCTTACACCTAAGTAAAGTCTCTCTAACCACCGCGCTGTTTCTCTAATGGTTGAGCTGAGAGGATGGACCGCCAAACAAGTATTTGCACTGCTTGCTTTATTCAAATTCATACATAAACCTTCGGTTATTCTGACTCATGACATGGCCTTACACAAGTATTTGGTTCACTTAATCGTGCCATGTCTTTTTCGGGCGTCCTCGACTTTTACCATTAACGTTTGCTCTCTACATGCTTCGTTGATCTGATCACATGCTCAAACCATCTAAGCATCCTTTTCTTAATCTTTCTCATTACGCCTGCATTATTTTCGAATTCTACACAGTTAGACAGAAGCAAAAGTGAATTGATTTGAGGGCAGGCAGAGAGGAAACATAAAACATTTTCCGACAGATATAATTTTATATAATTTTATATCTGTCGGAATGATAATTTTAATTTGTTTTAATTCAGTGTATTTTATTTTAATTTCATTTTTTATTTCATTTTCTGTTTTATAGAGGGTGTCCGGGGGTAAAATTTTATCTGCTACTTGATGAAAGCTTCGTAAATTCTTTTGGTTTTATTTTTTGCATTGTTTACAACTTAACCTGCGCTGGGTTTAAATCCACGATCTCTTTTTAAGTATATTTTATTTAGTTGTAAAATGTTTACATCTTATATCTAATATATTCTTTTCTAAAACTATTAAAATAATACTACTACTTACTATTACAAAAATACTTACTTATTTAATAATAATACTACTCAAATTTGGACACAACATTGAGACATTATCCACGAAAAACTGCAAGACTTTTAGCTTCCTTAACATTTACAGGGAGTTCATTGAACATTTTAAAACCTTTATGGTAAACTAGCAGACCCGGCCACACGTTGCTGTGGCAAACGAAATCTTTATAACCAACGCCATCTGTTTAATCAAATCCACACCACGCTGCCCGCTGCCACTTGGCCAGATATATTATGTATTTCAACCAATTTACACAAAACCTTGACAACTTATATACTTAAAAACTTTCGACATGAATCACTCTATCTATTGGTGAAAACCGCATGAAAATCTGTTGCGTAGTTTAAACGATACAGTATACATAGACTTCATGCCTCTGTTCTGAATTATTTCCATTCTTTTAATTTGTGTTTTATTTTTTTTTATTGCTCAGAAAGATTACATTTGTGCAGTAATTCAGGTGGGATGCTAAAGTGGTGTTATAGGACTCTAGGTCCAAAGCCGTACCCACAATCTACAATAAACACAACAGGAATATCAAAATACTTTAAAACTAAAAGCCTCTCTATCGATGATCTAACAAAAATTCAGTTTGTAAAAGATTTGTTTGCGAAATAGATTTAATAGCCGCCATCTTTCAGTGTTAATTAGCAAATTAGCCGCCCAAATGGGACGCCAGATGTCGGTAATGCTCTGTGACGTCAAAAAACCGCAAATGAAAGTTGATAACAGAAAAACATCTTTTCGTTCGCCATACCTACCGACACGCAGAAACAAAAAAAACGCAACTATTTTATTCAATGGAGATCGCTTTTTTGCATATATTATTATAATCGCCCATTCGTGTGCGTATATTAGATCGAAATCTGATTGCATGATGCATCAAAAACTCTCGAATTGTGAGCTAAGGAGTCTTGAAAAACGCACGCCTTTTCTTTGTAGAATATTTAGGTCAATTTAATATCTATCTAAATAAAAATTAATCGCCGATATGTATGTACGCGCATAACTTGCCAACGACTGCACTAAATTGGATAATTCTTTTTGATTTGTGTTAGTTATTGTCAGGACAAGGTTTGTATAAAACTGCCGTTGAGCTCTGGCATTATGAAATTTGTATAAAAAAATTTGCAATAGGTGGCACGCGAGCTGTTTGGAAACTGAATGTACGAGGACTGAATGTATGGAATGCGTGAGGGAGGAGGGGAACTCGGATAGGGGGTTCGCGGGAGTTGGGGGGAGGAGGGTTCGCGGACGGTGGAAGGGGGGAGTGGAGTGGGAGAGGGAAGGTGGAGGAGGCGGAGTGAGAACGCGAGAGGGGAAGGGGACGTTGGAGAGAAAGGGTAGGCGGAAGGGGAACGGGACGAATGGGAAAGGGCACGCAGGGAGAAACAATCTATTCAATGGCATAGCAACGCATGCCGGGTACCAGCTAGTTTAGAATATTTTTAACACGTAATTTCAGCGCTATTTCCGTTATAATTTGGGAGGCGGTTATTGAACCATTTATTGGATTACCAACATCTCTGCCATAGGTCACCACAAGTGGTTCGCTACGTTTATTGACTTAGCAGGGGTGCCCGGATTCACATCCGTGTGAGGTTTGTCCTGGTCTTGGTGGTGGATGAGTCTATCCACCAACTGTGTGGCAGGCCGGATCGGGAGAGACTGATTTAGGAAGACGTTTTGATCTCTCCAGCAGGCCTCTCGGAAAATTGCCTTGCACCGCAGTGGGAGTGATAGATTCATAAGTCCGTCATTCCTGGACTGACTGACCCCCAGATTACTATCCACCCCTTATACCTTCTTCCTTCCAAGAATTTCCTCTCCTTCCTTTCCTGATAAGACCTTCCACACAGTATCTCCAAAGATGACACAGGCCTTGAGGGGAATTATTTTCCTCGGGGCCTCCTTCGTAGGGCTAATATAAAAAAAATAAGCTATCAATCTCGAATTACGTCTAATTTATTAAATATTTATAATTTTAGCACTCTTTTGTAGAAGTATTTTTCTTTATTGAACAATTGAAAAATGTGAAACAAACCAAACATTGTTTCTAGACATAGTTTTTAACTGTTCAATGGATGTTTCTAAAATTCATAGCTTAATATTAAAAATGAGCTTGAGGATCACAAATGGTATCTACATTGAACTTAACGTTTTAGATGGTAAAAGTTTTTGAAAATTTCATGTTGCTATATTTCACCTTCTTCCATTTTTTACAGATACAATATTACACATAAATAGACAAAAACAAATATATTTAGATTTTTTATACGTATGTATAGATAAAAATGGTAAAACTAAGTATTCTATTAATTTTAATAAAATATGTTCCACTCAACTAAACTCAAATTTTAATAAACTCGACTAATCTAAACTCAACTTAATCCACTCGATTTCTCGGATCCAAGCAAAACGGAATCATATTATTATTGCGTTCTGTCTTACCGCAGTGGCGTTGTTTTTGTTTGGAAAATGAAAGTTCTTCAGTATTTTGTTCTAGCGGGTTTGAACATTAACCGCGCGTCGGTGTTATTAGTATGTAAAACGGATTCCGTAAGCCACTATTAAGTCGTATGAGCTACTTTAAAATCTGATTAGGCAAGACGAATATTATTTAACACAATATCTCATCCTTTGTTATTGGGAACTAATTTAAATGAGAACCATAGTATTTTGTCATCGAAATAATGAATAAGTATAATTTAGGTATTTGGGTCACCTAACAAATATTTGAATGGCCAAAAACAATTGTTTTGGTTGGTTTCCAAACAGAAGTCCCAACTACCGTAGCCAGTAGGGCTATTGCATCCCAGATTCCGAGTAGGTACATTGTCTACTGAACGTAATAATAAGTTTTACAGTACTATCTTAGACATGTTCCCTTTCACCGTCTGTTCTATATCCTCCCCCAACTTTTCATTAATCGCTATTCACGCCCCTACCCTCACCTCAACATTTAGTCATACTTTTTTCAAAAGAAGCAAACATATCGTGACTTGACATCTCTACATCTCTATCTCTACATATTATAAATTAAAGTCCCCCGCGTCGTCTGTCTGTCTGTTCGCGATAAACTCGAAAACTACTTAACGGATTTTCGTGCGGTTTTCACCAATAGATAGAGTGTTTCGTTAGGAAGGTTTAGGTATGTAATTAGTCAAGGATTTGTGTAAATTGGTTGAAACATAACGATAATTGTTAGAAGTGTCGGAAAAAGTCAAACCGCCTGGTAGCTTTCATCAAAAACGCTGCTTAATCCTTTTGGGATATAACAAAACAATGCATGGTGGGATATTCCTCTTTTATAGATCTACAAAAAAGTCCGCGAAGGTATATATCTATCTTTTACGGATAGCTTACTATAGCCATTCTATCTTGGTCACATTATTGGTCACGTACATTGCGGTAATTAAAAAGTTATTTAGACGGATACAGTATTAATCCTTATTAACTTAAATACGTTAGTTACCCCAAGCATTTCATGCAAATTATTATAATCTTTCACACCATCTCTACATATTATAAATTAAAGTCCTCCGCGGCATCTGTCTGTCTCTTCGCGATAAACTCAAAGACGGCGGTGGTTATAAAGGTTGGATAACCATCCAGTAGATGACGTTGTGTTTTATTAACCACAGCAACGCGTGGCCGGGTCAGCTAGTTTTAAATAATTGAAAGGAAAATACTTGGTTTTAAGTAACTTTATTGATATAATTTTCACCGTTTAGCGGTTTCGGTACTCCGTGCTATCAAATACTGAAGTACACGTATATTGACATATTGTCAAAAAAGAAAGGGATAGTCTACTTGAGTGAGACAATGCGTCAGTTTTTGGAGGGAAGGGGGGGGGGTGGTTACGGGATAAGTGAAGTAACGGGGAACATACTTAAAATAAGGCTGAAAGTTAAATTTAATTGGTTATTAATGATTTCAACCTTTGAATTTACCGATTTTTTTAAGTAAAACTTCTTTACGCACGCTTGACTTAGGGAGTAAGCTGGTGAATGCGTGACAAGAGCGTTACGAAAAGCGAGGCGAACGGTAGTTGAGAGAGAGATACAAGTTAGTAAAGATAGAAAGGGAGAGAGTTGCGTTTTTTAATATTACTGTAGGGGCAAGAGAGAGAGGTGCCAGCACACATTTTCTTTCTCTCTTTCTCTCATAACCAGTTACGTTTCGTATATCTAAGATATAGTGCAGGCCTATTGTCTGTATCACATTATCGGAGCAAGAGAGCAGTGCGTGCGCACATTTTCTTTCTCTCTTCCTATCATATAGATGGAGCTAAAGAAGTTTTACTTAAGTCGTGTGGTCTAAAGCACACTCGTTTTTTTTAAATTTTATTTCTAAATTGTTCCATCTTAAACCTATTCCATTTTTATGTAGGACTTTTAACTCCTGTACGATCTTTCTAAATTAAAGATTTATGTATAAAATAAATGTATTTGCACAGGTCAGGTTTCGAAGTCACGATGTTCAGATCAGAATCTAAGTATTTTAACCGAACTTCACCTTAAGGCTCTGCAACCGGGCCCGAAAAGAAGAAGATGGAGAGATACGAAATTACGAATGTTAGAGGAGAACTCTAACATTTACAGCGACAAAATCGATGCGAAAATTGCGAAAATGTTTAATAAAACACGACTCGTTTAAAATAGAGCAAAAATCTCGCGGGCATTATCTTAAACAGAATTTAAAGAAACACTATGATTTTTTTCAGAAACAAACGTGTTAATAATAATTTTTGAAACATACTTTGCGATTTTTTTCTATCGAGGGAATTTTATATAATTTGCGTTTCGGCGCGGGCAAAGTCTAGATATTATCTTCAAGAATAACATATATATTTTTTAAGAGCTTTAAAACTTACCGTGTTTAAGAGAAATATGTAATAAATCGGTACAAATCCGGGATGCGGGTCCTTAAGTCGTCACCAAGCGAATAAGAAGTAATACTCGTACATGATTGTAGATGGCTTTAAATGGCGTCATAATGTAACTGGCAAAATTTACTATAATAGTTAACAAAAGTTTATGCTAAAATCAATGTGTGTCCATATCTGTAAAGTCTTTGTAGTGTTATTTTTGTTCGCTCAACCTTTAAAGTTGATTTTTCATAGTTGTCGTTAGTGACTAAACAGTCCTAACATGTAGTGCTTAGATACTTATGAAAGAAATACAAAAGGTGATGTTAATATTACGGAAGTACCATTGAACGTCGAGAATGAAACATAAATTGCAAACATGTTAGGTTTTTCTGTCAGCAATGGAATATCAAGCAGTTTGCATGCATTACGGATGAATTTTATATTTCCTCTATAAAAAAATTATAACTAGATAATTTTATTTTTATTCAATTGCTGCACAAGAGTGGCAACTGCTTCCAAATGTCTGGAGCCTGTAACAACTTGGCATCCCCAATTGGGGTACGTTGTGAGGCTGAAGGTAGTAGGGAGGGGAAGGATAAGGGAAGGGAAGGCGGGGAAGTACCTGGCTATTCAGCTCTGGTCACTAAAAACGGTGTTAAAGCCATTTGAAGCAACGATTCGATTTTGAATGGTGGACCCGGGCGATGATGAAAGTATCTAACACTACGGAACGTGTCGCAAATGACAAATACGTTTTTTATAAAAATGATAAGGTGAGCCGTTTTCAAAACGTTTGCATTCAAAAATTTTATATTTAAAAAATTATTTGTTTTTTATTTTTTTCAAATTGTAAAAATTTGAACGCGTATTTCATCACCTTTCAGAAACAGTTTTTAGTTTATGGATGCGTTTAGAATTATTCCATTAATTTGGATTTTTTTTCAATGCGGAAATATTATTACCTTCCGACAAAATAGGCCTGAAGGGATAAACGTATGAAGGTGAAACATGCTATGGCTTCTTAAATTATAGAAATTGGGAACATTTATTTCAATGTAGTATCAAGAAGAAAAGAAGACCGTTAAATATATAATATTTTCCAATAAAAAACATATAAATTTGTTATAGACCAATTTAATATTATTTTATTCACACTCTACCTGTTTCGGAAGAACCTTTCCTTCGACAGGAGAAAATTAGAATTAAAGCCTCGATTACATTGAGCGAGTTTACAAGCTACTACTAGCCGGCAAGTTTAAAAGCAGGCGAATTGAGTGCGATTGTGATGATTACACATAAAATTTTCCACACACTCAATAGCGAACTAGCTAGCGAGTTGAGCGAGCTAAAATATCGATTCCCGCGCGAACTAATTCTGTCGACATTGTGTAGAAAACTGAGATATTCGCTGCTAGCTCACAACAGATTGTACAACGAATAATCCAGATCAATTGTACAATGAATAAATCAGATCAAGTAATAGTTTGACAGTTACGAAATCAACTGTTGGCGGGCAGCCATCTTGGCACCCACCGCACACGCTAGCGAGAAGCGAGCAAAGTAGTCCCCCTTTCAACTTTTTTCATAGTGTTCACAGTCTGCTAGTTAGCTAGTAATATGATTACACTGAGCGAGTTACGCTCAGTGTAATCGAGGCTTAACCTACGATATAGAATATTGACAGACTTATACATAAATTGTAAGTGTTTGATTGGGTGGTGAACAAAGGGGAATGGATAATTACGGGATTTCCGGGAAGAACAGAGAGGTTTATTAGAAATATGCCTAGAAAAGGACTAAAAGATAAATTAATTTGATTATTCAAAATTCTATATAATATTCTCTTGATACTGCTCTATCTGTCCATCCGTTATAAAAGTCTGAAAAACAAAGCAGCTAAACGAGGAACTAATCGGAAAAATGTAGTACGACGATCTAGATCTACATTGTATTTTAGTGAGTTTTTATACAAGATAGATAAAAATACTAGAATTAAAGAACTACTATATCGGAGGTCATATTAAACAAGTCAGCAGGGATGTATTTTATATCGTTAGATTTAATTGAATTATTAATTTTATTTAGAGTTATCTATGCATGCCTTACGTTATATGCGGCAAGTATTCTGTCAGTTATCTGACCCAAGGGCGACTGGCGGTCCAGTGCTAGTGGACGAATCAAAGAACCCATTTACCGTGGCACTTGATAGACTAAGTATTATAATTAATTGAAACGTGACAGGTATTATAATAATGATCGTGACATTTTATGACATTAATTAAACCCGGCATTGCTGGGGTTAAATAAAGATGGCACTGATTAAAACTAAACGTTTGACGGCCTCCGTGGTCGAGAGGTAAGGCTCTTGAATCGTAATCCGAAGGTCGGGGGGTCGAATCCCGGCGTGCGTAAATAAATTTTATCTGATTAATTTGTGTTATTTCACAACTAATTAATTACAAAAGACATAGTCGGCAATTAGACGCGGTCGGCAGAGGTATTGAACCCGTGAAGGTAGGTTGGGAACTCAACGCATTTCTCAACTCAGCCACTTACCGGTCGATTCGCTTTATAATAAAGATATTACACCAACTCTTCTTCTATCTTAATACATAAAAATTAATGTTTCCTTTTTTGTTCCATACGCATTCCTAAACCACTCATCTAATTGCGATAAAACTTTGGTGATTTATTGTGCGCATGCCCGCTAAGGTATCTGTATATAATGGTGGGCTCTGGCGTTATGAAATTATTTCCCTTATCCCTTAATCCGGTTGTGATGAAACTTTGATGAGTTGTTGTGCGTACGCCCGCGAAGTTTTGTAATGGTGAGCTCTGGCGCTATGAAACTTGTATAAAAAATTACAATAGGTGGCGTACGAGTTGTTGACAAGGAGGGAGGGGAAGGGGAACGAATGAGGGTGGACCAGGGAGGGGGGGAATTTTTTTTTTTACATGAATACCGCACAAGAGTCCCAACTGCTCCCGTTTGGAGCCAGTGGGACTATGGCATCCCCAATTGGGGTATGTTGTGAGGCTAAAGGTAGTGGGTAGCGGAAGGAGATCATACCTGGCTATTCAGATCTGGTCACCAAACACCGGCTAAAGCCATTTCAAGCAACGTTTCAATTTTGAATGGTGGTCTTACACCAGGGCGATACTCAGAATATCTTCCACTCTGGAACGTGCCGCAAATATACTATATATTGTTTTAAATTAATAAATTGTGAAATAACACAAATTAATCAAATATAATTTATTTGCCACGCCGGTATTCGATCCCGAGGCCTTCGGAGTGCTAGTCAGCCTTACCGCTGGACAACGCCGGCCGTCAAGGAATGCAGGGAAGTTGGAAGAAGTAAGCGGTAGAGGGGGGGAACGCGGAAGGGGGAAGGCGGGGAAGGTGGAAGGGGAACGGGGACAAACGGGAAAGGACATGCAGGAAGAAACACTTTTTTTTATTTAAATGGCATTTCATCACTTTATATAAATGATTCATATCTTATGAAGCTGATTTTAAAGATAGTCTTTTTTTTCTTTATTCATTGCATAAAATTTCATGGTTACATTAATTAGTGGATTTTTCGACCACCATGCTAGGCTGATGCCCGTGTTATGGTGGTCGATTTTACATATAGTGCAATAACAATCACACGTTCGTGTAATATTTTTAAAGCAAAACTTTGTAAAACAAATTTAAACCAAAATGCTTGCTTTGTCTTCAACATAAATATGATAACATTCTATCTGATGTAGATATTTTCAATTGTGACGAAAATAAATATAAAAACTCCGTCAAGAGTGCCTTAAAAATGTATTAAATGAGTACAAAACTGCATAAATGTAATGATATATTAGGTAATGACATATATTTTGTACTACTTACCTCCTAATAATGGGATATATTTTAGTTGCAAGACTACTGTTTAATTTCTGGACACAATATAATAGTATGACGAGGAAATCTATAATTGGTTTCTCAGTAAGGTAAATTATACATGTATAAATTAAACCAATTATAAACTTATAACCAGAAAAAGACCAAATACATGGCCGTAGGATGCACCCAACAAATCCCAACTCTCTCATGTGGAAACCAAAATTTCGAAACGGTACCAAGATTCACATACCTAGGCTCCCTGATAACAAACGACAATAATACCACAGAGGAGATCCAGAAGCGCATAGTGAACGCAAATCGCTGTTATTTCCGCCTACAGAACCAATTAAAGTCCAGACTGCTGTCCAGAAACACGAAGATATTAGTATACAAAACACTTATCAGACCAGTACTTACGTACGCAGCTGAGACTTGGGTACTAACTAAAAGGAATGAGCGAGCACTGGACGTTTTTGAAATAAAAAATTTGATACGCATCTTCGGACCGGTTCTAGAAAGTGGATTTTGGCGCAGACGTTATAACAATGAGCTCTATATAGCTCGCGAAATTTATAAAACTGGGAAGACTTCGGTGGCTGGGTCATGTGGAGAGAATGACCGAGCATCAAGCACCAAAGTCCCTGCTGAACTCAAGACCAATAGGGCGAAGGAGCCTGGGAAGACCAAGACTAAGATGGAGCGACAACGTCCTCAAAGACATATCTATCTTGGAGCTTCTTAACTGGAGAGAGCTGGCACAAAACCGAGATGAGTGGAGGAAGATTCTTGAGGAGGCCAAGACACACCAGGGGTTGTAGAGCCAATAGTGATGATGATGATGTTGATAAACTGTTTATTTCCCTAAAATAAATAATAACTAGAAAGAGTTTTAATTTTTAGTAATGATTCATGTTGAACCTATTAATCCTGCGGTGAATTCTTCTTGTAACAATGTTTGTGTCAGCAGCAGCTTTGGAAATAAAATGATTGCTTACTTAATTTATGTTCAGTTTCCACGAAAAACGTTTCATTTTTATGATGTTTTTTATGATGTACAATGCGTCAGTCTTTTTCTTGGAGATTGAATGAATATTCTGCTTGAATAATAATTAACGGTTGTACGATCAAGTGAACTAAATTATTGAACGTAATACAATAAGAAACATTTTACTCTAAAAGAAGATAAGATGTTGTGTAGGTATGAGTACATGTAGGTAGTACCTATAAGTCTAGAAGAGTAGGTACTAATAGATTAGTTATTTAGGTTAGTGATGAACACTACCTTTTTTCAGTCTGTCTTAATTCATTCTTACTTATCGTGTACATATTACATTAGATATTATATTGTACGTACATATTATATTGTATACATATTAGAAATTAAAGTCCCCCGCGTCGTCTTTCTGTCTGTCTGTTCGCGATAAACTCAAAAACAACAGTACGGATTTTCATGCGGTTTTCTCCAATAGATAGAGTGATTTGTGAGAAAGGTTTAGGTATATAATTTGTCAGGATTTTGTGTAAATTGGTTGAAATATAACGATAATTGTTAGAAGTGTCGGAAATGTCAAGCCGCCTGCCCGGGAGCTTTTTATCAAAAACACTGCCTAATCCCTTTGAGATATAACAAAACAATGCATGGTGGGATATTCCTCTTTTATAGATCTACAAAAAAGTCTGCGATAGCATAATATATCTTTACGGATAGCTTACCATACCCATTCTCTCTTCTAAAAAATGGTCACGTACAATGCGGTAATAGGAAAGTTATTTAGACGGATACAGTATTAATCCTTATCAACTTAAATACCTTAGTTATCTCAAGCATTTCATGCACATTATTATGACCTTTCGCACCATCTCTACGTATTATAAATTAAAGTTCTCCGTGACGTCTGTCTGTCTCTTCGCGATAAACTCAAAGATGGCGGTGTTATAAAGGTTTGGATAACCATCCAGTAGATGGCGTTTTGTTTAGTTCGATAACTAATTTGGGCCGTCTGTGATAGTTCAATAACAACCCAGAATCAAGTCAACTCAACACCTCAAAAAGTCCTTAAAAGCTATAAAAAAAATTAAGAATACCCCATTACCTAACGTAATATTCCTTTTTTTTTCATCACTTTGAATGAGTTTCCAAAGGAGGTGTTGAATTGAGTTGATTCTATTTGTCCAGTCTGTGATTATGTCCGTCATTGAAACATTCCTGCATAATATAATGTGACATAAGGCGTAAAATTATCCACGTTTCATTTATTTTAATTTTCAAAATTGGATCCAAGCAATAAAATAGGTAACGAAATAATTTTATTTAATAATAATTCTGTATTTGAAATGCGTGGTTTTTTGATAAATTTTTTGACAGAATATATTTTTAAATTAAATTTTATCAAAAAATTTGCAGATCTAAATCGGGATCACCAATGATTTTTAAAGTTAACAAACGTTACGATTTGGGAGTCGGGTGTGGTTACCGCCGCCTCTGGAACCATTTATTTGATAACTGCGTAACGGGCCGGATAGACGGTTGAGGGAGGCCTAACCTAGACTTGTCCAGCCGGACTCTCTCAACCCATAGCCTTGCACTGCAGTGGAATAAATGGATTTATACGTTCGTCCCTGCTGGACACATTAATCCCCAGCTTCCTGCCCACGCCTCATACCTTTTTCCTTCCCAGAACTTCCTCTACTTTCTTTCCCTTAAAAGACCCTCCACACAACATCCCCACAAATGATATGGGCCCTGAGGGAAATTATTTCCCTAGGCCACCTGTGTGGAGTTAATATTTAAAAACAAACGAGTGTGCTTTAGACCACACAACTGAAATAAAACTTCTGCTCCATCTATATGATAGGAAGAGAGAAACAAAATGTGTGCGCCCACTGCTCTCTCTCTTGCTCCTACAATGTGATACAGACTAGAGGCCTGCACTGTATAACGTAACTGGCTATGAGAGAAAGAGAGAAAGAAAATGTGTGCTCGCACCCTCTCTCTTGCCCCTACAATAATATACGAAGCGTTCGCCTCGCTTTTCGTAACGCTCTCGTCACGCATTCGCCAGCTTACTCCCCAAGTCAAGCGTGCGTAAAGAAGTATTACTTCAAAAACGGTGTTCATTCGAAAGGTAAATTTGTGATCGTTTCTCTAATGATTGCACTGTCCAAACACATTGCCTTGGTAGGCTGTTGGGGTCGGCTCTTTTCGTTCTCATGCTATATTTTCTTCGGTTCTGGTATCGCTTTCATCCAGGCCGTTTCTCTGTAGTATTTTGGAGCATTGAGTCATCCAGGAGTTCTTTGGTCTTCCTCTGGATGACTGTCGATGAAGCTCCATAGACATTGCCTGCTTCACTGTGTGGTCTGGTGGTCTCCGTCTTATGGGCCCACTGTCGTTCCTCCAGCTTACTGTTTATGTCCATAACACCCAGGCTATCACGAATGCTATATTATAGTGATACTCCTGCCGACCACCTAAGCATTCGCATTTCTGCTCTTTCGAGTTGCCTAGAGTAGGTGTTGTACATAGTTCAGCATTAGGAGCAAAACATTAACGCGGGTCTAACAATAGTCTCTCATATTATGATATGATACAATGATTTTCTCATTTCATATTATTATCAGTATTGCAGTATGTTGTGATATGGAGTGCTATGTTTGATATATCTATCTAAGAAACTCAAACACAGTTCTACAGCTGTAGCAAGAAACATTGATCGGTAAAAATATATACGGCCACGGCCAAACTCAGAGGAAAAGTTTTAGAGAACATATTCAAGGTGGTTGACGATTTGTGAGTTTATTTGCGGCCAAACTGGTTAGCTATTAAGTAAAGTAAACCGCCATGGGCAAGGTTGAATATTGTATATGCGTAATTACTGAACATGCCCAAGAAGCGGTGAATGTAAATAGTGTAAAAAAATAGACGAATCACGGTTCAGAGTTACAATTAAAATTTAGAAACCTGACTGTATTAAAATCTACACCCAATCTCCACTGAGAGACGTTGTTTCAAATATATTAGCAGCCTTACTAAAAAACTCGTGAAAATTTTATTCAATTGATAAACGACCTTGGACGTGAAAACATTACAAACATGAAAGATATACACATTGCTTACACAGCCAGAGGGGGTTGTTTATCTATTGTATACGCTTGTTTTCTTGATAATTTTTGAAAGAATTGTAGATTTTTTCCAACGTTAGGGTTAAGTTATGTTTTCTTGACAGATATAAGTAGCCAGGTACTTCTTAACCCCTCAGGCTAATGTATTCGCTTTCCGGAACAACTCATGTGGTTTCATAGAAATCGTTGTATCTCCAATGCTATCTACCTCCTTACTACCAATGTGAGAAATATGGTCTAAGCGGTGTTAAAAAGAAAAAAAAAACACGTTTTATTTTCAAATCTAACTTTGTGAATTCTTCATGAATTATTTTTACATGAAACCACTTAAATATGAGGTGACGATGACATTTATAATACATTTGTTTATTAAAATATCGGAGTTGTTAATTTTTTCGTTTTCGATTAAAAAAAGTCGATTTTAGTGCGCAGTGGAGTTTTTTTTTTAGAAATTGTGTCTTCATTTTTTTATGTTATTACTGCCTAGAGCCCGTGGGTTATTTCCCGGGTAGAAGAAGGTTGTGTTTGGTTTGGGTTGTTGCGAAGCTAGTGGATCACTCAAAACGAGGCTAAATGGGTTGGAGATGGAAAATATTGGGTGAAATATAATAAAATGTCAAGTAGTAAACCAACTTAGAAAATTAATATATATTTTTTTAAGAATTAGAAATTTTCTGTCGATAAAAAATCTGTATTTAATATACTACGCCTTAGTTCATTCCACTTTACAATACGCTATTATTAGTTGGGGATCCGCATATAAATGTAACCTTCTTCCAATAGCAATTGTGCAAAGAACAATTATTAAAATTATATTTAAAAAATCCTTAGACTACCCAACAGAACGCTTGTTTGAAGAATTTCAAGTACCTACATTTAAAGATTTATATATTAAAAATTCATTAATTCAAATTATCAAAGAAAAAGATAAATTTCAATTAAAACTAAATACGTCTTTTGCACAACATCATTACACTTACCAGGAAAGAACTTTTTTCAATCGTCTTCCAGAAGAAATCAGAAGCATTAATGATAAAACCCGAATACTGCTCTCTGTCAAGAAACATTTTTAAAATGTTCTTAAGAAAAAAACTACTGTCACTTAATTAATCTTACAAATATCCTTAGTTTTCCACAACATTATTTCTTTTTTTAATGCACACTATGATCAAAACAAATACTGCAGCACACACATGTAAGTACAATGAATTATTTAAGTACTAACCAATAACGGCATTTATGTACACTCCCCTTCCACACACAAGCAAATGCTTTCGATGGAAGAGTAGTAAAAAAACCTAAATTATTATTGTACCATATAAAACATATTATATATATATTTTTTTTTTTTTTTTAAATACTTGACTATTCAATTTAAAAAAACACAGCAAAAGCCATTTCAAGAAATACCGATCCATTCCCGATCGGTAGTAGTTAGAACCTATCACACCAGTGATATTTAAAGTATCTACTGCATAATTTACAAAACGACCATTACTCGATGGAGGCCATGAGTTGTTGGTTGGTAATGTTGCTGGCATTCAACTGTGGCAAATACGCAAGCACTGTGTATCGGAGTACATGCATTATTTTATCTAGGTCTTCAACCATAAGATCCGTTCTTGCACTAGAACATAACTTCATATTACAGGTGGTAGATAATTTATAGGCAGATACTATGGCCAGCAGAAGTTCCTTTCTGTATCGAAAATACATTTTTTTAAAGCAATATTATAACACTGGAGGTGCTTTCTATGAATTAACATTCCAAAACGTGAAACGCCAAACAATTACGTAAAAATATTAATAAATTGGAAATTTTGAATTAAAATGCTAACCTAAATACGCATAGGCAGTCTGAAAAGTGAGTTAATTAGTTAATGAGGTCTTTATTTGCAATTTGTGATGTGAACAACTTTCGGTTCTACAAGCCCGAACCAATGTAGTTTTATTAGCCCGAACGGATTAAACTCACTGCGTGTATGATTTCTTTCATTTCCAAGAGCTTCGTTAGTCAATACTATTCATTAATAAGCCAGTAATTTTGCGAACGACATTAGTCAGTGTTTATTGACAGTTAACCAAAACACAGGAGGCTCTGAGAAAAAATATTTCCCTCTGAGCCTATGTCTTCTTAGGGGATGCTGTGTGGAGGGTCTTTTTAGGAAAGGAAGAAGAGGAAGTTCCGGGAAGGAAATAGGTATGATGGGTGAGTAGGAATCTGGGGGTCAGTGTGTCCAGGAGTGACGGACGTATGAATTCATCCATTCATCTGCGGTACAAGGCGATGTTTCGAGGGATTCTGGCTAGAGAGGTCAAAAAACCTCCTCAACCAGTCTCTCTCGTCCAACCCGCCATGCAGCAGGTAGGCAAACATATCGGCCGCCAATACCTTGATAAACGTCACCCTATAAACCCGGGACCCCTGCTAAGTCACCAAACGTATCGAACCACTTGAGGTGACCTACGGCAGAGGTGTTGATTATCCAATGAATGGTTCCTGGTTAAATGGGAGGCGGTACCTATACCCGCCTCCCGAAATGCGCGACCTCCATACTATGGAGGCCGCGCTAATCAATCGTCGGTCGATATCTCTTATCAATTGTTGACCGTGCTCGCAAATATTGATAACTGACCAAAGATGACGAATATACTCAATATGATATAAGGTTTTATCGGTCTTCC
Organism: Limnephilus rhombicus; assembly: GCA_929108145.2. Lineage (NCBI taxonomy): Eukaryota > Metazoa > Arthropoda > Insecta > Trichoptera > Limnephilidae > Limnephilus > Limnephilus rhombicus. Next base: position 10,069,570 of record OV815296.1, read on the forward strand.
GTGATAGATCTCCTGGGCGATACTGAGAGTATCTATCTACCACTCTGAAGAGTTATTCTCTATCTTTCGTGGGATCGTCATCGAGATAACGGACGTGATCTGTGAGAGATTTGTGTGATTTATTTGCTTTTTCTATGTACAACGTACATTAAATGAATAAACTAGCAGTTAAAAACCCATTCCGAAGGTTTTTGCCGATAGGCCCTGCGGGCGGCTTTTAGTTCGGCTTCGCCCGGTTTGAGTGTTTGTGACCATTTTATAAAATCCGATAGGAGCTGGTTCCTAAAATATCCAGTTTGTGTGAATTTCCACGTACACAGATGTTAATTGAGGCGCGGCCGTTGAGCGTGGCGTCCGACATGCACTCGTGGCTGGGTTCTGAAATTCAACCACACAGATGCTAGCCTTTTAATACTGTTTGATAATCATGCATACTTGCAGTAATTCGTGTTTAAACTAAAATATGTGACAGTAAATACGTAAAAATCACACAAATCTGACAGAAGATCACGTCCGTTGTCTTGATAACAATCCCACAAAAGTTGGAGAATAACTCTTCTGATGCTGTTTAACCATGACGTGACCCTTATATCTATCTGCCCGCCCAGTTTGTAAGCAGGTAACATTATGTAGGTGAGCAGCGTGCGTGCAAGAAATCAAACAACGTTTATTATTATTGTAAACCACGAAATATTACATTATTGTAATGTTGTAACTTTTACCCAAATGTAATGATTCCGTTTCATGTAGATTGAGATGTTGCGGTGATACCATTACATCAGTTTAATGACTTCCTATTCTGGGATTTAAATGGGAATCATCAACTACTGTCTATTTCCTCAAATGGTTTAAACAACACTAAGTAAACTTCTGATATAATTATTATATAGAGCGTGGAATAGAGTATTAAATGTTACAACATACGTATGATCTATGTAGGTTACGAAGTTAATTCACGTCATAACTATTAACTACGGGTGTGCTGTTGACATGATTTTCTCTTTGCATTTAAATGTTTAAGTGCACATAATATGCGTCGATGACTCGAAGCCATGATATCGTATCTCCATAATTCTTTTGAGATGAAAAAATAATCTCTTATCAAGATCTAATCAACTGGACGAACAATATATATTTTCATTTCAAGCCATCTTCTTATTTTTGAACCATTACTGAAGAGAGTAAACCTGGTTTTTGAAAACTTCAAAGTGGATAATTGTAGTTATACTAGCAATAATTTTGCCTTCGAATACAATATTTTGGAATAGTATATCCCAATTTAATTGGTCGTAAAAGTGTTAACACGTTGAAAAGAACAAAATTCTCATGAAAGTCAAAGCTAATTAAGTGACGTTTTATAATTTTATTTAAGTCCTTGTGCAAAGAATCATGCATTCTAATAATAATATATACCTTCGCACTATGACGAACGTTATTTGTCTCCAATTTGACCTAAATAATCAATATTAGTATGCAAAGAAGTGCTTGACGTTTCGAAACTACTCTCCATGGCGTCTTCAAGGTTCTATGCTTGCTTTGGTACGCTTTACCAAGTGCAAGCAAACACTCCTAATATTGTCGTAGCTCTTGTGCAACTCAAAATGTAAAGGTAGAAAATTAAAATAATAATTAATATTCTCTTGTCTTATAAGTATACTCTAGATCCTTTCGCCAAAGGTTGCGCTGTTGGCCTCCACATCGTTCAGTCAACAATATGCTTATAATGAAGACGTCCTGACTGCTTATAATGAAGAAGCCCGTTTTGTGATGGACTACAGCCTCGATACGACACATCCTTCCCAGCGGACTATATGTTTTTATTCTAACTTTTTACTTGAATCGACTAACTATTTTATTAACTTGATCATTAAGATTTTTTTTCTGGATTTGTTCCAGCATATTAATATATTTAGTTTGGTGCGGAGTCCACACACCACTAGCATACTCCAGCTTACTTCTTATGACGTCATCGAATATGGCCATCATTGCATCTGGGTCATCAAATTGCTTACATATTCTGATGATAAACCCAGGAGTTTGTAGCATGCTTGAGTGAGCCATGATATGTGATCCGAGAATTTGGATCAAAGACGATAGCGAGATCTTTAAATCTCAAAAACTATGGCTTCTGGGAGCGGGTATACGTCATTGTTACACATTTTTTTAATATTGAATTCTAATTTATTTTTTCTGACCATTCTGCTACAGCATCAGGGTCAGATTGCATTTTTAAACAGTCCTGGTTACAGATAATTTCCATCAAAAGTTTGAGGTCATCCGCAAATAGAAGACATTTGCAATATTTTACACATACCAGGATGTCGACTATAAATATAAGGAACAGCAGAGGACCATGGTTTCCAATTATGAGGTTCTTTTACAATTATGACGAAACATAATTAGAATAGGAAACATAATAACATTTAATTTGGGAGGCGGGAATGGGTACCTATTGGATAACCAACACCTCTGCCATAGGTCACCCCAAGTGGTTCGTTACGTTTGGTGATTTAGCAGGGGTGCCCGGGTTCATGGGATAAGGTTTGTCTAGGTCTTGGAGGCGGATAACCAGGACATACTGAACCCAAGATTCCTACCCACCCCTTAAACCTTTTCCCTTCCCAGAACTCTCCTCTCCTTCCTTTCCTTAAAAAAACCCTCCGCACAGCATCATAGGTGAGCATAAAGATTGAGCATAGAGGGAAATTATGTTCCTCAGGGCCTCCTGTGTGGAGCTCATGTAAAAAAAAAAAAAAACACGGTAGCCAAGAAATTAGAATTTCAGATATTTTATCAAACTGTTGCTGTCACTGTCGCTGTTACCCCTACACTGAGCGAAAGGGACAACTGCACCTCAGACTGATAATATACCTAAATAAAATCGTAAAAATCGAGGTTATGTTTAGCCCATTTTTCTCTTCCAAAACTGGACCGATTTTGAGATTTTTTTTTCTAACTGTATTATGATAAAATATTCTATGTTTTTTTTCGTCTGGTTCGTATACTGAACGTTTGTTGATGGCGTTCAAACCAGGCAATTTTAACAATGCTTGGAGTGTCCTAACTCCTATAAGAAGTAATTTGACGACCTCCGTAGTCCAGTGGGTAAGACTCTTAACTCACAATCCGGAGGTCGCGGGTTCGAACCCGGCATGCGCAAATAAATTTTATTTGATTAATTTGTGTTATTTCACAATTAAATCATTTAAAATAATATATAGTATATTTGCGGCATGTTCCAGAGTGGAAGATACTATCAGTATCGCCCTGGTGTAAGACCACCATTCAGAATTGAAACGTTGCTTGAAAATGGCTTTAGCCGTGTTTGGTGACCAGATCTGAATAGCCAGGTACTTCCCAACCTTCCTCTTCCCCACCTCCTTCCCCTCCCCACTACCTTCAGCCTCACAACATACCCCAATTGGGGATGCCATAGTCTCACTGGCTCCAGACGGGAGCAGTTGAGATTCTTGTGCGGTATTCACAGTAAAAAAAAAAAAGCAAAACGAATCGATACCTATATAACAATAAAAAATACTAGCACTACTATCAACATCCAGAGAGGAAATTGGGGAATACGTTTGTGTGAAAAAAACGCCCCCCGGTTTCCTCTCAACTTTCCGATAATATTATATTCTCATGACACTTCTTTTCCATGCATCCGCTCTACATGTCTTGTACATTACGCTTGCAATCAGCTTTGCGTTCTTATCAGATATCTCATCGTCAGTACATGCCCTTCAATATGGTTGTTGTCAGAATGCCCTGGTTGGTGTCAGAATGCAATTATGGGCTGCTGTCAACATAGCAATCATAAAAAGTTGTGAAACAGCTTTTTTGTACGTTTGTCTCCATAACAAACAAATTATTCAATCGATCCAAGGAAAGGTCAATTATATAGTTTTGTTCCAACACTATTCAGTTGACCTCGATGCTCAAGAGGTCACCGCTGCACTCGTCTCGGAGTTCTTGAGAGTAGAGGTCTCCAAATAGATTAGAGGTCTGCAGTTAGATTAGAAGTCCCCGTTGAGTGGTCATATCAAGATAAAGTTGGTTTATCTTGGCCATGTTCGAGAGTGTTCAAATCTGATTGCGCAGATTTTTGTTAGGTTAAAACCTTGAATTCGATTTAACGGTTAGGCTATTGACAAATTAGTAGAAAAAATACGGTTCCACGGCAACTCAAAAAAGTGGCATTTCAACACCTCTTTGAAAAGTCATTAAAAAAATTTCAAAAAAGCCCAAACCTAATGTAACCTACTAAACCATTTTTTTGTCACTTTTAATGACTTTTCAAAGGAGGTGATGAATTAAAATGTATGGAATTTATAGAGAGGTCGAGCGGTAAGGTTCCCGACTAGTAATCCGTAGGTCGCGGGATCAAATCCCAGCGTGCGCAAATAATTTAATTTGTTTAATTTTGGGTTATTTCACAATTCATTCAATAAAAATAATATAATACAGTGCTTTTGTGGCACATTGGACTGGTGGATGAAGACCTTTTGGCCTCTCCAGCAGAACTCTCTCGGAACATTGCGTTGCACCGCAGTGGGAGTTCATCCGTCCGTCATTCCTGGACACACTTTTTTTTCTTTTCTTTATTCATGAAATAATTTAAACAGTTTTTACAGATTTTTCGATAACCACACTAGACATATTCCATATTATGGCAGTCTAAGACACTGACTCTCAGATTCCTACCAACCCCTCATACCTTTTTCTTTCCAAGAGCTTTCTTTCCTAAAAAGATCCTCCACACTGCATCCCCAAAGATGACATGGGCCCTCAGGAGAATTATTTTTCTCGAGGCATCGTGTGCGGAGCTAATATAAAAATATCTCATTTTGCCTTTTTTTTTACAGTTTGGTTTAGTTAGGCATGTGCGGTGTGTAAACTCGTGCCATCAAGCCTTGGATATATTACTAAATATTTGGGAATACATTGTACCTTGTCCAAAGGAAGGATCAACTTGTTCAACTTGAATACAAAGCAAGCAGCGGTTATTATGCTAATTTACATTCATGACTAATTCTCACTAAACAAATTCCTGCAGCTTTTCAAAAGACTGGATATTATTGACGAATTCTTAGTATATTGAAGTGACGCCCTGCCTACTAACAAAATACAACACACGCCATCTTTATTTTGTTATTGGCGGATTGTTTAAATAAAATCTATAAAATTTTGATCAAATTTTCGCAAACCATTTTAGAAATTTCATGGTTGATTGATTGACGAATTGGTGCGTATTTTTGTAGTAGATTAATACAGTAGATAAGTTTAACGGCTCTCTGGGCTATTTATAAATCAAATCTTATATTTAATCAAGCATCACTTTCACATTAATTTTTCGATAGGGTGTGGGGTCATTTACAAAACTTATTTCTTCCTTCAATATATTTATTCCATGTATGGGTATTTTCAAGCAGCATACCATTGCAGGAGGGACGAAACAATCACAAAAGATCTCTGGTCGATTACCTACAGGAATGAGTCTATACCAAAAAAATGAATTTATTGTTACATTCAAATTGGTGACCCGACGGTTACAGTACCCGGCATGCGTTGCAATGCCATTCAAAGAAATAAATTAATACGATGACTTGTGTCATATCATACATTCCCATACAATGACTTTAAGGTGACGTCACGACACGTCGAACAGTGACGTCACCACTAAAATTTCAATAATGCCAACTAGACGGCGTGTTTTTACGATCTGATTAAAAATGGACTTTTAAATAATTTTTTAAAAACTCTGCGTTTAATATTATTAAATAAAACTTTTATATTGAGAAACAGCGTTTATTGGTCTATATGAACATATTTTTTTAAAGCCATAATATTTTTCACTGGAGTTCCTTATTTTAGTTCGTTAATCTTTCGAATGACATTTGTTGTTTTTCAAAGCTGCGCAATTCGTGGCAACATATCAGAAACATAAAATAAAATTTTAAAAAAAACACTATTATGTATTCAGTAAGCGAAATCATCACTTTGAAAGAGGAATTTATATTCAAAATGTCGTCTATCCGGTTGGTTCTTCAACGAAAGTTTTCAAGGTTAAGCAATGTTGATTCTTCCATTCTACCATGAATCACGAAGTCGTGATTATTCATCTGCGAGGATAGAACGCCTACAGCTACGTAATATATACACCAAGTTATGAGACTTTCTCTTATTAACAACTGGTGAAGCATCACGAAAGATATCAGCCTCTATATTTATTAAAATGTTGGTGGGTACACAGAATAAACAACTAATGATTACTATGGGGCTTCGGCAGATCTTTAACACAGAATGAATGCATATATTTTTTTTTAAATATTAACACCACACTCAGGAGATCCTGAGGAAAATATTTCCCTATCGAGTCCACGCTCAAAACACACTTTAAAAAATTAAAACAAATTGTACTAGGTAGATAATGGTTAGTAATAAGTAATTCAGTAACCGGAATTGAAAAATATTGCATTTTGATGTTTTTTTATTTAAAAAACGGAAATGTCATTTTTCAAGGACCGTCATGTTAATTACGACGATTAAATACGCATTTTTAAAAGAAAAAATCACTTTCTGTCAGTTAGACAATAATTAATAAGAAGTAAGAATTGCAATCTTCGGAAATGATAAATAATGCGTATTAATCATTATTTTGTTCAGTTTCTTAAACACGAAAAATCACGCGAGACGTTTGCCGTCGTAATTAACAACATGGCGTACCTTGAGAAATGACATTTCGCGTTTTAAAAGATAACAAAATAACCATTAAATTGCAATATTTTTCAATTCCGGTTACTGAATTACTTATTACTTTATTACTAACTGTAATCTACCTAGTACAATTTATTTTAATTTTTTAAAGTGTGTTTTGAGCATGGACTCGATAGGGAAATATTTACCAAAATATTTTCTGTTTTTAAGGAAAGGAAGAGCGGAATTTCCGGGAAAGAAAAAGGTATGAGGTTTCCGCGCGTTTTCATCCCGCGACAAAACGTCCCCAGACAAAATATTCCCTACAAAATATCCTACGGCCAAAACATCCCCACCACCTCTGGTCTGGAGCTCTAAAATACCTGAAAAATACCCTCGACTCTATGCAGAAATGGGCGGTCCGTTTAATAGATTCTCCCATCTTAAAAGAAGGATTGCAACCTTTAGAGGGAGGCATCTACTAATATCTACAGGAATTCCAAAAACTGAACAAATCGGACTAATATCTATGAGAACCAAAGTGTTGGCGAATATCTACAGCACTGGCAAAGATTGGGTTGGGTTAGGTTAGGTTAGCTTAGCTTAGGTTAGGTTAGTTATTACGTAATTGAAGTAATTTATGCTTTTCCGTACAACCTCTTGCTCAGCTGCCCTCTGTAGATATTAGTCCAACCTACGCTCCATAGATATTAGTCACCACTGGGACCGTCATAGATATTAGTCCGACCTTAGCTCAGTAGGTATTAGTCCTCACTCTGAAGTTCATAGACATTAGTCCAACATATGAGCTGTAGATATTCGTCCGACATACAGGCTGTAGATATTAGAATCTGGAGTCCCTTTAGAGCAACAAGGATAGCATTCCGGGTGGGAATGCTATCCTTGTTCTACCGGTATTACAATGGAAGACGCTCCGAGGATTTTATTGCACAGCGGAAATATTTTGACCCCCTGACAAAATATGGTCGAAGCCTGAGCTTAACTTAAAGCACCTTCGTACCTATTTTTCTATGTAATATTCTTCATTCATGCTTGTATGAATAAAAACCCAACTAATTGATGACGCAGCATACCTCCACGTAGTCATATGAATTAAAACACAAATTTGCAAAGAGTGAATCAACTCTGTGCAGTAAATATTATAAAATATTCTCACATCGAAGACATTAGAAGTTTTTCATTATCCGTGAGTCAATGAGTGGAATTAACATGATTATGATAAATGATATTTATTTTCTTGGTAATAATAGCACGCCAAGGAGCCTCCAGTCACGTTTCAACATACTGAACGTCGTTAAGTTTTGATGGCGTCCTCAGTTTTACCTTTACTTGTGTCATTGACTGTATACTGCGTTATTATGTCATACTTGGAACTGTATGCTTGGTACTATAGTATTCCTATGCTATAGATATCTTTTAAAAGCATTTTCAATGTGGATAACGCAACCCCAAAATACCCTGGACACAGGGTAACTAAATTATTTTAATTTATTCATCGAATGGAGATATATATAAAAATAAGCTAAAATTTTTCTAGATATGATTAAAAATAAGCACTTTAAAATAAACCAAAATTTAGCCAGATATGCATTGAAATAAGCTCTCAAAAAAGACATAATTTTGCTCGATATGCATAAAAATAAGCACTAAAAACAAGCCAAAATTTTGCTAGATATACATAAAAATAAGCTCTGAGAAAATATGCCAAAATTTAGCTAGATATGCATAAAAATAAGCTCTGAGAAAATATGCCAATATTTTGCTAGATATGCATAAAAATAAGCTCTGAGAAAATATGCCAATATTTTGCTAGATATGCATAAAAATAAGCACACAAAAATAAGCCAAAATTTTGCTAGATTTACATAAAAGTAAGCGCTCAAAATAAAGCAAAGTTTTATTGGGAGATATTTCTCCCAGCCTGACACGGACTCACAATAATGATGCTATCTCATTTTTTATTATATTCAGATTTATGATTTAAGTAGCATAAGAAAGAGTGAATACCACGCTTTGTATTTACATTTAAAACTTTACCATATACGCTCATATTAAAATTATACCATCTAAATGTAAAAGTCCTCATATTTACTGTTTTAAAAAGTTTTATTGGTCGGCAAGACGAGATGAAAATACGCACGGAAAAATAGCTGGCTTTACCGTAAATTTTAACTAGATATGGATTCCAAAGTACCCCACATAATAGAGTGTTTATTGGCTTAATTAGTTTCTCAGCAAATTGGTTTAACCGGTAATAAATCAATTTAGACACCTTCAAAAATTGACATTTAGTATCGTATTAATAAGTCATCTCTAAGTGGTTTAACCACAGTTGGAAAATGGTCTTGTAAGCCGAAACAGCTGTAACAAAAATAAATTAGAAAATACTTGTCTTGTGACTCTTAACTAATTGTATTGTGTTTTCTTGTTGCAGGGTTTGTGATAGTGACATCAATAATCCTGATCCTTTTGGGAATAGTCATAGCAATATTCTTCTCAGCTTGGATCAGATTATTCATAGACCACGTAAGTACTAACATTTTCCATATTTATAAGACATTCTTAATAAATGATACACTACGTTTATCATTAACTACGTTTGGTCTCACAACATTTTCCAATTGGGGATGCCATAGTCTCACGGATCCAGGCCGGTTGAGAGCAGTTGGGACTCTAATGCGATTTTCATTTAATAAAACTAATTTCGGGATTGATTAATCCCGAATTTAATTAATTAGTGTCCAAAACCGCAATTTTTCCATTGTAAAATTCTTTGTTGTGAAAATAAGAAAGGGATGACTCAAATTTTGTGTACACTCACTCTTGTGACCTCGTCCTTGGCGTTGTTTTTCTAATCTGAATCATATCGTTTATCCTTTGTTCCAAAAATCATTCCACACATATTTTATGTTTTGACTCATAAAATTGTACTCTAACGAAAAAGAAACGTTAAAAGTGTTCTCAACTGAACAAGCCACAAAGTGTTTGCATTCTACGATAATGAAAAATAGTTTATTTGACATACCTCTCTTTTTATTTTCGCATACAGAAGTTAGCATTCAAAATCTCCCGTAAACTCAGAAATAATGATCTGCTTTCCCCCAATCAACACTTGATTGATTATGGATTTTATTCACCTCTGTCCAGAAATTGTAGACTTGTCAACGCGAGTCAAGATCTTGACTCCTTTGGCAAAAGTCTAAAAGATTTTACGCGGTCGCTTAACAATTGACGATATTTTAAAACTACGTATTTTGACTTTAGCTAAAACTTGACATGACTTGTCACTTCTATTTTCTCATATTTATCTCTGATTTTGTCTATACTTTCATTTATCATACTTTAATTTTATAATGTACATTTTTTTTAAATTCGTTTTATTTTATTGTAAATAGGAAAGGCGTTAATAAATAAATAAAATTGGGTGAGGTCGTCGATAGCTCGGTGATGGGTAGGACGTTGGGCTAGCAGTCTGAGGGATTGTGTTTGAAACTCAGAGCGAGTAAGTCGGTTTACTTACCCCCTTTCAACACAAGTTATAGCTTCGTCCAAAGGTCTGTGCTTTGTTAAAGTTCAAAGCATATTTTTCTTAAATAAAGATAAAATCAGTTTAATGTGTGTATTTATGACCACGATTTTGCCTGTCAGTAGTAAGTAACTTGGACAATGTAGGAGATACAAAGAGTGTACACGTGACGGTGATTTCATCATCTAAGCATCTAAGACATTCATTAGTCATTCTTAGAAGCTAACAATACATTCGATTAAAAGTGATTTGAAGTTAAAAGTTAAATAAAATCAGAGGCGGCGTGCGGCGTGCGGGGTTACCGATAAAGTAGAACGGGCCTAAATGTGCACTTTTCGGAAATTTTCCGTGACATGAAAAGTTATAAACTAATTATAATGATGCTTTATTTTAAGAAATTTTCTGTAGAAAAACATTTACCAAACCAGTATAGGGCATATTTATACTCAACAAAAAATTCATGCAGTTCACGCATAGACATATGAATATTACTAGACTAGAACATAAAGGTGAGGGGTAGACAACAACTACAGCGGGGCGTAGAGCGGGAAGATGACTTTGGAGATTTGTGATTCGTTAATAACTCAATATGACAGTATATAGGCATCTCGCATTATAATATCACCATTTAGTTCTTAAAAGTAAACTCTGCTTATGAATGAATAGACCTTTTTACAAGGGAGCGCGAATTGCTCGCCGCGTAATGAACAAATTTGCGAAGTCTAAATACGGCAAACTAAAGTTCGCCTAATTCCAGACGCCAGACTCCAATATTTTGTTGCCGTATTTAGTTAGGACACTTTTACAAATGTTTCATAATTTACTTTCCCCAGTAAACATCGACAAGCACACGCCATGTAACTCGAGTGATAGTATATATTTACACGTTTTTATAACACAAACCATGTTTTTTGCGGTGTTATTTCTAAAATGCACCGATGATGGGGAAATAATACGCTTTTATCACTTAGGGCAGGTCTACTAATATTCATATGTCTATGAGTTCAAGCCTTTATATAATATGGCGCTTTAAGCTCCGTGCAATGGGAAAAACATTCACAAAATAAGCATATTTTATATTAAATTAAATGAAAAAAATATTAGCAAAACTCAATAAAAAATCTGCAAAAAGAAAAATCAGAAAAAATATGGGCACATCTGGGACTCGAACCAAGGACCCTCGGCTTTTCGGGCCGCAACTCTATCAACTGAGCTAATAATGTGTCCCTATCCGATTCGGTCATTTTTAAGTGTAGCATACATCGACTAAGAACTACCAATATTATCTTCATTTTCTTAACGCATATTTCATTGGCTATCTTTATGTATAATTGCAAGATTCATACCCGAACTAAATTCTATCTAGATGAAAATTGCCAAATTACCTCTAAAATTGTGAAAAATAGATTTCTATAATGAGCCATATTTTATAATTTAAAACACAAATAAATGAAGTAGCACTATAGTCTGTCAAATAAGAGTAGAAAACATAGGAGGGCGCCACTGTAGTTCAAATGGCAATACTAAACATATAACATGGTGTTGATATAAAGCTGTGTAACACCCCAAAAACAAATAACGAAAAAAAACTGTGTAACCTACATTTTTATAAAAAATTAAAAAGGCGTAAAAGTGAAAAAAATATGTTTCATTACAATATAGCTACCGACTGATCTCAAAATTAGAATTGCGTATAGGTATATTATTATTATACGTTCGCAGTTTTGTGTTAACATAATGAAGAAAAGCAATAATGTAATAAAATATAAAGCACAGTTTAGAAATTGCTCACATTTATTTAATACTAGCTTAAGGCTCTGCAACCGGGCCCGAAAAGAAGAAGATGGAGAGATACGAGAGATTAGAGGTTAGAGGAGAGCGCTAACATTTACAGCGACATTGCGAAAATGTTTAACTCGTTTAAAATAGAGCAAAAATCTCGCGGCCTTATCTTAAACAGCATTTGAAGAAACACTGTGAATTTTTTCATACATATAACTTGTAAAATAACTGAAACAAACATATTAATAATAATTTTTGGAGCATACTTTGCAATTTTTTTCTATCGAGGGAATTTTATATAATTTGCGTTTCGGCGCGGGCAAGTCTAGATATTATCTTCAAGAATAACATAATATATTTTTTAAGAGCTTCAAAACTTACCGTGTTTAAAGGAAATATGTAATAAATCGGTACAAATCCGGGTTGCGGGCCCTTAAGTACCTAGCGTTGCCCGGGCGTGTCTCTAATTTTAGATCTGAATATATTTAACTCATTCTGATCTAAAAGTAGTGTAACTAAACTCACCATTAATGATTCTTCCTTTCTATCTACTGTTAAATTCAAATAAATGTTAAATTAAATTAAAGCAAATCGCTTTAAGAAACACCTTTTAATCAAATTTATGTCATGAACCAAAAATGTTTTTTAAAATGTGGTTTACTGAGTTCTATACATTCAGTGACATTACACTTTAAAATAATATTTGACAGTTAAACTGGTGTTGCCAGCCTACAAATTTTGTAGTTCAATTTTTTTATATTTTCTACTCTTATTTGACAGACTCTGTGTACTAGGTATTTACTTCACCTTTTGATTAAAAAATATCACTTAGTTTGAAATCCAAATTTAAATTTTATGTAAAAAATCACCGCCGTTCCTCTTAAACCCTCCCATGATTAAAATAATTACATAATTATTTTTCTATAAAATGAGTACTTACCTTTGTACTCATTATTTGTAATGTGTATTCAAATTACATTAATATAATGAAGGTGTGTAATTATTGCAATCATTAAAATGATTGTACATTGAAAAAATTATACCTTTTAAGCGTTATATTATATTCACTCCATTTAGCAATAATATATATGTGCATATTTTTACAGTAATTAATATAACATACTAACGAGTTCCCGGTATGCGTTGCAACGCCACTTAATAAAGAGATTGTTTCTCTTTGCTTGTCCTTTCCCGATCGTCCCGTTCCCCTTCCGCCTCCCCTTCCTCTCCCGCATCCCCTTCCCTTCAAGCCTTCCCACTCCACCTTCCCTTTCCCCACTCCCCTCTCCCGCTTCCCCCGTTCCGCGAACCTAAGTTCCCCTCCCGCATTCTATATATTCAGTCTCGATACATTCAGTTTTCAAACAGCTCGCGTACCACCTATTGCAATTTTTTTATACAAATTTCATAATGCCAGAGCTCACCAGTATATATAGAAACATCGCGAGCATGCACATATCAAATCCACAATTTTTCATCGCAATCGGATGAATGGTTAGCAATGCATAATTTCATGATGCCAGGACTCACTTTTATATATAGAAACCATCGCGAACATGCGCACATCTAATCCCCAAAGTTTCATTGCAATCGGATGAATGGTTTAGCAACGCTTAGACATCTCACACACAAACCCAGAAGCAAACTTATTGTAATAACCGTGGCCGGTTATCCCATTGCTTCTGGACTCCTTTATGATGGATCCAGATTCCTCAGATATGATGATCTCAGTATGGGGTGTATGTCAATAATAGACGTGGGTAGACTATGTGTATTTAATCCGAGAATACTGTACAAGGTTCTTCTTAGGAAGCTGATAACAAGAGAGGACGAATGGACAGCATTCACGCCTTTTAACGTTCCGCATGCTGTCTCACTCATACACGCATGTCTCTTTCATACTGCAAGACATACGTTCACTACACTTATTTTCATTTTTATGTATAGAGACAGATGTTCAGTTAGGTACATAATGAATTAATCTATACGTAATGGAAACACGTGTATTGAACATTATCTTAAATTATGTTCTTTTTACAGAGTAAGGATACCTATATAAATGCAGATATAACTACCTATTTACATTCATAATTATTGTATACTTACTGAGAGTGATTAGTGATGATTCTTACTTAGATTGGAAATAAATTAAATTAAACAGGGTTGTGCAAAGTATGTAATTGACAGCATCCTAGGTATTGCTCTCGGCCAAGAATCCGTAGATCACGGTTTCAAATTACGGCATGATCAGGGTAATTTTATTTTTCAATTAAAAAATAACATACATATTTTTTATGTGAAACCGCGCAAGCGTCCAAACTGCTTTCAATCGTCTGGGGCCAGTGAGGCTATGGCATCCCCAATTGGGGTATGTTGTGAGGCCAGGGGAAGAAGATGTGGTAGAGGGTGGTGGGAAAATATCTGGCTATTTAGATCTGGTTGCCAAATGCGGCCAAAGCCATTTCAAGCAAAGTTTCTGAATGTCTTCTTGAAATTCTTTGTAGCACATTCCATATTAAGGGATACTGTCAGTATCGCCCTGATGACATACGTAAATTGGTTTTAGCCATGTATGGTGACTGAATAGTCAGATACTCCCCCACCCTCATTTTCCACATCTCCTTCTCATCTTTGACGACCTCCTTCTTTTGACGACCTCCGTAGTCCAGTGGGTAAGACTCTTGACTCACAATCCGGAGGTCGCGGGTTCGAACCCGGCATGCGCAAATAAATTTTATTTGTTTAATTTGTGTTATTTCACAATTAATTCATTTAAAAAATAATATAGTATATTTGCGGCATGTTCCAGAGTGGAAGATACTATCAGTATCGCCCTGGTGTAAGACCACCATTCAGAATTGAAACGTTGCTTGAAAATGGCTTTAGCCGTGTTTGGTGACCAGATCTGAATAGCCAGGTACTTCCCAACCTTCCTCTTCCCCACCTCCTTCCCCTTCCCACTACCTTCAGCCTCACAACATACCCCAATTGGGGATGCCATAGTCTCACTGGCTCCAGACGGGTGCAGTTGAGATTCTTGTGCGGTATTCACTGTAAAAAAAAAATCTTTATTATACCTTCAGCCTCACAACATACCAATTTGTGAGGCGGAAATGGGTACCACCTCCTAGGGAACAATTTATTGGATAACCAACATCTCTGCCTAACGTCACCCCAAGTGGTTCGCTACGTTTGGTGACTTAGCAGGGGTGCCCGGATTCATGGGGTGAGGTTTAACCGGGTCTTGGCGGCGAATGTGTCTGTCCACCAACTGCATGGCAGGCCGGATCGAGACAGACCGGTTGTGAGATACCTTTTTACCTTTCCAGCAGGACTCTCTCGGATAATCGCCTTACATCGCAGTGGGAGCGATGGATTCATACGTCCATCACTCTTGAAATCAGTGACCCCCAGATTCCTACCCATCATACCTTTTTCCTTCCCAGAAATTCCTTTCCTAAAAAATATCCTCCACACAGCATACCCAAAGATGACATAAGCCCTGAGGGGAATTATTTTTCTCAGGGTCTTTGTGTGTGTAAAAAAAAAACCTAATTTGAGATGCCAGACGATTGGGAGAAGTTGGGACACTTGTGCGCTACTCACCCAATGATCGGAACTGGAAATGCCATTAGTCCTACTGGTTCCGGGCAGTTAGAACTCTTAACAAAACAAATTACAATTCTTATTGGAGTAACAATATCAAGCCTCAGTCATTTAGATACTCGCTTGTACCTAGATTACATTACATTACATGCAGTTGGAAGTGCTTCCTCAGAAGTAGTAGATGCGTTCAACTGCACTGAATATAGTTACTGCAACTGGCTATAATAACATACCTCAATAAATCGATGTAAGCATAATACACACTATTCTTTTGCATGGGTTCTATATAATTTGATTGGCTTATTATAAATCAAGATTTATTTATTTATTTATTTCTATTCGCAAACATACACTTAACAGATTATTACATTGGTTTAAGTACATAAATAATAAGTTTCAGTATAATAAAGAATATGAAAAATGTTATTGATCCGTAACTGTACGTAAATTGGTTAAAAGTAGTGTTTTGTGAATACCTCACTAGGCGAACCTGTGCTGAGGTGTTCCCATTTTTAGGATAAGTGCTCTTCTGTCGGCAAGAGTCGAAGCACAGTATCCTCCTTGATTTTGTCAAGAAGGGCACCGTGGGTCGATCCATGACGGCAGTATCCTATACATAAATCAAATATTAGTAAGGATCTATACGCAGGTTATTTCAGGATATCTAGAATATGTATAAGATAAAGGAATAACTTGATATACAATTAGGTATAATTTTTCTACAGACCTCCCGCCACTAGTATTAAATAATATTGTGGTACTTTTTTGTGGTACTTTTTGTGTCCCGTTTTTTAAAGTTTGGGTTGGCTCATGTTTGGTTAGGTGTTATAATCTTTTGAGTAAAGAGAATACCCTGTTGTTTGATCCAGTCTTTAATAGACTGGATTTTATTTGAAGTTAATAGTTGCTTCATTACATACACAATTCAAAGGAATTGACCAACCTTACAGAGTTATAAGGCTGCTTTACTTTAGCATGGTGCGTAGCATTCTCGAGAGTGGATCTCAGATTTGGGAACCAGAGGACATCGTCTATATTCTAATGGTCGAGAAAATACAAAATAAATTTTGCGATGGGGAGATTTAGGTTTTTACCCATGGCTGTTTCCAACAGCATTTATCTCGGAATGCTGGTTAATTGGAAACCTTACTTCCAGAAGAGATGTCGCATTACTGTCGATGGCTTATAAGCTTCTAAATGGTTTTATATCGATACCAGATATTCTGGCCGAAATGTCCCGGATAACTTCACGCGAGGTCGCCAACACAGGCTTTTGATTCTTCCCAGATGCAGAACTAACTTACCAATGCTGATGCCCCTGGGACGACTCACTAATTTAATTAACTGTCTCGCAGATGTAAATATTTTCCACATTTCCTACAACGATTTAAAGTGTTAAATAGCACTTATGTTTTAACTAAATGTTTTACTCTAAATATATTTATTATGTATCTTTTCTAACCGCTTTTGCAATGGTTTTATGCTATTTTTGCAAATAAATAAATAAATAAATTACTGTTCCACAAAATTAATAAATAAATCCACATTTTGTAAATGTCCGTACAGGCGCATATTAATATAAATAATCTTTTAAAAATCAGAGTTTGCAATTCACACGCAGTAGATGTGAAACCTTCTGAAAACTAAAGTAGAAAGAGTGGGGAAACTACGAAGAATTTATTTTTATCAATGTGAAAAATGGTTTTTTTCCATATTTTTGTCAACGAATTTCAGTGCATCTTTTCGTATACATTTAGTCATCTTATTAGTATTGTGTTATTTTCTTCGGAGTCGCTAGATGTCGATTTCTCTGATGTTTTCTTTGCCTGTTCATTTTGGAGTGGTTTGAAGATTGGATATTGGTTTTAGATATAATACATGCATTTCGTAGGAATCGATCCTTGTCCGCTCAATGTATATATATATAGATAAGTTTTAAGATTTTCACGGCCAAAAGCATTTTCGTTATTTGTTTTTGGGGTGTTATTCCGTGTTGCGCTACCTCCTTGCGTATATATATATATATATATGACATTATTCGTATTTTCTCTCACACACGCTTTTGGCTTTTTGCTGATGACAATAAGATCCTAAAAATAATCAAAAACTACCATGACTGCCTTCTTTTCCAATCAGATATTGACTCTTTCAATGACTGGTGTAAAATTAATTGCTTGGAACTAAATGTCGATAAGTACAAAATTATGTCCTTCTACAGATCTAAAAATCCGATTGTTTTCGAATACAAATTAAATAATAATTGCCTAACAACTGTTCAATCTATTAAAGATCTTGGTGTCTCTCTTGATAGCAAGCTTTCTTTCCGGGAACATATAAATACGATTGTTAATAAATCTCTCAAACTACTTGGTTTTATCACTAGAACCACTTCTGACTTCAAAAACATAAATACCCTAAGAACTCTTTACTGCTCCTTGGTTCGCCCCCATCTTGAATATGCTTGTATTATATGGTCTCCTTTTTATGCTGTTCATATTCGTCATATTGAATCCGTTCAACATCGGTTCCTAAAGGGAATTGCTTGGAGGCTAGGATTAGAGCGAGGCAATTACTCGTATGCTGAAATTGAACAAACTCTAAACCTTTCTCCTTTAGAAGACCGTCGGATAAAATCTGATCTCATTTGTTTCTTCAAAATTATTAACCGTTTAATCGACTCGCCTACATTACTACAACTCATCACATTTAATATACCTTCTCGTAGACTCAGAAATAAATACCTGCTTATCCTCAATCAGCACTCGACTAACTATGGTTATAACTCACCACTGTCCAGAATGTGTAGACTGGTCAACTCACGTCAAGACCTTGATTTTTTGGTATTAGCTTAAATGATTTCTGTCGCTCTTTAAACAAATGAAGATATGTAATATTCACCCTAATTTTTGCAAGGTCTTGACGTGACTTGACACTTATTTTTCTTCTATTTTCACTGTTTGTCTTTGCTTTCATGTACCATCCGAATCCTTACATTGTTCATTTCTATACTTCGTGATACTTTGTTTTAAATTGGACGTAAGTCCGTAAATAAATAAATAAATAATATATATACCACTAGACTAAAGGAGACTGGCGTGGTTACGCGGATTTATCGTATTATATTGGAACCAACTACTCGAGAAATAAATAAATATTTTATTGCTACCTCATTCTCTAGCAGGCTAAATCCTATAGATGTATATTTTGTATTTGCCTCTTTTTAGTGTCGCTCGCTTCCGTTTCATCCAGATTCAAATCACAACGGTGCTAAAGAAGTTTTCACTCCAATAAATTCTTTGCTTTGTTACGTTCGCAAAATTCATATAACACACTCGTGGCACAGTAACCTAAAAAAATGCTGTTTAATTATATTATTTCATAGATATTATTCACGTTCATAAACACTGCTTCCATAATAGTTACAACAAGCATTATCTACGGTCATTCGAATACCATTGTTACGTGAAATATGCTCCATTATTTCGGAAGGCCGAATTATACATTCCTTCCTTCCGCTCTGCATCCGGCGTACGATGAATATTCTGTTCCACTTCCGGTAGCCGAAATAACGCAAATAATAAGCTAATTACATTGTGTTCACCAGCTTGCCTAATCAGAGGTCACAATTTGTATAATTTCGGCAATTCTATTAATTTATTCATTAAATGAGCACAGTGCTTGATTTATTTGGTAGATATCTTAAGAGGAACAGCTGCGTGGCCTTTTTCATACAAAACTTAATTTTGGATTTGAGACCAAAGTACCCGACCAAACTGAAAAATATTTCTTTTGATCAAAGGTTATTTATTTATTTTGGTTTAAATGATGATATTTAAGTAAAGTCTGGTCAGTGCCTGAGTTGGCATCGCGTTTGGATCCCACCCAGGCGTCGCGTCGCGTGTTCGATTCCTCGGCTGGCAAGTCCTCCATCACAATACAAGCAACATTTTCCGCTTTCTGTGGTGGTAGTAGGATATTTTCAAATATTTTCGTGTTATTCGTAACCCGAGAATAAATACCTGTCTTAAAAAAAAACAATTTTCCTTGATTTTGAAGGTAACTTTGAAGTTTTTTTTTTGTGAGTTAATAATAAATATTTAAAATTTATTTTGCATTATCTACTCTGTTAAAACACTGAAAAAAATATACAAATAAAACGTAAATTTGTCTTTTATAATTTGAATTTACTGCCATCAAAATGCTTTTTTTGTAATTATTTTTTTTTAATTTTGCATTTCATCCTATTTTTATAATAGAATAATTTTTTTATAGACTGAGGATTTACTCACAAATAATTGCCCAAGTTACCTCTAACAGCATGAAATGTTGATTTTTTAATGTATACTTACCTATGATATGTCTCTCAGTATAATAAATATATCTTAGATGTAATTTCCCACAATTAATCGAAATGTCTCTCAATGTCCCTCAAAATCTCTCAATATAGTATCTCAAACTCAATGTGTATACTTTACATTTTAATATCTCACAATGTATCTAAATGTCTCTCAAATGAACACCGAAATCTCTTAATATAAATCTAAATAGATCAAAATATCGTTCAATAACTCCCAAAATTCTCAAAATATACCAACATGCCATTATCACCTAATACAACTCAATATTTTCTAGAGCTGGAATTACATTTGCTATTTAAACTTGGCTTTACAGATATTAATTTGCGTTTAATTCACAGATATTAATTTCCTGACGTAAATATCTCACAAGCGAGCTTAAAACAACTGAAATCTTTTACAAAATAACTAAAAATGTCTCACAATTTCTCTAAAGTCTCACATAAGGAACTCCAGTCCAATTTTTTTATTTTAAAATAACTGTCAAAGTTTAAATTTTTCAAGATCCCCGAAAACCACCGTAGTGAATCGTGTGACGTCATCACTCCCGAAAAGTTACTATAAGATCGGGCAATCAGCTGATCAACTGGCGCCATTTTGAAATTCAGAGTTCGAAGTATTCACCCTAGAGGCATTACCATTTTTCTGTGCAGTAGTTTTTGAATATTTTCACTAATAGATAAACTAAAAAGAGATATTTTTATTTTTGTAACTGAATTATTAAGGCCTAAATAATGTTTCAATAAACACAACAACTAAATCTCTATAAACAGTATGTAAATAAACGAATAAGATGAAACTTTGTAAAGCCTCGATGACACACGGCGAGTTACAAGCTGCTATCTACTAAGTTTTAAAAGCGGGTAAATCGGCGAGTGAGATTGTCATGATGACACACAAAACTGTCCACTCGCTCAGAAGCGTAGGAAACTGAGGTCGCTTTTAGCGCCAGTAACAAGAATAACGACGCCTGCGTGAACTAATTCTTCAGATTTTTGACTGTCAAAATCAGCTGTTTATCGGAAGCCATGTTGGAAACGTAAATAAGCCAATCACGAGCAAGCGGAGCAAGCGTGTAGGCGAGTAAAGTTGACGGCCTTTCAACTTTTTTTCGTAGATTGTCAACAATCTGCTAGTTGCTGCTAGTTAGCAAGTGACACGATGACACTGGGCGAGTTTACTAACAGATAGTGAATTTCCCAGATAGTAGCTTGTAAACTAGCCCTGTGTCATCGACGCTTTAGTATGATGGCTTGTGTCATACCTACATTTCCATACATGACTTTACGGTGTTCAGTGACGTCACCACTAAGCATTTCAATAATACCAACTTGACGGCGTGTTTCTACCACCCGATTAAAAATTGACTTTTTAATATTTTTTTTAAAACTCGGCGTTTAATATTATTAAATAAAACTTATATATTCAGAATCAGCGTTTATTGGACTATGTGAAAATATTTTTTAAAGCCATAATATTTTTCACTGGAGTTCCTTATTGTCTCTTAATGTCTCTCAATATATCTCAACATCTTTTAATTCCAGGAATTGGTGTTAAAGAGCACTTCACAGACCTTCAAGCTGTGGTCCAAGCCGCCGGTGACTCCGATCATCAGTGTCTACGTCTACAACGTCACAAACGCCGACGAGTTTCTCAACAATGGATCCAAACCCATCCTGGATGAGTTGGGACCCTACATGTACAGGTAAGACAAACTAATGTTCACTTACTTTCTTATCAGACTACCAGATAATAATTATTTGGTGCCCAATCGTTGTATTTTGTCACTAGAAAAAAGCTAATAATAAAATCACCAGATATATTGACAATATGTTTTCGACTTATATTTGAACTTATTATAATAATAAATTTGGACAACTAATATAGCGCTGTTTTTGCGAAAAATCGCCTCAAGAGCGATGCTAAAACCTAAGCTGTAAATAGCCGAATAAAAATAATGCTGCTCGTTACTCTAATATAAATACATGATCTATTTCTTTTTTTTAAGAACAACTCTTTTTTTATAATTTTGAAGGTTATTCCCATCAATGTAATATATCATTGAAGAAGAAGATAACACTAATAATCTAAACGAAAATATGAATGAGAACACAGAAAATAGAAAAAGATAATGGTCGCAACTGGGACTCGAAACCAAAACCCCTCGTCTAACCGGGACGTGCGCTTTTACCATAGATATATGAATTTTAGTAGACCTGCCCTAAGTGATAAAAGCGTATTATTTCCCCCTCCCCATACCGGTTCCTTGGAACCGGCTGGGATTGAGTATGGCTTCGCGTGAATCTAAAAAATGTGACGTCATCATTCTTCTGCGAGCCAGCGTCGAGCGCTCATAGGTGCATTTTACGAAATAACACCGCAAAAAACATGGTTTGTGTTTTGAAAACGTTTAAATATATACTATCACTCGAGATACATGGCGTGTGCTCGTCGATGTTTACGGGGTAAGTAAATAATGAAACATTTGTAAAAGTGTCCTAAGCAAATACGGCAATAAAATATTGGAGTCTGAAAATGAACGAACTTTACTTTGCCGTATTTAGACCTCGCAAATTTATTCAATACGCGGCGAGCAATTCGCTCTCCCATGTAAAAAGGTCTATTCATTCAAAAGCAGAGTTTAAATGGTGATATTATAATGCGAGATGCCTATATACTGTCATATTGAGTTATCGACGAATCACATATCTCCAAAGCATCTTCCCGCTATTCGCCCCCCTGTAGTTATTGTCTACCCCTCACCTTTATGTTCTGGTCTACTAATATTCATATGTCTACGGCTTTTACAAATTCAGCCATTGCCACCTTCTAAGAAACCGCCATAACTGTCAATCTCATATTTTAAAATTTTATAATTAACAATATTATTTTCAACTAAGTTTTCCATATCATAGGCAACTACCCTTTTCATTGCAAACAATCGTTCTCAGAACTGGTTTGTAACCTAGATAGCGTCTCGGATAAATATATCCGATTTTATTTAGGGGGGGATATGAATTTTCACATATTTGTTGCAATCGTCAAAGATGACATAGCAACAAATATGGAAAAATCCATATAATTTGAATAAAATCCTTTTTACCTCCCCCTCCCCCATTTTTTATGTACATAAACCGTAGTTTAAGAAACAATTGTACCAGTTTGAAGATGACCTTAACAGGTTGAAACCGGTTGCGGTACAAATAAATTAAGTAGAAAAAAGTTTAAATCGTTTTATGTAGATATTATTAAAATGATAATCTGACGTTATTATTACCCTAACGTCAGTACGGTTGAAATTTAAAAATCCGATCACGAGTACAACTCAGACCGTTGTCGTACGTGGAATTTGTAACGTATTTACTTTCGTATAGAACATAGAATCGAATTAAAGCAATTCCAAAAGATGGCGCCACTTACGTTAATAGCTAGCGTGAGGAACGTCAGTTGGCAGGCGTTAGTACTATTGGATTCGTACTTTCGTGAATCTCTCCGGGTGTGGAGAGATGGATGGCATGATTATTATTGTAATTGGCAGTTGTGAAAAATAATACCAAGTTGTGATTTCTACCACACATATATACAAGGTGTCCGAAAACTCGTAGTACAAGCGGGAAACTGGGGAATCCTCATCACATTTGGAGTCGATTTTGTGGTATAATTTTTTTTGATTTGAGCTTTCGTTTTCGAGTAAATCGAGTCAGAAGTTGATTTTTTTTTTGGTCAAATTCTTATAAATTATTACTGACGTTCATAGTACCTAACTAATAAAAACTAATTAAAAGAAAACAAACAAAGAAATCCGGATTTAAAGCATTATTTTGAAATTATTCATAATTTTATTCCGTGTAGTACGGTCGTTTCACGGTTAAAAACAGCTGTTCATTATTTTCGCGCTTCCAAGTCAAAGTGCAATGCGAAATTTGCTGTCCCTTTCTGCGCTCGGTTCGATCAACACAATAGAAGGGGTAAGCTACTAATGGCTTGGCCTTGAACTGTGAACTTGCGAACCAAATTCTGTACGGAAGCAAGTCCAAAAAGGTAAATGTTCAGGAGATGTTGTATGATAGATAACAAAAAAACTAATTATTAACTCAATTAGTTTTGTTTTAAGAAGGAGCAAATGAAACGAATTTTTTATAGTAAAGCCATTAAAATAATTGTTTAAAAAAAAACGCTGACTTGAGTCAACTTTTCAATTTGGGAGGCGGGAATGGGTACCGCCGCCCCGGGAACCTTTATTGGATAACCAACACCTCTGCCATAGGTCACCCCAAGTGGTTCGCTACGTTTGGTGATTTAGCAGGGGTGCCGGGTTCATGGGGTGAGGTTTGTCTAGGTCTTGCAGGCGGATGACCAGGACATGCTGAACCCTAGATTTCTACCCACCCCTTAAACCCTTTTCCTTCCCAGAACTCTCCTCTCCTTCCCTTCCTTAAAAAACCCTCCACACAGCATCCCCAAAGATGACATAGGCCCCGAGGGAAATTATTTTCCTCAGGGCCTCTTGTGTGGAGCTCATGTAAAAAAAAAAACTAAAACATGGACTTGAGTCCTACTGCCTCTAAATGAAGTGGACTATTTTGTTATGACATGTGGTGTATTATAAAAAGAATAAAGTCCATGGTACACCCTTCTGCTTCTAAGATAGCTGTTGCATCATGGTACTTGCATCCACATGCAATTTTGAAAATCGTATTTTTTCTTCATAATGGGACTTCCATTTTTCTGCCACTGATAAACATGATAATTTACTTCAAGTAAATTATCATGTTTTACTTCACGTAAAACGTATTTACTTCAAGTAAATTATCATCAAAAACTCATTTCTTCAAATTTCGGACTTGGACCGTTTTATCCTCGGGATCGCGTCGAATTCATTCAAAAATACAAGGAATGCGCCCGAGAGTTCCCCCATCCGTCTCCCTTTAGCACCGTTTTAAAAAACGAAACAGCGCTATTTCACTCGAGTTGTATGCAAACAGTTCCGTGTTTTGGACCGCCCAATTAGTTTGTATCAGTTTGTATTTACGCTTTGACGTGGGATGTTTCTTGTGTTTTATTTGAAACGTAAATAATAGTGCGTTATTAATTATAGCGTAACATTGTGACTCTTTAAGTTATTTTCTTTGTGTGATTAATTGTGAATGAAATTAATTGAATTATTAGTTAGTGAGTAATCTGTTATTTATACCAGGGCGGGAAAGCGGTGTGTACCCTCCTATGTAGTTGTGATAAGTTGAACAATTGGTGACAAATGTTTGTGATGTGTTTTTGGATTTGAAAACATTGCAACCAGATGCGGAGCTGCCACACAATAAAATAAATTGGTACGCTAATTATTATTTATGCATTAAACCGCTTACTCGTTAATACGGATCCAAACAGTTAGATTTAGCTTTATTATTACGAAAAGTGAGTATTTATGTCGGGGGAGACCAAAAAACATGCAAAAATATGCATTTAACATTTTAATTTTGTTAAAATTTCACTTGCGCGGTAACGCCATGTTTATTCATTGTTTTTATTTTAACATTTCATCAATGCTGCCAATCATAGAAAAATATTTTTGCGTAAAACAAAGTGAATGCATCATTGACAAGTTTGTACCTGTATTTATAACAGTAGAACATTGAAAGAAATGATAAGTTTTAAGATTTTCACGGCCAAAAGCATTTTCGTTATTTGTTTTTGGGGTGTTATGCCGTGTTGCGCTACCTCCTTCTTTAGCCAACGTTTCGGACATCGTTGGCTAAAGAAGGAGGTAGCGCAACACGGCATAACACCCCAAAAAACAAATAACGAAAATTGAAAGAAATGTATTAAAATAATTACACAAACCCGCTAGATAAACCCTGCGTAGCCAAACAAAGCATTCAAAACCTGGGATGTTTTTTAAAAGTATGATGAAAAGCGAATTTATTTTAGAGAATTTATTTTATAAGATTGGTACTTCCGACAAATGTCATATTTGATTGTCTATTAGTTAAAAAAGGAACATTCCTTATTATCCGTGCATCAAACTGCGACAACACGAACGTTCCGTGTTATCCGTGAGGTGGACTAACTGCATATTTACCCGCTAATTAACCATATTGTAATGCCTAGAAGAGGTGGGAGAATAAATTATTAAGATGAAAATAAATAAACTATGGACACGAAAAGAGATTAAGCAACTTATAAATAATTTTAGAATAACATCTTGACATCATGACATTTCCGCTTTTCAAAAATTTTA
This sequence comes from Limnephilus rhombicus, assembly GCA_929108145.2. Classification (NCBI taxonomy): domain Eukaryota; kingdom Metazoa; phylum Arthropoda; class Insecta; order Trichoptera; family Limnephilidae; genus Limnephilus; species Limnephilus rhombicus. Next base: position 10,095,791 of record OV815296.1, read on the forward strand.
ACCCTAAAAAGCCGAAATGTTTTTAAAATAATTTTTTTTTCTTAATTTTAAATTTAAAAATGCTTAAATTGAAAATCTTTATGTTTATTTGGGTTCTCTATGTGATGTAGGTTCACCAGTTTTCCGCTTGTACTACGAGTTTCCGGACACCGTGTATAATACACTTGTCGTCATTGCCTGTCGCGGTTACTTTGTCCCGGTGACTATCGGATTTATAAAATGGTCACCGACACTTAAACTGGGCGAAGCTGAACCAAAAGCCGCCAAAAGCAAAAACCTATGGAGCGGGTTTTTAATTGCTAGTATATATGATTCCATCAATATTCATCAAGGATTTTACTGAAAACCTGTCATCTCACACGACTAATTTGTAGGTAATTACGTGTTAAAATTAGAAGTTACAAAGCGATTAGACACTTGTGCAAGATTACATTATTACTCATACCATTTAATATTATCATCAGGTGTCTTACAAGCAACACAACACAATTAATATACAGGTGTATTGATACCTTGAACGTTGACCCGAGCCCGTATATAAGTGTAAATGCTTGTACTGGTTAATAGATAGTATTAACTCCGTGTAATGGATCAACAAAAACAGGTTATGCAGGTATTTTACCTGAATATATTAATATTACTTTGTAAATATATAACCTCGTATGGCAGTGACGTATAAAGCCCTTTATAGGATGTGGGTAGAGATATCGAAGTAATTTTTATGCCCGCGGCCCTTCAGATTGTACTGTACATACTTTAGTAGATACTTTAAGAGCCCGCAACCCGGATTTCCACCGATTTATTACATATTTCCCTTAAACACGGTAAGTTTTAAAGCACTTAAAAAAATATATGTTATTCTTGAAGATAAAATCTAGACTTGCCCGTGCCGAAACGCAAATTATATAAAATTCACTCGATAGAAAAAAATCGCAAAGTATGCTCCAAAAAATATTATAAACACGTTTGTTTCAGTTATTTTACAAGTTATATATATGAAAAAATTCACAGTGTTTCTTTAAATGCTGTTTAAGATAATGCCCGCGAGATTTTTGCTCTATTTTAAACGAGTCGTGTTTTATTAAACATTTTCGCAATTTTCGCAACGATTTTGTCGCTGTAAATGTTAGCGCTCTCCTCTAACATTCGTTATTTCGTATCTCTCCATCTTCTTCTTTTCGATCCCGGTTGAAGAGCCTTAATAGTACACAACTGCTGATCCTGTACAAATCGCAAGTGAGCACCACCGTTGAATTTGGTCTCACCCTCTGGTCTGGAGCTCCAAAATACCTAAAAAAAACTCTTGAATCTATGCGGCAACGGGCGGTCCGTATCACAGATTCCCGTATTATCTTAACAAGCACCCTGGTGTCAGATAGGCATGCTTTCCTTGTTCTACCGGTATTACATCGGAAGATGCTCCGAGGGAGTAGCGTTAATGATCCTTTCGGCACACGTAGTGGGGAAATACGCCAAACGCGGGCCCAACATTTGTACACGGTTGCCATTTTTTTTGTTGAAGTGAAAACTTCTTTAGGAGCAATGTGATTTGAAACTCAATGAAACGAAAAAGCGACACTAAAAAGACATACGAGTACATCTAAAGAATTTAGCGTGCGAGAGAATGAGATAGAGTACTCCTCTTTGTGCGGCGCTTCGTAGCCTCTCCACTCTTGTCTACTTTAGTTTTCTGAAGGCTTCAATTCAATCGCATGTGAACTGCACACAAATGTTGAAGTGAAAACTTCTTTACCACCGTTGTAATTCGAAACTCGATGAAACGAAAATGCGACATTATAAAGGGATAATCGCATATATCTATAAGATTTAGCCTGTGATAGAATGAGACGAATAATCGGTTTTCTCTTTGTGTGGTGCTTCGTAGCCTCCTCACTCCGGTCTACTTTAATGTTCTGAAGGTTTCACTTCTACCGCGCGTGAACTGCACAATTTTTTATTCAAAGCGGTGGAAATGATTTTTAAAGCACAAATAAAAACATATTTCAATTTTTCATATTAACATTGTTTTTCTGCAAGCAAAAAGTACCTTTAACGAACCTCAATACAAATCGAGTTTCAAATTACAACGTTGCTAAAGAAGTATTCACTTTAAAAACGAAAGGGATGAATATTTTTTCAAATAATTTTTCAAAAAGAACGATTTTTTTACACCTCGAGCCACCTCTGGGTAATGCCTAATAGTTAATACGTACTATATACGTAACTTCAATAACAGTCATTAATAATAAATGTAAAAATCCATGACTAAAGTCGTAAAATTGGATTTAATAATTTATTAAGCAATTAATATAACAGGTAAACAAATTAATGATATTATCTTCATACAAGTTATTGTTGTTTGAAACGATTCGTTGTTGTGCTCAACAGGTTAGTTGTAGAATGTTTTGCTAACTTCTGTGTTTGTCCTCTTTTACTCCTTCATTCATAGAATTACCTCTGACTTCAAACATATAAGTACACTTAAAACTCTTTACTGTTCGCTGGTTCGCCCTCACCTTGAATATGCTAGTGTCATTTGGTCTCCTTTCTATGCTGTCCACATTTGTCACATCGAATCCGTACAACATCGTTTCCTAAGAGGAATTGCTTGGAGGTTGGGTCTTGAAAGAGGCGAGTACTCATATGATGAAATTGAACACATTTTAAACATTTCTTTTTTAGTAAAACGTAGAAAGGACTGTGATCTAATTTGCATATTTAAAATTATAAACAGTAGGTATTACTGATACACCTGCTTTGTTACAACTCATCCAGTTCAACATCCCTTCCCGTAGACTCCGAAATAATGAATGATTAAGGGCCCTCGCTCATGGAGAAACTGAAAAAAAAACAGTTGTCGACGCAATCGCAATGCTGGTCATCAATCAGTAGTGCTGGTCTACACGGCAGTCGCGTTTCAGTTGCATTGTTGACATATTGCCATAGTATTGGCTCGGGACCTGTCAATTTTTGTCATGTTTTGACATGTCAGATCAGAAAACTATCGATTTTGTTCTGGAGGTTGATTGCAATTGCGTCGACCACTGTTTTTTTTCAGTTTCTTCATTAACGAAGGCCCTAAAGAAACTTTTAGCATAGCCCTGGTGAACGCCCACCATTCAGAATCGCAATGTAGCTTCATGTGGCTTTAACCGTGTTCGGTAACCAGATCTAATTTGCCAGATACAACCTTTCCCTTTCCTTGCCCTCCGCCTTTATCCTCATAACACACGCCTATTGGGGATGCCATAGTCCCACAGGCTCCGGACGATTGAGTGCAACTCATTTAATTTTAAAAGAAATACAAATGTTACAAATAAAAGGACAATAACTTAAATCTTCCTAACCCCACCATAAAAAGCTGAAATTGTTGTTTTTTTACATTAACTTTACACAGAATAATTACCCTCAGGGCCTATATCATTTTTGGGGATGCTGTGTTGAGAAAGGAAAGGTCTTGAAGAGACAATGTTGTAGGAGGGAGGAAACAGAGGCCGCATTGATCGTTTCACAGCTGAGCTGTTGAACTCAAGAATAAGTCGTAGAAACGACCAGTTCTCAGATAATAAATATGAACTATATACAAATGTAGGGCGCGCGTTTGGCGTGTTTTCCGACTATGCACCGGTGCCGAAGGGATCAATGACGCTAGTTCCTCGGAGCATCTTCATTCCCACCCGACGTCTGTGCTCTAAATATTGCAATCCGTTTGTTGAGATAGGAGAATCTATCAAACGGAGGGCCCGTTTCTGCGCAAAGTCGAGGGATTTTTTTTTTGTACTTTTGAGCTCCAGACCAGAGGTGGCTGCCGATGCTTGGACATGGGTGCATTTGTCAACTCGACTGTAATTTATATTAAGTATTTTCCCAATGAACTACCTGCAATTACCTGCCTGAAATTAACCACTTACAAGACATTTCTGGAAAACACATTTAAAAATACATAAACTCTCATTTGCATTAAGCCTCTGAGAATGTTTCGACGACGATATTTAAAAAAGGTGAGTTTTTATTGTAATTATTAATAATAATAATAAATCGTAATACTAAAATGAGTTTTTTTCCTTAAAATCTGTGTTTTTCACAATGTTTTTCCTGCTCTGTATTGGTTATCAAGATAATGTGTGTTAAAAGCTTTCACGTCAATTTAATTTACTTGTATCTTATAAATACATACATTTTATTTATTTATTAGCATTATAAACAGTATTTTTAAATTCATATATTATAACAGTGTTAAGAATATTTCTGTGATTGACAAATAAAATAACAACATTCAAATTTAAAACCATAAAATAAAAGAAGAAAAATACACAACAATATATCTGATATCTTCTAAACAAAAAGTGTTTTATGAAATACTAGCTGACCCAGCAAACGTCGTTCTGCCATATTAATTATTTGTAGAGAATATTTTGGTTGTTAAAGAAAAAAATAACGAATGTACCTAATGTAAGTGTGTGGGGATGGGATCTAAGACAGAAAGAGGAATGGAGCGCTGTAGACGATGACCACCGATAAAATAAAATAAAACACTAACTAAAGAAGGAAAACGAAATAAAGAAAATCAATATGAATTTCGAAGAGCAATTGAGTGTACGATATTTTTTGTCAGTCCGACTTTAGCCAACACAAATAATCTCGATGTTTTGCCCACGCGAGAAATGATGGCGAATGAAATATCAAAATGACGCGACGCTTCTCAAGAATGTCTTGGGAATGTGTGGATGAAAGTTCGACGAGGCGGACGTAGCGCCATCTGTCATTCAACAACATAAATAATTTCGTTCTCTTTGAAAAACGAAAGACGGTTAAATTTGTTCAAACAAAAATACTAAAATCGCGATTAAAAATGGGATGGTGGAGGTGGGAGGGTTAAATTTGGGGTAATATGTATTTTTTAATGCCGAAAAGTAAAAAAATATAAAAAAAATCGTCAAAAAATTCTAATTTTTGACGAAAACATAATTTTTTCTGGTTCCTATTCTCATATCTACCGAATATACATTAAAAATTTCATAAAAATCGGCTCAGGAATATTCTGTCAGAAGGTCTAAATATTTCCTTTCTGTAATCAATTACAAATAAACGGAATATTTCTGAACGCATCCAAAAACTAAAAATTGTTTTTGAAAAATGATGAAATAGGCTTTCAAATTTTATTATTAGAAATAAACATATAATTTATTATATATTAAATATTTTAAGGAAAATGAAAAAAAAATGGCGCACCTTACATTTCTTCTAATTAAAATTACTAATAAAGAAACACACGTATATTTTATAGGACAAATGTTATTATAAACGTTATTGTCACCTCACTTGTTTGTAATTTCATTAAAAAAATAATTTTAAAAATATATAAAAAAATCATAAATTATACTCAAATTTCAGTCAGAAACTTTGTTTCCATATAGGTGCATATTTCATTATTTCTGTGGTTAACTTCTAGATTCTAATATAAAGTGTAATATGTTCTCTTTCTAACGCCGTTTAGAGCATATTTCTCACCATGACAATAATGCCTTCAATACACGACATCTTTTTTCGATGACCAGACAACTCAGAATGAAACTAACTCAGAAGCACCTCAGAAAGGTCATTAAAAGTGATGATAAAAAAATTTAAAAAATGGTTAAATAGGTTAAGTTAGGTTAGAGTTACCAGCTATTTAAAAATTATTTTTTCATAGCTTTTAATGACCTTTCTGAGGTGTTTCTGAGTTGGTTTCATTCTGAGTTGGCATGGAACCCTTTTTTCAGCCCGATTTCAATTAGAGATCAAAGTCAACATTTTTCGCTTTACGCGATCGCTATTTTCATCTCTATTTTCATATCTACGATTTCAGTTGGCATCCCAGCAAACAGCATGGTTCACGTGTTGTTTGCAGTGATGAGAATTGAAATCGTAGATATGAAAATAGAGATGAAAATACCGAAAGCGTAAAGCGAAAAATGTTGACTTTGGTCTCTAATTGGCTTCGGGCTGAAAAAAGATGTCGTTTACTGTGAGCATACAAAAGAAATAATGATTTCTATGAGACCATAATATTATGAACTGTTCACAAAAGCGAACAAATTATCCTGAAGGGTTAAATCGCAGAATAACTTTTCTCACTGTATCAATCATTAAAATAATAATTTGGATTCTCGTAAACAACGATTATACTTAAACGTCGATGACACTGAGTGAGTTTACAAGCTACTATCTGGGAAATTCACTATCTGTTAGTAAACTCGCTCAGTGTCAGTTTACAGTGCGAGTTTATAGTGCGAGTTTACAAGCTACTATCTGGGAAATCCACTATCTGTTAGTAAACTCGCTCAGTGTCATCGTGTTATTTGCTAACTAGCAGATTGTTGACAATCTACGAAAAAAGTTGAAAGGTCGTCAACTTTACTTGCCACACGCTTACTCGTGATTGGTTTATTTATGTTTTCAATATGGCTGCCAATAAACAGCTGATTTTTACTGTCAGAATTAGTTCACGCAGGCGTCGTTATTCTCGGTACTGGCGCTAGCAGCGACCTGCAAGCTCAGTTTCCTACGCTACTGAGCGAGTGGACAGTTTTGTGTGTCATCATGACAATCTCACTCGCCGATTTACCCGCTTTTCAACTTAGTAGATAGTAACTTGTAAACTTGCTCAATGTAATTGACGCTTTACCAGCTAAATATGCTAAATAAGCCCCGCCGCACATGCCCACACTCGAACTAGTTCACGACACTCCGCCAATGTCGCATTGACATTGGTGGACATGTTTGTGTCCGCATTTGGTTTCACGAGTCGTACATCAGTCAGTGTCTCTACCATTCGTAGACGAAAACGAAACAAGATGGACGCGATTGATTTAAGTTCAGGAAAACACATGGAGAATTCTAATTAACTTCAGAGTTTTCAGACGATAAATTTAAAAATTATTTTAGAATGACTAGGAACGATTTTAAAGAAGTACATGTGATGATTGCTTCAGATTTAGAAGATCAAGGATATGGTGGTCATGAACGAATTAGTACTGAAAAAAAATCAAAAAAGTATTCATATAATCTGGGTGTTTTACGTCGTATAAACATTTTTCGCTTCGAACAACTTCAATGAATTCCTCCATTTTGCAAACACTCGCGCCACTGCCACTGGAAAACAATGACTCGGTCACCTAGCCGACACGCGCGTACACGCTCATGTACGTGCCTGCGTCGACACGTGAGAGCGAATTCGGAGTTTGATTTTTTTTTTTTTTTTTCATTTACTAGATTCTTATGTATCTTGAGGAGATGAATCATTTAAATTTACTGAATTTAAAGTTAATGTTCTTTATACAAATAGAACGGCGTCATATGCGCCTTGCAATTTTTACCTCATGTGGGTATTTAAAAATAGTACCTGGCTATTATAGACTTAGAGGTCATGTATTTTGTCGGTAGGGAAAAGTTGTTATGTAAAAACCCTACTAAAATTGCATGTTTTGCATAGCTCAACAAAGCAACCGGCATCAAGCAAGGGAAATATATACATACGTGTGTGTTTGTGTTATGTTGGGAGTGGGAAGGAGTCGGTCATGTCCTTTTATTTGGAGCTCTTCCGCATTTGCCTTTGGGAATAAGGAAACCATGAAAAACCTTATCCGGGAGGAGTCGGCCGACAGTCAACATGAAACTGTGCGGCCTTCAGTGATTTCAGTAGATGAAATCCTGCATTTTGTGGTGATGGGTGTGGGTGTCTGTTTTTATGTGATATATACTTTATGGGAATTTTTAGGATAAACTTACATACATATAGATAAAATAAATATTATTATATAAATATATACATAGATATATAGACATAAGTTGTGGGGAGGGGTCTGGTGATTGGGAATACCTACCGATCGCTCAGTCATCCGCGTCTGATTCAGGATTGTGCCAAATGTGATTAAGGTCCATCAGAATATGTTTGGGTAGTCTGTGTTTGTACCTGAAAGGGAGATCGCTAGGTGCATTGTATTGACCGATTTCTCTGATGAGTTTATTTTTACTATGTTGAAGTGACTTGTAAAATCGGTCGGTCAGTCTGTGTGTGTATTCAAATAAGGTCGGTATTTCTTCTCTTGCATGTAGTCTTTTCAAGTTTGTTCTGAGTCTTGTGTTGTACGTGATTTTAATGCAGAGATTTTGTAAAGTCTGTAGTTTTGTGTGGTCAGAGTGAGAGATGCTGCCCCACACGGGGATAGCATGAGTCAGTACCGGTCGAATGAGCGAATAGTAGATCAGGAGTTTGGTTCTAGGAAGTAGCGGACTTCTTCTGTTGAAGATTGGCTTCATCGCGCCGACTGCCTTTCTGGCTTTCACGTGCATCTTGGCTACGTGAGACTTCCAGTTGAGACGTGAGTCCATTGTGAGGCCCAGGTAGACGACCTCATCTTTCCATTCTAGGACGTGTCCTCCCATTTCGATGTTGACGTCTGGTGTTCTTATTTTATTTTTCCTCGAGTACATTATGACTTCGGTCTTCGCCTCGTTCAGTTTGAGTCGCCATTTTTTGTAGAACTCTACGAGTGCGTCGAGCGCCCTCTGTAGGTATATGGCTGCCATGTCTGCTTGCGTCGAGGAAACGTAAAGTTTGACGTCGTCTGCGTAGATGGAAAGGTTGCATCTCTCGTCATGGGGGATGTCGTGCGTGAAGATGTTGAAGAGGTGAGGTCCCAGTAGACTTCCCTGTGGCACGCCTTTTGGAATCTCACGTAGTGTCGACAGCGCGTTCCTGATGAAGACTTGGAAGGATCTGTTCTTGAGGTATTCTTGTATCACTCTCGTTAGGTATATGGGCGTGTTCAGTCTGTGTAGTTTGTGCAGGAGCCCTTTTATCCAAACGGTGTCAAATGCCTTTTCCAAGTCTAGCAATGCAGCGGCGGTGTAGCGATTTTCGTTGAATCTTCTCGCGATGAATTCCGTTACTCTGGATAGCTGATGGGTGGTGGAATGCCTTTTCCTGAATCCGAATTGTTCGTCTGGCAAAGTGTCTTCGTGGTGTGGTAAAAGTCTGTTGAGAATCACCTGTTCAAATACCTTGCTCAGCGTGGAGAGTAGGCTAATCGGCCGGTAGTTTGTCGGCTGCTTCTTGTCCTTATTTGGCTTGGAAAAGGGCAGCACGGTCGCCGTTTTCCAGATCTCGGGGAAATGTCCGATGGTGAGGCAGGCATTGAACAGCTTGGTGATGAAGATGATGGCTTTCTGAGGTAGATGTTTCAGTAGGATGTTATGTATTTGATCGCTTCCCGGCGCCTTATTTGTCTTCAATCGCCTGATAATGACGGCTACTTCGCTCGGTGTGCTGAAGTGAATATCGGCGGCGTTCGTCTGCTCGGCTTGTTCGAGGTTTCTTAGAGACTCTTCTACTAGTCGATCCGTTTCCGGGTCCGATAGGCCGTCCGTGGCTGCGTAGGCTCTCTCGAATCCATCGGCGAGCGCGTTTGCTTTTTCTTCGAGTGAAAGTGCCAACCCTGATCCGTCTAGCTTCTCTAGCGGGGGAATCGCGTGATCCTCGTGTCTCAGCGCTTTTGCCATTTTCCATAGGCTGTTGTCCTTTGGCGTGAGTGACGTAACTTTCTTCGTCCAAAGTTCGCGTCTGAGGTCGGTGATCTCCTGCTTGATTTCCCGCTGTAGAGTGTTGTAGGCCGTTTTGAAGTAGCCGTCGCGCGTGTGATGGTAGATGCGTCGCAGGCGATTTTTCTCCTTAATGAGCGATAAGACGTGCTCGGGAAGCTTGATCGTGTATGTCTGTTCGTCTTTGAGGGGGATGAAAGTGTCTTGTGCAATTTGGATGATTTCGGTCAGAGTGCTTGCGGCTTCGTCGATCTCTTCCTTTGAGCGCAGAGTTGCCGACGTGAGATGTATCCGTTCGTTAATCTCTTTTTTGAATCCTTCCCAGTCGGCGTCCTTGTAGTTTCGCCGCTTTCTGGGGCTCCTTGAAGTCGTTCCTCCTATACTGAAGCTCACGGGCAGGTGGTCCGACGATAGTTCGTCCAGCGTGCGCAATGGCGAGATGGTCTTGGCGTTCTTCTCAAGTACGATATCCAGAGTACTTGGGTACATTGCGCGTGCTGAGTGGTAAGTCGGTTTGTCCGGCGCCATTATCGTGTAGTTGTGCGTCTGCATATGTGAAAAGAGCGTTTTCCCATTCGCGTTGCCTCTGTAGTTGTTCCAATAATTGTGCTTGGCGTTCAGATCTCCTCCTAGAATGACAATAGGGCGCAAATTAAGTAATTTATCGAGATCTTCTCTAACCAGTAGGTTGGGATGGTTGCAGTAGGCGGCGATGATAGTATGCGCTCTATCCTCTATGGTGACTTCGATAATCGTGGCTTCAGTATGCTTCAACTTCGGAGTAGGGATTCTTGTAGATGTAATGGTTTGACGAACGAATATGGCGGTGCCTCCGCCTGCGCCCTCTTGTCGGTCGTCTCGGTGTACTTCGAAGCCGGGCACTCTCAGGGGAATGTCGGGTTTGAGATGAGTTTCTGTAATGAGAAAAATGTCAATGTTAGTATTGTTTGCCAGAGCGAGCAATTCGTCAATTTTGAAACGGATGCTGTGGGCATTCCACAGGAGGACGTTCACCATCTGGGGATCAGACATTGATGGTGGACGTGATGAGATCCATCAGGATCCATGCCCTCTCCAACTCGTTGGAGCCAGCTGCGGCCAACTGCGGTTGCACCCGTCTCAATCCCTGGAGCAGGGCCATCATCAGTTGTGCGTCTCCTGCGCCGGTGTATGCCTCTCCTGCGGGCTTCTGCGTGCGGGACTGCGAGCGGGGCTGCTCCTCGTGCTGCTCCTCACGCTGCTCCTCGCGCTGTTGGGAGGCCGTGTTTCCGCGGGCCACGTTGGCCCAGCTGCGTCCGTCGGTCCTCGAGGTCTGCTGGGCATGTGGCCCGCTGGTTCCTGGTGCTTGGCGCCGGTTCTGTCGCTGGTGCTGCTGTAGCGAAGCGACGTAGGCTATCCTCTTCGGGCAGCCCCTGTAGTTGGCGGGATGGGGGCCTCCGCAGTTGCAGCACGCGGCGGGCTCGTCCCTGGTGGTCTTGGGGCACTCGGCGGAGGCGTGCTCCACTAGACATTTCACACACCTCGCGGTGTGTGAGCAGTTGCGGGACCCGTGCCCGAAGTCCTGGCAGCGGTAGCACTGTGTCCCGTGCTGCAGGTGGTTGCTTCGGTGTTTTTGCAGGCGGATCCTGCAGTGGCATAAGTATTTGACAGCCGCCCTCAGCTGGCCCATGTTCACTTCCTTATTGAAGGTGGCCAGGTATATCGGATATTCTGCTGCGGCGGTCGTCATCCTGACGACTTTCACCGGGGGGAAGCCTTGTTCAGTAAGATCCGCTGCGATCTCCTCCGTCTCGATGTTTGGCAGGCCCTTGATGACCGCCTTTTTGAGCTTTTCCGCCTCCGCTGTGTAGGTGTGGAAGCCACGCGCCTCCGCACGCAGCCCGTTGGTAAGGGCACGGTGGTCCATCATGCTGTGAACGATGATGTTCACTTTTCCGCCCGATCTGTACTGCACTTTAAATTTAGAGTGCCCGATGTGGCCCTGCACCGCTGTGGTGACCTGCCCGTGTGAGAGTGTCCCCAGGGTCATCACGACCGGGGGGACGCGGTCCTTCCTGGCGGCGCCCGTGGTACCTGTGGAGGAAGTAAATGAATTATTATTAGCGCGTTTCGCCTGCGACGCGCCGCCGCCTTCGGATACTTCCCTCAAGTTGCCGAAGCGGTTGCCGACAACAACCGCCCGGGGTTCCTGCGGGGATCCTGGCCTCTTGATGGGGTTGGTCGGCCTCGTCCAACCTTCCTCCTCTCTTGTCATCTCCATGTCCTGATGGGGCTGGAATCTGGGGGGCGGAACGTAGCCTGAAGCTGGGCCTACTGGAGGGCGGCTGGGCCCGGCTGCGGTGGTGGTTTCGGGCATCTTCGGGGGCGGTAGGGGGATGGCTGCCGGCTTTGTCCTCGGGTCAGCGGGATGGGGCTGCAGTGGTTGGGAGTTGGGGACCTTGATGGTCCCAGTCTTTGTTCGGTAGGTGGTGATATCCTCTGGAATGGCAGAAAGGAGCCGCGCGGGAATCATCCGCACGGCAGGTGTCCTATATTTCCGCTTTAGGATTGCGGGGGTGTTCTTGGGGGCTTCTTCTATCGGTGGGGCCAGGTCGTCCTTCTTGTTCTTCTTTGCCTTGAAAAAGGCATTGGAGGGGACCCACCACTTTCCCAACGGCGTTATAAGGAAACATATGGTTTCCTCCTTCACCGCACACGTCAAGACTCTACTTTTTTTTTGAACGAAGCTACATTTATTTGAACGACTCTAGACCCTCCAATGTCCATGCATACGGGGTTAGTAAGCAGTATGCAAGTACTTACATTAACATTATACAAAAGATAAATAGAAGTAGCAGCCCGTGGAATAATTCTTCTGAAATAGGTAACATCAAAAAGAGATAATAGTGTTAGTAAAAGAAAAAGGCAGTTGGCGGCGCGGTGGCCTAAGCAGTGAGCCGGTCGGGGTCCGGCCGGCTGACAAATAGCAGGTGTCTGGCTGTGTAAACACGAGCCAGACAGAGCGGTTCGGGAGCGAAAAAATCTGTTGTCACAGAAGCGACTGTCGCTGGCGGCAGTCACTGAGCGAAAAAAAGTGTCGTGTCAGTCGTCGTGTCAGTCTTTTTTTCTTCGGAGTTTGATACTGCATCATAGGTTTTAAATGCTGCCACTCGCACGCGGCTCGTGACGGCCAATGCGAGTGTGCGCATGTGCGGCGGGGCTAAATGAGGTCCTCCTATTTTACATTATTTTCCTACATAGGTAACTTACTTAGGCTTTTTGTATACGAGAATATTATTTTATGTTAATAAATAAATTCGCATTGTTGTCTAGACAGTAGACTCTCTACCGAACAAGTTTGTTTGCAAATAATTAAATCATGAATCGTTACACAACGATCAACGACTACTGTTCCACCAATGCTACAACCCAGATAAGATTCATTTACAAAACTGCATGGGAAATATACAAATAATGGTGTAAGAATAATTATCGGATTGAAAAATGTTAAGCAATTGTAGTTTGCACTTAGGTTGCGTTTCCATAGAAGCGGAGCTGAGCTGAGACTTACAAATATTGTCCAATGATATTGCTCAAATCACACATCTCATCTCCGCTCCTCTTCAGTGGAAACAGTATTAGCTGAGTTGAGAAGAATAATATTAAAATTTATAGCGTGCTGTGCAGAGCGGAGCTTTGTCCTGCTGAGCGAGGCACAGCGATGCGAAGTTGAGCTGTGTAGCTGTGCTAGGTGAAGCGGGGCCGGGTCCGGGGCGGGACTGAGCGGGGCTTTGCGGGCGGTGCGACACCACACTTTGACTGCAACCAAAATGTATTCACAGCCCCGCTCGGCTTAACTTGAGCTAGCTATAATACAGCGTAGCTCAGCCCCGCTCGCCTCATCTTCAACCAGCTACACAGCTTAGCTCTGCACCACTCATCTTTGCGCAGCTTCAATGGAAAGACTGACCTCTTTACACAGCCCCGCTTAGCTGAGCTCCGCGCAGCCTCGCGCAGCTTCGCTTCTATGGAAACGCAGCCTTAGGTTTCAACGCCATGGCGAGAAAAGAAGGGCGCATGAGGCGAATCGACTTCTTCGAATGTATCTCCCCTGGATTAGGAAAATAGCGAAAATAAAATAGATGTAAATAGATTGATAAATATTAATGACGTAATGAGTGTAATGACGTGGCAATAGCTCAATTGGTAGAGACGCCAATTCCGGTAAGACTAGAGGATCTGCGTTTGAGTCCAAGTTGGGACCGTTACCTTTATATATTTTCTGTGCCTTTGTTCCATATTTTCATTAAGCCCCGCTTTCCGTATTTCTACGGATTTACAACATATTTTTCTTGAATACTTTCAGTTTTTAAGTTTCTAAAAAAAAAAACTTATTTTTTAAGATAATATCTGTACATTTGTAGAGCCGAAACGGTAATTAAATGAAATTCCCTTGGTAAAAAAAAAAATCACGTTTGCTCCAAAAATTATTAAAATCACTTTTTTTCTATTATTTAACATGTCAAAGCTATATGAAAAAATCATAGTGTATCTTTAAATGCAACTTAAGCATTTGTCGAGAGATTTTTGCTCTATTTTAAACGAATCATGGTTTTTAAATATTTTCTCTATTTTCGCTTAATTATTATTATCGTTTTTAAAAATAAGCACGCTCTCTCTAACATTCTTTTTACATATCTCCATTTCTTCTTCTTTTTTAACGCTTATTACCAGGCCTTAAGCCGCCGCTACCCGAATTTCTACCGATTTCTTGCACGTCTCCCTTAAACACTTTCAGCCTTACTAATAACAAAACGCCTCAACGATGGTTTAACCTGCATATTTGTTACTTGCGCGGTGCACTGCGTTTTTACATGGTTACTAATAAGATGATCACATTATTAGGTTAGTTGCATTGTTTTTGCTTGATCTGCGCAAGCGCGCTATCATTAGCGGCCATTTTATTTCTATAAATTTGCGGCTTTTTTACTTTCGTGACGTGTAAAATATCATGCGCAGTTATTTAACATTTTTAAACATGATTTCTGTTTATTATAGATTCACTGTTATAATATTATTATCATAAATTAATATAATTTCTATTATTTGCGACATTTTTGTCAGTTTCTGTGCTTTTATAATGTCGCTGTTGTTACTTTAATTTGGTTAAAATAAACATATAGGTTATTTCGAATAAATTATTTTTTATCCACTTAAGTTTAATAAAACTTCCATAAAAGTAATAATATTTAATGAAATAAAAGGCTTGTGCATGTGTTAGTAATTACCAAATTCGAGTTATCAACGTTTATATTGTTTGGAAGTGAATTCAAGGTGTCAGAATTTTTCTATTACTCTCTCGGAACAATTTATCTTAACAGACGGATTGCAATCTTTAGAGCACAGGCGTCGGGTGGGAATGCTATCCTTGTTCTACCGGTATTACAATGGAAGATGCCCCGAGGAACTAGCATCATTGATCCCTTCGGCACCGGTGCATAGTCGGTAAACACGCCAAACGCGTGCCCAACATTTGTACACAGTTGACATTTGTCACATGAGAACGGGTCGTTTCTTCGACTCGTTCTTGTGTTCAACAGCTCGGCTGTGGAATGATTTGCCGGCCTCTGTGTTTCCTCCTTCCTACAACATGGGTCTCTTCAAGACCAATGTTCATTCCTTCCTCTCCTCAAAAAGACCCTCCACACAGCATCCCAGATGACATAGGCCCTGAGGGAAATTATTTTCCACAGGGCCTCCTGTGTGGAGTTAATGTAAAAAAAAAAAAAATTGTTATATTTTTTTATAATGTTTAATTGTATGAACTACATAAATAGTGAAGTGACAGTTTTCTTCCAAATTCATTATATAAAAGGACTGTATTTTTGAAATTTAGTTTTTTTATAAATTTCTCTACACTTTCATAAAAAATATTTTGGTAAGAAATTTTTTTCCAATTTTTTCCGCGTTTGAATCTTAAAATATGGCAGTTTTTTAAAACTACAGTGTATTTCAAATACAAAAATCAAAAAGGTATTTTTATCTAGTTTTCATAAATGGTATTTGTTTTTACGACACTATCAACAATAATAAATATAAAGAACATTCAAAATACTTTGAAAAAATTCCAAATTTCGTTCAGACATCATTACTAAAACAGAGATGAACTACCCTCTCAGGCCGTGTAAACAATGTGTATTTCTTTCTATGAACATTTTTTTAATTAGTAATGTTTTCACATCCGCGGCCGTTTGTCAATTGAATAAAATTTTCACGGGTTTTTTTAGTAAGGCTGAAGTATTAAAGCTCTTAGAAAAAATATATGTTATTATTGAAGATAATATCTAGACATTCATCGCGCCGAAACGCAAATTATATAAAATTCTCTCGATAGAAAAAAATCGCGAAGTATGCTCCAAAAATTATTATAAACCTATTTGTTTCAGTTATTTTACAAGATATGTGTATGAAAAAATTCACAGTGTTTCTTTAAAAGCTGTCTAAGACAACCCCCGCGAGATTTTTGCTCTATTTTAAACGAGTCCTGTTTTATTAAACATTTTCACAATTTTTGCATAGATTTTCTTTTTGAGCGCGGATACGGTGTTAAGAGTTATTAGTATATTATCTTGTTGAAGAGTGTTCTTCATTCTTAGTTCTCTTCTTTTAATACATATTTTTGGCCATTCGACGATGAACTTCTGAATGACTTACCAATTACCTTATCTCTCCGTGGTAATTCAGAGAGAACAAAGAAAACCTGACAACGATATTTTATTTAGTCGCCTTAGTTTATAATTGTCCAAACCATCATTTTAGTTTTTGTTCAATCTCCACTTTAAAATTAAAAATAAAGTATTAAAAATGATAGTTAATCACTTAACTAAGAATTATTTAAACTAATGAGACATTTGCCTTTACGGAAATAGCTTTATCTTAAACACCTATTATAATGTTTCATTGAAATAATGAAAGAAAACCTTCTTCTCCTATAAAATTTCTAATGGTCGTTTGGATCACATTTAAAAAAAAAATCTGGTTTAGGCAAATATTCTAAGACATTCTGTATTTTTTTTTTAATCGTGTTTTTGAAACCCTGGCGATTTCGAAATCGGACAATTTTTTATAAACCGGAAAGACGGGACATAATTTTATAGATGCGAAAAAACGATTAGGTATATCTTAAATAAATTACATCTTATAAATATTGTATCCTTGATCCATC
Source organism: Limnephilus rhombicus (assembly GCA_929108145.2). Lineage (NCBI taxonomy): Eukaryota > Metazoa > Arthropoda > Insecta > Trichoptera > Limnephilidae > Limnephilus > Limnephilus rhombicus. Next base: position 10,112,577 of record OV815296.1, read on the forward strand.
TTATTGATCATAAATCATTATAATGTTCAACGTCTTTATTACTAAATCAAATGTAATAAACTTGTACTTGTAAATAATAATAAGAATATGTTTCTGAAAAAATAAGAAAATACACAGATTTAGGAAATGAGATTAAAAGAATTTGGCATTCTTAGACTATAAAAATTTTACCATTTGTTATTTCGGCTACTGGCATTATACCTAGGTCTCTCATTCAAAATTTAGGCGTATTAGATTTGTCAAAGAATTTATATATAAAAATGCAAAAATCAGTCATTTTAAATACATGTAGGATTACAAAACATTTTTTAAATATTTATATTGAGGGATCAGTAGGATTTATAGGTTTAATTAGGAATTCCACAGAGCCGAACCCTCTGATATGAAAATATCTGGAGTCGGTGAATTATTTTCGCATTTGGTCTCTGGTAGGTTGACATGTTGTTCTTGTATTGTTTTATATTTATAATACGAATATAGTGCAATTGCATAGCGTGGATTGACCAGATGATCATTTGGGAAGTGTGTGAAAGGGTTTAGTTTTTCTTGTGGGGAAAATTAAACCCGGACATTTAAATCTGGTGCGTAAAATTTGATTTTGTTAAAATCAACACCATTACCATTATACCCCTAAAACACATGTAGACAACATAAATGTACGGGGTTCTCTTCACAACATCTGTCAAAAAGTCAAACCAAATGATAAGTTCGCAGAGAACAAACAATAAATCTATGAACGTTAAATGTCAAATTCAAAAATTCGTCTGAAATCAAAGTGTTGCCATTTAAAAAAAAAAATCAGTGTGGAATTTTACAAAATTAATAGGAACATTTTCGGAGACGGGACATTTTCATGTAGTGACGTCACGGGCCCAAATAATGGATTTATTTGTTTAAAAATAAAACTGTACATTTCTAAAAAAATTTACTAACATTTTCGTAATCATGGCCTAAAGAACGAAGGCGACGATTACTTATAGTTTGTTATTCTGTATGTACAAAAAATGCCCGTAAATAACAAAAATTACTAATTTGGATGTCTTTTGAACAGAGGTTTCGTGTTTTACAAAATACTTAATTTATTATAATATAACCTTTGTTCATCATTAATCATTACCTCAACATCGCCATTTCACAAACATCGTGACGTCAATATATGCTTTATTTTCTTAAGTGTGAGTTACCTTGTTTATACAGGGTGTAAAAAAACGTGAAAAGGTACTGGACAGTTAGACAGACTTACTGTCTTTTAGGTTAATAGGGCATACCCAATTTGGGAGACAGGAATGGGTACCGGGCCGCCCCGGGAACCATTATTTATTTATTTATTTTTTATTGTACGACAGACAGGTGAGTCCAATTACGGTACAATTTTCTTACAACTAACAATACATGTATATAGTTTTTTTTTAACATGGTACGGTGATATCAAACACATCTATATCCGCTGGTAGGGCATTAAGCAATGCCATACATCTTGTCATGCTGTGTTGAGCCATGACATCTGTCTGACCCTGCGGTATGTGGAATAGGGCGTGGCTACGAGTTCGACAGTATTTGTCAGGAGCGAATAAGCAACAGCATGACAGGAGATATGGACAATCAATAAGGTTTTTTATTAACTTTAATTCGAATACCATGAGTCCGGCATTACGCCTGGTCTCTAGGCTTTGATAATTTGTCTCCTTTAGCAGTTCCACGTGATGCATGAATTTCGGATATATTCCGTAAGATCGCATGTAAACATACCTTAGAAATTTTATCATATTTATGTATTTAAGTTGATATGGTATCCAGACAGTACTAGCGTACTCCAGCTTGCTTCTGACCACTCCGTTGAACATGGCGGTCATTGCTTCTATGTATTTGATTACCAGCACCTCCGCCATAGGTCACCCCAAGTGGTTCGGTACGTTCGGTGACTTAACAGGGGTGCCCGGGTTCTTGGGGTGAGGTTTTTCTGGGTTTTGGCGGCGGATGATCTGGATATACTGAACCCCAGATTCCTACCCACCCCTCATACCTTTTCCTTAAAAGCAGAGCAGGCCTAGCGATATTTTCCAGATTGGAATAGTTATATTTTTTGTCGCACGCGTAGCTCTCAGCACATTTTGAAGACAATTCCGCAAAAAATCGTTGCTTAAAATGATTTGTGCCCTTTCATCCGACCCTCCATACATCATCAGCATACACCACACATCAAAAGCATCCCCAAAGGTGATATAGGCCCTGAGGGTTTTTATTTCAATCTTACATAATATAAAAACCTCGTGTCAAGGTGTTTGTGGTCGCACTCCTACGAAATGCCTTGACCGATTTTTATGAAATTTTTTATGCATATTTGGTAGGTATGAGAATAGGTTTTAAAGTATATTTCATAGCGCTGAGTGATTAGGGTAACCCTATTCAGAAAAAAATATCTATTTTTTTGTTAATTTTTTTTAAATATTTTTTTTTTATTTGGAATCAAAAAATACCTACAACCCCAAATTTTAAGTCTCTTTCCCTCACATTCTTTAATCGCGATTTTAGTATTTTTGTATGAACAAATTTAACCGTCCTTCGTTTTTCAAACAGAACGAAATTATTTATGCTGTTGAATGACAGATGGCGCTACGTCCGCCTCATCGAACTTTCATCCACACGTGAGCAAGACATTCTCGAGAAGCGTCGCGTCATTTTGGTATTTCATTCGGCCTCATGTTCTCGCGTGGGCAACCATCGAGCTTATTTGTGTTGGCTAAAAAAAAATATCGTACACTCAATTGCCTTCGAAATTCATATTGATTTTCTTTATTTCATTTTCCTAGTTTAGTTGGTGTTTTTTTGTTTTTATCGGCGGTCATTGTCTACAACGCTCCATTCCCCTTTCCGTCATAGATCCCATCCCCACACACTTACAAAACATTCATTATTAACAACAAAAATATTCACTAGAAATAATTTATATGTCAGAACAACGTTTGTCGGGTCAGCTAGTATTAATAACGAAAAAAGGTAAAATCCTATTTTTTATTGAAAAAAGATTGCGAGACCAAAACGGCATTAAAATCGCTGATTTGTCAAACGCTTTGTTGGGTAAGTTTTGTTACATACTGTACATCGATGGTTAGGACACTTTGAGAGGATTGTTTGAGTTGGGACTTTACACTTCACATATTCTTTAAGGTGATGACAAGGTCGTGGGAATAGAAAGAAGACTGGTTGAGGTTTTAATATTGCAGTTGATCTGTTGACTTTGACATGTTGTTTGCTTTTTAATTCACAACTGTTAATCACGTGAGAATATGTCTTAATTGATTTATTTATCGATTCGTCTGATTTTCGTATGATGGCTGCCGAGAGAAATCATTTTCAACATTTCTTAACGTAAAGTGATATTTTTGGTTACCCGATATGTGCATTATTTACCAATTTCAAACCTAAAATCGACTTAAAAATATCTTTATAAATTGCTATGGATTTCAAACGAATCTTTTCACAGTGTCGATTTTTTGTACTTATAAGTTGGTATTTATTTTTTTTTTTTTTAATTCGTTTATTCCAGATCTCGGGGAGGGTGGTGCAGTCCCACGAGTTCCATATTATACATATATAATACATTAAATTAAAATATTTCAAGATGAAAGATATATTTTTTTTTTACATAATGAAAGGAAATAAATAAAAGAAAATAATAACAATACAAAAATTAAAATAAAATTTGAAAAAAAAAGTTAACTTTTTGTTATCTATTTCATCAGGAAGTGGTTCCATCGCTTATAAATGGGACCCTGCCAGAAGTGGAATGCTGCCATCACAAGAGTGTTTTCACTCGAGGCCAATCGCGTTCTGTAGCTGGTGATCCGTTTTTTTATTAGTGTTCGGAATCCGGGAACGCGCCCTTCTTCAAACATCTCGGTGGCACTGCAGTACCAGGACAACCCAAAAAGCGTTCGATATGAATTGTTGTACTGTATTTCCATTCTTTTTAGTGACGCTTTGTTGAAGTTGGTCCACAACTCCGAGGTATATAGGCTCGTGCAGTACGTGTTAAAAAGTTGCCTTTTTGCAGCTGGGCTGCACTTGTTAAATCTTCGAGAAATCATATTTGCCCTAATGCACAGTGATCTTCTCTGTCGCTCAATATCCGAGTCATCACTGAGGTCCATACCTTGATAAATATACTGTATGCCTACACATACAGTGTATAGACAAAAAGTTTTATTCTTGGTGCATTTAAGGCTCCGCAACCGGGCCCGAAAAGAAGAAGATGGAGAGATACGAAATTACGAATGTTAGAGGAGAGCGCTGACATTTACAGCGACAAAATCGATGCGAAAATTGCGAAAATGTTTAATAAAACACGACTCGTTTAAAATTGAGCAAAAATATCGCGGGCAATGTATAAAACAGCATTTAAAGAAACACCGTGATTTTTTTCATACACATAACTTGTAAAATAACTGAAACAAATTTGTTTATAATAATTTTTGGAGCATACTTTGCGATTTTTTTCTATCGAGGGAATTTTATATAATTTGCGTTTCGGCGCGGCCAATGTCTAGATATTATCTTCAAGAATAACATATATATTTTTTTAAGAGCTTTAAAACTTAACGTGTTTAAGGGAGATATGTAAGAAATCGGTAGTAATTCGGGTAGCGGACCCTTAAGTTCTATATTTTTGTTACTCGGCGGTACTTCCTCTCTGCGCATAGGTACTTTCGGGGACACTTAATTATATTTTATGTAAGTAGGTAAACCGTATTTTTCCTAAACCGACTGCATATTGCATATAAGTATGCCAGGGATCAACTGGAATTATGTCATGGAATCGATATTTCTTTCCATAAACAAGGCTTCAATGAGGTGAGACCAAAGGAAAAGGTCGGGAAACACCTAGCAATAGCAATTTTAAATTTGGGAGGCGGGAATGGGTACCGCCGCCCCGGGAACCTTTATTGGATAACCAACACCTCTGCCATAGGTCACCCCAAGTGGTTCGCTACGTTTGGTGATTTAGCAGGGGTGCCCGGGTTCGTGGGGTGAGGTTTGTCTAGGTCTTGGAGGCGGATGACCAAGACACACTGAACCCCAGATTCCTACCCACCCCTTAAACCCTTTTCCTTCCCAGAACTCTCCTCTCCTTTCCTTTTCCTAAAAAAAACCCTCCACACAGCATCCCCAAAGATGACATAGGCCCTGAGGAAAATTATTTTCCTCAGCGCCTCCTGTGTGGAGCTCATGTAAAAAAAAAATATATATACAATTTGGGAGGCGGGAACGGGTACCGCCGCCCCGTGAACCTTTATTGGATAACCAACACCGCTGCCAAAGGTCACCCCAAATGGTTCGCTACGTTTGGTGATTTAGCAGGGGTGCCTGGGTTCATGTGTGTGAGGTTTGTCTAGGTCTTGGAGGCGGATGGCCAGGACATACTAAACCCCAGATTCCTACCCACCTCTTTTCGTTCCCAGAACTCTCCTCTCCTTACTTTCCCTTAAAAAAACCTCCACACAGCATCCCCAAAGATGACGTAGGGAATTCTGAGGGAAATTATTTTCCACAGGGCCTCCTGTGTGGAGCTCATGTAAAAATAAAAAAAATACAAATAATGTTACTTAACACAGCTATCGCCATTTCAAGCAACGTTTCAATTTTGAAATTTAAGTGCCCAGAGCCGACCCTATGCTGGCGCAATTGGAGAAATCCGTGCACAAATTTGCGTACGTCGGGATTTGAAGCCTTTTGGATTGCTAGTCGAGAGCCTTACCTCTCAACGACGGAGACCGTCGTTTAGAGCCGACCCTAGTAGTACCTATACATCTCAATATTGAAATAATAATAATAATAACATAATATTTGTATAGCGCAGTTTTGTGTTATTTCACTCCAAGTGCTCTTTACTATGTTAAGTATAACGTCTACGAAACTGAGAAACTGAACTCTGGCACGGAGAGTAAGGGTGGGTTTCTTCATTTACCGAGAATGCAACAGTTGTGAATGATGAATACTTGGAGCAGGTGGATGAGTGTGTGTATCTGGGTAGTATGTTTACGAGAGATGGAAAGGCTGAAAGAGATATTGAAAGAAGGGTGAATGCCGGTAACTCCATTAATGGTGGACTGAATGCCGTTGGCGCTAATAAAAAACTGTCAAAAAAAGCGAAGCTAGCAGTCCACAATGGAGTCCTAGTACCTACCCTGATGTATGGCAGTGAGGCATGGAACTGACAGAGGAAGGATGAAAGTAAACTGAATGCTGTTGAAATGAGATCCCTGAGACGTATGTGTGGTAAAACAATGTATGATCGTGTGAGAAATGTGGATATCCGCAAAGAATGTAAGGCTGATGTAAGCATAATGAGTAAGATTAAGAAAGGGACCCTCAGATGGTTTGGGCATGTAGATCGAATGAACGAAGGAAGTATTGTAAGAAGAATATACGACGCGAATGTGAATGGTAGAAGAAGTCGGGAATGCCCGAGGAAGAGATGGCACGATCAAGTGAATCAGATACTTGAGTCGGGTCATCTCAAAAGTCAGAATAATAGAAGGGAATGTATGAGACGATGTATGAACGTGAGTGAGGCAAAGAGTGTGTGCCAAGACCGAGTTGTTTGGCGATCCGTCCTCTCTGCCTACCCCAGCGGAGAAACGGCGTGATGGTTAGTTTTTTTAATTTTTTTATTTAGTAACTATATAATATTTTTTACATTTTTATATGAAACATGTTAGTTAGATGAATATATAAAATATATTCGTAGTCCTCCTCACTAGGAGATCCTGTGCTGAGGGGGACTATGCTTTGGATAAGTTTTTCAGCGACTTCTATGGTTTAACTTCATTGGATAAGGTTTTCCAGAAACTTCTATGATGTTTTAAGTATACTAGTAAGTTCATTTTCCGATAGATTCTTCAGCCAACATTTAATGTCCTTAATGTAGCTATTTTTTTATTTTTATTTGTTTGATACTAAGTGGGAGTTTGTTATATAACTTTACTGCTAAAAATGCAGAACTTCTTTGACCAAATGAAGAGTTACACTTTGGTATATTAAGTATGTCTGTTTGTTTAGCTCTGGTTTTATGAGCGTGTGAGGTGTCTGCCTCTGAATCATTTTTGTGGTGATGTACTAGAATGTTTTTGGCATAGATTTTCTGTATGCTTGGAACATCAAACTGTTTAAAAATTTCTGCTGTTGACGTCCTTATGGGGACCTTTAGAATGGTCTTTATAATGCAATTCTGAGTTATCTTAAGTTGTTTTAAGTGATTAGATGCTGCTGAGCCCCATCCTATTACTCCATATTCCAATCGAGAGTGGCATAAAGCATAATATACTCTCTTTAGATCCCTCATCGACAAGATGTTTCTTAATTTTTTGAAGAAGTAGATGAGTTTTGTTAGCTTTTTTGAGGTAAGCTCAATGTGTGAATTCCACTGTAGATTTTCATCAATTTCAATCCCAAGATATTTAATACTTTTGGTTTGGGTTATAGACGGGCAGGAACATTGTGGAAAAGTATTTTGACATTCATGTAATTTGAGGGAATGCACATTCATTGGTTGTCCTCTTTTGTTTTTGGAGAAAGTTAGATATTTAGTTTTACTAACATTTAATGTAAGGGAGTTCACTTTTAGCCAGTTTTGAAGTACAGCCAGGCCATGTTCCGCCTCCTTGTAGGTTCTTGTCCAATCTTGTTCGTGGAATATAATAACAGTGTCATCTGCAAAGCTCATTATGTTTCCATTAATGGGAAGATTCATAAGGTCATTTATACATATCAGAAATTGTATAGGTCCTAATACGCTTCCCTGGGGGACCCCGAATTTAATTGGAAGAGATTTGCTCTTTCTTTTACCAATTTGTACAATTTGTTCTCTTCAAGTTAAATAACTTCTAAGTAGGTTTAGAGTTGTTTCGGTTATTCCATTTTTTTTTTAGTTTTAAGTACAGTATTTCATGATCAATTGTATCGAAAGCTTTTTGAAGATCAATGAAAACAGCTAAGCATTTTTTGCCTTCATCCAGTTTTCTAATAATTGTATTAGTTACATTAGCTATAGCGTCACCAGTACCCAGGTTTTTTCTAAAACCATACTGCGTAGGTGATAATATTTTATTGGTATCCAAAAATGTAAGAACTTGTTTTTTTATTACTTTTTCCAATATTTTCGACAGAGGAGTTAAAATACTAATTGGTCGATAATTTGAAATATCATTTTTGGGACCATTTTTATATAATGGTATGATCGTAGCAATTTTAAGACAAGCGGGAAAAATACCTTTAGATAATGATAGATTTACAAGGTATGTTAGTGGTTGAATTAACTCATTTTGTAGGTATTTAATTGATTTGCTTGATATCAGTTCATTTCCCGATGAGGTATTTGTGTTTAAGGAGGTTATAATATTTCTTATTTCATCACTTGTTATCTTGACTATATTGAGGCTGTTTTCATGATTTACATCATCATTCCTCATTGTTTTTTCGACAGTAGTAGAATTTTGTTTAATTTTATTTGCAAGGTTAGAGCCTATATTGCAAAAGTAGTTGTTTATAAAGTCAAGAAGTTTATCTGGGTGTTTCGTAAAAGATGTGGGAATCTCATCAATGTTTAATTCTTTAATGTTTTTGTCTCTATGCGAGGCTTTAGTATTTGTAATTTCATTTATGATCTGCCAGAGTTTACGGGAATCATTATTGCATTCATCAATTTTGTTTTTATAGTATGTTTCTTTAGCATAACGAATCACATTTTTACATGTATTACGATATCTTTTGTAGAATCGAAGTGTATGGACATCATAAGGGTTGATTTTTACTTTTCTGTGCAGTTCATCTCTTTTTCTGATCGAGTTTATAATATTCTGACTGATCCATGGTTTAATGTGAAGTTAGTTAGTTAGTTAGTCTATGCATTTGACCGTTTACTTCTACTATTAGCATTGCATTTAGCATTCTCGGTAAATGAAGAAACCCACCATAAAGTACAAAAAGTTGAACGCCAAAAGAGAACGAAACCTGTTTTTTTTTTGCACATCGTCACCTGATTTAGACAAGGTTCTAACAGACATTTTGTTTTAAATGACCTTTGAATGCAAAATTTCCGTCGATACTTGATTGACGAAGTTCTAAAATGAAGTATTTAAAGCTTCCTTTTATTCTACGAGGTTTTAACATCACTTTGAACCTTTCGCAATAAGGAACTTCAGTGAAAAATATTATGGCTTTAAAAAATATGTTCATATAGACCAATAAACGCCGATGCTTAATATGTACGTTTTATTTAATAATATTAAACGCAGAGTTAAAAAAAAAATTAAAAACTCTATTTTTAATCGGGTCGTAAAAACACGCCGTCAAGTTGGCATTATTGAAATTTTTAGTGGTGACGTCACTGTTATTCGTGTCGTGACGTCACCGTAAAGACATTGTATGGAAATGTAGGTATGACACAAGCCATCGTATTAATTTATTCGTTTATTTACATACTGTTTTTAGAGATTTAGTTGTTGTGTTTATTGAAACATTATTTAGGCTTAGATAATGTTTCAAAAATAAAGGTATCTCTTATCAGTTTATCTCTATTATTGAAGTACCCACCACTGTCCCACCCCGGTATAGGCAACTAATGGTCGCCCCTTCGGAGTTCTCGCAAGAATCTATTTTTTTTTAATAAACGGCTCTACATTTAATGTAACGAATCTAGACCTTCAATGTCCCCTCATACTGTGTTAGGTTATCTCTATTATTGAAAATATTAAAAAACTACTGCACAGAAAAAAATAGTAATGCTACTTCTAGGGACAATACTTCGAACAAATAAATTCAAAATGGCGGCAGTTGATCAGCTGATAGACCGATCCTATGGTAACTTTTCAGGAGTGATGACGTCACACGATTCACTATACATAAGGTGGTTTTCGGGGGATCTTGAAAAATTAAAACTTTAACAATTATTTTAACTATTAAAACTAACTCTAAAAATAAAAAAATGCAGTTATTTAAGTTAGAAGGTCATTATTCATTAAAAAAAAAATTGGACTGGAGTTCTCTATTGCCATTTTGTTTCTCAAGTCGCAGTGTAGCTCGTCACTTTAGTTGGATAAGGTTCTAACTTGTTGTCTTGCCATGTTCTGAGGTGTCAAAGTTTGCAAAGACAAATTCACATAATCTATTTAACAATTATTCCCGATTTTGAGGTTTAATCTTGTGTAATGTATTTTAGTTTAATATATTTTTAAGTTAATATATTTAATTAGAACGTAGCCTTGAAGAAATGTTGTTAGAACCTTATGCCATATATGGTTGCATAATGGTTCTATCTACGTGTGTATGTATGACTATGTTCTAAAATGTTAAGTACACTTCCTATTTAAATATTTTCTTTAAAATACGTTAAACTTAAAGTACTTTACACAATATTCAACCTCAAATTCAGAAATTGGTTAATAGATTAGGGGCCATCCATAAATTACGTCATACCTTGAGTGGGGGGGGGGGGGTTAGAGAAGTGTGACAAGGGGTATGGGGGGTCATCAGCTCTGTGACGTCACATGTAAAAATCTAAATTATTAAAAAAATATATATTTTAAATTTGCAAAATATGTGACAAAATATTGGGCGGAGGGGGTTTCACAAATATGACGATGTGTGACAGGGACGGGGGGAGGGTAAAAAAAACATGAAATTCGTGTGACGTAATTTATGGATGGCCCCTTATGAAAAATCGTCTTTGCAAACTTTGACACATCATATCTCAAAACAAGGAAAAGTGAAGTCAGAATCCTTTCCAACCAGGGTGACGATTTCGCGAAATTTTGCTCCAGTAACGTGTTAACATTTATTTTAAAGAATGACAAAAATTCCTGGGTTACCATTGATCTGAAAATATTGTTAAAACATTTTCAAATTAAGGCGCCGCATTCGCCCTCGAAAAGAAGAAGATGAAGAGAAACGAAATTACGAATGTTAGAGGAGAGCGCTAACATTTACACCGACAAAATCGATGCGAAAATTGCGAAAATGTTTAATAAAACATGACTCGTTTAAAATAGATCAAAAATCTCGCGGGCATTGTCTTAAACAGCATTTAAAGAAAAACTGTGAATTTTTTCGTGCTTGTAAGCCTTAAAGAAACATTGTGAATTATTTCACAATTATTACTTGTAAAATAACTGAAACAAACGTGTTTATAATAATTTTCGGAGCATACTTTGCGATTTTTTTCTATCGAGGGAATTTTATATAATTTGCGTTTCGGCGTGGAACGCGTCTAGATATTATCTTCAAAAATAACATTATTTTTATAAGAGCTTAAAAACTTCAAATGTTTTAGGGAGATATGTAATAAATCGGTAGAAATTCGGGTAGCGGTGGCTTAAACCCACTATGCATGGACGGTAACCCAACGCATTTATCCACTCAGCCACTAACCGGTCGTTCTAGCTCAAACCTTTCCCTGTTCTTCCTCTCTATACAAGTTAAGTGGAATACACAAGCCAAAAATCTGTATATACATCAGTGTGCCTTATGTCAGCACGAACATAGGTAATATACGAAGGGCCGAAGGGTAATATATACACAAACTTCGGTTGACAAACGGAATCCAGAACCGCACGATTTTAGCGGGAAATGAGTTTTTAATAATTTTGTGAATATTTTTATAAGAAAGAAAAATAAGTTAATCAAGGGAAACTGTCAGAAATAATCTTAGCAATTATTTTATATATTTGTAAAGTTGCTTCGTATATGCGTTCATACATATCTAATGAAAAAATAACATTTTTAGAAGTTAACGCTTATATTTTTTACAAATTAATAAACAAGTTTATTTTAATTGTTTTCAAGCGAAACGACGGGAAAATTTTTAATTTATCCAAAACTTATTTATTTGTATTCATAATGTAAACCAATTTGGCATAAAGATTAATCTAAAATAGTCTTTAGCAAAGTCTTTGTAAATTTTACTAAGCTGCCGCGGAGGTCGACAGGTTTTATCGAAACACTACTTACAAATCATCCAATGCACCCATGCACCAGCGTCTAATCAAGCCCAGCAGGCAATATAACAATGCACGAGTTTGTGTGTGTGATCGTTAAGTCTCAGACTTTCGTTCTCTCGGGTCCGTGGGATTAACTGGGTAGTATTGCAGCAAGCCGATTGCGTAATCCCTATTGTTTTCCAAGGTTACGTAAGGCTGATTAAAGAGCCGACTGCGCTTTACAGCATTGTACGCCAACTTCATCTGCAAGTTGAAAATATGCACAGGCATTAATGTTGAGATTATTAACAACTAAACCGAATACCTGCCAACAAATCGAGCATGAATCTACACCTACAAAATCTTTAAAACGATTGACTCAATCAGTTTGACATTTTCCCCAATCTCAACGGATTGTGTTTAGAGCACTGTCTTCAGATGTGAACGGTGTGTTTATTTTACCGGTGTTTCAATTAATGTTATGTCAATTACATTGAGCGAGTTTACAATCTACTATCTACTAAGTTTAAAAGCGGGTAAATCGGCGAGTGAGATTGTCATAATGACGCAAAACTGTCCACTCGCTCAGTAGCGTAGGAAACTGAGCTTGCAGGTCGCTGCTAGCGCCAGTAGTAACTAATTCTGTCAGGTGTTTGACAGTCAAAATCAGCTGTTTATTGGCAGCCATATTGAAAACATAAATAAACCAATCATGAGTAAGCGTGTGGCGAAAGTTGACGACCTTTCAACCTTTTTCGTAGATAGTCAACAATCTGCTAGTTAGCAAGTAACACGATGACACTGAGCAAGTTTACTAACAGATAGTGAATTTCCCAGATAGTAGCTTGTAAACTCGCTCAGTGTCATTAACGCTTAAGGTTCAAAAAAATTAATGTTTTCGGACTCAATATGCCCGTTTGTCACCTACCGGAAAAATTCCGCAGCAGTGTTTTGACTTCTGGGAAGATAATTACTATACGGAAATATCGTAAAAAATACGTTAAGTATCAGATTCAGGATAGTAAGTGTTTCCCTGTTTAATATTAGCTATACCAAGAAACAAATTAAAAATAATGTATTCATCTTTAATCCGTAACAAAAAGTAGATTACGGTAATTCTATGTGTGATTATCGGAAAATGTAATAAATAGCCGCCTGTGCATGGTTTTCCTATCAAAGAAAACAGATTTTTCCTTGTGTGTGGTTTGGTTGATTTCATTTTATTTATGTATTTAAACTCTTCATTTTTCCTAATATTGTTATTGGAAAATACATACCTACATTATTTATAATACCTAACATAAAAAAAAAAACACAATTAATGACTTCTTTAACACAGCAAACTTATTTTGTGGCACCATTTTAATTCAAATTAATAAAATACTTTTATTGTTTACAAAAACGTGTTACGTGTTTCGTGAGCAACGCTCACTTCTTCGGGGTATCAATAAAAACGTTGGTTTTTGTAAACAATAAAAGTGGTAAAAACTAAGTATTTTATTAATTTGAACATAATTAATGATTTATATTTAAAATTTTAAATTTTATTACTTACTTAAACTTTATACTTAAATATAGGTATATTTATACTTCAAATTTTACATGGCTAGCTATTAACGGCAATTAGGTAAAATTTAGTAGGTATATATTTAAATTTAAAAAATAAAAACATTTTTTTACAAAATATATTTTTGGCATTTTCACCATCATTTGGTTTCTGAGCGTTTGGTTTGGCACTGAGCGCCGTTAATCTGAAAACCGAAACCAGCTTTATTTTTGTTCGTACCCTAAGAACGGGAAATCTGCCTAACTAGAAACTAATATCGACCTACAAGACATAATAAAACTTGTACACATTTTAATGTCTATAGTTATTTTGCAATATTATTACTATGTTATTTTTGCTATATAAATGTATCTAATGTAATAAATAAATATTAATATACGCTTATACGTAATTTTACAAAGGTGTGATATATCTGCATAATAAGTTTGTGAAACAGTAATCATGAAGTTAAATATATGCTTATTAAATTAGACAAAAACCCATGCAGAAGAATATTAGGAACATTTTGTCCCACGACGAAACCGAAACAGCCCCCGACAAAATATCCCACGGATAAAAAATCCCCCAACAAAATATCTACTAAAACCTAACCTAACCTAACAAAAAATGGGACAAAAATAATACAGACATCTTGTAAAGGCAATAAATTATTGTTAAAAAATAGTAAAATGGAACAAAAATAATACAGACATCATGTAAAGACAATAAATTTATTGTTCAAAAATAGTTATACAAAAGTATTCAGCCTAGTGGAGATACATTTTGTACTTGGGAAATTATGTCGAGGGATATTTTGTCGGAGGCTATTTTGTCGGAGGATATTTTGTCGGAGGATATTTTATCGCGGAAATTTTGTCGGAAGATGAAAACGCGCATTACCCTAATATTAGGTTTCTCTAGGTCTTGGAGGCGGATGACCAGGTCACACTGAACCCTAGATTCCTACCCACCCCTTAAACCCTTTTCCTTCCCAGAACTCTCCTCTCCTTCCTTTCCTTAAAAAACCCTCCACACAGCATCCCAAAAAATGACATAGGCCCTGAGGGAACTTTTTTTCTCAGGGCCTCCTGTGTGGAGCTCATGTAAAAAAAAAACATTAATTATTATTATTGAGATATGTTATTATAATACCCTGTTTGTGACTATATTCCGTGCAGTTGAACACATCTACTACTTCTGAGAAAGTAATGCCAACTGCATGCAATCTAGGTACAAGCGAGTAACCAAAAGACTCGGAAAACTCATCTAAAAACCATTTATTATTTCGTTTTGATTGGTAAGTTTTGAAATAAACCATAAAATGCCTCTGGTGTTTTTAACAGATATATCACATTATTCATTGTGGAACTAACGAGGAATCGAGAGCTCGAAATAGTTGCTGTGACCTAGAAACGCCAGACAGAAAAAGCTGGCAAATTTCATAAGAGAGAGAGTACGAAAGTTTTTTACGAGGCGCAAGAGATAAGATTTTCATATTAAAAAAGGGTGTTTCAGGAAATCCTTTCGAAATATTCTTAATGACAACACAGTCCATCTCTCCTACACTATTACTGTTACCATTCACACCCACTATCTCTTTCTGTGTCTATTTTAACCCCTAACTGACGTTGTGGGTCCATAAGACCTACACCGAAACTCCCTCCCTTTGCCTCTCTTTCATGACAGAGCCCCCGCGTCTCCTACATTGACTGAGGTTACGTAGGAGGATAGACAGCACCCTCACATAGTTATAAAAGCCGTTTTGATTATGAGCTCACTTTTCAAGGCTCCTATTGGTTGAGATTGTGTGGGTAAAGGTTTTACTTCTACCACGTGTGAACTGTACTCAATTTTTTTGTTGTTTATGAATGTGTTTTTGGGGAAGGATTTTTGCCGTCTTAAGTTTAACAGTGAAAATACTACTGTTTTTATTTAATTTTGCATTATATCTCTGATTTGTAAAGTATTAGGTAAGTAGAATAATTTTTTTAGTAAAGTAATGTTTTGTAATTGATAATAATCAATTACATAGTATGAAGTAAAATCGCTTCCGCTGTCTGTACGCTTAGACCTTTTACATTACGCAACGGATTTTCATGCGGTTTTCATCAATATATGGAGTGATTCATGAGGAGGGTTTTTAGGTATAAAATTTGTCAAGGTTTTGTGTAAGTTTTGTGTAGATGGCGTTATGTTTCGTTAGCCACAGCAACATGTGGCCGGGTCTGCTAGAAACCTATTACTTTCACTTGAAGTAGTATGTGTCCCTTACGTAATTTCTTTTCACCTTATTATTTTAGGGTTAATCTCGAACAAAAATTTCCCATCATTCCCACAAGTCACAAGTGTTATGCAAGGAAGAAGCAAAGTAGAATATAATTAGAATAAACAGGTGAAAGAAATGAACGGTGGTATCCATAGTAATAATATACGGACTATTGTTCAAAACGGTGGCAACTCATTCACAGACTAAGATGGGAACTAAATGTTGTTTTTCATTCGGTTCAACTGGTGCTTACTATTATATCATAATACCAACATTATGATGAAATGACTGTTTCGTTATTCAATCGAAACGCGAAAATAAAAATAAATATTTCAAAATTAATAGATTTCTTAGTTTTAACCGCCATGTTTATAAAAAACCGACATGTTCGTGAGCGAGGCTTACTTCCTCAGGGTTAATTAAAACAATAGACTTAAGACGCCGCTATCCGAATTTCTACCGATTTCTTGCAAACCTCCCTTAAACATTTGAAGTTTTTAAGCTCTTAAAAAAATATATGTTATTTTTTAAAGATAATATCTAGATATTCGTCGCGCCGAAACGCAAATTACATAAAATTCTCACGATAGAAAAAAATCGCAAAGTATGTTCCAAAAATTATTTTAAACACGTTTGTTTCAGTTATTTTACAAGTTATATGTATGAAAAAATTCACAGTATATCTTTAAATGCTTTTTAAGACAACTCTCGCGAGATTTTTGCTCTATTTTAAACGAGTCGTATTTTATTAAACATTTTCACAATTTTCGCATCGATTTTGTCGCTCTAAATGTTAACGCGCTCCTCTAACATTCGTGACTACATATCTCTCCATCTTCTTATTTTTGTGTGCGGTTACGGGGCCTTAAAGGGATACGTAAATAAGAGATTTTTTTAATTTTAAAATAGTTTTTATAAGCCTGATACTTTATTTTTGCTGGGCTTATAAAAAGATTAGTAAAAAAAATACTCGATTATTTCAAAGGAAAATCTGTGTTTTGCTCGCAGTATTTAATTAAAGCATCTAAAATATTCCTAAGCGGTCTAATTTTCAAACCAAAATCACATGATTTTGCATTTCTTTGCATCTCCTTAAAATGCATATTTTCAGCATGTTCTGAGCTAAAAATAGTTTCAAAATCGTCCAAGAAATTCCAGACGGAAGAGGTTGTGCAAATTTAATGGAACTACGAGTAGGGCTCACCGTTCGAGAGTTTTAGTAATAGAAGGAAATCTAAATAAAGCCTTTTGTTTGCATCAATTAACTGACCACTGTCAAGAACATAAGTACCTGCCTAACCGTAAAATTTCTGATGCAACATCCCACGCATTAGCCATGGGAAAAACACCTCTGCACGACAGCTGACAGAAAACATCAGCAGGTAGATAAGGAGCAATAGCGGTTTTTAACTCCTTATTCGTCGGAGTCATAACAGCAGATACCACCTACGACATTTTGTAATTCGTTTGCTTCTCGGTCACTGAACCAAATTCAAATTTAAAAAAAGCCATCGCCCACAAATTACGAATTTGGAGCTTAAAAAGAATTCTTTTGAGATTTTTTTTTTAAATTTTGCTCGTTGTTTTCTTGTGACCTATATTTGTCGGTAACGTCGGGTGTATTGAAGAGTTAATGAAGGGATATTCAACAGAAGTAAGATTCAGGTGTGTTTGTTTGCCCGTAATACGCCATGACGGCATTTTTAGTCTTTACAATCTGTTATAATTGTAGTAATTCATAAACTTTTTGTAAAGGTGCCGCTAACTTAATTATTTTAATAAAGAAACACTTTTTTGCAAGTTACGCTTAAAAAAATTAAAATGAATAATTATTGTTAGTTTGTGCCTGTACATTTTACAGATGCAATTCCGCGTCATGCAGTCTCATGAATGAGTTTTTCTTTTGCCCTGTTTAATTTATCTTTGTCTTACTAACCTATTTTTTTGCATTTTGTTTTTCCTGTTAAGCACTTGCATACTGCTTACTAACAACGTATGCATGGACACTGGAGGTCTAGATTCGTTCAAAATAAATAAATGTAGCTTCGTTTAATCAAAAAAATTAGAATCTTGCGAGAGCCTTGAAGGAGTAACCATCAGTTACTTATACCAGGGCGGGTAAGAGGTGGATTACCTCCACTGTACATTGTACATACGGTATATGGGTAAACAGTTTTATCCTTATAAAAACTCATTTCTTTTGAGAAAGGTACACAAATACAATACACCTAAGGTGAGTTGGGGTAAGTGACATTTTGGGGGAAGTACATCTAGGCCTTCTAACTTCTTTGAATACAATTTTCAAGCGCTGCCATTTATAGAGAATATGTTGTAATTAGCTAAATTCTCACTCTGACGTATAGATGGAGCTGCTTCATAAACACAGAGAGTTGTTAGAGAGCTTCGAATTTTGGCAGTTGGTTTTAGTCAGTGTTCGAGTTGTGAGTGCTGCCTTAATTTGTCTACAACTTGACAGAGGCTTGTGCTAGGAAGCTACAAATTGGTGAGTTCTCTATAATTGAATTGAGGTTTGATGTGTATATATTTGAATTATGAATATTTTAAAGAATTATGATTTATAAGACTAGATTTACTTCCACCATAAAATTACGTGCTGGGGTAAGTGCTACTAAATTGTAGATCCACTTCCCCTGATATTTTTGTATGGACGCAAATGTTACTAGTGATGTGCATACTACTTTAAAAAAACGAAATGTAAGCTTAATTAGTACCATTAGAAATATGACAAAGATTAACAAAAATAATCCATGTTTGTAAGGAACATGGATGTAGCTTTACTTAATTATCAATATTATAATGTTTGTGAGTGGGTACATTAATGTAACAATACTGTTCTTTCAATGCCTTTATTATTATGTGTTATTTTTTAACACATCATAAAATTATTAACCTCAACACAGGCTTGTCCTAGCGAGGTTAAATATATTGCAATGAAATTTATAAAACCTACCATGTAAACAAACATTGAATAAAATAAATAAATAAATAAATTACAAAGAGATTAGTTAATTATTATGATATTTCAAATATAAAATATAAAATGAAGTAGGCAAATAGCATCTTGACAGATAATAATCATGAGGGTTTTTTTTTCAGAAAGTAAAATGCCCAGGTATTATGTAAGAAATACTTCTAAGGATACTTCTTACACGTAAGAAAAACTGTTGGAAGCAGTGGAAGAAGTAAAAAGCGGTCGCATGAGTGGTTATCAGGCTGAGCAATTTTTTGTAATACCCAGATTAACTATTATGGGTTATGTTTCTGGGAGGCGAGGTAAGAAATCTACCACCATGGGGAGAAGTACAGCCCTACCGCTTATGGAGAAATACGGATCTACACATTATGGAGAAATACGGATTCGGTCTTTCAAAAAAAGAAGTGATTGAGTTAGATTCTAAATATATTGCGTGCAACA
This sequence comes from Limnephilus rhombicus, assembly GCA_929108145.2. Lineage (NCBI taxonomy): Eukaryota > Metazoa > Arthropoda > Insecta > Trichoptera > Limnephilidae > Limnephilus > Limnephilus rhombicus. The sequence continues at coordinate 10,131,797 of OV815296.1, forward strand.
ATTTGAAAACCCCATTCAAAAATTGCATTCCAGGTCACGATTGGTTTGGGGGGTTTTTCCAAACGCAATACTTTGTCAATTAAAAAACCCCAGCCTGTTGAATACGCCAGGAAAAGGGTGTTAGATCCATTCATAATTAATGAATATTTTGATATTTTGACAGACACAATCGAAAAACTAGACCTTCAAAACCGTCCTCATCAAATTTGGAACTTGGATGAAACTAGTTTCTCTAAAGATCCTAGCAAAACAAAAGTAGTTGGTCTTGTTGGATATCCTTCCACCAGAACAATTAGTTCACCAGGAAGAGATAATATTTTTTTTATTCTAGTAACCAAAAAAATAGTTCATATACCTATAAACATGTTAAGTAAGTTATTAGTAGTAAATATTTATTATTATATAACATTGTTAAAAATATTGTGAAAAATAATACTAATACATAAAAAAGAGTTTTTTTTTGCCCCATCACTAGCCATAAAATGTTTCACTTACCCCAATCTGCCAAATAATGTTTTATTTATGATGTATATTACACTATATTCAATATTTTTACATAGCGAAATTGTGTGTTTAGTGCGTTTGATTGGATTGGCAACTAACAATTTTGTATTAATTTTGCCATTAATAAAAATATTGAAGTTAGATCCACTTACCCCGAAGGCGGGGTAAGTGGATCTATCAAGACTTTATTTTTTTAAATACTGAAAAATCAAATAAAAACAGAAGATTAACTTCTGGTGATAAAACCATTTGATTGGGGAATAGTTAAAATTCCTTGTATAAAAAATTGAATGCGATGGGATAATGCTGTGACATATGGGATTACTTTAAACTTCATCAATTCATTTTATACAGTGCTCTTACCCCAACTTACCATTGAATTAATCACCGATAATCGGCCTCCGTGGTCGAGGGATAAGGCTCTCGACTGGCGATCTGGAGGTCTCGTGTCCAAATTTACAACCGTTTTTTTTTTCAAATACATCAGAGTTATCAAAGATAAAACCAGGGTATAAGTACAAAAAATCGACAGTATAAATATATTCGTTTGATATCCACACCAACTTATTAGGTATTTTTGAAGTCGAATTTAGGTTTGATATTGGCAAAAAATCATAATTTTATAATAATTATAATTTAGGGGGACCAACTGTCGGGGATCAACTGTCGAATCACCGGGTGAATCGGTATTGTGTGCGCGGCTTCATATGTTCTACTGCGGGTTCCAAATTGGCGAAGCATATTCCAGTGTACTTCTGAAATAATAATTTAATGGGTGCTTATTGGAGGAACTAAAAACCTAAGATCTTTCCAGAATTCGATAAGGTTCAGATTGCCTCACGAAAAAAAAAACAGTGGGCCATGAGCCCATCTCCCTGGTTTCTGGTTTCTATTATCTATGGAGGGCCGTGGTGCGTATACGGACTGACTTGGCGAATCGACGCAATGGGTATTTGAGTTACCATTAGAAAAATAGAAACTTAAGGCTAATTATACACACAGTCATGCACCATTACGCGGGCCTCAGCTAGACAATACTACACTAGACTCACTGTTGTTCGTCCGTCCTTTTTTTATTCATTTTCATGTGAATATCGCACAAGAGACCCAACTGTCTGGAACCTGTGAGACTTTGGCACCCCAAATAGGAGTACGTTGTGAGGTTTAACCCTTCAGGCTAAATTGTTCGGTTTTCGGAACAACTCATACAGGTCTCATAGAAATCGTTGTGTCTACCTTACTTTCACGGATAGAAATATGCTCTAAACGGTGTTAGAAAGAGAAAACAACATGCTTTATATTCATATCTTTAAGTTAACCACAATGTAATTAAAATGTACACATTTATGAAACAAAATTTTACGACCTTAATTTGAAAAAAAAAAAAACGAAACTTTGATAATTTTTTATTAATTATTTTTACATGAAACGATAAAAAATGAGTTGACGATAATGTTTATAAAATACATTTGGCCAATTAAAATGTATGTCGTTTTTTTTATCAGTACATAAGGAAAAAAAGTAAGGTGTGCCTTTTTATAAACTTTCTTACGTTTGCATTAAAAAATATATATTTTAAAAATAATATATTTTTTCGAATTATAAAATTTTAAAGCTTATTTCATCATCTTTCAAAAACGGTTTTTGGTTTTTGGGTGCTTTCAGAAATATTCAATTTATTTGGATTTTTGGAGAGGAAAGGAGAAAGAGACAAGGACGTAGGAAGTACCGGATTATTCAGACCTCATTCAGTCATCAACACGGTTAAAGTCACTTAAAGCCACAATGTCTTGATTCCGAATGGTGGTCTTTCACCGAGACGATTTTAAGAGCATTTATCACTCCGTGAACATGTACACATTTATTTATTTATAAACTGCAACTGCGACACACTCGGTCGCCGATTGCCGATCAACGCACACACGTGCGCGACGAACAGTATCCTGCTTCCTGCCCGTGTGTCACGTCATAGCGGTATTGTTTAGTAGATTCGATTTTTGAATATTCGACTACACACGGAGACGTTTTTAATAAGAGCATATCTTGGTATTGTTAATCAAAGTGCTAAGTGCTGTTTTCATAAAAACTTTTAATTTTTCGTGTGGGTGTGAATGTAATTGTGCATTGTAATAGAAACTATAAACTGGTAAAAGTGTAAAATGTTTGACCTTAATAAAAAGAAATTATAATAAAGCATTACAGCTTACAGCTAATTTACTAATTTAAATTCTCAATAAAAGCTTCAGAACAACACGTTTTTTACAAGGTTTTTATATCCTTCAAAACATGATAAAACATTGTTTTTTTAACCCCTGAAACATTTCTTTTTTTAAATTTATTTATGGGACATGACATTACTAGTTACAGGTGTGAGCTGTGAGAGAACGTTCACACAATTATAACCTGGGTTTCGTGTCGCGTATGACTTGACCGGTCGGCTTGTACCGCGCGGTACGCCCGTAGAAAGTAACTGGGTGATGAGTAATCGAGTTTCGTATTTTGTGTCGCGAAAAGAGCGGGTCTTCGCGACCCGCTCGTGACGCCAGTGGGTCGTGAGCGACCCGGGTCGTGTAAAACGATCGATCGACCCAGGACTAATTTATACGCACCCAATTAGGGCTTTTACATATGATAAAATTAAAAATACATTTGATATAATCAAAGAATTAAAGAGATATAACAATTAAAATAAGTACTAAGTATAAAAATTTTAACTTATAAACAACAAACAGAGTAAAATATAGGATGCACTTTCATATAAATTTCGATACATATTGAAAATTTATAAATATTTCAAAGCTATCAAGATAGACGTACAGATTTAATAACAATGTTTTTATAAGCTGATAGACATTCAGTACCGTTGGTGTTCATCTAATATTTATTCCCTGCACTGTGCAGTCGGTTCATTACTGACTTTATTTCTGCATTGGTACCTGAATTGTTACAATGGTAAGGTACCTTCTTACGAACCGTCCTACTAGGCACATGAAAGTTAATCAGCCTAAGGAGTTCAGGGGAGTCAAACATGTTATTAACAATTTTATAAAGAAAAAATAGATCAGTACATATTCTTCTTTCTTTTAATGTGGCAAGGTCCATGATTTTCAACAATTACATATAGGTACATAAATGGTGCTACGTAAATAATTAGCCTAGTTTTCTATCGTTATTATTAGGGACCTTACATTCTCCATAAACTTAAAAAAATTGTGTTGCAAAACTTAAAAAAAAAATATTATTATTATTATTGCGACCTAGAAATTCCTGTGATGTATAAATTCCATTTCGCCAAAGCTCACCGGTCTAGAGTTTTTCTATTTTTTATAAAGTTTTCATGTTTCCTTGAACTTGCTTTAATTTTTTTTAAATCCATGTGAAAACCGTGGACATTCGGTGAACATTCCGGACAAACCCATTGTTTGAATTTCAATGGTGTTTTCATCGGCCGACCAATCGGACACGCTGTAAATTGTTGACAAAACAGCACTTGACACTCAGCCAGCTTTGACAGTTGTTGACGGGGGCATTGTTACGAAAACAATAAGATTGCTGCTCTTAAAAATGCGTCTAATTTCTTTGATTTTGGAATGTTATGGTTTTGAAAACTCAGTTTCCAGTAGCTCAGTGACCTAGAAAACTGTATAGCCTTTTGAACTATGTAGGTAATCTTAACACATAATGAATGTTTTTGTCTCTTATGCGTTCCTAAACCAATCATCCGATTGCGTTGAAACTTTGGTGATTATTGTGTGAATGCCCGCAAAGGTTTCTAAATATAGGTCAGGTCAGGGATACCAACATAAACAGTGAAAAAATGGCGAACGGACTCTCATAATATCAGTTCGCGAAGTGAAATTTTAAATACTTTGAACGGCTGTATCTCCCTCAATTTTGCCGAGCGCGCCTTAATTTATTTTTTATTCATCTTCCCCACACTTTTCTCATCTAAAAGGTGCCTTTTTATTAAATTCCCAGACATTGGCAGGATCTGCATTTCACCCCTTTGGTGATTTATTGTGCGAATGCCCGCAAAGGTTTCTATACTTATATAATGGTGAGGGGTAAAGTTAAGGGTAATGGTGAGCTCTGGCGATGTGAAATTATTCCTATAATATTCATCCGATTGCGATGAAACCTTAGTAAGTTGTTGTGCGCACTGCCGCGAAGTTTTCTATATATACTGGAAAGCTCTGTCGTTATGAAATTTACATTAAATTTTTGATACAAAATGCACGCGAGCTGTTTGAAAAATAAGTGTATTTCATTTAGTTTAGCGGTAGGGAAGGTAGGCGAGAGGGGGATGGGAATCCGGGAGGAGCGGAGGGGAATTAAGGGAGGGGTCTAGCGGGAGGGGAGGAGACGGGGAAAGTGGAGAGTAAATGCGAGGGGGGGGCGGTAGGAGGAGGGGAAAGTCGAGGAAGGTGGAGGGGGACGCGGAAGGGGAACGGGGACGAATGGGAAAGGACACGCAAAGAGACAATATTTTTATTTAAGTGGCGTTTCAATGTATGCCGGTAACTCACTAGTAATATAATGATAGTATTACAAATTTTCAAAGCGATTTATTAAATTAAGAAAATATAATAATTATAGAATTGCCATACAGTTGGAATATGTGTCAACATAATAGCCATAATAAATAAATTATATTGAAACATTTCAATACTTAATCGATTCTAAGGTACCTATGAACTTAATAAGAAAATTAGTTATGCATGATACATACATAACCGGTTAACAGGCGTGATTCTTGCGCCTGCCTGTAATTAATACCTGTATCCCTGTATGCATATCTGTGTTTCCAGTCGAGTGATATAATTTAGACAACGTTAATTATTGATAGCAACGTAACAAAAGAATGAATCGATCAATAAATCAAAATCAACAAACTAAACAACCAATCAATCAAATAATCAATCAGTCAACTAACCAATAGCCAATCATCAAACAATCAATTAATTAATCAATCAACCATCCAAGCAACCAACCAATCAACCAATCAATCAACTAATCAATCAGCCAAACAACATACCAACCAGCAAACAACATATCAATAAATAAATAAAACAATCAATCAACTAACCAATCAACCAATCAATAATTCAATTGATCAATCACTCAACCAATCAATCAACCAACCAAACCAAATAATCAATCAATCAACCAACCAACCAATCATCAACCAGTCATCGTCCACCACAACATGGGCAAGTGGTGGTCGAAAAGTCCTCAAATTATGCAATTAAAATTTCAATGACTAGAGAATTTTTTTTTAAATCAATCAATAAACTAACCTCTATGGAATAAACAATCATTCAATCAATTAGGGGCTGTTCAAGTATTACGTAACGCAGTTGGGGGGGGAGGGGGGTCTTGTGAAACGTTACTGTGCGTTACGAGGGGGTGAGAGGGGGGGGGGTTCGAACAATGCGTTACGTAACATGTTTTTCTTTATTTAGATAAAAAAAACTTGGGAATAAAAATTTTCAAACCTTAAAATCTTGACAACCCTTTTCGTTCTCGAAATCTCTTGTTTTATTTATTACCGCAAACGCGATTAAAACAAGAAAAAAGGTATTTAAGCGACTTTCCAGTACTTTGCGCAAATTAATTGAGACTTTCAGGTAAAAATTGTCACTTGGGCGTTACCAGACAATCAACTACAACACGACATGTAACAAAAAATGCAATAAAATAATAAACAAACTCCAATAAACCATCCCAATCAATCCAATCCCTAACAATTGCTTTTCTTTCTTGCAGAGAAACGTGGGAGAAGGTGAACCTGACTTGGCATGATAACGGCACGCTGTCCTACCACCAAAAGAAGACGTACATCTTCGACGATGTCAACTCCGCCGGCTCTGAAGATGATGTGGTGGTCGTACCCAACATTCCCATGCTTGTAAGTTAACAGTAATTTTTAATCATTTATATTAAGGGCCCGCAACCCGGATTTCTACCGATTTATTACATATTTCCCTTAAACACGGTCAGCCTTACTAAAAAACCCAGTGAAAAATTTATTCAATTGACAAACGGCCGCGGATGTGAAAACATTAGTAATTAAAAATTTGTTCTTTGAAAGAAATACACATGGTTTCCACGGCCTGAGACGGTAGTTTATCTCTGTTTTAACCGTTGATGTCCGAACGATATTTGTAATTTTTTCATAGTATTTTGAATGTTCTATATATTTCTTATTTTTGAAGGTGTCGTAAAAACAAATACCATTTATGAAAACGAGATAACATTACCTTTTAGATTTGTGTATTTGAAATACACTTTAGCTTTCAAAAACTGCCATATTTTAAGATTCAAACTCGGAAAAAAATGGAAAAAAATTTCCTCCCACAACATTTTTGACCAAAATGTAGAGAAATTTAAATAAAATCAAAATTTAAAAAAACACAGTCCTTTTATGTAATAAATTTGGAAGGAAACTATCGCCTCACTTTTTCATCGTGTATACAATAAAAAAATAATAAAAAATTTCAAAGTTTTTTTTATTGCCAAAAAAATAACTTAGAAATAATACCGAAATTTAAAACAGATTTCTTGCATCTCTAAAGACGTAAATTTTTTTGATACGTTTACGAACACATGTATTAGATTTTAATATTATAAAAAATTATCACTTTTAAGAAATTTTCTTAAAATAAAGATCTTAAAATGAAAATTTTATCTTTTAAGTAACCTATAAAAAACAATATTCTGACAGTTCAACTTTGAAAGTACGGCGTTTGTACAATAACTTGATTGAACTGATGTAAACCACACAAATAACATGGTAAATATATCAATTATGTGAACAGAAGAGTAAATTCGTCACTACAATAGAAATTATTAAGTAAAATCACAAAATTTTCGATATCCAGCCATAAAACACACCGAGCTGTTTTGTCATCGCGGGCTGTCGCGGGCCGAAGAACTAATGCATAGGCGCGCCAATAATGCCCCTTGCGGAGAAAAATTAAAACAACATTGTTTCCTAGTAAATTAAAACCATACACAACGTTGTCACATCTTCAATGCGTTTTAACAGCGTGACCACGTAAGAAACGTTATTGGTAATAAAACGTGTTTTAGTGTCCTCAAATGCATTTAAATGTTATGCCCGCGGCCCTTCAGATTGTACTGTACATACTTTAGTAGCTACTTTAAGGGCCCGCAACCCGGATTTCCACCGATTTATTGCATATTTCCCTTAAACACGGTTAGTTTTAAAGCTCTTAAAAATATATATGTTATTCTTGAAGATAATATCTAGATATTCGTCGCGCCGAAACGCAAATTATATAAAATTCTCTCCATAGAAAAAAATCGCAAAGTATGTTCCAAAAATTATTATTAACACGTTTGTTTCAGTTATTTACAAGTTATATGTATGAAAAAATTCACAGTGTTTCTTTAAATGCTGTTTAAGATAATGCCCGCGAGATTTTTGCTCTATTTTAAACGAGTCGTGTTTTATTAAACATTTTCGCATCGATTTTGTCGCTGTAAATGTTAGCGCTCTCCTCTAACATTCGTATCTCTACATCTTCTTCTTTTCGACCCCGGTTGCAGAGCCGATGGTCTGAGAGCTTCCATAAGCTCTAAGCTCCCTCTTTATAAACTATTTCACTTCATTCCCTTGATAGTAGCCCAGTGCTTTCAATTACTTGCCAGACTTGCTTTTAAATTTAATGTTGGCTATATCTCGAATACGTCAATACCGTCGCGCGATACACACGTTTTACCGTCGCGCTGTCATTCAAAAAAAAATTTCGCGAGTTTTATTCACTCTTGTAAGGAATAATGAGTGACGCCGTGCTCATCGAATTAAGGAGCATCATTCTCGAGCAAAGCAGGACGATAAACGAGTTGCTAGACCGTGTAAAGGCCATAGAAGCAACATTAAATCGCCAGGTGACAAACAATGAAGACAAAAATGTACTACCTACGAATCCCTCTACACAGCGCTGGGCTGACGTAGCGGCCCCCGAAGCCCCCGCGGCCCCCGCCGTCCCCCACACCGCGTCCGCTAACCCGTCCGCAGTGGCACAAACCAAGGAAAGGATGCGTACTAGGGCGGCCACCAAAGCTAAAAATAACGACATTCAATTTGAAACCGCATCTTTTAGCGGCGCGATCCCTAAAACACACACAACAGAACCACACATTCCAATTTCCGAGCACGAATCGAAAACCACTCCTAATCAGGAAGAATGGACGAACGTTAAACGCAGACAACGGACAGCGAAGAACTTGATTGTTGGGAACTCCGATAAGTCTTCAAGTGTAAAAGCATTTCCAAGGATAAGGAATATTATTGTGTCCAGAATTTTAAAGGACACAACAGAAGAAGAGATCCGGGCGCACCTGGAGAAAAATAAGATACCGAAATGTGAAATTCAAAAATTCATCGCACATTCTCAAGAATACGCAGCTTTCAGGATAGGTGTAACGGAGGATCTGTACGATAAACTCTTACAGGAAAATTTATGGCCAAGAGGAGTACCGATAAGACATTATCGATACATAAAACCGAGACAAAATCCAATTGATACTAACCAGAACCGGCCCAAACCGAACGATGATGCCGCCCCGAAATGACTAGAGAACCCCCTAAAAGCAAATTCTCTCCCTTGCACAATTTATTACCAAAATGTGCGGGGATTAAGATCCAAGACTGATGATTTCATACAAAGTGTGATAATACAAAACAACGACCTTATACTACTTTCAGAGACATGGCTTAATGACAGCATTTACAATGGTCAACTCTTCGATCAACGGTATGACGTCTTCAGAAAGGATAGAACCTCGGGTCATTCAAGGGGAGGAGGAGTACTGCTAGCCGCGAGACGTGACCGCGCCACCCTAACCCAGAGACTTACCTATTTGGAAAGTGAAGACGAGAATATGTGGATAAAGACATACCTAAATGATTTTGGTGTAATTTACATTTGTGTTGTGTACATTCCGCCGGCGTCGCCAAATAAAACATACACCGATTTTTTGATAAGGTTACAGAGAACTTCAATTTTTTAATTAATAAAAAAATTGTTGTGATTGGCGACTTTAATCTGAACTCAAGTAACAAAGGCACCCAAATGGATCTCCTTTATTTTATGAATCTTTTTCAAATGAAGCAGAGTAACTCTATTACAAATGTGAAGGGAAGCACGCTGGACATTGTACTCAGTAACTTTAATTTAAAAGTATACAAATCCTTATACTCACTAGTCAAAGAAGACGCTTATCATCCATCGTTATGTATAGAGATTTCGCCGAACAAAAACACAACCAATTGTCAAACCCGAAACTTCTCGAATAATACTGATAATAGTGTTAGGCGAGGATGGAACTTCGAACATGGTGATTTTAAGGCTCTTTATTGCCATTTACAATCCCATGATTGGCAACCTTTGAAAGACATAAATGATGTTAATTTAGCGACAAACTTTTTCTATTCTATAATTTATAAATACTTTGATATGTGTTTCAAAATTAAGCGCACTCCGAGGAATGGTAGGAAATATCCTAAATGGTTTTCTAGTGAGGTTGTTAGCGACATAAAGCTCAAATTCAAACATTACAAAAAATGGAAGAAAACTGGAATGGTAAGTGAACGGGACATGTTTTGTCTACTCAGAACAAAAATAAAACGCAGTATTCGATTAGCACATGTGCAATATATTAATTCTGTTGAAAAAAATATCAGATGTGATCCCAAATCTTTCTGGAAATATATCTCGTCCAAGAGAAGTGATGGCGGGTTTGTTGACCATGTTACTTGGAATGATCAGTCTTTCTCAGGAGCAGATATTCCAGAAGCATTTGCAGACTATTTTAAATCAACTTATAGTAAGGAAGCTGCGGACTTGAAATCTTTTATACCTGGAAAAAATACGCCACTAATAGCGCATAATGTTGATATTCAAAACATCACAAACATTGACATCACCGCGGCTGCTAAAAAATTAAAAGCCAAAACTTCTTTTGGACCGGATCTTATTCCGTCATTCGTGTTAAAGGGCTGTTTTGAGCCCTTATTAACACCTCTCGCATATATTTATAATCTCTCACTTAACTCCGGAATATTCCCAGACTTGTGGAAGATCTCCAAAGTTACACCGTTACATAAAACTGGTGATAAGGCTCCTGTCTCTAATTACAGACCAGTGGCGATCCTATCCTCTCCAGCCAAGTTGTTTGAACTAATAATTCATAAATTCATTTATACTCAAGTTGAACCCTTTATAATTGACCAGCAACACGGTTTTAGGTCTGGCAGATCTACTGTGTCTAATCTAATGGTTTTTACGGAGTACATATCTCAAGCTCTTGATAGCAACAATCAAGTAGATGTATCATACAACGACTTCGCAAAAGCCTTTGACTCGGTAGATCCGCTTATTCTCCTAAATAAACTCGACCAATTTGGATTTTCAGCGAAACTTCTACGTCTATTTCTAAGTTATTTCTCAAACAGACAGCAATACGTAACTTATGGTATATTTAACTCTTCCAACTTCATCACAAACTCTGGAGTTCCGCAGGGGTCAAATCTTGGACCCTTACTTTTCTCTCTATTTATCAACGACATTTATCATTGCATAAAATTTTCTAAGTTTCTCTTATTCGCGGATGACCTTAAATTATTCCTTTTAATAAAATCTTTGGAAAATTGCTTGCAGCTACAAAGTGATATAAATTCTATCGTCGAATGGAGTCACACCAATAAATTAGGATTTAATATTAAGAAATGCTCTATCATGTGCTACACCAAGGCGAACAAAACGATTTACTATAACTACAAAATGGCTTATTCGTCTCTTCAGCACGTCGTTATTTTGAGAGATTTGGGAATCACATTTGATGCGCACCTAACATTTCACGTCCACATAGAAACGATATGCAGCAAAGCTCTAAGAATGCTAGGATTTGTGCTAAGCAACTCCAGACACTTTTGCAGCTCAGCCGCGATTCGTGTGCTATACTATAGTTTAGTACGTAGCATTTTGGAAAGTGGTTCAGTAATATGGGGACCAGTGGATTTAACATACTCTCAAATGATTGAGAAAGTGCAAAAGAAGTTTCTGAGATATTTATATCTTAGAGACTTCGGATATTATCCCTGGTTATATCCATCAGCCTTTTTGTCCGGCATGCTGGGTATTAATAGCCTCGCCGAAAGAAGGAAAACTGCTTTGCTGACAACAGCATATAAACTTTTAAACGGTAACATCTGTGTTCCCGATATATTACAAAAATTTGAATTTTATGTCCCCGACAACTTCACAAGAGCGCGCAGACACAGAAATTTTGTTGTTCCGAGATGCAGAACTAACTTACCATTAGTAATGCCGCTCGGAAAAATGATTATTTTACTAAATTTCCTGCCCCCTGACATAGATATTTTTAAACTAAATATTCATCAATTCAAAAACGCTATAATTACTTAATAAAATAAAATGTATGTTTATTATTGGTTATGTATAACTGTAAATGTGCATTTAAAATAAAATAAATAAATAAATAAATAAAAAATCTCCTGGTTCCAGTGTGGCTCTCCAGGCATCTCAGCCTTCTTCCACTCAAGATGGGATATTGAAACATAATATAAAGGAAGTTTCTTTATCTTCTACACATTTCCTACAACTATTTGTGCTTTCCACACCCAACATCTGCGGGTGTCTCCTAAGATGGAACTGTCCAGTCCCCTACTTGATTGATTGAGAGCGATTCTTCTATTTTTTTCCTTTCTTACCATGTACTTATTAATTGTTTTTGTGTTTAATTCGTAGAACTCCACTATTTTTTTAAATTTAATTTAAATTAAATTTAATAAGTTATGCAAGTATTTTAGTATTTATTTTTGTTATAGCTATTTCCATATTCAAGCTGTGGTTAAACCACTTTGATACTACTTATTTATACGATTTTAAATGTCAATTTTTGAAGGTGTCTAAATTGATTTATTACCGGTTAAACCAACTTGCTAAGACACTAATTGAGACAGTAGACACTCTATTATATGGGGTTCGGAATCTGTTTTCCCCAGACTAAATGTTAGGGTTTTCTTAATTGTTTTATAATGATGTAACCGCTTAACTTTTTTAGGAGCGTTTTTTTTTTTCAATTATTTCTGGCTTTCACCCTTCAAGGGTGTTCTAGGCCATCATTTATAATTACAGAGAAAGGAAAGGTGAATTTATATATTAATTTTATTTAAATGAGCAAATTTCAGAATTTTATGGAAGATTGGAGTAGAGTTCAGACTTAGAAGAGATGAAATGTTGAATGGAGGAGAGGCAATTTTTGATAACGCTTGATAGAAGAGAGGATATTTATTTAGAGAGGGACAATCAAAAAATATGTGATCTAAAGTTCCCACATCTAGACCACAGAACGTACAGTCTGGGGAGTCAAGCACATGAATTTTATAAAGGTGAGAAGGAACGGCACAATGTCCGATTCTCATAAGAATAAGTAAGGAAATTTCTTTTTTGGAAAAATGGGGGAATTTTTGAAACCACGGTTTTGATGGGATAGTCCTTTGAATTGAGGCGTAACGGGCACCCTTGGATTGACTAGCAATGTTCCAATACTCTGTCCAAACATTGCGGGATCTATCTTTGATGATGGAAAAAATATCAGACAGGGGAATATGGTTTACGAGGGTAACGGTAGGGTTAGACGCTCCTTGTTTAGCCAAGGAATCAGCAATATCGTTACCCACTATGCCAACATGTCCAGGAATCCAAATCAGAGTGACAGTTTTTCCAGAGCTTTGAATGGAGGTTATCAATACTCGAATAAGACATACAAAGTGATCATCAGGATGAAGAAGAGGACTGGTTTTAAGTTTTTGGAGGGAACTGAGAGAGTCAGAGAGAACAAGAGAATGTTCAAAATTATTTTTTATTATATATTTGAGAGATTCAATAATCGCAATGCACTCGGCAGAAAATATTGAAAATTGGTTTGAAATTGAATAAAATATTCTTTCATTAGAATTATTGTGGTAAACGTTAATACCAATACCACAGTTAGGAGAGTCCGGAGATTTGGAGCCATCAGTAAATAAAAGAGAAGAGTTGGGCCATTTAGTAGAAATAATGTCATTGAACATATTATTGACAGTGCGGGCTGGGAGATTGGAATGACTTTTAAGGATGCCGATCCCTTCTAAAATCGTTGGGGATAGGGTGACGTGACTATATTTTAATTTGTACAAAGGAAGAAGATCATTTTTGATAATTTGAAGCTCTGAGAGAGAGCGAAAATTTTTACAGATGGCAGGGAGAGGTTTAGTTCGAGCTCTGATTGTAGATGAATGTGTTGAGTCGTTGAACAACGAGACTCTGGGAATAATCTGATGACTTTTAGAATTTAAACATTTAAGAACAAATTTGTCAGCAAATAATTGACGCCTTAAATAAAGAGGAGGATCAGAACATTCTACTTGAAGGGAATTGATGGGCGACGATTGCATCGCGCCAGTTATTATTCGCAATGACTTAGATTGAATTTTGTCTAATTTACTGAGTGCATTTTTGGATGCAGTACTAAAAAGTGGGCAGGCATAGTCGAGATGGCTTCGAATAAGTGCATTGTAGAGCAACTTAATGCAGATAGGATGTGCACCCCACCAAACGCCAGTCAATGATGTGATAATATTTAAATTTTTTTCACATTTAGTAACTGTATTATTAATGTGGGAAGACCATTTAAGTTTCCTATCAAAAGTTACTCCCAAAAATTTAACTTCGGAAGCATTGGGGATTGGAGAGTTTTTAAATAAAATTTGAACAGGGGGGTTATTATGACGATTTGAGAAGGTGACACACTGACTCTTTTGTACTGAAAGTTCAAGACCATTTAAAGTGAGCCATGTGCAAAGGGCATCCATGGCTTCATTAAGATATTTGACGGCGGATGGAATGATTTTGGATGATAAGAAGAAAGCTATGTCATCTGCGAACTCAACAACTTTTACTTGAGGGGGAATGGTGACATGCATATCGTGTGTGTATATATTATACAGTAAGGGGGATAATACATCGCCTTGGGGTAAACCCTTCCAAATTGACCTACTCTGAGGAGTAACATCTGGTAGCTCAATGAAAATTTTCCTATCGAGAAAAAGATTAATAATAGATTGGACAAACATGAGGGGTAAGCCAAGGCCTAAAAGTTTTTTTTTAAGAATTGGGATGGAAACATTGTCAAAGGCGCCTTCTATGTCTATAAAGACTGCAAGACATACTTCTTTGTTAGAAATGGATAAATTAATATCAGTGCTGATGATGGCAAGGTTATCTTGTGTAGATTTCTTTTTCCTAAATCCAAATTGGGATGGAGAGAGAAGATGATTACTCTCGACAAAAAATTCTAACCGGTTTTTAATTAATTTTTCATAAATTTTACTAAGGGTGGATGAAAGAGCAATTGGCCTATAGTTGGATCCAGAATTGGGTGATTTGTTTAATTTTAGAGTTGGGATGATTATTTGAGAACTCCAGTCATCAGGTATTATGCCAGTCTGGAAGATTTTATTTACGATGCATAAAAAGTGATTTAGAACATTATCATTACTATTTTTGATAATGCTATAAGGTATACCATCTCTGCCTGGAGATGAGTCCTTGACTGTTGATAAACAATTTTTTAATTCAATTAAAGTGAATGGAGAGTCTAGCCAATGATCAGACATAGGAGTGTTGTGGATTGGAGTTATTTCATCTAAGTTAGGTACAGAAGGGGGGGCAATTTTGTCCAAGAACTCGTCTATCCATTTAGAATGAGAAGCTCGAGGAGATGTTGGACTGAAGGAGGATCGAAATCTTCGAATCATAGACCAAACTTCCGAAATTGGAGTGTTCGGAGATACTGAACTGCAGAAGTTGTGCCACCCGGATCTTTTTTTTGACCTCAATACCCTTTTGGCATTGGCTTCGGCATTTTTGTATATGAGATAGTTCTCCATAGTCATATTGTGACGATAGGAAAGAGATTTAGCTTTCCGAATTCTCACTACTTTGGAACATTCCTCATCCCACCAGGGAGTCGGAGGGAGTTTTTTGAGAGATTTGGTTTTAGGGGGAGGATTTGATTTATTGATTGCAGTTACGAGCATTGATTTGAAGTTATCGTAGTCATCTTTGACAGATAATGTATCGGTATAGGATAAATTTTGTATAAACTTATCCATATGTGAGTTAAATTCGTCCCATTTGGTGTGTTTTGTTTTAATCTTTGTCGAAATATGGGACTTGTCTGAATGGAAAGAAGTTTGATAAGTGATGGTGATCGGGAAATGATCACTGGAGCAAGGGTCGGGGGACACCACCCACGAGGAGAGAGGTGCCAGATTAGTAGAGCATATGGAGAGATCCACTGCACTGGGGTTTGTGTTGGGGCGAGAGATTCTAGTAGGAGATCCGTCATTCAAAAGAAAAAGGTTGGATTCATCTAGGAAATCCATCATACTTCGACCGTCTCGATCACAGAAAGCAGAACCCCAGACGGGGGAATGGGCATTAAAATCACCCAATAAAAAGAAAGGAGGGCTTAGTTGACGGACAATTTGCAACCACGCTTGTTTATTGAAGTGCGATGTTGGGGGAAGATAGATAGAAACAAAGGAAGTGTCCTTTATTTTAGCTGCAACCATTTGAAAGTCAGCATTGGGGGGTTTGATATTAATTGGGAAAAACGAAAGGGATTTTTTAATAAAAAGGGCAGCACCACCGCCCGTACCTTCCGGGCGATCATCGCGGAGACAGGAGTACCCTCCCACATTAAAGTGGGTGGATGGAGTAAACCATGTCTCCGAGATAGCAGCCACAGAAACAAGGTTTGAATTTAATAGGTTAAGAAGGTTCGATTTGTTAGAAATAGCACTGCGGCTATTCCACTGAAGAATTCTGACATCTTGAAGAGCCATTTTGAATAAATGATTTTAATGTGGAAATAATAGAAGCAGTGTTGGACGGTAGATTAGTTTGAGAAGAAATTAGGTCAATTAGAAGCATAATAAGAGTTTGAATAAATGAAGAATTATCTTGGGAGAATTGTTCAGAAAGCTTTTGATGGTTTGTTGAGGATGAATTATAATTGTTTGCGCACCCATTTGTGGCATTTGAAAGAGGTGAACCATTGGGATTTAAGAGAAGTGAGTTGTGTTGTTGCTGATCGTATCCAGGAGCCGGTTTAGAGATAGGGTTTTTGTATGTGAATTTAGTTGAACGAGAAGATGTTGAGGAGGAGGCGGGTGGGTTAGATGAAGAGTTACTGGATAAAACCTCAGCAAATGATTTTTTGACAGGCGGGAATAGTTTAGAAGCCTGCAGAAAAGACAAGTTCTCAGAGGCCATAGAAATTTTTATATTTTTTTGGCGAGATTGTTCCGGACAAGAAGAGTTAATGGCGGAATGAGCACCTGAGCAGTTAAAACATTTAGGTGAAGAGAGAGAAGAACATTGGTCAGCCGTGTGGTTTTCTCCACATTTGAAACATCTGGGAGGGGATCTGCATGCAGCTTTGGTATGACCAAAACGACAGCAATTGTAACATTGAGTGGTGGGATAAGTATACATTTCAACTGGTAAGGAGTTGAAAAATAAATAAATATGGGAGGGAAGAGATTGTCCTTCAAATGTGATGACGACAGATTGGGAGGGCTTCCAGAAAACGATGCCCTCAGAAGAGTCCTTATAATTTAACCTCCTGGCTTTTATGGGATTGCCGATATGTTGGGGGGTTGAAAGTGAAGACAGGATTTCTGGAATGGACAGATCGGTCGAGATACCTCTGACGAGGCCCATTCGAGTGACATTGAAAGTTGGGATGTACGCCTTGAATTTAGAATTTGATGAAATAAATATGTTTTTGATAAAGTTGTTGGCGGCTGAACCTGAGAGGAATTCAACAGAGATTCGGAAGCGACCCTCAGCTTTTACACCTCCAGGCTTAATCGAAAGGTTCTTGCTATTTGATAGAAATTTACCAAATTCAAGAGGGTGGATAGTTTTACCTTGCTCAGTTTTTTGAGCGTACACAATGAACGGGCCACAGGAATGAGGAGAATAAAAGTTTGTAGGAGGAGGTTGAGGAAGAGCAGGTGAAGACTGAGAAGAAGAAGGAGAGTCATGTTTTATTGAGGAAGAGGGACTAAACTTCCTTTTTTTTTGTGGTAGTCAGAATGACAGATTCACTGTCTGAAATTACTACATTTTCACCATCTGGGGGGTCAGGGGGAGGATCTGGGGGCTTTTTAGGGTGTCCAGGGGGGTCCTCCTCCATTGTTCACAAAATTACAAAAAAAAAAATGTATGGAAAGTGACAGAAATAAAAAAGGTTATAAATATCTGGAAATCAGCGACGAAAAGTGACTCCTGGAAGATCAGAGGGGAGAAGAATCCTCAAGGAACAACACACTACACTTTTATTGACCAGAAAACATAAAAATATTAGTTAAAATAATAAAAAAAGATTATTTTTTCCTAGGCGAAAACAAAATAACTGTGACAGCCAGATGTTCAAAATTCCTTTTAGGAGCGTTATATTGTTAAATTATATTGATATATATTATGTTGAAGTAGTGGGGAAAAAAAGTTTTCCTTACTTTATTAATTAGCATTACATTATTTATATGTAACTAATTCTACGTTTTCATACAATCTCATAGGTTGTCACACAAAAGAATGTGCAAGGCCATTTGTTTAGTTTGTTGCTCCTTGTTTTGTTTCTTTGAAAATGCCAAAAAAATTGAAATACGTGTCATTAATTTACCGTGCCATCTCTTCTTCCAGAGCGCCACTTCCCAGTCAAAGCATGCGGCGCGTTTCCTTCGCCTGGCCATGGCCTCCATCATGGACATCCTGAAGATCAAACCCTTCGTGGAGGTCAGTGTGGGACAGCTGCTGTGGGGATACGAGGACCCTCTACTCAAGCTAGCCAAGGATGTGGTTCCCAAGGAGCAGAAACTGCCGTACGAAGAGTTCGGGCTTCTCTACGGGGTGAGAAAACTAATTATTTGACAGTGTTTGTGGAGCCAAACTTTTATTATTGTTATTTAAAACTGTTGCTGGTGCAAAACTGTAGCAGGGAATGAGGTTTGCAAATCGAGGTCCCCTGAGTTATGTATCACAAGTGAGTTTCAATTGTCCCGAGTCAGATATGAAACCCCATTTGGAGAATTTTGTGGGGCTAAAGGTTATGGAAGAAAGAAAGTAAGGAGATAAAAAAACTCTTATTATTGCCAAACTTTTATTATTGTTTTTTAAAACTGTTGCTGGTGAAAAACTATAGCAGGGAATGAGGTTTGCAAATCGAGGTCCTCTGAGTTATGTATCAGACGAGAGTTTCAACTGCCCCGAGTCAGATATGAAACCTCATTTGGAGAATTTTGTGAGGCTAAAGGTTATGGAAGAAAGAAAGTAAGGAGAAAAAAAAACTCTTATTATTGCCAAACTCTTAATATTGTTTTTTAAAACTGTTGCTGGTGAAAATCTATAGCAGGGAATGAGGTTTGCAAATCGAGGTCCTCTGAGTTATGTATCACATGAGAGTTACAACTGCCCCGAGTCAGATATGAAACCTCATTTGAAGAATTTTGTGAGGCTCAAGGTTATGGAAGAAAGAAAGGAGATGAAAAAAAAGGAAGGTTGCAAAGAACCAAAGATATTGAAATATAAGACATATTTTATAATGGCCGCCCAACTTAAGTTGATTTTTTTAAGGTGTGCAGTAGTATTGGTTAACAATATCGGCGACACCAGGAAACACAGTCCCACCCAGTAAAAACTGTGGATAGCACATTTCTTATATTTAAATATCTTTGCAAAAAAACCTTTTTAATCAGATCTGAATTTTCGAAAGACGATGCTTTACAACGTTAAAAGGAAAAAAATCTTGTGATATTGAGCGTCGGTTGTTTTACAGCTAATTTTCAGAGGCAGTCAGTCTATTCTGTCAAAAGAATTTGTTGTTATAAGTTATTTTATAAAATACATTTAAAATTGCAGAAAAATGGAACTTCCAAGGATCAGATCAGCGTATTCACCGGCGCCATGGATATAACCAAGTTTGGTCTGGTAGACACCTTCAACGGCAACAAGAAGATCCCCCACTTCCCCGGGGAGTGTTCTCGCATCGACGGGTCGGATGGCTCCATCTTCCCTCCCCACATCACCAAGAATACTACCATTAGGATCTTCGATAAGGACCTGTGCAGGCTGCTGCCCCTAAAGTAATTTTCTTTTAAATTGAACCTGTGTTGGCTATTCCAAATTTTTGATTGACAATTAGTCCCATTTTGAAATTTTGATATTTGAATGGTCCCTTGTTTGGGCCAACCATTGTATATCAACCTTTGAGTGTTGCGTACAGACGAGATAGTTGTTCCAATTTTGTTAATTGTTACTCTGGGGAACACACCCAGCATGCCTTGTACTTTTCCATAAAAACAAATATTTGCTCTTCATTCATTTAAAATTTGCCATTTTACAGTTTGTAATTTTTACATCCTTTTCAATACATGTTTGAAGAGCACTGCGTTGCCAACATCTGAACTGTTGAGCACAAAAGACAAATTTCAGAAATGTTTAAAATACATTGAGAGTAATAACAAAAAATTCTCTACTCAAACAATTTTCCATTCATAGTTGGCCACACAAAGAAAGACTTGAAAGAGAAGGAGCCAGTCGTCCATTTTGGAGTAGTTATACCAAACTTTTGGCAACTGCAAACGAAGCTTTTTTCAACTAGTTTTATACTGCTTCCTAACACTGTATGCAGGGACACTGGAGGTGTAGATTCGTTCAAACTTAAATGTAAATGTTCATTTGAAAAAAAAATAGAGTCCTTGCGAGAGCCTTGAAGGAGTAACCACATGTTACTTACACCAGGGCTGGTAAGTGGTGGATTACATCCAGTAGCCATGTTTAATAAATACACAAACGATTGCCGCCATGTGTTAAAAGGTAACACTGAATGAATTTAATAAAATACTGCCATTTTCCAGGTTCGAGAAAGAAGTAATCGTAGATGGCGACATCCTGGGTTACCGCTTCACCCCCGCAGAGGATGTGTTTGCTGATCCGGAAACCAATCCAGAAAACATGTGTTTCTGTCCTTCAGGGCCGCCCTGCGCACCTAATGGACTTAACAATGTGTCGCTGTGCCAATACGGTTAGTGTTTCAATCTGAATACTTCATGAACAGTAAGGGCTTCCATGCCTGGAGAAAGTGAAAAAATCAGTTCTCGACGCATTCACAATCAACCTCCTAACAAAATCGATATTTTTCTGATATGACATGTCAAAACTTGACAGTTTATGAGCAGCAATCTGTGGTAGCGGCTCTGTCAACAATGCAGTTGCACTGTTGACAGATTGCTATGGTAGCGGCTCACGAACTGTCAAGTTTTGACATGTCAGATCAGAAAAATATCGATTTTAGTTGATTGCAATTGCGTCGAGAACTGTTTTTTTTTCAGTTTTCCCATAAACGAAGGCCCTAATATTACAATTTAGCATTGGTAGTGTTTTGGTTTCATAAGTCAGAAAAGTCCCACAATGGCTGCGCTATAAACCATTGCGAACTTTACTTTTCTGCGCATTCGGTTTTTGTTGATTCCTTACCATCACCAAGCCAGCGGGACGACGGGCTTCCATTCTTTCACCAAACATCAAAAAAGATAATCAAATAAAAAACAATGTAATTTAAATTGTAGATTCTCCCGTGATGATCAGCTTCCCCCACTTCTACCTGGCTGACGATAGCCTGAGGACAGCTGTGGAGGGAATCTCACCCCCCGACCCAGAGAAGCACAAGTTCTACATTGATGTGCAACCTGTAAGCAGACTTACCACCTTTTACAACTGAAATAATGTCATAAGTGTTATATAATCACTACAATCACTTAAATGTTAAATAATCATGAGTGTTATGAATGGAGATCATTATACACGGTGTACGGAAACTCATAGTACAAGCGGAAAACTGCTGAATCTACATCACAAAGAGAACTAAAAAAAAAATATATATTTCGATCTGAGCATGTGGAACTTTTTTTCATTTCTTCCGACAACCAAGGTCTATGCTTTGATGCATTTTAAAAGACATAAGACATTAACCACTTAGACCCATTAGCTTGTTTTTAAGCTACCAACAACATGGACAGACATATGTAATGACGTACTAGGTGTACCTGAGTTATTAAAGTCTTTAATGCCAGTATATCCATAAAGGTTATGTTTAAAAAATCATTCGTCTGAATATAACTAGCCATTCTGGGAAACTATGTATGGTAGATTAAAAACAATTTTTTTAATATATAAACCCATTATTTAGTACAATGGTACAATTTACAAAAACATAATTTTGCAAAAACGAGTAATTATGACAAAAATTTAATCAGACCCTAGGGACCTATTTTTTTCAAATTTAACCTAAAAAATATATATAGATATTGCAGATTCCTTGGCAAAACAAGGAGCATCCAACCCTATTGTTACCCTCGTAAATCATATTCCCCTATCTGATATTTTTTCCATCATCAGAGATAGATCCCGCAATGTTTGGACAGAGTATTGGAACATTGCTAGTCAATCCAAGGGTGCCCGCTACGCCTCAATACAAAGGACTATCCCTTCAAAACCGTGGTTTCAAAAATTCCCCCATTTTTCCAAAAAAGAAATTTCCTCACTTATTCGAATGAGAATCGGACATTGTTCCGTTCCTTCTCACCTTTTTAAAATTCACATCTTTGACTCCCCAGATTGTACATTCTGTGGTCTAGATGTGGGAACTTTAGATCACATATTTTTTGGTTGTCCCTCTCTAAATAAATATCCTCTCTTCTATCAAGCGTTATCTAAAATTGCCTCTCCTCCATTCAACATTTCATCTCTTCTAAGTCTGAACTCGACTCCAATCTTCCATATAATTCTGAAATTTGCACATTTAAATAAAATTAATATATAATTTCACCTTTCCTTTCTCTGTAATTTTAAATGATGGCCTAGAACACCCTTGAAGGGTGAAAGCCAGAAATAATTGAAAAAAAAAAAAAAAATAGAAAATTCTAAAAACTCGATTTACTTGAAAATGGTAGCTCACATCAAAAAAGTTATGCTGGAAAATCAACTCCAAATGGGATGTAGAATCACCAGTTTCCAGCCTGAACATGAGTTTCCGGACACGGTGCCACTAACCAAGATGGCTGCCGAACTTGATTAAATATAATATTTTAGCTTGAGTCAACTTTCTTGTTCTGTTTGGAATTCCTAGTTCAAAGCAATTATTTTCATGTAATGTCATTTACAGTATATAAAGGCATTAACCCGTTAACCATATTTGTCCCAGCTCACACAGGTCTCACAGAAATCGTTGTATCTCCCTTAATATCATAGTAAAAAGTATAAACTAAACAGTAGTGGAAAGAGAAAACAACACACTTTATATTCAAATCTAAAAGTTAACCACAAAATAATTAAAATGTACCCACACCTCTATGAAACCAAAGTTTCCGACCGCAATTTGAAAAAAAAAATAAACTTTGTGAATTTTTTAAGAATTATTTTTACATCAAACAACAAAAAAGTCAGATGACAATAAGGTTTATAATTCATTTGTCTAACAAAATATGTGTGTATTTTTTTTCTTATCAGTAATTTTCGTTAGAAAAAACGTAAGGTGAGCAATTTTTTAAACTTTTTAAAGTTTAGAAGCATATTTCATCATCTTTCGAAAACAGTTTTTAGTTTTCGGATGGGTTCACAAATATTCTATTTATTTGGATTTTATTGCAAAGTGGAGTATTTTCACCGACTGACAAAGTACGTCCGAATTTTGAAGAGTTAAAAGAATATGACGAATCTCAAGAAATGCCTTCTGGACAAAATTTTATTTAGAAGATCTTGAAGAGGTTACCAGCAAATCCGACTATGAAACCTCTTGGGTCACATTATCAAAATCTCATAAATATATGAAACAGCGTTGTATATTGTGTTATGACCAACTTTCCCAATTAAAATTACTCTCCAAAGAAAGGTTGCTGCTCAAATTAACTTTTAACGTGGTATTTTACACCAGTTACATTTGTTTACGTCTCTTTATCTGTTTATCTATGAAGAAATATTAATCTGTGGATGATTTGTTTGTAGGAAATGGGAACAGCTCTGTCCGCGCGCGCCCGAGTGCAGATCAACTTGGCCGTATCACAGGTCATTGACATCAAGCAGGTTGCCAACTTCCCCGACATTGTGTTCCCCATCATATGGTTCCAAGAAGTAAGACCAATTCTCTTATTAATCAAAACATTACATTCATTTTGAAGCATCGCTAAGGTTTGAATTTTATCTGCAATTAAATTGCATAAATTGTTCCGAAAGATGATAGATGACTACATTTTTTTTTAAACCGGCGTCATGGGGGATAGGTCAAAATGACCCGCCATGTTTTAAATTGCTTGTGGTTTTATAACAACGAGCTCGACGTTGCCGCCCTTCTCAGTAGCCAGAGGCATTTATACATTTATGAGAAATCAGTCGGACGGCAATCGCTCTGCAAGTTACACTATCGAAAGCTGAAAAAAGTAAATACAAAACTTCCCCGTAATACCTTTTTGATGGGAAATAACTTTTTGTTATTTTTTTTTCCAAAAATTAGTTTGTTAAGTTCCGAAAAGTTTAAATAAAAGAATTTAAAAAAAAAATGTTCAGTATGTATTTTTTTAAACTTTTAAACATACCAAAATGGTTAAAAAAATAAATAATTAAAATGTTTTGTTTGTGGATATAATGTCATCTTTAAAGTCCAATATAGCTATAAGCAAAATTTTCTATTTTTTCCATAAATATAATGAAATACCTGGTGTTGAATACATGATGACCCAACCCCCACGTCTTTGCAACAAATTTCCACCCCTATGGCACCGGTTAAAATGGGTTTTAAAAGTACCCCGCTTACATCAGACGGCAGTACATTCCATAGATAAAAGATGTGATGCTTGATTGGGATTTTGAGCAATGCTTTCAAGCTGAAGGAAGTGGGGGGGGGAAAGAGGTTAGGGAAAGGAAGGATGGGGAATACTTTGCTATTCAGATACTGCCACTAAACCTTGCTAAAATCATTTATTGTAACATTTCGATTCGGAAAGGTGACTTTTCATTATGGTAACACTGAGAATATCTCTCACTCTAAAGTGGACCAAATGATAATTGAGGGGAGGATTGGTGGATGACACCGCGCCTAATGACTTTGTAATCACGGAGCGGTTCCAGGCTGCAGCCCGGAGGGAGAAAACTATCCTGATGTTAGCAAACCTCCAATAGAAAAGGGCACGAGAATAAAAGGAAGAAGGTCTATCTGACTACGCATGTTAAGGCGAAGCAATGCAAAATCATGTGTTTTTGGTTTGAAAATTTGATGGCTTAGAAATATTTTAGATGCTTTAATTAAATAGAACAAGTAGAATTCATTGTGGCCTTTGAAATAATCAAGTATTTTTTCGATAAATCTTTTTATAAGCCCAGAAAGTATCAGACCTAAAAAAGAGTTCAAAATCTTTTACTAACCTATTTTCGGTTATGGTTTTAATGTATAATGCGGCAAATTAATTCCTTTAGAAAATGATCATAAAAAATTTAAATATTTATGCCTGACCTTCACAAAATAACATAAAACACACTTTTTGACAATGTTTTTTCTAGCATAAATCAAAATAGGCGGCTGGTGTTAAGCAGGTATTTAAATATTATCGCCATATACATAAGATGTGTTTATCGCCTTAAAGACGAGGGAGGAGAGGGGGTTCGGCATAAAGAGACGTGCTACTCTTGTTCATGAACTAACTTATTCTTCTGTTCCCAGGGAATTGATGGTCTCCCAGAAGAAGTGACCAACCTGATGCGTCTGGCCACCAACGTCCCGCCGATAGCCAAGATGGTGCTCACGTACGCTCTCATTGCCTTGGGCATCGTCCTGCTGCTTGTGTCTGTCACCTGTCTAATCAGGTAAGACTAATTATTTCTATGTGATTTTCATTTGATTGCGGTTTGTAGTATGAAGAGCATGACTCATAGTTACAGGAAAATTATAGGTGTCAATATTATAAAAATATTGCTAAATAAGTACAAGATTTTCAAATTTTTTTTTTAAAATTTTATGTCCATTAGGGCTTTTGCAGAGGAAATTCTAATTTTGATGAATCAAATTAGAATTTCAGCATGACAACTTCTGGGTTTTGCAATAAAATTCCCCACTCGACATATTTTGAAAGAAGTGTTAGGGCCTTCGCTCATGGAGAAACCGAAAACTGGTTGACAACTCAATTCACGGCGCAACTCAAGTTTACGATTTCAGTAATTATATCAGCTTGTTTAAAGAAAACATAATTTGGTAATAATTTATCAATTATCAACCTTAATAATATATAATAATTTATTAACCTCCTGAACAAGATCGATATTTTCCTGTTCTGAGATATCGCAAATTACTCAAAAACTTGAGAGGTCGTGAGGCATGGCAACCTGTCAACTGAAACGCGCCGGCTGCTGCGATTAGCACTGCGAATCGCCGCATCGCCCTTGACAACTGGTCTTTAACAAGTTGCCTGTGTGCGGACCGCCAATGAAATTCGCAAGTTCCTTTCCTGTGGATAGCGATTGAGTTGCCAACTGGTTTTTTTTCAGTTGCTCCATAAGTGGAGGGCTTAAGTATAGGAGAATATATGAGGCAGAAGTTAATGGTAGAAGTTGTCGGAGATGATCGAGGAAGGCATGACACTATCAAGTGAAACAAATACTTGAGTTGGTCCATGTCAAGAATCGAATAACAAAACGGTACAATGTATGATGTGAATGAAGCAAAGAGTGTGTGCCGAGATAGAGTTGTGGGGCGGTCTACTTTATCTGCATACACCGTGCGGCGAACATTGCAATGGTTAGTTAGTTAGTTAATTATATATATTTATGACAATTTTCTTTCTAATTTCAGATCATCCCATCGCCAGAGCACTCTTCACCTGGAGGGTTCCAACTATCTGGCCAACACCAACAAGGAGAATGGCAAGGCGGCCAATGGCAAAAAGGGAGACTCCAACGGGTACGAGATGGGCGCCACGCCCAACCACCGCTAACCCCCTTGCTGCTGAGTGGCATGTTAAATTATTTACACCTAAGACAATAATCCATACATTAAATTTAATGTGCCCAATGAGACCAAATTGGAAAAGAACGAAGCAAGCAGCTAATTTATAAATAATATGATTGTTTTGAGAATATTAAAGTCCAGCTGTTAGTGTCTTTATGCAATATATTACGTGGTAATTACCACAAATAAGTAACTCCCGAATCATTGTTCTCGAGTTACACACAATATCCTTACCTTTATTTCCTCTCCGTTTTTTTTTTTTTTTATAAAGAAAGACAAACATTCCCGGGTTACGAATAACCCAACAATGTTTGAAAATCTCCTACTACCACCACAGAAAGCCGAAAATGTTGCTTGTGTTGTGATGGAGGACTTTCCTCGCCTTTTTGGAGGAGTTTCCTCGCCTAATATGTTTTGTGACATACACGGGAGAGGAAATAAAGATATGGTCTTGTGTGGAACTCGAAAACGATGGTTTCAGAGTTATCTAGTTGTAGTAATTACCCCACGATATCATATATTATTCGAAGTGTGATATTATCATGTCAAACCAGACGACATCCATAAATATGACACTCGACACAGAACTAAACGCATGACTTATGGCATAAATATGTTATTACATCTAAGTATATGTCAAACAGTATAAGTGTCAAACACTATGCCATGATGACATGAAAAATGACATATTATGGCATAATATGTCTAACGTCATGTATGTAAATATGTCAACTACATTTGTTTTCCTGACTATTCTGTTAGGGTTGTGGTAATCACATATATTTTAAAATTTTGTACTTTATGCTAAATTTTAAACATTTTTATTAAAGTTTCAAACTCTCTTGTGATATTTTAAATGTCATTTCCTCAGATCTGTGGTAAATAATATTTACATTACTTTTTAGACACTACTTCTCCGCCAATGACAAATTTGCGGCCAGTCATTTGTTTTTATGTACTCAAACCACATATTTTACAAGCAATTAACATATCTTTACGATGGACAAAACATACAAGGAAAAATCACACAAAGAAATGTGTTGTTCATATTAGATGAATTTCACAATCTATTTATGGAAATATTGCAAATTGAAAAGATGAATTGTTGTTTTGCAGCTTGCTTCTGCAATAGTAATTATGCCTACAGACGAGAGACTTTAATTGCAGAGATAGTTGAAAAACTATTCCAAATTCATACAAATTCTAAAAAAGTTTCTCATATACTGTAATGGACTTTTATGCCCGCAACTAAAGTCGCTCGTCTGCGAGCGCCGTAATAATTCCACAAATAAAATATGCACAAATATACCATCACTTTTATATATACCATAAGTACTGTGGGGATATGCAGAGAAAATGAAGTACTAGAAAGGTTGTTATGCCAGTCAGTATCTTTTTCAATTTGGTTTTACTTTAGAGGTGCTAAACTCCTGAAAAAATTTGCCTTTTTTAACAAATTGTCCCATAAAATTTGATAAAAATGTGCCGTTTTTATCTTCGAGTTGTTATTTTTTTAAATTTTGTAATTCTGTGCATTATAATAATTTTTAAGAATTTTGGGTATTAATAACCAAGAAATGTAAATAAAACTACCATATTATAGTACTTCTTAATTTACTTTATACTTGGGTTTTGAGAATGTTTCGCTTTGTATAAAAAAATAGTGAAACTTGCGACGAACACATTTTATGTAGCTATGAAACACAGCTTTAGAAACAAACTATCAATAGATTAGTGGTGCAGAGAACAAACATAGCATAACTATGTTTAACATAATGTATTTTCATAATAATTTGCTGAAACGAGGTAAAACTACATAATTTAGTATTCATGTATAGCAAAGACAAACTTCAATGAAGCAAAGGCCAAAACAAGTTATTCTTTCTTTTCATAGTTGCTAAAATGAATGAACATAGTTGAATAAAACTTAAAGAAAATTGATATTAATTTGCACAATGTGACTTTAAAAAAACATAGTTCATAATATGAACATAATATTGTTGTATTGACATTGGAAATTATTTGCAAAATGTAAGCTGTCCATAGCTGTATTTTTTTTAATATATTTTAACGGAAATCAACACATTTTAGTCAATAATATAAAATATCGATAAAAATGTATTATATAGATGAATCATTGTTTTCGGTTCTAGAAAAAACTATTGTTTAGTTGAAAAAATAAGTGTAAAACTGAATTAATCTGAATGATTTAGATATTTTGTCAATAATTTGACTTCAATTATCACCATTATTCCACAATAATTTTTTATCTCTTTTACAGTTCTGAAAACTAACGGTCGTTGTATTCAATATATATAACTAATTCAAGCGGCCTAACTTGCAGAATGCTCCCACGTCAATAGACCTGACACCAAATGGTATAAATACTAATAAATATATTTTGAACTAGCTGAAGTTCTCAATGTTTTGGAATAAAGCTGTAGATTTGTATAAGAATCAAATCCACGCTGCCCACCCACCACAGACACTATTCAAATAGAAGATAAATGCATGAAATTACAATCTGAAAATCAAATACAAATTCCTTGTCATCTCAGACTCTATTGACAATTTATCAAACCAAATTCAAATTCCTTGTTATCTTAGACTCTATTGACAATTTATCAAACCAAATACAAATTCCTTGTCATCTCAGACTCTATTGACAATTTATCAAACCAAATACAAATTCCTTGTTATCTTAGACTCTATTGACAATTTATCAAACCAAATACGAATTCCTTGTTATTTCAGATTCTATTGACAATTTATCAAACCAAATACAAATTCCTTGGACTCCAGATACTAATACCTACAGCCTGTATGTCGGACGAATATCTATGACGGTCCCAGTGTTGACTAATATCTACAGAGCGTAGGTTGGACTAATCAGCTAAATGTGTCCAATAGTCCGATATTAGGGATTTTTACATACATACTTACATAAATTAAGTTTTTTAAACTGCATACGCAATATTACGTTATTCCAATATGCTATACATAATTGCAAATCCAAACTCTGTCAGTGCTGTAGATATTCGTAAACACTTTGGTTCTCATAGATATTAGTCAACAGTTTGAGCTGTAGATATTCGTCAACACTTTGGTTCTCATAGATATTAGTTAGATTTTTTCAGTTTTTGGAATTCCTGTAGATATTAGTAGACACCTCCATTCCTTGTTATCTCAGACTATATTGAAAATTTATCAAACGAAATAAAATTCCTTGTTATCTCAGACTCTATTGACAATTTATCAAATTAAATGACAAAACCTAATTTAGGTGTATTGAGCAAGTAATGCTAAGCCATATTGGAAACGGCAATGTTGAGAGTGGCTTAGGCCAAATTTTAGTTGAGCGGTTGCAAAAATTAATTTGACTGAATACAGCGACCGTAAGATGTGTTCTGTGAGCACAATTACATTTAATGACAGTGGGACCATCTTTTAATTATGATACATTATATTATATTATAAGTAGACAGATAATTTTGAAAGTGCTGAAGTAAAAATGAGTTTATTTTAATAGTTTGCAAGACATTATTTTAATGGTGTCGCGGTGCGATCATGTTTATAGAATAAATTTATTACTGTTGTTTTAAGTTTTCTCTAGTTTTAATAATTATTATGTATTTTAAAGGGCCATACGGTGCATTGCATAGACTTGATGTGGATAGCTGGGTTTGTGAAAATTCAAAATAACTACAATATAACAAATAAATAATGTAATTTCATGCCAATTTGTAAAAAATACCTAATTATGTAAGTTCATAGATTAAAGAATGCAGGAAATGTTTTGTAATTCAAAAGTCTGACCATTCTTTGCATAAATTTCAAATACACAACTATGCTTCACCATTATGAAATTTTTAATTTTGATCAAACGGGATAGATGGTGATATAAAATGTCAGGAAAGTGAAAGAGAGACAGAGCTTATGCTAAATGGTCTAGAACCAAAAGGTGCTTAGTCAATGTCTAGATTTTTGTTTTCCATTAAAATCTGTGTGGATTTCATTTCTTGTGTGTATGATCCATTCAGTGTGCAAGTTATATATATTTGAGAACAGAAAATTCTAAAATCTTATCAACGAAAATAAATAATTTAGAAAAACAAAGCAATCTTATCTCAGGAATATGATTGAGCCATTTTTGAATTTCATAAACCCTGTTGAACAAAATACATTAAGTTATAAATGCATTAAATATTATTATTAATTTTAATGACAGACTTCTTGACTCTATTTTTATACTGATTTACCATTCATGCTGGAAGAGGTTATCTTACAAAGATGTAAAAAAACTAGTTCTAAATGTATTACCTATTATCATCAAATTTTGAATACTTTGAAAAGTAACAATATGTTGTAAATTCCAATAAGTCAAAAATAAATTAAAATTCTTAGTTTTCTTGTAAATACATACATAAAATGAATTTTAAATAAACATTTGTAGCAGTTTTTACTCTCTGACAACCAACCAATCTAGGGGAATTTTAGTTGCTGTATTGTTATTCAATGTAGCGAAGTGACGAAACGGGGCAGATAGATGTATTTTTCAGAGTAAACTGCTATACATTTACCATTAAAAGTGGTTTTGTTATTAGATTACTAAACTCACAAATTTCAAAATAATCTTCATGCAGCAATACAAATTGATTTAACAGATTTACTGCCAGCACTTGAGTTTAAATATTTCGAGAAACTCCACTATATAACTTTCAATGCTGTGAGAATGGTTTTAGTGGCACGCCTGCCTTTTAAAATATGCAAGAGCGAGACGGCAGAACGAGAGTATAAAAGGTGATGAATGTTCCCGTGCGCTCTCCTTACCTACAGACAGCTCCGTTAGCTAGCACGTAGCTTATAACTTGTATAGTGCAAATAAATGTTCATCACACGCCTACACTACACTAAAGTCTAAATAACAAATGCTTTGTGTAAATCCGGCAACTGTCGTGACATGCATGGCCCAATTGTTGTCCATGTGCAGTTTTTGACTACCTACTCTAATTTTAATGTTGTCTTCTTCAATGGTGCTACAGCCCATTTCGAGACTTGGCCTCCTTCAAGATAAGCCTCCACCGCCCTCTGCCCTCGGCCGTCGTCTTCCAATCTGCAACATGGAGTAGACCTCTTGCATCCTTCCTGACACCATCCTTCCTGACACCATCCTCCCATCTCAGCCTAGGTCTGCCTGTCTTTCGTTTACCTCCCGGGTGTCCTGTTAGAACCTTCTTCGGTACTCGTGTGCTTGGCATTCGGTGCACATGTCCGGCCCATCTTAGTCTTTGGAGCCTTAAATGGGTATAGAGTCTGGGAGCTTGGTAAATATCATAGAGCTCGTTATTGTGGCGGATTCTCCATGCCTCTCCTTTTCGCACTGCTCCTAAGATTTTTCAAAGTACCTTTCTTTCGAAGGTGTTCTTTTGTGGCGAGTTTTAATGTTATATTGTGTTGAACTTAGGTGACAACTTACAAGTTCACATATCAGAGTTTTTCAAACCTTCACTGTTCAAGGCTGGCAGTGATTCTGTTAAGTTTCCTTTTTTATGATACCTTGGGATAATGAGTAGTATGTGGCGTAGTATACACACAATAAGGTTTCGGTTTCGACTCCCAATGCCACGCAAATATATATTGTCCCCTATTTTGTTTGTGCACTCAATTAATGGAAATTTAGATCCAGGCGCTATGAAGATTGTTACGTTTCGGAGCATGTATTGGAATGCCGCACTCCGAACTGTAATTATAAAGTTCGTACTTATGTATCCAATTCCAAAACATGAATAAGGTATATTTTATACAATAGAGATGTACATAGGTGTTCTTTTCCAACGCTCAAATCTTTAAGACTCTTTTAGAATAAGCGTTTGGCAGGTGTAGGCATATATTTAATGTTAAGTTTGTAAATGTCCAAAATTTGTATCTTTTGTATTTTAAATGCTAATATTAAAAATGATTATAATCTTAAATGTGTTTTTTTCTTTACGCTCCACCAACATGTTGACAGTTGCAGTATAATAAAGTGTGAACAGTAGACCCCGCATCCAAAAAGTATGTTTCTAAAATTTACTCAGAAATCATGTGATTTGTAAGTAGGTATTTAACCCCTCCGCAACGTAAGCAGATATATGCGTTAAAAATACGACAGCAGTCAAGTACAATAAGCGTGTTTACACGTCAGCGCGTGTGTCTCCATAGAAACCGTTATAATTCCGTTATTGTTTTAGTTACATCCGTAAAATAAAAAGTGAAGTGTCGATAGTGAATCATGCTGCACATCTCTATTCAAGTTGTCCATAGAAATACATAAAAAGAACATTCTGTCAGACGCGCAGTCTGACACATAATTTATCCCGCCAAATTTCCTACGGGCGCCCGACATTGTTAATTTCTATTAAATATTTTTATATGAAATGATAAAAAAGTGAGGTGACAAAAGTGTTTATTACACATTTATACAATAGAATAAGTATTGTTGTTTACATTATCTGTGATTTTAGTACCGTTTTCACATAAAAACATCACGTGAGTCATTTTCACATTTTTTTAATGTTTGCATTCTAAATTTTAATATTTACAAATGTTAATATTTATTTGTAATATAATAATTCGAAAGCTTATTTTGTAACCTGTCTAAAACAGTTTTTACTATTCGGCTACGTTCAGAAATGTTTCATTTATAGAGCTTTAATTGTGAAGCGGTAATAATACAAAGTTTTCGTAAAATGTCATTTCGTTTAAGACACCAAAAGCTAATATTCTCGAAAATTCGGAGGGGTTAAATACCTGCTTAATTATAAAGCATGTATTTTAAGTAACATTTTTTATTTCAAAAAAGGACTTCTTTCACTTTGTATGTCTTATTCGAGTACTGATAACCTCCATTCAAAGCTCTGGAAAAACTGTCACTCTGATTTGGATTCCTGGACATGTTGGCATAGTGAGTAACGATATTGCTGATTCCTTGGCAAAACAAGGAGCGTCTAACCCTACCGTTACCCTCGTAAACCATATTCCCCTATCTGAGATTTTTTCCATCATCAAAGATAGATCCCGCAATGTTTGGACAGAGTATTGGAACATTGCTAGTCAATCCAAGGGTGCCCGGTACGCCTCAATACAAAGGACTATCCCATTAAATCCGTGGTTTCAAAAATTCCCCCATTTTTCCAAAAAAGAAATTTCCTTACTTATTTGAAAGAGAATCGGACATTGTTCTGTTCCTTCTCACACTTTTAAAATTCACATGCTTGACTTCCCAGATTGTACGTTCTGTGGTCTAGATGTGGGAACTTGAGATCACATATTTTTTGGTTGACCCTCTCTAAATAAATATCCTCTCTTCTATCAAGCGTTATCTAAAATTGCCCCCCCTCCATTCAACATCTCATCTCTTCCAAGTCTGAACTCTACTCCAATCTTCCATATAATAGGCCACTTGTATGGATTTCATAACGACTTGGAAAAAATCATGTGGATAGATATTTTTACTAAGATGAAGAAAATGTTAGTAAACATTTTTAGAAATGTACAGTTTTTTATTTTTAAATAAATAAATGCATTATTTGGGCTCGTGACGTCACTATATGAAAATGTCCCGGCTCCGAAAATGTTCCTATTAATTTTGTAAAATTCCATACTGATTTATTTTTTTTATATGGCAACACTTTGATTTCAGGCGAATTTTTGAATTCGTTCACTAGATTTCTTGTTTGTTCTCTCCGAACTTATCATTTGGTTTGATTTTTTGACAGATGTTATGAAGAGAACCCCATACATTTTAGATGTCGGTACGTGTTTTATAGGTATAATGGTTATGGTGCAGATTTTAACAAAATCAATTTTTATAATATTCTTATTATTATTATAATTTACAAGTACAAGTATATTTCATTGGATTTAGTAATATAGAACTTGTACATTATAATGATTTATGATCAATAAGATGGATCAAGGAAAAAAATATTTATGTGATGTAATATTTTTGGTATGCCTCGTTATGCTCCTGTGCCATTCGTGTGGAAAATGTTCTTTTTTTAAATGATTTTTGGCTATGTAATTATCGTTTTTTCACACCTACAAAATTATGTCCCGTCTTTCCGGTTTATAAAAAATGGTCTGATTTTTCAGATTGAAATTTTCAAAAAATCCCCAGGATTTCAAAAATACAATTAAAAAAAAAAATACGGAATGTCTTAGAATATTTGCCTAAACCAGAATTTTTTTTTAAAATGTGATGCAAGCGGCCTATTCTGAAATTTGCACATTTAAATAAAAGTAATATGTACATAAATTCACGTTTCTTTTCTCTGTAATTTTAAATGATGGTCTAGAACACCCTTGAAGGGTAAAAGCCAGAAAAAATTTAAAAAAAAGGACTTCTTTATGACTAGTTACTCTGTCGTAGGTTACCTCAAGTGGTTTGCTATGTTTGGTAAATTAGCAGAAGTGCCCGGGTTCATTGGAGAGATTTGTCCAGGCCTTTTCTTTCAAATCGAGTTCTGTTGATTTCCTCTTCAGTGGTTTATTTGATATATATGAAAAGATAGGAAGTGTTATCAAAAATAATGCACCTTCACAACAACATCAAAGAAACAAATCATATTTATTTTTTATATTTTGTTTTATTGTGAAAAATTATTTTTGTTTAAAAATACAATTCCTTAATGTAGCTTTCTTTCTTCTTCTATACAATTTAAAACTAACCATACGGAACTACCTTTTCATCATGGAAAATGTCCATTCATAAACATTATTTGTATTTATTGAAAATGTTTGAACTTGTTATTGAAAGACAATAAATTCATTTATGTATACTTAAAATGACAAAATAAATACAGAAAAATTGCATCTTTTTGTTGACAAGAGTTAAGAAGCATTAATAGTTTCAAAATCCATTAATTACTACATCCTTTATGATTGCTGTGAAGTTATTTTTGTAAGGTCACTCAAGAGTTAAACCCAATGTCAAACAACCCAGACTCAAAAATTTTTATTGCACAAAAGAAAACTATGTTTTGTTCATTTAATTAAAAGAAATCAAGTCATCTGTTGTCAGCACTGCACAAATATTTAAAATATTTATACTATTCATGGATAACTGTGCCCAATACACGTGCAAATAAAAAAAAATTAAGAACCAATATAAAATTAAGATTGGGTTGTTTCAAACTTTAGTCACATTTTTTGATGATGCTCGACAGCTAAAGTTAGGAGGTTGATATGGGTACCGCCGCCCCGGGAACTATCTATTGGATAATCAACACCTCTGCCATAGGTCACCCCAAGCGGTTCGTTACGTTTGGTGACTTAGCAGGGGTGCCCGGGTTCATGGGGTGAGGTTTATCCAGATCTTGACAGCGGATGCATCTGCCCACCAATTGCGTGGCAGGCCGGATCAGGAGAGACTGGTTGAGGGAGACCTTTTGACCTCCCCAGCAGGACTTTCTCGGAAGATCGCCTTGCACCGCAGTGGGAGCATTTCTGGACGCACTGATCCCCAGATTCTTACACCCCACATCTTTTTCTTTTCCAGAACTTCCTCTCCTTCCTTTCTTTAAAATACCCTCCACACAGCATCCCCAAAGATGACATATTATTTTCCTCAGGGCCTCTTTGTGTGGAGCTAATGTAAAAAAAGCTAATCACATTTAATTACATGAAGTCAATATTAGGGAAACTTAATTAAAAATCTTAAAACAGAAAAATCAGAAAAAGATATTGGCGCCTCTGGGACTCGAACCCAGGACCTTCGGCTTTCCGGGCCACTGCTCTACCAACTGAGCTAAGGTGTCTCTACCAAATTCGGTCATTTTTAACTGTATCATTCTTCGACCACAAGCATTATCTTCATTTTATTGATGCATATTTTATTGGTCTGTGGCCCGGAAATCCGAAGGTCCTGGGTTCGAGTCCCAGAGGTGCCAATATCTTTTTCTGATTTTTATTTTTCCAGATTTTCGATTGAGTTTCGCTAACATTGTCTTCATTTAATTAAATATTACAAAATAAATGCAAATCACATTTATTCAAAAACTGAAATGGACCGAGAATTGGCTTATAACTGCGACCGTTCGAATGAAAAAATTCATCAATGTAAGACAGTTTGAAATAACCCAACCTTGATACATATTGCATTGACGTTAGTTTAAAAAAAATTATGATTTAATTTTAGAAGAACATTTTTTTTCAGTGCCAACATTTTTGGCACAAAAATGCATTTGACTTGCATTCTTTGCAGGACAGATTTCAGATTCTCTGAATACATAAATCGAAGAAAAAAAAAACAATATTCGCAGCAGAGATCAAGAGAAGAAATAATAATTAGTTGTATTTTAATCGCCAATGGGAATGACCAAGTAAACTTGAAAATTCACAAAAAATTTCACATTTTACTTTAAAACATTTTCTGATTGAAATAAAAACTAAGTGGGGTATGTAAGTAAATTTTCTTTACGATATTATCTAAAATTAAAATATTTACAAAAAAAAAAAAATTATATCGCATCTCGCCATCGTGGCGTGATGCATTTTTTACACTAAATATAATAATAATACAGGTTTTCACCAAGAGTAATAAAGACAGGCTTCACATACCGCCGGTGACTGTACAAGAAAAATAAAAATATTAACTAGTTTGTAGTACAATTTTCTTAATGTTTTTAGTTTGGTTCATCGACACATTTACAGACAATCTGGATGGAAATTTATAGGAGCTTTTTCCCTTTTAAATAATACATTAGGGTGTTTGGTAAATATGTCCACCGTTCATTAGTCAGACATCTTCGAAAAATCAAAATTTTTGTTGAGTATGCAGTTATATGAAAAAGTGTACCCTCTATCTGGTACAATACCAAATCTCTACACATTATAAATTAAAGTCCTCCGCCGCGTCTGTCTGTCTATTTGCGATAAACTCAAAAACTACTGAATGGATTTTCATGTGGTTTCACCAATAAATAGAGTGATTCATGAGGTAGGTTTAGGAATATACAGGGTGTTAAGGGACGTACTTGACTTACTTTAACCAGAGACTCCTGAGGTTATTTGGAGTAAAAAATGTAAATGATATTTTGTCATACGAAGACATTTTTTTTCTAAAAAAAATTAATAAGTAATACTTTTATCACACGTCGCCACTGGTCTTATTCGTTTGATCGAGGTAGTGGCAACAACGCAGTACCCCTCGCTACCCCCCGCGACACCCGACAGCAAGGAAGTTCTATCGCTTTCTCGCTTACTTCAGCGAGCGTGCCGCTCACTCGTTTCTTCCCCGTGAATCTCGGCCGCTCGCCCCTCGCCGCTACCCCGTTCAGTTGCTTTTTAAAAGTTCGCTAATACGGTTGTCGCTTATTTGGTATTGTCGGTCGTGGTAAAGTTAAGTTTTAATTCAAAGTTGAAAGATGCCTCAAACATATCCTCCTGCCCACCAAGCAGATATCATGTTTGTGTATGGATTCTGTGATGGAAATTCGCACGAAGCGGCGAGGGAGTATCGGCGAAGGTTTCCAGCACGCCGTATTCCGCGTCCTGCTACATTCGTCCAGGTTTGTACATAATTTCTAATATTTGTTTATTATTTTACTACATAAGTCACAGTAAAACTATGTATTACACCTTCTTAACTCTGTCATTTATTACCATTCTCAAAATGAAATCAATAACAAAGAATAGAAAATGTTAATGATGTCAGATGTGTATTTCGCTCATGTACCTGCCTACGATCGAAAGTCCTAATTTTTAAACTAAGCTTTTACTGTAAATACACAAAAATTATCCTTTTAGTTATTGTTAATCTCAGAACATACAGCTTTCAACATGTAAAACATAAAGTTGACATTTTATTTTATTCGTACTT
Source organism: Limnephilus rhombicus (assembly GCA_929108145.2). Taxonomy (NCBI): domain Eukaryota; kingdom Metazoa; phylum Arthropoda; class Insecta; order Trichoptera; family Limnephilidae; genus Limnephilus; species Limnephilus rhombicus. Next base: position 10,170,318 of record OV815296.1, read on the forward strand.
TATCCGGGTAACCGTAATTAACTCTGAAAGAAATAAAGTAAAAAGCATTCTCTTTTATTAATTTAAGACCGAGTTGTTTGGCGGTCCGTCCTCTCTGCCTACCCCTGCGGGGAAACGGCGTGATGGTTAGTTAGTTAGTTAATTTAATTAAAAGCAGAGCAGATTGAAAGAACCCCCTTTTATCTTTGTTCACAGATGTATCAGCAGTTGCGGGATGAGGGCATGGGAAGAGCCTTCATACACGAAGGCGGGGCGGATAACGTTCCTGTCGCAATTCAGAACAGGATTTTAAATATCGTGACTGAAGATCCAACACTATCAACTCGTCGCATGGCTTTGATGGTGGGAGGAATCAGCCATGTGACAGTATGGAAGGTACTAAAAAAACATCGTCTTCATCCCTACCACTACAGGCGCTGCCAAGGGTTAATGGAAGATGACAATTTATCGAGAATGGTTTACTGCAGAAGAATGTTACGTAAAGTGCTGAGGGACCCCAACTTCATGCGAATTGTTTTATTTACTGATGAGGCCCAGTTTACAAAAACAGGTGTACTGAATCTTCACAACTTACATACCTGGGCTGGACAAAACCCGAAGGCTGTGCGAGAAGCTTCGAGTCAAGATAGATTTTCGGTTAACATGTGGGCCGGGATTTTAGATAACAAAATAATAGGTCCAATCGAGCTGCCTCCCACATTAAATGGACCAAGGTATTTGGAATTTCTTCAAGAGCAGCTAGGAGCTGCTTTAGAGGACGTGGACCTCGAAACACGAAGAAGAATGTGGTACCAGCAAAATGGTGCGCCACCGCACTATGCCATCGCCGTGCGGAACCATCTGGATGAGCAGTTTCCTGGGCGATGGATAGGGCGCGGAAGTGAAACCCTTGCGTGGCCACCGAGGTCGCCCGACTTAACCCCACTCGATTTCTTTCTATGGGGGGCCCTTAAAGCAAAGGTGTACGCCAAACCGGTAGCCTCGAGGGAGCAGCTGGTGGAAAGAATTATGGATGCTGCCAATGAAATAAAAAGAAATCCACCTAATATAAATGGTACAAATATTTTAAGACTTCATACCTGCCTTGAAAACGAAGGTGGGCACTTCGAGCAATTATTATAATAAAATAATATTAACAACTTTTCTGCATTTTTATTTATGCTTTCTGTATGAAATATTATGTTGTCTGTGTACCTTCCTATCAAATTATTATCTAATTGTTTTTAATACTACTTTTTTACATAAAAATACTACATTTGAGTCATAGAGTTCTACTTTGTTTTTGCAATTAAAATTAATTTCTTCAAATGCAACAAATTTATTTTGTGGCACCATTTTTAATTAAAAATTAAAAGACTTGTTTGTTTCTCAGGGTGAAGGGAGCAACATGTCAGTTCATTATAAATGGGTAAAACAAAGAAATCTTTTAATTTTTAATTAAAATTAATTATTGTCTAATTTCATTGTCTATGAAAAATAAATTTAAAATCTTTGTCTTGTTTTTAATTATGTGTTTTGCGGTTAGTAGGTAAACTTGGGCCGTGCACATAATTATTATCGGAATTTCGGTAAAACGGAGTTGTAGTATTGAGAGGTAGGTACTCACTTAAATTAAAATGTATGCTAGTATCGTGGTGTTGGTTCCATACCCTGATGTATGGAACTGGCGAAGGAAGGATAAAGCAGATATACCTACCTATTTTTTTTACATTAACCACAAGGAGTCCTCCCTCGGGGCCTAGGTATGTCATCTTAGGGGATGCTGTGTCTAGGGTTTTTTTAAGGAGAGGAAGTTCTGGGAAGGAAATAGATATGAGGGATGGGTAGGAATCTGGGGGTCAATGTGTCCAGGTGTGACGGACGAATGGATCCATCCCTCCAATTGCGGTGCAAGGCGATGGGTCGAAAGATTCTGGCTGGAGAGGATAAAAGACCTCCCTTAACTAGTCTCTCTCAATCTTGCCTGCCACGCAGCAGGTGGGCAGATGTATCGGCCACCAAGACCTGGACAAACCCCTGCTAAGTCACCAAACGTAGCGAACCACTTGAGATGACCTATGGCTAACCAGTAAATGGTTCCCAGGGCGGCGTCACTCATACCCGCCTCTCAAATTGATGCTGTAGAAATGAAATGCTATACCTAGGTAGGTACCCACCTACCTAGAAATTAATGCTGTAGAAATTATTCGTATGAGTGGTAGGTAGGTAAATAATGATGACTTGAGAAATGTGTAGATTCGCAAAGGCGTAATGAGTAAGATTAAGAAAGGTGACCTTAGATGCTTTTGGACGTGTAGAGCGAAGTAAAGTAGGAGAATATACCTACCTACCTACGACACGAATATGAATGTTAGAAGTCTGGGACGCCAGAGGAAGACATGGTATTAAGTAAACCGAATACTTGAGTTGGCTCATGTCAACAGCCAAAAAAGTATGTATGAATGTGGATGAAGCAATGATGGTGTGCTAAGTTGTTCGGCGGTCCGTTATCTCTGCCTAGGTACCCCTGCGTGGAAACGGTATAATGATTAATTGGTTAGTTAGGTAGTTAACATACCTACCTACATCAACCTATTTTCAATGAATATTAGGTGGCTTTGTAATGCATAATTCTGAATGTTCGGTAAATCCACGACCGTCCTTTATTGCTATCCGTATTCTGAGAGCGACCTACCTGCTTGTGATAAAAATGCCATTATTAAAGCAATTAAAATACGAACCTGTCATTAGTAACACATTACATTAGCTTTCAAAATGAAGAAAAACCCGCAATAATACCTATGTAGGTACGTATTTCTCAGAATTCAGAAAATACATAGCTTTATCCTCCTATCCCGTTCTAACTACCTAGTGCGAATTGTTGCCCGCTCGCTCACACTCAACAGCAGCTGTATGAAGAAACCCATTTTACACGATACAACATTTTTGGTTAGTTGTAAAACTTCAAGAGTTTGGCGCACTTAACTTTACAGGATGCAAAAGTAGGAACTAACCAACAAATGAACTATCTTTTAAATACATAGGTTTTTTTATGATGCCGAAAAAAAATGTGTAAAAAGGTATTACGATGTCGTAGGGCCGTGAGAGCCTCGAATGACATTTAACAGATATTAGCCTTAATAACCGTACAGTGAATCTCAAGCGATAAATTAAAGACTGACTTACCATCAAAAAACCGATTGGTGTCAATAAAACAAAATTATAATGGCATTTGAACAAAAAAGGACGAAAACAAATGAACGACTACTCGATATCGCCGCACTCATAAAAAAAGGGTATAAAAGAGATAACATTGTTAAATAAACGTTTCTGAAGCTTTACAACTTCTGGCATTAAATTAGCCATTCGATTAACTTCCCACAAATTTAGTTTTGGGGATATTAAAATAAATCTGGCTGGATAATCAATAAACACGGATTATTTTTCCGAAAACCTGTTTATTTTTTAGATCTAACTGGTATTTTATAAATTATACTCCAGACACAATGTGACGGAAAAACGTTGCAGGCGTAGTTACGAAAGAGGTTTAAAAAATAGTGATTGAGTAAACACCCTCGAGTAGGATGACAGCAGTGATTCTATCTATTCGGATTAAGTTGTATAAGTCCGCTTCATTTGGATAAACACGGCGCGTAAGGGAATTAATCTTAGCAAAATTAAGTATGAAATGCGACACAAATTTTCACTTTTCGTAATAATAAAGCTAAATCTAACTATTTAAATATAAAATATTTCGTATTAACTGTAAGGCGGGTAATATTTATTATGACATCGTGGATTCCTATTACAAAACAGGACGTAGCAAATCACTCAATGGACAAACTCGTGAAATTTTATTCCGCATGTTTAATTATTTTAGACATAACATATTAAAAATCTATGGTCAATGTGCTTAAGGTCCAGTGGGATATTCTAGGAAATAATATTTTTTCGGAATTGTCGATAAATCATTTATACTTCTAGGAAATCAATTAACATTAAACATGCTTTGTTAAATAAATATTTCTGGTCAGAATAATAATTACTCCCCGAAAAACAATTCGGTATAATTTCAAATTGCCGTAATTTAATAAACTTTATTTTGATAATCTTCAGTATTTTAAAAACAATGTTGCAAAACAAAATACTAAACTGACTTCAACACACTTTGGCTTCGAATTCTCAATTGCGAAATAATCATTAATTGTTTTTTTTTTTGGTAAAAGCCTAAAACAAAACACGCTGTATGAAAGTTTTGCATCTGTGTGTACTGTCAACAAAATAAGTTTTATGTAACTGACTTCAATAAATGTAATGGCTTCGAATTCTCAATTGTGAAATAATAATTTTTTTTTTTTTTTTTTTAAATAAAAACCTAAAACGAAACACGCCGTATGAAAGTTTTGCATCTGTGTACTGTCAACAAAATAAGTTTTATGTAACTGACTTCAATACACTTTGGCTTCGAATTCTCAATTGTGAAATAATCATTATTTTTTTTTTTAAATAAAAGCCTAAAACGAAACACGCCGTATGAAAGTTTTGCATCTGTGTGTACTGTCAAAAAAATAAGTTTAGTGTAACTGACTTCAATACACTTTGGCTTAGAATTCTCAATTGTGAAGTAACCATTAATTGTTTTTTTTAAATAAAAGCCTTAAATGAAACACGCTGTACGAAAGTTTTGCATCTGTACGTACTGTACTGTCAATGACTTGCCAGAACCTATACCATGGGATATTTTTTCTTAAATGTCAGATTATTTCAAAATATTTTTAAATGATTATTTACTTATTTGAGCTATGTAAAACGGGCTTGTCATCGTGTTTTGAACAGCTGAGCGTATCACGTGTTGCGGTGTTGCCTGTCAATTTGTTCGGGTTTCAAGTCATTGGTGGCTTGTGGCGAAAAGAAAACTTTTTGTGTTTTTTTAGAAAAAAAACCTCTTCGTAGAACAAAATGTCATCTACATTTTCTACTCCAAATAACCTCAGGAGTCTCTGGTTAAAGTAAGTCAAGTACGTCCCTTAACACCCTGTAATTTGTCAAAGTTTTGTGTAAATTGGTTGAAATATATAATATATAAAGAAGAATGTCTGTATGTGGCGGATGAGCGTGCGGTGTGGATTTGATATGTATGCAAATTAACAGATGGCGGTGTGAATTAATTTATTGGAAAAAAAAATTGGTTTTAAAGATTGGGTAACCATACAGTAGATGGCATTGTGTTTCGTTAGCCACAGCAACGCGTGGCCACGGTACTAAAGTACTGAAATGTTATGCTTCCCGGTGTTATTTCATAGCATATTTAATATGTAAAATACAGACATGTGTAAATATTTGATTTTTGGTGAGCATTCGAATATTGCTTTCCTCGTTATCTCAAAACATATTATTTGGAGATGTCTGACTAATCAAATAGACAATCGATGCAGTATTCAGAATCATTCTTAACACATTGGCGGACACTTGCTGGAAAACAAAGGTTCATGATGTGACATATATGTGTGTTTTGTGAAATCAATGAAAATCAGTATGACTATCTTTGGATGTGTCACTATCGAACACAGAAGTGTACGCGGTGTGACACAAATAGACAAAAGACAAACTTCATATATACTACTGCAATACAAAAATTGACTTCCCTGTCTGTTTTGTCGTGTCGCGTCTCTGATAAAAGACGTGTACGTTATGTCACATCACAACTCCTCTAAAACGACATTAACAGACATTGCGTCAAATCACATCTCTAAAATGATGTCAAAAGACGTTGTGTCCGTGAATGTATTAATACTAGGGATGTTATGGAGCACCGTAACCGTAACCGAAACTATCGGATAACCGAAATAAAAAAATATCCGTAACCGAAACCGATATAAAAGTTTCGGATAAAGGCGGAGTCTAAATGACAGGTTACGACAGGTTTTTGGTTGTTTTGCCCATCACTTGTCACACAAGCCAAAGATTGTGTGTGTACAAACATTAACACATTGTTAAATATGGAAAAGGATCTCAGCAAAAACAACAACCGCCTCAAGAGCTTACAAGAGTGTAAAAAACAGTTGTCACTAACATATATAAGAGACTCTTTGAAAAATAGAGGTTCCAGGGAAAATTTTAATATCTGTAACTGAAATTATCCGAAACTAGCGGATAATCAGAAATAATTTCATATCCGTAACCGTATCCGAAACCGTTATAATTTTATTCCTATATCCGTATCCGTATCCAGATCTGAAATTTCATATCCATAACATCCCTAATTAATACGCATAGATTATTGAATAAACACATTGTTTCAACTTAAGTTTGGCTCTTTTTAGTGTTGCTATTTTTAGATTCATTGAGTTTCAAATCACAATGGTGCTAAAGAAGTTTTCACTTCAATAATATTTTATTTACGACTACCACAATTAACACACATGATTAATTTGAATAAAAGTATTATATATTTTTTTAAAAATGCATTTTAAGTGCGGTAGTCGCAAGTAAAATTTTACCAGAAATAACATTTTCATCAGGGGGAGACGGAAAAATATCAACCTAAATGCATTATTTTGCATCTCTCCCGAAATAAATAAGTGTCGTTTCTTATAGTAATTAAGTTGAATCTGAATACTGCATTTTCTTCTTACACTATCAGGTTTTAAGAGTCGGATCGCAAAATACACAAAACAGCAACAAAAATAACCAAAAGTTAATTTTTAATATTTATGATTATAATTGATTGCTAAAAAATATACAAGATTTCCCCTCAACCAGTACAATAATAATAATAATAATTGGATGATTTGTAGAGCGCCGTTTTTGTGAGAAATCAGGGCGCTGTATGTAAGATTAATCACTTGGCACCAAACTGGCATCAAGTGTTTGTTTGTTTATAAAGAGTCCAATAAGAGCATTGAATTTAAATTGCACACCAGAAGAGCGATTCTGTATCTTTTGTGGATACGGAATCGAGTCCATACGTAATCTACTGTCAAATTTGTGTGATTTTCTATGGCTTGCAATTGCTTTTTTTACAGACTGATATGACAGCTGTTGTATTTCAACTAGATTAAAACACAAAATGCTGCAAGCATGCATGATTATTTCATTTAATGTACGTTTAAAGTAGTATACCATGGATTTGACACTTGCGAAGTTATGTTTCAATCTAAATATGCGTGAATTGCTTAGTTTGCCCAAATTATGAACCTTTTTAAGACAATATTTACATAGATATTGAGGCAGTATATACATATAGAATAATTTAATATTTGGGGATGATATACATTAATTATTCCACCAACCGCAGTACTTTTAGGCAATTAGACTTCATTTCAACAATTACTACAAGAAACAACTATTTACGCGCACAAAATAGGTTATTAGGTTCTTAATTTCGGCAAACTAAGTAATTCATGCGCATTTAAATTGAAAAAATACATACATACATTAAATGAAAAAATAATCATGTGTACTTGCAGCATTTCGTGTTTCAAACTAATTGAAATATGACAGTGTTCATAAAGAAATAATCAGTCCATAGAAAAAGCAATTGCAAGCCGTAGACAATAACACAAACTTGTCAGTAGATTACGTATGGAATCGATTCCATATCCACAAAAGACACAGAATCGCAGTTTAGTTTTGTTAACCCGTCAAAGGCCAGCAAATTCCAGGAAAAATATGGAAATTTCGTAACAAAACACGATTTTGAATTGAATGTTTTGTGGATTAATTTTGAGCTATCGTATATTTTATTGACCGAAACACATTCCTAGAACAATAAACCATGTACCAAAACAACATTACTTGCGTTAATTACGTAAATTAATAGGTTTTACGATGTTTTAGTCAAGGAACACGCATCAATTTTGACAGCTAAAATTCGCGGCAAAAATGACATTTCTATGCCACAGATAAAATATTCTGGGGTTGCAAGGTGAATGAAATGTTTACCCATCATATGGGGTAATGTTGGCGCAAGTGATTCTGACCTTGTTCTTCAAACAAATTCTTTACATAAAAGGGCCAAAATCGCAGACAAACATTTTTTGTTCGAATTTTTTTTGAATTATTTTCTCGCGCATGCACACAATATGCGTGCGCCGGCGCGTCTCCGGCAAATAAGAGGTTAGGTTGGCGGCATTAAAAACATCAAGTCCATCACCTGTCATTGTCGCAAATAGAAGTTTAGAATAAAAAAAAAAATTAAAGCTTATTCTTTGTGAAAGCTCAATATAAGTATGCGGAAAGATATACAGAAACAGTACATAATGATATGTAATGTGCACTAGAGAAGGGGTCGCCAGACAGCAGCTTGAGTCATGATAGCAATGCATATTTTTGGAGGGAGGTGTGGGTACCGCCGCCCCGGGAACCATTTATTGGATAACCAACACCTCTGTCATTAGTCACCCCAAGTGGTTCACTATGTTTGGTGACTTATCAGGTGTGCCCTGGTTCAGGGGGTGGGGTTTTTCTAGGTCTAAGAGACTGGATGAGAGAGACCTTTTGACCCCTCCATCGAGACTCTCTCGACCAGCAGTGGGAGGAATGGATTGCCTATATCATCTACACACTGACCCCCGAATTCCTACCCACCCCTTATAATTTTTCCTTCCCAGAACTTCCTCTCCTTCCTTTCTCTAAAAAGAACCTCCACACAGCAACCCCACAGATGATATAGGCCTCGAGGGAAATTGTTTTCCTGTGCGGAGCTAATGTAAATTTTCTTTTTTTTTTTCTTTTTATATGCTCCCACAGGTACTATATCAAAATATAACTAGCCATTGGAATTAACAGCTAGATGCCGTCAGCATCCAACAAAATTTTCATTAAAAATGTCAGATTAATTTTATAAAATCCATAGGTATGAATATTATTCAACACAACGCAACGCCTTCAAATCGACCCGTCAAAGGCCATAAAAAACACGGAAATTTCCTAACAAAGCACCACTTTAAATTTTGAATTGAATGTTTTGTGGATTAATTTTGAGCTATCGTATATTTTATTGACCGAAACACATTCCTAGAACAATAAACTATGTACCAAAATCCATCCCCCAATTGCCCCCATCTTGAATATGCTTGTATTATATGGTCTCCTTTTTATGCTGTCCATATTCGTCATATTGAATCCGTTCAACATCGGTTCCTAAAGGGAATTGCTTGGAGGCTAGGATTAGAGCGAGGCAATTACTCGTATGCTGAAATTGAACAAACTTTAAACCTTTCTCCTTTAGAAGACCGTCGGATAAAATCTGATCTCATTTGTTTCTTCAAAATTATTAACTGTTTAATCGACTCGCCTACATTACTACAACTCATCATATTTAATATACCTTCTCGTAGACTCAGAAATAAAGACCTGCTTTTCCTCAATCAGCACTCGACTAACTATGGTTATAACTCACCACTGTCCAGAATGTGTAGACTGGTCAACTCACGTCAAGACCTTGATTTTTTTGGTATTAGCTTAAATGATTTCTGTCGCTCTTTAAACAAATGAAGATATGTCCTATTCACCCTAATTTTTGCAAGGTCTTGACGTGACTTGACACTTATTTTTTCTTCTATTTTCACTGTTTGTCTTTGCTTTCATGTACCATCCGAATCCTTACATTGTTCATTTCTATACTTCGTGATACTTTGTTTTAAATTGGACGTAAGTCCGTAAATAAATAAATAAAACAACATTACTTGCGTTAACTACGTAAATTGATAGGTTTTACAATGTTTTCGTCAAGTAACACGCATCGACTTTGACAGAAAGAATTGCGGCAAATTTGACAAATTGATAAAATCGTTTAAAAATATTCTGGGGTTGCCAGGTGAATGAAATTTTTGCCTACAACATGGGTAAATGTTGGCGCAAGCGATTCTGACCTTGTCTTTCATACAAATTCTGTACACAGAAGGGTCAAAATCGCAGACAAACATATTTTTTTAGAAATATTTTTTGCGCACATGCGTACAAACCGCGTGCATCCGCGCGTCTCCGGCAAATAAGAGGTTAAGCATTGTTTTCGCAGTCTTAGCGCCACAGTGCTAATTTACGTGTCGGCTCTATGAAACTTCAGTTTATTTAATATTTTACTCTTCTCGCTAGAAAGTCTGCCGACCCCTGCACAAGGGCAGCAGTTCAAATAAATTAATTTAATTTAAATTCAACACTCTTATTAGGAACAAAATTATAACAGAGGCTAGTCGATCAATGTTACAATACAGCATTATAATATGTAACGGCCGTTGTACCCAATCCCTCTGATCAACTGTTGATCCGAAATTTTGGCTCAATGAATGCACAAATACGCTCTTCCCAACGCAACTCTCCGACCAAAAGGAGAATTGACTGTTACTAAACAAACACTTAGCTGATCGGAGACTCAGATTGATCGATCGAAAAGTTTGGGAACAACGGCCATAAGTCTCCACAGATTGATCGGTGGGTTTAATTTATCTTCACCACTTATTATTAATGGAGGTTTAATCAAGTACTTTTTTTTTTCTTACGTTGACGAGGAAAACTTTTGAAATATCATCATAAAAATAAAAAAAACTATAAATTTAATTAGAATAGTTCAATCACTAACTCCACTCGAAAGCGTATGTCGCACCAAAAATAAAATAGGTATAATACTGTGTTTGGTGAAAGACGTTTTTCCACAATTTTGGAAAAGAAATGTAGGCCTTGGGGTAAGCATAAAGATCATCCTGTTAATGTCACGGAGGTTCAAACAACGAGGCCTATTTTTGCTTGCCAAAAATGTGTGGAACAACACCTTTGACCAAAGCACAGTCACATCGCACATCCCTTAGAAAACGGTCATAAGTAAAAATTTTATTTTTGTCTGAACGGTAAAGTGATTGTGATTATAAATGCCCCACGAAAACCGTATTTAAGTTGGATCGCTCTATCTCCGCAAGATGTCGCTGGGGACCGCTCGTTTCTTCAATAATCATTTGTTTTCGCTTTCCTGTAAAATTTACTTTTTTGACTTACGGCTCTTTTCTATGGAATGTTCGATATGTAATATTAATATTGTCAATAGAACTTCAATATTTTCTTATGTTAATTAGATATTGTCTTTAGATTCTAGTTCACTTCCATCGGGCCACTCGTGTAGTCTTTCTCACTATTTAAATTTCACAGCACTCGAGAATTCCGCTGGTCAGAACCCGGGGTCTGTTCCGCCCCCAGTTTTGGAATCGCAGAAGATCGGATTTAGGAGATATGGATGCAGCCTGGCTATTCAGATCTAGGACACAGGTGTTAATCATTCAAGCAACAAAACCTTTCATTATCACAAAGGAAACTTTTTTTTTCACATTTTGACTTCACGCATTTTTCTGTTTGGGATTTCACTCCCTACAATTCACAAGGGAGTAAGTACCCTGCCACTTTGGACTAATCCTGTTGTAATAAGTGAAAGTGTTCCTGAAGATTTTCGAAGGATCGGCATAGATTGTTTTATCTTCATCCCTGTAGGACCAACCTGGAAACGCTCCTTTATTTTTGTGAATACCGCACAATAGTCCCAACCTGCTCTCTAAACCGGCTTCTGCCAGTGGGTCGGAGAACATATTGATGCTGAATAAAATGGCATCTGATGTTGACACATTTGAAGTCAGTGGGAAGACTTTCAAAAGAAAACACTTTTGATTCTTGAAAAAATCTCTCCTCATTGATGCGACATTCAAACTTCTGTTAATTGCTGATTAATTTCAAAAAATTTCATCACAAAACTATCATCAGCCATTGCATAATGTCCTGTTGAATGTTTTTCCATTATCCTTTTTCCGTTTTAGGACAATCCCATGTTCTACCATGTCTTCTGCTGATTTGGATCTCTCTTTGATGATTTACCGATTCATGCATTTGACATGCCGTTGCCCTGTGACATCATTGGGAGATAACACAAGATGATTCTATGGTATAACACCACGGGGAAGCAACCTTCAGTTTGCATCATCAGTGTTGGAAAGAGTGGCCCAGTGAGGTGACACAATGGGGTGATTGATACCTTGGGGTGACACCATGAGGTGACCTTCAGTTAGCATCATCTGTGCCGGTAAGAGTGGCATTTTGGGGTGACACGAAGGGGTGACACATATGGGGAACTTGGGTGAAAACATATTTGACACCATGAGGTGACATCCCTCAGTTTGTGTGTCACTTATGCCGCAAAGAGCGGACCCACCAGCCACACACCGTCAATTTGCAACATCGCACTAAGAATCACCGCCAAGTTCCGGCGGACTTACTCCTCATGGTTTGTGAAGAGGCGACCGCGCCGGGACTGGCGATATGGGGCTCGGTGCTACTGCTAATCGGCGTACACGATGAACTGGCGTGAGTCTTCGGGCGACTCGAGCTGCACAAACTGCGCAGTGCCGCGCGAGTCGTAGCCACTGATGCGACTCATGCTGCTACTGCCGCGGGATCTGTCAAAGTATTGATAAATATAAGCATACCGCTGACAGCTACATTGAAATCTCTCCATCTTTGTTGGGAAATGCCCGGCCGTTCTTATTATGTCAATATTCTTCATTTACAATAGTTTGTTTCCAAAGAGTTAAGTCAAACAAAGACAACATGAAATTTTTTTAAATTGCAAATAAATTTAAAAGGTTTGAATTTGCTCTCAACAGGAATTGAACCCACAAATTCTTGGCACAAGGCAGAGCCAAGTATCTATTCATTTTATTTAATAAAATATTAACTTACTTGGCTTTGGCGTGTGTTAATATGTGTGACTTGAGGTTGGTGCTCTGCGCAAATTTCTTGTTGCAGCCGTCAAACGGACAAACGTAAGGACGGTCACCCGTGTGGATGCGCACGTGCGTCCTGCAATCAAAATAAAACATTACGTCAAACCAGTCTAATGCTACAGAAAGTACAAATAAAGTGTAATTGAATTCTGCAGTCCTCAATTTCACTGGAAATACTGAGTGTGATTTCAGAGGGAAGACGAAGTTCTGCGGTCCGCCGCTGGCAGAGTTCGGAAAAGCAACTCCAGAAGCTGGGCTTCCTGTGGACATACGCCACCGAAGTGGCACAGGACAGGAGCCCCTTTTCGAGGCAAAGGGTCCCCGACTCTAATAAGCTAAGGGAAAGATGTGATGATATGAATTGATGATTCCTGTGGAAGTGGTGTATTTTTTTTAACATTATCTCCACTCAGGAGGCCCGAGGAAAAAAATAGAGTGTGTAACTCACATGCGGTAGACGTGAAACCTTCAGAAAACTAAAATATACAAGAGTGGGGAGGCTACAAAGCACCGCAAAAAGAGGAGACGGTTATACTATCTCATTCTCTCGCAGGCTAAATCCTATAGAGTATGTGTTTGTCTCTTTTTAGTGTTGCTATTTTTCATTTTGAGTTTCAAATTACAAAGGTGCTAAAGAAGTTTTCACTTCAAAAAATATTCCGTCAGGGCCTATGTCGTCTTTGGGGATGCTGTATGGAGTCTTTTTGGGGAAAGGAAGGAGAGAAAGGAAGGATAGTTTACATTGGAAAGGAAAGATACATTGAAAAGGTCAGCATTATAAATGTTAAAAGAGACCATTTAAGAGAAAATGTCACCACATGAGGGGCATAAGATTTTTATCTCCCGGCCACATACCAGCATGTGGAGATCCTATCTGTGCTGTTCAATGTTTCTTCCGATAGCCGGAAAAAATAGAATGTGATAGAATAATAACTTAAGTCAGGTTAGGTTAGTTTAAATTTGTTTTTTTCTTCAATGTTTTGTGTGTTTTGTTGTAGAATCGATTCCACCATATGTGAAGATAAAATAACTCACCGCAAGTTAAAGTCTAGCGAGAACCTCTTCCCGCAGCCCTCGAAGGTGCACTGGAAGGGCTTCTCGCCCGTGTGAACCAGCTGGTGGCGCTTCAGCTTTGAGGATTCTACAAACGCCTTGCCTGCAATACATGTATAACAATAGAATATTATAACCAATCCAATATACTGGGATATTAAACAACGATCATTAACCTCTTTCATGCCAGCCGTATTTCGAAAAACGGCGTGAAATTTACCTTTCTATTTTTGATCAAATATCGAGTTTTGGATCCACTTATTGTTTTTTTGCAATTGTTTTCTGTTCACCAGATAATGTATCTTATTATTTATGTAATGATAATATTGTAAGAGGGTTTTCCAGAATGGCTAACTAACTAAAAAAGAGATTAAAAAATCTCCCATTTTGGTAATAATATGTGAAAAAAATTTTATGACACAAATATAAACTGATTTTATTATTTCTACACAAACCTGAATACTTACCCAACATGAAAAAAGACAATTCAAAGGAGTTTGCAAATAAATAAAGACCTTTATAAGCATTTCAAAACATTAAACATTGTATTTGTCGCTTTTTAGAGTTGTAAAATTCGACATCCCAATCCATAGATAATGCATTTAAAAATATTCTAGTGTTGTTACATGAATGAAACCAATGGCTACGTCAAGAATAGTATTGGCGCAAACTATTCTGACCTTGTCCTCCATACATTTTCTTTATACATAAGGGTTAAAATCGCATTTAAAAAAACAAAAATAAAAAAATCCCACGAATGCTGGCACATCCGGCCAATGAGAGATTAAACTTCAAAAAGAAAATTTTAAAAAAGCCATTATACAAAGATAAAATGCAATCAAAAGTAGTCTTGCTTTGGGCGTGGTTTATAAATAGTTCACTAGCACTTATTGGTGACTTGCCACACCACACTTGATGCCTGCACCCCATTTGGTCTTTTGTTTTCAAAATCAATAAAAATTTTAACAAACCAAAAACCCGTGTTCTGTCCAAATTTCAAAAATAAAATGATGACGATTGTCGATTTCATAAAATTTGAAACACCCCCAAATTAATAGTTATCTTAACACTATGCACTTCCAACAGCATTCACACATTAAGAGGGGTAGGAACATAGATAATAGAAACAAAGGAAGACATGGCATGGAAGCATGCCGATTGTTAAATGAATGATGTCCAAATTCCCCAGACTATCAAAGTGGCAATGCAATCAAAGTTATGCATTTGGTGTGAAGGCAGAAACAAAGGCAAGTCCATTTGCAGTGGTATAGATGAAAGATGTTGATGACACTTTTGGGCATGCGGTTTTGTAATAATACGGTACTAATAATGGTTTATAGCCCATCTCTTGTGAATAAATCAGTTGAAGGTGAGTGAGTAACTTACCGCATTCGGCGCAGACGTGAACGCGCGGTCCGTGCGTGTGCAGGTGCTTTCGCATGGCGCTGTTGTCCCGGAACATCTTGGTGCAGCCCTTGTGGGGGCACGCTGCCACACCCGCGCCACCCAAACAACAAACAACAACCATATTTAATACAATATCACTCATTACATTGTATTAAAGAAAGCGCCAAATTTTAATATTGACCTGATGTTGATACAGAAATTGTTGCAATAGGCGCGAGTATAAAGTCAGAAAAGGGGCATGCACATATGTTTCACGCATCTTTCTCTGTCGCTTCGGTCATAAAGTCTGTGTAAGAACTACCTGTGCAAGAACAGATTGTATCAAGTTCAGGTCGGCATTTAAGTTTGGCGCATACTGTACTCACACAAATGTGTAAGCATAAATTTTAGATGAAGCTGACATATATGTATTTAAGAAATTATACTCGATGAAGACACGAATAGAGGAGTATCTTGTCGGTCGCTTATTGATCACACGTATTACCATTTCTTGTAAAGGATCAATAATAGTTCGATCACAGTCATGGTATACTCTTTTGAGTGATGTAGGAGAAAGGATATTTCGAAGTTAGATTGGCTAAGTGCTGATCCCAATGTAGACGATGATCAATCGAGACCCCCAAATATCTTATATGAGACTTTATTATTACCAGATTTAAATGTCCGGGTTAAAATATTTATTTTTATTATTATTATATCGACCCATAATCGACAGAACAGCGTAAACAACATTTTTGTCAAATTACGATTTTTAGCGAAAACTGTTCAATGCTGCCTAATACATCAATGACAAAAATATTGCAGCTCTATCTTATATGCATGACACTTTTTTTAGTAGTTGTAGCTTTCAGCGTAAGCGACTGTGGTCGGTTACGCTGTCTTACGCTGTCGGTCAAGAATGTCTCAGTTTAGTCGGTTGGCGTCCATCTGGTGACTACTGCAGACGTGTCGGCGGCTGGTAGAATCGGAAAGTAAACGAAAATTCTTAAGTTCTTAATTTATTCTTTTGTATTTGAATATTAGAATAAAAAGTATTAATGCAAATTATATAATTTTTCCCAACCGTCTGGAACCAGTGAGAATATCACATCCCCAATTTTGGTTTGTTGTTAGGCTGAAGGTAGTGGGGAGGGGAAGGGGATGTGGAAAATGTAACTGGCTGTTCAGATCTAGTCACCAAACACGACTAAAGCCATTTCAAGTAATAAGTCTAATTATACACTATACAACAGCGCAAGATTACAAAAAAATATATAATATTACTTTTTTATCCGAATACGGCACAAGAGGCCCAACTTTTCCTAACCGTCTGGAGCCAGTGAGACTATGCATCCCCAATTTTAGTATGTTGTGAGGCTGAAGGTAGTGAGGAGGAGATGTGGAAAATTGGAATTCAGATCTAGTCACCGTATTTAGCCGTATTTGGTGACTAGATCTGAATAGCCAGGTACATTCTCCATATCTCCTTTCCCTCCCCACTACCATCTGCCTCATAACATACTAAAATTGGGGATGCCATAGTCTCACTAGCTCCAAACGATTGGAACTCTTGTGTTGTATTTAGATAAAAAAAAGTTACATTATATGATTTTTTATATTTTTACGCTGGTGTGTAGTGTATATAATTATTAGACTTATTACTTGAAATGGCTTTGGCCGTGTTTGGTGTCTAGATTTGAATATTCTGGTACATTTTCCACATTTCATTCCCCTCTCCACTACTTTCAGCCTCACAACATACTAAAATTAGGGATTCGGCTCCAGTTGGGACTCTTGCGTTGTATTCGGATAAAAAAGTTATTTTATATGATTTTTTTGTATTTGTACGCTGGTGTGTGGTGTGTAGGTATTAGACTTATTACTTGAAATTGCTTTAGCCGTGTTTGGTAACTAGATCTGTATAGCCAGGTGCATTTTCCACATCTCCTTCCCCTCCCCACTACCTTCAGCCTCATAACATACCAAAATTGGGGAGGCCATGGTCTCACTGGCTCCAGACGGTTGGGAGAAGGTGTGCCTCTGGTATTGTATTCAGATAAAAATGTTATATAGCGGTTTTTTGCTAAGCCGACAGCACATATAAGTATGTCGTATTTTGTTATTACCGCATGCTCCTTCGGAGAGTCGAAATTATTGTTAAAATATCATTACAACGGATTTTCAATCAGGATGCCTGCAGATACAAGTATATCGACTTTGGTTTTACGGCCGTATATCCTCTTTGCGTACTTACTTGGAAATCATTGTATTTAGTCAATTTAAAGATCAACCATCATGGAACCATTTTATTTAGTTATTTGTTTACCTATCATGATTGCGTGATAGATATTTCAAAAATAATTATGTACTCCGAACAGCGTATGCGACATTTCGTAGGGAAAAAATCTGTCAGGGTCATGGGCAAAACAGCGTTACCGCCACTATGTAAACAACTGAAGGCATTTAGATATTTGTATTATTAGCTTTATATAGGCAGCAACCAAAGATTAATAATCCTCATTAACCAAAATCCTTTTTGGAATCAATGAAGAAAGTTAATTAAAAAAAACCTTCTCCTGAACAATTTACTGTTTGCCGCTTATGCTGTTCTGCCGATTATGGATCGATATAATGAGCAGGCAGCATTCTGCTGATGCACTCATATCTAATTTCACAATAGTTTGACAGTAAATTTTAATTTTTAACTAACTTAGTCCTTTCTTCTCTCCAAATATGAATCCAATAGAGCTTTGAATAGTTTTATGTTAGTTGCATCGATGGCATGTTGTGGGAGTTTGTTCCAAGCTCCACTCTATTTGCAAGGAAGTGTTTTCTAGGATTAGATGCAAAAGGCGTTTTGTTATTTTTTTTTGAGTGTCCACGGAGAATTATATTTTTATTAGTATTGAAGATTCCTTGGATGCCAGGGCAGCTGTAGTGTCCAGATAAAATTTTGAAAGTCTCGATCAAGTCACCCCTTTCTCTTCTATCTTTTAAGGTTGGTAATCTTAATTCCTTGAGTCTATCTTCATATCGCCGATCTTTCAAAGCTCTTGGTATTTTAGTGAAACGTCTCTGTACTCCCGACATCAGATTTATATCCTTTGCGAAGTAAGGACTCCATATTTGTTCCTAGTTTTAGGTCAGCAATTATATGACTTAGTCATAAGTCACTAGCTATAAGTCTTAGATGTAAGTTACTAGTTATAATTATAAATCTTAGTTGTAAGCCAGTTATTCTTTTATATACTTATTTCTACCGCGCCCTTGAGGTGATTTTTCAGGAAAACGGCACTATATAAATTAGCCAAATATTATTACCAAACAGAAACGCGCATCACCTCAAGGCCCCTTCAAACGCTCAGATTTCGTTCCTTTTAAAAATCAGATGCCCTAGTGGCTGTAGAGGACATATGGAGCTGTTCATATTTGTCCGACACAATAAAAAGTCAGATTCAGCACTTTTTGTCGGATGGATGGCCAGGGCGGCGCATCCATTTAAAATCGTATCGGAACTCGATCGTTCATAGGTTTGTATGAAGCTGTTCACACTTGTCGCCTTAGCGTGCCGGTATTAGTCCCATTACTCCCTGACCCCTCAACCTGCCCACTCTCCAGTCACAAGGTAGCATGCACGCAGCAATCTGCATGTCTCCAGTTGCAAGGAAGTGGGCACGTTGCGTGCTTGTATTTGTAGGTTATTTTATTTATATTTAAGTATAATAATGAATAAAGAAATAAATCATGAAAATTTAATCTCACTGGTTGAAGAAAGAGTTTGCTATGGAATAAAAAGACAGACGCATTTAAAAATAATTCAATAAATTAATTATCAGTGTATATATTATTTTTGTCTTTAGCTAACCCGGTAAAGTTAATATCCGAAGGCAAAATGAATGTATAAGGTCGACACTACAAATGCAGTACTTCATACCGTGCTTGGGCACAATTCTTCAACACTGCAAATGCAGGGCTCCGGCACCTAGGAGTTAATGTTTGAGAGTACAGGGCGGTTAAGCAACTGACCTATGGTCCTGTCGAGGCTGTCTTGCGGCTGTTTTTTCACACGCACCCTGTGGCCGGGGCGCGCAAACTCTGCTAGCTGCTTTGGGTCTGAGAGGTCTAGACCTGAAAAACAAAATGAGAGTCCTATAATTTCAATACCCGCTATATTAGACTTTTGGACAAAATGATCTGAGTATAACATCTTGTTCACATTTTTACGAGGAACAAGACTAACCTAAAATTGATTTTCAAAACCTCCTTTATCACAACCAAAAACCATGTTAAAACTGGGAGTGACAAAACCGCTACATCATTCAAGAAGTTACTATCAAAACCTGCTATATCGGAATTCAACCAATCACAAGCAGTTATTTTGTCTAGATGGCGGGTCTAGAAACACGTCCCTCAGGTCAGTTGAGTTTCAAATGCCTCTATATTCCATATAAATCACGAAGTGAGTATCAAAATCCGCTATATCCATTTTATTTATCCAAATTACTTAAATATTTCTAGACATACATTGAAAAATGAACACTTTTCGAATGTATATTCCAATTCATTATATAAAAATAAAAAATGCAATTTTTTATTTACGCTAGAGATGTGACAGTTTTTTGCGGTTTTCTTGGAATCAGTAAAAGTTCATACAGCGGATATGGAAATTGAACGACTCAAATAGCAGTCTAGATTGGGTTCTTCACTGCGTATGTATGTATTTATCAACCTTATCCACGCGGCCGTCACATGATATAGATGACCTATCAGAGGCTACCCCCGTACGCAGATGTTTGATTCTTGATGTTTTGGTTAGGAGTATGCTTGAGAGTGGATCAGTGTTTTGGAGCCCGCACCAAGAGAAGTATTCCCTCATTTGAAGAAGGTTCAGAACAAATTTCTGATATTTATCTACCTGAGGGAGTATGGCTACTGCCCATAGCTCTACCCTAGCGACTTTCTCTTGGGCATGCTCGGATGAACCATCTACGGGTCAGAAGGGATATGCTCATTGTAACTAGAGATGCCACGAATATTCGGCTACTTTTTTTGGTATTCGGCCGATTCGGCTACTTTTTTAACTATTCGGTATTCGGATCTCTGTCACCGACAGCACATATCCCGGCTTGCAGAACTAACTTGCCAATGGTCATACCAGTCGGGAGAGCTGTCTTGTTGTTAAATAGAATCACTTCGAATATGGGATATGTTTAACATCAATGAAGCATAATTTAGACGGCAAGCTGTTAGTTAAATCTGCTTATCTTATCGTAATTATTTTGTCTCTTTTAAAAACACTTTGAAATGTTAATTTTGTAATGTTTTTAAAATGAATAAATTGAATTGAATGTCGCATATATGACACATGAAGGTTCACTAAAACACATTGAAAAGGGCAGCATTGTTAAAGTTAATCTAGAGTTAGATCACAATAAAAAATATTAATTTCGGTGGTGTCTTTGTGTAACTCCGATTCAACTCTAGAACATAAATTTGCTTTGATTTTCAATGGAACTGATTGCAGAAAGATTCAGACAAGCAATAAAGTAGGTACTGAAATTATTTATTTTAAATAATAATTACATATCTGAAATGTAGAGGTATTTCTCTTGTTTAAATTTTCGACAGATGTCATAATTTTTCAAGTTTGCTAATGGTGTTCATTCGAAATTTAAATTTCTGATTTTCTGAAAGGCAATAATCCCAAGGTAAATATTTTTTTTATACATCAAACGTCCAGTTAAGTTGTCATACATCTCCAAATATTAAAATTTGAGATAATGAAGAAAGCAATATTCAAATGCTCACCACAAATCAAATATTATTTTACATATTAACCTCTGAGTGGCCATGATATTTCACGAAAATTCACAAAAATTCACTAAAAAGCACCAACACTTTGAATTTTGAATGGAATGTTTTGTTGATTAATTTTGAGCTATTGTATATTTCATTGACTGAAACACGTTCCTAGAACAATAAACTATCTGCCAAAACAACATTACTTGCATTAACCTCTGACAGGCCGGAGACGCGCCGGCGCGCGCGTCATATGCGCATGCGCGAGAAAATAATTCAAATATTTGAATAATACATCCGACAAAAAACTTTTGGTCCACGATTTTGGCCCTTCTATGTACACAATTTGTATGGAGAACAGTGTCAGAATCGCTTGCGCTGTCATTACTCTCGGAGACGCTACAAGTTTCATTCACCTAGTCACCCTGGAATATTTTAAAAACGATTTCTTCTATGACAATCGGCTGTCAGAATTTGTCGCGAATTTAACGGTCGCAATTAATGGGTGTATCGCGAATAAAACGATCATAAAACCTATTAATTTACGTAATAAATGCAAGTAATGTGGTTTTAGTAGATAGCTTATTGTGTTGTGAACGTGTTTCAGTTAATAAAATATACAATAGCTCAAAATTTATCAACAAAACATTCAATTCAAAATTCAAAGTTGTGGTTTTTTAGTGTTTTTTTGCGAAGTTCCGCGAATTTCCGCTAAATGTCACGGCCTTTGACCGGTTAATTACGTAAATTAATAGGTTTTACAATGTTTTAGTCGCGGAACACGCATTCATTCCGACGGTTAAATTCGCGGCAAAATCTGACAGGTCAATGTCATAGACGAAATCATTTTAAAAATATTCTGGGGTTGCAAGGTGAATGAAACTAGTGGCTATATCATCTATGATGTTAGCGCAAGCGATTCTGACCGTGTTCTTCATACAAATTCTGTACATAGAAGGGCCAAAATCGCAGACCAAAAGTTTTTGGTCGAATATTTTATTCAAATTTTCGAATTATTTTCTCGCGCATGCGCATACGACGCACGCGCCGGCGCGTCTCCGGCCCATTACAGGTTAAATATGCTATAAATAACACCGGGGGGCATAATGGTCCGGTACATTAGTAAGATATTTTGAAATATCAAACTAGTAACGCAAAAAACATCAACATTTTTTTTGTGCATTATAATTGATTTGATGGTGTTTATGAGTAATCTGAGTATTGTACCAGATAGGACACACTTTTACATATAACTGTATACTCAACTGAAATTTCGATTTATCAGAGATGTCTGACTAATCAAATGGACGATCAAAATACTTTCATATTTTTGAATGTAGCTATTACTTTGTGGTTATCCATTATAAAAAAATGAAACAATACAACTTTGTATAAACCACTTAAAAAATGTGCAAATCCGACCGGTTTCGGAACAAACGTTCCTTCGTCAGGGAAAGCTTATACTAATTTGACAGTTTAGAACAATGTTTTATTATGGTAGGGGTGGAGCCGTTGTTAGTTAATAATGTAGATTGGGTGGGTAGGTATTAGCGTAGAGTGGGTGGGTAGGGGAACAAATCCATGATTGGGCTATATGACAATATTTTTTGTTTGTTGATAATAGATTCATTATTTTTAAGGGATTTTTTAATTTCCAAAGCTTCTAAGTTATCTAAACGTTTTCCTTTATGATTAATATGAAGAATATTTATCCCTGTGTTTTTTTCAAAACTATGGTTATTTTCAATGATATGGTTAGCGAACTCAGAAAAATTATTATTATTAAGACACCTTAAATATTAAACCAGCGTTTTATACAAGAAATAATATCGGTAATTTTTTGAGAAATACTCTTTTTTTTTTTTTTTTAAAAAGAAAGACAAACATTCCCAGGTTACGAATAACCCAACAATGTTTGAAAATCTCCTACTACCACCACAGAAAGCCGAAAATGTTGCTTGTGTTGTGATGGAGGACTTAGCCAGCCGAGGAATCGAACACGCGACGCTCGGGTGGGACCCAAGCGCTATGCCCACTCAACCACTGACCGGTCCAAAGATACTAAAGATATAAAGACCATAAATTGACTAATTCCGGAATATATAAACTCAAATGCAATGATTGTCCCTCATTTTATATTGGAAAAACAACTCGTAATTTTGAAATCAGAATCAAAGAACATTTAAGAGTGTGTTATAGGGGCAGAATGGTTATTTTCTGAAAAACGGCTCTCTAAAACGGCTAAATACTACCTTTCATGTGTCATTCTCGGACTTGATATTTTTTGTTACCAAATAATGGACCTTTATTTTTCAATCTGCTTATTTTTTTTTGTAATTGATGTGGTCATTCGACCATGAAAAATAAAAACATTAATACACCATACAACCCATTTTTTAAACCTAAATCTATGATTGTCGCATTAATAATGATTTTACACAATATTTTTAATTTAAAATATGTACATAATACATACATCTGTAGAAGTACGGCCTCTTATTATCTTTATGATATCTGTGGATATTAAAAATTAAATAAATACTTCATTTTACACCAAATTCTAACACACTCCAGAGCTTTGGGTTATAGGGGCGGAATGGTTATTTTCTGAAAAACGGCTCTCTAAAACGGCTTAATACTACCTTTCATGTGTTATTCTCAGACTTGATATTTTTTGTTACATATTAATGGACCTTTATTTTTCAATCAGCTTATTTTTTTTTTGTAATTGATGTAGACATTCGACCATAAAAAATAAAAACATTGATACACCATACAACCCATTTTTTAAACTTAAATCTATGATTGTCGCATTAATAATGATTTTACACAATATTTTTAATTTAAAATATATACATAATACATACATCTGTAGAAGTACGGCCTCTTATTATCGTTATGATATCTGTAAATATTAACAATTAAATAAATACTTCATTTTACATCAAATTCTAACAGATATTCTTGCTCATTCCGGGAGAGAAGCCCCCGGCGGCAAGTAGTGAAACTCTACGCTCCTGGTTTTATAGCCTATGTATTTTGAAAATGCCGTTAAAATGCTTCATTAATGGCTTTAAACATAGAATACCGACACACTTGAAACGTTGCAATAATCTCAGAAAGCTACAAAAACAGGAAGTACTCGAAAATTCTCTTTTTTGGTGCAAATTTGTCAAAATGTTTCTTTTCAACCGCCATCTTGGTCCCATCGTTGAAAATATAACGTTTTATGTGCGTTCCAATTCCGAAAACGGTTAGTGCGTTGTTCATGTGTGTGGAGATTGGCGATGCGCACGTTTTGCAAGCATGTGTGTGAGAATTCATTGGGCTGCGTACACACACACAGCTATAATATACGTAGCGCGGCGTATTTCGGAATATAAGTATTTAGTTATTATTATGGGCATTTAGCTCGCAAAGCATTTGTCCGTTCCGTAGGTACATTATGTACGCGGTGTTTGGTAATGAATACAACTTGGAAGATTTAGAGCATATTATTATTGGTTCATCAGCCACTACTGTCGAAAAGGTACTTTTATACTTATTGGACTTCAAATATCTCGCAATTACTATTCGTCACCTCATTTGGATAGGGTTCTAACTTCACTTATTCTGAGGTATGACTTGTTAAAGTTTGAAAAGGCGATTTCTCATAACCTATTATAGTATATTCCTAATACATCCTTAAAAAACACTTTTAAAAAATTAAAACAAATTGTACTAGGTAGATAATGGTTAGTAATAAGTAATTCAGTAACCGGAAATGAAAAATATTGAGTTTTAATGGGGTTTTTTTAATTAAAAAAACGCGAAATGTCATTTTTCAAGGACCGTCATGTTAATTACGACGATGAAATATGCATTTTTAAAAGAAAAAAATCACTTTCTGTCAGTTAGACAATAATAAGTACGAATTGCAATCTTCGGAAATGATAAATAATGCGTATTAATCATTATTTTGTTCGGTTTCATAAACACGAAAAATCACGCGAGACGTTTGCCGTCCTAATTAACAACATGGCGTTCCTTGAGAAATGACATTTCGCGTTTTTAAGATAACAAAATAACCATCAAAATGCAATTTGTTTTAATTTTTTGATTGACATTTTATGATTTTAATGACACGTGTTCCCAACATCGTGATCATAGGTTCGTACTTTACTAAAATTTACACTAATAATCTCAAAATCAGATTGAATAGCATGGTAAGCAGTTTTTATTTCTACATTGTTTAGGAGCAAAAAAACAGCAATTCTTTGGCGAAATTACCTATGACCGAAGACCAAGGATGGATCTGTGAAGAATCGGAGCAGGAGCTTACTGTTGAAGAGGTGATAGAAGAAATCGATGATATTTGCATAGAAGGGCGGAGAGTAGTACAATTTGATTATTTTTTTAAACAACTCCAATGTATTAGTCAACATTATTCCCTTTTTAACTGCAATTTATACATTTACGAATTACCTCAGAAAATATAAATGGTTTGAACTATACTTTTAATTTAAAATGCGTGTTATGTGGTAAAACTTTTAAACTAAAAACGTCTGAAAGCCTACAAGAAGGCATTGGCATCAACGAATCTTTTGTATCGGGAATAATGAGCATAGGATCTTGTTAGCCGACGAAGAAAAAAACTGGCTATTCAAAGCGGCGATGTTGACGAGAACGGGACGCGTTTTAAAAGAATATTAATTTAAAATTTAAACAGGTTTATGTAATTTATATTTCAATGAAGCACAATCATACTAACAACAACAAAGCTTTTTGTCTGAATTGTGCTTCATTGATATTAAACATATCGATATCCGAAGTGATTCTATTTAACACAGGATGGTTTTCTGCAGCGTTGCACGACAGCTACTGCCATGATAAAAAAAGATTATTGTTTAGTTGTACTAAATAACACAGAATAATTTAATAAATGTATAATTAAAAAAACTTTATTTTATTTCTCGAAGTCAATATTATTAATGATGTGATAATTATGTATAGATACTCTATCAAATATACGTTTCCAAATAATTTCGGGATAGAAATAAATTTAGCACGCAGCTGTTTTTTTGTATTTAAAGAATTGTCTATGGATTTTTAAAATTATTGATATTTTAAATACGTACCTGTGTTGGTTGAGTACCAAATTTGCCTGTTTCACTTTGTCACCCCATTACTTCAGAACGACTTCGCTTTCATTCAAACATTAGTGATTTGATGTGTGCGATGGTTTTTATATACAATAGTGAGTTCTGACTTCTGACATCGTGAAATTATGAATTGCTAACCGTTCATCCGATTGCGAAGAAAGTTTGAGTTGTTGTGAGCATGCCCGCGAGAGGGGAAGGGGACGCGGTAGAGGAAGGGGAGGCGGAAGGGGAGTGGGACGAATGGGAAAGGACATGCGGGGATAAACAATTGTATCAAAATGTATTACAATAAACAATATATTTTTGAAATAACTCGGGAGGGGGGAGGGGGATCCGCTGGAGGGGGGAGGCGAATACGGGAGGGGGGAGGGGAACTCGGGAGTGGAGTTCGCGGGACGGGGGAAGGGGGAGTAGAGTGAGGAGAGGGAAGGTGGAGGAGGAGGAGGAGGAGGAGTGGGAACGTGAGTGAGGAGAAGGGGACGCGGGAGGGGAAGGGGAGGAGGAAGGTAAACGGGACGAATGGGAAAGGACGCGCAGGGAGAAACAATTTCTTTATTAAATGGCATAGCAACGCATGCCGGGTACCAGCTAGTATATTAATAAAAAAGAAACTTTCTTTTACTTCTCGAAGTCAATATTATTAATGATGTTATTAATATGTATAGTTATTCTATCAAATATACGTTTCCAATTTGGGGATAGTAATAATACTGATGAATTCTAGAAAATATAGTTTAAAAAACAATAAATGACTGAATATTTAGAAGTTAAATTTATAAAAAAAAACACCATTAAATCGACTCCAAATGTCAACCACGAGATTCCAAACGCTGTTTATAATGTAAGCCTATGTGGAAGGACCAAGAATAAGCAAATGATGAAACATTTATAAAAAGGATCATACTAAATATTCTAACAACAGAATAAGTCCCATAAACAAACCGCACTTTGTTATTGGTTTGTTTTTTACTTCGTTATTTAAAAATACTGTGCTTGGATGTACATAACGCAAGTATAATGTTGACCTTTTGAAATCTGGGAAGACACCCCTACTGCCATCTAGCGATGTAAAAATAAACACATTTTGACAGGTTACGAAATGTTCCGAGGGTATCATATACGCTTAAGGTGTCTTAATAATAATAATTTTTCTGAGTTCGCTAACCATATCATTGAAAATAACCATAGTTTTGAAAAAAACACAGGGATAAAAAGTGGTTTATACAAAGTTGTATTGTTTCATTTTTTTTTAAATACTTTCAGCTTCACAAATCCAATTAAAGAATAATATCTGGTGATTTTCTCAAGTTAGCATGATATGTAAGTTAGTACTAGCAGTTAAAAATCCGCTCCGCAGGTTTTTGCTGCTATGATGTTGTCAGACGTCATATATAATCTGTGACGTATGGTAGAAATCACAACGTGGTATTATTATTCACAACTGCCAGTTAAATAATAATCATATTATCATCCATCTCTCCATAGCAAGAGAGATTCACGAAATGACAAATCCAATAGTACTTACGCCCGCCAGCCGATGTTCTTCACCCTAGCTGTTAACGTAAGTGGTGCCATCTTTTGGCATTATTGGCTACTTGCTTGAATTCAGTCCTATTACAGAAGTAGCTTTTTAACAAACTTCAAGTACGAAGATGGTTT
Source organism: Limnephilus rhombicus (assembly GCA_929108145.2). NCBI lineage: Eukaryota > Metazoa > Arthropoda > Insecta > Trichoptera > Limnephilidae > Limnephilus > Limnephilus rhombicus. The sequence continues at coordinate 10,198,096 of OV815296.1, forward strand.
TGCATAAAGCAACACAGATGTATTCGAAGTTGGGTTCTTAAATTTCAACCGTACAGCCGCTAGCATAATAATAACGTCAGGTAAATACACAAAAATGTTTGCTGTGATTGATTGATTTACTAGTGTTACAAAATTGAGAAAAAATGATGATCTTGAATGGTCACTAACCGGGTATTCCGTCGGCAGGTATTTTTTTCCCCGTCATATATTCCGTGTAGTCGGGGTCTGGCTCCGGATTGGATCCTTCATCTAGAAAAGAAGACACATTACTGAAACTGCCCGAATTTCTGTAAAACAACTGTAATATCTTAAAATATAATATATAAATAAAATACTTAAACTAATTGTACACTACGTCACAAGTACACTAACATTACATTATACTAGACAACATAATACTGTCAAGACTGAAAGTGGCAAGAGAAGCATTGGCCACGAGGGCGTACACATATGCATATAATCTCCTTCCAGATAACCTAAAAATGGAGAAGAATATAAATACCTTAATTCATTTTCAAAACTCTACTGGGGTAAACGAATTTTTTAGAAATATGTACAAAATTTTAACATAGCAAGTGAGATAAGAGGTATAGCTTGTTTTAACTAACTAAACACCACGCCGTTTCCCGATAGGCAGAGGATGGACCGCCAAACAACTTGGTCTTGGCACACACACTTTGCCTGACTCACATTCATACATCGTCTCATACAATTTTCTATTATTCTGACTTTTGACATGGCCCGACTCAAGTATCTGATTCACTTGACCGTGCCATGTCTTCCCCGACTTCTTCTATCATTCACATTTGCGTCATTTATTCTTATTGCCAAACCATCTGAAGGTTCCTTTCTTAATCTTACTCATTACGCTTACATCAGCCTTCATTCTTTGCAGATCTCTACATTCTCGTTACAACAGCAATCTACTTTCATCCGTCCTCTGCCAATTCCATGCCTCGCTGCCATACATCAGGGTAGGTACCAGCACTCCATTGTGGACTTCCAGATGGCGCTAGTGTCAGTTCTATCAAATAACAGTGCATTGTTACGAAGTCAATGTTTCGATATACAAGGCTTGTTTCCTGTATATTCGCTCTATTTTTTATCTCCAATCGTAGAACACTAAACACGGACATGCGCGTATTGTGCGCATGCGCAGGAAATTTTTTTTAAAAATTAGAATAAATTATGTTTGTCTGCGAGTTTGACCCTTCTGTGTACAGAATTTGTATGAAGAACAAGGTCAGAATCGCTTGCGCCAACATTTCCCCATAAGACGGAAAAAAATTTCATTCACCTTGTAACCCCAGAATATTTTTAAACGATTTTATCTGTGGCATGAAAATGTCAAATTTGCCGCGAATTTTATCTGTCAAAGTCGAAGCGTGTTCCTCGACTAAAACTTCGTAAAACCTATTAATTTACGTAATTAACGCAAGTAATGTTGTTTTGGTACATAGTTTATTGTTCTAGGAATGTGTTTCGGTCAATAAAATATACGATAGCTCAAAATTAATCCACAAAACATTCAATTCAAAATGGTGTTTTGTTAGGAAATTTCCGTATTTTTCCTGAATTTTAATGGCCTTTGACCGGTTAACCTAGAAATCTGTAAATAAATTAACTCGGTGAAACCTACCAGAGTGTTTTAAATTGAAAAAAGGACCCTACCATTTCCTAACAGTAGGAATGAGTGAAAAGTTATAAGGTTACCATCATCCTCCCCAGTGGCCCACATGGTGACGCTGAACTCCCCCTCCATAGTCTTGATCTGCACCTGCTTCTGCTCCCAGCGCCGCGCGGGGGCCTGCCCGGCGCGCACCGTGGCCACCCCCACCCCCGCCCCCTCGCCCTGCACCTGCAGCCCCCCCACCTGCTGGTGCGAGGGGTGGAGCTGCTGCTGCACGTGTTGCTGCTGTTGCTGCTGCTGGTGGGATCTGGAAACAGACACGGTATATTGTATTAACCTGTTGAACGTAGGATGGTATTTCGAAAACCACGCGAAAACCAATGGTAATTTGTTGTGTTCTTTTTTTTTACATGAGCTCCACACCGGAGGCCCTGAGGAAAACAATTTCCCTCAGAGCCTATTTCATCTTTGGGGATACTGTGTGGAGGGTTTTTTAAGGAAAGGAAGGAGAGGGGAATTCTGGGAAGGAAAAGGATTTAACCTGTCAAAGGCTGGCAAATTCCAGGAAAAATACGGAAATTTCGTAACAAAACACGATTTTGAATTAAATGTTTTGTTGATTAATTTTGAGCTATCGTATATTTCATTGACTGAAACACGTTCCTAGAACAATAAAGTATGCACCAAAACAACATTACTTGCGTTAATTACGTAAATTAATAGGTTTTATGATGTTTTAGTCGAGGAACACGCGTCAATATTGACAGCTTCAACTTGCGCCAAAAATGACATTTTGATTCCACAGATAAAAATCATTTAAAAATAATCTGGTGTTGTCAGGTGAATGAAACTAGTGGCTATATCATCAATGATGTTGGCGCAAGCGATTCTGACCTTGTTTTCATACAAATTCTGTACATAGAAGGGTCAAAATCACAGACAAAGTTTTTTATTTCGAAATATTTTTTTCACGCATGCGCAAAAGCTGCGCGCAAATGAGCGTGTCCGGCCGATTACAGGTTAAGGGGTGGATCTGGGGTTCAGTGTGTCCTGGTCATCCGCCTCCAAGACCTAGACAAACCTCACCCCATGAACCCAGGCACCCCTGCTAAATCACCAAACATAGCGAACCATTTGGGGTGACCTATGGCAGAGGTGTTGGTTATCCAATAAAAGTTCCCAGGGTGGCGGTACCTATTCACGCCTCCCAAATTGTTCTAGTCAAATATTAAAATAAAGACAAAGCGATTGTTTTCTGTTTACCATATATCGTATTATTCACGTATATTATATTATAATATTGTAAGAAGTTTTTCCAGAATAGCAAACTAAAAAAAAAAAAATTAAAAAATCTTCCATTTTGGAAATAATTGTCAAAAAATATAATCACACAAAACTGATTTTATTATTTCTACACAAATCTGAATACATACCCAACATGAAAAAAACACAATTCAAAGGAGTTTGCAAATAAATAAAGACCTTTATACGCATTTCAAAACATAAAACATCGAATTGTTCGCCTTTGACAGTTGCAAACTGACCTGCAAAGTTATAGAAAATTCATTAAAAAATATTCTATAGTAGCTGGATCAATTAAACCAATGGTTGAAGAATGATATTGGAACCAACAACTAACAATTAAGCCTCGATGACACAGGGCGAATTTACAAGCTACTATCTACTAAGTTTAAAAGCGGATAAATCGGCGAGTGAGATTGTCATGATGACACAAAACTGTCCACTCGCTTAGTAGCGTAGGAAACTGAGATCGCTGCTAGCGCCAGTAACAAGAATAACGAAGCCTGCGTTAACTAATTCTGTGATGTTTGACAGTCGAAATCAGCTGTTAATTAACAGCCATCTTGAAAAACATAAATAAACCAATCACGAGCAAGCGTGTAGCGAGTAAAGTTGACGACCTTTCAACTTTTTTCGTAGATTGTCAACAATCTGTTAGTTAGCAAGTAACACAATGACACTGAGCGAGTTAACTAACAGATAGTGAATTTCCTAGATAGTAGCTTGTAAACTCGCCCTGTGTCATCGAGACTTTAGAACAAATTCAAGAATGATATTGGTGCAAAGGATTCTGACTTTGTCCTTCATACAGTTTCTTTATACATAAGGGTTATTTTTCCAGATCCCACGGCAATAGTTATGATTTAGATTTTCACGGTCAAAAATAATATTGTGATTTATTTTTGGGCTGCTATGCCATGCGCTTTGTCTTTCTTTAGCCAACGTTTTGGATTTCTCACACATCTGCCCTGATGTAACGCTGTCTGAAACACTGTTTGGCTAAAAAAGGAGGTAGCGCAGCACTGCATAACATCCCAAAATTGAATCACGATAGTAGACCTCACGTTCTATTAATAAAGCAATATTAAAATTTCCTTTGAAATTATCAGATTTTTGTAAGTAGGTAATTAAATACCTACCTATTTAATTATAAACCACATACCGATCGATCGCTCAGTTGATTGATTAGTCAGACATCTGTGAACATGGGGAACCAATCCGAATGCTCACCATAAATCAAATATTATTTACACGTGACTGTGTTTTACATATTAAATATCGCACACCTAGATAAAGAGTAGTACAACTCAAAATACCTCTTTTTTCAGGAACAGCGAAAAACGTTTTACTCGATTTCTATTTGACGATTAAAAATATTGTTATATGATATTGTATGTTATTTTACTAGGATATTTATTTTCTTAATTACTTAACCATCAAATTCACGTGTCACGCGTTTATAAATTAATTTCGTGTTATTTTAGTATTTGTGAAAAAATCATTGTTTAATAATTTTATCAACTGAAATTGATTCCATATTAGTGATAAATTTCGAATTAATGCACTCTTATTCTGTATATTTTGTTTTATAATCTTCACAATACCGGAGTAAGTGGAATTGATATGTAGAACGCCCGAGAAACAAGACAAGTTCAATCACCAATACCAAATCAACTCAAAATATTCACGCACTATGACTGCGGTTAATCACGAATACAAGACAAAGTCGAAATAATCCAGTCTTTGTGCGTATTGACAGCACCTTCCCCTACAGCTGGTATGTCGTAACTGGTGATGCGTTACTATTGTTGGTGGGGGTTTTCGTAGAGCAATTTCAGAAAGACTGACTTAACCCCTCAGAAAATCGCCAATATGCACTTTTAATGTCTTTAACGAAATGACATTTTACGAAAACTTTGTATTATTACCGCTTCACAATTAAAGCTCTATAAATGAAACATTTCTGAACGTAGCCGAATAGTAAAAACTGTTTTAGACAGGTTACAAAATAAGCTTTCGAATTATTAGATTACAAATAAATATTGACATTTGTAAATATTAAAATTTAGAATGCAAACATTAAAAAAATGTAAAAATGACTCACGTGATGTTTTTATGTGAAAACGGTACTAAAATCACAGATTATGTAAACAACAATACTTATTCTATTGTATAAATGTGTAATAAACGCTTTTGTCACCTCACTTTTTTATCATTTCATATAAAAATATTTAACAGAAATTAACAATGTCGGGCGCCCGTAGGAAATTTGGCGGGATAAATTATGTGTCAGACTGCGCGTCTGACAGAATGTTCTTTTTATGTATTTCTATGGACAACTTGAATAGAGATGTGCAGCATGATTCACTATCGACCTTTATTTTACGGATGTAACTAAAACAATAACGGAGTTATAACGGTTTCTATGGAGACACACGCGCTGACGTGTAAACACGCTTATTGTACTTGACTGCTGTCGTATTTTTAACGCATATATCTGCTTACGTTGCGGAGGGGTTAAGTGCCATCTACAATTTTATTGATGGAGATTTTTAAACAGGTGTCGTTGTGGTTTGTGCAGTTTTAGACGCAGATTCCGAAAATGGTAATAACTCGATTTTGGATTATTTCGAGTTGTGCTATTCTTTTTCTAGGTGTGCGATATGCTGTCAAATAACATGGGGAAAAGCATAACGGTCCGGTACATTAGTATGATATTTTGAAATTTTTTACTAGTACTTCAGTAACATTTATTTTTTGTTTATTTAACTACAAGTTTTTCTTCATCATTGATTTGGTGGTTTTTAAGAGTAATCTGAGCATTGTACCAGACAGAGGGTACACTTTTACATATAACTGCTAACACAATTAAAATTTATATTTTTCGGAGATATCTGACTAATCAACTGGATGATCGACATGTTATGTAACTTTTTTCTAAATTTCAAGTAAATAAACTATACAATTTGTCCAAAGAAACGTTACTATCGCAATGACATTTTTTTTTCTAATTTTCAGGCAGATAGATACAATATTGAAAAAATGCAAAATGACAATTTCGTATTCGAAAAAAAGAATGTTTACTGAACCATTTAAACGGCCACCATCTTGAAACATACAAACAAAGAGTAATAACATACAAACAAATTTATAGACAGATGCAATGCAAAACAGTCTACGCTCAGTCAACAAATAATATTGTACAATATTATTTTATAATATTGTATAACTTTTTTTTACATTAGCTCCACACAGGAGGCACCGAGGAAAACAATTTCCCTAGGGACCTATGTCATCTTTGACGATGCTGTGTGGAGGGTTTTTTAAGGGAAAGAAAGGAGAAGAAGATATGGGAAGGAAAAGGTATGAGTGGTGGGGTAGGAATCTGGGGGTTCAGTGTGGCCAGGAGTGACGGACATATGAATCTATTCCTCACACTGCGGTGCACGGCAAAGGGTCGGGAGAATCCGGGTGGAGAGGTCAAAAGGCCTCCATCAATCAGTCTCCTCCGATACAGCCCGCCACGCAGTGGTTGAGAAAACGTATCCGCCACCAAGATCTAGACAAGCCTCATCCCATGAACCCGGGCACCCCTGCGAAGTCACCAAACGTAGCGAACCACTTGGGGTGACCTGTGGCAGGGGTGTTGGTTGCCCAATAAATGGTTCCTGGGGCGGCGGTACCCGATCTGCCTCCCAAATATATATTACTAGCTGGTTCCAGGCATGAGTTGCAATGCCGTATTGAAAGAAATACATTGTTTCTCCCTGAATCACCTTTCCAGTGCATCCCTGTTCCCCTCCCGCGTCCCCTTCCTAGCTAGCTTTATAAATTATAACCTATATGTTATTCTGATGTATGAGCTATATTATTGTAAAGTTTCATTCAAATCCATTCAGTAGTTTTTGCGTGAAAGAGTAACAAACACACATACATTACTAGCTTTTTCCCGCGGCTTCACTCCACTCCCCCATCAATCCCCCTCCCCCTCCACCCACCCCTCCCCCTCCACCCGCCCCTCCCCCCACTCCACTCCCCCCCCATCAACCTCCTTCCCCCCACCCCCTACCCCTCCCCACAACCTCCTCCATCCTTCCCCCCTCTCCCTCCCCTAACCCCCTTCCTCCCCACCCTCCTCCCCCTCCCCTTCCCCCCTCCCCCCTCCCCCCACTCACCTCTCGCATTCCACACATTCATTCCCAATACATTCAGTTTTCAAACAGCTCGCATGCCACCTGTTATAATTTCTTATACAAAATTCATAATGCCAGAACTCAACGGTAGTTTTATACAAAAAAAAAAAACGAACAAAAAAAACAATTATCCAATTTGGTTCAGTCGTTCGGGTTTATACATTATACATACATTTATACATACATTTTGGTGATTCATTTTTATAGATAGTTATTAAGTACGAATTATTATTCTTCTTTTTATATTCTACCAAAAAATCCAGTACGGCAGTTTTATACTTAAAAAATGTGATACCTGTCTATCCAATTAAAACAATAATTGTTGTGTGACATTATGTCAAAATTTGAGAAACACATTTTGCAAAACAAAGATTCTTAAATAAAAATTCTATTTTAGAAAATATTTAAGCGAATTTATTTGAAGTACTTACTTCCCTAATAATTTGAATTGATTAAAGAATTGTAGATATCTTACTAATCGTGCCACCTATTGCAATTTTTTCATACAAATTTCGTAATGCCAGAGCTCTGAGCTATAGCCTATATTTTCATATTATTGTAAAGTTTCATTAAAATCCATTCTGTAAAGTAGGAATTAGTACTTTATACATATTTGAATTTTAACATCAAAGGGATGTCCATAGTAACCTAATTTTAAAAAAAACATCGTTTCCAAGGCGACAATTGGCGTTTGCAATAAATCGATTTTGTCAGCGACAGAAAACGTATGATAAATAATTTCCTAACGCCAGAGATTATTCATAACGCCAGAGCTTACCAATATATATAGCCTATAGATCTCGCAAATAATGTAGCTTTCTATTAGTGAAAGAATTTTTAAAATCTATTCATTAGTTTTTGCGTGAAAGAGTAACAAACATACATCCATACAAACTTTTACCTTTATAATATTAGTAGGAAGTAGGATAGCTGGTACCTGGCTTGCGTTGCATTGCCATTCAAAGAAATAAATTGATTTTCCCTGCATGTCCTTTCCCGTGCGTCCCCATTCCCTCCCACCTTCCCCGCCTTTCCCCTTTCTCGTCTTTTCCCTCTCCGCGAACCCCACCTTCCCCTGCCTTTCCTCCCTGCCGCTAAAAATATGAAATACACACATTTTCATCCATACAAATTTCATAACGCCAGACTTACCATTATATGTAGCCTATGTTACTCGTTGATAATGTAGCTTTCAACTGGTGAAAGAATTTTTAAAATCGGTTTAGTGGTTTAGGAGTGAAAGTGCAAAAAACAAACGCACGCACTTTCACATTTGTAATATTGTTATTACGGATAGTAAGATATTCAAAAGAAAGTAATATATTACATTTTAAATCAACTTTGAAAAATCCATAATGTCCCCTTCAAATACGAATGGTCTTGTGTGTTGGGTCTTCGTAATCACCTGATATTATGTAGTCCAGGCGCCGTATAGACGGTGCAGAGTGGGTCCATCCCCACCTCCGTCCCCTCCTCCTCCAGCTGCTGCATCCCTATCACCTGCTCCTCCACCTCCTCGTACTGGTCCTCCGTTATGTACTCCTCGTACTGCGAGGTCTCAATCTCCTCATACTGGAATGGGAGACAGCACGGCATTACAGTCAAACCGACTTATAAGATTCCCACCTAACAAGTTTATTAGCCTAAGAAGTTTTGTTTTTTCGGTCTCTACAGACTTAAAAGCAAAAATTAACCAATTAATCCCACTTACATATAAGGTTTTCCCCACCAAACAAGTATTATCTAGACAGAGCGTGTGAATCTTAAAATTAGCACCAAAACCAAAAATATTGATCTAAGAAAACATTTATAAAAAAGAAAGTGCATTATCTCGCAGTCAAAAGATAAGAAGCATTGCTATTTACTTTTTGTTGGTCTGAACAGAGAAAATTTATGGACCAGTTCATTAAAGTAGAAAGGGGGAAGTAGTGTATGAAAGTGATGATGAGACAAGACAATACTAGTTCATTAGAGTAGAAACGGGGAAATAGTGTATGAAAGTGATGAAGAGACAAGACAATATTAGTTCATTGGAATAGAAGGGGGGAAATGGTGTATGAAAGTAATGAAGAGATGTGGCAATACTAGTTCATTAGAGTAGAAGGGGGGAAATAGTGTATTAAAAGTAATGAAGAGACAAGACAATATTAGTTCATTGGAATAGAAGGGGGGAAATGGTGTATGAAAGTAATGAAGAGACAAGGCAATACTAGTTCATTAGAGTAGAAGGGGGGAAATAGTGTATTAAAGTAATGAAGAGACAAGACAATATTAGTTCATGAGAGTAGAAGGGGGGAAATAGTGTATTAAAGTAATGAAGAGACAAGACAATATTAGTTCATGAGAGTAGAAGGGGGGAAATAGTGTATTAAAGTAATGAAGAGACAAGACAATATTAGTTCATGAGAGTAGAAGGGGGGAAATAGTGTATTAAAGTAATGAAGAGACAAGACAATATTAGTTCATGAGAGTAGAAGGGGGAAATAGTGTATGAAAGTAATGAAAAGATAACAATATTGTAGAGTAGAAGAGGGGAAATACATAGTACTGAAAGTAATGAAGAGACAAGACAATATTAGTTCCTGGGAGTAGAAGGGGGGAAATAGTGTATGAAAGTAATGAAGAGAGAACAATATTGTAGAGTAGAAGGGAGGAAATAGTGCATGAAAGTAATGAAGAGACAAGACAATATTGGTTCATAGGAGGAGAAGGGGGAAAATAGTGCAATAATGAAAGTAATGAAGTGGTGAAGTGTATGAAGTTACCTCGATGCCGACTTCATCATCCCCCATCTCTACCATGCCGTCGGAGATCTCCACCTCGCACATGATGTCTGCCGCGTGCCCCGCCATGTCCTCCAGATCTGCAATGTCAAATTATTACTTTCCGTTCATTTATATGTTCACCCTAATGGCAACAGGACTTTCTCAGAACATCGCCTTGCACCACAGTGGGGGGAATGGATTCATACATCAATCTCTCCTGAACACACTGACCTACCCACCCTTCATACCTTTTTCCTTCCTTTCCTAAAAAGATCCTCCACACAGCATCACCAATGATGACACAGGCCCTGAAAGGAATTATTTTCCTGAGTGCCTCCTGTGTAGAGCTAATGTTAATAAAAACCTACTTCAGCATAAATGAATTATGATTTAAAGAGATTAATTAGATTGTAAACGGATACTTCAAATTTTTGCTGACAGTCTTCTAATAAACACATTATGGTAAACATTTCAGATGACCGGACACGCTTAATATAAATATATTTTTAGATAAAACATTTTGATTTATCTTAATTACTATAAAAGATAACTATTTGCTTTCAGGGCGCCAATTGAAAATACTACATATAAAATATCATTAACATAAAATGAAAATTTGCTTTCGTCATACGGGATGACAGTTGACAGCCATTTATAATAATTTATGTCCGTATTCTATGACATTTTGTGTTAAAATTTTGAATGCAGTATTTTCCAATGCCCCAATGCAAATAGTTGTCTTTTATACTAATAAAGGTATATCAAAAGGTTTTTTCTAAAAAATATTCATATTAATAAGTCAGGTTTTCATTTTGGGGGGTGGGTATAGGTACCGCCGCCCCCGGAACCATTTATTGGATAACCAACACCATAGTTCTAGTGTTGAGTACCTCATACAAGAGGCACCTAAAATGTCCCATACAAACACGTAAAATGTCCCCCCCACCTCACAATATGTATTTGTACCAACTCTTTTTCTTTGTATTACTACAAATATGAAGGGGGGACAAATATGAGGTGTGAGGTGTGTTACGTTACAAAGTAGCAAGGTTCCCCCTAGATTCACCGTCGCCCCGTTTTACCCAAGAATAGCTTCGGTAGATTCCCGCACTACGCCGAGTCGACACGCGCATAGCCCAGGCGCATCCATTCATTCATCCGCTGCCAGCCGGCAAGTGAGCAGTGACCAAAGAGAGCGCTCTAACGCGCACTCGAGAACCTAAAACTCGCGATGTATTTTATATTGTGAATTGTGCAACCAGAAGGTCGGTCTACTGACCACCTCATTTCCTGCTGCGTGAGTAGAACGATCCCTTACCCTCTTTTGTGTGCTACGTCCCGCTCTTAAAGCCAGCAACGCGTGTGGAGAGATTGAGAGAACAGTCCCTGTTTAGTTAGGATATCAAAGTGCTAACCATGTTCATGTGAAGTGTGCCCATATGGCAATTGTAATAACCCTGTCTCCTTCTAATTGAATAAACCCTTTACGTGCAATACTGTGTTCTGATTGAGGAAGGAGACCCCGGAGATTGTGAGGAAGGGAGGAGGAGAAATACCCAGCGAACCACAAACACTCGCCCTGGTTTTAGGAGAACCCTTGCTTGCGCCGACTGTCCTGAGCTAGCATCGTTGGCCAATTAATTGCATGTCCTTTCCAGGTTTGGTTTGGCTAGTGGCCGTAGGCCTGCGGTATGCCAACACTGGCGCCGTATGCCAACACTGGCTTCAACGTGAGGCTCATTTTTTTTTCTCCCTCTTCACGGTCCCACAGTCTCATTCTTCAATCAGCTATTGTTTAAACTTATAATGTATAATGTTTTGTGTTATTCCCAATTCGTCTAGCATTTCAAACAAGAACACCGGCGCGAACGTAACTTCGAATCGCAATTTAAATTATCACGGGCACGATTCCTTCATTTTCGAGTCGTCACTTGACAAAACATTATCACCGGTATTCCTACGCAAGATGCTCAACCAAGAAAGTTGTCGCCGCGAATAACACAGTGTCTACAAGTGTCGACCGACTAAATTTGCTAGTTTCAAGTACAAGTTAATAGTGGAAATGAACACAAATATTTAAAACAACGTTATTCAACAATCAAAATCCTGCATATGATAACCGACTACCCGCTTCGTTTCCCGAAAGTTAATTAACATATTATATTATAATAAACCAACTTCGCAAAGTACTGGTCTGTTTATACCGACATATTTTTGCAGCCTAAGGAAACAAGTGGATTAAATTCTTTCTGCCATTTGACAATCGGGCATTTTTCTACTTTTGCCGTCCGTTTCTCATAAAAAGAAACATACGACATAAATTCAAAAATGCCTAATTCGCGTTGACGTCGATTCCTGGAAAACAAACATTAAATCCGTATACAATCTGTATATAACTTGTTCTGACGAAAGGAATTTGGCGTGTAAATACCAATAATTGGTGGTGCTCAAATCAGGCTACAGATTAGCCACGTAAATTAAAAAACCATTCCCCAAGACATTGTTGAATCTTCAAACAAATACTTCCACGAAAACTCGTATAAAAGAAAAAATATTTCTTTCTTTTCTGAAGAATTCCCCTTTGGAAAGCAAATGGAAATATTCCAAAAAACATGTTCGTTTAAGGCGAACCTCGTTCCGTTTTTTATTCACCGGACCTTCACAAATTTGCAAACCTTTTTCAAAAACATCGGAATAAATTCTAAAAAAGTGTTCCATTAAGGTGAATCCTGGCCCGTGAAATTTTCGTTTTTGGACTTTTGAACCAAAGCGTCTGGATTTTTTCACAAAAACACGTTTTTTGAGGCAAATCGCTGCCCAATTTTTTTCCGTTTTTAGACTTCGAGAAATTTTTCAACAAATTTCCAAAGCGTCTGGATTTTTTCACAAAAACACGTTTTTTGAGGCAAATCGCTGCCCAATTTTTTTACGTTTTTGACTTTAAAAAATTTTTCAACAAAATTCCAAAACATCTGGATTTTTTCACAAAATCACGTTTTTTGAGGCAAACCCCTGCCCAATTTTTTTTCCCGTTTTTGGACTTTAAAAAATTTTTCAACAAAATTCCATAACGTCTGGATTTTTTCTCAAAAACACGTTATTTGAGGCAAACCCCTGCCCAAATTTCCAAATAATCCAAACACTTGTAAAAAAAAAGGGTTTTTTTTTTTGTAAAAAATACGCCTCAGTGGTCAATCTCTGGTCAATTTCTTTCCAATTGCGAGTCTAGTTCTCACTTTTTCCAACATAAGGTCACTCTGACACGATCCTATACACCATGGAAGTTCCTCAAGTCACGCTGGGTATAATCCCGCACATTTTTACTTCAAGAAAGGAAGAACTACTACAGGCCCTGAGAAATAGAAAGATTTCTCCTAGGAATAAATCCAAAAAATGCCTGTCCCTATATGCCTCTTTCTACAACAAAAAATACATCAGGAGATTGCAATTTCAACCGGAAGTCACCTCGGAAATCATCCCTACCCCCCTCACAGTCTCCGAAGCAAAACCCTTGGTGGTGCAAGCCCAGGAACCAACAAAAATATACGATCTGACATCTCTGGTAAACACATCGGAAATTACCATGTGAAAGACATTGCCAAAATTGGAAATACGGAATCAGTAAATTCCATCACATCAAGTACTCAGGCGTTTTCAAATTGGCAAAACATGCATCTGTATGTTTCTATTATCTGTCCCTTATTGTACCATTGTTTACCAAATATTATGCATCTGAATAACAATTGTGCGGACAGTACCGAAGGCATTGTCAATCTTTTTGCAGATTTATTCAAAAGTGTTTATGATGATAGTATTCCTGATAATGAAATCCCAAACGATATATCACTTGAAGAATCACTTAACCTAAACCATTGTTTTATTGAAATAAACGCTATAGAAAAGGCTATAAAAGCATTAGATACTAATAAATCCGCTGGACCGGATGGTTTCCCTCCAACATATTTAAAATCTTGTGTTCGCAGTTTGACTTATCCACTATTTAAACTATTTAATAAGTCTTTGTCGTCAGGGTGTTTTCCAAATCAGTGGAAAAAAAGCTATCTTACGCCTATTCATAAAAAGGGAGATAAAAGCGATGTATCTAACTACAGACCAATATGTATATTGTCCGCTATTCCCAAACTATTTGAATCGTTAGTCCTAGATGTCATTATTAAACAAATTAATAATATTATTGTACCCAACCAGCATGGCTTTATCACAGGTAAATCCACTCTAAGTAACTTGATTATATACGAAAATTACATAACTGATTCTCTTGCCTTGAAGCATCAGGTGGATTCAATTTATACTGATTTTTCCAAAGCCTTTGACAAAGTAAGGCGACATATCCTTGTACAAAAATTAAGTATGTTGGGCATCAAGGGTAATCTATTAAGTTGGATTGATAGTTATCTTAGTAAAAGAGAGCTATGTGTGAAAATAAAATCTGTGGAATCTTACGTTTTCGAAGCCACAAGTGGGGTTCCTCAGGGGTCTCACCTGGGACCAATTCTTTTTTTGTTATTTATTAATGATATTGTTAGCATATTTAAAGATGTGGAAGTTCTTCTCTTCGCAGATGACTTGAAAATATATAAAACAATACGTAGTTTAGACGATTGTTATACTTTGCAACTTAATTTAAATAAACTATATCGTTGGTGCATCATTAACTCTCTGTTTCTTAATATTAAAAAATGTCAGGTCATTCGTTTTTGTAAAATACGAAATCATATAATTTATGTATATTCGCTAAATAACGTAAAATTGACAGTTGTCACTCAAATCAGGGACTTGGGTGTTATATTTGATGAACAGTTAACCTTCAATCCGCATGTAAATGAAATCACAAATAAAGCCTTAAAAATGCTTGGTTTTATATGTAGAACCGCATGCGACTTCAAGTCATTAGAATGTTTGAAAACACTGTACACATCTTTAGTAAGAAGTCAAGTAGAGTATAATTCGCCTATTTGGTCCCCCTTTTATAAAATACATTCCAACAATATTGAAAGGGTACAACACAAATTTCTACGATTTATTAACTTTAAACTAAATATTCCAATCCAAAATATAAATTATATCCAGCTGATGCACCAACTAAATTTGATTACGCTGTCAGATAGGCGAATTATCTCCGACCTTGTTCTACTAAATAAAATTATTAATTATAGAATCGACAGCCCTGAAATTCTGGCCACAATAAAATTATTTGTACCTTCCAAAAATACGAGACAAAATTCCACGTTTTTCTGTGACAATTTCAAAACAAATTATCAAGCGCACATATCCCTAAATCGAATACAAAATTTTGGTAATAAATTTGGTAATGTCGTTGATATATTTAGAGATTCCGTAGCAGTGCTTAAACGAAATCTACATAAACACTTTGCTGAAATGTATGACTTCACCATTCCATAGTGAAAAACCCTTTTTAGCTTCTATTTATTTCACTCTTTTCTTTTAGACTTTTAAACTTTAATATATATATGTAACTTTACAAATTAATATTGTAATTTAATTTATATTTCGATTATGCTTAAGTCCCTACTAATGCTGATTAATTTCAATCCCGTTATTTTTGTTTGTAAGTACAAAAAAAAAACTGTTCTCCATAATGGTATTCTATATTATTTGTAAAACATTTATGTAGGTACTACACATATAATAATTATTTTATTCATATATGTTCTTAAACTTTTATATGCCATATAGTTAATGTAATAATACTAATAACAATGTATGTAAAAGCCCAATGGGCGTTTAAATAAATAAATTATTCTTGTCTGAAGTTTAAAATCTTGGCCAGATCTTCAATAAAAATTTGTGTTTATCGCCTTTTGGCAAGTCTTGTAACGTATGCTAATATGAAATTATTAAGCTACAGCAGTGCCGTATTAATTACATCATTGCAACCCGCCGTCTGTATTGAATGGGGACCCACATTTTCGAACGTAAACTTTTGTAACATTATAGGTGTGAACCTTACAATATCCACTGCTATAGGCGCGAGCCTTACAATATCTACCATTATAGGTGTGAACCTTACAATATCCACCGCTATAGATGCGAATCTCATAATATCTTTGTGTTCTTACACGTCACGGGGAGTCCGTCATAACTACTCATTGTTTGCTCGTCAACACAGGGTTGTTGATCGAGAGGGTGATTTATCTCATTAAATTGTTTTAAATACCTATTGGGCTACTGTCTTTCAATACCCTAAAACTCGCGATGTATTTTATATTGTGAATTGTGCAACCAGAAGGTCGGTCTGCTGACCACCGCATTTCCTGCTGCGTGAGTAGAACGATCCCTTACCCTCTTTTGTGTGCTACGTCCCGCTCTTAAAGCCAGCAACGCGTGTGGAGAGATTGAGAGAACAGTCCCTGTTTAGTTAGGATATCAAAGTGCTAACCATGTTCATGTGAAGTGTGCCCATATGGCAATTGTAATAACCCTGTCTCCTTCTAATTGAATAAACCCTTTACGTGCAATACTGTGTTCTGATTGAGGAAGGAGACCCCGGAGATTGTGAGGAAGGGAGGAGGAGAAATACCCAGCGAACCATAAACACTCGCCCTGGTTTTAGGAGAACCCTTGCTTGCGCCGACTGTCCTGAGCTAGCATCGTTGGCCAATTAATTGCATGTCCTTTCCAGGTTTGGTTTGGCTAGTGGCCGTAGGCCTGCGTTATGCCAACACTGGCGCCGTATGCCAACAGGTGGTTTGTTGTGTTGGACTACATTCATGTCATGTACGGGACAAATATGAGGTGTGAGGTGGTTTGTTGTGTTGGACTACATTCATGTCATGTACGGGACAAATATGAGGTGTGAGGTGGTTTGTTGTGTTGGACTACATTCATGTCATGTACGGGACAAATATGAGGTGTGAGGTGGTTTGTTGTGTTGGACTACATTCATGTCATGTACGGGACAAATATGAGGTGTGAGGTGGTTTGTTGTGTTGGACTACATTCATGTCACGTATGGGACAAATATGAGGTGAGGTGTGAGGTGGTTGATGTATTAAACTACATGTCATGTCACGCATAGTTTGGGACAAATGTATGAGGTGGTGAGGCGTGAAGTGTTTGTATATTCTATGACATTTTTGTATTAGAACCGTGAGGTGGTGATAGGGTAAGCCAATTCATATATTGTGAATACCGCAGAAGCGTCCCAACTGCTCCGAAATTTTTATTTTTTATTCAAAATTACTGTTAAGTGAATACCGCACAAGAGCTGCTCCAAAAAAAAATTTTTTTGAAATATTTTTTTATTGTAAATTATTGTTATGTGTATTCACATAACAATAATTTATATGAGCACAATTTTAATTATTATGAGCACAAGAGTCCCAACTGCTCTAAATTATTATTCTATTTTTAATTTTTTTTTATTGTAAATTATTGTTATGTGAATACAAAACAATAATTTATGAGCACAAGAGTCCCAACTGCTGCAAAAAAATTCTATATTTACTCTTATTTATACATATAGTGAAAACATAGGTATGTTACATATGTATAGGTAAAAAAAAATATTTATCTCACACAATGAGGTAAGAGGACACAAATTACATTAAATAAAGGACAAAGTCCTCCGTACTTAAACTCTCTATAGAATGTGTGGGATTGCACTTACATCCCCACATTCTGGAATAAAGACAATTATTATTACTAGCAGATAAAAACCCGCTCTGCAGGTTTTTGCTGTTAGGCCCTGTGGGCGGCTTTTGGTTTGGCTTCGCCCAGTTAGTTATAAATCCCAAAGGAACTGGTTCCAAAAATAGCCCATTCCTCAGATCCAGTGTAATCCAGTGATAACTAGTCACCAAAAGGACAAAGTAACCGGGACAGGCAATGATTTCATATGTAATATGTAGCCGTGTGATACTATTATTCACAACTAAGTATTACTTGGAAATACTTATACCTAGGGGGGGCACGTCCCCATGCGTTCTGCTAACGAAAGTGGCGACATCTTTTGACGAATTCTTGAATTCGAAACCGAATTACAATGGTAGCTTTGTTTGAAATTTCACACACACTGACGTTATTTGTAGCGTGGCGCGTACAGCGTGGCGTCAGACATACACTCGAAGCCGGGTTCTGAAATTTACCACGCAGACGATAACGTATTAATACTGTTCGATAATTAAAAGCGTGTCCGGTCATTGTGAAAGTTTACTGACATTATGTATATCTTTAGGTGTTGCCTTTCATTTTCATAATCGTATTCAATATGTTGGTCATAGATAATAATAACACGGCAATAAATAGTATTCTACATTCTTGCATTTGATCTGTCTGATCTCAACCATAATTACTAATACTGTAATCATACCACAGGACATTATGTTTATATATACGATTATTTAGTTTTCATTAGTCCTGGGTCGATCGATTTTACACAACCCACTAGCGTCACGAGCGGGTCGCGAAGACCCACTCTTTTCGCGACACAAAATACGAAACTCGATTACTCATCACCCAGTTACCTTCTACGGGCGCTCCACGCGGTAGACACTCGCCGCCCAGACCGGTCAAGTCATACGCGACACGAAACCCAGGTTATAATTGTGTGAACGTTCTCTCACAGCTCACACCTGTAACTAGTAATGTCATGTCCCAGAAATAAATTTTAAAAAAGACATGCTTCAGGGGTTAAAAAAAACAATGTTTTATCATGTTTTGAAGGATATAAAAACCTTGTAAAAAACGTGTTGTTCTGAAGCTTTTATTGAGAATTTAAATAAGTAAATTAGCTGTAAGCTGTAATGCTTTATTATAATTTCTTTTTATTAAGGTCAGACATTTTACACTTTTACCAGTTTATAGTTTCTATTACAATGCACAATTACATTCACACCCACACGAAAAATTAAAAGTTTTTATGAAAACAGCACTTAGCACTTTGATTAACAATACCAAGATACGCTCTTATTAAAAACGTCTCTGTGTCTAGTCGAATATTCAAAAATCAAATCTACTAAGCAATCCCGCTATGACGTGACACAAGGGCAGGAAGCAGGATACTGTTACGTCATGAACGTGTGTGCGTTGATCGGCAATTGGCGACCGAGTGTGTCGCAGTTGCAGTTCGAGAGTTCCGGGAGCTGACACGTCTCGCCACTCGCCACATGGGCACCCGGCGATCGGTCCGTGAGTCACGGGGTGCAGGAATGTGTCGTAGTTGGTAGGTTGCGGGAGTGTGTCGTGGTTCACGGGTCCCGGAAAACCCGGGTGCTGACGAATAAATAACCCGCTCGCTCTTTGGTGGCTCGTGAGCGGGTTTCGACGATCAGGTCTTTCACGATCGACCCAAGACTAGTTTGCATTACTTACTACAAGACAATGACTTGAACTGCAAAGCCAAGACATTGTATCAAACAGTATTAATAGCCTAGCATCTGTGTGTGGTTGAATTCCGGAACCCGACTTCCATTGCATGTCCAACATCACGCCTTATACACCGCGCCATAAATAACAACTGTGTTCGTGAAATTTCAAGCAAAGCTACCGTTGTAATTCGGGTTTTAGTTCAAGAATCTGCCAAAAGATGTTGCTACTTCCGTAAGCAGCTCGCATATAGATGTATATATTACCTAGGTATAAGTACTAGGATTTATAGGATGTACCGGACGTTACTCCAAGACTTTTATAACAAATGGCGTGTAGACGTGAACCCTTCCAAGAGCGCTGCTATTTTCTTCTCACGAAGAAAGGTTCGCAGCACTCCTAAAGGCGACGTTTCCATGTACGGCCAAGCAATACCCTGGCAAAACAACGTTAAATACCTTGGAGTCACACTCGACAAAAAACTCACATGGCACACACACATCAAACATACAACTAAAAAAACCAAAAACGCTGCCGCAGCCCTTTATCCGCTTTTACATTATAATAGTCAAACGTCACTACAGAACAAAATTCATATTTACAAATCAAAATTGCGACCCATCATGACTTAGGCCGCCCCAATTAGGGCCACAAGTAATACTAAGATCTAGAAACCTTCCAAAATGTCTTGCTTAGAAGATTCATCAAAAGCCCTTGGTTCGTCCGAAATAGCATTATTAATTCAGGCACGAAAATCCCTCCACTTAAAAAACACATAATAGATCTAGCCAAAACATTTTTCTCCAAACTTGCTTCAAATCCAAATCCAAGCATCTCATGTCTCAGGCAATCAAGTCCCGATGAAAATCTCCTTCACCGCCTGCCCATATCCATCCTTCATCCACCTTGATGCGCGGGCTATAATAAAACTTACCTTTGTTCTCTTATATAAAAAATAAATAAATATTTATATATATTTATTATGGTATACATAATTGTTGTATATGAATACATACATGCACGGATGTATGAAAAAATGTCTGTATGTGTGTGTTTATCTATACAAAATGTATACCATTTACAGATAAACAAACCATAAAAAAAATAATTTATTTCCTTCATCTTGCCCAAGGTAACCCGAACATCGGGCAAAAAAAAATCCATCAGGTGACATTACTACAGTTTGCAAGACAAAGGGGTTAATTTCTCCCTGTAACTTGCCAAAAACCAATATATAATATATGTACCGGACGTGATTTGACAATTAAATAATTGTATTTAAAATTATAATTAATTAATAAATCAGCTGCCGGGGTCAAGTAATTCCAAAGGGATAAAAAACAAAACTTGACCCCTTCACCCCCTTTTTATTTCTCTTGTGTACATAACTACACACTTATTTTGTTACTTTGCATAAATTGTGATTTGTGCAAAGCCTTCTTGGTCTGTTGTACATACCTACAACCCTTTGACCTTTGCGCAAATTCAAATTTATGCAAAGCCATTCCTATTTCTCTCCACCCAATTTGTGCAAAACCATGTATATCTTGCACAAATTGGCTCTATGTAACTTCCTTTTATTTTGTGCAAAGTTTCATAATTTGTGTACATACCTACACACTTGAATTTGTTATTTTCATAAAAATCTACCATGTCTTGTGCAAACTCACTCTTACAAAATAAATATCAAGGGAGCCGTAGCGAGTCGGAGACAGATGTTGCGAGATGGTAAGGACGCCCGGTGACCGCCGGCGCGTTCGAAACCTTTGCCCGGTCCGATTCTAGGATCTCAATTCCTAGAATTTCAGGGAGACAAAAGGCTAAAGACCCGCTGTTTCCCTTTAAATAGGGCCCTAAAAGCGCTGGACCGACTGAGTTCCGGCATCCGTCATCTCGCGCACATCTTTACCTGCCCTGCGCTCCCCGGTCGAACTGCAAACTTGGACTTTCTCTTCTTGCCCTTGCCGACTTGTTCACCCTTGAAGAATATTACAATTATTGTTCGAACGCCTTTTTCAAGGCGCAGGTTACCCCTCTACTCCGCTCCATCTCCCTTCTTCCCCTCGCCTTCACCCGTTTCTCCCTTTACCTACGGCAAGTTGGACTTCTTCTCTCCTCTGACCAGCCCACCCTGAAGAACCTATACAATTGTCGAAACGCCTTTATCAAGGCGAAGGTTACCCCTCTACTGCGCTCTACCTCCCTTCCCCTTGCCTTCGATCCGTTTTTCCCTTTCTACCTACTATTTCTCCCTACATTTACCCACTTTTCCCTCTACCTACCCTTTCTCCCGCAGGCGTCGAAACGGCCAGCCGGTCCCCCTCCCACCTGTACGGCTGGCGATTACAGTGCCACGCGTCCCGTACATAGACGGTTACAGGCTATGTACAATATACGAGTATATTACATATTATGGCATCATTGCGTGTTTTGGTTACTTTGTCACGGTTACTTTGTCTCGGTGACTAGCTGTCACTGGATCACAGTGGACCAAGGAACTGGCTATTTTTGGAACCAGTTCCTACTCAAACCGGGCGAAGCCGAACTAAAAGCCGCCCGCAGGGCCTAGCAGCAAAAACCTGCAGAGCGGGTTTTTAACTGCTTGTCTACATTCTTTGGTGAAAATGAATTATTAGATTCCACTAAGGAAAACCAAAATTTGTATGTGTTAAAATAAATATTTCTAACTCTATCCATTCCAAAGAGATCCGGTACATCAGTATGGCATTTGAAATATCCTAGTAGTGACCCAGATAATGTCAACATTTTTGTTTACATAATTTACAAGTTTCTTGCATTATAAATTTCGTACTAGTGAGCCAGAAAACACAAATGTTTTGTTTAATTCACTACAAGTTTTTCTGCATTATAATTGACTAGCTTTTGCCCCCGGCTTCGCTCGCATAGCATTAGGGGGGTTCCCACTCGGCCTCCTCCACCTTCCCCAATCCACTCCCCCCCACCTCCTGTTAATTAACTAACTAGCCATCACGCCTTTCGCAGGGGTAGGCAGAGAGGACGGACCCTTATCCCACGAAGTCGGCTACAGTCGTATTAGCTCTTGTTAATTTATCAAGGATACCAACATAACAGTGACAGGTACGGCCGCGGATTTTCGCTGTGTCGGTTCGCGAAGTGAATTTTGGTTTTATGCAATTGAAAATTAAAATGCATTATTTTCCGCCGCCCCAAAGCCAAAAAGTTTCCTTTTATAGTAATAAAGGCGAATCTAAAGTTTTTTTCTAAAAATTATTCGTAATAAGCGGGGCTAGTCCGAACCGATAATTACCAAAGTATTACTTAAATGGCTCACCTTACTTTTTTTCTAAATAAAATTACTGATAATGAAAAACAAAAAAACACATCTTTTATTAGGCAAATGTATTGTTAAAGTTTTTTCAAATTGCAGTCGGAAACTTAGGTTTCTTAAAGGTATACAATGGGGAAGTACCCATATCTGCATGTTCAGATCTAGTCATTGTAGTCAAAATCGAGCGGTGTTTCGAAGCAGAGTAACCTTATTGTGTGTAAATATTTATATAATTATGAGGATAAAGTTCACGTGTAAATTAATGAAATGAGAAGAACATTACATATCAATGTTTACAAAGATTATGAATGTTTTCATAATTCTATGGCTTGCACATAGATAACTTATGTAAATCAAAGATTTTTTTTATTAGAAAATAATGTTTTTTAACACACCTGAGATTTTTGATAAATTGATATGAGAAATTATAAAAATTGTCTAAATAAGGAAAAATACTCAAAATAAGCAACTTGCGAAGTGCGCCACAAAGTGACATAACAAAACTAACCAACTAACCATCACACCGTTCAGCAGATAGAGATAATGTACCGCCACACAACTCTGTCTTAGCACACACTCCTTGCATAAATCACATTCATACACCACAATGTATGAGAAATAACATATAGAAAATAATATCGTTCAACTTACTTGAAGACGTCAAAAGTGAGGCACGTTCAAAGTGATTTACCGGCGGTCGGGTCGCCTCGAATAATACAGATAAATATAAACTGGAACTACGCGCTAAATTAACATAAATCAAACGAAATGAGAACCTCCCGTTTGGTATATCACTGTTTGAAATATAACATTTTGAAAATATACACAATACACAATAACATAGAAGTGTCAAATTGAACACAGTACCGGTCTGAAATTATTCAAGTTTATTTATCTCTCGACAAAAGCTTTGGCCAACCAGACGTTTAGACTTAATTTTCTCGTTCGCTCCGACACTTTTCGACGCAATTATTTCGCCATGCCCCGGTCGGGGGGGCAGCGGACAAATTTTCAATATTATCGCGCACGGAGATTTGAAATTTACGCGAAAATGTTTATAAAATATGTCCGACTAAATATGGCGTCCAAAGATGTCCGACAAATCCAACATGGCGATGCAAAATGGACGCTTCGAGGAGAATGGCGCTCGGCGGCGGAGATTGCCGAACATTGCCGAACCGGGAACCACGAAAATACTGAAGAAAATATGGTTTTACTTCGGCTTTCAGCACAGAGGTGCGCTGCGATCGACGGCAATGATGCCAGATAATTATTAGATCCGACATTTTGGCAAATTGTATATTATATGAATAATTAATTACTCAGCCGCTCGGCGTTCCGCCGAAGGGTAGGCAGAAAAAATGAATCAAACACTATGGAACATTTATATGCACTATATGAACATTTATATGAATTATTATTCTCCCTTTTTCGCTAATAAATAACGACATAACTAGGCGAAAGCAAGAAAATGCTCTTGTCTCACAGGAAAGAAGGGAGTATACCCTCCGCGTCTGTTTCTCAGTGACGATTCGCGGGGATTTGCTGTCGGTAATGTACACATAAATATGCACCTTTTTTTTTTACATGAGCTCCACACAAGAGGCCCTGAGGAAAAATAATTTCCCTCAGGGCCTATGTCATCTTTGAGGATGCTGTGTGGAGGGTTTTTTTTAAGGAAATGGGAAGGAGAGGAGAGTTCTGGGAATGAAAAGGGTTTAAAGGGTGGGTAGGAATCTGGGGTTCAGTATGTCCCGGTCATCCGCCTACAAGACCTAGACAAACCTCACCCCATGAACCCGGGCACCCCTGCTAAATAACCAAACGTAGCGAACCACTTGGGGTGACCTATGGCAGAGATGTTGGTTATCCAATAAAGGTTCCCGGGGCGGCGGTACCCATTCCCGCCTCCCAAATTGTACCAATATATACCATCCAAGAGTGGTTTTTTGTGAACGCCAATGTTTGTGGTACCTATAAACTGTATTATCTTAAATTATTTTGTTTAATGAAATATAAATAATAATATAATTTACATACAAAATACATAATAATATTCGCCTACCTTAGTGACGTTTGAAGTTTGAAAAAGTGGCGAGTTTTTTAAACCAATTGCCACACTGGATCATATGTCTGCCAATTTTCTTCCACTTTTTCTAGCCTTACTTAATACCTAGTAGGCGAAATTTTCTTCCGAATTTTCGCATTTGTTAGTTTGAAAATCTCGTTAACCCATTAAATTCACCATGGCGTTGAGGATCCCGAGCATTTTGAAGTCGAAGATAGTGCCAGAACTGCGAGTGCTGGCGAATAATGGCTATGCCACCGCTGCCACAAAAAAAGCCTCCACTCTTTCCGATTTCGATATGCAGCACAAGAGTCCTGTAATTAGGAAGCAGAAGCCTCTTCCTGTGGCCGAGTATGGAGGAAGACACGCCGTCACCATGTTGCCTGGAGGCGGAATTGGCCCAGAACTCATGGGTTACGTCAAGGAGATCTTTAGGTTAGTCTACCATCATTGTTACGTCTGTCGTTATATCCTTGGGATGAAAATAGCAACAATCATTTGCATTGTTCAGTTAATTTGGCTTATTTTCATCATCTTTCTGTTAATTTGATGACTCGTTGATCCTACGTTTTCGTAATTAATTTGATAAAAGTTGCCATAAAATGATGTTTCATAAATCATTTTTACTGCTTTTAGCATTATCCTAAAGTTTCATATATGTATAACAATGACAAAACTCATATTAATTTAATAATATGTTACTTATTCAGATCTGACAAACTGAAATCAGACATGGAAGAAAGCATACTTAACACGATTCAACGAAAACAATTATCTATTTAACCTTTGACATGCCAAGTTCCAAAACAAAACTTATTATTTATGCTTTAAACCGCTTACTCGTTAATACGGAATATTTTTTATTCAAACAGTTAGATTTAGCTTTATTATTACGAAAAGTGAGTATTTATGTCGGGGGAGACCAAAAAACGTGCAAAAACATATGCATTTAACATTTTAATTTTGTTCAAATTAATTCGCTCACGCGGTAATGTCATTGTTTATTCATCGTTTTTATGTTAACATTTCATAGACAATGCTGCCAATCATAGAAAGAATATTTTTGCATAAAACAAAGTGAATGCATTGACAAGTTTGTACCTGTATTTATAACAGTAGAACATGGAAAGAAATGTATTAGAATAATTACACAAACCCGCTAGACAAACCCTGCTTTGCCAACAAACCATTTAAAACCTGGGATGTTTTTTAAAATTATGATGAAATGCGAGTTTATTTTAGAGAATTTATTTTATAAGATTGGTACTTCCGAAAAATGTCATATTTGATTGTCTATTAGTAAAAGGAACATTCCGTATTATCCGGGCATCAAACTTCGTCAACACGAACGTTCCGTATTATCCGTGAGGTGGACTAACTGCATATTTACCCAAAACTTTTGTTACCAAGAGAGGCCACTGATATACCCCACGTAGGTATGTTATTATAATGTTTGTAGTTTTTGTATGAATACCATACCATGAATTATAGTGACATTATTTTTGCTCCTATTTATATTTTCTGCTAAAATTCAGTTAAAATTTACGACCTCCGTGCTTAAGAGGTAAAGCTCTTGACTACGAATTCGGAGGTTGCGGGTTAAAATCCCGGCATGTGCAAGGAAATTTTATTTAATCAATTGTATTTTTATTGCTGATAGATTACGATCTCAGATGGCTTTATTAGCAGGCGGTAGAAAGGATACTGGGCCCTGACCTTGGTTTCGCTATCGTATTTATTGCGGTGATCTGCCTTTTACAGGTACAAATATTACTCTGATGTAGAGATAGGTACATCTTATTTTAAGTTTATTGCAAGAGCTGTACAAAATTGTTCTTATTTGAAGCCTGCATGATAAAGAGGGCGAATGGACAACAAACACACCCTTTTATGCGTTACTCATGCTGTCTCATCATACACAAATGTCTTTTTCATGCCTTAAGACGTACATTCACCACATTTATCTTAGTCTCAATCCCTGCATTATCAAAGCTCTATTTCTTACCAGTGCCATCTATGAGTAACTTCTTAAACCACCATGTAAGATATCACAGTGTTGTTTCACAATTAATTCATTAAAAATGGTATGTATTCTTGCAGCATGTTCCAGAGTATAAGATACCCTCTGTATTGTCCTGGTGAAAGACCACTATTCAGAATTATTGAAACATTGCTTGAAATGGTTTTAACTGTGTTTGATGACCAGATCTGAATAGTCAGGCACTTCTCCATCTTTATTTTCCTCGTCTCCTTTCCCTCCCCACTTCTGCTTCACAACATACCCCAATGTTTGAAAATATTGTACACTTCTTTAGTAAGAATCCAGGTAGAGTATAATTCGCCCATTTGGTCCCCATTGTATAAAACACATTCCGACAATATAGAAAGGGTACAGCACAAGTTTATAAGATTTATTGACTTTAAGCTGAATATTCCAATTCAAAATATTAACTATGTCCTTTTGATGAAACAACTCAACTTAATTACGCTGTCAGATAGGCGGATCATCTCTGACCTTGCACTATTAAATAAAATCATTAATAGCATTGACAACCCCGAAATTCTCACCAAAATAAAATTTTACGTACCGACCAGAGATACGAGGCAAAGTGCTACCTTCTTCTGTGACAATTATGAGGCTCACACACCTTCAAATAGATTACATCATTTTGGCAAATAATTTGAGAATATTGTAGACATGTTTGCAGATTCCATATCTATAATATAAAAATGAATCGCTGAATGTGTTGCTAAGCGCAAATCTCGAGAGCAGCTGAACCGATTTCGCTAATTCTTTTTTTAGAATATTCCTTGAAGTTCGAGGATGGTTCTTACGGAGAGAAAAATTAAGAAAATTGCGCAGAAAATAAGATAATAACAGAAAACATCGCACGTTTGACAGTTCGCGTGTTAGAGAATGACATTTTGCAAAACAATGAATGATGTTCAATCGGGATTCTATTTTTTAAAAGTTGAAAAATTTATTTAAAGTAGGTACTCCCCTAATAGTTTGAATCGAATCAAGAATTTTAGATATTTTAAATAGTTACCTATGTTAGGTACCAAATTTAATATACACGAAAAATGGAAATTTGAATAAAAAATGTAAAAGGTGGCACGCGGGCTGTTTAAAAACTGAATGTACTTGGATTGAATATGTGGAAAGCGGGAGGGAGTGAGAGATGGGGGAGGGGGGGGGAGGTGGAGGAGGCGGAGTGGGAACCCCCTTACACCATGCGAGCGAAACCGCGGGAAAAAGCTAGTTAGTTATAAAACGAAGTCTTTATAATTACTTTAATGAAATGTATGATTTTAATTTTAATAATTTTTATTTTTGTGTACTACGTACTTGCCCAACTATTATTACCTATCTTTGTAAAAGCCCGCTAGGGCGTAAATAAATAAATAAATTGCCACCTTGGTCGAGGGATGAGGCTCTTGACTGACGATCCGAAGGTCGCGGGATTGAAACCTGGCATGTGCAAATAAATTTTATTTGATTGATTTTTGTTATTTTATAAGTAATTTATTAAAAATAATATATAGTATATTTGCGTCACTTTCCCAAGTGGAAGATACTCTCAGAATCGCCCTGGCGTAAGACGACCATTCAGAATTGAAACGGTTTTAGCCGTGTTTGGTTATCATATCTGACTATTCAGGTACTTCCCCACCTTCCTCTTTCCCATCTCCTTTCCATCCCCACAACATACCCTAATTGGGGATGCCATAGTCTCACTGGCTGCAGACGGGAGCAGCTGGGTCTCTTGGGAGGTATTGACATTTAAAAAAAAAAATTGCCGTGTTTGGTGACCAGTTCTGAATAGTCAAGACACTTCTCCATCTTTCTTTTCCTTCGTATCCTTTCCCTCCCCACTACCTTCTTCTTCACAACATACCCCAATGGGTGATGCCACAGGCTCAGTGGTCCCAGACTGTTGGGAGCAGTTGGGATCCTTGTGAGGTATTCACATTTAAAAAAATTAAAATGGGTGTCAATATCTTTTTCTGATTTTTCTGTTTCCAGATTTTCGATTGAGTTTCGCTTATATTGTCTTCATTTAATTAAAAATGAAAATGAGTTCACTGACTCATAGGATATCTCGTACAGTTTTCACATTAAATAAATAAATTTTAGTTACTTATGTATAACATTCTTGTCGCGTATCCAGGATAGCTGGCGCCCCCGTGGACTTCGAGACGGTGAACATCGACCCTGACGCCGAGGACAACCTCGACCTGGAGTACGCCATCACCACAATCAAGCGTAACGGCGTCGGCATCAAGGGCAACATCGAGACCAAGAGCGAGCTGGCCGGAGTGCTCTCGCGCAACGTGGCTCTGCGTAACGAGCTGGACCTGTTCATCAACATCCTGCACTGCAAGAGTTACCCGGGCGTTCCCAGTCGGCAGAGTGACGTGGATATTGTCATCATCAGGTAAGATTGCTTTCTTTGCTAGATGCCCCCATAAAAATATTATATAATAGCCGATATGGAACATGACGGCGAAAGACTGCTATTCAGAATTATTGAAACAGTGCTTGAAATTGTTTTACGTTTGTTGGATAACCAAAACCCCTGCCTTAGGTCACCCCAAGTGGTTCGCTACGTTTGGTGACTTAGAAGGTGTGCTCGGGGTGAGGTTTGTCCAGGTTTTGGCGGCAGAAACATTTGCCCACCTACTGCATGGCGGGTCGGATCGGGTGAAATTGGTTGAGGGAGACCTTTTCTCTAGCTGGACTCTTGACTCATCGCCTTGCTCCGCAGTGGAAGGATTGGATTCATGCATCCATCACTCCTGGACACATTGTCCCCCAGATTCCTACCCACCCCTCCTACTTTTTTACTTTCCAGAACTTCCTCTCCTTCCTTTCCCTAAAAATTCCCTCCACACAGCATCCCCAAAGATGACATAGGCCTCGGGGGAAATTGTTTTCGTAAAGACCTCCTGTGAAGAGCTATTAAAAAAAAATACAAGTACAGTACAATCTCACTAATCTGGCACTTTAATAGACCGAAACGTCCAATAATCAGGCACCCTCCTCCCGCGCCTCCCTCGCCCCTCTACGCCTATGCGCTCCATCGCCGCGTCGTCGTCTAACCTCAAAACTTATCTCATGTGCACGTGCGTACGTATTTACCTGTTGTTTTGAAGTGTGAATAGTGTGTATATTCTCTTTATGAAATACTTTGTTTTATTTATTATGATTTTTTCTCTATAATCCAGTAATCAGAACATTCCAATAATCCGGCACCCTCTGGTTTTTAATAGTGCCGGATTAGTGAGATTGTACTGTACATGCATTTCAATTATTATTGTAGAGCGGAAACGGTTTATGTACAGTTCCCATGAGCAGGACCCATTTTACCTCATTCCTTTAAAACTAACCCGGTTCCTTTTATAAAGTTTACCGGTATTGTAATTGATAAAAAAAGTGCATCGTAGCCTCTCCACTTTAGTTTTCTGAAGGTTTTGCTTCTACCGCATG
Source organism: Limnephilus rhombicus (assembly GCA_929108145.2). NCBI lineage: Eukaryota > Metazoa > Arthropoda > Insecta > Trichoptera > Limnephilidae > Limnephilus > Limnephilus rhombicus. The sequence goes on from OV815296.1 coordinate 10,228,203, forward strand.
TGAATTGCTCACCCTGATTTTTTTATCAGATTTTATTTATTTATTGCCTTGATGGCTTTTACATGTAAGGTAAATTGTACAAGAGCATTATAACAAGTATGTAGCATCATAACGAGTTTATAGTACATAAAATAATAAACAGAGCATGAAAGACATAAGTAGGCACAATTAGTAGGTTGAATAATAATTTATATGTGACCTTATATGAATTATTATTCAACTATCTATGTTTTAAAAGCTATCTTGAATATGTGATAAAATATCTTGCTATTGTTGGGTTATAAATGCTCAAATTTCCTTTTTAAGTGTATTATTTGTAAAGTGTCCATGTCACAATATCTGACGGTTTTATATAACATTTAACCCCTCCGCAACGTAAGCAGATATATGCGTTAAAAATACGACAGCAGTCAAGTACAATAAGCGTGTTTACACGTCAGCGCGTGAGTCTCCATAGAAACCGTTATAATTCCGTTATTGTTTTAGTTACATCCGTAAAATAAAAAGTGAAATGTCGATAGTGAATCATGCTGCACATCTCTATTCAAGTTGTCCATAGAAATACATAAAAAGAACATTCTGTCAGACGCGCAGTCTGACACATAATTTATCCCGCCAAATTTCCTACGGGCGCCCGACATTGTTAATTTCTATTAAATATTTTTATATGAAATGATAAAAAAGTGAGGTGACAAAAGTGTTTATTACACATTTATACAATAGAATACGTATTGTTGTTTACATAATCTGTGATTTTAGTACCGTTTTCACATAAAAACATCACGTGAGTCATTTTCAGATTTTTTAAATGTTTGCATTCTTAATTTTAATATTTACAAATGTTATTATTTATTTGTAATATAATAATTCGAAAGCTTATTTTGTAACCTGTCTAAAACAGTTTTTACTATTCGGCTACGTTCAGAAATGTTTCATTTATAGAGCTTTAATTGTGAAGTGGTAATAATACAAAGTTTTCGTAAAATGTCATTTCGTTTAAGACACCAAAAGCTAATATTCTCGAAAATTCGGAGGGGTTAAGCCTCTTTATGAACCGTTTTAATTGTTGTTTAGTTGATTTATTACTGTGGCGTGTTGATCATATTTTTGCTAGTGCAATTATATATTTGATGGCGTGGGGCTTATATCTACTTAGTTAATGATATGTATGAAGATGTTGAAGGATGATTAGAGTAGTAGTGAAAGACCACCATTTGGAATCACTTTGCTAGAAATGGCTGTAGCCACGTTTGGTGATCAGATCTGAATAGCCAGGTACTTCCCTTTATTCATCTTCCCCATTCAGAATCTTTCAGGGACCTTGGGGTAACACTGGATGTTAAATTAAACTTTATACAACACACTGATGACGTCACCAACAAAGCAGCGTATGGCCAGGTCCTATTAATTTTCACAACTTCAACTCCCTTCATACAATTTTTGACCAGATCTTGTTATTTAAAATTCTGGATTTCTGAATTCTGGACTCGCCAGAGTTTATCAACTTAACCCGTCTGCTTGTTTAGGAATAAATACATCCCAAAATACTTAATCGCGTTATACTTTCGTAAGACCAAAAACGTCCCGAGCGACCTTACATTTTAAAAGCAATATATCTCTCTTCCTCTCATGCAAACATACGTATTTTTTCTTTTAACCAGAAAGAGAACGAAATAATGCTTCTTATTGTTTTTGAAATATGAAAGCTATCTTGCGTAGATATTTTACAATCTCGATCCAAAGTGACGGTTTCAGAATTTTCGCCCTAAACTGAGGCTTCCAGATTGTGAGGTGCGAATATATTGAACCAAGCAGACGGGTTAATAAGAGTTCATATTCCATCAGGATCAACAAGATAATCCAATATGTTTCATTTGCCCACATGTAAATTTCAAAATACTTAAAAACATTTTAGGAATACCCTTCAAAAATATTGAATAGAAGTAACGCGTACAATCGGAAATTAATATAATAGTGTGGAATACATCAGGAGCATCCCCTATCCTTATCCTACATTCCTCTTCCTCTCTCCCTCATCTAAAATTAATTTTAAGATACGATTGAACTCCATCTCCAAGCAAAATTAGTCGGGGGGCCACACACGGTTATAAAAGATGCTTTGGACTATTCTAGAAACTTCCAGCCCTTATATCTTCAAAAGCATGCCCTTCGGGTAAAAACAGGAACCTTCTTCATGGATGGGGGATAGAGGGCTACCACACCATATAACTCCCTTGATTGTACCGGGACTCGTTTCTGAGTTTTAGCGGCACGCACATTGTATTACACTTTCTATTATAATATGTATTGATTATTATGATTAATTTTTTATGAATTAATGTCCCAGGCAGAACACTGAAGGCGAGTACGCCATGTTGGAACATGAGTCCGTGCACGGCGTGGTGGAGTCCATGAAGGTGGTGACGGCGCAGAACAGTGAGCGCGTAGCACGCTACGCATTTGAGTACGCCAAGAGGACCGGCAGGAAGAAGGTAGCAACAATCTTCATTGATTATTGAAATAATATTAACAACCTTCAAAGATTAACCTCTACGGGCCTTGCCGTATTTCTTACGAAATCTCGGAAAGCATCACTTCGAAGTAATATTTTGTGGATTTATTTTGAGCTATTGTATATTTTATTTACCGAAACACATTCCTTGAACAATAAACTATATATAAAAACAACATTACTTGGGTGTATTTGATAAATTGATAGGTTTTGCAATGTTTTTGTGACCCACCTTGCTCTGACTTTGACAGTTCAAATTGCGGGAAAAAGTGATGCCGAGATCCCATAGATAATTTATTACAAGTTACTCCGAGAAGTATTTCGTGTACCTGTTATGTCAAGAACGAGAATGGCTCAAGCGATTCTGACCTTGTCCTTCATACAGTTTCTTTATACATAGAGTGCAAATCGCATTAAAAAAAAAAAAAATTAAGTTTTTACCTTGTGCGCCGGTGCACGAATGACCTTTTACGCGTTAATATGAAGATAAAAACAGACTTTGATTGCCACCATAGCAAAACCCTCGACTCGAATCCAGAGGTTGCGAGTTTGATTTCCGGCTTAAATAAATTTTATTTAATTCATTTGTGTTGTATTACAATTTGCAAATAATGTGAATATTTGTTCTTGAGTTCAACAGCTCGGCTGTGGAACGATTTTTCGGCCTCTGTGTTTCCTCCTTCCTACAACATGGGTCTCTTCAAGACCAATGTTCATTCTTTCTTCTCCTCAAAAAGACCCTCCATACAGCATTTCAGATGACATGGGCCCTGAGGAAAATTATTTTCCTCTGAGCATTCTGTGTGGAGTTAATATTAAAAAAAAATGTAGTTAATATTGGCCACACATCTTGTCAGAGGATAGGTACATATACGGGTAGTAGGTTGTGTGGAGGAAAGGAGTTGTACATAGTTGTACCATTATCACATCAGAGCAGATGTGATGACGGACACTGCAATGCTATAAGAAACGTTGGCTAAAGAAGGAGGTAGCGCAACACCGTATAATACCCAAAAAATCAATCGATACGATAATATTTTCATCTGTAAAAATCTCTAATCATATCTGATAAAAGAATAGGTTAGCTTAAATTTATTTATTTTTAACTAGCTGACCCGGAAAACTTTGTACCGCCCCAGAATCAATAACTGTTGTGTTAACTTATTAGCTGAATTGAATTCAGTTTTTTTTTTATTAAATTAAAAATTACACAATGAAGCAATTATCGATGCACAACTGTCCGTGTTTTGTTTGTGTCAGTATCGAGATGGCGTTGTGTACGGATTTATGTTTTTTGTGATTATCTTACTTTTCAATTTACTTACGGGAATTGTGTTTCATTTTCTTTATACATATGAGGGAAATTTATTATAATTATTGTATTTTTTCCTTTGGAGAGGTGCAGACATACGTTCACCATTTTTCTCATTTTCAACTGTTAACATTTACAGCCTTACTAAAAAACCCAGTGAAAATTTTATTCAATTGACAAACGGCCGCAGATGTAAAAACATTACTGATTAAAAATTTGTTCATTGAAAGAAATACACATGGTTTACACGGCCTGAGAGGGTAGTTTATCTCTGTTTTAACGATTGATGTTCAAACGAAATTTGGAATTTTTCCAAAGTATTTTGAATGTTCTATATATTTCTTATTTTTGAAGGTGTCGTAAAAACAAATACCATTTATGAAAACTAGATAAAATTGCCTTTTAAATTTGTGTATTTGAAATACAGTTTAGTTTTCAAAAACTGACATATTTTAAGATTCAAACTCGGAAATAAATGGAAAAAAATTTCTTGCCAAATTTTTTTTGACTAAAATGTAGAGAAATTAAAAAAAAAATCAAAATTTCAAAACACAGTCCTTTTATGTAATAAATTTGGAAGGAAACTATCACCTCACTTTTTCCTCGTGCATATAATAAAAAATTTCAAAGTTTTTTTTATTGCTAAAAAACTAACCTCAAAATTATACCGGCTTTTATGGCAGATTTCTTGCATCTCTAAAGATGTTAATTTCTTTGATACATTTAGGAACACATGTATTAGATATTATTATTTAAAAAAACACCACTTTCATAAAATTCTCGTAAAATAAAATCCTTTAAATGTAAATTTGAATTTTCATGTATCAAATAAAATAGTTTTTGACACTTCAATTTTCAAAGTACCATTATTGTTTTATAATTTGACTAAAACTTATGAAAAACCACAAAAACACGGTAAATATATCAATTATATAAATAAAGGAGTAAATTAGTCGTATTTAGAAATTAACCATCACATTTACATAAGTAATATTGCACACACATCCGCGAAGCGAAATTGTTTCGCCCTTCCAGCGCGAAAGTTCATTTATAATATGAGCAAGAACAACGAATGCGCAGGCGCCGCCACCTAGCGGTTATGAAGGGAACAAACAATTTAGTACTTAACCGGTCAAAGGCCATGACATTTAGCGGAAATTCGCGGAACTTCGCAAAAAAACACTAAAAAACCACCACTTTGAATTTTGAATTGAATGTTTTGTTGATAAATTTTGAGCTATTGTATATTTTATTAACTGAAACACGTTCACATCACAATAAACTATCTACGAAAACCACATTACTTGCATTTATTACGTAAATTAATAGGTTTTATGATCGTTTTATTCGCGATACACCCATTAATTGCAACCGTTAAATTCGCGGCAAATTCTGACAGCCGATTGTCATAGAAGAAATCATTTTAAAAATATTCCAGGGTGACAAGGTGAATGAAACTTGTAGCGTCTCCGAGAGTAATGACAGCGCAAGCGATTCTGACACTGTTCTTCATACAAATTGTGTACATAGAAGGGCCAAAATCGTAGACCAAAAGTTTTTTGTCGGAAGTATTATTCAAATATTTGAATTATTTTCTCGCGCATGCGCATATGACGCGCGCGCCGGCGCGTCTCCGGCCTCCCAGCGGTTAAGACTATAAAAATTGCATTGTTGCCTTATTTAAAATACATTTTAACCGGTCAAAGGCCACGCCATTTCACGTAAATTCACGAAAAATCACTAAAAAAGCACCACTTTGAATTTTGAATTGAATGTTTTGTTGATTAATTTTTAGCTATCGTATGTTTCATTGACTGAAACACGTTCCTAGAACAATAAACTATCTACCATAACAACATTACTTGCATTTATTACGTAAATTAATATGTTTTACGATGTTTTAGTCGCGGAACACGCATAAAATGCGACGGTTAAATTCGCGGCAAAATCTGACAGGTCAATGTCATAGACGAAATCGTTTTAAAAATATTGTGGGGTTGCAAGGTGAATGAAACTAGTGGTTATATCATCTATGATGTTAGCGCAAGCGATTCTGACCGTGTTCTTCATACAAATTCTGTACATAGAAGGGCCAAAATCGCAGACAAAAAGTTTTGGTCGAAAATTTTATTCAAATTTTCGAATTATTTTCTCGCGCATGCGCATACGACGCGCGCACCGGCGCGTCTCCAGCAAATCAGAGGTTAAGAACAAACCTTATTAGTAATGTTATCGTGTTTTATTGTATTTTTGTTTTATTCATGTTGCTGCAGCAACACGGGTTATCGGGCGTGCTGTGGTTTTTTTTTTGTAAGGCTGTTAGTGTATAAGACGGATGGGCAGCGTTATATGTTTTGAATCAACAAAAGCAAAACAATCAGCGCATTGACATTTGACATTTTTGAATTTTCGGAATTCACTCACTATTCAATATTATATTTATCACAATATTGCTGCAGCTCTTTTAAAATATGAGAATTCGTTCCATACAAAATGTATGAGGAAAAGAATTTTCTTCATAATTTTTTTTTTGTGAATTTTTTACGATGTTTTAACCCATCTGCTTGTTTAGGAACAAATACATCCCAAAACACATAATCGCATTATACTTTCATAAGACCAAAAACATCCCGAGCGACCTTAAATTTTAAAAGCTATATATCTCTCTTCCTCTCATGCAAACATATGTATTTTTCTTTTAACCAGAAAGAGAACGAAATAATGCTTCTTATTGTCTTCGAAATATGAAAGCTATCTTGCATAGATATTTTACAATCTCGATCCAAAGTGACGGTTTCAGATTTTACGCGCAAAACTGAGACTTCCGTATTGTGAGGTGCGAATATATTGAGCCGAGACGACGGGTTAATAGCAATTCCGCTCTTCGGGGCGAGACAAATTCAACAAATCAAAGATCATAAAAATCGGTCCAGCCGTTTTTGAGTTATAAGTGGTGGAACTAACCCGATTTTGTTTTATATATTAAGATTATTTTTCTTCAATGGTCTGTCATGTGATGGAACTGGTTCATATAGTATGTGTGTTTTTTTGCAGGTGACCACCATCCACAAGGCCAACATCATGAAGCTGAGCGACGGTCTCTTCCTGGAGACGTCTCGCCGGGTGGCCAAGGACTATCCCGAGATCGACCACAACGACATGATCATCGACAACTGCTGCATGCAGCTGGTCTCCAAGTCAGTATAGCACCCTTCTTCTTCCAAGCCCACTTCTACTACTGATCTATATTGAACAAATCGCAAGCTACTGCTGAGTTTGGTAGCCTCAGTCTGCAGTGGCGGATTTATATTTTTCATAAGTATTTCTTCCTTAGAATTTTCCATCTAGGTATCTTAATCACTCAGGCCATCGCTCATGGAGCCAGTTAGCTCAAATCCAGTTGGCGACGCAATCGCAATCAACCTCCTGAACCAAATCCACATTTTTCTCGATTTGTTATTCGAAGGGTTAACTCACAAATAATTGCCAAAGTTGCCAATTAAATTGTGAAAAATTAAAAATTAAGAGACCATATTTAATAATTTAAAAAATAAAGTGCTTAAAAAAGTGGAGGAGCCTTATTCATCAGGACAATGAGGAAACGATTTGGAAGGCGGGTATGAGTACTGTCGCCCCGGGAACCATTTATTGGATAACCAAAGATTAATCCAAGTGGTTCACTACGTTTGATGACTTAGCAGGGGTGCGCGGGTTCATGGGGTGAGGTTTGTGAGGGTCTTGGCGGCAGATGTGTCTGCTACCAATTGTGTGGCGGGCCAGATCGGGAGAGACCGGTTGAGTGAGACCTTTTGACTTATCCGGCAGGGCTCTCTCGGAACATCGCCTTGCACCGGAGTGGGAGGGATGGAATCATTTGTCCGCCACTCCTGACACTGACCCCCAGATTCCTATCCACCCCTCACATTCTTCCTTCCCAGAACATCCTCTCCTTCCTTTCCTAAAAATACCCCCCACACAACATCCGCAAAGATGACATAGGCCCTGAGGGGAATTATTTTCTTCAGGGCCTTCTGCATTGGCGGCGTGCGGAAACTCCATGTGGTGCTCCACGACAGCACCCACTCTATGCGGAAAGAGCAGAACTAGCATTGAAGTACCCACCACTGTCCCACCCCGGTATAGGCAACTTATGGTCGCCCCTTCGGAGTTCTCGCAAGAATCTAATTTTTTTGAATAAACGGCTCTACATTTAATGTAACGAATCTAGACCTTCAATGTCCCCTCATACTGTGTTAGGTGGCGGTAAGCGGGCGCGCCTACAGGACTGTACTGTAATGGTCATTTCTACATTTCTAAAGCCCATTCACATTTTTTTAATGTTTGCATTCTAAATTTTAATATTTACAAATGTTAATATTTATTTGTAATAAAATAATTCGAAAGCTTATTTTGTAACCTGTCTAAAACAGTTTTTACTATTCGGCTACGTTCAGAAATGTTTCATTTATAGAGCTTTAATTGTGAAGCGGTAATAATACAAAGTTTTCGTAAAATGTCATTTCGTTTAAGACACCAAAAGTTAATATTCTCGAAAATTCGGAGGGGTTAAAAGAAAAATAAAAGAGAAATTAAAATTAAATTAATTATTTGTATTAAAAGAGAAATTTGTATTAATTTAAGGAGTGTATTAAAAGAAACTGCGACAAAACTGACGAAACTGTACAGTTTTCGACTACACACTGTCAGTTTTAACTGTACAGATTTATCTATTCGTATTTTGATTAGATCTCAGTTAAACTGTACAGTTCAACTTTTGTCCTACACACCTAACGATTTATCTGTACAGTTCGACTGTACAGATAAACTGTACAGTTAAAACTGAAGGTCTGTAGCCCGCTTTATACGGAACAGATTCAGGTGACAGTTGGCCAGCAATGGCTACAAACCTCAAGTATAATAATGAATGATTTATTTGCAGGCCTCACCAGTTTGACGTGATGATCATGACCAACCTGTACGGCACCATCGTGTCCAACGTGGTTTGTGGACTGGTGGGCGGGGCCGGACTCCTTTCCGGACGCAACTACGGAGACCATTATGCCGTCTTTGAACCCGGCACCAGGAACACCGGTAATTTATTCTATTTTAAAAAGTGCTTCGTAGTCTCCCCACTTTTGTCTACTTTAGTTTTCTGAAGGTTTCTCTTCTACCGCGTGTGAATTGCACACTCTGATTTTTTTTTACAGGAAGCCTTGAGGAAAATCATTTCCCACGGGGCCTATGTCATCTTTGAAGATGTTAAGTGGACGGTCTTTTTGAGGAGAGGAAGGAGTGAACATGGGTCTTGAAGAGACCAATTCTATTGAAAATTCGGTAGAACAAAGAGAGCATTCCCAGCAGCTGACGCCTGTGCTCTAAAGATTGCAATCCGTTATTTAAGGTGGGAGAATCAATCAAACGGACCGCCTGTTTCTGCAGAGTCAAGGGTTTTTTAACAAAAAAAATTAGGAAAGTTCTACATTGTTTAGTAATTTACATGATTTTATTTTGCTGTGTTCAGGAACCGCCATTGCCGGCAAGAACATTGCTAACCCCATCGCCATGGTGAACGCCTCCATCGACATGCTTGACCACCTGGGACACCACCACCACGCCGGCCTGATCTCACGCGCCATGCACAAGACCGTGTGCACAGACCTGGTGCACACTCCTGACCTCGGCGGTCACAACACCTCCAGCGAGGTTGTGGCCAGCATCATTGCCAATCTGCAACTGGTCAAGTAGACCAACCAACCAACCAACTTAGTCCAACAACCCTGCTGCCAGATAGTCCACTCCAAATCATTTTGCAGTTGGAAAGTAGATTACGGTTCCTTTTTAATGAGACACTTTCTTTAGGCAATACCATTGTTTCAAAAAAAATTATTTTTAAAATTGATATATCATCCATTGACTTATAGGCGCGGATGAATCTTATCATTCATACCATAGATAATAGAAGCAAGGGAGATGGACCTTGATCATTTTAGGATGAAACCGCACGAACCAAAGTGTTGTCTCTACCAGCCCCGGATCAATGACTTTTTCAAACCGGGGCAGAAACTTGATAGTGGCCAGTGTTTGAGAGGGGGCGTCACTATTAAGTGTACCACAGCTCGTGTAGCCCCTAGTTCTAGATGCGATGAGGATTCCCCTGGCAGAGACATCACGTACACTATGCAAGCGTTCAAAATCGACTTAGAATACGTTTATAAATCAACTTAGTATGTGTTCAACTGGGCGTTTTGAAATCTAATGAATAATCAATAGAACAACGTTTGCTGGATGCCAGGCGCTTTGTGAATCAAGGTTTTTTTTTCAATCAAACATGTAAATTACGATTTAAAAAAACTGCCATCCCATGCCAGTGCAGGCGCCCTGGTTTGCCCCCCCCCCTAGATCCTGGGCTGGTCTCTACATACCAAATACATAATTCATTGGCTGCGCTGATTTGATAGTCCATGCAGTTTGGTCGTATCTAAATCTCCCTTTGTTTCTATTACCTACACTGCAGTCAGATCTAATAAAGCATTTGCAGCTTTAAATGGTAAAAACTGAAATCTGCCAATGCTCGTGAAACGTTACTTTATAATGGTCAATTATAAATCTTTGATGCATTCGATATACCGGCGAGTGGGACACTCGGTTAACAGTCAGACAGATTGAGTATGTTATTCACAGCGAATACTGACTTAGTACCGTCTTTCAGAACAAGTTATGTTTAGCGATCATATTTTGAGCGATGACCGCAGAGTTGTTACGACACAACCATAGTAGAGTCCTAATGCGCTGTGTAATTTGATATGTATAACAATAATTAGGAATTTGTTTCACCGACCCAAGTTACCATGGCTTTATCCTCATAAAAGTAGAGAAAGAGGATTGAGAGCCGTACATCTCAGATGTATTTACCTAGTTGTGATTGTGATCTAAATATTACTAATGTGTTATGTTTCTTTGAAATTTTCTCTTCTCAATTAATATATATATAAATATAAAGCAATATTTAGGTGAAATTATTAGCCACTTATGATCTGCATGTACTCTGGTCTAATAACCAATGTACAAATTATTTATCTAGAATAATGTGATTATTTCACATGGCGAAGAGTAGGATTAACCGAAACTAGATGTTAAATCGAAAGAGAATAACGTGTTCTGTTGTAGTTTCGGCCGAAACCAAAGCTTCATAAAATAAGTTAAAAACACTATATTCCCGGAAACTAGGCATTTTATCTTGTTAAAATTGTAAGTTGAGTTCATTGAAGTTAGTATTAAATAAAATGCATAAATTTAACAAGTCAATTTGTATACTTTTTGGTTCGTTGTTATGTAACAGTTTTTTAACCAGTTGAATGCCGATGGGTCTCCCGAGAACAAAGCTAGCATTCTAATATGATCCTCGTTAGAATTATTTGTGATGCGATTTTGACCTTATGCTTTGAAAAATGTGTGAAGAACAAAATCAGATTCGCTTGTGCTAATAAAACTGTTTTCTGCTCTTGTTTTCGACAGGATAATGTACGCTGTAGGTACCTACTTAAAAATTACAAAAATACAACAGATCTTAGTAACTGTCGCGAACAAATCAGCCCAGTTTTTAATAGTCTTTAAATTAGACAACAGCAATACAATAACATTATTATTTGAACATTAAACTTTAAGACAACTTTAAAAGTAATTAAGTTATTCTGGAGGCTCATACACCCACCTGAATAAAACTGAACATGATATGACGCATAACGAACGCAGGTTTCAACTGAGCTGATGTTTCGGCTAATTTTGCCACTCATGAAACAGAAACTGAAGCGTCAGTCGGTCGCCACCAAAGCGTTTATCCAGAAAAAAAATATTTTTCTTAAAATGCTTTGCAGCTATAAAAAACTTTCCTCCGTCATCCTGTTCTCGAAATGGGGTCAGTTGTTCCCCCTATTGGGGCATCCCTCAAAAACTAGTCCAATTTGGCGAATAATTGGAATAAAAATGACAATATACGAGTAATATTGTTAATAAGAATAAAATTAATGATTTTAAGTAGGCCCTAGATGTTTTTGATTTGTTATATGATAAACGTTATGTCTTACATTGTTCTAATAAAATGAGTATCGCATATTTTCGTTTTGATAATTTATTTATTTGTATTTTTTGTTGAATTATTATTGTAAATAATCCCTCATAAAACACACTGTATTATTGAAATGTACAAATTTTCTTGTATTTATTGCTTTGTAATAGAAATTAAACATTTTATTGTTAACTTGATTTTATTTTATTGTAGAAAGCAATCACTTTGTGGTTTGACATATTTAATAATTTAATTAATATTTGATTTTATTTTATCTAAAACCTTTCCAAAAACTATGATTTTTCTCAAGGATTATTTTGTGAATACCGCAACTGTCTGCAGCCAGGGGTTCTATGGCATCCCCATTTGGAACATACATATTGTAAGGTTGAAAGTAATGTGAAGAGAAAGGTGGGGAACCTGGCTATTCAGATCTGGTCACAAAACATGACATGTCATTTTAAGCAATGTTTCAATTGTGAAACGGAAGCAATATTCCCAAAACGCCTTCCTTTGATACGCTTGGCATAACTGACCAGCCCAGGCACAGAGGCTCCATCGAAGTCAGAATCAAGTTAGGCTCTCGGAAGCTGAGAGTACTTAACAGGGTTTGCAAATACTTAATAGTACCAATGACTAGTCTGCCCCACTGTTCGATTTGGCATCCACCTCTAGTCTGGTCTGGTCTGGAGCCCCAAATAACTGAATAAAATCCTGTGAATATGCAGAAACAGGCATTCCGTTTGATAGATTTCTCTATCCCAACAACTGGATTGCAGTCCTTACAGCACAGATGTCAGGTGGTTTTTTTTTTTAATATGAATACCGCACAAGAGTCCCAACTGCTCCCGTCTGAAGCCAGTTAGACTATGGCATCCCCAATTGGGGTATGTTGTGAGGCTGAAGGTAGTTGGGAGGGAAAGAGGAAGGTGGGGAAGTACTTGGCTATTCAGATCTGGTCACCAAACACTGCTAATGCCATTTCAAGCAATGTTTCAATTCTGAATGGTGGTCTTACACCGGGGCGATACTGAGAATATCTTCCACTCTGGAACGTGCCACTAATATACTAATATAATTTGTGAAATAACACAAATTAATCAAATAAAATTTATTTGATCCCGCGACCTTCGGTGTGCGAGTCAAGAGCCTTACCACTGGACTACGCCGGCCGTCAATGTTGTCCTTGTTCTACCAGTATTTCAATGAAAGATGCTCCGAGGAACTAATCGACATTTATACACTATTAACATGTCACATGAGAACAGGTCACCGCTACGACTCGTTTATGTATTCAACAGCTCCGCTGTGAAATTATTTTCTGTGTTTCCTACCTCCTACAACATGGACCCAGGACCTCAAGACACCTCAAGACCCAGATTCACCCATTTCACATCCACACAGCATCCCCAAAGATGACATGATGAAATTATTTCCTTCGAGACTTATGACCTCCTAAATGTTTTTAACCTTCGGCATGTCAGAATATAAAGCAAAACTTAGGATGCCATGAGAGGTGACTGTAACCCCCTGCATTTTTTTTTTATTGGTAAAATAATGATCAAAATATACTAATGGAACGTACCCATACTACGTGACCTGTTCAGGGGGGGAGGGGGATTTTCAAAATACCGCGCTTGGTCACAATGAGGGGCGGGGGGCTTAGGTTTTTATCACGAAGTCAATGTAGAAATCTAATTTAAGTTCTGGTTACAGTATATTTTGACATAAGTTTTTTCTTGATAATATTTTTTCCACTTGTAATTATAGTTACGCAGCAAGCGCCGTATTAATAAAGACAAATATATTTTTTTATAACTTTTTGTAAGCAAGAAATGATTCAAAACCATATTTATGAATTACTACGTGAAAACTGTAGGGGAGGGGGTCTTGGAATATACTACACTTGGTCACCGAGGATGGAGGGGGGGTTAAAAATTGCGAAAAGTGGGTCACGTAGTATGGGTACGTTCCCTAATTTAAAAAAAAACCAAACTCCTAACATTTTCAAAGAATCCATTGAGTTAAATGAAAATAAAAACTATGAGCTTCTTTTAAAAAAAAAAAAACTTTCAGATAAAAGCAGACTTGTACAATTTTCCATTAAGTTATCTATCATAAAACATCCTACCATGGGCGTCGGCCACACCCTGGCTGGCCGATGCAAGACCTCTGGAATAGTCGACCGAGTCGCGTTTTCAAATTTACAACACTTCATGGGATGGTTTTTTTCTTTTTCCGTTCATAATCTTTGTATTCACAGATCCTAATAAGTATATGAATATGTTGTAGATGCCTACTTTTTTTCAGTACCTCTAGATTTTTATTTTTTGCCCCACCTTACGGATTTTTCTCTTCCGTTCATATTATTTGTATTCATAGAGCCTAAAGCATTAATATGTTGTAGAAGCTTTTTGCAGAAGAAAACTTTTTTGATGCCTTCTGTAGATTTTTAGTTTTTGCCCCACCCTAAGTCAAAATCTGGCTACGCCCATGGTTGACAGGGACTGGGAGTTGCGGATTCCAATACGCCATTTTTGGAGTTCGGGTGCCATACTTCAGGAATCCCCCCACTATTATTGTTGTATATATTTATGAATGTAATGTATATAATAAATCTAATAAATATCCTACCACATTGAAAATATTATTTTCAACTAGCTGACCCGGCCACGCGTTGCTGTGGCTAATAAAACACAAAGTCATCTACTGGATGGCTATCCAATCTTTATAACCACCGCCGTCTTTGAGTACATCGCAAAGAAACAGACAGATGCCGCAGAGGACTTTAATTTATTGTTACTTTATTTTATTATTGCTTGGGGTAACTAACGTATTTAAGTTAATTAGGATTAATATTGTATCCGTCTAGGGTTGCCATATCTTAAATTTGGCAACCAGGACAAGACGCATGAAAACCCCGGATTTTAGAGCCCAGAACCCGGACATGTCAACAGGTTTTTTAAACAATAGTCAGTAATAAAACACAGTTGAAAATGTTATAAATCACCTTTTTATTTATTTTCAAATTAAATTTAGTCATCTTTTATCATCATTATAAAAGTACCTAACAAAACAGAATCTTATTACAGTTTGTTACAATCGTTTTTTTTACATTAACTCCACACAGGAATAATCAGTTAGATTTTTTTATTCTTAAAATAAACACAAATTATTAATATACTCTATTATGAAAACAAAACCTTATAAATTGTATATGGCCTAGCAAAATTCAATTAAATTTTTAAACAAAAATCTTAACTCTTTAACTCAATAATAATTATATCTTTAAATTTTTATCAGCAGCCATTTGAACAACAAAATATCCTTAACATTATATGAACTAAATTCAGTCTTCTTAAATCTTAAGTAAAAAAACTGAACCTTTTTAAAGTTTAGACTTATTGTAATGTAAGTTACATTATTACTTTTTTTAAGCATAAAATAACCAAAAACTGTACTCATTTATATCACCTTAAAGTTTTAATCAACAGCCATATTGTAAATTTAATTTACGTAATAAAAACAATCATAACTTTAAATACAAAAATGAAAATAAATGATTGCACTCAAAAAGTACATTATTTGATTATCTAGCTATTAAAGCTTTTTCCTCAGCCTCTCGCCTTTATTTCTTTTCAGTTTTTTTTTTATTAACCACTCTTTTCAATAGCTTTTAGAATATCTTTCCTTTTTAAAAGGAATTTGTAAAAATCAATGCAGCAGTATTCTTGGAAATTGAATTTAATTTTAATTAAATATAAGTGAAACAATGTTACTTTGTTTGAACCACTTTTACATTTGTTTAAAGCCGACAGGTTTCTTCGTCAGGGCAAACGTATATACTATGACTTTAAATTTTAAGACTCCAAATTTTTTTCTTAAACCCGGACATCAAATGAAACCCCGCCCGGACGCTCCCCGGACGCCCTCTAAACTAGGACAAATCCGGGGAAACCCGGACGGATGGCAACCCTATATCCGTCAAAATAACTTCAATTACCTTTTTGACCATTTTTTTTAGAAGATAAAATGGGTATAGTAAGCTATCCGTAAAAGATAGATATATACCTTCACACACTTTTTTGTAGATCTATAAAAGAGGAATATCCCACCATGCATTGTTTTGTTATATCCCAAAAGGATTAGGCAGCGTTTTCGATGAAAGCTACCAGGCGGCTTGATTTTTCCGACACTTCTAACAATTATCGTTATGTTTCAACCAATTTACACAAATCCTTGACAAATTACATACCTAAACCTTCCTCACGAAACACTCTATCTATTGGTGAAAACCGCATGAAAATCCGTTAAGTAGTTTTCGAGTTTATCGCGAACAGACAGACAGACGACGCGGGGGACTTTAATTTATAATATGTAGAGATATGGTAGGATAATCCAGAAATGCACAAAATCCCCGCATTTTCCCCGTAAAAAGGTTCTCCCCGTAAAATACCCAATTCTTCAAGAATCTTACAGATTCCCCGCAATTTGGGGAGTTCCCCGCAAATTGGCAACCCTTCTTCACCTGCAATTCAGTGTTGCCATGTCTGTGGAGAAACGGATAGTTCGACGACAGAAAGGGAATTTTTCGTCAAATCTAGGGATCGGATCAGGATCAAATCTAAATCGGTACAACACCAAAAATACGAAAAGCTCTGAGATTTCGGATGTTTTTTTGAAAATTCTGATTTTTATTTTTCCATAATTTATAATAGTATATATTTCAATGCGATCGTTTGAAATCTCTGAAATGTAAGGAGTTTCTCCCGTTTTTATGTTTTTTTTTTGCCTTCGCTAGGGAGTTTTAATTTTTTAATCTGGCAATGCTACCCACCATAAATAGGGATGTAGAATGTGAAAAAAATATCGATATTTATTAAAATATCAATATCGACGTCAATATATCGAGGTAAAAATATCGATATATCGGTAAAATTTTCAAGAGATTTTGCGTTTTTACAATAATAGTGTATTCAGCTCAATATTATCAATAGTAATTTTTGTACACAATTTGCTTTTTTTAATGTTCAAAAATCTCAATAAAAATGAAGGTATTTTTATCACTATTCATTTTTATTACGTAATAATTACAAAAATATCAAAAACTAAAAAGCTATTTTCTAACTTATATGTGAACCGAGATGCATACAAAGTTTGTATGCGAGTCAGTAATATTCTATTGGCGTATTAATCTGTCGCAAAGGACTTCGTGTTTGGAACAAGGTATAGTCAATAATCATAGACAATTGGGAACCAACACACAGGACTGGCTTAGAAAAAAATGGCGAAAAATAGCATTAATTTCTATGTATGTACGGTATGTACCCACACACATGAGATAGTATTAGTGATCACAAATACTAATGCAAAGACAATAGATTTGTAAGCTATTAATAGTTAAAATTTCAACCGCCAGATGTCATGATCCAATACAGTTACTTTTTCCGTTCGTTCCTATACGGTTTTGGATCATAGTGACTTTAAATACATGAATTTAAAAAAATATCGTTTTTGATACAATTTTCGATATTGGATATTTTGTATCGATATATCGGATCAAATGATATCGGCTAAAAATATCGATATTTTGAATTAAAAATATCGATATATCGATAATTTTTCAACAAGCCTAACCATAAACAGAAATGAAAAATCTCCATGTCCAAAACGTCGAGTTGTCAAACCCATAATATCGCGAATCGCGATGAAATATTCTCACAATATCACAATTTAAAATGACGGAGGAATTGCTCAAAAGCGTTTTAAATGGCAAAATTCATATTGAGAAATGTGTAGAATGGCTGCAGTATGGATTGACACAGGTCGGTATAATAAAATTATATGGTTTTCTGTCAATTTATTTGAACGAAAACACTTCAGATTGTTATTGTTTTTATCTCCTTTCTTATCTTCTGTGCTTATTTATGTCGCTAAGACCTATAAAAAACCAAAGCATTTATTTTGTATGCGTTTTTAATGCAGTTTTGTGTATAAATATGGTTTGGCGGTATTTTTTTTGTGGTTATGTCATCCAACAAAATGTAAACAAGGTAGTATTTTTCAATACAAAATATAGTTTCTAGCTTCCCTAATTTAGCCATCCCTCTATAACTAATACATTAGAACTTTTACTAAACTTATTGTGAATATGTTTTAGAAAAAAACCTTTTGATTTGCAACCCATTGAATGGCAGGAGACCATATTTGTCCCAGCTCACACAGGTCTCATATAGATCGCTGTAACTCCCTTAACTCTCCCGCAGCCAACTGGGGCCTAAGGTAGACCCCAAAATAACTATCCTTATATCTACTTAAATACATGAAATATATTTTGGTAAATATCGGTTCGGACTGGCCACGCTTATTACGAATAATTTTTAGAAAAAAACTTTAGATTCGCCTTAATTACCATAAAAGGAAACTTTTTAACGCCTACTCGCGTCAAGGCAAGAAAAACATCCCAGTTTTCAAGTGGTTTAGCGGCTACGCTAGGTTTGTGTAACATGGTTTGTGATTCGCGGTATTTCATGTAGGTATCCCGCGAAGTCGGCTACAGTCGTATTAGCTCTTGTTAATTTATAAAGGATACCAACATCACAGTGACAGGTACGGCCGCGGATTTTTGCTGTGTCGGTTCGCGAAGAGAATTTTGGTTTTATGCAATTGAAAATTAAAATGCATTATTTTCGCCGCCCCAAAGCCAAAAAGTTTCCTTTTATAGTAATTAAGGCGAATCTAAAGTTTTTTTCTAAAAATTATTCGTAATAAGCGTGGCCAGTCCGAACCGATAATTACCTATATTTTTAGTATTTTAGGTATTCCTGCGCAAAGGATTAATACACAATATGCCATTAAAAAAAAAAGTGAAAAAATCGTTGATCGCAAGAAAAAATATTTTGTCAAATATAGGTAGGTAATATTCCCTGCCCAATAAATGGACAAATAACAAAAAAAAAACATAAATAACAAAATAAAAATATCAAAAAAAGAAAAAGTGTTTTCTTTGGTAAAAGTTTAGAAAAAAAAAATGCAACGGGTCATCAGCCGACCCCCACGGTTACGGACGTCATGTTTGGCATCTTGGCCTGTCGAGAGTTAATATCAGAGTGAGAAATATGTTCTAAACCAGTGGTTCCCAAACTATTTTCGCCCACGGACCCCTTTCCCAAACTCTTTTGGCCCACGGACCCTTTCTCCCCAATTTTGAAAGATTTGGAATCTGAAAACATTCTTTTTGGCCAAGACTAGGAAAATTTGTTGTATGCACTTCACACCTGGAGTAAATGTGTCAAATTTTTATTTTATTTTATCTTGCGCGGACCCCCTGGCGTTGTTCAGGGACCCCTGAAACTGTCCTAAACGGTGTTAGAAAGGCAAAATACTACGCTTTATAGATAATAGATATACTATAAATCTAAAAAAATATACTATACAGGGTGTAACAGGACGTACCCGAGGGATTTTAACCAGCGATTCCTGAGCATATTTGGAGTAAAAAATGCAAATAAAATTTTGGTCTCTGGCGACTTTTTATGATGTTTTTTTTAAATTTTTTTTTCTTCAAATTCAAACAAAAAAAATTTCTTCTGCTTGTTGTCATTGGTCACTCAGCCGAGTAACCGATAGTGACGCAACGGAAGTGTCTTAACGGAAACAGACGTCAAAAGTAAATCTTTGCGGAAGCGGAAGCAGAAGCGGAACCGGAAGCGGAAGTGTTAATACCATGAAGAAAAAGCACAATTTTATTTTTTAAGATTTCTTTAATTAAATTTGTATTTTGTAATTTTAGTACTCGAATTTAAACAGAGGTAAATTATATTTAATAAAAGGTAATTTGGCTGTTTTTACACCTTTGGGTCTGTTACGGTGTTCTTCATATATTAAACCAGCTCCACTAAATAATTGCTAACTGGCTACACTAGTGGGGGGAGCTGATAAGTATTGGCGAACTATTGGCAACAGATGGGGGTATTTGTGCGCATTTACCTTCCACCACATAAGGGGATCCTCATGGAGAGGTAGTCTCTTCTCTTTCTTGTGCTCCCGAAGGTGTGACTGTATCTCTAAAAATAAATTGTCACCATCGTCAGTTGTAGAAGAGTTCTCCTCCTGGTCTTCATTTACACTTAACATCAATTCCAATATTTGTAATGATAATGATAATTTTGAAGTAGAAGGCTGCACTTCGATATCTTCAATCGCAAATTATTCTTCGTTTAGAGTTCTGTTATAAAGTTTGCGGAACCAGAAACGGAACTTCTGCAGAAGCGGAAGCGGAAGCAGAGTTCTGTTGCAACATGATTAACCGACCAACCCCTCACTGCATCTCCAACTGTCCAACACCTACCATTTTTTAATATTTTTGTAGAAAAAATAAATAAAAAAAACATCAAAAATGAGACCAAAATTTCATTTACATTTTTTACTCTAAATAATGTCAGGAATCGATGGTTAAAATCCCTCGGGTACGTCCTGTTACACCCTGTATAGATATACTATAAATCTAAAAAATAACCACCGATAAAGTAAAATGTACCCCTTTATGAAACCAAAGTTTTGAATCACAATTTGAAAAAAAAAATCGAACTGGGAATTTTTTGTTAATTATTTTCATATAAAAAGACAAAAAAAGCGAGGTGACAATAACGTTTTGTAATACATTTGTCTAATGAAATATGTATGTGTTTTTTTCATTATCAGTAATTTTAGTTTGGCGAGCCATTTTTTAAACTCTCTTATGTTTGCATGCAAAATTTTTGTTTAAAAAATTATATGTTTATTACGAATTTTTAAAATTTGAAAACATATTTCATCGCCTTTCAAAAGCAATTTTTACTTTTGGGATATGTTCAGAGATATTTCAATTATTTGCATTTCATTGAAAAGCGGAAATATTTTGACCATCTGAAAAAAACGCCAAAAGTGTTGATGACTACAAGACAACTACTTGCTTTTGGGGCGATGGAAAATATTGTATTAAAAATTTGCTTTCGTGAAATCGAAAATTGCGCCCGCGATCTCATACGACGGAAGCAAATTTTTAATGCAGTGTCTGCCATTATGAATGTGAATAACGCAAGGAGTTGGTGCCAAGACAGAGTTATGTGGCAGTCCGTTCCCTCTGCCTACCGCTGTGGAGAAATGGTGTGATGATATATGTTAGTTAAAGGGTGATTATATTTACAGGATGACGACTTATTCAAATGTTCCAGAGCAGATTTCACCCTGTACGTCCTCTCTTACATCAGGAATCAAACAGAGAGGTATTTATTTGATCAAATATAAAATAGTTCACTGGATTAGGTTTGTCGTGGTCTTGGCGACGGATGTGTCTGCCCACCTTCTGCGTTGTGGGCTGGATCGAGAGAGACCGGTTAATCTTTTGACCTCTCCAGCCAGATTCTCGACCCGTCCCCTTGCACCACCATTGGAGGGATGGATACAAACGTCCGTCACTTCTGGACACACTAACTCCCAGATTCCTACCCACCCCTCATACCTTTTTCTTTCCCAGAACTTCGTCTCCTCCCTTTTCTTAAAAAAGACCCCCCACAAAGCTTCCCCTAGGATGACATGGAGTGAGGAAAATTATTATGTAAAAAAATAAATATTTTCATGGTTATACTTAATAGATCACAAAATTAATAGTTGTTCGGTTGTTTCATGTCCAAATATTAGCCATTTATCATCAAATGTAGAACTTGAGCAGAAATTTATAGTTTATAATTTTCTAAAACAAAATTTTGGTAATCCCGATGTTCATCCTTCATTAATTCATTCAATCCTGATGTTGTATTTATAAGTTATTTTTATTGCAGCGTTCTACAATTTAGTTCAGCCCAGCAGAATGATATTTTAACTCCCATCAAAGTACCTCCAAAGTCGTTTGGACATCTCAATGCAAGCGCGGAACGCAGAAACTCCATCACAGAGACTCCTAGACAATCGAGTCCTCGTTCGTCTCCCAAGAAATACAACTATCCAAATGCAGTCCAGAAGAGAGTCAGTCGAAGGTTAAGTACAGAACTGTTTCCGCAGAGTAAAGAAGAAACTAAAGACCACGGAAATGATTCAAAAGATGACCTCAAAGTCTTGGAAACAGAAACACTTGACACCTCTATGCAGCAAGATGTTTCCTCCAAGAACTTGAGCAGTTTCGAATGCGATAGTAACGCATCCAAAAATGATAGCAAGAATGCAAGTCCTATAACGAACAACTCTTTTGATAAAGAATGTCTTTTCAGCCCCGTCACTCCGGCAAATAAGAGTAGTAAATCTAACATTATATTCAGTACGCCAAATACTAGCTTAAATTCGGATTCGAACTATTCTCATCGAAGAGATCTGTCTGAGCTTTCTGGTCTGCATCCAACTATTAATCAGAATAATGCACATATCAGTAAGAACAAAACTCAACAAACTGGATTTCAAAATGTACAGCAAAATTATGGTAGATTTGGTCAAAATCAACAGGGTTTTGGTAATCAGAATCAACAGGGTTTCGGTAATCAGATTCAACAGGGCTTCGGTAATCAGATTCAACAGGGTTTCGGTAATCAGATTCAACAGGGCTTCGGTAATCAGATTCAACAGGGCTTCGGTAATCAGATTCAACAGGGTTTCGGTAATCAGATTCAACAGGGTTTCGGTAATCAGATTCAACAGGGCTTCGGTAATCAGATTCAACAGGGCTTTGGTAATCAGAATCAGCAGGCTTTCGTACAGATTCAACAGGGCTTTGGTAATCAGAATCAGCAGGCTTTCGTTCAGCTTCAACCGGGCTTTGTTAGTCAGAATCAGTATCCCAGGCATCCGAGTCAAGGTTATCACCAGAATGCAAGGACAAACCAGTCGAGAAATCATTCAGGATCAGAGCATTCTTTCACCAATTCTAGCTTCCGATCTGATCACGATAGTGGTACACATCATTCTCGACAAGATTATCAAAATTCTTCCAAACCCACGTCGAATCGAACAAACATTTGCATCGGAGATTTTATTGTGGGAAATAAAAGCGCAACGAGTGAAAAATCAACAGGCAAAAAGAAGCGGCATTCGAAGTTTGTTAATCTGTCAATGGATGACGCAAATATTATGACGGGACGAATAAACACCGATAATTCTAGTATCAACATCAAAGACACTATAAGCTTTCCGGAAATCGGCGCAAAACAACCTAGTTCGAAACGAAGAATCAACCCCACACGATTAAATACCACTGATCCCAAGTTGAATACGAGTTTGAATTCGTCCAATCAGAGCATAGTTAAGTTTGGAGTAAAATACGATAAAGCAGAGCGGAACGAAGTTTTCGATGCCAACGTCTTTCAGCCGAAAGAACACGCTTCCAGCTTCAATACAGAGAGACATCTACTCAAAAAAGAAAAAGAAAAACTGTTGCAAAAATTTAATAGCTTAACCTCTGAAACAGCCACTACTTCATTCAACGACTCTTCGAAACCAGCCGTTCAAATAATGACGAGAAAAACTACGCTTGAAGTTGTGAAAAATGCCGAAGTTAAATTAAATTTTATCACGCCTGATTTTAAATCAGTTAAAAATGTTAGTGCCTTAGAATGTTTAGCTATTTTATACAGTACCATGTTAGATTGCAACCTCGTTGTCAATTTCACGTCAGAGATTTATTTTTTGATTTCACTCATCGTTGCGCAGCAAATAGATGCAAAAAAGGGTTTGGTTGTCAATCATTTCGGTAAAATATTGATAAAAGATGAAAAGAATCAAAAGGATACAGCCTTATCAGATTTACCGGTTCTAAACGAAAGTGCTGAGAGTTATGAAAATTTAAATGATCAAAATATTAGTAATGTTGACGATATTAATACTGTTATTGATTTGGATCAAAGTATATGTGCCTTAAAACTTTCTGAAGATTTCACTTTAGATGTAAGTAAAATAACAGAAAATTCATTAGCTCGTACTAAAAATGACTCAAATATTGTCTACAATGAATCAAATGCTATATTAAATAGCAACAAACCTATGGTTGATGAGACGAATCATGGCAAGACATTAATAAGTGATGCAAATTTGCTGAATAAAGAAGATGGTCACAGAAAAGCATCAATAAGTGATGCAAATTTGCTGATTAAAGAAGATGGTCAGAGAAAAGCATCAACAAGTGATTCAAATTTGCTGAATAAAGAAGATGGTCACAGAAAAGCATCAATAAGTGATGCAAATTTGCTGAATAAAGAAGATGGTCACAGAAAAGCATCAATAAGTGATGCAAATTTGCTGAATAAAGAAGATGGTCACAGAAAAGCATCAATAAGTGATGCAAATTTGCTGAATAAAGAAGATGGTCAAGGAAAAGCATCAATAAGTAATGCAATTTTAAATGTTGAAGAAGAAAATCAAAGAAAAACATCAATGGGTGATGCTAACATCGAAATTGAAACTAACACCACACAAACATCTAAAAATGTTATAGAAAACAAGCAAAAACTTGGCATTACAAGTGAAATTGATTTAGCTGATTTATTTTCAAGCATTCACAACTGCATATACTTTGCGATATGCGCGCTAAAACGCCAGATGTTGGTGTTGGACATCATACTGGATCAACCGGCTCTGAGACTTCTGCAGGAGAACCCTCGAGTCAGAAGTTTCAGCCCCACCCTGGCGGAGCACTTCTCCCAGGTCTACACAATCAAGTCAACAATCAAGCAGGACTTGGACGTTCAGTCGGGAATACTGAATAAGAATGTGTGCTTTAACACGGATACGGACAGTGTAGAGAATTTCCCGACGCAGCAGAGTTTCTATGCATTCAAAAAGCAGAGAGATCTGTTCTACGACATATTCAGGTAATTCTTTTTTTTTAACTACTTATCAGTTTATTTATTGATTCAGGGGAATAATGTCAAACAGCGTTATATCTACAAAGAATTATATGGCTTAAAATCAAATGATGTTATCTACAAAAAACATTTCAATAATTCAAGGGTTTAAGGGTCAACCAATGTTATCTACAAAAAGACATACCAATTATTATTAATATGTTTTTTTTGTAGATAGCGTTGTTTGACTTTAAGCCCCCGAATTGTTTGTATGTTTTTGTAGATAACATTTTTGACATTATGCCCTCGAATTATTATGCACTAATGATAAATAGCCACCGTCTCCAGATTTTAGTGAGCATAGGTGAGTAGTAGGCGTCGATGACAATTACAAAAAACACCAAAGTTGCGAATGTCCAATTTTGAAAATAACCATTTGGAATAATGCCGATGTTGACACGAACACTAACCCCGCAGGCTAATTTGTTCGCTTTCGTGAACAACTTAGGTCTGATAAAAATCGTTGTGTCTCCCTTACTATCATAGTCAGAAATGTGATCTAAATAGTGTTAGTAAGAGAAAACACCTCGCTTTATATTCAAATCTAATAGGTAACCACAAAATAATTCAAATGTACACCTTTATAAAACGAAAGTTTCGGTTTGAGATTTGAAAATTTTTTTTGAAACTTTGTCAATTTTCTATTAATTATTCTTACGAAAAATAATGTGAAGATAATGTTTATAAAACATTTGTGTAATAAAATATGTGTGTGTGTGCATTTTTTTCTCTTTCATTATCAGTATCTTTAGTTAGAAAAAACGTATAGTGAGCCATTTTTTTAAACTTTTTTATATTTGCATGCAAAATTTTTATACTTCAAAAACTACATGTTTATTTCGAATTATGTAATTTGAAATCCTATTTCATGACCTTTCAAAAACAGTTTTTAGTTTTCGGATACATCAGAAATATTCCATTTATTTGGATTTTATTGTATAGCGGAAATATTTTAACCCTCTGACAAAATATCGTCGAGGTCTGACGGGTTAAGCATAAAAGGGTATCACTGTATATCTAACAGTTAGTTATATTTTTATATATCACTAGTTCGAACCTAACCTTGTCGTGTTCATAGTTTCTTTTCTCGCATGGTATCGCTGAAACTTTAATTTAAGTTCTCTGTTGTTGGATGTTTAGGATATGGGAGAGCGGGCACAACAAAACCACGTGGAACTTTGCGACGCGCCTTGGTGGGATGATGCGCGCACTCCTGTCTCTGGGGACTGCTCCGGCCAACTTTGCCCACCTGGCACGACTCTTCAGGGAGCAGCTGCTGAACACGCCCCATCAGGTAACTAAAACAATATTATACATTGAAATTATGAGAACCTGGAGGTATATATATATTTTTTTAAATGCATCATATGACCGAAAATTAATTACTTAAATCCCACGGTTGCCGGCATAATTCAGCCTTGAAATGTATGGTAGTCTATCCTCTCTACACTATTATTTTGTCTTGTAATTAAATAGAATTTATTTCCCAGGCTAAAATCCCTGATTCCTTGGGTGATCTGGAGTGGGGAAAGGTGTCAGCCCAGAGACTCAGTAAATTGGCTGAGAGACTCACTACCAAAGGGGTTTCCAGTGAGGAAACATTCCCACATCATCAGGAATTCTTTAGGTAAACAGGTTCATTGGTATAATTCATTCAAACTTTATCAGTTTAGGCTAGCTGTTCGAATATTATGTAATTGAAAACATCTAATTCTGAAGAATTGAAAAAATTGATAAAAAAATATATCGCTGTCCCAAAAAAGCCGTTTGCACACTGTTAGTATTTTAGTCGAGTAGAGAATATATTAGCTTCCGAACACCACAATTTTTGTAGAGTAGTTTAGTCAGCTCTTTAGTAGAGTCAATCCATTTCGTTCTATTTTTTCTGATGAGTAGCGACACCCTCCCTGTGCACTGACATGCGGGAACCCGTCGTTTTTAGCAGAGTTCATTATTAGACGCGCAGATATGTCGTGCTGTGGGAGCGAAAATGCTACTCTAAAATTGTTTATTTATGCTGCTCTTAATCTCTTTTCGTGTCCGTAATTTATTTATTTTCATCTTACTAATTTATTATTCCCCTCCCCACTACCTTCAGCCTCACAACATACCCCAATTGGGGATGCCATAGTCTCACTGGATCCAGACGGGAGCAGTTGAGATTCTTGTGCGGTATTCACTGTAAAAAAAAAAAAAAAATTCCACCTCTTCTAAAATAAGCATTATAATCAGCATTAACGTATTTACTTTGTTGCATAGCAACCCGTCATCCTGCGACGCGTGGTTCACTAATGAACTCTACTTGAACGTAATGCGAACGCTTTTTGGCGAGTCAAGTAGCAAGTTACTCGCTACTTGACTAAACTACTCTCCCAATGCGAACAAAAGCGACAGTGAGATATCTTGAAAAACCCTGTTCAGCTGAGCGATTCTATATCTTTTGTGGGATCGAGATCTCCTGACGGACGAGATCTCCTGTCAGATTTGTGTGATTTTCTATGGCTGTTATTTGCTTTTACTATGGGCCGCTGTCAGGTTTCAACTGTGAGCTGTCACATATTTTAGTTTAAATCGGCGAAGCTGGCCCATAGAAAAAGCAAATAACAGCCATAGAAATCACACAAATCTGACACGAGATCTCGTCCGTCAGGAGATCTCGATCTCACAAAAGATATAGAATCGCTCGGCTGAGATATTAGAACTTTTAGGTTAGCATGAAAAACATTTTTAGCACACTGAATTCGCACACATAACACACACATCCACACACCCTTGTTTGTCCAATCCCTATTTCGAGGACTTCAACTGGCTACCCGAATTCGAGGTCCTGTTATATTATATAAAGTAGACATGTATTCTACACTTATACGTATACTCAAGTTAATCGTGATCGTTGCTGTCTATTCGGTTTCATCATACACCCGGTAAGCACCTAGAAAACGGTCCTCAAAAAACCGGAATACACACCCGGTAACTGAGGACTTCCCATATCCGAGGCCTGTCCACGTATTCAGGATTACACTTACGTAAAATACACGGATCTCGGAAGGTCCTCGTTTTAGTGGTCTGTAGTTTTTGGAGGTCTTGGGTCCTCGAAATAGTGTGGAACAATTTCTTACACGTATCTTGGAAGCAGGCGCGGCTCGTCCTAACGTTCACTCGTGCGGTGAACAGGCAACAAAATTATACGCCTCATCGTATTCCTTAATATTTTATTTAATATATAAATTTGCACAAAACTTAAAAAAGGTTCAAAATAAAATTGGATTGCCTATCTAAATATTTGTATTTGGTAAGAGATCATTACGGCTGACACCCGACAGGCAGTGCACCCCTCCACCCGCGCGCCCGGTGCAACAGCAGATCGGCTAGTAATCGGCGTTCGTAACACAGAAAGTACTGTAAACTTCCGAACTGTTCCGACGACAGGTCTCCAGCGAAATAGTATTCTTACTTATAGACTAGGAGGCGAGATAGGTAAACCCTACGTCATCGACTACAGACTACACGGATGAAACTACTTTTAAGTGATTATGGGCATTTAGAAAACCTTTAAACAGCTGGTCTGCCGGTGCGCCTCTTGGCAGGAGCCGCGCAGTTATGGAAATAGTCAGCGATTTTTTTCGAAAAAATTACGTCATCGACTACACGAACGGGAATGGTTTCATATGATAAAGGTCGATTAGAAAATGAGAAAAAAGCAGGTCTGTCAACCGGCAGCCTGGCAAGTTCGCAGGCAGCCGGCGTCAAAGTGGGGTAAAAACTAAAAAAATTTACGTCATCGACTACACGAATAAAACCAATGAATAAGTATAGTCCAGAAGTCCAGATCATTCCATATAAGAATTTCACGGTCTGCCGACCAGCAGCCTGGAAATTTTTTGTGAACGATTTAAAAAAAAAAAAAAATTAATTGTTCGTTTATCTTTATTATTATTTTTATTTCATTATAGTTTTAAAAACTTAGATTGCCATATTTAAAAAAAATAAGCGACAACGATAAAAAAAATATAATTTGAGAGTTCCGAGTGTACCCATCTGTCGGGCGAGCCGTTCGACGCCAAATCACTTACGAAACCTGCTGCGGTGCCCCTCACCGCTGTCGCGTTTCCATATTGTTATACAAATTTATAATAATAATTAATAGTCCTTTTAAGATTGCCTAATAGTCCATAGTAGGTTGAAAGTTCGAAAAACCAACGCACCGTCGCTGTAAGAGCTGCGTTCATCCGTAAAACGAACGGTTCAATAATTTTAATTATAAACGACTTTGTTGTCTTAATTTTTGTGTCAGACTACCTAAAAAAAAACATTTTTTTTTTTTTTTTACGATTTTGTATGTTTTATTTGATGATAATGTTACTCTGCGTTTAGTAATTTTTTTAGTTATTATTTCCGACTCTTCAAGATCCGCATTACTAAAACCCTTCCTACAGCTAGCTCCTCCTTAACCCGCTTGACAACATCACCCATCCAGGTGGCGATATTCTTCCCTTGTCCTTAATTCAAAAAGAGGCGTTTTTGTGAGGTGTAGGCAGGGCTGGGCAGTATTTGAAATACAAATTCGTATTTTGTATTTGAATTTCAATTACTTCCTAAAAATGTATTTTGTAATTGGTATTTCATTTACCTGATGCTGAGGTATTTTGTAATTTATATTTCAAATACTTATGGCTTCAAAATACATTTTAAAATACATTTAGCGATCTTAATAATGATAATGAATAAAATAAATTGATATAGATAATACATAGACTAAAAACGCTAGAAACCAGAGCAAGATATGTTAATATTTATTTGTCGTTTTCATCGTTCGCGGTATTTATTCATGAATATGTGAGTTTATTGATAATGGATGAAAAAGATTATTTTTAATATTTAATTAAATGAAGACAATATTAGCGAAACTCAATCGAAAATCTGGAGACAGAAAAATCAGAAAAAGATATTGGTTCCACTGGGGCTCAAACCCAGGGCCCTTTGCTTACATAGCAAGTGCTCTATCAACTGAGCTATGGAACCCATTTCCAATTCGGTCACTTTTAATTGTATCATAGGTACTTCGACTAAGAATTACCAACATTATCTTAATTTTCTAAACGCACATATTGCGCATTATTGGTTGCTATCTTTATTATTTATTTATTTATTTGATGCAATATTATTTACATTTTTTACATAATTCAATGATGTTGGCCTCACTGGGTGGTTTACCCGTGCTGAGGCCTCCATTTCATATACAAAATTATACACAATACATATAAATATGGTGAAAAAAAGGAAAAAAGTAAATAAAAAACATACGATTAAGATAAATTAAACTTAAAAATTAGAGATTTAGAATTAACGTAAAATTAAGAATAAATAATATTATATAAGGTTAAAAACGATATTTTTAATACGTGTTGTGTGTTTGTGGGTGATTGTGTTTTATATTGGTTTTGTGTGTTACTTATATGTTTTGTTATTTTATGCTATGATATTTTGGTAGTATTGTCTATTTTGGTCTTTAACCGGTCAAAGGCCGGAGACGCGCCGGCGCGCGCGTCATATGCGCATACGCGAGAAAATAATTCAAATATTTGAATAATACATCCGACAAAAAACTTTTGGTCCACGATTTTGGCCCTTCTATGTACACAATTTGTATGGAGAACAGTGTCAGAATCGCTTGCGCTGTCATTACTCTCGGAGACGCTACAAGTTTCATTCACCTAGTCACCCTGGAATATTTTTAAAACGATATCTTCTATGACAATCGGCTGTCAGAATTTGCCGCGAATTTAACGGTCGCAATTAATGGGTGTATCGCGAATAAAACGATCATAAAACCTATTAATTTACGTAATAAATGCAAGTAATGTGGTTTTAGTAGATAGCTTATTGTGTTGTGAACGTGTTTCAGTTAATAAAATATACAATAGCTCAAAATTTATCAACAAAACATTCAATTCAAAATTCAAAGTGGTGGTTTTTTAGTGTTTTTTTGCGAAGTTCCGCGAATTTCCGCTAAATGTCACGGCCTTTGACCGGTTAATCCATTTTGTAATTTTGTGTCGGAATTTATTTTTGTTTTCCTCAATTTTATTTTCAAGTGTTAGACTGTTGAATGCTTTTATAGCGTGATATTGGTAATGTCTTTGTCCAAAGCTTGTATTTACCGTCGGAGTTTTTAAGTTTTCTTTGTATGCTTGTCTAACTGGTCTGTTTGTGATATTTTGTGTTTGTTGAAGGTTGTTTTTTTGGTCAAAAATGTAATTTAGTAGCGTCTGTATCAGTAAGTCTATGTTTTTTAAGTATTACCTTTATGATCGTTTTCTGCGCAATTTCCAGGTGTTCGATAGCTGAGTTTGTTGCTCCTCCCCAAGCAATTATTCCATATTCTATTATAGACTGACATAGAGCAAAATATATTGTTTTCATTTGTTGTATTTTGTATATGTTTCTTATGTTTAGGAAAATGTGTATCGTTTTGAGGAGTTTATTTGTGACTTGTTGTGTCCTGTGATGTGTCCATCTAAGGTTATGGTCAATTATGATTCCTAGATACTTTATTTGTTCTTTTTTTTCTAGAGGAGGGCAAACGCAAATGTTGGTGTTTAAACATTCGTGTATTTTTATGGTGTTTGTGTTATTTTTTGGCTGTCCTGTGCTATTTATACTGTACGTTGTGAATTTTGTTTTCGATATGTTCAGTGTAAGTATGTTTGAGTCTAGCCATGATTTCACTCGCGTGATTCCTAAATTCGCTATGTTGTATGCATTTTTCCAATCCTTAGATTTAAAGAGTAAAACTGTGTCGTCTGCATAACTAACTATTTCACCGTCTATTTTCATGCTGCAAAGTTCATTAATGTAAATAGTGAAAAGAACGGGCCCTAGTATGCTTCCTTGTGGAACTCCTTATGTAATTGGCAGTGGCTTGCTAATATGGTTGTTAATTTTTACTTGCTGTGTTCTGTTACTCATATAACTTTTTAATAGTTGGAGTTCCTTGCCTTTGATGCCTATGTTTTCTAATTTTTTAAAAAGCGTTTGGTGGCAGATTGAATCGAAAGCTTTAGCTAAATCTAGGTACATATATCGCTATGCATTTATACCCTTGATCTAAATTGCTATGTATATAGTCTATTGTACACGCCAAAGCTTCTTTTGTGCCTATTTTTTCTCTAAATCCATATTGTTTTTCCGAGATTAATTTATTTTCTTCCAGGTATATTATAATTTGGTTTTTTATTACTCTTTCGAAAATTTTTGAAAGCGAGTTTAACAAAGTGATAGGTCTATAGTTAGTTATTTGCATTTTGTCTCCGGATTTGTAAATAGGGATCACCAGTCCTTTTTTAAGAGTACTAGGGAAGCAGGAGTGTGTTATACTTAGATTGATTAAGTGTGTTATGGGTTTTAAAATTTCTGTTTTTATTATCTTAATGCAATCCGTCGTTATCTCATCTAATCCAGGAGCAATACGGTTTTTTAATGTGTTTATTATTTTGTCAATTTCCTCTTCCGAAGTTGTTTTTATTGCAAATCTGTGTTGTGTCGGTTGTGTATTGATGTTTGAACTGTTTGTTTGTGTTGTCGTGTTTGTGTTGAGAATTTTACGGTTCGCTAAGACTTTTCCTATACTTGCGAAGAAGTTATTTACATGATTTGCTATAGTTTCTTTATTTGTATTGGCGTCTACTTTTTTTGAGTTAATGTTTAGATGTTCGATTGTATTTTCTTGTTTGAATTTTTGTGTGTATGTAACTTCTTTTAATATTTTCCATATTTCCTTTGGGTTATTGTTTTCTTCTTTTTTAAGTTTTTCTCTAAAATACAACTCCTTAGCTACTCTAATAATTTTCGTGCAGATGTTTCTATATCTTTTGTAGTAATTAAGTTGTTGTATGTCATATGGCGTATGTTTAATTTGTTTGTGAATTCTGTCTCGTTTACGAATACAGTTTAATATTCCCTGCGTTATCCATAGTTTAATTTTTTTTGCTTTGTGCGTAAGTTTTACTTGTTTTAGAGTAGTGTTATTATTTATTTCTTGCGCTAAAATTGTTGTAAATTTGTCCCAGGCCTCTTCGACCTTCTCTATTTGGTATATTGTACTCCAGTCTATTTTTTTGAGTTTTTCTTTTAAGTTTGTGTAGTCAATTATTTTTTTTGTGAATATTTTATGTTGGTTAGGTTTTGTGTTTTCGGTATCTATTGCTATCATATTCATGTAGTGATCTGTAATAGTGCTTTCAAGTACTATGGTTTTGGTTTTTAGTTTTGTTTTGATCATTATATGATCTATACAACTTTTTGTGTTGTGTGTGACTCGTGTTGGAACATTTATCGTTGGCTCCAGTCCATGCTGTGCTAATATTGTTAGGTATTCTAAGTTTTGTGGGTGTCCGTTTTGTAGAGTGTTTATGTTTAGGTCTCCAATGACGATGATATTTTTGTATTTGAAAATATATAAAATACTTTATATATGATACTCAATTTGGGGACCTTTATTGGATAACCAACACCTCTGCGATAGGTCACCCCAAGTGGTTCGCTACGTTTGGTGATGGGGTGAGGGGTTCATGGGGTGAGGTTTGTCTAGGTCTTGGAGGCGGATGACCAGGACACACTGAACCCCAGATACCTACCCACCCATTTAACCCTTTTCCTTCCCAGAACTCTCCTCTTCTTCCTTTCCTTAAAAAACCCTTCACACAAAATCCCCAAAGATGAAATAGGCCCTGATTGAAATTATTTTCCTAGGGCCTCCTGTGTGGAGCTCATGTAAAAAAAATGATTGCAAGATTCAATCCGAACTAAATGCTATCTAGATTTTTAATACGTGGCATTGACATTTAATACATACAATTTGGGATGCGTATTTAGGGTACCACCGACCCAGGAACCTTTATTGGATAATCAACACCTCTGCCATAGGTCACCCCAAGTGGTTCGCTACGTTTGGTGATTTAGCAGGGGTTCCCGGGTTCATGGGGTGAGGTTTGTCTAGGTCTTAGAGGCGGATGATCAGGATACACCGAACCCCAGATTCCTTCCCACCCCTTAAACCCTTTTCCTTCCAAGAACTCTCCTCTCCTTCCTTTCCTTAAAAAAAACCTCCACACAGCATCCAAAAAAAATCTATTGACCTTTTCTGCAAGTCTAGGATGAATATTTTTATTTTTATACACAAAGTTAAAAAAAAAAAAAAAATTTTAAGTTAATCACAGTAGAGCGCACTTGTAGTGAAATAATACAAAACTGCGCACAAATGTCATATTATTATTATTATCTAACACCTGGGTCCTATACCTTTGGAAGTGGAGCGGAGGTGAGATGCATCTTCTGAGCAATATGATTGGTCAATTTTTGCAAGTCTCTGTTTCACTCTGCTCAGCTTTGCTTCTATGAAAACGCACTCTTATACCTATAATTCACGACACCTTTTTTCAGCCCGATTCCCGCATAGAGACTAGACCATAGACAAAATTTTTCGCTTTTCGCGACCGCTATTTTCATCTGTATTTTCATATCTATGATTTCAAACAGCACATGCACCATATTGTTGCTGTGATGCCAACTAAAATCGCAGATATGAAAATAGCGATCGCGTAAAAAATTTTGTCTTAGGTCTCTATATGGGAATCGGGCTTAAAAAAGTTGTCGTGTATTGTAGGCTTTGGATAAGGGCACTTATGTCAATTTATTGCAACCAAAGGTTCTACCAAAACCAAATGTATTTTGTATTTTGTATTTGAAATAAAAAAAATGGTTAAAATACCGTATTTTGTATTTCAAATACACGACTCGATAGTATTTTGTATTTCGTATTTTAAATACATGCGAAAACGTATTTTGTAATTTGTATTTCAATTACAGCAAAGCATGTATTTTGTCCAGCCCTGGGTGTAGGTAATAGGGTCATAGAGCGGATTAACGAAGAATGGAGTGAAAGAAGAATATATGACGCGGATTAATCAAATAGTTGAGCAGGTGTCCTAATTTTTTTATTGTAATATTTAATAACTTTCAATAATTAAATATTACAATACCGTACAGCGAATTAAACAGTATTAGAGAACATAGTTCACAATACGAACTAAACGCAATATTGAATTTTGTTTTAACTGTCAAAAATTGAAAAGTTGACATTTAGTGCGTAAGAAAGAGGGGTAGCATTATATGTTTGAGAACAAAAGCACAACAATCAGAGCATTGATATTTGACGCTTTTGAATTTTTGGAACTCACTCACTACCTACTTAATAGTATAGGTACTTACCACAATATTCCTGCAGCTCTTTGAAAATATGAGAATTCATTCCATACAAAATGTATGGTGAAAAGAATTTTCATAATAACTATTTTTTTCGTTAATTTTTGTGATGTTTTAATAGTTATTATTCTCTCCGGGGCGGAGACGAATCCAACAAATCAAAGATCATCAAAATCAGCCCAGCCGTTCTCGAGTTATAAATAGTGTAACTAACCCGACTTTGTTTTATATATTAAGATATAATGTTTTAAAGATATTTTTCTCATGAGATTTGCGAATGAATATAATTTTTTTTTTACTGTAATTATTTTATTCCGAAAATTAATAAGGTACATATAACCTAATTTTACCCAAATAACTAATAACCTAATTTAAGTACTACCAAAGTATATATAGGTACGTACACCTGCCAAAATATGTAGGCAGGTACATTTATACGTATTTTATGAAAATGTTACGAGTAAACGCTGCAACTTTTCCTACAGTGTTTTATCATAACCATGCACATGGCATCTTTTCAAAGATACATTTTTATTTTTTTCTTTATTCATTGCATTGTTAATTAACATAAGGTGAGGATTTTTCGACCACCATACTAGGTACATGCCCGTGTTGTGGTGGTCAACCTTTGTTACGACCAAGTCCAGTATCAGGTTGTTACAGGGTTTTGTTATAATAAATACTCTTCCAAACAAGTCGCGTTGCAACATGAGCGCGTATATCAAAAGAAAGGTGGCTTCTTGCTGCTAAACTCATCTTCAATCGCGTCTTGACTTGAGCGTGTGTATAGACTGGTGGCTGCCTGCTGGAGTTCATTATTTCCTGCACCAAATAAATCAAGTCGAGTCGGGACCTGAGCGTAAGTATTCCTATATAAAAGATGTCTTAAGCGCCCATCATTCATTTATATTCACATGCCGTACCTATTGGTTTAGTAATTTGAAACAACAAAGTTGCGAGAATATCAGATAGATTCAGTCAGTCAATATCAGTCAGTTCAGTGAGAAGTGAGTCTCAAGTCACGCTTTGAGGAATAAGCTTCGAGTGATATCCCTCCTCGAACCAACAAAAGTTACTTGATTATTGTGTGGCTTATAAAAATGCATTGCAATATTTGTGGAATTAAAGTGGACGGCAGGGGAAAGCTTTTACAACATATGCCTGTTTGTAGTGGTAAAACCGAAGATACGACCGTTTTACAAATCGAGGTAAGCTACGTTTATTTTTGTTATAAATCATATAGTTAGTTGTTAATTAATAGTTATCTACCTGTTTTCATAATTGTATTATTAAAAACAAAATCACCGATGTTGAACCTATATTGTATAATCATTTATTTTTCATTAAAAATCCGAATTCGAAATTATTGCGATGTTATTTGTTATACTGAACTATCATTATCTTATTTTTTTATTATTATTATTTATAACCAAAAATTGCACAAATTTTAACATCACAATGAATTAAAAGTAAAAGCAAATATTAGTATATATTATGAATGCAAATGGTATAAATCACCTCCCTAGGCTGGGCCTGTTCCGAGGTGGTAGTAGTATCATTATTAAGAGGATAGATTTACGTTATATTACATTTTTCGGTTAAAACGAAAAGGAGTCCACTCTCAATAATAATTATGATTTGAAATAAAATCAGATCGGGACAGACATAATTACAGTTAAATTCCTGCCGAAAACGAGACTAGCTTCTTAAAAGTTCCATCCTTTTCAAATATATTTTAGTAGGTATATAATATGTACCTGTAGACCTGCAGCTGCGGAAAATTATTTTTTAAATGTTTTCCTTCTTTTCTGCTGGCAACCAAACTAGGTACTTCATTGGTTATTGCTGACCGAAAGAAGTTTATGATGTTCCAAGTGCATATTCAAGGATACCTAGACCACAATGATATATTATCTAGACCCTCACAAATATGCTAGAAATCATTATTACTTAATTCAAATAATTAATCATATATTGAGGGTGCACTGAAAAGTTTTAGTATGAAATTTAATACATTTTATTATTTAACATTTACAAATATTTGAAAATTTTGATTATTTTTCTTCTGTTTTAGGAAACTAAAGAGTCTGACGATTCTTTTACTGGTCCAAGATTGCTTTCAAATAAAGAAGCAATTAGGGTTGAAGAAACGTCTACCGATGAAATTTCATGTAGCGATGTTGACCTGACACCACTCGTTAATGTTGGCCTTGTTAACAGTAGAAGATCGTATGACGATCCACATGGTAAGTTCAACTTATGACTTTTATTATAATAGTCAAACTTGGTTATAACGATCAAGCGGGGACTGACAAAATTTGCTCTTTATAGCCGTTACTAGATTAGAAATACGTAGGTGTTTTAAACCTTACGTACTTACCTAGCGTATATCGTATACCTACTTTAACTATCTATATATTCAGCAATGTATGATGTGTTTTCAAATTACAAAAAAAAATTACAAAACATACCTACATTTATTTTTAAAATATTGTAATAATTAAAGACTGTTATAAGGATTTCGTTTTCATGTTTAACAATGTTCTCCTCAAAACAAGTACCTACCTAGCATTTCAAACTCTTTTTTTTTTGTGTTTGCGAACAAAATTGACAACGAGTACTAATAAAGAAGACACTGTAAAAAGTACAAATTGTACATATTTTGCAAAACCTTATTTTCATATTATGACTTAAATTTAACACGGCATCTTTATTCAGTTCTTTATCCATATCCCAATATGGATAAAGAATTTATGGGCAGAAATATTTCACAGAGCGGACAAGTTATGTAGTGTCATAAATATTTTGTCCTTAACGGGATTTAAAGAAATTTTCGCCGGCTGGATCACCGCCACCTTTGCCTTTATTACTTATTTCGAGAACAGAACAGACCCCACGTTGCATTTAGAAATTATGTTGAAAATATTATTTGTTTATCAATGAAGCAACTTTGTTATAACCGCACACGGTCGAACGAAGATAAACCCGAACTAAAATATCATTGAGTAATTGATTAAAAACAATAACTTTGTAAAACATCACCTTTATTATATACAATATTTATTATATACTTCATGTTTCGTGGACGATGTCCACTTCTTCAGGTATATTAGCAATATTGTTCAATACTTTTATTATATACAATAATACTACATGTGTACAACGAAACATGTAGTATTATTGTATTTGACAAAAGTGATGTTTTACATAGTTATTGTTTTTAATCAATTTAAATAACGTCATCGCAAAGTTACCATCCAGAAGAAATTTTCTTCCAAAAATTAAAAATTGAGTAATTGCTCAATATATCCGTGAACTCACTTATTCGTGATCGTTATAACCAAGTTCGATTGGATAGTTCCATATTCCATATTTGGGAAAAAGGCATAGTTTGTTTTATCAATTACATATAACCGATTCTCAAATCCTGCATACAATATAAATTATGCATACAATATAATATATTTGTGTGTTTTTTTTTTTAATTTTACAGACTTTTACGACTTAAAACTAATCGGAATGGAAGACGACATTATTCCCGATACTGAGAGCAGTTGTAATGGATCTGAAGTAATCAAAATAATGAAGCCGATTACAGTAGATGAGAAAACATGTTTGGATATGAATTATGAAAGCTGTACTTCACCTGAACCATTTTCAGATAGTGGCTCTGACTATGAACCGAGCAGCTCTGGTGAAGAACCGCTCCAAAAAATTAGAAAAGTAGGCAATACTGCACTGAATGAAAAAGGTGACGAACACATTGAAATGTCTCCTGCCACAATAACAAAAGACTTGCCTCAGAAATTAATTGATTATACTAATGGCACGGAAAAAAAAAACAGACTCGTGTGACATTTTGATGGCAAGCAATGTTTTGGGTCAACGGAAATGGGATAAGAAACATTGATATTTTGCAATACATTGGTGTCCAAATTACCACGACATTTGGAAGCAAAACATCAAGAAGAGAGAGAAGTAATGGAGTTTCTTAATACACCTAAAAATTCCGTGGAGAGAAAAAGACTCATAGAAACTCTAAGACAACTAGGCAATTATTCGCATAATTCCAAGGTAATAAAAACTGGCACTGGTTCAATAATTCCAAAAAAACGATCATTGAACCAGAGGAAATTAGAATTGTTTTCTCCATGCGGCTCTTGCATGGGGTTGTACCTGAAGAAAGATCTGTACTTGCATTACAGGAAATGTAATACTGGTGTGCATAGCGGGCCTTCGCGCAAGTGTGCAGCACCATTCCCGGCAGGGGACGCGGCCTCCCAAGGATTGCAAGACCACGTCCTGCCGACCATGAACCATGACAAAATATACCATGTGATTCGAAATGATCAGTTAATATTGAAATTTGGTTCTAGTCTGTACAGTCGCCACAGTGCACACCCCCATTTAATATCTTACATAACGCAAAGAATGCGCCAACTTGGACGTCTGGTTTTAAATCTCCGGGATATTAATAAGGAAATTATCTACTTAGAAGACATGATCCAGCCCAAATTTTATAACACCTTCATACTAGCCGTCAAGACTGTAGCCTTATTTAACAAGTATGGCATACCAAGTCTAGCCTTAAAACTTCGGACGTCCGTTAAATGCTGTGCGGACATACTCAAATCCCAGTACATAATGACAGGAGAAATAGCTCGTCGTAAGACAGTTGACGATTTTGTCGAATTGATAGGCATGAATTTCACGAACGAAGTGTCTACTCATGCCCTGAACACGTCCTATACCCAGAAATGGAATAAGCCGGTCATATTGCCCTTGGCTGAAGACATTAAGACGTTAACGGAGTATTTAAAACTAAAAGCACTACAAGTTGTCAGCGGAATAAAGGTCGCTTGTGACCCTTCTCTATGGATCAAGTTGAGTGAAATCACGTTGACTCAAACATTGCTTTTTAATCGCCGCCGGCCAGGAGAGGTCGACAGGATACATTTAAAAACATATGAGTTACGTGATCAAACCGCGATGAATGAAGAAGTACTCAACACTCTTAGTGAACTTGAAAAAAAAATCGCTAGCAACTTGACTCGATTTGAAACAAGAGGGAAAAGAGGAAGAAAGGTTCCTATTTTACTCACCAACGATCTTAAACTACAAATTGATTTGCTTTGCGAAAAGAGGTCGTCTGTGGGAATTTTAGATAGAAACGTATACCTATTTGCTAAAATAAATTCGCTTATGTTCTTGAGATCAGACACATCATTACGACAATTCGCTTTGGAATGTGGTGCTAAAGATCCCAAAGCTCTGACATCCACAAAATTACGGAAGCAAGTGGCAACTGCATCTCAGCTATTGAACCTCAAAAATAACGAAATGGACCAACTGGCAACATACATGGGCCATGACATTCGGGTTCATAGAGAGTATTACCGTCTTCCTGAAAGTACCATACAATTGAGCAAGGTGAGTAAACTCTTGCTGGCCATGGATGGCGGAAAGTTGGCCGAAAATAAAGGTAAAAATCTAGATACTATCGACCTTCAAGAAAAATCTGTGTCTGCGAAAATATTACCGTCTTCGGTATCCATTCCTCCGATTCCCAATGGTACAAACGTGGAAAATGAAGATTGGGATTCAGATGACCACGGAGTAGGTACGGATGAAATTCCAACAATAAATGCACATGTCACAAGAAAAAAGAAAATAACAGCAAGGACAATGTGGACTTCTGCTGAGAAGGATGCCATATCAAGGCAAACGGCTGTCTTCTAGATAAGAAAAAAAATTCCAAACAAGAAAGAGTGCGAAGAATGTTTGACCAATGAACCAGATTTAAGACACAGAACATGGAAAAACATAAAATTTTATGTGCACAATATCATAAAAAAGAACGCCAAGAAATAAAATATAAAGGATCATGCCTGGAAGGAAAGAATATAGGCTCAATTATTTTAATTATAAACGACTTTATTGTCTTCATTTTTTTGTAAATCTAATCTAAAAAAACAATAAAAATTTTTTTTCACGATTTGTATGTTTTATTTGATGATAATGTTACTCTGCGTTTGGTAATTTTGTTCAGTAATTTTTTCCGACTCTTCAAGATCTGCATTAATAAAACCCTTCCTACAGCTCCTCCTTAACCCGCTTGACAACATCACCCATCCAGGTGGCAATATTAATCCCTTGTCCTTAATTCAGACAGAGGCGTTTTTGTGAGGTGTAGGTAATAGGGTCATAGAGCGGATTAACGAAGAATGGAGTGAAAGAAGAATATATGACGCGGATTAATCAAATACTTGAACAGGTGTCCTAATTACTT
This sequence comes from Limnephilus rhombicus, assembly GCA_929108145.2. Classification (NCBI taxonomy): domain Eukaryota; kingdom Metazoa; phylum Arthropoda; class Insecta; order Trichoptera; family Limnephilidae; genus Limnephilus; species Limnephilus rhombicus. Next base: position 10,269,510 of record OV815296.1, read on the forward strand.
ATTAAATATTACAATACCGTACAGCGAATTAAACAGTATTACAGAACATAGTTCACAATACGAACTAAACGCAATAATGAATTTTGTTTTAATTGTCAAAAACTGAATTCCTTGTCGGCACAATCTTAATACTCGTAGTGCAATACTTATTATATTCACATGCACGTAAGAATTTCGAACGACGGGTCCTCGGTTTAGGGCGTAGGTGAGATTTCTTGACACTCGAGCTTGCAGTGCCTCCTGGTGTTCACATTCCGGTGATCGGCACCTTTTAACATGAAACCGAGGACTTTGAGAGAGTCCTCGGTTTAGGGTCTGTGTGTGATTTCCAGCATTAGCGGCGCCGCCCTGGTGGTCACACACCCGTACTAATGAAACACTAGTCAAATTAAACACGATATCTTTCACCACGAAAATGAGGACTCTCTCCGATTGGCCCAATATTTCGACAGTTGACCAATCAGAACGCATAGATTATGGATACATATTCAGTTTTTCGCATTTCGAATCCGAGGACGTCCTCGGATTCGTGCGAGTCCTCGGATTCTGGGTCTTAAGTCCTGTGAAGGTCCTCGAATAAAGGTGCATACCAACTCACCCTCACACGTGCATTCACACACATACAAACACTCTCACACACCCCTCTCCTTCAATAATTTACTAACTTAATTTAGGTATAATGTATTGTTTATCTCACAAAAATATAAGTATATGACAGCGACATGTCATTGGTTCCAATTATGTAATAATGTACTGTTTGTTTTTGCAAAATAAAAAAAATAAAAATGAGTTCTAGCACAATCAAATGGACTAATGCAGATTATGACTTCCATATTATGAAATACAAACACTATTTAACATTCTTATTAAATTAATTATTAATCTTTTATACTTTTTTTTTAATTAAAAAAAAAAATGTTAATCTGGAAATATCTTACTGTGTGATGTGTGAATGCGGTGTGGGGCAGACCACCGAACATATGGTCAACGAGTGCCTGCTCCATTCATTCCCTGGTGGGATTGATGAGGTCCACAGGGCAAAGCCTGAGGCCCTAGACTGGCTCCCCCTCTGACCTCCCACCATACGAAAGAAGAAGACTGTTGCTTGGAATTTTAGGTTCAGTAGCTAGAATCTTCTATAATTATCTTTTTGTTATGTTCTCCCATACTAATACATAATATAAATGCTTTCCAGGGATTTCCTGATTTTCGCAGAAAGCGGCCCCTTCCGACAGCACCTGTCTGACTCCCTTTGTGAGGAGATTTGCCGCCTCGACCAGACCGCCTTCCTATCTTCGGAAAATGATGACACAGGTATATTTCTTGTAATTCACCAGCACGAGAGGTTTGGGCTAAACGCGTGTCATTTATCCCAAACCTCTTCTTAATACTTTTTTTAATAAATATGGTTTAGGATGAAAGAAGGCTGAATGCTGTAGAAAAGAGATCCCTGAGGTGTACGTTTGGTAAAACCGCGTATGACTGTCCTAAAAGCATTGAGATCCGGAAAGAATGCAAGGCTGATGTAAGAGTTTGATGGATAAGATTAAGACTGTGTGTCCGACAAAACTTAATCGATACTTACCCTTTCGTCAGCAGTTAAGATCAAATCGAGCCATTTACTATGATCGATCTTTTCGTGTAACTGGCCCGCTCATTTGCAATAAACTTCCCTCAGCTCTTACTAATATCCAGAATTTGGCTGAATTTAAACGGGCTTTAAAAACAAAATAATTTAAAAAATTATACTATTCACGAATCTTAACCTCTATCAAAATACCGTAATAAGCCACGTTCTCAAGTTTCCGGTAATTGTTTGGTTTTGGTTTCCTCCTTGGTTTACTTTTATGTTTAATGTCCACTCAGCATGTTTCTTATTTCTGACCTTAAACTGCCTCCTGTTTTATACTATATTTTTAGTTTTAATATTCTTGTTTTGTCCTGTGCTATAATCAGGGCTGGGCAGCATTTGAATTACTTGTATTTGAACAAAATGTATTAAATTACTTGTTGAATTGCTTGTATTTGAATAAAATGTATTAACAAAATGTACTAAAAATGTATTTTGTAATTGGTATTTCAATTACCTGATGCTGAGGTATTTTGTAATTTGTATTTCAAATACTCATGGCTTCAAAATACATTTTCAAATGCATTTAGCGATCTTAATAATGATAATGAAAAATAAACTGACATAAATAATACATAGACTAAAAACGCTAGAATCCAGAGCAATATATTATGCAAGTATCTTGTCAATTGTTGTTTTCATCGTTTCGCGGTATTTATTCATGAAGACCAGAGTTAATTGATAACTTATAATGGATGATCAAATTCCGTCATTGCTTTGTATTGTACGTTTTTGTGTCATAGAATTTGATCAAGCACTATAGGAATAATTTGACTAAATACTAGATTATTTTTAAGTTAATTACAGTAGAGCGGACTTGAAGTGAAATAACACAAAACTGCGCTATACAAATGTTATGTTATTATCGAACGTTATTAATACTGTAGCGTCTGCGTGGTTGAATTTCAGATCCCGGTTTCGATTACATGTCCGACGCCACGCCTTACACGCCGCGCCGATTTTCAGACTAAGCTACTGTTGTAATTCGGTTTCTAATTCAAGAATTCGTCACAAGATGTCGCCACTTTCGACGGCAAGATGCATAGGGACGTGTCCTTCCTAGATATAAGTTCTGATAATTTGTGAAAATGGAGTATCTCCCGGATTTCGAAAGATTGACGGTAATACTCAGTTGTATCAAGCGGCTGTACAATACATATGACGTCATCACCCGACCCGGTTATTTTGTCGCAGTGACTAGCCATCACTGGTTGACACGTTGACAGTGGATACGAGGAACGGGCTAATTTTGAAACCAGTTCCTATTAGATTTATAAAATGATCACCAACACTAACTGAGCGAAGCCGTACCAAAAGCCGCCCGCAGGGCCTAGCAGTAAAAACCTGCGAAGCGGGATTTTAACTGCTAGTAATAATAATAATTATTATCTATTATTATTATATTATTATTGACTGCTACATGAAATGGGACGTACATATTACTAATGTTTGTAAACGTCTGCGGTCTATTGTGGGTAGGATTTATAAAATAAAATATTTTGTGCCTTTAAGTACTTTAAAATTAATATACGTATCTCTGGCAGAATCAACTATCCGTTATGGACTTACTTCTTGGGGACATTCTTGTAAAACTAATATAAATTGTATCCAAACATTGCAAAACTCCCTGACAAAATTATTAATCCCTAAGTACACTAATGAACACAGAAATGACACTAAATTAATATACAAGTCTCTAAATGTTTTACCTGTCAGAGGATTATTGTTTTATAATATTATAAGTCAACATGTCATGTTGTCCGATTCCTTGTACAGGGAAAGAGGTTACCATAAACATAATACAAGATTCACTCAAAATGAAGGATTGGTGGTTCCGAAATGTACCAATAAATACGGTGAAAGGACCCTAAACTATATTGTACCCAAAATATTCAATAAACTACCAATGACAATCAAAAATAATAACGTTTTTAATGGTAAAGTCAAATATAAACTAAGGAAATGGCTATTAGATAGGGATGATTTATATTGATGCCCTACCGAAGTCCTTGTATTCTTTATTGAAACTCACATTGAAGGAATTGGTAAATTCATTACAATTTTTGTAATACCTAATGTATATGAAACTTTTAATTTACTTGTGATTATATTTCATTTGTTCATACTAAATCCATCTGTACTTTTTTATTATATCATAACATACTAATTTTTTTTACTATATCATATCATACTAAATCCATTTGTACTTTTTTATTATAAGGCTTCTAGTGCTACTTACATGTATATACTATTTCGGTAATTTAAATAATCTATTTAATTGATATTTAGCATCAAAATTATAAAATTATATGTATACAATGTTTGAAAATGTACCAATGTTGTCATTATGTACCTGCTGACAAACTACATAAGTAGTTTAGCGGATTTAAATGTAAATAAAAAATAAAAAAATCTAACACCTGGGTCCTATACCACAAAACTTTACAAGTGGAGCGGAGATGAGATATGAGATGTGTCTTCTGAACAATATGATTGGTCAATTTTTGCAAGTCTCTGTTTCACTCTGCTCAGCTTGGCATCTACGGAAACGCACCCTTAAATAAGGGCACTTACGACAATTTATTGCAACCAAAGGTTCTACCAAAACCAAATGTATTTTGTAATTTGTATTTTGTATTTGAATTAAAAAAAATGGTTAAAATACTGTATTTTGTATTTCAAATACACGACTTGAAAGTATTTTGTATTTCGTATTTTAAATACATGCGAAAAAGTATTTTGTAATTTGTATTTTAAATACAGCAAAGCTTATATTTTGCCCAGCCCTGGCTATAATAGTACCGTTATTGACCTGTGCTATAACAGCACTTGGTCATTTTTTTTTCTCTTGGCATTGAATATACATATATAGCCGAGGAAGACTTGGCACGATCAAGTGAATCAAATGCTTGAGTCGGATCATATAGAGTGCCAGAATAACAGAAGAGTATGTACCAATGTGAATGATGTGTGAAATTGCATTTTGGTTATCACCTAATCCTCTGCATGATGAACATTTTAGACACAGTGGTGGACCAAGGCACGCGGCTTCAGTACCTGCAGTGCGTCAGGTCCCTGCAGATCCTGGCCAAGTTCCTGGGCTTTCTGCTGGCGCTGCCCTACGGGGGGAACACCGACTCGCCCAGGGAGCAGGTGCTCAACAGCGAGGTAGCCGTCAGAGACCAGGTAACTGTCCATAACAATCTGTAGGTTCCATGACGATGTGTAACAGTGACTAAACAAAAAAGATCAAACAAACAACATAACCTAACATACTTAATATACCAAAGTGTAACTCTTCATTTGGTCAAAGAAGTTCTGCATTTTTAGCAGTAAAGTTATATAACAAACTCCCACTTAGTATCAAACAAATAAAAATTAAAAATAGCTACATTAAGGACATTAAATGTTGGCTGAAGAATCTATCGGAAAATGAACTTACTAGTATACTTAAAACATCATAGAAGTTTCTGGAAAACCTTATCCAATCAATAGTTAAACCATAGAAGTCGCTGAAAAACTTATCCAAAGCATAGTCCCCCTCAGCACAGGATCTCCTAGTGAGGAGGACTACGAATATATTTTATATATACATCTAACTAACATGTTTCATATAAAAATTTAAAAAATATTATATAGTTACTAAATAAAAATAAAAAAATAAAAAAAAAACCTAACTAACAGTCACTAAACAACAAAACAACAAACAAACAATATAACCTAACTAACAGTGACTAAACAACAAAAGAACAAACAAACAACATAACCTAACTAACAGTGACTAAACAACAAAAGAACAAACAAACAACATAACCTAACTAAAAGTGACTAAACAACAAAAGAACAAACAAACAACATAACCTAACTAACAGTGACTAAACAACAAAAGAACAAACAAACAACATAACCTAACTAACAGTGACTAAACAACAAAAGAACAATCAAACAACATAACCTAACTAACAGTGACTAAACAACAAAAGAACAAACAAACAACATAACCTGGTTAGTGGTTAGTGACCGATCAGTGGTTGAGTGGGCATCGCGTTTGGGTCCCACCCAGGCGTTCCGTGTTCGATTCCTCGGCTGGCTAAGTCCTTCATCACGACTCAAGCAACATTTTCGGCTTACTGTGGTGGTAGTAGGAGATTTTCAAATATTGTCGGGTTATTCGTAATGCGGAAATGTTTGTCTTTCTTTAAAAAAAAAAAAAACCTAACAGTCAATAAACAACAAAAAACTAACAAACAACATAACCTAACTAACTAACAGTGACTAAACAACAAAAAACAAACAAACTGTATCGTAATTTTAGCCATGGGAGCCATTGCTGGTCATCACGGATTATTTTTGCAGGAGAGGTGAGGGATCTCGTCAGGATAATGGGGCAAAAAAGTTCCTTCTTTGCATAGATAGTAATCAGAGTTTAAATAAAAGTATTAGTCCACAGGAACTAATATATTTAAATTTTCAAACATATAATAACACATTAATCTTGAGACGGGTTTCCAAAGTTCCCAAACAACATAACCTATAAGGTATAAACCGAAATCTAACCAAGAATGTGAACATACCTTGAAGGACCATGACATAACCGGATGACATGGATAATCTCAAAACAAACAAGCTGAATGTGAAGCTCTCAAACCAACAACCGATTACGCCCGCTTTGGTACGACGGGTCGCGTTTATAACATGATCATACTTTATGATCCGGCTCGCGGTTTAAATTATTATATAAAATATATTAAAGGGATTATCCCAAATTAAAAGAACAATCACATCGGTGACTAATTGAATTTGCATCGGCTCCCCGTGACGGCGGAAATTCTAGAAGTGACGCGGACGGAAGTGTTCTTAACAGTGTCGCCAATCGACGTAGCCAAAACCAAGGCGATTCAATAATTAAATATCTAGCCAGGCGGGAACAAATTAACGATCGGGCAGCAAACAAAATTGTTTAGATGAGGTTTTTTAAGTCAGGATAATAATTATTACGGAGGCAGTAATCATTATCGTGACAAAACAACATTACCTAACTAACAGTGACTAACCAACAAAAGAACTAACAAACAACATAACCTAACCAACTAACTAACAGTGACTAAACAAAAAAAAAAACAAACAACATAACCTAACTAACTAACTGGGACTAAACAAAAAGATCAAACAAAAAGCATAAACTAACCTAACTAACTAACCATCATGCTGAAGTGGTAGGCAGAGAGAGTAGACCGTCACAAAACTCTGTCTTGGAACACGCTCCTTGCTTCATTCACATTTATAAATGTTCTGTTATTTTGACTCTTGACATGACCGGACTCAAATATTGCCCTGAGGGACTAGGTAACCTTCGATATCTTTCTGTAGGTTCCATTACCAAACGTGATAAGCATGGCATCCCCATTTGGGGTACTTTGTGAGGTTGAAGATAATAGGCCACTTGCATCAAATTTTTTTTGTTTAAATTCCGGTTGGATACGCGCCATAAAATATATTTAAATACATTTGGGCATTAATCTCATTTAAATTAATAATTTATGCTTGGGATCATGGGGGCGCCATCTATGGTGGTTGTATTATATTGAATTTCCCTATGTGACATAGAAATTCAGTGAATTCAGGCATTTTCTGACCTCTGTGGAGCAAGCAATTACTTACGACGTGAGTGTTGGTTAAAGCCAATAGATGTCAGTCATAATCAAATAATTAACCCATAATTAAATTATTGTTGTGAGGTTTTGGCATGTACTATTAATTTGCAAATTCATATCCATTGTGTGAACTACCTTCCTGTGATAAACACCTGTTGAGATTGTGCACTACCGTCTTGGCAAAAATCAATATTTGAAGGAAACTAGTGTCGTTTGTGCTGGACATCGTGTGGAGAGCTGCATTCTCTGAGTGAGTATTTGTTTTGTTTTCACTGAGGATTTTGGAATTGCTGTATAATATGTTTTGTGTCACATAGGGAAGAGTTCATCTTTCATTAATTACATAGGGTAGTATTTCCCTCGTGTCTGGGGCTATTTACACGCCCCTACAGATTTAATGGTCCTTCGAGCCGGATTATTCATTCATACTTTTATATTCAATTCTAGATTATAGCCTAGGTATATTACATGGACGTTTGAATTTACATATTTTTTTGGTAAATTTGAAGTACCTTTCATTTTTGAGAACTATAGCTGGTCTTGTTTTTTCTTTTGGATGATATATTTGGATGTTTGCAGAATTGTCGTAATTTTGGATAATTAATCGCAACATTATTATTATTAATTAATTATTGACATTGTAACATTATTATAAAATTTTGTGGTAATCTTTTCGCATATATAAAAAATGCCAAGAATTACGGAGGAAGGTGCCGATGAGGCTCAAGACAGATCGCTTATTCTTTTAACCGCAAAAAAGGAAAATCTTTTTTTTCGTATGAACGATCTGTATAATTCAACAAACAACATATCTAATTTTGAGTAAATAACGAAGTGTTTATGGCTCAGTCAGAGATGATTGATCAAATGCGAAGTCAATTTGAAAGTATTATAGATAGCATCAATGTCAGTTAACTTTAAATCCAGAATTTAAATCAGATTTCCAAGCTTTAAATGCATTTGAGGATCTTTTTTTGAAGGTCAAATGAACTAGATCGAATATGAAAACTTCTGTAAGAGAATCACTTACGTCACAAAATAATTCGCGGGAGCCGTGTATGATTAATCTTCATCCAGTAGATCTTCCAACCTTCGATGGTAAAAATGAAAGCTGGCCGAAATTTTTTGAGTCATTTAAAGCCAATATCCATAATAATAGACAGCTAACTGACTCGCAGCGTGTGCAGTACTTAGTCGGAAAACTCACACACGGGGCATTGAACGTAACCGCAGGCATTGTGCCTACGGGTGATACATATCAGATCATTTGGGAGAGTGTAGTTAAAAAAATTCAAGATAAACGTGCACTGGGAACACATTATTTAATTAATATTCTCGATGCGAAAAACTGCACGAATACATCTGCCAGTTTCAATTCTTTCATTGAAAGATATTCTTCGTCAGTGTCGGCATTAAAGCAGTTAGGTATTGAGGATTTAACTGATTTTATTTTGTTTCACTTATAAGAAAAATTGATACACAGACGGCTCAAAACTTTGAACTGACAGTTCGTAATAAAGAAATTCCTTCTTATAATGAGTTAGTTTCGTTTGTACAAGATCAAATAAAGATTTTAGAACGATCGAGTAACTCGCATGGTGTCGTAAATAAAACGCATCCTTTTTCGTCATCCCGATCAAATAATACTAAATCGTTTGTCGCGAGTAATGTGAATATTCCGCGCTTCCCAGCTCCGCCGAAAGGTTGTATTCTGTGTAACAAAACTGATCATTTAGTTAACGTTTGCTCAAAGTTTAAATGTATGAGTTCCCCACAGGCTCGGATTTGAATTTATAAAATCGAAACATGCCTGTGTAAATTGCCTTAGTGGTTCACATACAATCAAGTCATGCAAATCGGGATTAGTTTGTGATTTGTGCAATAAACGTCATCTTACATTCTTACATTTCGGTGGTGTGAATAATATGCAAACCAATACTCATGTACATACGTCGCAAGTACCTACCAGTGAAGAACCGTCATTCCCTCTCCAGTGTCATCCAGCATCAATGGAACTGGTATTTGTGATATGCAAGTGGAGGGGACCGCGAATGTCAATCCTTTGTGTTCGCTTTCTGCCAATTTAACACCGAACTCTTCTATTTTACTTTCGACCGCACAAGATTGTTGTAAGACGCTGAATTTGCCAATAATTCCTTTGAGTAATTAATTTGTCAAAGGAATTGGATCAACGTCTCGACCAATTTTCGGTTACGTTTATTTGGACATTGAGTCCCGCGTATACCCAGAGAATAAATATAATATACATGCGCTTGTCGTTGACAGTATCACTGACCAATTACCTAATCACTATATAGCCAAGGGTGACATGAGGTATTTAGAGGGCATACCTCTCGCAGACTTAACGTGGAATATTCCTGGATGCGTGGATGTCGTCATAGGTGCACAACTATTCCCATATATTTATTTAGGGAACAGGGTTGAATCGGGTACTAACACAGAGGCCGGCAAATCATTCCACAGCCGAGCTGTTGAACATAAGAACGAGTCGAAGAAACGACCCGTTCTCATGTGACTAATGTCAACTGTGTACAAATGTTGGGCACGCGTTTGGCGTGTTTCCCGACTATGCACCGGTGCCGAAGGGATCAATGATGCTAGTTCCTCGGAGCATCTTCCATTGTAATACCGGTAGAACAAGGATAGCATTCGCACCCGACGCCTGTGCTCTAAAGATTGCAATCCGTCTGTTAAGATGGGAGAATCTATCAAACGGACCGCCCGTTTCTGCACAGAGTCGAGGGTATTTTTCAGGTATTTTGGAGCTCCAGACCAGAGGTGGCTGCCAAATTCAACCGTGGGGCGCACTTGCGATTTGTACAGGGTTAGCAGTTGTGTACTTTTAAAGTATCTGCGGGCCCTGTACAGTACGCCCAGTTTTTGGGAGGCTAACTTTACTCTGGCTTCGATGGAGCCCCCATACCTGAGCTGGTCACTTAGGGTTACACCAAGCAAATCAATGGAGGGCCTGTTCGGAAGATTGCTTCCGTTGAAAGAGACTAGATTTTCATTGCGATCCCTTTTAGACGTAATCAGACAAGATTGGGTCTTTGAAACATTAAATTCAACGAGATTATTTTTACCCCAAGAGAAAACACTCTCGAGGTAACCGTCCATTCTTTGCTTCAAAGCCTTACGAGCTGTTGGAGTTTGTGAGCCCTTTGGGGGCTTGTCAAACAAAAAGCTATCATGAACTGTACTGTCATCCGCGTAGCAGTGAATTGGTGCACATGACAAAAGGTCGTTGATGTGCAACAAAAACAGAGTTGGAGACAGAACCGATCCCTGCGGGACGCCAGCATTTATCGAGTGATTTAGTGCAAAAATTTTGACTGTTAGAAGAGATACCTAATATAAAATTTCTATGTCCGGAGGAGACAGAATGTGAGTATCTCTTTACTTCATCGATTTCTCGCACTGATGATGGTAGATATTCTGTTGCTTTACCTTTCTGTAAAGATCCAAGACAATTGGGTAATTCTCGTACTGCTGCCCAATGCCGATTTTTGGCATTGGAGCGAAAATTTAATCATTCCCCTGCTTTGCAGGAGAATTATAACAAGGTTATCAGTGAATATATTGAAAATAATTACCTATCAGAAGTCTCAGAGTCTGATATCACAGAAGATGGATATTACATCCCACATCATGCTGTCACTCGTCCAGACAAACCAATGCCTCGTATTGTGCTCGATGCTAGTGCTAAAACACACACAGGGCTGTCACTGAATGACATTATTCATACTGGTCCCAATTTGCAAGCCGATTTGTTTCTGCTTTTGCTTGACTTTCGTCTTTTTCCCATCGCTATGACTGCGGATATAAAGCAAATGTATTTACAGATTGAAGTTCCTGGCAAGCTTCGTAGATACGTAGATTCTCGAATAATGGTCTCATACGAACTTTTCATTTCAATCGAGTTCCTTTCGGCTTGACGGCAAGTCCATACTTAGCAATGCGGACTGTTCGCCAGTTGGCCCAGGATATGAGACCACATTACCCGGACGCTGCCAAAGTGGCAGAGTCCAAGCTGTATATGGACGACCTGGTCTATTCTATTGCAGATGAGCCCAGCGCCATACGTTTTTCTCGAGAATTAATCTCGTTGTTTAAGTCCGGTGCCTTTGATTTAGTAAAATGGACTAGTAATTCTCAAGTTGTACTTGAGAACCTCCCGGATTCTCACCGCAGCCCGGTGGACTTCACTGTTGGTTCTAACAATACCTCTAAGGTGTTGGGCCTTTCGTGGGAACCAGCTGATGACAGCTTCTTCTTTACGACATCTTATGTTCAGGAGAAGTGCACAAAGCGGAGCATACTCTCCATAGTCGCCCGCTTATTTGATGTCCTCGGCTTGGTCGCCCCTGTCATTCTGTACGCTAAATTACTTATCAAAGAGCTATGACTGTGCAACATTGGTTGGGATGATACACCCCCTGATAGCATTATTCATCGGTTTTCGGCGCTTACACAGGAATTTCCTCTAATTCAATGATGAAAATCTCTCGCCATGTTGGTGTCCTGAAAGACAGTACGGTGATCGTTGTTGCTTTCTGCGATGCAAGCATGAATGGTTACGGCTGTGTGATTTATTTGCACACCACTGATCTGTTTGGGAAAATTACAGTGAGATTGTTGTGCGCAAAATCAAAGGTTTCTCCCATCAAAGTGACGACCCTCGCTCGTTTGGAGCTCTGTGCCGCAGTATTGATGTCCAAATTAATACGGACAGTTCAAGATAATTATTCTGAGCTTCTTCCTATTGCAGGAAGATATGCGTTTTACGATTCTACCATTGCGCTCTCTTGGATACATTCTTCACCGCATCGCTGGTCGGTGTTTGTTAGTAATCGCGTGGCTCAGTGCCAAGAAAATTTGTCTGGTAGTGAAAACCCGAGCGACTGCCTTACTCGTGGCATGCTTCCTTCCCAACTCGTTTCACATGATTTATGGTGGAACGGCCCATCATGGATTCGCAGCCCACCTTTGGAATGGCCATTAAAACCGTTTCACAATACCAATACTAGTGAAATGCCTGAACACAAAGCTAATGTGCTCACTGCAACATTTCAGGGTGAAAAATCGGTCCTGAGTGAACTGGCTCAGCGTATATCCACTTGGGATAAACTACTAAGGATTGTCGTTTATGTCCTCCGATTCATAAAAAAGATATCACTTTCCTCTGGAACGGTCAATAATCTTATGGCTGCTGAAAAGGCTGTGATTCGTGCTGTGCAGGGTATTCATTTTGCAGGAGATATTGCTGCACTCCAGAAAGGCAAATTTTATTCCAAAAGACTTCAGAGTTTATCTCTATTTCTTGATGGAAATAATCTGTTACGTATTGGGGGGCGGCTTTCTAAATCGGATTTACCTTTTGAGGTTAAACATCCGGTTCTACTTCCCAAACATGACCGTGTTGTCGATCTGATCATCGCTCACTTTCATGTCGTGAACTGTCATACAGGCCCAGGACTTCTTATGTCTATCTTACGTCAACGCTATTGGATATTAGATGCTAGGACTGTTATTAGGGTGATGGTGCGGAAATGCAATTGTTGCTTCCGCTTAAATCCATCGCATCCTACACCGAAGATGGCAGATTTACCGTCATATCGTGTTGCAGAAGCAAAGGCCTTCGTACATACCGGTGTAGATTACGCAGGTCCCCTCCGTATTACGCTGACTCGTCGGAGAGGACAACATTCTCAAAAGGCGTATATCTGTCTATTCGTATGCCTTGTGACCAAGGCTATTCATATTGAGTTGGTCTCTGACTTAACTTCAAATGCTTTCCTGGCTGCTTTCAGCCGTTTTATTTCTCGGCGTGGCCCGGTAACATGCTTGTATTCAGATAATGGTACCAATTTTGTGGGTGCAAAGGCACAATTAGATGACCTCTACAGGTTTGGGAGTCGAACATAAAGAGCATGAAGACACACTTGTACCGTGTGATTGGAACTCAGCTTCTCACCTATGAGGAGTTACAGACTGTGCTAGTTCAAATTGAGTGCATAATGAATTCGCGTCCACTTACAGTTATGTCTTCTGACCCTTATCCAGAAGTCCTTACGCCTGCGCATTTTTTAATGTCGACACCATTGCAGTACTTGCCTGCTTCTGTCCTGGCAGACGGTAAAATCAATTTGACTCAGCGTAAGCAATTATTGGACAGCATGGTTCAGTCCTTCTGGAAGAAGTGGCGTTCAGAGTATCTGCACACCTTGCAAGTCAGGCAGAAGTGGACTACTTCTGATCATCCGATTGATATCGGAACTGTCATACTAGTGGGACAGGAAGATTCCCCTCCGTTAAATTGGCCTTTAGGCGTAATAACTGAAATCCATCCCGGAATGGATAAAATTGTTCACGTTGCGACGGTAAAGACACGATTTGGTTCTTTCAAACATCCGGTTGTCAAATTATATCCCATTCCAATGCAATAATTTTATATTTTATCTATTTTTGTTTTTTTATTTATTTTTTTTTTGTTGTTGTTAGTCATTGTTTCAATGATCTCTGACTCAGACATGGCATTACTTAATATCCGTTATCTTGGTCAGTTGAACTTTATTACATTATATTTTTAGTTGTTTTTCTTTATTTTGTGAGATTCTGCAAATTTCCAATGCGTGTCATTCCTGAATATTACCGGTGAATTCAGTCACTTTATTTTTATTTGATTTCTTGTTTCATTTGTATTTTTATACTCTACTTTCTTTTGTAAGTTCTAAGAACTTCCAAGGCGGGGAGGGGAATATGGATACGCGCCATAAAATATATTTAAATACATTTGGGCATTATTTAAATTTATGCTATGGGACCATGGGGGCGCCATCTATGGTGGTTGTATTATATTGAATTTCCCTACTATGTGACATTGAAATTCAGTGAATTCAGGCATTTTCTGACCTCTGTGGGGCAAGCAATTACTTACGACGTGAGTGTTGGTTAAAGCCAATAGATGTCAATCATAATCAAATAATTAACCCATAATTAAATTATTGTTGTGAGGCTTTTCGAAACAATAAAAAAATCATTTAAAAAAAATAATGTTTTCCACAAGAAAGGGTGCAGGAGAATAACGAGGCATACCAAAAATATTACATCTCATAAATATTTTTTTCCTTGATCTGTCTTATTGATCATAAATCATTATAATTTTCAACGTCTATATTACTAATGTAATATACTTGTACTTGTAAATTACAATAATAATAAGAATATTATAAAATTTTGATTTTGTTAAAATCAGCACTACTACCATTATACCTCTAAACACGTACAGACATCGTAAAATATACAGGGTTCTCTTCATAACATCTCTCAAAAAGTCAAACCAAATGATAAGTTCGCAGAGAACAAACAATAAATCTAGTGAACATTAAATGTCAAATTCAAAAATTCGCCTGAAATCGAAGTATTGCCACATAAAAAAATAAATCAATGTGGAATTTTACAAAATTAATAGTAACATTTTCGGAGATGGGATATTTTCATGAAGTGACGTCACGGGCCCAAATAATGGATTTATTTATTTAAAAATAAAAAAAACTGTATATTTCTAAAAAATTTTACAAACATTTACGTAATCTTAGTAAAAAAATCTATCCACACATTTTTTTCCAAGTCGTTATAAAATCCATGCAAGTGGCCTATTGTGAGAGAAAGGAAATGGGAAGAGGAGGGTGGATAAATATCTAGCAAACACAATTAACCTCTTGTTCGCGCCCTTGAAGATATTAAAAAATAATTTCTCTAAATACAACTAGCTTTTTTGGGGAACCTAATTATGATAGATTATATGTTTTATAAATATATAAACACATTATTTGGTAAGACAATACAATTTACAATAACATAATTTTGCATAAAATATTTAAATTATTGCAAAAATAGAATCAGCAGGTTCATGGCAACAATTTTGAATCAGCGATCAAGAAATTGAAGCCATTTCAAGCAATGGTGGTCTTTCATCAGGGCGATATTGAGGTTATCTTCCACTCAGGATGCCTGATAGTGATTGTCAAAGCAATGGATTCTTTATCTAACTACAAGAAGAAAAAACGAGTGTGCTTTAGACCACACAACTGAGATAAAACTTCACTAACTTATATCTCCCTCTTATCCTCAACCTCCTTATCCTTATCCTAATCCTCATCCTCATCCCCATTCCCATCCGAATTTCCATCCCCATCCCTATCCTAACCCTTATCCTTACCCTTATCACTGCCCAAGTCAAATGTGCGTAAAGGCCCGACCGTTCGCCTAGCAATCGATCACCGTTCGCATCTATTACGGTTTGCATTACATTTTTCGTAACAATCACCACTTTTCGTAACGCATTCACCACATTCGCACGCACCCCCCAAGTCGAGCATGCGTAAAGAAATTTTACTTAAAAAAATAGAAGAGGTTATTATTTTTATTGTGATAAAATAAATTGTGTTTATCTATTTCAGACACAACCACCGATCGACTTGCTTTCGATCCTCGGAAACTCCCAAAAGAATCAACGCCTTGTCTTAACCGTACCCTGGATGGTCCACCTGCTCTCGATGATGGGTTACACGTGTCTGCGACTGTCCTACTACAAAAAACTCGTCTATCGCTTATTCCAAATCTATGCAAACTCCATTTGCATACCAGTCCAAACGCCCGCCAAAAACATTTCAAATTCAGAACAAAAACTATCACGTTTTACAAAATCCGTCAATTACGATGTAAATATTTCTTCAAATACAAGAATTCTGTTAAGGATTTGTTTGGGATGGTTATTCGATATGTCACACTTTCCCCAAGAGTTCTTTTACAGCTGGCTTAAAGAATATAGATCAAAATTGTCACAAATTTATGCGAAAGATATTAAATCAGAACGAATAAAAGATTTGTCTGAAATGAATTCCCAACAAGGATTTGAATTAAATGCAGAAGCAACTAAAGGTTCCAATTCAGCAAAAATTGAAGATTTGAATTCGGAACCAATAAAAATTGTTGTGGAAGATGAATTGAATTTAAATAAGGATTTAATGAAGTTTTCAATTTCGGACGGTAAAGTAGATTCTTCTTTGGATCTTTTGGAACTTGTGGATGGGAATTTGATCCTTGCGGTTTGTCCTTTTCTGAAGGAATTGAAGACTTTGCTGTCCAGCAATAAAGATGCTTCCGGCAGTGAGAAGAATAAGACTTTTAGACATATCACGCCACTCACAAGCAGCTTCAGTGACGATAATTCCAAACACAGAGAGAAGCAGATACAGGTAAGGACTTTATTTTTGTTTTATGAAGATGTAAAATTGAATCTTTTAATTTAATTTATTTTATCTTTTTTTTTGTTTACTTGTGACTATGATTGTCAATAACTATCATTTATGTAAATTGCATTTGTTCCTTAAGGGGGTATTCTAGTCTAAAAGCATGAAATGTAGGTATTTTTTCAGGTGCAATAAAAAAAACAAATAAAAATTTTAATAGCCATTATTTTACTAAATATTTATTAAACATTCAAGAATACATTAAAAAAATCAAACGAAACAATTAAAAATTCAAAAAGTTACAAGTTGTTGAAGTAGGGTGTCTCAAAAAATGACCTGGTTGACACGATTGCAACCCTCCTAGTAAACTGAAAAAAAAAACCAAAGTAATTCTTAAGCCAAAAAAATGCTGCTATGGCCCGAAGTAAGGAAATTTTTTTTTTCACAAAATGGCGGCTGTCTGAAAAAAAAAAAAAAATTCTAGTTTTTTTTACTTTTCCGAATTTTTTAAAAATAGTTAAAATTGAAATTTTGTTTAGTTTTATTTGGTGCAATAGAGTAATGTATAGAGAAGGCTCACACCAAATTTTAAGTAAATTGGTTCAGTAGAACTTGAGATATCATGTCAACCGTCTCGAAAAAAGTAGTTTGGAAAAACACGCGTTTAAAGTTTTGCTCTATTTAGATTCTAGTTAGATTCTGTCTAAACCGGTCGAACTAATGGCTATAACTTTTAAAGTAATTCTAATTTTGAAAAATCCTCATACCCCACAAAATGCAATCTCTATGAACAAGAAATGTACATAAAGTTAGTGCGAGAAACAACTACATTAAATGGAGCATAGAGTCTAGTGTTGTATTGAGGGGTTAACTAATAGTATTGAATGTATGGCCCCTCAGCTGCAGTTGGAAGAGTGGTTCATGCGCTCGCAGTCCAGTTCCACTTGCCGCGCCGTGGGAGAGAGGGTTGGGGCGGCGCTGGTGAGGCTGCTGAGGGCACAGCTGGGCCCCCTGCGCGCCCTCGCCAGCCGGGGGACCCTGCATATACTGAAGGACCCGGCCACTGTGAGTTTTTATTTTATTGTAACCTGTGAAAACGTTCAAAACTAAAAATTTGATATGTATTTAATCCGTGCACAGCTCAACAAATCAGATCAGGCATATAAGTCTGTCAAAAAAGAGTAGAAAATATAAAAACTGGAACTACTAAATTTGTAGACTGGCAACACCAATTTAACTGTCAAATATTTTTTGAAGTTACTTATTTATTTATTTTATTTATTTATTTATAAAATACATGTTACATATATTAGACATTTAAGTAGATTAGATTTATTAACCGGTCAAAGGCCAGGCCATTTCACTAAAATTCACGAAAAAACACTAAAAAAGCACCATTTTGAACTTTGAATTTTTTATTTTTATTTTTTTAAATATAATATAATGGTATGAATTACATGTTTATATACAAGAAATAAAGTTTTTTTATTAAAATACATTAAATAATAATACAATGTATATACGACAAATACATTAAATAATAATAATTGAATGTTTTGTTGAGTAATTTTGAGCTATTGTGTATTTTATTGACTGAAACACTTTCACAACACAATAAACTATCTACCAAAACAACATTACTTGCATTTATTACGTAAATTAATAGGTTTTACGATGTTTTAGTCGCGGAACACGCGTCAGTTGCGACGGTTAAAATCGCGGCAAATTCTGACAGGTGATTGTCATAGAAGAAATCGTTTTAAAAATATTCTGGTGTTGCAAGGTGAATGAAACTTCAAGGCGTATCATAGAGTACTTTTGGCGCAAGCGATTCTGACACTGTTCTTCATACAAATTATGTACATAGAAGGGCCAAAATCGCAGACCAAAAGTTTTTTGACGAAAATATTATTCAAATATTTGAATTATTTTCTCGCGCATGCGCATGTGACGCGCGCGCCGGCGCGTCTCCGGCCTGTCACCGGTTAAATCACCATACTAGGCGGCTGCCTGTTTCATGGTGATCAATAGTTACTTTTAGTGAAGTCTAGTGTGAACTCATGGTAAAATCGGAAAAGTTATAATAAAAAAAGAAAAGAGAAAAATAAGTGCGTAAGGATAAGATTATGAAAATATACATAGCAATATCAAAAATTTTATATTTATTTGTATGTGTGTGTTTTTATATGTGTGCTTGCGTACGTGCACGTATATACAGGTGCACACATCCATATACACATAAACACACACACACACACATATGCACCTACGTACATGAATACAAACATATATATATTTACAGGCATATACGCAATACCAACACATACATATATATATACATACATACATACTTGCACGCAAACACACATATATTCTTCTTCCTCACACATGTAAACAATATACAGGGTGTTAAGGGACGTACTTGACTTACTTTAACCAGTGATTCCTGACATTATTTGGAGTAAAAAATGTAAATGAAATTTTGGTCCGGTGACTTTTTTTGACGACTTTTTTTTTTTTTTTTCAAATTTTTTTTCTTCAAAATCAAACAAAAAAAAAATTCTTCCGCACATCGTCACTGGTCACTCAACCGGGTGTCTGACGAACCCCTTACCCCGCTCCAACTGTTTAACAACTACCATTTTTTTATGTTTTTGTAGAAAAAATAAAAAACATCAAAAATGTCACCGGAGACCAAAATTTCATTTACATTTTTTACTCCAAATAATGTCAGGAATCACTGGTTAAAGTAAGTCAAGTACGTCCCTTAACACCCTGTATACACATATACATACATATACATACACGTACATATACACATATAAACAATATATTTAGGTACACAGAATAAAAAACCTCAACTCTGCCAAATAATATCAGTTATCTTCTATTATGTTAATTAAATAAGCAACAAAGCTGTGTGTATAGATACATGATAAAAATAGAAAAACCACCCTCTCACAACAACATTGTGTAGCTATTGAATATTTATAATTATGTCCATCGAGTATACAAGTTATCAAATTTGATGGCAGAAACTTGCCGTCAGCAAATAGTGACAAAAACAAGAACATCAAAATGAGGCTGGATACTACAGCATAATATATATACATATGCCTGTGTTATAAAGCTATAATATACGCATGCTGTGTTTGCACGTCTCGTTTTTAAATAAAATAAAAAAGAATAAAGAGAATAAATAATAAATTTATATCACTATCTAAGTGCAATGACACTGAATGTATAGAACACAGTAAACCACATTTAAAAAAAAAAAGTCTGCGTTACATAAATTTGATTAAAAGGTGATTTATAAGGCCATTTGATTCAATTTAATTTATCATAAATTTGAATTTAACAATAGATAGAAAGGAAGAATCACTAATGGTGAGTTTAGATATACTACTTTTAGATCTGATTGAGTTAAATATATTCAGATCTAAAATTAGAGACATGATCTAAAGCCCAGGCAACGCTAGGTACTTTATCTAGTATTAAATAAATATGAGCAATTTCTAAACTGTGCTTTGTATTTTATTACATTATAGTTATTCTTCATTATGTTAACACAAAATTTCAAAGGTGTAATAATAATATACCTACATGCAATTCTAATTTTGAGATCGGCGGGTATCTATACTGCAATGAAAAAATATTTTTTCCACTATAATGCCTTTTTAATTTTTCATAAAAATGTAGGTTACACAGCTTTACTTTAACACCATGAGTTATGTGTTTAGTATTGCCATTTGATCAACAGTGGCGCCCTCATATATTTTCTACTCTTATTTGACAAACTGTATTATATTGCACATCCCGTAGAAAAGGGTTGTAAGTTGTTATTGACACAACAAAAATAATGAGTTCAAAATTATATATACTTCCAAGATGGTCAAATGACTTCTTTTTACTTAATAAAAACGAGATTGTGTTCACGAAAATACCAACAACTTGGTTCCAAGGTGGTTCCAAATCTACTGTTTTCAAAACAAATGCACTTGAATTTGCAGTATTTTTCTTGCCATTGTTCTATAACTGGAGGTGAATCGATCCTTACTCAATCGAGTCGCCATGTTATTTGGGAATGTCATGGGTGTTAGTAATAAGTAGAATTGGAGTTTACTGACTTTTATGTATTTGAATCTCACATTTGCCTGACGGCAATATACGACAATAATTTCTACCTGAAGGGTAAAACATGAGGATAGTGAACCATGCAACACAAGCAACCTGAACCAGCAAATAACCAAGAATAATATATGATTTTCTGCCTTTCTGTCAGCAGCTGCTAGAAGGCACTAGAGTACCAGTGTTGCCATACTAAAAATAATGTTTTTTGGCTGTTGTGTGTTGTGCGTAGGTACTGTCCACAGTTTCAATTTTTAATACTTTTCCAGCAAGATGGTTAGGGGGTGGTAGGAACTGGACAAATGACATCCCGGTAGGAACTAAGCTTATTCTCATTTCAAAACAAAACACTAAAATGCGAAAGGTAAATTTCTTCCTTTGAAAGGCAATGATCCTCAGGCAAATAGTATTTTTATAAATAATTCTTTCAGATTCACAAATCTTACATTTATCATAATTCCATGATTTTTCACAGGTCTGCACTAGTTATATTACATTAAAAATTCCATAAAATTTTATTTCAGTGCAATCCCGATGGTGACATCCGTGCCCTCCACCTCCGCCTGCTGAGCGCCTTCCGGCGGCGCGCCCTGGAACTGGCGCGCCCCTGGGCCCGAGCTCGCTGCCGCCGCGCCCTGCAGGGCCTGCTGCCACCGGGCACGCGCGGGCCGGCCCGGCAAGCCGTGGGACACATTGCCGCACGCAAGGCGCTCGTGGCGCTCACACAGTGGCTAAACGCTCACGTCGGTGGGTTGTGCTCATTTATATATTTAAAATTAATCTCCGGAACTATATGTGATCCATCTATGTTGAAAGAGATTTACTTTGAAACTATATGTAATCCATCTATTTTGAAAGAGATTTACTTTGGAATTATATGTAATCCATCTATTTTGAAATAGATTAACTTTGGATCTATATATAATCCATCTATGTAGAATGAGATTATCTTTGGAACTATCCATCTATATTGAAAGAGATTAACTTTGGAACTATCTATCTATGTTGAAAGAGACTAACTTTGGAACTATGTGTAATCCATCTACGTTGAGAGAGGTTATCTTTTATGTTCGTAACAAGTATACTCAGATCTCACGTACTGTTTTATGCTCCGAAAGCGAGAACTTCTGACCAACAGAGCGATTCAACTGTTTAACATTGTTGCTTTGAGCGTTGATATTTTTAATGTCATTATTTATTGAAACATGCAACCAAAACGAAAACAAGTGCCTAAAATTTTGTTGTTTTTACGGGGTAGCGCCGTGTGCGGAGGTTCGTCGAGGTGGAAAACTTGGTTTTAACATTACTGTGGCAACCCAAACAACATGTCGAAAAACCATAACTACCGACCTTTTGCAAGGAATTGCCATTTTTTGTACTTTATTAACTGGTTTACCAGCCATTGTTTAGTGACCAGGTGCTTCTCAACCTTCCTCTCCCGTTCTCCTTCACCTTCGTATTCCCTTCAACTTCTCAGTATACCTACTAACTCCGAGCAGTTACGACTCTTGTATGTATTAAAATATAAAATGTAGATAAATCATTTTCTCCAATATTTCCAGATATCACGACAACTGACTTGTCCGCCGACATCCAAAAGACGAAGCTGATACTCCGTGGTGGCGGTATTGAAGTCAGGACATTCAGGAAGAGCGACTATGACGAGATAAACGAGTACATCGAGGGCAACTGTGATAAGAAACCCGTTGTTGCAGATGTTGTCAGGCTGGAAACTGAGGAGCATTGTACCGAAAGAGTCAAATATCACAGCGCGACAGATATCGTTATTGATATGAAGGTATGTGAATTTTAATTTCTATCAATCCAGGCATTTATTTTATTTTTTTATTTATTTCCGCATTGCTGATCGTGACCTCCGACTCCAATTTCCCTGATGGAAAAGACTCCTCTACTCCTGCTGTCTGTGGATTTATAAATAACTAGCAGACCCGACCATACGTTGCTGTGGCTAACGAAAAACGCCACGCCATTACCCAATCTTTATAACCAACGCCAACTATTAAATCAAATCCACACTGCCCGCTTGCCAACCCACTCCCTTTATTTATATATTTCAACCAATTTACATAAAACCTTGACAAATTATATACCTAAAAACCTTCCTCATGAATCATTCTATCTATTAGTGAAAACCGCATGAAAATCTGTTGCATAGTTTAAAAGATATAAGCGCACAGAGATCGGGAGGACTTCATTTTATACTATGTAAAGATAAAAGATCTGGGGGTCTAGCAGAGGCTTCAAAACAAGGCTTAACCTGTTGAACATGGGATGCTATTTCGAAAACCGCGCGAAAGTTACCTTAATGAGTTCTGGTTGAATATCAATATATAAACAAAGCAATTGTTTTTTTTGCGATTGTTTTCTGTTTACCAGATAATGTATCTTTTTACATGATAATATACAATTATTAATTATTAAATTTATTAAATGTATATTATTTATTTATTTATTGTTGTTACACGCCCGGAGGGGCTTTTACATAGATTATAAAATAATATTTAAGATATCGAGGATTACACATACATAGAATTTATACCAAAAGTTATAAAAGTGAAAAAACTTTTAAGAATATACAAGTAGTTTTTAAAGAGAAAACCACTGCATTTTAGAATGTAAAGGGAATCAGTGACTACATCTACAATACCACCAAACTTGTTGCCTAAATCATGCATCCTATTGGTAAGTGAGTGTGATTGATAGTTGGTTGTGTATGTGTTGCAAAAGAATGTTATATTTTGTCTAGTATTCCTTGTCGGTACATGGAGTTTAATACTAGAAACGATGGCAGGGCTGTCAATTAGGTTGTTCATAACTCTGTACAATAAAATTAGGTCTGAAATGATTCTTCTGTCAGACAGCGTAATTAAATTAAGTCGATTTATTAAACTTAAATAATTAATGTTTTCTATTGTAATTTTGAGTTTGAAATTTAAGTACCTAAGAAATTTGTGTTGAACACGTTCTATTTTGTTAGAGTGTACTTTATAGAAAGGGGACCAAATAGGTGAATTATATTATAAATTATATTAATAAATATACACGGTGTCCGAAAACTCGTAGTACAAGCGGAAAACTGGTGAACCTGCATCACAAAGAGAACCCAAATAAACATAAAGATTTTCAATTTAAGCATTTTTACATTTAAAATTTAAAAAAAAAATAATAAATAATTTTTTTCGGCTGCATGAGGGTTAAATTTTTTTTCCGATACACGGAAATCTCATGATTTTAGAGCGAAGATGCTCTCTAAAACTCTCTCGCTAGGTACTTTACTTAGTACTGGATCAATTCGAACAACGAACAAGCCTTGTGAGAAAAATTACTAGCATAGGTGTGTTCTAACTTACATTATGTTGTAACGTTCCTTAATCCAAAAACACTAGGTAGGTAGTACATCACAAAAAACACAAACATGTCATTGGTACATCACAAAAAAACGCATTAACATGCGTTGGTATATTCCATTATAATCCACAATATTCTTAATTTGAAAATAACACAAAAGTTTGTTAAAAACCAGCGAAATTAATTACTGTTATTCACAAATATTCACTTTTAAAGTTTGAAAACACAAAGGGATGTTAACGATATGAAGACCCATACTAAACTGCGTAAAAACATGAAAAAATATTTACCCAGATTCGGAAGTTCCCGTGTCCCATTGACTTGCTATGGTCAGTCGAATCGTGTTCCCCATGCAGTAGTGTTCAATTTGCGCTGAACACTGGGAATATTATTTTTAATTTATTTAACATTCCAAATTTGCAGTTTTGAACTCACTTACGACATTTATGATTGAGTATTGTTTTATTTTCTTAATTCACTTATTTTTTTTATTAGTTTATTTACTTATTTTTTCACTTTTAATCAAAACAATAACTTTCAACAATAATATGAAATTAGAAACCAACTTTCTAGTTTAAATACTGTAAGACTTAATTTTGTCCTATAACTTATCACTTAGGCCTTATCGGCCTTTGTATTCCTAGGTAAAATTTACGGCTTATTTGCATTTTTGTTAAGTTACTCACGAGTGCATTTACATACAAAAATAATGCTCATGTTGTTCGGGAGTTTAACTTAGGGGGCATTAATTACGTGACCTCAAAATGGGGGGGGGGAGTCCAGCAAAATCTCACCACATCTTGAACAGTTTTTCAGCGTATTGTCGCGATCATATTTACCTCAACGGGGGGGGGGGCGTAATGGGATAGCATGGGGCGGGATGGGATAGCCTGGAACCCCAGATACACCACTGATCTCACATGATTGTTGCAGAGTTAATTAGTTAATTATTGCGGACATCAAACAAAAAGAGGTATACCTACCAAGGGTATGAGGGGTTGGTAGGAATCTGAGAGTCCGTGTATCCAGGAGTGACGGACGCATGAATTCATTCCTCCCATAGAGGTGGAATATAATTAATAGTCCAGTCAGCCTATGTCGTAGAACACCAGTTGAATCACCATCGACTACTACCATTTAGACAAGTGTTTAGCCAAAAGTCCCCGCCTCTACTCCCCTTGCTTCCCCGCCTACGCCCCCCTCCCCAAAACATGAAAAGTGTAAGGGTTTCGTAAATCACGTCTATCTCGATTACTAAACAACATATCGGGTTGCAATTTTTCATTTTCTTTATTGTAACATTGTCTACAATTAATGTCCAGTTAACTTTCGTCGTAACTTTTACCGTTTGTTTGTAATTCGTATGAAAAGGTAAAAATTTGTATATTTTTTGGTATGTAATTTTACATTTTGTCACAGAACTTTTCAGGCCGACATTTTATGAAAAAATGTTTCTTACAAAGATTGTAGCCCTTTCTATGAGCTGTAAAATTATATATTTTAATGTGTAATGTGGCTAGAAAACGCCAGATATCAACCGTGAATGCTTGGTTCACCATCTCTGCGTCGCTCCGCGGCAGCCGATTGATTACCGCACTACTCATGTATGATGTTTAACTCATTAATTGTATTTTTTGTCAATTGTTTTAAATTTTGGTTTTACTGAAGAAGTGAGATTATGCTTACTGGTATCAGTTCAAGTTTCAGCAACTAAAAATGCCATAGTATTTCAGTTTAAAATCTATAACTTTATTTATTGAATGGAAGTATAAACTAGCTCCATTATGAATATCCCTCACTAACACGAGTATTTCACGTTCACGATTTCCACATAGCTTTAGTGCACTAAAAAAAACGAAATAATGACAAGACTAGAAGAAGTGTGTGAAGATTTGGTTAAAACTAGTAGAAATTCAAAACTGTGGCTACAAGAGTTTAAATTGGTGAATTTGGTTATTCTGGCGGAGAGAATCGGCGATTGGAATTTGCACATTAATACAGTCAAGCAAATGATACCTTTTTTGCATGCTGCTGGTCATTTGCTCTACGCCAAATCCGCACAAATACACTTAAAACAAATGTTGAGCGTACAAACAAAGATGTCAAATGTAGACTTCGAAAGGTTCGTCAATAATTTCCGATATTTAAAAAAGGAGACAAAAATGAGATGAGCAATTACAGACCGATCTGCCTTTTATCAACTATTGAAGGAGCTTAAACTCTTGTAGGAAATATTTTTTCATAAAATGTCGGCGTAAAAAGTTCTGTGACAAAAAGTAAAATTACGTGCCAAAAAAATTTACCTTTTCATACGAATTACAAACAAATGGTAAAAGTTACGACGGAAGTTAACTGAACATTAATTGTAGACAATGTTACAGCAAAGAGAATATAAAAAATTGCAATCCAATATGTTGTTTAGTAATCGAGATGGACGTGATTTACGAAACCCTTACACTCTTCATGTTTGTGGGGCACAGGGGGGGGGGGGAAGCAAGGAGCGGTAGGGGCGGGGATTTTTGGCTAAGCACTTGTCTAAATGGTAGTAGTCGATGGAGAAAAAATTAGCTTTATACTATTTTTTCAATCTAATTATTACATTATTAAAAAAAATGATAATAACCTTGTTCACATTCGTTTCGAACACTACTGTACCATGCGACCATGTTTTTTTGTGTACCCGAGGATTATACGAATGCAAGTCCAAAATTTGAAGAAATGAGTTTTTGATGCAGACTTGAAGTAAATTATCATGTTTATCAGTGGCAGAAAGAGTCCTATCATGAAGAAAAATAGGATTTTCAAAATTGCATATGGATGCAATTACCATGATGTAACAACTATCTTAGAAGCAGAAGGATGTACCATGGACTTTATTCGTTTCATAATACACCACAAGTCATAACTAAAAAGTAGTCCACTTCAATTAGAGGCAGTATGACTCAAGTCCATGTTTTTGTTTGACTCAAGTCAGCGTTTTTTTTTTTAAACAACTATTTTTGAAGGCTTTACTATAAAATATTTCGATTCATTTGCTCGTTTTTAAAACAAAACTAATTGATTTAATAATTACTTTTTTTGTTATCTATCAGCACGGATATCCGAAGAAGTTTTTTTTTTTACATTAACTCCACACAGGAGGCCCTGAGGAAAATAATTTCCCTCAGGGCCTATGTCATCTGGGATGCTGTGTGGAGGGTCTTTTTGAGGAGAGGAAGGAATGAACATTGGTCTTGAAGAGACCCATGTTGTAGGAAGGAGGAAACACAGAGGCTGGCAAATCATTCCACAGCCGAGCTGTTGAACACAAGAACGAGTCAAAAAAACGACCCGTTCTCATGTGACAAATGTCAACTGTGTACAAATGTTGGGCACGCGTTTGGCGTGTTTCCCGACTATGCACCGGTGCCGAAGGGATCAATGATGCTAGTTCCTCGGAGCATCTTCCATTGTAATGCCGGTAGAACAAGGATAGCATTCCCACCCGACGCCTGTGCTCTAAAGATTGCAATCCGTCTGTTAAGATGGGAGAATCTATCAAACGGACCGCCCGTTTCTGCACAGAGTCGAGGGTATTTTTCAGGTATTTTGGAGCTCCAGACCAGAGGTGGCTGCCAAATTCAACCGTGGGGCGCACTTGCGATTTGTACAGGGTTAGCAGTTATGAGACCATAGTTACAGAAAAAATAGTTTTTTGGCTCTCCTGAACATTTACCTTTTTGGACTTGCATCCGTATGCTTCTCGGGTAAAGAATTTGGTTCGTGAGCTCACAGTTCAAGGTCAAGTCATTTTTTGAAAAATGTAGCTTACCTCTTCTAATTGTGTTCATCGAACCGAGTGCAGAAAGGGACAGCAAATTTCGCATTGCACTCTGACTAAAAGCGCGAAAATAATATTAGGCCAGCTGTTTTTAACTGTGAAATGACCGAAAAACACGGAATAAAATTATGGGTAAATTCAAAATAATGCTTTAAATCCGGATTTATTTGTTTGTTTTCTTTTAAATAGTTTTTTTTAGTTAGGT
Organism: Limnephilus rhombicus; assembly: GCA_929108145.2. Taxonomy (NCBI): domain Eukaryota; kingdom Metazoa; phylum Arthropoda; class Insecta; order Trichoptera; family Limnephilidae; genus Limnephilus; species Limnephilus rhombicus. Next base: position 10,297,591 of record OV815296.1, read on the forward strand.
ACTATGATCGTCAGTAATAATTTATGAGAATTTGACCAAAAAAAAAATCAACTTCTGACTCGATTTACTCGAAAACGAAAGCTCAAATCAAAAAAAATTATACTACAAAATCGACTCCAAATGTGATGAGGATTCACCAGTTTTCCGCTTGTACTACGAGTTTTCGGACACCTTGTATATAAATAAATATATAAATAAATAAATATAAATAAATATATATGGGTTATCGTATCCCATAACTTTGTCAAAACTAAAAGATCACACGGATGGCATTTCTAAGGTGTCACTTACACTATAAAATACAATCATATTTTAATGAAAACGGTCACTTAAATGGAATGAAAACAATAATGTTGTGATCAAAACGGTTTCTTTCATATTTATTTCATAATTATTTGATAGTCACTTTAACCTCTGACAGGCCGGAGACGCGCCGGCGCGCGCGTCATATGCGCATGCGCGAGAAAATAATTCAAATATTTGAATAATACTTCCGACAAAAAACTTTTGGTCTACGATTTTGGCCCTTCTATGTACACAATTTGTATGAAGAACAGTGTCAGAATCGCTTGCGCTGTCATTACTCTCGGAGACGCTACAAGTTTCATTCACCTTGTCACCCTGGAATATTTTTAAAACGATTTCTTCTATGACAATCGGCTGTCAGAATTTGCCGCGAATTTAACGGTCGCAATTAATGGGTGTATCGCGAATAAAACGATCATAAAACCTATTAATTTACGTAATAAATGCAAGTAATGTGGTTTTCGTAGATAGTTTATTGTGATGTGAACGTGTTTCAGTTAATAAAATATACAATAGCTCAAAATTTATCAACAAAACATTCAATTCAAAATTCAAAGTGGTGGTTTTTTAGTGTTTTTTTGCGAAGTTCCGCGAATTTCCGCTAAATGTCATGGCCTGTGACCGGTTAATATTGCATAAGAAAGATTCGCTCTAATGTAATCGCTTATAAATCATTGTTTTGTTTCATTTTTTATTTTTTTACACATATTTAAAAAAAAACCTAAGGACATATATTTTTTTAAATTTTATCTGTTGTTGAAAATGGTATGAACTAATGATATAATGAATGAGAACATTTTGTCTGATCTCTTAACACTTTGTTATTAATTCATATTTTTATCACTTATTTTTTTCTCTGTTTATCATTTTATTTTTAAATTTTATTATTTTGCTTTTACTTAACTGTTTTGCATGACCGATATTTGCGTGTGTTATTTTTATTAAATTGTGAAATTATTAACCCCGATACAGGCGAACCCTAGTGGGGTTAATAATTACATACTAAAAATATATGTATATAAATTGTGAAGAAGCAATAAATAAATAAATATTCTACTTGACATCTAACTAATGAAATGTAGAGTGTTTTCATGCAATCCATGGACTTAAAATCAGTTAGGGTTCTACAAAGGAAACCAAGAATCTTTAAAGCCTTATTAGTTATATCTATATGTTCTGTGAATGTTAAGTTTGAATCGAATATAACTCCCAAGTGGCGAATTTGTAATACTGGTGTTAATTTAACATTATTTAAATTATATTCATGTAAAATATGAGAATGAGTTATATTACTATAACATACATTTAATCAGCCATACATGGCTGATTAACTTTCATGTGCCTAGTAGAACGGTTTGTCAGAAGGTACCTTACCATTGTAACAATTCAGGTACCAATGCAGAAATAAACTCGGTAATGAACTGATTGCACAGTGCAGGGAATAAATATTATATGAACACCAACGGTACCAAATAATGTCTATCAGCCGATAAAAATATTGTTATTAAATCTGTATGTCTGTCTTGATGTTTGTAAATTTTCAATATGTATCGAAATTTATATGAATGTGCATCCTATATCTTACTCTGTTTGTTGTTTTTAAGTTAAAATTTTTATACTTGGTACTTATTTTAATTGTTAGGTATAGTCTGTCAAATAAGAGTAGAAAACATAGGAGGGTTCCACTGTAGTTCAAATGGCAATACTAAACATATAACTCATGGTGTTGATGTAAAGCTGTGTAACCTACATTTTTATAAAAAAATAAATAGGCGTAATAGCGAAAAAAATATTTTTTCATTACAATATAGCTACCCACTGATCTCAAAATTAGAACTGCGTTTAGGTATATTATTATTATACCTTCGCAATTTTGTGTTAACATAATGAAGAAAAACGATAATGTAATAAAATATAAAGCACAGTTTAGAAATTGCTCACTTTTATTTAATACTAGCTTAAGTACCTAGCGTTGCCCGGGCTTTAGATCGTTTCTCTAATTTCAGATCTGAATATATTTAACTCATTCAGATCTAAAAGTAGTGTAACTAAACTCACCATTAGTGATTCTTCCTTTCTATCTACTGTTAAATTCAAATTTATGTAATTAAATTAACCGGTGACTGGCCGGAGACGCTCCAGGGCGTGCGTCATATGCGCATGCGTGAGAAAATAATTAAAATATTTGAATAATATTGTCGACGAAAAACTTTTTGTCTGCGATTTTGACCCTTCTATGTACAGAATTTGTATGAAGAACAGTGTCAGAATCGCTTGCGCCACCATTACTCTAGGTGATGCTAAAATTTTCATTCACCTAGTCA